>JARHVA010001251.1:477500-1910000 GCA_037957365.1 Torreya grandis | reverse complement strand
GCCTATCCTCTCTCACAAATATTTCATGCAAAACAATTATTGATCTCCAAATAAACTCACACTAGCTAAAAAATTTCAAAACTGAAGGAAATCATGATATATTATTAATAATGGGGTAGCATTGGGTGTATTTTTGGCATTGACTAGGTATCTTCCCCAAGCATTGTTATGATGTTCTATAGGTTCTTAGTGTAAATTCAAGTTGTGTTTCTAGTTGCACCATGGAAACTTATGGTATATACTATGTGGTTATTTTATGTTGGATATGTAGTGCCTTTTATGACCTTAAAATATTTAGTAACTTGGATGAGAGGATATACTAAGTATCTTCAAGCACATACATGTTTGTCCCTAAAATTTCCACTAGGTCAACTTTGAAGTTACTCTATTCACCTAATCTATCACACACCATGATGAATAGTGTGTACAAATGTGCTAAGATTTGCATGATTCCATGTACATAATTTACACCAATAACTATTATTAAGGTTTGATGAAATCTAATAGTATGATCCATCTCCTATATTATTTATTCAAATTTATCTAAATATCTTTATTCTTAAATGACTGCAAACATGCTTGTAAGTATTTCTAATTCTTGCACATGCAATTTATTGATCACATTATCTATAAACAATAAAGATTTATATAATGTCACATCCATATAGGATCCCATCACACTTCTAATCATCATAGTTTGAAACTCCTCCATAATAGTTATAATTTCATTATTATCCTTAATGGCTTCTTGAAATTATGCCTCTTAATCTAGAATTTGTCATGATAATTATCGATCTTGTGTTATAGTTATTGTGATAAATTTCCTATATTCTTCCAATATTTCAAAATTTTATCTAGCCTTATATTGTCTTCACACCTATGATTTTATATATTCTAAAATTTGAATGGATTTTAAGTCAACTTTGTTACCAAAGTGGTGAATTTTTATGGCTCTAACATAACCTCACTCCTAAAACCTGTTGATCTAATGTTGGGTAGGTGACCTCCACTATTTTTCATTATATCTACCTACACTCTTTCATTTCATAATTATCCTAATTCAATTTCAAAATAATCTAATTGATTTAGATATGAAAAAAAAAATCACCATCAAATTATTTATATAAGGGGAGTTGTGCAATGTTTAAATAAACATGCGCTAAAATAGGTGTTATTATAAGTTACATGGTTTGAGGTAGAGGGGATGTGTGTGATTAGCATAGCTAAGATGCCAACATGACTAAGGTAATGAATATTTCCTCCACCATGATCCAACTATGCTATATCCCCATTTTTTGCCTTCCTCATGTGAGCTCATCTTTCAAGAACTAGATCCTATGGTACTTGTTCAAATGTGTGTTTGGGAGTTAGTTGGCTCAAATTTATTTTCATCTAAGCCTTTATCCTTAGGACCATATCCTTTAAATTTTTGTTACATTTCACTCATATTTTTTCTAGAATTAGTTTACTTTTTCCCATGGCCCCTTGTGCAGCCTTCCTTTGGAGTTATTTTGCTTTGTGGCTTGCACTTATTGTTTCTCAACCTTGTCATCTTCCTTATCTTTGCAGTCATTTTGTCTCTTCTAATATTCTTCATCATGGGCCTACTTATCCTTAAAATAATTATCATCTTATTCCTTCTTGGCTTACTTCACCTGACCTTCATAACTTTCTTACTTGCAATTTTTTCATTGGTCACTTTCTCTTCAACATATTTTTTCCTTTGGCATTTTTGTATCCTTCTTCTTGTTTATGTAGATCCTCCATTTTAGTGGCCTTAGTGTATTTACCTAATTTATCTCATGTTTTATTCTCCATCTTTTCCTTCTTTAAATATTCATAATTTTAGTTTTAATCATCTTGACACGTTACTTCCTCCTTCATGACTTTATCTACCACCTACTTCTTAGCTTCCTCCCAATTCTTCTCTTCTTATTTCTCAACTAAGTCTTCCTTTTCTTTTAATTTTTCTTCAGCATCCTTATTAGCCTTATTTTTTATTTTTAAACCTTTTTAAATATTTTTCTTCCACAGTGCTCTCTTGGTGAGTTTGGTTATATTTATTTGACATAGAGGTTGGTCCATTTTCATGTGACTATCATAAAAAAAATATCCTATAACTATGCCTTCACTTTGTTTCAAAAAGACAATTTGTGGAATAAATGATACTTTTTGAGGGTTACACCATACCATTGGAGATAAAATAGAATTATAAACTTTGGAATGGGAATGGGTTGAAGTTATATTACTCAAGGGTGGATTTTAGGCAGGCATGGAGGTTAGGTGTCTGGTGGAGTTAACTACATTGATGACACTATATTTTGCATGTGCACATTAGTTTTGGCTCACATAATTATATGGATAGTCCAATTTTTCTTGTACTTTCTTATCTTTAGGCATGTTTCCTTTTTTTAATACTCTACTTTTTGTACTTTATACACTTTCAAATAACTTGTGAGACTTTCTTTCTAGTTTATGACATCAGTATGTGATCTACTATCCATTTATCTATGTGGGTAATTTTTAAATAATTATAATAGGCTTCACTCAACATTTCCCCTTTCCTCATTAATATAAAAATTTATTTTTACCCCCACCTCATTTTGCTTGTGTTTATTTTCCAATAGCATTTCTAGTGTTTTTGTGGGGTCATCCACAAAACTCTTTATCCTTCCTTGTGCATGAAATATTGACACCTCAATGGATGAGAATAGGACCTACATTCTTATCTTTCCTTGCTCTTCCTTTTCAAACATGTCCACCTTTATTGACTCTAGCATGGGTGGAATTTCAACAAGTATGACATGTGGTACAATGTTAAAAACTTGGACCAATCACATATCCTTCCAAAAGAATCATTATTTCTCCATTTGTTCATCATATGGGATATTCCCCATATTATAAATCAATATTTTGTGTCTTCCTAGAGATAAATGATTAATGTATTAAAATTGATATGTGTATAAATTTTGGGTATCCTTGGACCATTCTATAACACTTCAATCTCCTAATTTTATTTGGTAACAATTGAGATGGCTACACCAGTTGATTATTTATTTTCATCAATATTATTGGGAATTAAAGAGAAGTTTATTGAGATATTATTATTTGTATTTAGGTCTATGGTCATGTTTCTCACACTAGTTTTACATTTTTAACAACCAAATTTCTCTAGTGTATGACTTCCATTTGTACCCAGACCATGTAAACTAAACATGGAAGTGTAAATGTATGTGGAATTTGGAACTCATAGATATGCAACATGATGCCATTATGAAATTTAGTCACTAAAAAAATGGGGGTAAATAATCCATCATATCTCATGGAACATGAGAGTTTATAGTAATGAGCACATTAATATAAAGTAACCAAATCTCAAACTTTTGTGTATGAAGGAACATGTTCCCCCTTTGTGTTAAGATTAGGTTTACAAATGCCTGGTCTAGTAAAAACTCCCCACTAATGAAAATTTCTCCCTTAGGGTATCTCTACTACATTTATCATATGAAGATTACCAATATTTGGTAATATAATGATTGGGTTTTGATAGAGATCACATTCTTCCATTTTTGTCTTAATCTCTATTTTTAGTAAATATACCTAGTTTAATTCTTCCAACATTTTCACCATCAGATAGAAAATGTCAATCTCCCTTCATTACATATTTTATCCTTTGGATATCTTCCAACATATTTTCATAATGTAATCATACAACACTTGAATTGACACATCAATTACATGCTTTTTGACACATTATGAGTCAATGATGAATATCTTTCATTGGTTTCTTAGTAGAATGATGGATTGGTGGATTTATATGGTTGTATAATTTTTCCCTCACTTTTAGTCTTGTCATGTACACAATTATTATAGTGTTTATGTGAATGACCACTTGAGGAAAATCCCAAATAGCCTTATCATTGTAGTGATAGAGAAATTTCTCATGATTTTTTCTTTTTTTTTCAAAATTACAGAGTCATACCAACTTTTATGTGGTGGTACCTATAGAGTAAGATTACAAAGCAAGTTATTCCATGTATTAATAGACAAAAAATGAAATAAGAATAAAGGACATAATGTGTTAATCCTACTCCCTCAGGGGTTTTGCTAAGGAAATCTAAGAGCTATTTAAGAAAGGCATATACCATCAAACCTTCCAAAGAGCATCCCTCCTTCCAAGAGCAGCTAAGAAGCATGATTTTCCCTAGATTTGGTGTTCCAAGTCTTTTTTAATGAAGAGTAGTGTATGTAGAGAGTCAGTATGGATGATGCATGTACATCATAGATTATGGATATCTAAATGGATGTGATAGAACTTATGACACATCAATTTCTATGTCATAAGTCAGATGACAAGGTACCATTGTTCATAGTAGCCTTAAGCAAGATGATGTTGGAGGAGTGAGTTCTACATGATCTAAGATTTATCATCTAGGTCTAGCTCATACATGATTTGTATGAGATGTTGGTTAGGGGGTAGAAGACCATGGGACTGATCATATTGTTGATAGCTTGGATATATGAAAGGTTTCCTATATATCAATCAATTGGGTTGCCCCATGTGATTGATGATAGGTCACCTTAGGTATAAAGATGGGAGGACCAAGTAGTACAATTTGTGCCCCACATGCTAATTTTTTATTTAGTGAGATGTATAGACATCATGTGGTATCCATATGGAGACATAATGACTACATGGGCAAGTTGGCACATAATTAAATTAGTGACAGCTAGGATAGAGTTTATTAGACACTACACATGGTGGAGAGAGCCATAACTAGTGGTATGGGTGTTGGGAAAGATGGGCCTACCTCATCTAATGGCATTGATACTAATGCTCAAGTAGTGGGCTCAGCATTTGAGGGATCCATGGGGGAGGAGAGGAATTAGACCATAGATAGTGAACTGACACTCAGACCACATCATGAGTGGTTATGGACTAGTCAAACATGATGGGGAGTAGATTAGGAGGATAGGGAGGTAGAAGAAAAGATATCATATATACCACTACTAGTTTTATATTAGTAGGAGCTATGACCATCAAGTATATAATAACAACAAAGGTAGCAAGAGATATTTGAGATCAATGTCATCCATGACAAGCCAGCAGAGGATCCAAAGGAGGGATGGATGATAGAGAGACCATGCAAGCTCAGGGTGAGATGGATGCAAGCTACGACAAAGGGATTTGAATTGAGGAGGTGGCCCATAGAGTAGGTAATAGGAGGTTGTACAGATGGAGAGATTGAACTGCACATTTGGCCATAGTGTCATAGATGATATAGATCCAAACCTAATTGATGGAGCCATAGGTACAGGTAGCACACCTATAGGGATAGGTAGAGGGACTAAGATCCCAGATAGCCTCCTTATATTATACTATTCAAAGGAGTCAAACTAAGAACATAGCAGGAACGATGGCTAGGTCATGAGATAGACATGATGGGAACCAACCAT
The DNA here is from genome assembly GCA_037957365.1 of Torreya grandis. NCBI lineage: Eukaryota > Viridiplantae > Streptophyta > Pinopsida > Cupressales > Taxaceae > Torreya > Torreya grandis. Next base: position 1,904,543 of record JARHVA010001251.1, on the reverse strand, counting down.
AGAGCTAGAGTATTGTATATGGTTTTATGTGTTGTATAAAAATTCATGATATATATATATATGGATCATTTTAGCATATTGTTATTGGTTGTGCATGTTGTCATTATGGTTTATTATGGTTAAGGTTGTGGATGCTTAGGATATATTTCTTTTTAGCACATGTATTTATCTTTGTTGTATATGCTATAGGAAATATCTGAGATGTGGTTTCTTTTCTAACATTATGAAAAACACATGCATGGTTAAAAATAAATAGGAAAAAAGGACTTGGAAAAATATAATCAATCAAAAAAAAGTACTACACACTATTTCAAGCTAGTAAATGTGTAATAACAAGAAATGACTAAGTATAAAGAACCAATAAATGGTAAAACAAGATGGTAAAAAGGGATTTGTTTTTAAAATAAAGTGAAAGAATTTTGCACCAAATTAAAACAAGTAAAATCATACTTATTCATGTTGGGAAGTATGAAATAATGTAATAAAATGGAAGGTATATAAAATGGAATAAATGGTATAAAAATAAATCAATTCAATCAAACAATTATACTAAATCAAGCTGGGAAGTATAAAATAAAAATAAAATTGGAAAAATATTGGTCTTAAATTGATCACACTAATTCAAGCTAGGAAGTATGAAAAATTTAAGAAATGGTTGTATTATTACATGCACTCAAAAAATAAAAAGATAAAAATATGGAAGAGAAATGAATCAAGCATAAAACATACTAAATAAATCTAGGAAGCATGTCAATGATGTGTAACTTCATAATCAATCAAATCTTATCTCATATTTGATACATGTAATTTTGGGTTGTGACTTGGGTATTGGAAAATTTTGTGAGGAATGTTGGGTCCTATCCATGGTCTTATACTACAACTTATAAATAGAACACCATTTGTGTGGAATAAATACAAAAAAATAGGTAATCAAGGATGTAGGTAATATGAAAGAAAAGATGGTAATTTATGAGAATGGTTGGGTCCTATCCGTCGTCTTATAATGCAACTCACAAAATTAAATCCCAAGGGGACTGATCAGTAGAAAAAACAATATTTCTCAAGAAGAAATATGAGGGATATAGTGAATGAAAAATGGAATGTAAAAATTAAGACTTAGGCATATTATGAGAAAACATTAGGAGACAAGAGGCATACTAAGGACATGATAAGATACTACATGACTAGTGGTCATTTATGCATAAATGAAACTTGTTCGTTATAGACACAAAGTTTTTTAGTCAAATAGGCATGCTAATAAGATCAACTCATGAAGGTAGATTGGTACAAGAAAAATAAAATGGACCTACTTTCCATGACATGTTCCCCATTCTTCAAGACCCCTTACAAAGTCATCAAACTACTGTGAATATTGGGTACTTGCATGAGAAAGTAGGTAGCACTAAAAGATTTTTTGATTCTCTTATTCTAATGTACTAGCCTACTACACCCCAAAAGACCTTGACTCTACCATGAGGCCAAATGTGAGTTTAAGCTTTGAATAGAAAAAGGAGATGTGCTTTAAATCATGCTTTTTAGTGTGATTTGACTTTTAACAATAATTTTGCCTTTTGATATCATTGCCTTTTGTTTAAATGATTTGGATTTTAATTTTTATGGCTTTTTAAGATTCCTCCTCCATATGGATTTGGAATGACCAATCATGAGAGATGAATTGATACACATGAATGAGATATAGGGTAAGGTTAAAATAAGCTAAGTAACTAAAGACAAAGACTGACTAGGACACTTAGGCTTGATAATGAACTAATATGTGATCTAAAGTCTCAACCATGTATATGCTTAGTTTATGAAAAAAGAAGAAGGAAAAAAGGAGATCCAAAAAAATGGAATAGTGTAAGGAGATATTAATGAGTGGGATTATTTGATAACTGATCACATGGTAAAAAGGGATATAATGACCAAAGGGAATAGGGTTTGTATAACCAAGTCACAATGATAATTATTTTGAAAAATGGAGACAAAAAAGCAAATAATCATGAAGAGGAAAGAGAAGAGTTTTGAGAAAAAATCAAGTAAGAGAGAGAAATTAATGATAAAGAGAGATAATCATATGTGAAATATAAATTATAAGATAATAAAGATATAGTACAAGTAAGATCACCATATGTGATAAGGAAAAATTTGGCATAGTGTTAAATGATAGAATTGAAATATAAAGATAAAATTAGAGCACAAGTATAATCCAAATGAAAATGTGAAGGAACCATGCATGTACTCATAAATATTGATAAATATATCCACACACATTATCCAAGACATTAGATAAATCTTTATGAAGCTAGAGATGAATTGTTGCTAATATCTCATCAATATTTAATGAATACTAGGCAAATACTTCTTTTCTAATCTCTTCTACAAAAAAAAGTAAGAATGCTTGAAGTATCATGCTGAGGAGGGAAATTAGGCAAAGGATGGTCAAGAGAATGCATGGGAGAAGTCTCTATGGGAGATGCAAGAATAACTAGTGGAGAAGGATCCACAAGTGAGAGACTCGTGAATGGAGAAGGATCCATATGTGAGGTAAGGTCCACAAGTGAAGGAATCATGGGTGAAGGCATAGAAGGTGGTGAAGGGACCACAAGAGGCAATAGAACCATAGGAGATAGAGCCATGGGAGAATAATTAGGATCCTTCTTATGGTAATGACCTATAGGAGGAGTGGTAGAAGGTTTGAGAATGGCTATAAAGTGATCCTTAAGATGTTATTGAAGGATGTGGTAATGATTAGTATTATGGGTGCCACATAGATGCCATAGATAATATAGCTCACCATACTTGGGTAAATATTTAGGAAGTACCTTTGGGGGAGGTATGGCTTTGTCTAATGATGGGGAAGAAGGATGAAAGGTATCAATATATTGCCACAACTTATGACAATGGGTGGAAGAGTGGTTATCTATCCCATGGAAGTAATAGATATGCTTGTGAGTGGTTTTAGTAGAAGCACTCATGGAAGGAGGTAAAATAGGAGTATAAGAAGTCAAAGAAAACTCATTAGCCCATTTATTGGGTAGAAAATCCATCTCAAGCAAGGGAATCAAATCATCACCAAGGGAGGGTGATGATGAGGAAAGAATGGAACTAGTCTCAACAGAAGGAGAAATGAAATCAAAAATAGGGGTAGGCTCAACAACTGTAGGAGAAAAAATAGACTCAAATATAGCAAGAGAAGGAAGAGGATCAAATATAGTGGGCTCTACTTAGGGAGGAGTGAGATATATAGAAGGTCTAAAGAGAGTTGTACTAACCTCAAGGGTAAACTAGATACGAGGGTTAGGGTACTTAGCACAGTGGTAAGGCTCAATCATAGCATGATATATGAGCATAGTCCTACATGGATCCTCAGAAACTAGATGTGTTAGCATCATCTCGACCCTATAATAAAGGGGAAAAATATAAAAATCAAGAAAGTTAAGTGAAGGAAAATAATGAGATGCATGAAAAGACTCAAGTAAAGAAGAATGATAATGGATAATCTCAGCATCATGGGCCTGTATAAGACCACCTAATAATGGATCATCTAAGGATTAACCATCATCATAATCTAGGGTATGAAGATCAATGATGCAATTAGGGATGAGCTTATCATCTGATGAAGTATGGTGAATAGAATGTCTAGTCTTGGTCAAGACTATGATAATATCATCACAAGGAGGCTTGTCAAAGCAAGGTTGTAAAGAAGTAAGAAGCTATGAGATAAGATGAGGTGAGAGATTAAAAAAAATTGTATTTAAGTTAATCTCATCATGCTCATCATCATCAGAGTTTAAGATGTTAGGAATAATGTTACCAATGAGCTCAGGATGCCCATTATAACCTTGAGTTGAATTAATGGGAAATTTGAGATGTTGAGACTCACAGAATGGAATTCTAGGCAAAGGTTTAAGAGTAATAATCTTGAAGACACCATGATCTTGAAATTGTTTAAAAATATAAGGGTTAGTATCACCTTGAATCCTATAAATAGATCCATTATGAGGGAATTTAATGCATTGGTAGGCAAAATAAGTAATAGCTCTCATGCGGTGAGTCCACGGCCTACCAAGCAAGATGTTATAAGAAAGGGGGAAGTTAAAGATCATCACCTTCACATGGATGGTGATAGGTGGGATGGTAATGGGAAGCCACATACAACCTCAAGGAGGCATTTTGCCTTCTATCTTATCCTTGGCATGTGTTGCATATAGACTTAAGATTGCATTTTGAATACCCAAGAGTCTTAATGAAATTGAGAGATTTAACACACATGTCATAACCTCATCAGTAAATTCATGCTTGACTTGGATATCTCATATTTGGATATTTATAAATAAGGGAGGATCATTTGCATGAAGTATAATTTCATTGGAAATCATAAAAGCTATGGGAAATTTTAAAGATAGAGAAGTGTCTATAATTTCTTCAATGTTGATAGACATTTCTTCACATTATTGTAAAATACTATATCTAGATCCATATAAAGTTGCCTCCTATCCTGATAGGAGAGGACGAGGAACATTCATCTCAAATAATACTTGCATAAGATGGTTTCTATGATGGGGAAAAGTCCTCATGAGCTCAAGGAACTAAATTTGGGATGGGAGATTAGTGAGCTCTATAATGGGATACCACTCATCATAACCCATAAGAAGGTTATTAGATATAGGTGTGTAATTATTAATGATGTCCTCAGAAGGAGGAGCTAAAGTACATTATAATTTTTTTATAAGAATGAGAAGATTTGGAACAAGGTTGTAAATCATGTTGAGATGATGAAGTGGTTGGTTCAAGCCACTAGTACAAAAATTGTAATATATGATTTAAAAACTACTAAAAATTGCATATAAATGACCAAACATGTTCACATGACCATTACTAGTTTATTTTCAATCATTTATAACATGATCAAATTGATTACTAAACCATTTTTAGTCATTTATTGGTTGTTTTGATTGATCGATTTGGTAGTATATTTATTCATTGATTTAGTCATTAATTGTTGTAATCTAGCAACTTATTTAGTTATTTTTATTCACTGATATATTTAGTCATTAATTTAGTCATTGCTTTTTTTTATTGGTCACTTATTTAGTCATTTTTATTCAATTATTTCTATCCATTGATAGTTTATTTAGTCATTAATTTTAATCATCATTTTGATCAATTTGGTAGTATATTTAGTAATTTTTATTAATGTTGATTTCATTCAGCATCATTATATACTCCTCATCACATTTTTTCTGAGTATTTTGACTCAAAGAAAATCAATATCACATGAGGTAGCCTCAATCCTTTAAGGCATGTTCTCACATGACAAATCCTGGCAAGTTCTTTCATATGTGCAATAATTAACCATCCTACATTGTACTAATTATTGGGTGTGGGGTCCAAAAGCTTCTATATTTTTCAATTCAATTTTTAATGTTAATTTTTAATGTTAAGCTTTAACAGTCATGGGAGGAGAAAGAGTCAGAACTGAGCTATTATCATGTGATGAAACTAAAGTAGATGTTATGCTCTAGAGTATATGTTATGAAGGTGTAATTTCTCATTTTCTTGAATACCTAAATGGATATGATGAGAACATCTTCATTCAATTTGCTTCAATCTGGAATGGTGACCGTAAAGTTTAGGTTAGAAGTATAGAGTTTGATGTTAGTAAGGAGTTGATTACTAAGGCCACAAGTTTATGTTGTGAGGGTAGAAGATTGAAAAGACTCACCAAAGTTTAAGACCCATAAGGGTTGAAAAAACTCTTCATTGAAGGAGAAGCATCAATGAAGTTGTAGGGAGGCTTTGATAGAGAGAGATTGTTTAACCCTTAGGATAAGGTATGCTTCACCATCATGAAATATTTTACCCTTGAAGGTCATTTTAAGTGTTTTTATCATTACCATTTCACTCTTTTGAATCACTTTTATCAAAAGATATTGGTTAACTTCCCTTTTTTCTTCCTATCATCCCTGGAGACATCTATTAACTTTGTCAAAAATTCCCTAGAAAAAAACCCAATTACCTCTGCTATTCCACTATACCAAGGTATTATCTTCAAGGTTTATCACTCTTACCTTGTATTATGTCCCTCTAAGCTTTAAAAGTGAAAGTGTTAGATAGTTCCCATGACACTGACCCTGATGATCACATTCCCTTGAGTGTTAGATTTGGTTCCATGGGTCCCCATGGTTCCCTACCCTTTTCTAAAACCTTGTTCCCCCCTCTTAAAACCTATCCCCTAAGTTTGAAATCTTTTCCCCTCTCAAGATGGACTCTTGTTGTCCCTCCCTGATAGTTTTGACTTTTGTATCCCCTAACACTTCTAACTCTCTAGCTATCAAAGGGCTATGGGAGATAAAAAATAACCCTTCCTTTTTTGGTAATAAAAAGAGGAAATCAATTATTCAAATTGATTTTGAGAATATCAATAAGGGAAAGAGTAAGAAAAATAAAGTGGTGGGGGAAGAGTCTCATAATTTAGCTAGTGACAAAGAGCACTTGGAGGCCCAAGTGCAAGGTAAGGAGGTTGTGGAGGAAGGGTCTAGTTTTAAATTTTAGAGCTATACAAAAAGAAATTCAATGAATATCAAGATATCCAATAGACTGGAAGGGGAAAAAAAATTGGTAAAGACAATGGATGATCCCTCTACCTTAGATTAGGGGGAGGAAGCAAGTAAATTAAAAGATAAACCCAATCTTGATCAAGATTTAGAGGAGGAAACTAGTTATTTTGAGGAGTTGAATGACTCTACTTATGATTCTAACAAGGAGGATTTCATGGATACCAATTAAGAGGAGATCTAGTTTAAAATGGAGTTGAATGAAATGAAGAAGGGTTTATGCTCCCTTCAAAATAAAATGAAGGTGCTAACCACTATTTGCTCGAAAGTTGTCCATCATATGGCTTCTTCCCTGATGATTCTACGAGACCTCCTAGAAGAAGATAAAGATATAAAAGGAAAAATTGCTAGCATGGAGGACCTTTTCAAGTTAATCAAATAATATTGGAAAGATTTGATAAAAAAATAGTGTTTTTTCTATGGTTAATCCCTAGTCTATTTGTTGTTTCCTATTTTGATTTTGTCTGTCTACTATTTTTTAGCTATTAGTGGCCTTTGGCCTATTTTTCTACCCCTTGGGCTTTTTGTACTTGGGATTTGTACCCTCTTTGTAGACTTATAATATAAAAAACATATAATTGATGTAATTTTAAAGGCTCACTTCTTGAAATAAGAATTTATAAAACCTTCAATATGTATTACAAATGATGATTATAGACACCCATTACACTATTTTACTTGTTACATTCTACAATGGGGGATATCTTTTCAGCTTCCATTGGATGCATAAGTAGTAGTATAGATATTTTAAATATATCTATTTAAAAAATTTGTAGAGATGTCAAATTTTAGACTTCTATTTTAGATTTGTCACATACCATACTAATTAAGACTCCATTAACTTCTTCATTAATTTATAGCTAATAAGAGTATGAAAAAATTTAAGTCATAATATTAAGTACAATTAAGGTATTTCCAATTAGGCTCTAGATTGCTTAAGTCACCTCCAATTAATTAATAAGAGTACCTTAATATAAGGCATAAGAAAATTAGCTCCAATTATGGTAGAAACTAATTATGTCACTTCTAATTACATCACTAACAATAGTCCTAGATTCATGTGGCCATGAGACTTTTAAATGGCCCATGTTGTATGGCAGTGATCCTTAAATTTATTCACAAACCATATAAAATGCATAAATATTATTTTTCTCAATATGTAGAGCACGAATATGATAAATCCATGAATATTTCTCATGAATCAACATTTACAGCATTAGGTAATATAGCTTACTCTAATTTGAAACTCAAGATGAATTAATAAATGTTTGGGTATTAGATACAAGTGCCACGAAACATATGACATAATGACGAGACTTAAAAACATATGATATAAAACATAGAAAAACATAATCAATCATTCATTTTACTTAATGAAACAACTATTAAGAAGGCAAAATACTAAAATTTTATTGAGAAAAGGTGTTCTTACAATAGATACAAGATAGAAATATGTGTCTTTTCTTTGGAAATGTGTTAATACAAAGTGTGTTTCTCAGTGATGTGACTGAGAAACTAAGTTACGATGCATTTTTTTGCTTATACAACTCCAAAATAGACAAAAAAACACTAAGAATATCCCTGAACATAAACACATTCAAACTATTGTATAAAGTAGTGGACCAAGCTATCTAACAGCTAGTACATGATAAACATCAACTATGTCATTTTTTTCAAATATTTTAGTGGCCACCATGTGAAGGTCCCTTCTTTCTCTTTCAGATGGATAGCTCCATCTATTTTGTCTTCATAAGCAAGGGGTATGTTACTTTTAACCTTTAAAATATTTACATTTACATCTCCTGTTCCTTTCAATTTGACTCCATGTACAATAGATAGTGAGTGAATCTACCCAATGCCCACAGCAGCACCATCAAATAGATCCAACACCTAGACTTTATCCCCTTCTTGGGTTTAATCAATAAATGTCTACAAAAACAAAAAAAAATACATAATATATTGAGATATAAAACATTTTAAGCATGAAAAATGACAAAACATTGGGATAGATAATTGACAACTATTATATTACCTCAACTAATTCAAATAATGATGATTGTGCTACACATTCTTTTGTCCAGTTCATCATGATCACTATCAATATCAATAACTCTGTTGACATCATGAAGGAATTCTTTTTCCTCCTACTTTGATAAAATTACTTTGTATGTGGTTTAACCATTATGCAAAAAAATATACAAAGCATTCAATAGTCAAGTAAAGAATGCAAGCTATAAATTTCTCCAAAAGAACATTTTCTAGATCACTCCAATAATAAAGAAATTGGGTTAGATTCTCCTATGCTCATATTTCAATAATATACATATCAAGAGGCATTTATATATAGAATTTCCAAACAAGAAGAAGTAAGATCAATAAATCCTCTTACCTTAGTTGAATCCATGGATTTATGTTCATTCCATGTAGAAATTATAGGGTCAACAGAGGCAACCAACTACAAAACTTGTTGAGTGAGACCGAATATGCAACTCATTACTTGTTCTTACTTTTCATCTGAGTTGACATGATTTAGAGAGGTTCCTACTAGGAATTTAATAGATGGCTATGAAATCTCTATTGATGAACTAGATTTCCACTTCATCCCACTCTTAGATTTACTAGGTCAATCTAGTGCTACCATATAATTGATAATATATTCTACACCTGCTTCTCTATTACTATTTTATACTTAAAATACAATGTCAATTTCAAGATGTAGTCAGTTTAATAAAAAATTGAAATAAATAAGACAATGTAAATAAAACCAAAAAGTGATACACTTATTGTAAATTGTCCATTTTGGCTTGCAACCCACCTTGGCCAAATGTATATCCATCCCTCACATTATCTCTTGCTCTCTTGCCTCTATTACTCTTTGTAAAATATTCTTTAGAATGCATACTTTCATTCAATGCCTCCCACTATTTGGGAGATAGAGTGGAGTCTAACCTCTCTTTTCCCTCCATGATTGTTTTTTTGCAATTGTATCTAAAATTGTTCATCAAAATTCTCTTGTTTTGCTTGTAATATTTTCTAGATATTTGTCCACCAGTAGTCACAAAAACATTTTCCATTTTTTCTATAAAATTTTCTATAGTTCATGGATCTTCCTCTGAAAAACTTGATTTTCAAATATCCAAATGGGCCCTATATCTTACACCCAACTCGAAGGCCCACTTTGTAGCATTTGGCCCAATGGGCTCACCATCTCTCGATACCTCAACCAAGAATGGCTTCTTGCCTTATAATTTTCTTTACTTTGCATTCCTCTCTATAGATCTATAAAAATCTTGACTCAATGTTTGTCTTTTCACAAACATAGACACGTCTTCTCTTAAACCACTACCAATATTTCTGGCTGATCCACTAGTTCCATCAAAAGTTCTAGATGCAACAAGTGCACTCTGAGGCATAGCAAATGCAAGTGGTCTCTCTTCATGACTTTCATTAACTAGAACTTCATGCTCCTTACCACATCAAGTGTAGCATGAGTAGGTACATTAATATCAATCTCCACAAATTTCACTTCAAACATATCTTTTAATGTTGAATAATCATTTGTAGACCTATTGTTCCTTTGCTCTGATTTTTTTCAATAATCTCTCTTAGATTTTTTGCTAAGAGATCATCACAATGTTGCACATCACCATGTGTTATATCAGGATGCACATCACTATGTGTTATATCAGGCTACACATCATCATGTGCTATATCAAGCTACACATCACCATATGCTATATCAAGCTACACATCATCACAACTATTGTTTTCACCAACTACATTTATTGAATCATAAATGTGTTGGCTTCTATGAGATGGCAACATTGTATCTTTTCTTTCCTTTTGTTTTTCTCCACATTTTTTTGCACTCTTTTTCTTGCCTATAAAACAAAAAATATATCATATTATGTCTTATATACATAAAGCTCTTACCTATAAAATTTCATGAAACACTATTAAACAAATAATATACTAATTAGTGGATTTACAATTTGCCTGTTTGTCAAACCAAGACACGATAAATATTTATTATTCTTGGCCACTTTTTCTTTATGAAAACACTCATAATCTATCAATGAAATTTCAATATTATGATCACTATCATTGACTAATTTTCACCTTACAATCCTTTTCCTCATTTCCCGAAGTCCAAATAAACAATAATGTATAAATCAACAATTTGAATCAGTAAAACTTTATTGAGTTCATAAGTTGATAAATATTGACTTTTCAATCCACTGATAACTACAGATGGAAACTTAAAAAATAATTTAGTATATAGATTAAAAATATTTTTCAGTCAAAAACCAAGAAGATGTTTACAATTACAAGTATCAAACTATCAATATGAATATCCCTTGTTTCAATTGGATATTGACACTTATGAATCCTGATCACGCTTGTCTGCATCTACTTTATTTTATTCCTCATCCTCATCTGTGACATGCAATACATTTTTCATTGGTAATCAAAATCTCTTCTTCAAACACTCCATCATCATCTTCATCCACTTTTTCGAATGTTTCTTTTAAATTAACATATTACCCATCAGGCATTATATCGACAACTTCCATGAATTTTCATTTGGAACAAGACTCTATTTGAATTACATACGACCATCCTAGGCTTCTGACATCATCAATTATAAATTATTGGTTCATTTGAAGAGGGGAAACATATGGCTCATTTGTCCCTGATAAAAATTGTCTTGTATTTGCATGTACAAATCCATACTCATCAAATTGTACTATGGATGGTCAAATCCACTTACATTTTAATATTATAGGACTATTTTCACCAAAATCCACTTGAATAATTTCTTGGATGAATCCAACATAAAATTTCTTCTTAGTTTCATGAAGAAATTCAGCACTAACAACAAAATCACAATTTATCTTTCCTTTATCTTTTTCTTCCACTCTTAAATGACTACCATAGGCCCACATTCCACTAAAATGCATAGCCAATAAATGTGGATATATTGAAGCTCACTTCCATCCATTTTTATATCTTGACCTTCTTCTTTTGCATCATGGACTACATTAGCAATCCATTCTTCAAATTTTGGAAAATAATCACCTCCAATCAAATCATGATGTCTGCGCTTTTGAGGTCTATGTTGCATCCAAGCTTAATTCTCTTCTTTATATTTTCTACATAAAATATTAACATACAAATAGTAAGATTAATAATATAAATGTGTAAATTCAATTGAGTAAATAAATTATTGTGTAAATTTTTTTTACCTACGCCACTTATCGAATGAACATGTGTTTTGAAGAATATAGGCATGTATCGCACTTCTTTCTTGATTTGATAACTTTAAGTGACATATATTGCCTTTTAATACTTCACTTACAACTCTCTCATCTTCATCATCATCCCATACACATTGATTGACATTTTTAAAATCCTTCATATATTATATGCAAAATCACATGGCCTCTTGCATTGAATATCCCTCAGACATGTTTCCTTCCAGTTTTGCCCTATTACAAACAATTTTTTTCAAAACCTTCATATATCATTCTATAGGATACATCTATCTCATTCTTACTAGGCCACAATGCTCTAGTTCATATTGTAGATGTATCAAAAGATGCATAGAAATTTTAAAGATTTTTGGTGGAAATTCCCATTCCAATAGACAAAGGAATTCAACAATATCCTCCCTCAAACTATAAAATTTCAAAGGATCTAATACATGTAAACTCATTATCTTTAATATTAGGCCCAACCTTATAATTTCCAATCTTAGCCCCTTTTCCAAACTTGATATATTTACCATAATAAGTAAAATATTATTGATTATGACATGATAGTCATGGTTCTTGAGGCCTCTTAAGCCATTAATGTCAGTTTGGCTTCTAATACTACTACTTACATATCCAATGGGAAAGCAAGTTTGAGATGTCAACTATAATAATTGTGCATGTTGTTCCTTTTTCTAGACATAAGGAGCACTAGGTTTTCTATATTTTTCATCATCACATTTTTTAACCCAAAGATTTCAATGAATCTTTAGTTGTCGAAATTCTTCACATGATGAAATAGTATCAAAAGCACCAAAAAGAGTTTCTATAATAGCATAGTCTATATTTTTATTAGTATGAATAAAGTCATCAGTATGCCTAATGGTTAGATCCTTAAAGTATGGCAACTTATAGAATATGCACAAATATTTTACACCACTTTAATTACATGGATCATATCTACTACCAAAAATCCCATCATTTTTCAAAAATGACATTCTTTTTTATCCATTCTCAACAATGTAATCACCCATTATTAGCAATGGTACTTTAAAATTCTCTTCTTGACCATTGAAATGAGTTTTTTTAGATGATATTAATGATCTATTTTAAGGTAACTATGATGTCCACAATAAATACACTTATACAAACTTATTGAGTGCCTCACAAAATCCTTAAAGTTGAAAGTAGGACATCCATGGTATCCATGAACACTAAGATTAGACAATGTGCCATATGGAGAAAGATCATGAATCATAAACAACAAATAAGATCTTAAAGTGAATTTGATTGAATGACCATCAATTAAAGATTGAATTACTTCAATTCATTCCCACAATTTCATTATCTCATCATATAATGGCTCTAGATAAGCATCGATTGTATTTGAAGTCACACTTTTCTTTTCTAGTAGACACAATGATAGCATTAAGAAAAATGGTTTAGTTGTTAACCATGAAGGCAAGTTATAATTTATTAAAAACACTGGCCAAGTTGACCATTTAGTATTTTTATCTGAGAATGGGTTCACCCCATCTAAAGCCAAACCCAACCTTATATTATGAGGATCTTGAGAAAAATTAGGCCATTTGTTATCAAATTCCATACACTTCTTAGAATCAAGCACATGTCATTATTTTCCATCAGTGCTCTTGTTTAGGGTATGCCATTGCATAAGTTCAGCAATGTCTCTACACCTATATATTTAGAGTAATCATGGGATTATCAAAAAGTGGTGAAGAACCTTTGTAGGAACCATAGCTGATTTTAACCCTTGTCTATACCTCACTTCATGGCATTTCAGACATTCACTCTCACTTGCAAGATTATTTTGAAATAATACACAACCATTCACACATGTGTAGATGTTTTCATACCCTAAGCCTAGCTTAGTGATTTGATTTTTAAATTAACTTCCTTTAGGTGGTAACAATGAACATAATAATGCTAATAACTTATCTACACTCTCATTTGTCCAACCAAACACCACTTGAAAGTTAAGAATTTGAAGGATTGTTGCCAAATTACTTAACTTGAAATTATCATACATAGGCTTTAAATCATCCTCCATCAACTTGGCTCAATCATTGTGTAAACCCTCATCAATTTTCTATCAACTTCAAACCCTTCATCTAACATTGCTCTTCTTCATCTATGTTTGGTGCCACTTCATCTATGTTTGTTGCCTCTTCATCTCTCACACTCTACAATTATATCATATCTTCATAATAATTTTAATCCCAAGGGCTTATACCACTATGCCCATATCTTATCATATGTCAATAAATCAGATTTCTTTTTCTCACCTTTCCACCAAGACAGTCATTACATGGACATGGATATTTGTCCATATCCCTCTCATTGGCTACTCTCTCATCAAATGCATGGTATTGATCCATAGTCAACCTTTAATGTTGATCCATCTATAATGTTCTACACATAACAACAAAAATCTTTTGGGGGAAAAATCAGAAAACCAAAAGTTCAAGATTTTTTGAAAATATCAGGAAAAAAATTAGATTTTTTTTAAAATGTAAAAAATTGTAGAATAAGTGACAAAAACTTTTTTTTTTTTATTGAAAGGCATTTCCATAGCAATAGAGTTATAGAGAGCAAATAAAATAGAGAGTTTAACCAATGAATTGTAAAAAATAGATTTTTGTAGTTTATATTCAAATTGTTGATTGCATTGCATTGCATTGCACATCTTTCAAACTCAAAGCATTACTTCACATTGCATAACTAATAAATAGATGTTGATAGATGATAAAATTTCAATTACAATATAGTTTTTACAGAGTCAAACTAAGTAGTTATGTAATTACTTCACATTGCATAACTAATAACTAGGAGCAGTTGCCAATTGCATTTGATTGTCATGGCATTCCATGAGACCACATTTCTTTAAGGCATTTTTCTAAACAATTCACTGCCTTGTCTATGCTACCACATTTTTCATACATGCCTACCAAAAAAATTTATCAAATAGTTCACTACCTTGTTGCTATGTCTAAAGCCTAAAAATGTGCTTTTGAACAAGCTATGGATGCTTGGAAAAAATCTATCAAAGCATAATAGTAAGCAATAGCATAGACAAGGCAGTGAACTGGTTGAAAAAATGCCTCAAAGAAATGTGGTCTCATAGTGATGGAATGCCATGATAATCCATAAGAATTCACTTGTCATGGCATTCCATCACCACGAGACCACATTTAGTTGATGCATTTTTTCCAAAATTTATAAAATTCATCCTAGGAGTTCATATTCCTTTTACAATTATTGCAAGAGTCATTCATAAGCATCTTATATCATGTCCATGTGAAAGATATTTGTATTTTCATCATTGATGTGTTTTTTGTCTCTTACCACAGCCTCATAGTATATTCAAATAGCTTTGACAGGTGTGCAAGAACTAAAAGAAGTGAAAATATAGTTACCACTTCCTTAAAACATGCAAGAACTTCACTTGTGGTGTTGTGATATACAAAAATGGGTTATCATGGCCCCATGATAGTTCAGAGAAAGCCTTTCAGGCTAACAATAAGTGGTAATAGTTATATAAATTATGTCTTGCACTCCTACCATAGTTAAATCCAATACTTATAGTGATATGATAAATAGTGAAGGGATGCCAAAGGATCTTGTAGTCCTATGAAGTTTAGATTAAAGGTTGGTAGTAATGCAATATGAGGTATAAGGGGTAACATGTATCTCGCCATCCCGCCATTCATAATATATGAGACACATATTTTTTTTATTTTAATATTCTTATCAATTTTATTATTCTATCACATAATGTCTCACTATTAAAGGGTCAGTCAATGTAAATTAGCCACCCAAACCCTAATATACATAGTTAGAGATATTAACTCTCTAGAGTCCACACTCTATATTTTTCATATATTTTCCTTGACACTCTAGGTCAAAAATTTAACTATAGAAGGTACATATGAATCACATTGAATGAATTCTCTATTTGAGAACCCTATTAAGATAATTTTAACACATATTTCAACTGCTTGATAGTTCAAAGAAGGTCTTGTGGGATATCGATAAGTGGTAATAGTTATATAAAGTATGTTGCACGCTCTTTCCAAAGTTAAATCTAATGCTTATGGTGATATGGTAAATAGTTAAGGGATACTAAAGGATCTCATAGTCTCGTGATGGTCAGATTAAAGGTTGGTGATAACATGGTATGAGGTATAAGGGGTAACATGTATCCTGCCATCCCACAATAGCATGTATCAAGGATTGCAAGGTGGTGGTAAGCAGTGAAAGATGTGGTATAACCATCTAGAATCTCTTGGAGTCCCATAATAGATGAAAATAGGTCTTGTAGTGATGCAATAAAGTATTAAATGTTGACATGATTATATCACCACCCTACAATGGTTATCATTGATGCCCATGATTGAAGTACCCACCCAACCATTGGATTAGACCAAATCAATGGTCTATGTTTGAAAGACTTGAATGCTAAGATTTGTTGATTTTGTAGCATGAACTAGAGTAATACAAAAATGACTAGCTCCATAACAGAATAAAATTTGGAATTTCTATGTATTTCATCATTCAAACAAATTCAGTGGTGATTTTAAACGATGAATTCAAGATCTATGTGTGCACTTCAACCATCTTAAAACTAGGTAAGTCTAACTCATCACTATCTTCATAAATTTTGGTATTTAGTTTGTGCTTTGTTTTCAATTGGTTTGGTAGAGCAAATGACTATCAAAACCCTAATTCAAACTATGGTACTTAAGAAATCTGAGTCTACAAGTAAGAGCACTAAACCTCCTGTTCTCAAGAAGCGGCACCTTCAAAAATCACTATTGGAAATTTGCCAAATTTAGTTAACAAAGGGTATAAGAAACTATTCAAAGATGTAACAGAGGGGTGTTGGGATGCTATAGTCCCTATCTCAAGACGGAACCTTTTTTGGTATTTCTATGAAAAGTGAGATGGACAGGGACTAGTTACAAACCCATGAAATTTGAATTTAGCTAAGCTTGTGGTTCCAAATGTATTCATTGATGTGGATTTGATTAGGATATTGGCATAACACTATCATCCAGCCACCAAAATTTTCAAGTTGCCAAATGGCTCACCATTAGTGGTTGTGGATAGAAATGAAATCATTGATTGCTTTATGCTCAACAAGCAAGCCCTCACAAAATTTGAGTTGAAGAAGAGTGAACAAGAATATGCCAGTCTGAGAAATACACATAGGAGTGATGACTTGCCCATGTACATGAGGAAAGGGGAGAATAATAGAATAATTTCAATCCTAACCACTAGAGTTGAGCCTTTTCTAGTTGATGACTTTATTGTGTATTTCAAAAGGACATATTTTGCTTTGTGTTAAGAGCTAGGAATTGATGCCCAAGATAGAATTCCATTTGGAATGATGATGATGATGATGATGGATAGAGAATAAAAAACCTAGAGGTTAATGTTGAGTATGATTTTTCATCATTTATTGAGTAGAAATTGCATGACAAATTTTGGCAAATAAGGGAGAACAAGACACCTATGGAGTTTAAAATATTATTCTTTGTTTTGTCATTTAATTTTGTATTAGAATAGAAGAAATTGGCCTAAAAAGATGGACTTGAGCATGATTGACCAAAAGGGATAAAGATTTCCTACATAGTGTTGGTGTTACAAATGAGACACTCATTATCAGAGTAGTGACTATGTTATGTTCCCTGATGGTTTCTCAATCATAATAATGAATTCCCTTGGTAGCCTTTTTCCTAGATTGACCAAAGAGGTCAGAGAAATGTTGAGGCCTCTTGCTCATAGGCTAAAATAGGGTCACAAACATAACTTTATTGATTGGTATTTCTTGCTTGACCATACTATAATTAAAGTATATGGGTGTACTCAACCACCCCATGTGTTGCCAAAATTTGTGCCAAATAGAATTGCTTTTCTTGATTTCATGTGGCAGATGTTTTCGATGGAGAAAGATGTGATGAAAAAATAAAATAAGGGTAAATTTTTTCTAGATTACACTATGTTTGCTAAATGGTACATTGGTGCAGATACCTTGTAGGAGTTGCAAGCCTATTTGAAGGTTAAATATTCTTTGAAATTAGGGACAAAAAGGGTTTGTGATCTAGAGGGTCACATGAACTTTGATAGAAAAGTCATCTTTACCAGAAGGGGGATATCCCATCAAATCAATTTTGATGAGCATGTGATCATAAATTGTGTCACTTTTTAAGAGGTATATAATAGGAAAATAAAATGGCAAATTTTGAAGAAGATTGAGGATGATAAAAGAAAACAAAACCCTAATTTTTTAGTTTTTTTTGTTGAAGAGAAGGACCCTTTAAAAAGAATAGATTTGATAATTGATAATTTTGAAAAAATATATGGCAAGTCTATGAAGTAGCCTACAAAGGCTAACAACCTCCTTATAAAAAATCTAATAGGAGTTATGATTGAAGAACCTGGTCTATATGTAATGTCAGTGTAAGATCCAGTTTTCTTGGTTCACCACCAACTAAAAGGCAAAAGACGGATGATGTTTCTTTACTGGTTCCATATGAAATGACTAAAGGAACTGGTGAATCTAAGGAGATGGCCAATATTTTGAGGCATATGGGAGAGGAAATTGAATTTTATCAACCCCTTTTTAGTCAAGAAATAGAAGCACACAAACTAGAAGCAAGAATGGATGAACGGGCACAAGGTGAGCCTAAACTACAAGAAGATGAAAGGGTTGTGGCTTCTATGAGGTTCATCAAGGATGATGATTTCATCTATACCCCAAAAATTAAATATTTTTACCTTAAAATGAAGATGAAATAATTTGAATAAAATGTGGAAATAAATAAAATGGGTGGTGATAAATCTCAACATGATCAAATTGTGACAAAATTTCAAGGATTTAAAAATTGATGAAATAAATGTTAGCCCTGATGAGGCTAGACAAATGGTTTTGAAGAGTAATATGTTGATCATCCCTAGGCTTGAATTGAATTAAAAAAAAATTGGACCAAGTGAAAAATCAAGATGACCCCATGATGGTTTTTGAGTTTGATTATGAGGATGGTTTCAGTGGTTTTGGGTTTAACCCAAAGATAAAGACTCTAGCAATATGGGCCAGACAGAAGAACACCAACAAGCCAAGATTGTTTGATGTGGTCAAAGAGTTGAGGGGAATAGATATGGTGAAAAAAAAATAGGATACATCAATGCTTGAAGCTACCACCCTTATTGTGCTCTCTACAATGTTCACACAGGCCGTTATCAAGAAAATGGAGCAAAGATTGTTCGACTATGAAAAAACTTGAATTGAGATAAATGATGAAGTGAATAGGCTATATTTGGAAATTTTCAAATTAAAGTAGAATTTGAAGGGTGGTGATTCCCAAAGCCAAGTAATTATGCATACCAAGACCCTATGCCATAAATAACTAGTGATAGTACAGTCCCAGTTGATCAGTTGAATGCATTGAAGTTGAAGTTGGAGAAAGAAATTGAAGATTTGAAAAATAAAAATGAGAAGACAAAAGATGAGGCCAAATTGAAAATCCTTAATGTGTTTGAGAAGATTTTGGAATATAGAGTAAAATTGGTTGTTGACAAGTTGGGAGATGTGCATGAATGCTATTCTTCCTTGTCACGAGCCATTAATCAGTTGAAGGTCAATATTTTTATTTTGGATCCAATATACAAGAAATGGAAACTTGCATACCATACATTACTAACCTTGTGAAAATTTATACAAAGAGATCCAAGTGTTCCAACCTCACTCAAGCCAATGAAGAAGATAGTGAAAATGATCTTCGATGAATTTCAATATGTGAATGGTGAGAGGTGAAAAATGTAGGAAAAGATTGATTCTTTTTCTACCTTAAAACACCAGTTTATTCCTTCCATTTTGATAGAGGTTAAAAATATCATAAGTTTTGATGCATGGAAAAGTGAATATGGTCAAACAGTTTCTCAAGTCATTGATTTCTTGAAAAAAGATCAAAACATAAATATTCTTAGTTTCAATGTCATTTTCGATAGAGTAATTGCTATAGATTTTGGATATGAAAAGTTCATCACTGATGTCAAAGTGTTGTTGGACCAAAGATGGAAAGATCACCAAGCCAACCTACTTTAGATCCAAGAATATAAGTGGCCTAGTGATTTCATAGTGTACCAACGGGAGAATCAGTATTTGACAATTGAAAAATAAGAAAGCCAAGTATGTAGAGGAGCAATGAGCATCAAGATAGCATCAACATGGCACCAACAAATCTTGGACATTCTCTTGTTTTATCTTTTTCTTGTTTTTATGCTTTCCAATATGTATTCAAA
This sequence comes from Torreya grandis, assembly GCA_037957365.1. Lineage (NCBI taxonomy): Eukaryota > Viridiplantae > Streptophyta > Pinopsida > Cupressales > Taxaceae > Torreya > Torreya grandis. Next base: position 1,884,349 of record JARHVA010001251.1, on the reverse strand, counting down.
ATATATTTGGTGGTCTTTTTAATAATTGTCAAAAAGTATAAGTTGGAATAGGTCATATTAAGGGATGGGTATATGAAAAGTCATTTTTAGAATGTGAAAGGTCTAAAACTTGTATTTTCCTTCACCCCTATAAGAAGGAAACCAAGACCTTGGGAAATCTCTCTAGGAATTTGTAACTTCCCTAGGGAGAATTTTTTTGAATGAATATAAAACATGTAGGGTTTTTTGGTAACAAAATGACTTTTTAATCAATACTAAAATTTTTTTTAATAGAATGGAATAAATATAAAATTCCCATCTATAATAATTTTTTGAATCAATACTAATGAAAAAACAATCCCCTAAACCCTAAACTTCTTGTATAGTTTTGGTACTCAGTTGCCTATGTAACTACTATAAGTTTCCAACTAGAAAGCTATAGATTTAATGTTTAATATAATGAGGGTTTTGAATTACCTCTAAATTCACTATAGATGGCATCCCCAAATTTGACTTACTACAGAGGGCCTCACTGACTTCAAATTCTTTATAGCAAACTCTGAATTCCTTGCCCACCTTTTCAGAAGTCTCTAGGTCCTCTCCAAACAAGCTTTATAACCCATGTAAGTCAATGTTATAACCCAAAATGCCTCAGTGCCAAGATAATTACCAACTAAAAAAATGAGGAAATATTCAATGAATACACTCCCACCAGAAATATTTTTTTAAGTTTCATCTAATTTATATTTGTGTAACTATTTAGTCATTTTCATTTGTATGATTAAATAATTTTTTAGTCGATAACCAAATTAGTCATTTATTTACTCATTTATAGCTAAGTTGAAAAAAATTAGTAAAATTTAGACATTTTTAGTTGTTATGACTAAAATTTTTAGTCATGTAGTCATTTATTTGCCAAATTCTACTAGTGAGCTGATTTGGAGAATTGGAAGAAGTGTTAGTAGAAATTGGATTAGCATTAGTATTGGAAGATGATGGATGAATGGTAGAAATAGAATGGGAAGTGTTATCTAAAGGAGAATCATAAATCATATCATCAAAAGTAATAATGTCATCTTTACCCAACTCATTTAAATGATTTAGATAAGGATCTTAGATAACATGATATGTTCTAGATGGAGTGTAGATAGGCTACAAATCAATGAAAGCCACCACCTATCGCATATTAGTCATGTTAACCATATTATCTTTGGAAGTTGGTTCAAAAAGACTTTCAACATTATTGGTGGAAGGGGTGGGCTTGTCTTGGTTGTTTTAAATTAGTTGATGATTAGGAAGAAGGTCTTTATAGATAGTTAAATGATCATTTGCTTGATTCAAGGCTTGAGTTTTGTCATGTGTTTTATAATCCTTGAAAGTAATTTCATAAGCTTGTTGACACTTTCTAATGATGGAAACATGATCAAAATTAGGTCCAAGAAGAAAAATCATAGCTACATTATGAAGTTTTCTACAGGTCTCATGATAATGAACCTAAATAACATGAAACAAACAAAACTTGTTAGGATCATACCAGGATGAGTAGGATGAGTAAGATCAAGATCTCATGGAAGAGGTCTAGGTAGATGCATAAAAAATTCAATTGAGGATAGATATTTTTAAATGTTGATGTTGTTTGGTGAAGATAAATTTGGATTAGTATATTTTTTATAAGGGGGAGCTGGTTCTAAAGATTGATTAGGAATTATAGCTTGAACATTGTGAATGATGCCATAAGAATCATTAATACCATCATTGGTAATATTATAGTTTTTTTTCTTTAGTAAAATATGAGGACCCATAGAAGGCTAGGGTGGCTCAAATTAATACATTAAGAAATCTTGACATTTAGCTTGGTCAATAGCCTCCTCTAAGGTACATGGAGAGAGTGCAGACTTGATATTGTAATTTAGGAAAAAGGGCATTAGCAAAGAAATGGAAAAGATTATCATTAGTGTAGACACTAGAAAACTATAGACAAAAGTTCTAGATGTCAAAATGCCTTAGGATTTTGGGGACCACCTAACCCTTCTTGACCCATTAATCAACCCATAGGACCTTTAGCCTAATTAGCTGCTTAGTTGACTAAACTCACTAACTTACTAATTGATCATTACCCAACCTCCTTTTAACTCACATTGACCCCTTTTCCTTCAAACAGTCAAGTGTCAATGATCAGCTTGGACATTGATGGTTAGGCTAATCATTAATGGTCAGGTCTTCCTCATTCTTACATAATACTAGTTATGTACAAGCTAACATGGCACAATTAAATATGTCCACCTTGCCCATTGCTAACAAACTCCCAAGCATCAAAATTAGTGAGATAACCTACTAAGAAACCTTTTATCCTCCATCTCTCTTTGCTTATAAAAGGAGGGGAGTAGGAGGTGAAAATAAAATCCATCAATCAATCATAAGAGCATTCTTGCATACAAGCATTCAAGCTTCCCAACCAATCTTCTTCTAGTAATTCAAAAAATACAATAGAGACCCAAACCTATACCCAAATTACTCTTGAGGTAAAGTACCATTACTCTACCAAAATTTCTCTGACCATCAACCATATAATAAGTAATAGGTATATTTTTACTTTAGTTTTGTTAGTCTAGTTTCTGACCTCTCTCCCCCTTCAGACATTGTATGCATCTTGATTTCTAACTCATGGACCCTTAACAGACCCTTACTTGATCACTAATCCATTATACAAAATCTTTTTTTGAACACCTTCAAAATTCCATAAGCAACCACCAACGATCAGTACAATTGCTGATGGTCACCCCCAACCATCGATGGTTACCCAACCATTGATGGTTAGCTTAACTATTGATGATCACCCTAACAACTGATAGTCACTATGGTAAGAAATAATAGTAAGTTATTTTCAACCCTATACCTCTAACCAAAACTAATTTTATATGTCCCTACCTATACATAGACCCCTACCTAATTTTATGAACCTGAACCTGATTTATTTTAGCACTAGTATTGACTCGCTATTGTTATATGTAATTATTTTATCTAACAAGCATTAATTTCTTCTTGTATTTCATTTTAGTCCCTTTATATTATTTGATGCAAGTAGTTTCATTTTATCTCTTTCAACTTAATTGTTATCAAATAGTAGATTGACAACATCTTAGCAAGCTCACACTTCTTAGATCTAGATCATGCTAGGTAGTCCACCTAACTATCTTTATAACAACCCCTTTTGTTAGTACTTTCTTATCTATAGGTCATACTTCCAAGACAAAAAGGAGCTCTCCACACTCATCTAGATCATGCACACATAACAACTAGGTTCTTCTACCACACCCTTATTACTCATTTTTTATCTTCTTCCTAAATTAAGAAATGAGAAAAAATTAAGAGAAATATTTTGTCATACCCGATGGGACCTAGCATCATCTAGGTGCCATTTTCTTCCTTTATTCTATGCTAATACAATGAATTCTAAAATTTCTTTTGGGCTTAAAATAAACCTTGCAGATATTGATTGCTTACTTTTTTTTAGTTCATCTAGTTAGCTTAAAAGAAAAAGTAATCAAACATAGTTTCACTCTTGTTATCACAGACTTTACCAAACCACATAATCAATCAATACATCAAAATAATTGACATAAGTCCCAACTAGAATTTCATCACCTAGCGGTACACCTTACCCTTTGGCTATCTTATTTAGAGGTCATTACCAAGAGCAAAAACAAAAACTTAGCTCTCTGGTTGAGTCTAAAATCTAAAATTCAGTGTATCTTGGCTAAGCACCTGACACCCTTATTGATGCGATGTGTGAAGTGAGGGGTAGGCCCCAATATCAAGCCATGTACTAATTTTCAATACAAATTTTTTGAGAGCCTTTAACACTTGAAACCAACCTTAAACTTCCTTTCTAGTACCTAATCTACAAAGCAAAGTTCTTCACACTTTCTAAGGCATAATCCAAAAGTGATCTAAAAAGAATCCCAAGTTTTAAAACACTTTAGTGTATATTTTTATTGCCTTGAGATCTTTTTCCTTTTTCTTGCTTTGTGTTTGGGTTGTTATCTTTTTGTCATTTCTTTTCTATTCCTCACATGGTCTTTACTAGACAATAGTTGAGGAATCAAATCAACCAAGAACCTACTTTCAACCATCTTGCCTTTGTTACCTTGTTTAATGGAGAGCCTCCCTATAGTCTTGCTTAGAGATCCTAGCTTTGTTAGAATCTCAAAAGACAACCCTCTTGACTTAAGGCATTACCTTACATCATGAGCCACTCATGCTTTGAACCTTACCTACCATCAACCCAACCTTACCTATAAGCAATCAAAATTCAACTTCAACCAACTAAAAAACTATCAACTACCTCTTGAGCCAGTTATAATGTTAATGGACTAAATAATTAAAGTGGAATCATCTATTTCTAGCAATCAAACTTCACCTATAACCAATCAAATCTCAACTACAACCTATCAATAGCCATTTGACTATCATCATACCCAACCAACAACCTATCAACATCTATCATATTAATCAAACCTAGACCCACCTATCAAAATATATCATCAAACCTTTGGCCACCTACCCCAACCATAATATCAATTACCTCAACCCACATTATCAAACCAACCCATCTTATCAACCTTACCAACCTTACCCAACTTATCAACCTTACTAAATCTGACCAACCACTACCAACCAAACTTAACTAACTTATCAAACCTACCAAACCTATCAAACCCATCAAAACCTATCAAACCAACAAATTTCATCAAACCAACTAATTAGCTCACAAACTCAAGATCCATTGGTGCACCCTCTTCCTAGAGAATACACCCCACTAGGGGAATCATATGCCTCAATCTTTGACAGACTCTTGGAGGCTTTTATCATTAGCCTTTCTTAAATCAAACTCATTAATATTTCTATTCCAAAGCCAATTTGGTTTATAGATAATGAATTTTTTGCTTATCATGACATAAATGGGCATGGGATAGATAGATGTGGCTCTTTTAAGATGATCATCCAAATCTTATCAATCATAAGGAATTTTTAAAGAATATTCTTCATGTTCCTCCTAACTTAGCCTTGAATATCTACAAACAATAAATCATTGAACCCCTTCCTTCATTCATTATTGAGGAAATCTATAATCAAAGCCCTCAGCATAATGAGGCCCATCCATTTTATTTGGTCCTTGGTGAACCTATAACTAAGGAAACCATAATCCAACCCTTAACTAAACCACTTGTTAACCAAGTGGAACCTTCACACCTTTCCTTCAAAATCATAATTAAGGAAACCAACTAATCTCCTCCACTTACCCATGTGGAACCAACTAACCTACCTCTTCCACTTACCCATGTGGTATCAACCTATCAATATTTTCCACTCATCCATATGGAACCAACCAACCTACCTCTTTTACTTACCAATTTTGTGGAAACTACCACCAACCCAACCTTACCCACCATTAAGTCAACCTTTACAACAACTAATCCTACCTCATCTACCATCAGCTAAACTAAGCCTACCATTAACCCATCCAAACTTACCATCAACCCAACCTTACCTATAATCATCCACCCAACCTTACCTCACCAACCAAACCAAACAATCAAAACAACCTATATACCAAATCAATCAACTATAATTAACACACCTTTTAACTCAACCATAACTAACCTCTCTAACAACCCAAACCAAGATTAACCCATCAAACCTACCAACCCTATCCTAACCTACCCAAATAAAACCTAACATTATTTTTCTAACCTTGGTAAAATAGAAAAAATCCCACCCAAACCACCACCTATAACATGAACTAATTAACCACTAACAACTAATAACTAACAACCTATTTTAGGAGGTGGATGAAGTCATATTCACCCCTCATAAACCTTCTTATTAACCAACACCTCACCTTGGGTTCTTTTTCCCACCTTAAAACATCCATAGTAAAAGAAAACTAGGGGAACTTTCCCTCCATGAGGTTTGGACCATTTATCAACCCCAAACCATACCTTACCAATTAACCAAACTAACCCTTGGCATTTTTGCCTTAACCTCTCAAACCAAAACTATCAACCAACCAACCCTAAATTTTTTAAGATTACCTTTCTTCTCCACCAAACCTATTTGGAAGTCACCATCTCCCCTAACCATTGGAGATTACCCTTATCCACCAAATTATCACCTAACCAACCTCACACTTTTTATCAAAACCAAATCTTTTCCACCTCTAATCAATTTTTGAAAAATAACTGGGAGACTTCACCTCTATGTTAACTATTATAACCAATATGGAGAAAAGAAAAAGAGGCAAGTTTTCTTTTAATTAGCTTGGACCCTACATCATAAGCCATAAGTATGGATCAGGAACTTATATTTTATCTTCTCTCGAAGGCAAACCAGAACCTGAGCCTCTCAATGATTCACATTTATGTCCTTTCTTTTGTTAAAAAAGGATTAAACTCACATTCTTATCTAACTTAAGCTCATCCCTTGATTTACAAGAATTTTACCTTCACTTACCTATCCCCATCCATTCAAGGACAACCGATTACAACATAGAACCATGTGGTTAACTATCGCAGTCATAACCTAATCTTAAATATGGGTATCATAGCTCTACTTGTAGCATGGTTCTCATGAATAATTTTAATCTCTAATCAAATAAAATCCCATGGTCATTTTCTCTCAAAATCACCACTTTTACCTATCATTAACCTTTTATGCTAAAGTTTTACCCTCATAAATGTAAACCTCTAATCTTATATAGACTTGTCTGTGTCTAAACTTGGCATAAAAATAATTTGGGATACCAAAATATCACTTGGGTCACATGTCTCTAGCATTGCAAACTATTCCCTTGAAGGACAACTACCCCTAATCTAAAAATTGCTTAAAAGATAGATTATTCCCTTGAAAGATAGCTACTAAATAAACAAACCTAAACTGAGACCACTCCCTTGAAGGATGGCTAAGTCAACTTTGTCAAAAGAAACCATTTGAAGCTTCCCACATCAATCAGCATCAACAAACTTATCAAAACAACATCAGCAACAAAAGACCTTATATCAAAATCAGAACAAGCTATCCCAAGAAAGTTGCAATCAACTTTCATTAGTATACTTCTTGTATCAATCATTCTACACCTTGCATGAAGACATGGACTTATCTAATATGGTTCTTAAGTTACCTATAGAAGGGGAAAACTAACCCACATAAGGCTACCTTACATATCAACCCATTTATCTTTCACCTACCACCTACCTCCCCCTTTATACCCTCTATAAATCAAGGGATTATGAGCTTACTTGACACAATGTGATCAATATACCTTTTTAATAACCAAAGCATGCTAATGTGAAGCATTTGAAAGGCTTATATTTCTTAAGCCAATCTAACTTCAATTTTGTTTTGTCCTTACTAATGAAAAAGCATCATGATTTTACCTTATCCTTATCATTGGTTCATGTAGATATATGTCTCATGATTCTTATATATTTTCCCACATCTAGTTTGTTAATCTAACTTACTTTATGTGCATTGTTTAACTTCAACATCACATCACATATCCATGATCATAAATCATAAACATCACAACCATAAACAAAATTATTGTAAATCATCATATCATAAATCACATCAATAACTATAATCAAACCATCCATAATCATCAACATCATATCCATGAATAAAATAAAATATCATCCATAAATCATCACATGCCTAAGCTACTGAGTCCACATTTCATAAGCATAAAGCATAAAACATTTAAATCATGAACCATGAGCCATAAATCACATCTATATATCATTAAACATCATATACATCATGTCATCAAAATAAATAACACATGTAATAATATATAATCTCTCTCTTAAAGCATGTACATCTTGGTGCATCGGCACATAGGTCGGTATCAAAATCATGTACATCTATATCTATACAACATATCATATCATATCATGCCCCTGGGGAACCACTACCACTAGCCCCCTTACACTACCACTACCATCTGGTGTTGGTCCTCTTGGGATGACTACCTATCCACTCACCGAAGTAGCCCACTCAGCTGGAGTCACCATAGCTGACCCACTTATTAAACTAGCTCTATACTCACCCCATCAGTGTTACTTAAGAAACTATGTCAGCACTATGGCCTCATAATACCTCAAATCCTCCACTATGGCCAAGTATCATGCCATAAGGATGGTAACTAATGGTCTTTTTAGTGATACCACTACTTCTCCCCTCTATTTCAAGTTGTCTCTCTCCTGGATCACCAAGCCTAGTGAGGTTTGGGCCTGATCTCTCTCACATATCATGATGGAAACCTGGCCCTATAAAGTAATAATTTATCCCTATAATATGGCCACCTATCCTTATAAGACTATAATATATGCTTGTATAATATCCAGTGTTATTCCTGCCTATCCATCAGGGCCACCACCCTGTACTTATACCTATGGACCCCCACCAGCTAGATCCACATCCATGACCTATTGGCCCCCATCATCCCACCCAAAATTGGCCACTAGATAAAGGACCTGGTACCATACCACATAGTTTTTGATAAATCTACCATCATAAACCCATGCTCTAATAGGTAGCTCTTTATGATCTAGGACCACCTCCTCTGGTTGTGGCTTAAGTAACAAAAACTCAGCATCCTCCCTCTTATACCTCGAGAATGGACCTAGAATCCCTTGCACTAGTCCAAACTACCTTTGAACTTTATCAAATGGGATGAGCTCCATCTCACCCTCTCTCTTCTCCTAGATCTATATCTAGCTCTATAATGACAATATATGATATTCATAGAGAGCCCACCTAAGAAAGCCAACATATGGCCTCCAAACCACATCTCCCACAACCAAGCCATCTAGTGCATCTCTAAACCAGGAAATATCCCTTATCCCTCCTCTAGCTACTATCAATGCATAATCTCCCCTCCATCACATGAAACCCACTCTAAAATCCATCTAGGCATAGTACTCCCATAGTATCCTCATTGATCTCAAAACCCTGATATGCTTATATGCCCAACAATGGATCATCAACCCACATTGATCATGTACCTCTTATGAGCTCAAAATACCTAGAGATATTTGTATATCTAAACCAACAAAACTAGTACCTACCCAAACTTAGTCCTACCAAGCAACATCTCCACCAATACTCATAATAGTAGATAGGGAAATTTCCCATTGCTTGAATCAAGAAATATAAAATAAGACACTACCATCATCATCCTAGTCATCAAATGCATCTCATCTAGAGCCCTTTGGTATAATATTTTAGGTTGTGGAGCTAAAAGCTTCACTGTATGCAAACATGGAGGAGGTTACTGAGTGTCACAATCACCAGCATCGGTCAGGCCAACCAACATTGGTCAGGGGTGAATAGGAAGCTACCGACATTGACAAGATTCAGCCGACATCAGCCACCTCCAGTCAAACAGGGACCGACATCGGTCACCTGTGTGGTTCCAAAACTATTCGTTGCATGAACAGTTAGTTTGTTAAACTGATTGTTTGCATGTAAAGACTATTTTGAGTCTTGAGCTATGTGTCTAATTATTGTAAATTAGAAGTCTAAGTTATTGTTTAGTATGGGATCTATTTATAGACCCATTAGCATGTATTGTAATTAGAGCAATAGAGGAAGGCAAGGTAGATCCTTCCAATTGTAAGATCATTTGAATTGCAAGTTATTGCAAGTTCATGGTAGATCTACAAGTGTAAGTAAGATCATTTGAGTTACAGGTTGTTGCAAGTTTATGGGAGATCTACTTGAAGTACTTTGAGTACTTGTGTACTGGCAGTGTTAATACTAACTGATTGGAGGTGAACACCAACTCTATGTTTGAGTTGTGTGTTGGGACCATTTTTGGTAGGAGAGTGAACTCTTGATTGAGAATTATTAGGGACCCTTGAGGTGTGGGAAGCCTCACAGAGATGTGAGAAGAAGTGGCATCTTCTTTATTATATTTTCTTTCTGGATGAGTATTAATATAATATTGTGTATTGTCTCTCATATTCTATGCTATTTGTGAATTCTAGTTACTTGTTCATTCTGGTATAATTCCATGTTTAGTTGCTTATACAAGGTAATCATATATACTCTTATTAAGGAGTAGGATCTTGATAGGTGGTATCAGAGCTTTTGGTTGGGTTATTAATAGGTTATATCAGATCTAGTTAGTGTTTGTTGATTATAGGTCACTCACAGAGGTTTTTGTTTGAGTGGGAGTATAGCAATGGTAGAAGAAAGTAAGCTATGAATGGAGAAGTTTAATGGCAAGAACTATCAATTATGGAGGATGCAGATAGAAGATTACCTATATCAGAAAGATTTGTACTTATCATTGGGTGGGGTTGCATGCAAGCCCATGGATATGAAGGATGAAGAATGGGAGGTTCTTGATCGGAAGGCTCTGGGATCTATAAGGTTGAGCCTTGCATCGTCTGTGATTTCTAACTTATCTCAAGCTAAGACAATGGTAGAGTTGATGGAATCTTTGCCAAATTTATATGAAAAACCCTCAGCTTTGAATAAGGTATTTCTTATGAAGCAATTATTTAATTTGCAAATGTTGGAAGGTGGATCTGTACATAGTCATCTTAGTGATTTCCATGGTTTGGTAAACCAGTTAAATTCAATCAATATTATTTTTTATGATGAAATTAAGGATCTCTTAATCTTATGCTCATTACCTAAAAGTTGAGAGAGTTTGGTAATGGCAGTTAGTAATACTACGTCTGCTTCAAAAATATTAAAAGTGGATGATGTTGTGAGTGTAATCTTGAATGAAGAAATTTGCAAGAAAAACACAAGTGAATCATCAGGGAATGCTTTGAGTGTTGAAAGCAGGGGAAGGCAAAGAGAGAAGATCGAGCATGGGAGATCAAGGTCCAAGATAGGCAGGAGATCCAAATCCAGGTATGGTAGAATAACCCACTAGAAATGTGGAAAGCAAGGGCATGTAAAGAAAGATTTCTGGGTGAATGAAGATCAGCATGAAGGACATGAAGAAGCAGATGTTGTAGATTTTGTTACACAGGATGCTCTGGTATGTTCCTTAGATAAAGTAGAATCTTGGATTTTAGATTCTAGTGCCTCTTTCCATGCATCCCCAAATAGGGAATTTTTTCATGAATATGTCCAGGGAGACTTTGGAGAAATTTATTTAGGGGATGTTAAGCCTTGGCAAATGGTTGGCAAAGGGAAAGTGAAGCTGAAATTGTAGACAGGCAACACATGGGTGTTGAAGGAGGTCATGCATGTCCCAGTCTTAAAGCAGAATTTGATTTTTGTTGGAAATTTGGGTGATGAGGGTTGCACAGTAACTCTCATAGCGGACTCTTGGAAAGTTTCTAAGGGTGCACTTATTTTAGCAAGAGGTAAGAAAGTAGGTACTCTTTATCTATCTACTTGTATTACTGATTCTCCTTCTGGTTTATCTACTTCAACTGTAGATTCAAAGATGTGGCTTAATAGGTTGGTCACATGAATAAGAAGGAGATGCATGTTCTTGAGTCAAAAGGTATGCTCTCAAATTTGAAAAGCATGGATCAAGATTTCTGTAAGCAAAAGAAGAAAGTGATGTTTCTTGACACTAGATCAACAAAGAAGGTGGTAGCTTCTGTTGGAGGATCACAGCATTGCAGAAGGAAGAAATCCAACGTTCGTGACAAGAACAAGAAAGCCTTGGTTTTCAAGGAGAAGATGATAGACAAAGATTAGTGCAAGGGGCTGAGGAATTCTAAGTAGAGCAAGGTTGATTTGGACAAGGTTTTGATCCAAAAAGAGCTCATGAGTAAAATTCATTGCTCACAAGTAAAACACAGAGACTAACGTCAGTTAGAAAATTAACGTTGACATCCAGACAGGGACCGATGTTGGCTATGTACAGCCTGACATTAGTGACTCTAGACAAATAAACACTAGTGTCGATCAGGGGGAACTGACGTCGGTGATGAGGCAATCACATAGAACTGACGTCAGTCAGGTGTAGACTGAGATGTGATCGACATCGGTCACTGAGACAAATTTTGGGTGGATAGCAAGCTATCAAGGAGTCTTAAACACCCATATGGAAGACTGAAAGGGTAAGTAAGCCTCAAATTTGTTATTTCCCTTCTTTACACTACTTGTTGCTCACTGATGATCAAGAACTAGGAAGTTATTAAAGAAGCATGGTAGGTGAAATCCAGGAAATAGTGGGAGATTGGCATGGATGAGGAATGCGATTCCTTGGAGGAGAACTAAATGGGAGTTTTTTGGTAGAGTTGCCAGCTGGAAGAAAGCACTAAAAGATGAATGCATTTTTAAGATAAAGAAGAGTGGGAATGGACACGCGAGACAGAAGGCCAGGGTATATGGTCTTGAGTAAGATGTAGGACAATGGAGGTTTAACCATTGTGTTTTCGCAGGGTCACATATGTAGGGAGTTGCTGAACTAAAGGTAAAGTTAGTTCAGAGGTGTGTCATGAGGAATCTAGGAGCAGCAAGATTCTTTGGCATGAGTATCTTCTAGAGACATGGAAGGTCACAGGTTGATTTTGTCTCTAGATGATTGTGTGAAACCAGTTAGCACACCGATGGTTGGACAGTTCTATGAATAGTGTCTTGAGTCACATGATGAGGTTAAGTACATGTGTATTAGACCTAAGATTCCCAAGAAATGGGAGTTGTCAGCAAGTTTAGAGCCAATCTAGGAAATAAGCACTGGAGGGCAATTAAGTGGATTCTCAGATATCTGAGAGGGACCAGCAGCAGGTATACATGCTATGTAGGGTCAAGCACTTCTCTATATGGGTTTGTAGAATTGGATGTGGCAAGGTGATTTGGATGATAGGAGGTACACCACAAGATTTGTGGTGGTTGGTCTTCAAGAGTGATCTTGAAGCGGGATACAAAGCCAAGAACCAAACTAGATGATGTACAGGTACAAGTGTAGCTATTTATTTCCAAGTGGGAGATTGTTAGGTTTTGGAGCTAAAAGCTTCACTATATGCAAACATGGAGGAGGTTGCTGAGTGTCATAGTCATCAATGTCAGTCAGGCCAACTGACATCAGTCAGGGGTGAACAAGAAGTTGCTGACATTGGAAGGAGTCAACTGACATCAGTCACCTCCAGTCAGACAGGGACCGACATTGGTCACCTATGCGGTTCCAAAACTGTTCATTGCATGAACAGTTAGTTTGTTGAACTGATTGTTTGCATGTAAAGACTATTTTGAGTCTTGAGCTACATGTCTAATTATTATAAATTAGAAGTCTAAATTATTGTTTAGTATGGGATCTATTTATAGACCCATTGGCATGTATTGTAATTAGAGCAATAGAGGAAGGCAAGGTAGATCCTTCCAATTGTAAGATCATTTGAATTGTAGGTTGTTGCAAGTTCATGGTAGATCTATAAGTGTAAGTAAGATCATTTGAGTTGCAGGTTGTTACAAGTTCATGGGAGATCTACTTGAAGTACTTTGAATACTTGTGTACTGGCAGTGTTATTACTAACTGGTTGGAGGTGAACACCAACTCTGTGTTTGAGTTGTGTGTTGGGACCATTTTTGGTAGGAGAGTGAACTCTTGATTGAGAATTACTGGGAGCCCTTGAGGTGTGGGAAGCCTCATAGAGGTGTGAGAAGAAGTGGCATCTTCTTTATTATATTTTCTTTTTGGATGAGTATTAATACAAGATTGTGTATTGTCTCTCATATTCTGTGCTATTTGAAAATTCTAGTTACTTGTTCATTTTGGTATAATTTCATGTTTAGTTGCTTATACAAGGTAATCATATGTACTCTTATTAAGGAGTGGGATCCTGATAGGTGGTATCATCCTACCAAGCAACATCTCCACCAATACTCATAATAGTAGATAGGGAAATTTCCCATTGCTTGAATCAAGAAATACAAAATAGGAGACTATCATCATCATCCTAGTCATCAAATGCATCTCATCTAGAGCCCTTTGGTACAATGGCCTATAACCAAAACCACTAGCGTACCACATGGAAAGGGCTTGATTCTCAAAATATAGGAGCTCCATCTACTCATCCCTCTCCTCACTCTCAATATGGTAAATTGTCCCCCCTAAATAGGTATCCATTTAATCCTATGAATATTCTCTATTATGATGGTCATCTCTCTTGTTAACAAGAGGAAGGTGTTCATGGTTGGATCCCATCTCTCGATGAGGGCCATAATCATCATTACATCTTGCAACAAGCATTGATAGTATCTCATAGCCCAAAGCCTAACCTCCTCCATGTGTGTCTACTCATCCCTTATCATCCCTCTATGGATCTCCACAAAGATCTTAAGAACCTGATCCTTCATTTGGATTTGATCTCGTGCTTACAAAAAATTCAAAGTTAGCATGCACACTCAGTTTTTCATTTACATTGCTCATTTTCATTAATTTCAATCATTTTATCTACATCAACCTCTTTATCAACCTAAACCCACATAAATCAACCTATGTCAATACTACCCTAACCTAGAAAAAATTCAAAACCTACCCTAACCCATCAAACCAAACATCTAACTCTTTTATCAAAAAACATCTACCCTAACCCACAAAAATTTCAACACCTTCCCTAAACCTATCAAACCAACACCTAACTTTAACCAACAATCATTTCAACACATCACTCTAACCTACTTGAAAATTACCCTATCCTAACTTACACTTGGCATTTTAACTACTCCACACCCCTTAAAACATTTTAAAACATTTTTCCTCTATATATCTATTACAACACACCTTCCCCAATCACTCAACCATCGACAGTCACTATGACCACCGATGATCAAGTGACCTTTTTGCTTTGGTATTTGACCACCGATGGTCAAGTTTGACCATCAACAATCAGGCCAAACCATTGATAGTCACTGTGTGACCATTGGTGGTAAACCACCTAACCCTACCTTCCTAAAACCCAACAAAACAAAAAAAAATCAACAACTAAACTACTTAATTATATCCTATACCTTACCCCCAACCCAAATACTCCCTTAATTTTAAATTTCATTGGCTATTTTTTCTAATCACAAATAAAACCTGAATCTAGGTCAAACCCCCAAAACCCTATCCAACACAATCATAAACTACCCAGATTCAAATCCAAAATAACCAAATAAACTAAACTAATAATTTTAAAACACCCCCTACCTCATTCCTTGACCATTGTCAAGGATGAAGCCCACGTCCCACCACTCAACCACATCTTCATCCACTTTGCATCCTCAGTCCCAATAGATCACCTCAACACATGCCTCTAACCAATCAATAATCACCAAGTTAGTAAAATGCTCAGTCAACCCTCTCACACAAAATGCCAAGTCACCAACTTGTCAGAATGCATGGAAGTCAAATTTCCAAAAGTGAAAATGAAATTTCATTTTCACTTTTTATGTTCTATAGTTTTAGGATTTCCCCTGATTATCGATAGTTAGGGTGACCATCGATGATCGAGTTTAGAACCCCTATTCATTGATGGTTAGGAAACACACTTTTCTCACATTTGTTTTTTTTGGCACCCACACCTAAGTGCCTCATTTTTTAATATTACCATTCTCCCACCTAAACTTTTAGAGATTATCCTTCTCTAACCAACCACCCAACCATGTTCACCTTGACATCGGTTATTTTTGACCCAAATTTTTACATACTCTATGACAACCTTGCATGGTCTTTTTGATCACACCAACAAACCTTGCCATGTTGAACATTTGAAATGTGTACCACTTTATGCACAACTAGACTATTTATGTTTTTCAAAGGAGCACTTCCTACCTTAAATACCTATGAAAACACTAACCCTATCTAGAATACTTGATAGGAATAACTTGATTATCTATGCCTAATGTTGTGGCTCAATTACCCCATTACTAATCTTTCTATAACTAACCTTATTGTTACCAACTATGACAACCTTAGTCTTTGTGAAATCTCAGCTATTGCATTTAGTCATATTTTTTACACATGTTTGTGCTTAAAATTCCCAACCACACTTTTTTCACCAACCTTGTGACTCACCATACACTACTTATCAAATCCCAAATCAATTTTAGTTTTACCTCATCGACTCCTAGTTTGAGGAGGAATACCTCCTCCCATACTCAAGGTAACTAAACCTTCAACCAAGCAATCTATTTTTATTTTTTAGATTGTTAATTCAAAGTTATATAATAAAAAGGGGTAAAATGCATACACTATAAAACTACACATAATGGATTTAGATGTCAAAATGCCTCAAGATTCCCTAGGGACCACCTAACCCTTCTTGACCCACTAATCAACCCATTAGACCCTGAGTATACTTAGTTACTTGGCTAACTAAACTCACTAACTTACTAATTTATCATTACCCAACCCCCTTTTAATTCACCTTAACCCCTTTTCTTTTGAACACTTAACCATTGATGGTCAGCTTTACTATCGATGGTTAGGCTAACCATCGATAGTTAGGTCTTCCTCGTTCTTACACAATACTAGTGTGTACAACCTAACATAGCATATTTAAATATGTTCATCTTTCCCATTGCTAACAAACTCCCAAACATCAAAATTAGCAATCCAACCTAATAGGGAACCTTTTATCTTCCATCTCTCTTTGCCTATAAAAGGAGGGTAGGAGGACGTAAAAAGAGGATCTATCAATCATAGGAGTATTCTTGTACATAGGTATTCAAGCTTCTTATCTAGTCTTCTTCCAAAAATTCAAAAAATGTAACAGATATCCAAACCTCTACCCAAATTTCCCTTAAGGTAAAGTACCGTTACTCTACCAAAATTGCTCTAGCCATCAACTATCAGCCATTTAGTAAGCAATAAGTATATTTGTACTTAAATTTTATTATTCTAGTTTTTGACCTCTCTCCTCCATCAGACATTTTTTGCATCTTTCTTTCTAACTCCTAGACCCTTAACAAACCATTACCTAATCACTGATCCATTCTATAAACTCCTTTTCTGAACACCTTCAAAACTCCATAGGCAACCACTGATGATCAATACAACTATCAACGATCACCCCCAACCATCAATGATTACCCAACCATTGATGGTTAGCTTAACCATCAATGGTAACCCTTACTACTGATGGGCACTATGGTAAGAAAGAATAAAAATTTATTTCCAACCCTTTACCTCTAACCAAAACTAACTTTTTGTGTCCCTGCCTATTCATAGACCCTTACCTAATTTTATGAACCTAACCTAATCTATTTAACACTAGTATTGACATGTTATTGCTATATTATTTTTTATAAAAAACATTCATTTCTTTTTATAATTCATTTCAATTCCTTTCTATTATTTGATGTAAGTAGTTTCATTTTATCTCTTTCAACTTAATTGTTATCAAAGAGTGGATTGATAACCTCCTAACAAGCTCATGCTTCTTAGATCTAGCTCAGGCTAGGTAGTCCACCTAATTATCTTTTTAACAACCCCTTTTTGTTAGTACTTTATTATCTACATGTCATCTTTCCAAGACAAAAAGGATCTCTAGTTTAGAATTCATGCATAACAACTAGGTTCTTCTATCACATCCTTATTACTAATTTCCTATCTTCTTCCTAAATTAAGAAATGAGCAAAAATTAAGAGAAATAATCATCCATGTTATGTTCACATTTATTTGAAAAAGTCTTCCATCTTTTAACAAAGGCTTGATCAGTTTCATTTTCATTTTGTTTTCAATTTATGAAATGGGCCAAAGTGTTTTTAGGAAGATCACTTGTTTTAAATTCTTGCACTAAATAATTCACTAAATCCTCCAAACTAGCAATGGAATGTGGTCTAAGTTGATTTTACCAATCCAAGGCATCACTTATAAATGTTTTGGAAAGGATCTTGGTATAAAAAAAGGTGTTTAATTTGACCTAATCCTTATAAATATTTCCAAATGTCTTAAGATGAAGGGTGGGATCGGTTGATCCATTATAATAAATCGTAGGTGTTATACCTCCAATGTCAATGTTAGTTATTTGAGTAATAAGAGGTTAATTTGATATATTCTTGATGGTTTGTTGACCAAAGGAGGTTAAAGAATGATATTTCCTTGAGAATATCGAAGAGGAGGAGGGATAACATGTTGGTTATGTGTGCCCCAAACCATTGGTTGCAGATGAGATTGAAGGTGAAGAAGGTGGTTTTTCATTCTCATCATTTGATATGTGTTATGAGCTTAAAAGGCATTCATTTGATTGAGATTTTTCAACAAAAGTTAATTTTTTTATTAGCATTAATGTAAGCATTAAGGTTGGCATTAGTGTTAGTATTAGTGGCTTGGGTGCCACTATTAGAGTTGGTAGGAGCTTGAGAAGAATTATGAGAGTGAGATGCATTAGTGGCAAATTTTAATTGTATAGAAAAAGATAGAATAGTGAATGGTTAAGAGGAAGAAACACAAGAAGCATGATTTCCTTAGGTAGAAAATGAAGTACTAGAAGATGGATTAAGGATAGTGGACCTTAAGAGAGGCCTACTAGATGTAGAACCTGCCATGTTAGTTAAGATACCAGGCATAGAGGTACAAAAAGTTAGAGAATAAGAAGTAATGGTATGAGAAGGGGTCATAATCAAAGGAAGAGGTTGAGAATCAAAGAAATTGGTACCCCCAAATCTATTTGAGAATGTAGGAGTACGTGAATGAGGCTCTTCAACTTGACCACTAATCATAAGATTGTAAATGGTAGAAGGATCCTTTCCTCGATGTTGAGGAAATTTAGAGATAAAGAAAAGAATTTTGGGAGTATACTCTAACTCAAGTTAATCTTCTAATGAGAAAATAGGATTATGTTATGTAGAGGTATTAGGATGGGTCCCATAGTTCATTGTACAAGTGGAAATATGAATATTACTAGCTTCCAAGAGAGGATCCCTATTCTGTCTATGGGAGACCCTATAAGAATTGGTAAGATTCATAATGTCTATTGACTGTAACTTAGTGTCACTATTAAATAGAAATTTCATGATGAAGGGAAAGGAAGCAAGATGAGAAGGCAAATAATTAAGAAGTGACTAAAATAGTACAAGGTTGATTGGGTCAACCTAGCACAAAAATAGGGAATGTAAAATTATATAGGGTCAATTGGATCGATCCAATATAGTATACAAAGATTGGAAAAGATATAAAAGGAGTTGTAGACTATATAGGGTCAATTGGGTTGATCTAGTATAGTGGATAGGGGCTGAAAAATGTACAAGGCTAACTGGGTCAACCTAGTACAATAGACAAGGAAAAAGAGAAAGTTGATAACAAGTTATGAGCTGAAACAAGACAATTTTTGTAGTTAATCTAGGAAAAAAAAGAGATTAAGGGAAATAAATAGTTAATTGGATCAATGCTAGCCAATCTAATTGAGACACACAAAACAAAACCTTGCACTAATACTAGTTAATAGAAGTTTTTACACATATAATTGATCAAAGAGAAAGTAATCAACTTGAAAAGTAAAGAGCTAACTAATTGGTCAACCTGAATGTTTTATTAGATTATTAAAAAATGATTTTAAATGTGATGGGAAGTTGGCTGTAAATCAAGGATGGTTTATATAGAAATCTAAGGATGGTTTTAGGTAGTTTGGGCTAAAAGAGATTGTAGTGGTAATGATACATGCTTGATATTGGGGTCTACCCCTAAATTCACACACCACAGTGATAAAGGTGTCAGGTGCTTAGCCAAAACATACCATTAACCATGCTTTATACTTGACTAGAATATCAAGTCGGCTTCCCCCTTAGTGATGAAATCCAAGTAGATTGGCCTTGGGTAGATAAATGTTAAAGTACTTATTTAGATTATGTGATTTAGACATGTATGCATAAAATAGAAATGGTGAAACTAAATGGTTAATTAAAAACCCCCTAATTAGACAATGTGAACTATTCTAAGCATGCAAGCAACAAGAAAAGAAAGGTTTGAACTAATTACTAGCATATAGAGATTAATTCCAACTTGAAACAAGGTATAGTGTTGACATTTTATGCACAAAATATAAAATAAGATTGACAAGGTCAAACCTATATTGTGGAAGTAAGGTCTAACAATGTATAAGGTCAACCAGGTTTGACCTAGTTATTATAGACAATGCATAGAACATAGAACTGGGTTGAGAGTGTTGATCTAGTTGACTATGTAGTGGTAGTTTTGAAGACTACAAACTGTGAAAGGAATGATAGTAAAAGAAAGAGATAGAGAGATACAAAGGAACCCTGTTAGATCAGAGATGTAAAGGAGGAATATTGTTGATTAATAACCTTGAATAATGTTTTCAAAACCTACTAATTGGGTCAACTAGATTGATCAAGTTGTGCAGGGACCTATTGCAGAAGCTTGAAAATGTATAGGGTTAGCCTAGTATGTTTTCTAGATTCATGAAAGTGTACAAAGTTGATTGGGTCAACCTAGTAGCCTAAACTAGAAGTCTAGAAGTTTTAACACTTGTATTGAGTCATCTAAGATGATCTAGTTGCATGTTCCTAAAAACCTACACATAGAGATTATAATTAAGTTGATAGAGTCAATCCAATATAATAGATATATGATAAAAAATAATAATGCTAAAAAGAATGAAAGAAAGTGAAAAAAAACCTTATAAGGGTTAGTTTCATATTGGGTTCACCAAAATATATGTAATAAAAAATGCATCATGTCTATAAATCAATCCTAGCTCAGAGAAGATAGATCATACCTATACTTCCAATTGGGAATACATTTGTTAAGTAGGAGCATGATGGGGATCCACTATTCTTGATTATGGGATCTCTTATCACAATACACCATGTGAGGTATGGTTCCAATTCCTATAGTATAACACTATCATGAAACAACCCTAAAAGAGTCTTAAGGTTTGATATTTCACCTATGCTAATAAACAAGAAAGTAAATCTAATCTAGTGCACACTAAACCTTGTGACACAAAATAAGGGTTAGAAAAAAAACAACTAAACTAAACATTCATAGAAGACATATACTCACATCAATGTATAAAAATCCTAATTCATGGAAGAGAGAATCACATCTACATTATCTATCTACTCTTACAAAGGATAAATAAAGTTAGGAATACTTACTTTGAAGATGAACCTACCGAGCCTCAATCTCTCCCTTAGCCAAGGTGCTTCACAAGAGATTATTGTGTTTGTAAGGATAAAAAATACAAATCAGCTCTAGTCTACACAACTTATCTATTCATCTAAAAGACTTATCCATAAGACAAGATCCATATCTCCAAAAAAAGTATGGAGCCCTCCGCATTATTTCTCAAGTAGAATAGTCAATAAGCAGATGTTCATTTGCACTTATTCCTCTTCACTTCTCTATCTTCAAATGGTTGGAAATGAACTTTTATATATAGGTGGATCTTTCCCTAAATCCTTTCAAAAATATTAGTTGTATAGGTTAGGCCATGGTAGACCCAGTGTGTTTTTGGTAATAATTCACTAGGTCTAAGTTAGGTCAGCTGAAAGGCTAACAAACCCAAAAAGTGAAAAATACCCTAAATTATTTAGGGTCGGCCATGGTCGACCTAGTTCAACCAATAGTAAAAAGGGAATTAAGGTAAGAAAAGGAGGATGGAAAGAGGAAAATGACTGAAATGAGTTGGACTGAGAAGAATAAGCTTAGAGTTAATGTTTTTAGGAGATGAGTGTGTAGATGAAAATTGGAAAAGGGGATAATAATATTATAAAGCTCTAATGGTCTACCCACCCCTTTCTTGGGGCACCCCTTAAGGCATGCATTGACAGAGATTGAGACTCAATAGGTTCCTGAAAGATATAAAGTGTCAGGAATTAAAAAAAGTTTGAAAATATTGTGTATACAAGTAGCATGCTCCTCCATCATTTCCTAGTGCACAAATGGCTAAGGCTCATGAATTTTATTGATTATGTGCAAATAGGTGAAGCTTGTCTATTACAATTTCTAAATAATAATTTTTCATGAATGCATATATAAAATGGTCTTAGCTCTCTTATTTGTAGCTTTTTGAAAATGATCAGAAACAACCATGACCATCCATCTTGAGATTAAGATGTGTGGCCATGAATAAATTCAATTTTGGAGGGACAAACCATAAATATCCCCATTACTATTTGGAAGAATGGGGCATTGATGAGGAATGGGAGGGATTAGTCCTGATATTTGTTCCATTAATGAGTTGTGGATGCCAACTCACTAATGATGTCATAAGGTGATGTAGAATTGAAGAATGAATTTCCAATCAATAGATTTTTAGTAACTTCCATGGATTTTTCACTTAAACCCTTAATTTGGTTTAGTTTACTTAAGTGGGTTTAATTAATTTTCTAAAATTCTTTGGAAATTGATTGTTTATTTAATCAAACTGGTCAAAATGTCAATTTACTAAGTCGTAATTTAACTGGAGTATAATTAGAAGAAGGTGTCAATTATGTACAAAATAATTCCCCATTTAGAGCATTATGAATGTGAAATAACACATGCATGTGATGTGTGCTATCTAATTAGAAGGATTAAATGTTCTAGAGTGTCATTTTACATCGTCAAATTTGACTCAAAGTGATTTTTGAAAAGATAATAATCACATAAAATGTATTGCCCCATTCAATGATACATTAGCCTAAATCAGTACCTGTACATGACAAGCTTGAACCATTTAGCAAGTTTTAGTTATTTTAACCCAGATTGTGCATTATCATATAATATTTATTATATTTGACAATATTATCACAATAATGATAGGAATTAGATGTCTAAATTTTCCCCTTATTTGAGAAGGCATAGTGAGACATTCATTCGAAACAACATCTTTTCAAATAATGAAAAAGTTGTTAGGAATAAGTTGGAAGGTAATGATTGAATAAATTACCTAGGTTTCCCCCTTGAGAGGGAAAGTGAGGATGAAAGAGAGGGATGGACTCTCGAAAAGAGAGAAATAGTGAAATTAACCCATGGATGAGAGCAGATTCATATGAGCTAATGCTTACATGTGTTCATTCCTAATGATCAAAAATTGAACAGAATATAATGGGCCCCAAGGTAGGGATAAATGGGAATAATTCAATCCCAAAATATAAGTGACACACTTTTACATACCTAAAAGAGGGCAAAAGTTGTGATCTTATGGAATGATCAGTCCTAAGACAAGGTGCACACTTTTAATTACTAGAATGAGGGAAAAATCCATAGAGCTTAGAATTAGAATAAAAATGGGAGAATTTATCTAGAGAAAGGAGGTCAATGAATTAATAATGTGCCCCAATAGAGATAATTTGATCGCTTGATAAATTTATTTTTCCCCAATAGGGCTGATTTTGAGCACTGATAATTAATTTTTCCCTAATACGACTGATTAGATCAGTGATTGGTCTAAATATTGTGGCCCAAGGGGAAAATTGGCAAGCATATCTAAACGATATAACTTAATGCATAGATTAAGTATGATCAGGTGCAAACATATATGTGAGGGTCTAATGACTGAAGAAGCCACCAAAAATCTAGGCATATGAGGATGCACAAAGTGATGAAATAGATTATTAGAAGAATAAGGGTGGGTGAGCTAATTTGAGATATGTCATGTATCCAATCACTACCTACATAGTCTAGATGAACCTTAGGCTAATTTAGTTCTCTCAGAAGTGGGAGAAAATGAAATGAGGAAAGAAGAATAGAAGAAAGATGGACCAGTGTTGAATTTTTAAATCATGTGAGGTAGCGTATATGTATGATAGTGTCCTTACTAGATGCTATAATATAATTTAGGATATGCACATCCCAAATTAATCATAAAAATGGTTAGTTAAACTCAAAGTGTATGTCAAGAGATGCATGCCTTGCCTAAAGTCTCGCATTAGGTATGGTTCATTTATAAATGATCTTCGGGGCTTCATTGATTTTGGGATTTGGATAACTTGGTGTTTACTTCAGGAAAATGAAATTATGCATCATAAGCATGAATGACCTATAATGACATTATATTTTAATTGTGATTTTTTATTTCAAATGTGAATATTTATAATATGGATAATGATAAAAACTACCAATACTAGAGTTACAACTATTTATATTTAAACAAAAACAAAAAACAACAAGATAAAAAACAATACATAAATGTAACTTAATTTAATATCAAGATATGAACAATTAGGATTTAAGTAGGAACAATAATGTATAAAAACAAATCAAAAACAAATTGTTAAACAAACCGAAATCAAGATATGAATAATCAAGATCCATGGGAATTAACAAGATTTACTTGGAAAACAAAACAAAATAACAAGCAAAATACAACTCTAAACAAATCAAACCTAACTGAAAAGCAGACTAAAAGTGGTTATAAAATGTATTTAAACTCAAAAGAACAAAAAAATATTCTACAAGATAAAATAGTAACACAAAAGATGAATAAAACAAAACACCAAGAATAAATAACAAAATAATAAAAATGCATAAATAACAGAACAATAAACAAATAAAATAAAAACTCAATAATAATGAAAACACAACCAAATGCCAATAAATAAAATAAGAACCCAACACAAACTAGGTACAAAGGAACAAATGAACAATAAAATGCCCGTAAAAATAAATGAAGATATTTACAAAGCTCAACCAAACAACAACCAAATAAACACACACAAATAAGAGTTAGTCACAATGTTAGTGCAAATAGAAAACAATTAGTCATGCACATGTAATAGAGGTGTTACTCTTTGTGACAGGGTAACCCTTGTCCTAAGAAATAATGATACTAACATAATGAAACAAGAACAAAAGATACAAAGTGTCCTTCAAGCGGTAGAGAAATAACATAGAACAAAATAGGGGGAAAAGAAGAAAAGGAAGGGGTGGCCAGGCTGACTCTAAATGTAAGAGATGAGTGGGCATTGCCTACATAGTTCCATGGATGTAAGGTTCAACATAAACTGTAGGCCAAATGTAGTTCTCCCAAGAAATGGGATAGAAGAAAACATGATTGATTTTGTAGAGGAAATAAAGAAATGGTCTCGCAAAATAGTGAGAGCATTCAAATAAATGCTCACAAAATGGCAAGAGAGTGGGATCACAATAATCGAAAGTATAAGATAATGTTTTCATTTATTTTGTCAATCAGTTTCTAATGTTTTTATGTTTTAGGATAAGAAATGAAATAAAATATTAACAAAAGGCCCAAGGAACAACCTAACTAAGTAAATGCACTTCCACATGTGAGATTTCAAACAACAGTTAAACTAGCTACAATGGGGCATATGTATATAAATAATGACACATGGAACCAACTAATTGAGGAGATGCACATCCAAGAGTATTAGTTCTAATAATAAGTAAAGTTGACTATAATATCCCCTATAATCATGTTAAGGAAACAATGCCTACCAAATAATATAAAAATAAGAATAGAATAGTATGCAGTGCTAGATATATATAAAGAGCCATTCAAAGGCAAAAATCATGTGTTGATGTATCTATGTTCACTTGTCTATAAGAAAAAACTACAAAATATTGTTCAGGCTAAACTACTTTGTAGAACTAGCACTGAGTGTGTCTAGAATGCCTATGAGTCATAATTAGGATCATAATTGGTTAAGGAATAAAACTATCTAGGTTACAACAGTCTAGGATATGAAAATAATATGGTTCATAGTATCATGGTCTAGGGTAGATCGAGACAAATGAGTATGGTCCAAGATAAGATGATTCAAAGTGGGATAAAAAGAGTCTAGTGGAATATAAATGATATAAAGTGCCAATGGTCCAGGGTTACAATGGTCTAGAGTAGTAAAAGAATATAATTTACATGATAATGGTATAGATTAGGTTGAGATAGAATTAAAATGGTCTAAATTAGGATGGTCTAGGATAAAATTGTGGGATAAAATGACTTTAGCACAAGTTGCCCCAAAGTAAGGGGTCTTGTAGAAAATGGTTCAAAAGGTTGTCAAGTGTAGAACCACTTGATGCATATAATGTTTTGGGAGCTATTTTCCATTTGGACTAGCTAGATGGTATGCCCCTGATCCATAGTTTGTTGTGATGACATATGGGCCCAACCAAGTAGGTTATAACTTACCCTTCTTGCATTCAACATTGGTGTTCTTCT
Source organism: Torreya grandis (assembly GCA_037957365.1). Lineage (NCBI taxonomy): Eukaryota > Viridiplantae > Streptophyta > Pinopsida > Cupressales > Taxaceae > Torreya > Torreya grandis. Next base: position 1,858,280 of record JARHVA010001251.1, on the reverse strand, counting down.
TATTATCTTTCAAAACCAAATCACCAATTTTAAACTCTCAAGGGAGAATGCACTTGTTATATTTTTTGATAGGCTTGCAAGTTATCTAGGGAAGCCAAATTATTACCATCAAGAAGTTCTAGCTCTTGCAACCTAGAAGCTCTATAATTTTCATCATCTTCAATATTCTCTATGGATAAGCATAGTGAAGGTAGCTCGATCTAAATCAAGATAATAACTTTTGTGCCATAAACAATGGAGTATAGAATGGATCCTATGGGGGTTAGATGACTAGTGTGATAAGCCCAAAGGTTAGGAAAAATTTACAAGTGCTAATTACAGCCAATATCATTGACAATATTCTTTAGTATTACAATAATGGTTTTGTTTGATGCCTCGACTTGACCATTGCCTTATAGATTATATGGTTTATATTTCTTGTGTTTGATTTTAAATTTTTCACAAAGGCATTTAACATCTCAATTTACAAATGATCCACCAAAATCAAATATAATATAGGCTGGGATACCATATCGATAGATGATATGGTAATGCATGAACTTGGAAATTTGGTTCCTGATAACATAAGTGAGAGGAATGTCCTTGATCCACTTATTAAAATACTTGGTATCAATGAGAATATGTTTATGGCCATCAAAAGATGTTGGGTTAATTTTCTTGATGAGATCGAGACCCCAGGTAGAGAATGAGCATGGTGTAGTAATTGGTTGTATTGGTAAGGAAGGTGTGTATATTAAATTACCATGCTATTAGAAAGCAAAACACTTCCTAACATAATTACAAGAATATGTTTCCATCTTGGGCCAATAGTAACTTGTTCTGAGGAGATTTTTGGCAAATACTACACCATTGGTGTGGGCCTCACACATTCCTTCATGAGCCTTCTTAAGTGTTAGCTTGGATTCTCCAAAATATAAACAATGAAGTACCATTCCATCATATCCTTTACAATAAATCATGTTTCCAAGGAGGGTGTAACAATCTTTGTGATGAAGGAAAAGTTTATAATGATTATTATAAAGGTTAGGTGAAAAGACTTGGTCATGAAAACAATTATAAATGTCTTCAAACCAAGGCAATTTAGGTGGGGCGATTGGGACCAACAATTATGCATACCCTTTCTAAATCTATCAATACATGAGTAGGCTATAGAATATTTTCAATGAGAAACTGATACTCTTTAATACTATTATCAATTTTTATCATGGACACAATATTTGCCATTGCATCGATAGATTTTTTATTGGCCCATGGTACTTGTTCAAATTGTAGGGATTTGAAGTGAGTCTTGAGATTATCCACAATATGCTTGTAGGGTACAATATTTTCATCATGATTTTGATACTAATATGTGGTTTGATTGATAATCAATTGGGAATCCCCATAGACAATTAAATGATAGTTATCCCACTGTACTACAAGATGAAGTCCTGTAATAAATGCTTCATACTCAGCCATATTATTGGTACAATGAAAATTAATATGAAATGCCTTGGGTGTTAGATCCCCCTATGGTGTAATCAATAAAATTATATCCCTAAATCTATGGGATGTAGAGGATCCATCAATGTACAATTTCTATTGCTCATGATCATGCATTACTTCTATTATTGTAATAAAATCATCTAGAAAATCAAATTTGAGTGGTTGAGTGTCTATAATAGGGGATTTTTTAAGCTGATCTATAATGACCTACCCCTTGATGGATTTTTAATTATATTACTCAACATCAAATTCACTTAAGATCATAACTCATTTGGCCATGCAGCCTGTGAGAGTTGCTTTGGATAGTAAATATTTGAGGGGGTCCACTTTAGCAATAATAACAGTTTTGTTATTCAACATATAGTGTCATAACTTTTGGGAGGTGAACACCATTACTAAAAATTTATTCTTAATAGGTGTATAATTATTATCATAAACCACAAGTGTGTGTTTTAAGTAGTAAACTACATATTAATTTCCTTGCTCATCATGTCGGGTTAAGAGTGTACCTAGTGCATGTTCGGTTACTAAAATATAAAGTAATGGTTGTCTTAGTGTTGGAAGTCTCAAGATTAGTGGGTTGGCTAAGTATGTCATGACCTTCAAAAATGATAATTGACACTCATTATCCTTTGAAACATGAACCCTTTCTTTAAGATATGTGAAAATGGGTGGCACTTATTTGCCAGTTATGAAATGAACCTATGAATAGATTAGATCTTTCCTTACAAGTTGCAGAGTTGTTTGAGTTTGGATGGTGGAGGAATTTATAGAATGGCCTTGACCTTAGCAAGATCCACTTTAATCCCTCTTTATGATACAATGAATCCTAGCAATTTTCTTGAAGTTATTCTAAAAACACTTCTTGGGATTCAGATGGACCTTGAACTCACAATGTCTCTCAAAGATTCACCATAGAACATCAAGATGTTTGGAATGTGTTATTGATTTAGCTAGGATGTCATCAACATATTATTCAATAATATCATGCATCATTTCATGAAAGATGATAGTCATCGCACACTAATAGGTGGCTCCAATGTTCTTTAAGCCAAATGACATGACTTGATAACAGAATGTTCCCCATGGTGTGGTAAATGTAATTTTGTGGTGGTATTCTTGAACTATCTTGATCTGATTGTATCCTAAAGATATTTCCATAAGAGGTAACATCTTGTACCTACAGTATATTTGATAATCATGTTGATGTTGGGTAGATTAAAATCATCTTTGGGGCATGCCTTATTGATATCTCTAAAATCAGTACACAAGCATATACCCTATGGATTTTTTCTAACTAGGATTGTATTTGATATCCATTTAGAGTATTCCAATGGTATGATGAAGCCTACTCTAATAATTTCTCCAAATCTACTTTTACCAAAATAATAATGCATGGATGCATCTTCCTCAATTTTTCTTTTATTGGCTTAGCATCTAGATGAACAACAAGTTGATGCATAACCAAGTCATGGATTAAGCCCAACATGTCAGAGTAAGCCCATGTAAAGATATAAATGAAATCCCTCAAAATGGTGACAATGTGGTTGCATTCTTTATTAATTAGGGAGGCTTAAATATAAATAAATATGGGATTACCATAAGTCCCCAAGTTCACTTTGGTAGTGTTTTATATAAGGGGTGTAGAACCATATTCTAGAATGGTAGGTAGAGTTTGATCTATATCTTATTCTTCTACTTAAGCCTATGGTTATTCTTCCCAAAGCTATAGAAAATGAGATGAATCTGAATCTATCGATTCAATTAGTTGCTAACTAGAAAATATCTCTAAAATGTCAAGATCAAGCCACTTAAAAACTTTCTATTATGATGTAATGTTGGTACTGGTTATAGAGCTAGGACTTGATGGACCTTATGCATCCTTAGAGATGATCAATATTTCCCATCCAAGATCACCTAAAATAATTTTTTACTCAAGGGTTTGTTTTTTAATTTACTATTTCCCTTATCAACAAGTGCCTCAAAGATGTTTTCACCCAAGGATCTCAATGTTTTATCTTTTTCATGAGTAATAAAGTTTGCCTACTCTCCAAAGTAAGTAGAAGGGTCCAAAGAGAATTCAAATCCTTGTTTATGATCACAAATTGGTAGTCTATCTCTGAGGCCCATGTACTCGGTAATAGATTCCTCATTCTAAAATTCATCAAAGAATATGATAGAATTTCATTGGTCCCATTCAATGAGTTCAAGATGGAAAAGGTAAAGGGAATAATGGGATGTGATATTCATAATGGATTTTGAGTCAAATAATTATGTGTCATCAATCTCATCATAAATATTATATTGGGATGTTGCACCATTGTCAGGAGTCTTATTGTTAGTTGATTCAAAATAATCACTATTAAAATACATGAGGTTACCCCCAAGCAGTATAAATCTAAGACCTTGACTCATGTTAAGTTTACCAGTTGATAATGGTTCTAGGATTGCCTTCTCTCTTGGCCCAAGGCCTTTTCTTGTATAATCAAAATTACCCATAATTTGATTAGGGATAGGATATTTAGGATTCTAAAAATAGTTAGTGATGCCTTCAGAATATAACTAGTCTCCTCTAATGAAAGCTTCCTAATCTTGATTTGGTGAAGTATCAGGTACAAATACCATCGATGGTTTATTTGTATCTTTATTATTTTACCAAATCATGTTAAGTTTGTAAGGTATTTGGGAAGGTTTAGGTTTTCCAAAATATTTGGGATACTTGGGCAACCTAACAAGTGGAAGTCATCTTTCAGATGGTACATGGAAATTCTTGTGTCCTCTATAGTGACCTATTCTGTAAGGGTTATAGGGAATGGATTGGTTGAAGTGGAATCAAGGTCACTTGGGTTGATATAATTGGATTTGAATGGATGCAAAACTATTTCCTTGTTCTTTTTTGCCACTAATTCAAAACTAGGACAATAGTTATAATTACAAAATTCAGCCTCTCAGTGTTTTCAATACTGGTAAGGCTATAGATCGGCAAGAATGGTGACTTTAATCCCATTGTGGGATAACTTGAGGTATTGGTGTAAAGTGGACAAGATAGCATGTACTTCATGAATCCAAGGATGACCAAGGAGTATGTTATAAGGTAACTCAATATCCATAATATGTAACAAGGTATGATGGGACATAGACCCAACAATAATTAAGAAGCAAATAGTTCCAAAAGATTCCCTTTTGACATTATTGTATGCCTTTATTTTGATTATCTTTGGCTAGATATATTTTATAGTATAACCCAATTACTGTACTATCTTTTGGACACTATGTTCATCCCTAAACCAGTGTCTATAAGAACCTGCTTGATTTTATGTTTTTCAATGATGACCTCAGTATACAAGGGGTTGTTATGGTTAGGACCAAGATTAGACATGTCTCTTTAATCAAATGTAAAATTTCAAAATGGAGACAAATAGCCTAAAACTATTTGGAATTATTCAAGTTAATGTCTTGGGGAATAGTGGATTGTTGAATGAAGTTGTTCAAAATATTTTGTGGACTTTAGACATATGCAAAAGATCTAAAATATAAATTTGTGTAGGGGTTTTACTTGGTTGTTATGAGATACTATATGGATTTTTAATATTCACATGAGAAGGCTTAGCCTTGGCTATTATAGTGTTTAACTTTAGATCTAAAGGCACAGGATTAATATTGGGTCGAGTGTTGGAAAAGGTCAAAGGGCCATGAAGGGTGACTCGTGAGCATCTAGTTATAATTGCACAATTTTGAGATGAAAAGGAACCATTATAATTAGAATATGAATGAAAATGTCCTTGGATGGTGACTCATGAGCATCTATTTATGTTGGCATAACTTTGAGTTAGCAAGGAGCCATTATATTTAGAATAAGGGGGTCTAGAGATAGTAACCCATGGAAACTAAGGTATAATAAAATTGATTGTACCCAATGAATCATTACTTGAAAGTGATGGTTTTGAACCTATAATGATGGGTCTAGTACTTTGAGAATCAAGGGATGGTTCTTGAGATTTGATAGTGATGGTGGTAATGTGGTTTGCATAAATATGCCCCATGGGTTTATTGTATTCATAAGGAATGTTGTTGTAACCCAAGTTATTAGCATGGGTATTATGATTCTAATTATGATCATGTTGATTATGATGTTTCCCTTGTACTTGTTTTTATTTATTCTATCCTTGGTTCTAATTATTTCTTACTAACTACTAATTATCTTTAAGAAATAGGTATTTATAAATGCCCATATCCTAATTAGTGTTTTTCATTGCAAATTTGATTTCAACTTCACCACTTTCAATCAAATCCTCAATGAGATGTTTCAATTTAACACATCAATAAGCACTATGACTAATAATATGATATAATTTACAAAACTCATCTACTCGATACCAATTGGGTTTGGGTTGATCTTCAGGAAATAGCCTTAGTATAGGCCACATAATTAGATTAGTTGCTATGAGCTTTTGGAAAATGGCATCAAAAGGTTCTCCTAGTTTTCTAAAGACTATATTTATTGAATTACTTTCAAGGAAGATCCCTTTATAAAGTAGTCAGTAGATTAGGTGGAACTATTTGCACATTTGGAACTGATAGAGCCTGTACCATTTGCACATGTCTAGATTCAATAACTTAATTCCCTACCATGTTCTTATTTTTGTTAAACCCCTTAGGTTTATCTATTGCAATAACTTGAACAAGTTATTATATCTTATTGTACATTTGACCCTATGAGTAAATCTTGATAAGGCCTTTAGTGATAAGCACATTCTCAATCTACACACCCTTGTCTATAATTTCTTTGAATGTGTTTACACAAGTGAGTCATAGATTATGAGCCACCTCAAGGTGTAGGTTCTATGCAAATATATTAGCTAGTTTTTTATTTATAAATTTATGTTAAAAGTGTATATCTAATGCTCTCCATCATTATAGATATGCTATGAAGCTTTCTGCATCTTGTTGTTTAGCTTTGCACAAGTCAACCATAGTCAAATCATGTTTAATATTATAAGAGAAATGGTTGATAATTTTTTAGATAAATCATTCCAATCTACCACCAATCCCTTAGGTAACTTGAGGATCCAATCTAAATCTTACCTAGATAAACTATATGGAAATAGGTAAAGAAAATAAATGCTACTATAGGCTACCTCTTGACACAATACAAAAATTTCTTGGATATGTTCTTAAGGTTCACCCTTCCCTTTGTATTTTTAAAATTTGGGTACCTCAAAATGAGGTGTAAAGGGGACTTGTAGAATACTTAAGTTGAACAAATATGGACATATCTCATCAAACTTGTATTTCTTGACTCGATTTTCCATCTCCAATCTTGACACAATTTCAATCATCAAATTCTAGTCCTAGATGTTTGGTGTATTTATAAGTGGAATATAATTTTATTGGGGTGGTATTTACCCTTGTTTCATTATTTTTTTATGGATATACACCCTAAAATATGTAACTTTGTTTTGGTTTACTCCTTGAGTCGAGTAGGTCAGACATTGATTCTTAGGTTGATAAACATTCCCTAAAATCAACCACCATGAATTGTAAGTGTTTTATTGATTTTTGGGAGTTTGTGGTCAATTCACCAAAGTACACATTATTTTATAGGAACTTGCTAAATTATTTTGAATAATACCCTCAATATGTGCTAAGTTTTCATCCCTTGGTTCTATAAAGGAATAAGAGTCTCTTGGTGATTGAAAAATGTATGCCCTGTGTCTAACGAAGCATGTTGCAAAGCCTCTTTAGGCTTGTTTTGTTCAATTTATATCCCATGATATATCATATATGTGTTATCAAATAGAGTATGATTCATTTATTCTACCACATTGTCTTGTTATTTAGAAGCATTGTTGTTTATCGAATTGGCAGTTAAAGAGTCTGTTAAGTCTATGATAAGCTAGTGTATATATCATTAACTTATTTTCTTGATCTTGGTGGCAAGATATTGATCATTGGGTGCATAATCTATGAGCACTTCCTTTCCTTTTATATAAGAAGCAATGTTTGATTTTTTTAAATGAATCAGGGATTGTTCTCATTGTTTCTCTTCTACCCTAACAAGTGTGTGAAATTATTCCATAGGGAAATCTAATGGTAACCTAACACCTGATTCAATCAACCTTAAGATGGATTTATATTTGTCTTTTAAGGTTTGATTTTTAGAATAATATTATTCGTAACATATAGTTGTTGGGATATCTTTAAACATGATAGATTTATCTTATCCATCATAAAAATGCTCTTCTTCATAACTAGGGCCATAAGAGACCCCACTACGAGTATACCTTTTCATCATCATTAGGGGTTGATGTTCATAATAATATCCTTTAGACCATATGGTTGTTGGGATATCTTTGAAAATAATGAAGTTATCCTATCCATCATAAAAATGCTCTTCCTCGTAACTAGGTCCATAAGAGAACCCATTACGAGTATACCTTTGCATCAATCTTAGAATATTTTTCTCTACATTTGCTAAGATGTGAAATATGTTTTAAAAATGTTAAAAGGTGTGTTTTAAGTTTCTTCAAATAAATGACAAGGTAAGATGAGACTATAATAAAAATAAGTGGTATAGCACCACATAATTATATTAAATGGTCACAAATTTACTCAACATTAGTGGGTTGAAATTATCAAATTAGAAGAGGGTATAATAACTTTGGAACCTAAAGTACAGGCTAGCACAATAAATTTAGATCAAATATACATCAATACCATAAAATATAGATACAAATATGATGAGTTGTGACTATAAAAATAGAAGAGGGCATTTCTGATTAGGAAAATAACAATGCAAATTTAGAAGTTCAAAATGTGAATTAACACAAGAACTCCTAAGTATAAAGCTAAAACCAAATGGGTAGTACAATACTACCGCATGGTAATAATATGTATAATAGTCCAAGAACTTAGAGCATGAGCATATATAAGATAATATAAGTACATAATGAGAATAAAAATATGATGAGTCTAGGTAACGGCCTTCAATCCAAATGGGAAATGATACCCAAGTTTACTCAAACCAAGTGCAAATGATAAACTAATAGCACCTTGGTCTAGAACTTAAAAAGGTGAGATTATGAATTTAGATTAAAAAATAAAGTACTTTGAGATTTTGCAAGTGGTAAAATGGTTTAGACTTATATGGATAGCATGACAACATTGTTTAGAAAATACAAACACAATGTTCTAAATGGTGATTTGAATAAGGTAAAAAGTGATTTTGATTAGGTCAGCATAACGCCTCCTTGTTCAAATAGAATGATGTATAACAAAAGTGTTTGGATTTATTATGTGTTCTAGTTTTCAAATAGTTTAGACTCAAAAATACTAAGAAAGTAAAGGATAAAATGACAAAATATACCTAAGTATAATGTCTAAAATCCTAAAATTGATAAGGTTGCATGATATTGTCAAATTCCATCTATATATGTGCTCTATATTTTAATTGTTAATCCAAAAATAAAACTGCATGAATAAGTAGGTTTATTACACCCCCTTCTCTCAAAATATTTTATGATGACATGGAACTTTGGGCTACTCACCCTACATCAACAATATGTCTAAAACAAGTGGGGTTCTTCTAAAACTAAATTTTTGAATGTATAGATGGTCTTAAGTGTGGATAACACTAGAGATGAAATCACATCAATTATATCTATGTCAATCATCTTGTTGTTAAAATGTCTTATCCTTTTCACAACCACTACATCTATCCCTTGCTTAGTGTAGTGTAATGTCTAAATTTCCCCTATAATTTGAGTTGGAATACCACTAATAGAGCTTCTTTTAACTACTCAAAACAAGCATCCCAATGGGTCACCCTTGATTTATATACCCCATCATGGATTAGGGTTGAAATGATGTTGGGAGGTGAATTCTCATGTCAATTCTTCCTTATATAACCTATGAGGAGGCTATGAACTCCCGATCACAAGCCAAAATGCATAAAAATAAAAGACAAGTGAAAAGACTTTAGGGTCACATTTGGATCACCTAATTCCTATGGATTTAGGGAGGGCCTTACCAATGTTCTTTTCATTCTTTTGAAATAAAACAAACCAAGAAACCAAGGCAAAGAATGAGCACTTTTGGTCACCCGAGTTCCTTAAAAGTAATGGGAGGAGAGCATACACACATCAATCATTTTGCTAAAATAAACAACTTTGAAAGAAGAAACAAAAAACAAAAAACTCTTAAGAGTATGTATCTAGGTGTGAGAGTTTATTTTATTGCACCAAAGTGAGATGTATATGAAATTTTGGAATTTTGGCCTTAGTTTAAAAAATTGTAAAAACTTCACAAATAACTAAGTATAAAAACAACTAAGTTATTTTTAGGCACCAAACCAAATGTTCAAGATTTAACCACTTTCAAACTTTTTCCCTTTTTCTAGCTTAGGTCCTATAATTTTTAGAAGGATTTTTGCCTACTTAGAAGCCCAAAGGTAAATGAGAAAACAAGATTTCAAAATAATCTATTGAGACTCTTTTTTTTTTGGTCTCAGAGATCAATGTCGATCTATGTAGGAATCAATATCGGTTCACAAAAATTAGTGTCAGTAAATTCACAGAGGGGTCAATGCCGATAAACAAAATTTGACATCGGTTCCTACAAAAACCAAAGTAAAATAAAATATGGTATTTCACAAAAATCTTATTATTAAGATGAACTTAAAACCAAATATCCATCTGGAGCCTACAAGAAAATGGTCAAGCAGATAATATGCAAGTGTTTAAACACAAAATAAAAACTTGAAAACTTCAAGAAAAACCCATTATTCACATTTTTTGTGATGTTCTATTATTCACATAAGAATCAATGCTAGTTCTAGGAGGATTAATGTCAATATAAGAAAATTGATGCCAGTGTCTGTATAAATTGTGTGTCACTTAAAAAAATGAAAATTAATTGAAAAATGAAGGTAAAACTTGAATTTTAAAGACTATTAAGCATCCATTAGCAAAACTAATAGTTGTATAGTAATCTCCTTGGTTACATGGGATATATGTCCCATCGGGTGTGTCAAAATGTAGATTAAGATTAAAAATCAAGTTAGTCCATGTATTAGTAGAGAAAAACCCAAATAATCATAAAGGACACAACATGTTAAGCCTACTCCCTAAAGGGGTTTTTGTAAGGAAATCTAAGAGCTATTTAGAAAGGTATATACCATCAATTTTAAACCTTCCAAAGAGTGTCCCTCCTTCCAAGAATGGCCAAGAAACATAATTTTCCCAAATTTGGTGCTCCAAGTCTTTGTCAATAAAGAATAGCATCCTCTTCCATAATTTCCTAGTGCACCAATGGCTTAGGCTCATGATTTTGATTGATTAGGTGAAACTTGTCTATTGAAATTTATACATAATAAGTTTTCATGAATGAAGCTTAAAATGGTGGTCATATATCTCTTATTTATAACTTTTTGAAAATTATTAGAATCAACCATGACCATCCATCTTGAGATCAATATGTGTGATCATGAATCAATTCAATTTTGGAGTTACAAACCATGAATATCCCCATAAATATTTAGAAGAATGTGGCATTAATAAGGCATGGGAGAGCTTTATCTTGATATTTATTCCATTAATGGCTTTTGGATGCCACCCTGATGATGATGTCATAAGGTGATGCAAAATTGAAGAATGAATTTCTAATTAATATATTTTTTATAACTTCCATGGATTTTTCACTTAAGCCTTTGATTTGGTTTAATTTACTTAAGTGGGTTTAATTAATTTTCTAAAATTCTTTGGAAATTGGTTGTTCATTTAATCAAACTAGTTGAAATGTCAATTTACTTAGTCATAATTTGACTGGAGTATAATTATAAGAAGGTGTTAGTTGCATACAAAAAAATTCCCTATTTAGAGTATTGTAGATGCAAAATAACACATGCACATGATGGGTGCTACTAAATTAGAAGAATCAAGTGGTCAATAACATCATTTTACATAGTTGCAATACAACTCCAAGTGATTTTTGAAAATATAATAATCACATAAAATGTATTTCCCTATTTAGGAATACATTAGCCTAAATCAGCACCTATACATGAAAAGCTCGAACCATTTAGTGATTTTGGCCCAGATTGTGCATTGTTGCATAATATTTATTATATTTGATGATTTCAACATAATAGTGATAGGAATTAGATGTCTACAATATCTCACAATGGATGATAATTTACTACATCTCATTGTATCGATCCTAGTTCTCCTTTTGGTTAAATATATGTGAACCACTTTGTATTAGAAACATCAATGAACTCAACTATTTCATGATCATTCCATTTAGTTTGACACAAATTAAATCCTCTACATATCTTCTATTTATTTGAGTTGATCAATTCTACCATTACCTAGATTACAATAATGTGTTTTCTTCTCACTAACTAATCTTTTTCCTTTGCACTTACACACTTAAAAATATTCCCTTTGCACTCTATTCATAGATACTTCACAATTTCTTTTATGGCCTTATCATCTATTTCTCCTTGAAGAAGAATATATCTTGATTCAAATAACTCAAAATATACTTGTGAAAATTTATAATATCTCAAAATTATGGTTCATACCCCTCAATTCCATTTTATAAATAGATTATGTTGCCTTTCAAAGATTCATTGAGTTATTTTCCAAGCCAACTCATGTTTTCCTTAAATTTATTAGTTAGTTTTAATTTGACATTTTCCCATTTTTTAGGTTTCTCAATTGATATATTATTTGATGGGATGCATCACCATTTTATTTTCAAATCTTTTCATTTTTATAAATTAACTAGATTACTATCAACTTCATATTCCACGTGAATCAATTTTGTCTTTATTAGAAATTTCACTCATAATTTTGGCACCACTTAAGCTTTTTTCCTCCATCTTTCTAACTTTTCCTTTCAGTGCATGTCATTCCTAGACTTAATTGAATTGTGAGGATTTTGTAGATTCCTTTCACAAATTTAATCAACCCTTTATATTTATTTTTTCACTGATAACTTTTATATCCCATGTGTCTTTTATTTTTTTAATTCTTCCATGTCACAAATAAATTTTCTACCTACTACTGCTACTTTTCACTCTACTCTATTATACTATCACACCTATAAAAAATGGAAATTATAAAATATTTGTGACATACTATACTTTCTACTTAAACCCATACTAATTTTAGTTGTATTATGGCTTGATCCTACTACCATTCATCCTACCTAGAAGAATATTTCCTTGTCAATCATGAATAAAATTTTTCCTTGACCTATCATATGGTGGATTATATATGGTTCCTTCCAAAAAAATCATATATTTTTAGGTGTGATTTTAATCAAATTTCATATTCCTTGGATCATAAGTTATGATCATGTTGGTACTTTTATTTATGCTTATATACTTTTGGATTATAACTATCCATTCATCGTGCTCTTCCATGTGGGTTAAATTAAGCAACTAGTTTTACAAGAATTCCTTTTCACTGATCCAAGTAACTATCGTAATGCATAAGTTATGTAATAGATATTCCATCAGTATAACCACTTCCATTCCATAAACCAATTTAAATGGAGTGTATCCCATTGTGTTCTTATAATTGGTCATATATGGCCAAAATGTTTTTGGAATGTGATCTTCTCAATCATCTCTTTGCACATTAAAAATATTATTTAACATTTTTTCCATCACCTAATTTTATGATTCAATTGGGTTATTGTATTTGGGAAGGAATGTGAATCTCTTTTGATATGATATCATGAATTCCTCTATCAAGGTATTTATAGTACTATTGAGAAAATATGTTTCCTTGTAAATAGTTAAATTTTGAGGGAAGCCAAACTTTTCTATGATATTTTCATAAAATAATTTTACATCATATTTCACAACAAAGATAATTTGTGGTTGCCTCAATACACTTCATGAATTAATCCATTGAAATGATGATATATCAAACATTGGAGTGATTATATGGTGGATTAATAGGCCTTGAAAATTCTATCCCCCAAATTTCAAAATATGATATAGTGATAACTAGGTTGAGTATCATCTCATCTAGATTTGGCTTATTGATGTGCCAACAGATGTTGAAATGATTTACAACTTTATGCACATCTTAAAATAGTATATACCATGATAATCCACTCTACAATATCTTCCTCATAGTTAGTTCTCCTAAAAAAGGGTCTCTAGCTACACCTTGATGAGATTCATCCAAAATTTGTGCTCTTTCATGCTCTAAATCCACCCTACAAAGGATGCCATATTTACCTAAATTGTATAGGAATCCACTAATTATAATAAAATAAATATCTCTTTTGATAATCTACTACTTTTCTCACACCATGTAATGTTCTAAGAATGTATCATGTTGCAGAAAATTGCAATTTTTTCCTTTTTTTAGGGATCGCAACTAATCTAAATAAATTCACATCCAAATAATCTTATTGAAATTCCTTAGGATAATCACCTATTTGGATATGGCTGAGATTTTTTGGCCATGCATTCTCCCATCCCAGCTTGACATTGATTTTGAATTGATAGTCTTGAAAATAATTAACCATCTTGAAATTTTGCTTCACAAAAAATAGTTTGTTCACCAAGTATTATAAGTATTAGTGATTTGTGAAAAATTCAAATGGATTCACAAATAATTAATTCCAAAACTTATTAATTTTTAAAACCATAGATGATGAAAACATTAGAGAGGGAAACCAATTAAGGTTTTCCTTTATTTGTGTGTTGCTCAAACTAGACACTTATCCAGGAACACACATTCAGTACATACTCAAACTTGACACACTTAACACATATTCATTGCATTCATATTAAAAATATTACATAAAAATAAAAATAAAATTGACACTTTCATGCATGCCTCTACAGGCCCATTACATTATATGAAAGAGTTTTAAATGTTCATACAATTCCTTATTCTATTCTTGGAGGATTTTACTCCTTCACAACTCATTCCTATCTCCAAAACTTTTTTTTATCTCCATATTTTATTCTTATTTAAATCTAATGCTTAATGGGGTTTCTCTTTAACTTCCCTAACATTCCATGAAATTTCCCACAGTTACATTGCCTTCAATTTTTGAGATCAATGTCAAATTGTCTATAACAGCTCTTGGGTGCTCAGGTGACATTTTTAAGACAAATTATAATTACCAAAACTATCATAAATTTAACACAATTTATCAAATTGACTTTAAATTTGAAAAAAAAACTTTTACCCTACATTTTTATCATCTCACCAAATTTATAAATCTAATAATTATTGTGGTGAAGAACCATCTTGCCAAGTGTCATAGATTAGATAGATGATGTAGGCTAAAATAATTTGATAGTATATTTTCATAGAAACTCTAAATGATTTAAAATTTGTAACATAGGTTTTATGTGTCAATTAATACCATTTCATCAAATTTTATAATCTAAATCTTATCGAAGAAGGAGAAACATCCTTCCAAGTGTTCTGATAGAATCACATGGTACACTTCTGAAGTGACTTCAAATTACCTTAAATTTGGTATAGAAGTTACAAGTGTTTGGTTATATTACCTCACAAAATTTAATCATCTAATTATTATAAGGAGAAACATCCTTCCAATTATTCTAACAAAATCAGATGGTACATTTTTGTGTTAACTCTAAATGATCTAAAATTTGGTGCATAGGATTTAAGTGTTAGGTGCTATGACCTCACCAAATTTCATCATCTAATTTTTACCTCAATTGAATAACCATTTCCAAATAATGTTTTTGACTTAACATTCAATGAAAACTAACAAAAGTAGACAAAAAATATCTACACTTTTCTTGTGGTAAGGGAAAACTTTTGTAACATCATTCTAATAGGTTAACAAGCTCACACCAATAAGGCTACAACACAAAATCCTGAACAAGCACACCCCAATCTATTTTGGATTAATGAAATATTAGACAAACCCCTAGATGTTCTTACATCAGACACTTGAGGTTTATAAATGGTGATCTCCTATCACATAGATGGAATAAGTGGTAAAAGCACACTTTTAACCATGAAGTACAATGGCCATGGCATTCCCTTCCAACACACTAAGTACTTCATCTTATTTTATCTCTTTTTCTTTTATTTCTAACTCTTTATTTCTAGTTTTAATTATTTTCTCTTCTCACAATTACTCCTATTTTTCTCTTTTCTACTCACTCCTAATTTTTTGGAGTTGGACCCACCATAATTCCTCCTCCTCCTCCAAAGGATCATCTTCTATTCTCTCCATCCTATTGTATGCCAAACCCCACCTTCATTTGACCACATCTACCAATATTCTTTTTCTTTCATCTTACTCTTATTTAAGATCTGACACCCACCACTAATTGACCACCTCCTCCTAAAGCCTTATTGGCTTTAACTACTCACATCTAACCTGATGTTAGATTGATCATTCTATCACCCTTTTCTATTTTTAACTCTTTTTATCTCATGGATTTCATCTCTTATTTCATCCTCAATATCATTTCCATAGATTCAACATACATTTGGGTATCCAAATGATAACCCATAGCATCTAGTACCACCTATATAATAATATTCACCTACTCATTTATTACTAATCCTCACTATCTTGTCAAACAACTTATCCACCTCTACTACAACATAATATTCTTTTCCACATCATTTTGTTGATATCCAAATCAGATTCTCCTCTTCACATTTGGTGAGATCAAGAAATTCACTCTCTTCACCTTAGAAGGCTTATTTAAATTGCCCCTCTCTGTCTATTTTTTCACCTGCACACTAGATACAGTCATAAATCAGTTTATAAACATGAGACTTAATGGTCCTCATTGATACTTCCTCCGTATTCAAACTACTAGATTGATTTTCACCAAGCTTGCTCATCAAATACTCCATTCTTTTATTATTCTTTTGACAACACCTCTTCACTTCTCAAACTCTTTTGATTATCTCTAGGCTAATTAATTTCACCTTATTTAATCTCCACAACCAAATCATATGTAAATAACCTTGCACTCTCTTTGTCCATTTGGGGACAATGCATACCTTGACTAATTAAAGTCTCTCATCTAATGTCTATATGGGATACTTATATATATGCAACACCACTTTCACCATTTAGTCCTCTTGGTAGAACCATGTCCACCATTTCAATATCCATCTCTTTTGTTGGACCTACACATTGAAAAAAACTATTAAGGGAATCAAGAGTTCCCATAAGCATTTCTTCCATATCTTTATCAAAACTCAAGTACATTATGTCCAAATCTTCTCTACATCTCACATTCTTCTCAAAGATTTCACTCTCATGTTGGACTTCCAAAGGCCCATTTTTAACAACTTCCATGGTTGTTCTCTCCTCATATTTCTTTTTGTTTTCTTCTCCTAAAAATGTATGGTCTATAACCAGAGATTCCTCATGTGCATTATCTTTCAATTCAACCATCTCTATCATTCCATTCAAGAAAACTTAAAACTCATCATGGTTGCTCTATCATTTCACCTTTTTTGTTTCCTTCATGGAAACCTATAACTCCTCATGATTTCTCTCTTCTTTCACCTCTATTGTTTCCTTCAAAGAAACATCTAGATTTTCTTGATTGTCCTCAACCCTTGTACCCTCCAAAATATAAAAATAAAATGCATTTCGTTAATTCACCAAGGTAAATTATAAATCTTCCCCCTCATGGGATACCATAAAATCATTCACAGCATCAAGCAATGGGTTTCTTTCTTCTGCTTCAACTAATATCACATCCATATCCTCTTCCATGAGGATTTCTTCCTCAATGGGATACTTACAAATTCATTCCTCCTTATTGTTATAAAAATTAGATTTTGGATTGACACCACATTCCTCATCTTTGTTGTTTTTGAAAATAGATTTTAGCTTCTCACATGGAAACCTCGCCCTCTTTTTATCTTTTAAGACAACCTTATTCTCTACATAAACATCCTTATCCTTGTTACTTCTCAAATTATACTTGAGTTAGTCACATGGAAACTTCCCTCTCTTATTGCCTTTCATGGAAATATTTTTATATTTTTTTCACTTTCAAGCATCAAACACATGAAGCTTCTTCAGCCACTCTTTCTAAAATTTTGGGTGTAAAAAATGACCCAACAACTTGGAAACCATATGTTCTTATCCCCTCACCTTATTCTTACCATTTATTTATCTCCTCACTTAGATATCTCTCCAATATACAACTACATTTCCACACGATCCCATACTTGTATCATTTACCTCCATGGGGTCTTTAATATTCTTAACTTCAAAATAACTTTCTAACTCCACTATCCATTTCATAAGCTTATCAAGGATTTTTTTTACTAAATAAAAAATCAATATAACAAAAAGACTTGCCTATTTTCTTCATATTTTCTTTTACTAGATTATTTTCATTTCTAGAAGTTCATCTCTTTAAGGCATATAACCTTTCTTGTAAGTACAACAACCCCATCATCATTATTATTCATTCTCTTCACTAATAATTGGAATGTCTTCACTTTTTACAGTCATCTCCATCATATGTAGTCTCACATAGAATTTTTTCAACATCTATATCAAGTTGTCCACCTCTCATGTTCTTCTTGTATGAGTCATCTTTCCATAATCAATAGGATTCTCTTTCATAACCTATAATAGACTCAAAATATAGCCACTCTCACATTCCCAATGCTTTCAAAACATATCTCGCACCTTCTACAAGCTTATGTAATCTTATCTTTCATAACTTGTAGCTCTCTCAATAGACTTCTCTTTCACAGCCTATAATAAACTCATACAAGAGTTTCACATACTCAACTTGGAAGGAAAAAACCTTTCTCTTATAACAATTAATGCAAATAATATTCATGTAAAGAAATTAAGGTATGCCTTTATCTTCATGTTGCTCAGAACAAACACTTATCCATGGACACATAGTCATCACATACTCAAACTTAATGCACTTAATATATCTTTATTGTATTTGTGTTAAAAACATTATATCATAATAAGAAATCACATTTTCACACATGCCTATATAAGATTATTACATTACATGAAAGAGTTATATACTCTCATACAATTCCTCCTAAATGGAGACAAATTTTTGTTCTATTCCTCGAGAGATATGCTCCTTCACAACTTATCCCTCTCTCCAAAACTTTCTTTTTTATCTCCATCTCATATCCCTCTTAACATCTCAAGCTTCATGGCATGTCTCTTCAATTTACTTGACATTACAAAAAACATCCCATAGTTAGGTAGCCTTCAATTTTTGGGATCAATGCCAAATTATTTATAATAGCTTCTGAGTACTTAGGGGATGTTTTCAAGCCAAATGGTAGTTACCAAAACCATCATAAATTTAGTGAAGTTTATCCATTTGACCTAAAAATTGAAACCTAAATTGTAAAATAAATTTTATATCATCTCACCAATTTTTAAAATCCAATTATTAACATAGGTGAAGAACCATCATACCAAATGTCATAAAATAGATAGATGATGTAGGGTTATATAATCTAATGGTATATTTCTAAAATAAATCCAAATGATATAAAATTTGGCACGTATATTTTATGTGTTAAGTATTACCATCTCACCAAATTTTTAAATCTAACTCTTATAATAGAAAAATAAAATTCCTTCTAGGTGTTATGATACAATCAAAAGGTATGCTTCTAAAATGAGTCTAAATAAATTTAAATTTGGTTTAGGATTTCAAGTGTTAGGTGTTACAACCTCACCAAACTTCATCATCCAATTCTTAGTGAAGAAAGAGAAAAATCATTTTAAGTGTTCTGACTAAATCAGATGGTACATTTCTAAGGTGACTCCAAATGACCTAAAATTTGGTGAAAAGGTTGTAAGTGTAGATGATATGAACTCACCAAAGGTCATCATGTAATTATTAATTCAGTTTAAGAATCATTTTTTACCAATTTTTATGATTTAACAGTCCATGCAAACTTGCAGAAGTAGACAAAAAATCTCTGCACTTTTTTTGGAGTAAAGCAATAAGAGGTTAACAAGCTCACACCAACAAGGACACAACCTAAAAACCTAAACAAACACACCCCACTATGTTTTTGGTTGATGCAAGATTACATGAACCCTTATATGTATATGCATAAATGGTCAAGGCTTCCTTCTCTATTATGGAATAGTTATCTTTGGTGGAAAATAACTTATGATGTGGTAAATTAATTGAATGGTCCTACTCTCATTCTACAAATTTTGTAACTATATCTATAATAATAGACCTTGATGCATCCATATGAACATGAAACTTTTTTTATAGACTATAAAAACCATCATTGGGGTCATGACCAATAGGTGTTTGAAATATGTGAGCATAATTTGGCATTTTGCGGTCCATTCAAACTTTTTATCCTTATGCAAATAAATTATCCAAAAAAATTATGACAATTGCATATCCATGAATGAACTTGTGAGAGTACCCAATTTGGCCTAAAAATGATCACATGTCTGATGGATTAGTTGGTGGCCTAAGCTTAATTGTGACTACAATCTTGGCTTGGTCAATTAAAATACCTTAATTTCACACCACATGTCCAAGGATAACACAAAATGGTGTGAATAAAAAGCATTTTTAAAAATTTAGTGTGATTTATAGTGCTTGGCACATTTCCAACATAAGATGTAGAATTGACAAGTGTTATTTGAATAAATAAAATACCTCTCAATCATCCAAATTTACCTCTAGAAAATCATGGATGAAATATTTACAGGTAGTAGCCATGACTCTATATAAAAAAATTTAGTGTGTTCTTAAAGTTGAATGACATTACTTAGTATACAAAAGATCCCCACTCTGATGTGAAGGTAATTTTTATTGATCTTTCACTACAATAAAAATCTAAGTGTAGCCATTAAACCCATACATGAATGAATAAACCTTGTGCCCTAAAATGTATTCCATCACCTCATTAGTGAATGATATATGAAAGAGATCATTAATACAAGTATCGTTTAATGTATGATAGTCACCAACACTCTAAGCTCCCATATTTTCTTTAGATACATAATCATGGGGTTTACCAAATTTAAATTTTCTGTAGATGAAATAATCAAGGCCTCTACCATGAAATTTATCTTCTTTTTACCTTAATTTTAATAGTGGGGTTCAATATGTAGAGTTACTTTTTTATTGGCCTTACACATTCCTTAAGCTCAATATTCATCTCCCCTAATGAATATTTTACACTCTTGGCTTCATTAAATTTATTGGGAAATACATCCTCATAATCTTGCAATAATTGAATGGCCTCTAAATTATATTACAATGTTTAATAGTCCCCAATTGTTGCCATATTAGGCACTACCTCTATACCAATGTATTCCATCATTTTTTGTAAAATTTCCTTGTAAATATTATTCCCTTTAACCTTCATAGATTCCAACACCTCTTTTTGGCCTAGTTATTCATTAATGTTCAAATTTTATAGTTTTTCTTATTTTGTCTTAGTTAAATCTTTCCACTCATGAAACTTAACACTCCTTTATGGGTCAAAATTCCTTTTAAATCCAGATCCCCCTATATTTTTATATTTTTGGATCTACTCACACGATTCTATATTCTATTACAATATTAAATAATAAATCCCTTTTGTTCACATGTGTAGTGGCATTTCCCCACATTCTCATAAATTCTTATATCATTTTGAACTTAGAACTCTTATTTTTTTACTAGTCACACCACCTACCCATTTGTAGCATAAAAACATGTTCATTCCTCTATAATTATTTATGCACCATTAAATTCTCATCTTTAAACATAAAAAATTTCATGATGTCTTAATGCACATTTGGTCATGACTTTCTCTCCCTCTTATGGTCATGATGCATATACCAAGCTTTAGGGAGATGTATTAGTGTACCTTGAAATATATTTACCTAATAATTTGGATTTATGTGTTATAGCTTATATATATACACATAACAATTATTATGCATCTCCAAACACTATCTAACTTGGAACTTTGGACACTCTTATAATAGTCAAGGCTTAATATAAAATATTACATGCAACATCTCAAATATTCCTCCTGATCTAGCTCATTTGTCCTAGTAAATAGTTGTGATCCACTTGAACACATGATTGAGTGTGCCATCCCATGTTTCTAGAAGAGGAACATGAACCTCCAACCTAAAAATGAATCCTCACAAATCCTTTGTTCTAAAATATTTCTAAATATTCTAGGTTTTGGCGAATACCATACACAATCAACCTAGTTTCATGATCCCCTTGCACCTATTTTTCCTTGTTCACATCATAATATCCACTAATACATTATGTTAACCCCCATGGTATTTCACCTTACCTATTAGGTTTTATATATTCTCAATAAATCATAATTAGGCGATAGATATTATCTATTTTAGACTTTGTAGGAACTCACACAGAAGATGACTTATATACTATTCTCTAAAAGTGTTTTGGAACATAAAGTATCTATATTGGGTATCTCTAAGATAGAGCATGTCCTTTGGCCCCCTTCACATCTTATGAAAACTATGATGTGTATGGAAATGTTTGCTCCAATGCCACTTCTTTTCTTGGTACCATGTCCACATTAAACTAACTTTCTTGCATATGCTTATATGGAGAGGATGGCTTATTGGGTATCATGTAAGGTTTTAGTTATGTTTTATGTAATTAAATGGTGATAATGAAATCATATTGATGATTTTACAATTGATTTTCCACTATATTGATGGTGATGCAACCATCATAATCCCATTTATTTCTAATTAGTGCAAGTTAGTAGATTTCATTTATCTTCATATCAATGACCTCAAAATTTCCCTCATGAGTTAAGATATGACACATTTATTTCCACATATTCTAGACTTAAAATAAGATAATTGTGTCTATAATGAACTAATATTAAATTTACATGTCTATATCTTAATGCAAATCTTCTAATTTATTCCCAAGTGGATATTTATATCATGTTTAAAGTGCTTCCAAAATTGAAGAAAACATTAGGTACCTCATATCCTTGCAAGATCAATATCCATCTAAGCATCCAAGTCCCATAAATTATTGATATTCATATACCACACCATATTATATATTATCCCATAACCGTTCCTTGTGCACTCCAATAATTTTTATTTTAAATTGGTAATATTTTGTAAAATATTCTCATTACACAATGCAATCATCAATTTAAAAATATTTGTTAAAATAATCACCACTCCATCCTATCCTATAATGCACAAAATTTATGTGTAAATTTGTGATTTTATTTTAAATCATCTCTAACATTTACATCCTTAGTTTTTATTGACCATTATATCTAAGTCACTTTATTCATTAACATGTTTTCTCTAGATGGTCTAGGTACTTATCTTCTTGCACCTTCCTAATCATACTCTCCTTGGGCATCTATAGTGGAGGAAGAAATTGGTTCTTGTGTTGATTCCAAATGAAAACCTATATAAATCCTTTCTCCTTAAATTTTGTATTCACCATATTTACATTGCACATTGTCGTATCTATCCTTTTATTTTCTAGTGTCATGCAATCCTCAATATTGTGTTGTCCTAAGATTTTAAAATAAAAATAATAGGTATATTTTTAAAAAGTGAAATAGTATTTTTTAGTTACCATGCATAATGTTTGAGTATATTAAGTCTCATAGTAACATGCTCCTAGGTCCATCACAACCCATAAAACTCATTTTTTTATGAAAGGGCACTTTTGTGATGGTGTCCTTCTTGACCACACTTGATACACTAGAGAGGAAGATTTTTTTCCCCCCTTGTATCTTGTTCGGCATTCATAGAATATTATCTAATTTAAAATTATTCTTCATGTTTCTTATGAAATATTTACCTTAGTCCTCAATCTATTCTAACCTTAAAGCTCCCCTAACTTTATCTTAATTTGGAAGTGAGTTTGTGTTATCACAAATCTTATCTTTCTTCACAACCATTATATAAACCATGTAACCTTATTTGTATCTTCAAACTTGAAATTCACCTTATTTATCACATCATATAGCCTATGATTATATTCTCATAGAGATTATCCTAGTTTATTATTGATAGCCTTAATGTTGACTTGTGCATCTATGAAGTTTATATTCTTTGATCAATTTTATTTTTATCAATCAAATTTAGATTGGTATCACGTGTCTTGAAGATCAATTATAAGAATTGAACAATTAGAAATCTTATTAGCTCACAACATTTGGCTTTAGAGGTTAATATGACCTTTACTTCCCACTTAATCTCATAAGCAAAAAAATGTATCTTCAGGTCACCAAACCCATCAGAGGGTTGCAAAGTCACAAAGGCTCAAACAAGTAGTGTCATTAACCCTTGGAGATTATTTTTATTGCCAAATTTTTGGGTGAGTGTACTAATTTATGAAAACTCATTACAATACTTATTATTATTGGTGTGCTTTAATTAATAATTGATATGAATTTATTTTTAATTCATTCTACAACTTCTATAAACCACTTTCTAGTTACCATTATCTCCCAATATAATTTTCAATTATTCGCTTCTATAATTAGTGATGGTGTATAGGATATGTTCATGTGGAGTGATGAAATAAACTATAGGTGTTAATAATGTTGTTTCCAAAATCGGATTCACCCATTTTTGTGAACAATCCCCTACGAAACTTGTTTGTTTCATCTTGTCTCTCTAAGTTTGGTCATGAGACGAGTTTTGAATTCATTCTCATATTGGCCTCGAAACGTGAAAGTGGTTACGATCTCGTTGCAACCAAGGTTTCCCTCCCCCAGACTGTCTCCTTTCAGAGTTAGTCTTTTCTTCTGTTTTCATGTAAAGGTGGCAAATTTTGCTGCCTCTACATTTTCCTTGTTTTTGCCTGTAAGGGCGGCAAATTTTGCCGCCCCTGTACTCAAATTAACCAAAACATGCAAGGGTGGCAAATTTTGCCACCCAAGCATACCTCGATTTCCATGCATGGCATTTATTGCCGCACATGACGGGTTGTTGGGGTTGGTTTTCACCCCATTTAAATTGATTTGAGCCCCATTTCTCCTCACTGCTTCCTCCTCTCCTCCTGCTCTTCACGTCTGGATGATCTAGCGAGCGATTTAAAGTGCATTTTCATGGATTTGAGTTTTTGGCATGCGTGGTTTTCTAGGTAGGTCTCGTTCTTTGCATTTATTTTGTTTTTTCTTCATTCTTCCTTAGTTTTTTATTTTTTAATCATTTTTTAGGTTATTATGAAGCTTTATCCCTTCAGGGATGGCTAAAAATGTCATCCCTCTCCATTCCCCATGGGTTTCCATCACAAAACTCGCAAGGGCGGCCATTTTTACCACCCATGCGTCTCGTGTACAAGCGGTGAATTTAGCCACTCGCGTACGTTCCTTGCCCCACGTGCATCGGCGGTGAATATCATCGCCAAAGCATTTCTAGTCTACAGGGGTAGCAAAATTTGCCGCCCCTACCCTTGCCTTTTCAAATTGCAAGGGCAACAAATTTCATCGTCTGTGTAGTCCTTCCCTGCAAGGGTGGCAAATTTTGCCGCCCCTACTTCTTTCTTCTTTAACTATAAGGGCAGCAAAATTCACCACCCATGTAGGTTATCCCTGCAGGGGTGGTGAATTTTGCCACCCTTGCATCTTTTTCCTTCAACTTGCAGGGGTGGCAAATTTTGCCACCCGTGCATCCCTCCCTCAGATTTTCCTAATTCCAAAGGATTTTCTGCGTTGACTTTTTCTTTCCCTTTCTTCCTCATTTTTTAGTCCTTTCTTCCACCTAGCCTTTTTAAGTGACCCTGTTGACCATGATCACTTAAATTTCACTTTCCCCTTTCGTCCACTCTCTTCTAACCTCATAATCATGTCTACAGTACCTTCAGAGAGCTCTTGCTCATTAGCACCTGTCCAGCTGAAACCAGTTCCCATGTCTGAAGCATCTCTAAAAAAAGTGAAGACCATGAAGTACAAGTATCAGGGCATCTTCCCACTCACGTTGGTCTCCTCAAATGTCGATGACATTTGGGACACTGAGATTGGCCACGTGGACATGGCTGAATTCCTAGCACGAACCAAGGTGATGAATCCAAGCACTGGGATGAAGAGGATCATCAAAAGTAACATCCACCTGGTGGCTGCCTTTCCAGTAGCAACACATCATACTGAGTTCATTCTCTAATGTGCTCGCTTCTACAACAAAGAGACCAGGTTGGTCTCAGATGCCAGTGATAATACGGTGATTAGGTTGGACCCTGAATTCATCGATAAAACTTTCATGTGCCCTCCAGCCACCGAAGTAACTCAAATTGACTTCACTAATGCCTAGAAGGAATATGACAAAGACCCTGAGAGGGTAAAGAAAGTAATGAATTACAAATGGTTGAAGGCCCCCAGGACCAACTTATCAAGATGGCTGTGAAACTTTCTGAGAAGCGACTTCATTGAGGTCGGTGACCTGATCACCCTTCTCAGTAGGGTACGAGGCCTCTCATCTTCTTCACTATTTCATGAATAGATGTATCCATTCATCAAGATCATCCTCCAAGGCAAACAAGTCATCTTTTGGGGAGAGCAGATCAACAATGCTCTCCATGAATAGCTAACCAAGGTGCAGACCTCCTACAAGTTCTATATGACTTCGTACCTTGTGTACATAGCTACCACAATGCAAACTTTTCCAAGATTAACCATAGAGGGGGATAAAAATACAACCCCAGTATACTCATATTACCCTCAGTTGACTCTGCAAGGATTGACCCACCACTTTAAGAGGGTAAATGATGCCTTTTTTGCCTCATTTTTATGCCTCTTCGACCCTTAGCTTAAGCAAAAGAGAGTATCAGATGAGGCCTAGACAATGGTTAATGATTACGGCTACATGTTCCTACAATTCCCCACCTTTTGCTATCTTCGGATTGGCTTTTTCTAAGGCTACCCCTACATGCTCCCCAAGTTCCCTTTAGATAAGCTAATACTAATGGAACTTTGTCAACAATTGATTGTCGTGTATACCAGACAAATGGAGCTGAAGAAATCAAGTTTTAGGTTTCCAATCGAGATTAGCAGGTACTCCATTGCAACAGCAACCAAAGCCAAGGTCATGGAAATTGAAATGCAGATGGTCACTCTAAGACCATTTAAGAGAAGGAAAAAATTTGACTACAGGGGCATCAAGGACAAAATCAGAAGGAAAACCTAGTTTCATGAGCCCATGATTGAAGACATCTGGATCGACCTAAGGACGGCCTAAGAAATCAAAAAAATGGACTTTTGTAGGCTGACACTAGAGTAGATTGAATATCTAAAACTTGCTGAGATCCCCTCTAGTTTGATCGATGATAAAAATATTATCAATAGCAAATACCTGGTAGAAAAGGTTGTTGGTTCCCCTCTTCCTCCAACACAGTGGTCTCAGAAGGAGCTGACTTCTCTAAGAAAAAGATTCAAACCAATATTGGCTAACACCAATGATTGGTTAGCAGCCAAAGAGATCATCCTAAAAGAGTTTGTCACAGGATCTAAGACTGAATATCAAGTAGAGATGAAGAAGAAGGTAGAAAATAGAACTAAGAATGAAGGTGATGTACCTTCCCCTTCTAGGCCTCACAAGCCTAGAATCATCTTTGTATCTAAGAAGCCAAAGACTGCAGAAGAGCCTGAAGCGATAGTAAAAGAAACCAAAGAGCAGAGTCCTCAGACACAGGTAGCCCAGTCAATGGAGATAGATGATCAACCATCAGGGCAACCAAGCACTGGACCTCCACTCTCACCAGAAGAAGTGTAGCCACTTAAGAGTGTCTCTCTTTCTCCTCTTTAGTCTCCTGTGGTGCCCTCTTCTCCTATCTCTCTGATTAGTGTTCCCTCTTCTGGAGTCGCCTCTCCTCCCAGAGTCATATTCAGTGATCCTCAGGGCGCTTCTAGAGATTCTCCTCACTCTTTTGGTTCCATCCCAAGTTTATCATCTCCTTCCTTTAACTTGGCAACAAGCCCTACATAAGAGCTAGAATCAGTGGTTGGTGCAGTTTCACCAGTTACTCCAATTGCAACTACTGTCACCACTAGCAGTGTAGAAGCTACCATAGTAACACTAGCTAAGACAATTATTGTCACAACAGGTACTTTTCTCCCACCCTGGATGTCAGCATTCACCCCTACAAGAAAGAAGTTGGACATCTCTCCAGATGAATTCAACTTTGGCAAAATAGTGCCAGTGAAAGCTAAAGCTCCTAAGAGGCCAAGAATCCTCTCAAAATTGGTTGAAAAAAAAGGGCAAAAAATTTTGGAAATGGCCAGGCCTCCACAGGATGCAACCCTTGAGGGTTTTGAGATGAGCAGCCATTCCATCTCTCATGTTGAACTTGACAAAGTTACTCATGAAGGTGCGAAAAGTGATCTTCAGGCTGCTATGGACATCATGGTCTAGAAATTTGATCGAGAGAAGGAGATGAAAGATTATTACAAGGCCAAAATAGAGCAACTAATGGTAGTAAGAAGAAGGTTCACCCTTCCCCTTGAAGTAGCAACTCTAGAGGCCTTCTCTATGGATGACCCAGTCATTCAAAAAGCAGGAAAGACTTATTTAAAGGGAAAAGTCCTAGAAGATTACATTGAAAAAATGCATACTCAGGGAGTTTCTTTGCTTTTAGAAGTTGTAAAAAGGATAGGTAAGATGAGAAAGTTAAGAGCAGAGGTAAATGACTTTGTCTTCCTTATTTCTCAAGAAATCGATAGCTCAGAAAAGGCCCTTAGAAAATGGAAGGAGATGAAAGATCTGAAGAAAAGCACCCTGATATCTATCGGTGTTATCTCCAGCAAGGACTCCTATGTTGAAATCAAGGAGTCACTGATCTTTAGGATTTAGGTACTCAAAGATTTAATTGATGATCTCAAAGCTTTCAAGGAGGCTAGTGAGAAGAGTGACCTAAGCCTGTTGAACAAACTAGAGGAGTTGCCTTGCGACCTAACCTCTAAGGACAATCAGTTCCTCCTGGTAGAAGAAATGATTCAGAGTTTCAAGGAGATGATTCAGAGAGATTTTGAAGAAAAATCTTTCTCCATGTCTTCCATAGATATTATTTTAGACACCCAATTAACTTTGGAAAATCTAAAATCTAGATTAACTGGTCATGCTAAGGCCATCACAGCTTTGAAGGATGCATTAATTAGAGCTAGAATCATCTCCAAGAACATAGCTGCACCAGACAGCATAGGAATTCAGGCATCCATCACTATGTGCGATGCCCATATGAAGAAATCTGGCAGCAAGAACTAAATTCCTCCCCTTCTTTCTTCTTCTTTCTTTATGCACTTCTATTTTGTACAAAGTGCATGCAATTTTGTAAGATGTAATTACATGTAAATATTTTAGAAATATATCTCAAAGTCAAAGATGAGTCATCTTTGACCGAGATATTTTTGTATTTTATTATTTTTTGGTTTTTGAAGATTTTCTCCCTATATATAGTGGAGACCTCATTTGTAAATGATCTTGGAAAAATTAATAGCAAACACTCTGTTGAAATTGAAGCAACTTTTGAGACTTTGTGCTCAAACTTGTAAATCATATTTTGATTGAATGAATGAGAAGCAGGTTATTTCAGACTTTGTGTTGAGATTGTTTGTGTTGTTCAGGAAATAGTTCTTATGTCCTTTTTCTTGGTAACATCTTATTCATCTGATTTAATAAGCAAAGTGGGTGTGTTTATATTATCTAAGGGTGCTTCTAAAGGATAGAGGATAGACTTTGAGCTATTTTTATCTTTCAGATTCAGTTATCTTTTGTAGTTTTAGGCGAAGACTTTGTGCTTCATTTCATTCTACAATTACGTTTGTTCCAGATCAATGGAAGAAACTACGAAAGACTTTGTGCTTACATGGGTGTTCTTGTGGACTTTGTCACTTTAGGTGATCTCTTGCTCCTCTTTTGATACCATTCCTAAAAGAAGAGGAGTGTTGTTAGCTTAAGACTAGGATCTCCCTCGTTTGTTCTTTATACGTTACCTCTGAAAGAAGAGAGGTAGATGCAGTCATACCACCCCATGTGTTATTTTCTGCTTAACTATATATATATATATATATATATATATATATATATATATATATATATATATATATATATATATATATATATATATATATATATATATATATCCAGCACATAAATATATATAGGGAACCTCCCCTTGATGAGAAGAGAGATTTACTTTGTCCAGATCTGGTAAATCCATACTTTTCGTGTTGTAAATCTCCCTATGCTGTGGCTGATATTCCCATTTTGTCATCAGTTAGTTGACGATAAAATATTCACCCAACAAATAATAATGAACCCTAAACCTTTCATGGACCCTTCTCCATATAGTGTGTCATATAAATACTACCTTTCCCATTCTATATGTGTGTTCTAAAGTTGAATCTATTCCCTAAAATTAATGCTAACCTAGTCTCCTTCCTTTGCAATATCATCTACCTTTGTTCTTTGATCTCTCTCTCATTCCCATTCTAGGGAAGTATCTTCTTCTTGGGATATGTTTGAACTTGATCTCTTCTAATGGATTTTTAATTTATCTCGATCTTTATGATGTTCCTCGGCTACCTCTACTTACAACTTGCTTTATCCCTCCATCTTCAACAAGGTATTATTTACTCCATATTTTAAATTTTTGTATTTCCCTTTGAAATGATCTTTTGTTTTTTTGTATTCCATTGGTCCTATTTTATTTACGAGATTAATTGTTGTCTATTCCCAATATTTATCCTACCCCTCATTCATCCCTTGGTGATTCACATCCCCATGTTTCCTTTTTCTGACTACTCCAAATCATCCAAAATCTATGCCATAATCTTTTCCAAAGCTAAAATCTTCAATAACATTAGAAATCTCTTACAAAAATCATCTTATTCCCTTTATCAATAAATTTTATGCAATTTTAAACATAATTTATCCTTACACAAGGAATTTAGATACATTCCCATCAATAGTGATTCTTTTCCAATGATCAATAATACATGTTAGTATAGTATAGTGTTAGTGATTCATTTCCAATGATCAATAATACATGTTAGTATAGTATTGTGTGTGTGTGTGTGTGTGTGTGTGTGTGTGTGTGTGTGTGTGTGTGTGTGTGTGTGTGTGTGTGTGTGTGTGTGTGTGTGTGTATTGCATAACATTTATAAATTCACTTCATTCCATTCAAAGTTTTATATTCTGCAAAGTCAAAAATAGTAGTACTAAATAATTTACAACCATGATGTTAACAACTCAGGAAATTCACACCATAAAATCTCACAAATATGGACACATATATTAACTCATAAAGAGGTAATAATTTACTATGCATGAACTAATATTATAAAATACTCTTCTTTAGCAAGATTATGTATCATATCTTGTATCCATATTTCAAGGTCTTTTTAACCTAATAAACATTTTAGCATGTTTCAGTTCCCACTAATGAAACTATTATTAAAAATAATCCCTATAATCCTCATTAGAACATATTATTGGTGTATTTTATAATTTTATATGAGACTCATAAGATAAGTAATTAACATAACCATATTCCTTTAATAATTTAATGTATTATAACTCTTATTAATTCCTTTAAGCTATCTTAGATGATCATATTTCATTAATACTTCACAAATACCAATACCATTTCTCATGTAACCATATACATTATTCATAAAAATGTGAATTTTCATTCACTTTAATAGTTACAACAAAGGATTTTGGATATGGTTACATTTGTTCATGGTAGATAATTATTTAATCATGTGCCAATGAATCGATATAAAATGAATAATAATAAAAATAAAAACACTAATAACAACCTTATCTTCTTACAAGTGTTGATCCTAATAGAGTCAACATGACTCTTCAGCTTCTAATCTCTTCATACTTAGTGTTAGGAAACCATTCAACCTTCCATTCATCTTTCCCATTTACTTGAACATTTTAAAAATATTAAATTTACATTTGTTGCATGTAAAACTTATATAAATTAATATTAAATTAGTATTTACAATCCCTTATAACACCCCTTCATTGTTGATCTCTTTCAAAACACCTACAT
Organism: Torreya grandis; assembly: GCA_037957365.1. NCBI lineage: Eukaryota > Viridiplantae > Streptophyta > Pinopsida > Cupressales > Taxaceae > Torreya > Torreya grandis. The sequence goes on along the minus strand of JARHVA010001251.1, from coordinate 1,826,749 downwards.
ATATTTTAAAATTATGACATCATATATATTGAGATATTTTGTTCTAGTATGCACTAATTTTTAATGGGAGTTTTAGGTTGTTTGAAATCTTCCTCTAATTGAGGTTTTTCTAGAATTTTATGCCTTTTGTTTTCCAAATTTCCTTCTTAATTACCTTTATAATTGTTGATGCATACATATCATGATTATCATCCTATGTTATATATTTGAATATATATGTTACACACATGATTCTCATGGTATTATTTGAGTGGGTGAGATGCAAGATATACAAGTTCCATATGATTATTGACTTACAAATGTTGTGTGGCTATGTTTATGCCCACACCTAGGGGAATTTTAAAATTGGTTGTAAGCCTTTATCAACGGAATCTCTTCACAATATATCCAAGGTGATATCCCTCCTAATTTCCATTTATCATATATATATATATATATATATATATATATGATAAATGGAAATATTATAATCAATATACATACATATATATATATACATACATACATACATATATATATATATATACATACATACATATATATATATATATATATATATATATATATATATATATATATATATGTATGTATGTATGTATGTATGTATATGTATGTATATTTATTATACATATATTTATCTTTCTTACATTTCATATGTTACATGGATACATTGAAAGTTCTCTTATGAGCCTTGTGATTGCTCGCATTCTTACATGTGCATGCAAAATTTGTTTTCTTGTGTGTGTTTCATATTGATGGTTTGGATAGCATTTCCATAGAGTATACTCTAGTTTTAATTTATTTTTCATTGATTACTTAAGGGTCATATGTAATCCTAGATGGTTTCCTATTCTATGTGTGACTTCCTGACTATGTCTACTTACATTGCAAATACTATCTGATATACAATGCTTGATGGCATGATTTATATATGTATGCTACTAATTTTGGTATAATATGTTTTTTTTCATACATTTATGTGGTCCTTACCATTTATCTATTGGAATGTATAACTATTATTATGTTTGTACTTCATGAGTATATCTTTCCCACATGAGAGAAGTTTTCTAGATTGGGCCATATTCTTTGTCACTACCTTTATTGTGTCATTGGGGGAATCATACCCTCACTAATATCCTAGAGTTTATCATCAAATTGTTATGAATATGGAGTTTTATACACCCATGTGTCTTTTGATATTACATTTCTTATATTAGTTGCTAAAATATCTTATTTATGCCTAGTCATATAGGGGTATTGCATTGATATATTGGGGTACTTCAATATCTTACCACATTAAGGCCATTTCTTTGTCTCCCTTGCTAGATTATATTTAGACATATTCATTTCCCTTCGCTATCTCACCCTCATATGAGTTTTCATCTATCCTAAATGACTACACACACACATTATTTATCTCCCCTATTGCTTACAATGGGGCATATTATTTGCCCTCACTTTTGATTACCACATTATCCCATGAGTCATATATTAATATTGAGAATTATATGATAGTATATTTATATCGATATATACATACATTTACAAATATATTTTAAAATCTTTGACTGTGTTTTCTATAACAATACATAATATACATGACTCTTTCTTTTGAGAAGAGTGATTGCAGGAATAGGTATCAACTTCTCAGCTCAAAAGCTATGCATATATATAAATAGTTATACATTTAGACATTATATTCCCAAATTCATATTTGTATGGATTATAATTTTACAAATAAGTACTAATAAGCATTATATATCTACTTCCTTGATTAAAAAACATACTTAAATTTTAAGAATTTGCTCTAAAATCCTTGAGGTTATATAGTTCCCTTTTAAAACTATTATGAACTCAGTTTACAGATTTTATATTTTAGTATTCAATGCCCAGGAGTGATAGCTTGGTTTAAATACCATAAGGTTTATTCATTATTATTATTTTAGTATGTATTTCAACTTATTGTACTCAGACTAATTTATCAATACATTGACTATTTACATGCATTCACACTTTTTGACATGTACACCACATTTACAAACCTTGGATGTGAGTAGATTCTCTCTCAAGCATATAGATTATGCATCCTTCCATCCCTCAAGTAAGTGTTGATATGTAATTTAACTTTATTTTAATTTTATGCACACATGATTTCATTCACACACACATCAAAGTGGGGCATTACATAGATACATATTTATGGTACAAGACTATTTTCTATATCATATCTTTCATGATTTATCACTTGGTTCATTTTTTTACATTTTAATATTTTTAGACACTTGCATCCCACATTAGACTCCCCAAAGACTTTATTCATATATATTTCATTAGGACTACCTTAGATATGTTAGTTGTCAACATAAGGATCCCATCTAATCATCATATATTTAACTTAGCCTATGTTTTGGGACTTTTTTCCCTCATATCAAAATCAATGGTCTATCATTTTTGTCTTGGCAGAATCATATCTCTATTGATTTTGACTCTCATTATTTATTGGGTCTATTATACTCATGTTTGATTCCTATTTACATGACTTTCACTTATTTCTATATTGTAGGGTTTTCCTATGTTCAAAGTTTCATAGAGAGCCATATATATATATATATATATATATATATATATATATATATATATATATATATATATATATATATATATATATATATATATATATATATATATATATATATATATATATCCTTAGTCATTTTAAAAGTGAAATTGGAACTAGATTTTTTATAATCCATTTGTCTAATCCACAATCATAAAGCCTTATCAAGAGTTATACACATTTTTACAAGGAATCTACACTTTAAGTTTAAATTGTACCAACATCAACCCATGTCTTATGTCATCACATCTTGTACCAAGATAAAGGTATAAAAAAATAAATATGTTTACATTCAATTATCTAAGTAGATGAGGTAAAAAACATTCTCTCATTGGGTTGGGATTCACTCATGAACTAGAATTATATAATTCATTTATTCCAAGCATGTAGGATATGTAGTTGTAACTCTTCAAGAGGTTACATGGGTTAGATAAATTATGCATGTTTTTTTATGCATACATGTATTAAGGATTAGGTTAATATCATAAAAGAATCAAATTAGACAACTCTTCCCATAAAATAAGTGAACTAAAATAAGAATTTTAATTAGTTTCACTTTGTGTAATGACCTAGAAAGTTATATAATCAATAAAACAATAGAGGACACAATTGGTTACAGAGCACAAAATCCATAAATAGAATCAACCCTATGCCAACTCTGATTGAGACACTTTAGACCTTTATAGATTCTATCCTAGTTTAAAATCACAATCAGATACTCAAGGCATATTTTATTATAGTTCTAAACCCTAATCACAGTTTCATATTTTTAATTTTAGTGCCCAAGCATGTTGTTTCTTCTTTCCTCATCTTTCATTTCCATTTTGTATTCAATTATTTCTCTATAATATCACTCTATATTTTAATCATAGTTAACATTTGATTGTTGTTTATTTTTTTATTATCATATATCTTGATTATACCCTAGATTTAGTGAGTTGTGCATAGTATATTTAACCATTAGATCACAATTCATCAAATACAAACTTCGAGGACACTCATTTCTTTTCATTTTGATGTAGTTATATATATAAGTCTATTCAAGAGTTTAATTATATAAAAAAATCAATTTTAAAGCCAAAATTTTTTATTTTGTAACACTAAAAGTGTTATGATGTAAGTGACATAATATGAATAGTAGGATGGAAAAAAAAGAATTTTTATGTTAACTATTTCATTTTTAACTCAGTATTATTTTTCCATAGTCAAAAAGGGTGTGTGTGTGTGTGTCTCACACACACACATGTGTGTATGTATATGTATATATATCTTTATGTGTATATGTTATACACACACACACACACACACACACACACACACACACACACACACACACACACACACACACACATATGCATACGTGTGTGTGTATTCACAAGTTTCATAAATATGTTTTCACCTTTTTTTTAATTTAAAGCCATACTTTTTTTATTTTGTAACACTAAAAATTTTTTGATGTAAGTGACTTAATATAACCTATAGAATGAAAAAAAATGATGAAATTTTATGTCAACTCTTTAATTTTTAACTCGCTTTTATTTTACCAAAGTAAAAATAGAGGGTATAAAATTTTTCACACGCACGTGTGTGTGTGTGTATTTGTGTTTGTGTTATACATATATATACCCATAAAGATACATATGCATATGTTTGTGTGTGTATTCACAAGTTTTAAAAATATGTTTGCACTTATTTTTTTAATTGTAAAGCCATGTTTTTTTTTATTTTGTAACACTAAAATTATTTTATGTAAGTGCCTTAATATGACCCATAGGATGAAAAAAACAATGAACTTTTATGTCAACTCTTTAATTTTTAACTCACCATTATTTTACCAAGTAAAAATGGAGGGCATAAAATTTTGATCACATATGATGGGTCCATTTATTTTTATTTTTTTTACTTAGATCAATGAGTTTATACCTTGAATTTTTCATATTTTTCTATTTTTTTCAAATGGAAGGGAAAGAAAAACCATGAAAAGGGAAAGGGAAAGAAAAGGAAGGAGAATATACTAGAATAATTAACTAGCGAGAAACTATACAACCTTAACAAGGAAGATAATAAACCTTCTAAACAAAAAATCATAGTCATTGATGCTAAATTTTTATTTTTTTAGTTATCCTATAGGACATTAATAATTTTTTGAATTATAGGATGAAAAAATCAATCCTCATATTTATATAATAATTCCATAGAACCCTCTACAAGTTGGAGAGAAGTTTCACAATTTAAAAATGGATTGAAAAAGGTTGAAATTATTTTTAAAATCTATGAAATTGGATCCATAAATGACATGGATGAATTTTTTGAGGATGTGGAGGATAAGGAAAACCATTGGGGTGATCAAAGAAATGAAGAATATTGAAGGTTCCAAACCCTAATATGACCACATGGATTTATGGAGATTATTATTTATCCTCTGATGGAGGAAAAAACATGGATAGGGTTTAATGAAAAGGGTAAATTTTTGAGAGATATTGCATTCCAATATTATTAAAGCTATGTGATGGAAAATATTATGGATTTTTCCTAGAAAAAAGGGCTTACACATATATACCAGTTTTTTTAGCTATACAAAAAAACATGGATTACCATGTTTAAATAAAAAAATTAGAGATGTTATTCATATAAAACATAAAAATTTAGTAATAGGTGATTCCATAAAAATGGAAAAAGTTTACTTAAATAATAATAAATAAATTTGTTGATGATTGGAATTTTTTTAAAGTGTGACTATACAAAACTGGGTTGGGAAAAGATCTATAAAAATAAATAAATTAAATTAGTTTTTTAAAAGCCTCCAAAATAAGTTAAAATAAACCCCATTCACCAATTTCACTAACCAAAACGGAAATGGTGGATTCAACATAAATTTTGTATATTCTCACATTCTCCAATGACACCCATTTCCTAAGGAGATGGTTCAGATAAACATAATTGGGATAGAATCTCATTTAGTCATTATCTATGTAAGATAGATTAGTTATCCTCCTATCTTATGTAATTTATTACCACAAATACCCAAATTTGGTATGATCCTTATTTCATAATACCTTTTAGCAAATTTTCATGCACAAATCTCAAACTAAGAACTAAGTACTTAGTGGTGCATTTATTTTAAACTTTTGATTATCTTTATTATTTCTATTTGGATGTGTGACCCCATTATCCCATCATTACCAATTTCACATGACACATTATAGAGTTATATTTCCCTTCCTGTCACCCTTCGAGTCTATTAAACCTCGAATCAATCATGATATTTATAGTCACTATCGACTATCAGTATTGACCATAAATAATGGAACTGGCCTATACCTCCTTTTAAATTCCTTTTGGGAATTTTTCATCTAATTACCATTATTTGGGCATGTTTCTGCTTCGTTTATTAATGTTTACCACTAGGTCCTTATTTAAAATTTATAGATTCATATATAAATAAACTTATTGTAAGGCATTTAAAGACAAGCATAATTGCATTCTTAAGAGCTAGATGAGATTACTCATTTTCACCTACAGAATTGTTAGAGATATTTCTCAAGTTTATAAAGATCATTTCATATCTACATGCTCATACCATGGGTAAATATGATAAATAGAATATATACTTGCATATAAAATTACACACACACACACACACACACACACACACACACACACACACACACACATTGACAGAGAACTATGTTCAATTTCATTCCTCTTTAGAGTATTGGCAATGTATTGTCATTTTGATCCTTCAATGGGGATTGATCCAAGTCAATTTAACTCAACCCTTTTACTAGACACACCCCCCCCCATTTTATGTCAAATATATTATGCATAGGTGTTCCCATGAAAATATGGAAAGATATAAATGTATAAATAGTCATCACAAGTATATTTGCATTGCTTTCTAAAGAAACAATCATCCACATTTACATGGTTAGTTTTTATCACTACAACTAGTGCTAGTTGTTGATATCAACCATATCTATCAAAATTGAACAGGCATGAGTAGGCAAAGTTAGGCCATAAATAGAGAATTGGCATAGTCCCAATGTGAATAAATTAGATAATCAAGCTTTGGGTCTATACAACAAACAAGCTAAGAGTTCTCTTACCCCTTATAAATTAATCATTATTATATTTAGTATATTTAATTATTATATCTATTAATATGAATTTCATTTCAAATTTATATCTTAATTAGATTAATATTCACCCATTAATATAAATTAAGATTAAACATATTTTTGAGCCTGTATATATATCAAACAACGAAAAAATTGTAAGTCTTCCTTAAGGTTTTCATCCTTATTAGAGTTTTAAATTTGATTTACAATTTCATGTTTATTTATTTACTTGGATTAAGCCTTGCTTAATTTTCAATAATTTATCTAAGGCCTAGTAAATAAAATATGGATAATCATTCACAAATACCTAGTGACCATCATCCTATAGACTTCATATTTTATCAAAACATAATTCCCTATGATCATGATAATGAATGGTCCAATAACCAAACATGTGTGATTAATAATACATATTATATTCATGAAGAATACAATAGTGAAGGATTAGATTATGATTGTAATTTTGAATATAATTTTAATCATACAAACAAGAGATTTGGTATGATAATGAAAACTTCAGTGAACAATAAAATGAATCCACTAATGAATAAATATAATAACCTTCTTCTCTTAATTCCTTTATGCCTTCTTCTTCAAATTATATAATAGAACAAGATAAGAAATATACTAATGAACATATGCATGTTGCTACCATACCTTATGAACTAAGAAGTGAAGATGTGCTTCCTAATACACTTCATTGATCTTTAAAAATTTCCACATCATTTCATCTCATTAATTGTTATAAAATGGAAACGCATAAGCCTTGTTTAGAAATGAAAAAATAATATGATGAATGTGAAATTTATTCTCTATCTTTAGAAATGGAAAAATAATGTGATGAATGTGAAATTTATTATCTCTCAATAAATGGAAAAAGAATTTGACAAATGTGAAATTCCTTGTCTTTCTCTAGAAATTGAAAATGAATGTGAAATTTTTAAAATTCCTTCTCTCTCTCTCAAAATGGAAAAATAATGTGATCAATGTGAAATTCCTACTCTCTCTCTAGAAATGGAAAAAGAATGAAAAGATTGTGAAATTCTCTCAATCTCTATAAACAAAAAATAAATGTGTACAAAGTGAAATTATTTATCCCTCTTTAGAAATGAAAAATAATTCAAAACACATTATTCCTCTTTATAAATATTAAATAATACAAACTCATGCAAATTGTTTATATTCTCTTGAAAAACAATGCCAAATTATCTCTCCAACTAAGCTTGTTGTTGAAATAAAATGTGATGATAGTATAATGATATGAAATGATATATATTATGAATGTGAATCTATATAAGATAAAACTATACAAGAGTGTGATGATTCTATTCAACATATGCCTAGTATACCAAAAAACAATTGCTTAGACCTCCTTTAGCTATCCACAGTAGTGTACCTATAGAAAGCTATAATAATAATAATATCTAACCATTGAATGAACATCTTAAGAATATTAACATCATTTCCAAATAATTAATTTTCTTAATGTATGTTGTGGGTGCCTTGTAACACAAAATGCATCACCTCACCCTAGAAAGTAAAGCTTACCATGCTTGGGTTTATTCTATTGTTATATATGGAAAGACAATTGTGCACAATATTCTAAATGCCCCATTACCTAGAAACTTCCACATGCCTAAAATTTGTATGTTTTACGTAAGTAATGATATTTGTCTACATCTCAAGAATTTCAATTTTTTTATGGGAAAATATGATGGTAGTATGATTTTACTCAAGGTGTCCCCAAAACTTTAACTAGAAAATTTTTGGACTAGTTTCATTCCTTGCCTAGTGTGTCTTTACATTCGTATCTCAAGTTAAAATATACATTTTTATTGTGATCCATTCAAAAAAAGGGATTAAAACTCACATATGACACAAAGGAAAATTAGAGCTGGTTTGTGACTACATTTTATGATTCAAATATTATATGTGCTAATTGATATATCAACCAAAATATTTACAAACACAATAATATTCTTTAGAGGACTCATTTTTCATCTCAAAGTGGAGTTGCTTTATGACACTTGTGATACATTTCAAGATCTTTGTTATAGGATTCTTGAATTAAAAGAGAAATTAACACCTAATGCTAATCGAACAAAGGAACATGAAGACATTAACATAAAAAATAATAACCATAAAATGATGTTAATACAAACATTCCACCTCATAAGGCACAGTTTACAATCAAATAAATTCAATTGAAGTTTTTCATTTAAGGCAAAGAATCACTTTAAAATGTGGTTCCCAAAGTGAATAAACTTACTTTTAATAAATGAAAACCACTCAAATTTGATACTTTCAGAGATAGACCACATGATATTTTACAAACATTAATGGATAATAGGCTAATTAATTTTCCTCCTAATTATTGTCATCTTCCTTACCGCCTCAATAAAATCAAAGGAAGACCATTTTGTATTTATCATGGTATTAATGGACATTGGGACAATGATTTTTATACATTATGAAAAAATATTACACAAATTTTAGATAGAGTGGTTCTTAAATTTGGAAATGTTGACACTCAATCAACAAGATCCCCTTCTCCATCTACTTCTACTACTTATTCAACAAAGACTAAGTTTTTCCCAAGATATTCCTCATAATGAACCAATGACTTCTTAGACTTCTACGAATGATGTTTATAGGAGAATATATTATTCTAATGCATATTCTACTACGATCAATTTATCCCATGACATTCTCTTTTTTGAACCATTGGCCATTTGAGCTCTACCTAGAAAATAACCTAACTAAGGCAACATTGTAAGGGATAAAATAAAAAATAATTTGGATAGAATTATATCACCATTAAAACAAGTATGGATACCAAATGTTCAAAAATTAACTATACATCAATTTAAAGTATAAGCTAATAATGTTTCAAAAAAAAATAGAAAAATATGTTTATTCAAATCATTGCACAATAGGATCAACAATGAGTTTCACAAGACTTGATTACCCAATAGATGGGGTAATTAGTGTCGAATATCAAGATAACATATAATATTATTGCATAATTTCATTGAATTCATCTAATCAAGGTAATTTAAATTCACTTAAGGCAAAAAAAGTTGATTTATCAAAAATACATGATAATCAAATGATCCATATTAAAATCTAGAAATTAAAACATGTGAAAAAATCAATATCTATAAGATGTAAATAATTAAAACTTGTTATGTATATTTACACACATATAGATCAAATTTTAAAATATAATCAATCAATAATCAAAAAAAAATCCCCTGATGTGTATGAATCCTCAATAATTCTATGTCTACTCACCTTAGAAGTAGAGGCTCCAATATCTCCTTTATGCCTATATGATTGAAGCATATATCATCTCACATGATCTCATAAAAAACCAAGATCTACCATGTTTTTTACATGCTCTACCTATAAATATACACTATAAAAAACCAATAAATCTATAGCTAGGTCACTCTCTGGTGTGGCTATTGGTCTTCTATCCATTCTGGCTGAAGATCATATCATTCATTAATAACTACAATATAGGTGATAGAAAAAATAATACCATGATAAAAAATGGGAACATGAACACCCGCTATATCGTATGCCCTTTTCAGTATTCCACTACTAGATATATCCCCTGGCAGGGTCTAAAAAGATGCATCAACCATTGACACCCAATAATCATCACCTATATAAGATAAATACATGATATTATTAATCTATATATACAATATAAGTGAAAACTCAAAATAATCACAAATAAATATATACTTATCAGTAAAACATAAGTATATATAACATTAGTTATAACTAAATGAGGTGCAGCCTAGCATACTCCATCTTCTCCACCTACTCCTTTGTCTCCTCCTACTCCTTCATCTCCTCATCCCTGAACCAGAGTACCCTAGTTGGATCTACAACAAGAAGAAATATACTAGGTCATTTGGCCCCTATCCACACTAAGTATACATTATATTACACCCCACATAATCCATATCTAAAGCCACATATTGAGGATCAATTCTCCTATAGGTAATGGTGTTAAGTATACACTACTCAACCCTAGTCTATCACCAGGATGATGAGCTAATATCATAGTCCTAGTCCATGGATATGCAGCTAGATCACATCCTATTGCATGTCAAACTAGCATGTAACCCACATGAACTAAAACCTCTCCATAAATCTATGGAACCAATCATGAATCCAAGTGCTCATGAAAATATGAAATAACTCCATATAATCCTTGGGCCACTAATCGTAACCATGATATGGTGTCTATAATATACCATAAATCATGACTCTATCAAGTATCACATAATACTTCATCATTTTAAGGTCTTGGTATCTTTAAAAAATAAACTACTCTGCCATAATATAAGGGTGGATATATAATATTTTGAATGACAATAATGTGCTCATAAGCCCAAATGATTTAACTATTTTGGGAAATAATATAAAATCCTAGTAGATAAAATACTATGTAAAATCAAAGGATAAACATAGCAATAATTAAACATGTTGATCTTGCAACTACTATAACTATAAAGTATTCTAAAAATAGTAAATAATCATGAGAAATAATACTTAGCTTGAAAAATTACTAAGATGGATGTTCTAAGACCTACAAATTAGAGGTTTGATTGGGATGACTATTAGAAATTGGATCCAGGTGTCAAAAATAACCCTAGATATTAGTGTAATTAGTCAAACAATAACATTGTGTGCTAGTGTCCAAGGTAGTGAACTATTATTCCACTTAAATTCTTCATAAATGATTTATAATTTTTGTATATCAGGTCCTATTCCATATATGGTACAAATTTCAAGTCTGTGTGATCAATACTTTTTCTTATAGCTCTATTTTCCTCTAAAAACTCTAGGTTTTTATACTTGTAAGGGTTTAAATAAATACCATGACAAAAAGGGGTTAGTGGGTTTGATGTGTTGGACATGTGATCCACACCCTTATGGGGGCACGTTGACTACATACTAATACTCTGAGGAGGGATCAAGTTTGATGTATTTCTATCATTTATGTGATATGTGTGAATGTCTGTGAATACTAGAATGCCTAAGTGTGAATGCATGAGAGGATGCCTTAGAGGCCATTTGAGATCTAGAAACCTGCACTAAGGATCGATTATTGAATTTATGGGATAAATCAATATAATATTAGAATAATTGGGAGCTTTCACTCAATATGAAGTGGTACTTTTTGTGTTTATTTGTGATAATGTCTACTTAAAGTCTAGGAATGTGAAAGTAATGTTTATATAGTGTTCTAATAAAAATGACTTGAGAGGGTGACCTAAGAATAGGTCTAGGCTGACCTTAATCCTATTAGGGAGATGAAAAAATAATTTTTGGAGGGTGAAGGGACCTAAATCATTAAGGTATTATGCCATTATGGGTCTCATGTGGTTTTCTATAAGCTTGGGTGTTATTTGTGACTATTGTATGACTAGAAGTGGATCAAAATGGCCCATAAGATGGGTCATGTGTTATACTAAGGGTTAAATAACCTCAATTGGATAGCATAAATGGTTAATTTTAATGACTACATTCCCCCCCCTTTATTCTATAAATGCAGCAAAGTGAAATGACTAGGATAAAGGAAAGAGAGACATACCTAGACTTACCCAAGAGGTGAAGCCCATGAATGTGGATCTAAGTCTATGAACTATGATCCAATATGTGTCCTACAAATGAAACATGTATGAATCATTCCTTACTTGATAAAAATCAAAAATAAAGACAAAATTAAGTAAATAGATGATGAGAGAGAGAGAGAGGAAATGAATAAATACACCTCATTGGGTATGTAAACCAATGTTAAACCTTGGTGACATCCTTTGTGTGTGTGTAGATAGTGATCAAAAGGTTAATAGCTTGAATTGGTTTGATTGCTTACCCAATCCCCACGTATAGATGGCTTAAGAACTCAAGCTAGCCTTGACTCCATAATTTCTCACCCATACTTGGTGGATCATAATTTGTGAAAACTTGGATTGGACTAATGAGTTGTCTAACCTTCTCATGTAGGTGGCTTAATAACTCAAGTAGGATATGACTCCATTATTTCCTACCCATGTGTATTAAATGCATTTGAAGCTAAAACTATGTGATTTAATTGAAACTATGTAAGATGACTTTAGGCCATATGGAAACTCTAAAATGTAAAAATGTCTTTGGGCCACTTGAGAATGCCAACCACTATAGATAAAATGAGGAATAAATATGGTGTAAACCTAGTGTAAAAATGGTACACATGGTTTATGGAGTATACAACATTGAGAATGGCATGGAGTTATCTTTCCATTAGAGATAAATGTTGTCAAACTAAATATATGAGAACAATGTGTCGTGCACATGCCCCCAACTCTAATATTTATGTATATGGATTATGGACTGAGTCATAATAATATATATCTATGCATATCTAAAACTGAATGAGAGTGATTGTTCCCCCCAATTTGATCAAACCTATGTAATATATGTAAAAATTATGTATAAACTAAACCTATCTAATAATCTAAAATTGAGATTATACAAATCTAAACTGCTACTATTTTACCTTTCTAATAATTTTTAAAAAAATCTTTTTTTAGGGCTAATGGATAGTAACATGGTCATGTTTACCAATAACCCACTGTGTTATAGACCATTATACTACACTATTGACCAAATGTGTTATTTTTTAGGGATATAGAGACTGATATGTATGTGTTTGTGTTCACTATATTTTCTTGAATCTGATCTCTATAATTTGTGTTTGCATGTTGAAAACTATGTTCTGAATGCACTAGGATGGCTTGATATCTATGAAAAACCCATATGAATTCCCCCTATTTTAAGGGGAGTTGTTAATCTCTAAAATAATTTTCCTCAAAATAAAGTTATGCATCTTGTGTGTTATATTGAAAACATATGATAAATGCATGTTAAACTAATTAATGTGTATACATGACAATGAAATATAAAATAGTATGAGCATAAGTTGGTAATTTATGATGTATGTTAGATCTATCATTCACAAGGTTTTCAAAATAGATATAACAATATACGATGTATATGAACAAAAAATATGGATATAATTTGAGTAAATATTTAGGAAGATGGGGCATGATGTCCATCAAGGCACCCAAAGAGGAAGGAGAGATGCATGAGGTCCGTCATGGCATCATAAATTGCATGTGAATGTAATAAGAAATAGACAAGTGTCTTGGCCATGATGCATACATGAAATCATACATATAAACACATGAGGCACACAAATTAGGTTAAGGGACCACTATACAAGGGACATGGGCACATGTTACTAAGTTTGATAAAAAATCACACATACAAGGACCAGTTCAAATTTATGCATATTAAAAAGAGCAAATAAGATTGGCTTATATTCACAAGGAAAGACATGTTCAAATGTCTGCATACACAATAAATAAGCACACACAATGACATGGCCACATGTCCAACACATACACATAATGAAAGGAATTGGCTCAAATCCATATAACAATAGCATATTAAAATTCCTTCAAGTAGATGTAGAATCAAAGAGACACAACCAAATATACACTAGTAAATCTAGAAATGAAAGCATGCATAACATGTAGTACAAATCCATATAAGAACAAAGATGTACATAAGCTAAGTCTATAGTAGTAGTAGTCAAAAAAAAATTAGTGTGGTATAGGATGATCAATATCAATATATTAGAAATGTGGAATCTATGATATGGAGTATAAAAAGATATAACTTGCTAAATCAGGAGTTGTGTAGTACGATGCCCCTAATGGGTTGATATGTCGATGTTGAATTTATGTATATGTGTATGTGCCCCCAATGGGTGAATATTAGTAAATCTAGATCTATGTAGAGGACCTAAGACATGTATTAATTTATAAACACTCTAAGGGAACAAGTGAAGTATGTATATATGATAAAACTGACTACACTAACATAGATAGCATATGTAGTACCTAGAGAATAAAGAAATGTAAACATGGAAATGCATACAATCTAACATTTGTATTTTTTGAGAAATATTTGAATGTTTTTTGTATTTTTAAATTTATGATATTGTTTTTGTGTTTTTTGAGTATAAGATATTTACAATGAACATAAAAATGAAACTATATACAAGGAGCAAAATAAGAGAAACTATGTACAAGTAAACTAGAATGAAAATGAAACTATGTACAAGTAGGCTAGAAATGAGTGAAACTATATACAAGGAGAGTGTTATGGATAATAATTTATGTGCACCTAATATGTCATCAATAAGATGCCTCTATGTAACATAGGTGGCATCTTTGCTTTTTGAGTGGTCTGTACCATAATAATCTATGTTGTTCCAATCATCTTCATCTTTATTATCATTGTCTAGTTTATTGAGTGTGATCTTTCCATCTTGAAACTATATCCACTGTAGGTATAGCTTGATTTCAAGACTCTATTTTTAGAAAACCTCCTTTGAGAATGGTTGTTTATTTAGCCTAATTCTAAATGTGAAACTTAAGTTCTTGCTCTTTTTTTAGCATTACCTATGTATCATATTTTACCTTGATAAACTATATATGTGAATGAATTGCTTTAATATGTTCCATAAATCCCAAACCTTGTTGACCAACACTATCAACTACTAGAATAGGAGTAGTGATGCCTTATGCATGTTTTCTAAACACTTGACCTTGATAATCAAACTGATGTAGATATTTTTGACCAAAACTATACTTATTTAAAAGTGGGACCTCATTTTGGATAGGTATATTTGTATCCTGCACTTGTTTTAGATGTGTTAGATATACGTTTCTTGCTTTGATTTTACTTTATGAAACTTTTGCTTTTTTGAGTTATTCTTTAATAACCACTTTTGTATTGTTTTTTAATTTGACCCTTTATAATATGTTCTTGTATCATTGTGGATTGCTTAATTAATTTATCTTGTATAGGGTCCTCATTATCAATTATCTATTGTATATGATTTTTGAATGCCAAACATGAATTTATGTGATGACCATGCATTCTATGGTATGCATAATAATATATGGATCTCCTCACTATATATAGAGGAGGTAGGTTTATTAACTTAGCTTTATAATTTACCTTAAAATCTCACTTGAACTTCTATTTGATCTTTGAGTATAATTTGAATCATGAGTTGTAGATGCACTTTGTTGTGATTTATTATTTTGATATGTAATATTATTTGCCACAAATGGACTAGGTGAAGATGCATATACATGATTGACACTAGTGTTCCTGGAGGATTTTATCTCCTAATCTAATTTTCCAATATTATAATCTTTTCTTCTAATAGCTAATTTTGATTTTATAATTATGAAATTATCTTACTCATATTGATAACTTCATCCCTTAGAGTCTCACAAGTACAAACCCTAGTTGTGTTCAATTAAACATGTAATCATACATCCTAAATGGGAGATATGGGACGTGAAGGGTTTGAAGGATGGATAGGTTGAGTATAGACATTTGAAATAGTAGTATAGGTTGCCTCACCTCTTAGAGGAGTGATAGCATGGACCTAGTTAGAGGGAAAATAGCTATCACCCTCTTGAAGATGAAGAGAAGGAAAAGAATATTATTTATCCATGATTTTGGCAATGTAACTTAGAAGAGGGTTGTTAGGGTAGAACATATTAGGTATAAAAACCCTAATAGCATCTAAGGCTAGGGTTTTTATACTATTCAAAGTAATTTGAGTTCACCAAATGATTTAACTATTTTGGGAATTAATATAAAACCCTAATATATAAAATACTATGTAAAATCAGAGGATAAATATAGCAATAATTAAGTATGTTGATCTTGAAACTACTGTAACTATAAAGTAATCTTAAAATAGTAAATAATCATTATAAATAATACTTAGCTTGAAAAATAATTGAGATGGATGTTCTGACACCTACAAATTTGAGGTCTAACTGGGATGGTTGTAAGAAACTGGATATAGGTGTCAGAAATAGCCCTAGACATTAGTGTGGTCAATTGGATAATAACATGGTGTACTAGTGTCTAAGGTAGTGTGTTATTGTCCCACTCATAGTCTTCGTAAATGATTTATGGGTTTTTTATATTAGGTCATGTTCCATCTATGGTCCAAATTTCAAGTCTAAGTAATTGATATTTTTTCTTGTAAATCTATTTTTTTCTAAAAACTCTAGGTTTTTATGCTTGTAAGGGTTTGAATGAATACCATGAGAAAAATAGGTTAGTGGGTCTAATGTATTGGATGTGTGATCCATAATCTTATGTGGGTACATTTCCTACATACCAATACTCTGAGGGATAAATCTTGATGTAGTTATCCCACTTATGTGATATGTGTGAATATTTGTGAATGCTAGAATGCATGGGTGTGAAGGCATGAGAGGATTCCTTATAGGCCATTTGAGATATAGAAACCTATGATATGGTTTGATTGTTAAATGTATTGGTCGAATCAATACAAATTTTGAAAAATTAGGAGCTTTCCCTTAATATGAAGTGGTACTTTTGTGTGTTTCTTTGTGATCATGTCCACGTAGAGTGTAAGAGTGTGAAAGTAGTGTTTATATAGTGTTATAATAAAAATGACTTAGGAGGGTGACTTAATAATAGGTCTAGGCTAACCCTAATCCTATTAGGGAGATGTAAAATTAATTTTTGGAGGGTGTAGGGACCTGAAGCACTAAAAAATTTCACCATTATGGGTCTCATGTGGTAATCTATAGGCTTGGGTGTTATTTAAGTGCATCAAAAGGCCCCAAAAGATGGTTCAAGTGCTATACTAAAGATGAAGTGAACTCAAATAGACATCTAAGGCATAAATGGTTAATTTTAATGACTACACTAAATATGTAGTGAGGTCATTGCATTGGTCCCTCCACCATGACCTTCCAATGTAAATAAATAGAGGTCCTTTTATAGATGGGCTAACATGGTGTGCCCCTACAAATATCTTATGACTCTCTTCTCAATAGTGTGCATAAAATCATACATCCGATAATAAATCACTATAATTTTTTTATCCATGACCATAAAAGAAGCAATTAGCACAATAATTTACACAATCATAAAACTTGGAAGTAATAATGTCTCCAAGAGACACAATCAAATCATGTGTCCTATAATCATCTCCATGGGCATGGCCAGTCATATATCTATGGTCATGAAGAACATATACCTACCTAATGGTGGTTTGTACTATGGCCCTCTCACCAACAATTGGCAACCTTATAATCTGCCATGCATCCTTTAATGTGACATTCATATCCCATATCAAAAGCTAAAAGGTACATTTATCAGGGTTCTACCTCTCACCAAGGTGATCATCAAATGCATGCCATAAGGGATTATCCCTAACTAGGTTTCATGACCATGTCTAGCTCTATCTAGTATTTACTAGTCAGCATAATCCAAACTAATTTCAATCATGGTCTCCATATGTCTGCCATATCTAAACTCCATAGCATGAAAATACCTATGCAAACATATAAACAAAATAAATATCAGATACTATCAAAGACAAATTTATGTCAATGTGAAAAAAAAAGTTAAAGTTAAAATGTCAAAATCTAGAACCAACCATATAATTCCAATATTGTTGGACATTAACATCACATATAGTTTGTTTCGTCATTTACTACCATTAGAATAGAAGATGGTTCTATCACATACTTAACTAACTAAACCTAGAGGGTCAAGATAGAAAATCCCCTATAAATGCTTAAATTTCCTAAAACAACTAATAAATAAAATTAAGAAATGCAAAAGAACAAAACTATAAAATTTTATTAAAATTTTGAAATTTTGACTCATACCAAATCCTCGGGCTGTTGCGCTTATAGGTAAATCTGTAGGTGATAAAAATGGTGAGGCAAGGGGTCTTGGTAGCTTGAGATGATGATGGATCAAAGCTAAAAATATCAATCAATAGTATATAAAATAATTATAAAAATCTAAAAAATTAACCTATTTATACAGTTGACTTTTCAACTATGCACTATACCTAATTGAGTTATAAATTAATTCTTACAAACTTATCTTCATCATGTAATATCTCCATCATTGTATATCAAAATCACTCCATGTCAGTTACATTATAACACATGAAACACATTCTCCCACATGGTAATATTTTTTATACCATTAATAATAATTCAAAATATGCTAAAATTTTATATACAATCTCCTACCACACTAACATGACCTTAATTTTTCAACATGAGGGAAAAAATTTCAACTCTTGATATATGACATCGACTTTCAAAATTATTCTATATTATCAAAGGACTAAATTTATCAATATATACTAAATCTATATGCCTCATTTATAGTTCTAAAACATGACATTTATACTAAAATGATACAAATTCATACATCAAATATTTTAGATAATTATATCACAAAAACTTATTAATGTTATACAAATTAATTAGGCATATCTAATAACATATACCTTTTAATTCAATTAGTCTGATAGTCACATCCCTCAATTCAAAAAGTATCATATATTTATATTATCATAGAATTTAAGTATCAAATTTTGGCATGATTCAAATTATCATATTTTGGCACAACATACATGATTCAAATTATCAAATTCTAGCACATTATACATGATTCATATTATTAGAGTTGGCACATTACACATGATTCACAATGGTTTATATATCATATTGTTTGGTTACATAATATATATTGACATATTGATATAGATTACAGGGGCATATGTCATGCATATGCATTCACTTTACAAATGTGTGAGAACATATTCATAACACTTGAGTGTGTGGGAATATCCATAATAGTTTACATGAATTGAATTAAAAGTTTTCACATAAACAAAAATGGGATATGTTGTCAAATTCAGCTTACAAACTTAGGGGGCATGATAATGAGTCACACACATATATAAAATTTCATATTTAATAGGCATGATGTTGGTTCATGTCCATGCACACATTAATATAGTTTATAGTTGAATGTAAAAAATTGTCATTCAATTTCACACATATTAGATCTATGGTCACAATGGGGTTGTAGACATGGTCCATTCTCTTTCAATCATGCATTATATTCTAAATTGAGATAAATTTCATAATCAAAACCTACATACATAATTAGAGCATGAAAATCATTTATTCCCTTGTGATCATGTGTTTTTTTACATGGATCGAACAAGATTAAACTAGAGTAAAACATTATGATTGAATCTATAAGCCATATGTAGTGGTTGATTCATTTTTAGTGATGTGTTAAGGTTCAATGATGTTTAACACACTAATCCTTAACCTAACATATATTTTTCATTTATCTTGGAACTATTCTTCAAATAACTACTTGTAAACTTGTCCATTTCCTTAACTAGGAGATGAACAAGACTACAAGTTCCCTATTTTCCACAATAATTGGGTTAAATTTTGACCCTCACCATCCCCACTATGTATAGAAAGAGTGTACTCCATGAGCATCATCATACAATAGATATATAGGTGTTATTTATATTTGAATCTATTTATTCTTTATAATATATATTTTTTTATTTATATAAGCATAAATCTATTTAATCCCATACATTGTATTTTATAGGAACACAAGAGCAACACCAGAAAAAAAAACAAGTCGATATTCACATCACCCATGAAAGTTTGCATTCTCTTTTCCCTTTTATCTAGTATTTATAGTTACACTAAAGGGAGGACAAATGTAGATACCCAAATTCGGTACATGCCTTATATCATAATAAATTTTAGCAACTTTGCATGTATATATCTCAAACTAAAATCTAAGAACTTATTGGCACATTTATATTGATATTTTGATTATATTTATTGATTATATTTGGCTATGTGACACCCTTATCTCATCATAACCAATTTCACATGACACATTATAAATATCATTGGCCCTTACAATCACCCTTAGAGTCTGTTAAATCTTAATTCAGTTTTGATATTTATGATAGGTATCAAATTTTGATACTAACTATATACACATAACATTTTTAAAATTTATCAATTATTTATGCTTTCTCTCTTGTAAGAACCCATTGAGTCTCAATATCTATGAGTGCACACCTTAAAGGGTGCACTAGGAAAGGGGTGGGCAGACCATTGGTGCTCTGTAATATTTTTGTCCCCTATATCACCACTTACAACCAACATAAACCTCTCCTATACATTTATTTAAGCTTTGACACCTCCCTTACACACTCCTCCAAGTAATTCACCACCTCAAACAGCCCCTACCTAAGCCAAAACCTATTTTTCATTTATCAAACAAATTCAACTTGGGTTAACCCTGTTCTTAACATATAAGCATGTTATGGGATTAGGTCGGCCTTGACTGACCTAGTATGGGACCTAATAATTTATTTATTAAATAACAAGGTTAATTAGGTCAACTCTATCGACTCAAACTTTAGAAGAGTTTAGGGTTAGATCTAGATAGATAAACACATATTTTTTTCTATTTCATAGAGAGATAAGAGTTAATCATTCATTTTAACTTCTTTACAATATGTTCTTCTACCATTATACTTGAGGAGTCATTGCTTAGGGTTTACACTTAAAGAGATGAATCTTGTCCTATGAAAAAGTCTTGGATTCTTAGGACAAGTCATATAGCCTAGAGATGAACTATCTTAGTGATCCTTACAAACCATAACAATCTCTTAAAAATCACCATTGACCAAGGGAGAGATTTAGTCTCGATGGGTTCATCTTCAAGGTAAGTATCTCTGACTATTACTCATCTATTTTAGTAGATAGAAGTAGCATGAGTAATGGATTTTGAATCTTTTTATCTCTCCATGCATTAGGATTATATCTATATTAACTTAATTAGAATTCTTCCATGCATGTTTACTTTTATGTTTATTAGCCCCATTCTGTGTCTCATGCTTTGGTGAGCACTAGGTTAGATTTTACTTTACTTTGTCATTTACTTGTGATAAGAAAACATAGGACCTAGCTAGGCTTATCACATGATGTTGCTTGACTAGAGGATTTGGAAGCCTCTCTATTGATATTGTTGTGGTAATGGACCCCTTGGTTAGGTCTTGTGGATCCATATTGGTCATGATCCCAATTGTCTAAATGTACCAATAAGTGAAAGGGCTAGTGTGATTTATCTACTCCAAGCTAGGATTGATTTGTAGATCAGCTTCACTTGCCCTTGTATACACTAACCAAAAATAGTGTAACTAACCCATGCTTCCTTTTAAATTACCTTTAGGTTTGTTTCTTATTATGACCATTGTTCGTGCATGTTTCAAATTTTCTTTTCAGTGTTTGCTCACCACTAGGTCCTTAATTCAAAGTTAGATACTCGTATAAATACAAAGCTACTATAATGCATTTAGGGACAAGCACACTTGGATTATTAAGAGTTATAAAAGATTACTCATTCGCACCTTAAAACATTTTAGAGATAATTTTCAAGTTTACAAAGGCCTATTCATATTTTCATGCTTGTACCAAGGGAAAAATAATAGAAAGATCATATAGGTTTGCATACATAATTACACACACATTAATGGAAAAACTACATTTGAGTTTGATTTTTCTTCAAAGGAATGTAAATAAAGATAACTTTTTGGTCCTTCAATGGGGATTGACCAAGGTCAATCCAACTTAACTCTTTCATTCTCACACACACACACCTGCCCCCGCCATTTGATGTCGAATCCATTATGAAAGACTATAATTTGATATGCAAGTGCTCCTATAAAAATATAGAAAGAGATAAAGGTAGAAACATTCATCATAGGCACAATCACTTCAATTCAAAAAGAAACAATCATCCACTACATACATGATTAGTTTCAACCACTAAAAATAGTATTAACTATTGATATCAACTAGATCGGTTAGAACCAAACAAAATAGAGTAGGTGAAGATGGGTCTACACATAGTAGTGACATAGTCCCAATGTGTAAAAATTAGATAATTAAGCTTTAGGTTTATGTAAAAATCAAACTAAGAGTTCTCTTACCCCTTATCGATTAATCATTGTTATATTTAATGTATTTGATTGTCAAATCCATTGATCTGAATTTTATTTAAAAACTTATATCTTAATTACACTAATCTTACCCATTAATCCAAAATGGGGTAAAATAGTTACTATATTATTTTTTATTGTGATGAATATTTGATGACTAGCATGGTAAATTATTAATTTTTTATGAAGATAACTTTGGAATACCTCCCATTTCTAACCACCTTGAAATTGATTTGGTGAGAGGTTGGAATGAACTATTAAACTCTATTGATGTTCCTAAATGAGTGCAAGCATTTCTGAATTTTATACTCTTTGAAAGGTTATGCTCTATTTTCATGTTTTTATATTGTTTAATAATTTTTATAGGTCACTTAGTTCACATTTTTAGGGGATTGAACTAATTCTTAATGAATATCATATAATTTAACCATCAATAAATGCCTAGGATCTATTTTTATGAGTACACAAGGTCTCATGTACATGACCATTCTTACAATCAAATTAGAATAATAAAATATAGTCCATATTACAATCGAATTGAGTGGCCCAACCTCCCAAGGATGATTTTTCTACTCCTAATTTTAGATTTATATATCTACCTAAAGATCTATGCTCTCTCTTTTTGTGTTGATTTTAGAAACTCTAGGTTATCATGCTTTACCGACATTTTTATATTTGAGCCTTATTTTTCCTCTAGTGAGGAGTATGGGTCATGAATTCTAACCAAAAACTTTATTATTATAATCATTTTCTATATTATTATTTTTTGATTAATAATATTTATATTGATGTGTTTCAATATTAAATTTACAATCATTTAAAAATATTTCCTATAACCAACATTATCTTTACAAATGGCTATGTTGACATCACCTCTAGGCTACTTGCATTCTTTACTTAGGCTTCGAGTTAACAAATTGATACTATATGGTAAGAGTAAATGCACTCTAGGAAATCCTTGGAAAAAACTAAGTATGAAATATCCTATCCAAGATACACATAGACAAACAACCCACTAAAAGCATAATACATCATCCTAATTAGTCATTAAGTATAAATCAAGCATATCTATAAGCATAAGTTAAAGGAGAATCGAAAGTGAAGAGTAAATCATTTAGTATGGCTTATACACAACTTAAATTCTTACATAAATTTAAAACACTCTATAAACTTTGAAGTAAATCTTGTCGATTAATTCAAACAAACAACAAAGATCAAGAGAGGCAAACAAATTCATTTTAGCATCAAATGAATTCTTTAAGATTTCACTTTTCAAACTCCATGTCATATACTTTTATTTCATAAGACCCTAAATAATGATATTCAATTAATAATGGGTCCTTATTTAAATTTTCAAATGGTGTGTGTGTGTGTGTGTTAGGGCACAACAAGACACCCATAAGGACTAGTTTGTAGAAGCCAGTAGTAGTAGTTACAAGTGCACCAAGCATGGCATTGAATGTAGGAATGTTTATTGATTTAACACCATATGATAGGTCTTCTAAACCTAAACAATATTTTTTAACCTCTGATATAAAATGGTAGGTTAAGGGAGTGATCGTTGAAGATGTGAATAAATACAAACTCATAAGAGCCTTAACAAGGTGATCTCTGGAGTTCATTTATAGAAGGGATGTCAATTCCCTAAGTATTAAGCAAGTTAAGGACCAATTGATTTCAGAATTCAAGATGAAGAAGTGTTTAAGTCAGACCATGTAGGATCTCAAGGAGATTTGGTAGCAAAACAAAGAATTAATATGGGAGTATGATTGTAGATTTTCAAAAATAATGAACAAAGTTGATTTTATCCTATAAGATAAAGATAAGGCTTCCTGATTTGTGGAAGGGTTACAATTAAGGATTAGGTTTGCCATTACACAATCATATTTCTTGAATAAGGTTGATACATGAGCAGTCACACTTTATGTATAATAAATTAAGGATTATGGAGATGCCTTGTCAATGAGATATAAAATTGAGATAAAAATAGATGGTTTTCTTAAGAATATGGATGAACTTCATGAGAGCGATAAACCCCAAATTAGGTCTATGGTGTATGGAGTGTGGTAAGGAAGGACATCATAGGAATGATTGTTTTAAAATCAAAATCAAATTATGAAACATATGTAGAGTAGTAGGACATGCAATATCAAAGTGTCATCTACTACAACAGTACATTCAAAAACCATAGAACCTATATTGTGTTATTGTAAGTCAACTAATCATTACAAGAAGAGTTTTCATGCTCTATAAGAACTAAAATAAGACATCACTAAAAATATATTCACAATTGCAGCATATTATATACCTACTAGGAATTAAATAATTCTAGAATCAAGGTGGAAATGTCTAGCATGACATAAGGTGGTCCTGGGTGGATGCTTTTATCACCATAATATCAACCCTAGGGTCTAGCCAAATGGACACTATCATCTTCCCAATATCAATACAAAAAAATAAAGGAGGATACCAAGGAGGGTACCATGGTGGACACCAGGGAGGTTGAAATAATGATAACTAATAAAATTTTCAACCAATTTAGTGTTATTTGTGTGGTGAATATAACTGTTTCACATGAAACTACTTGACTAATCCTCAAATCAAAATGTATTGTGTCTATTATATAGTTCCATGACAACATCATACTAAATATTGCCTAATTTTATAACAGTAGAGGAAAGATAAAATTATCCAAAACATAAATATAATAAATTTTCACCCTGTGGAGAATATGTTCATGCAAATAGTTATAAGGCAACATCACACAAAGTAAGGATTACCTCCTCTATAAATTCTAAATGATCAAAGAATCATAAAGCTTCAATTGGATAAGTATCCTAACCCTATAAGGGAAAAAGGCTTAATAAACCAAGCAACCCAAGTTCAATAAAACATATAATAACAGACTACATTGAAGGGTGATGTCATAATCATCGATGCATAGATGTATAAGAATATTATTTGCATAATGATGAAACAAGGAGTAGTGACTGCATTGACTAACCTTTTGAAACTTTTGAGCACTCTTCAAAATTAGTATATCTCATAGAATAATAAAAATATCTTGCATACCTTGCTAGAGTGTGCATGTGAGGTTATCAACATATTAACAAGGTTATTTGGTATGTAAAAACTAAAAATACTTGGGATGTTGATTCTTGTATGGATATTGAGTTGGTAGGATATGAGGTACCTAAAATTGTATTTGATTTTTGAATCACTATGAATATGATTCTACGGTCTACATGGGAAGCTATTGGACTACCAACACTTAAATATAGCTCAGTGACACTAAGCTTCATAGACTATGGTAGGGTAAAGCCTATTAGTCAACTGGAAGATGTATAAATTAAAGTAGCTAACCTAAGTTTGTGAGGATATTTTGAAGTGATTGACATGAAGATGGATGAAATGCATTACCCTATGTAAATTAGTAAGAAGTGGGATTATGATGGTCAAATGGCCATTAATATAGTGTAGAATCAATTAGAAGTGCACCAAGGGGATAAAATCATCATTATACCCTTGAATAAAGCATAGCATAAGCCATATATCATACCCAAGGATATTAATTCACCATATATATATGGGGATAATAGTTGGTTCAAGGTGAGTATTGAATTTAAGCCTAGTGACATGTGAGTTGCAAAATATAATTTATATAAACCAAAAACAAAACCTCAATAGTAGTTGAAACTAACTAAACAAACTACATACAATCTCCTAATCATAAAGGCACTAGTTTTACAATTTCAAATGGATGAATGCAAGCCCTTTTGTGTGATCAACAACTAGGTCAGAAGTGGAGTTTATGTACAAAGCAGGTGTGACAGATATGAACTACATCAAGTCAAAAAATGAAGGCATTTTTCCATGGAATATTGCATCCTTAGTTAGTGGTGACTCAAACACTTACATGTTAAATTTGTCAAGGGGATATCATGAGGTATGCCCAATGTGCATGGTTTTTTCCATAAAATTTCAACTACCTCAATACTTTGCAATCGAGGATTTGAATCAATTTATCTTGAGGTTTGAACATCATATACCAAACATAGATCAAAGGGTGAGTGCATTAAATTATGCACTAAAATGAGCTATTATAACTTGGTGGTTCTTAAAATTAAATGGTTACCATGGGATGAGGCCTACAAATTAATTCAAGCTCATTTTTAGATACCTCTTATTGTCATAGAATAATGGTCATTTTTACAAGAAGGATAGTGCTTCAAGATGCATGTGTATAAGTGTGTGGTCAGCATAGGGTGTAGAACCTAAGTACTGGGTACATGTTTTAATATATACTTTGATAGTGTTCCCAACAACCTGGTACATGTGCCAAGAATGCAGATGTGAAACAAAGAATTAGCCTTAGGTACAACAAGATTTCATTTAGACTTTTGTATTTGAGGATGAAAATACTTTGATGTATAATGTTTTGAATAAGTTGAAAATATTATTATGTCATGGGTGATTTGAAGACTTAAGTACTATGATAAATTCATCTTCATAGTAGGAAGTAGCTAGAGATTTGAATGAAGTTATTCACAATTACAAGGTAAGCAAATATAATGAGTAGAATTTTTTTAAATCTTGCAATAAGATCGTAGATGATGAGGAAATAACAAAGTCTAGTAATAGTGACAAGGTCCTAGATTTGAATAACTTATTTGAAATAGATTGGGAAATAGAGCCACAAAAATACATTGTCACAAAATAAACTGAAGATGTAAAAGTATGAAATCTAAATTTTCCTAAACAAGAAAGATAGAGAAATTATGAGAGTCCATTCACAGTGGATCTAATAATATATATACATATTTATTGAAGAAACATGTTGATAACATTAACATAGATTCTATGCCCAATATTGTGATTATAGGATATTAATGGACTAAGACTAATCTTTCTAAAGAGTTTTAGCTACTGTAAGATTATCAAGATGTTTTTAAAACCAAGTTTGCAGAGGTTAAGGGTGTAGATTTTTCATTGGGATAAATTCACATCAAATTAAAGGAATGTGCAATACCTATGAAAAAGTGCCCATATAAACTAAGTCCCAATATGAATCCAAAATTAAAGGCTAAACTAGATAGGTTAGAATAAGTAGGCATCATCTATCTAGTGGAGAAGGTTGACTAGGTCAGTCCAATGGTAGTGTAGCCTAAGAAGTTGGGAAAATTAGAGTGTGTGGATACTACCATAGGCTGAATGATGCTTGTATCAATGATCCATTTCCTACACCTTTTACAAATGAAGTTTTAGAATTAGTCACAAGACATGAAGTCTATTCTTTCATGGATGGATTCAGTGGGTACCACTAAATCCCAATCATAACAGATGCCCAAGCCAAAATAAATATTGCAATAGAATGGGGTTTTTTTTGTACAAGGTAATGCCATTTGGGTTGAAGAATGTTTTAGATATCTTTTATGGGGGTTTTTTCACTACCTTTAAGGATTTTATTCTTGATTTCCTAGAGGTCTACTTAGATTATTGGGTTGTATTTTCTTTGTTTAAAGAGCACATATCTAAATTATGAATCATGTTAGAATGTTGTTGAACATTACGCATTACATTGAATCTAAAAATCATGTTTGTTTTTTATACCCTTTAGTGTCTTCTTAGGGCATGTAGTGTGTAGTGATGGGATTTTTGTTGATCAAGCCAAAATTATATTAATCATGGTAATGCCACCACCTACAAGCTCAATAAAAGTAAGATATTTCTTAGGCCATACAGGATGTTATATAAAATTCATTAAAGGCTACATAGTTATATCTACACCCATAGAGAAACTATTGCACAAGGATACAAGGTTTGAATTGACAAATGAGTGCCAAGTAGTAATTGTGGATCTAAAACAAAGATTATTTACATCTCCCATATTGGTTTTTCCTAACTAGAGTAAATTGTTTCATGTTCATGTGGATGTTCTATGCACTATAGTAAGAGTTGTGTTGGTAAAACTAGGATATGGAGGATTATATCATCCCATCCATTTCATAAGTAGGAAACTCTTAGCTATAAAAAAGAATAATACAACTACAAAAAGAGAAGCTTTGGAAATGGTGTTTACACTTCAAAATTTTAGACACTACTTACTAACTACACTGCACTTCTTTATTGATCGCCAAGCTTTGCCATATATGGTAAACAAGCCCATGTTAGGCAAAAGAATATCTAGATGGATCATGTTATTTCAAGAATTTTATTTTATAATCAATGTTAATCATGGAAGGTAAAATGTCAAACCAAACCATTTGAGCTAGATATGCATTAGGGAAGAACCTGGGCAACTTCAAGATGAATCACCAAATGCACACCTATTTCAAGTCTCTATGATCCCTAAAAACATGGAGAACATAAAAAAATTTCTATAACAAGGGATATTTCCTTCACAATATGTATAAAGGGACAAAATTTAGTTGATTACAAGATCCATCCCTTTTGATATCATTAATGGGTTTTTGTACAAAATGGAGAAAAATTATGGATTGTGTAGAGTGGTTCTAGAGCATAAATGACCACTACTTATTAAATATGCACATCAAGGAATCATAGGTGGTCATTTTTTATGAGAATCCACTACAAAATATTAAAAATTGGTCTATGGTGGCTTACTCTGTTTCAAGATGCACACCGAGTAAGGAAACATTGTGACATTTTCCAAAGGATGGTTAAGCCTACTCATAGAGCTGAAATACCATTGAATCTTATGCTAGACAAGTAGCCATTTGAATAGTGGGGAATTAATTTTGTGGGCTAATTAATCCACCCACTAAGTGTATTCATGTATGATACATAATTACTGTGATGACCTACTTCACTAGATGGGTGGAAGCTACTACAATACCAAGCTATAGTGCTAAAGATGTAGTCAAGTTCCTGTATGAAAATATTATAACCAGGTTTGGATGTCCTTTGAAATTATCCAGTGATAAAGGCACACATTTCTTAAATAAAACTATAAATACCCTTACTAAGGATTTCATGATATCACACCAAAAAAACACAACATATCATCCATAATAATTTTGACAAGTAGAGGCATAATACAAAGTCCTTGGTTATATGTTAACAAAAATATGCAACATCCAAAGAGATGATTAAAAGGATCAAACACCTATGATTATATGTGAATATAAGATAAATTATAACCATGTAACATGGTTTTCACTATTAAAATTAGCCTATGGAATTAAAGCAGTAATGAAGGAAAGATAGTTGCCAATAGTTATATGGTAATCTTCAATTAATTTTGAGAATGAGGCATTGGAAACCAAGGTGTGGAAAAAAGACACTCAATGATCATTCAAAATTATCAATGATGATACATTTGAAAGATTGCATCTTTATTAAAGTAGATTAAATGTTAGAATGAAAGGATGTGTAGTAAATTAAAGTGGATAGGTGAAAATATGGCATGTCACATCAACAATTATCATCAAGGAACTAAAGGGCTTAAGACAAATTATTTCAAATGTCTAATCACCAAAAACTGATTGACAATAAATTTCTAGGTGAAATCCTACACAACCATCTTAGTACATTCAAAGCATTCTATTAGATGGATTCAAGTGGAAAATTTTATATAACTAGGTTTATAATAAACATAGAGACATTAGACATTATTGTCAATAAGAGAGCTTTATAATCTACGTCTACTTCAGCCAATTATACACATATTTTTTATCACCATTGATATACTTGAATAAATTGTTCAATCCCATATACAATAACAAACATAAATCATGCATAACTACTAATTCCACTCACATATGTGTAGAAGTAAGAAATGGGGATTTGCATAACACTCAGATAAACCAAATACCATGATATGGAGTTTTTTAACTTCATTGATGCCATAAAATCCAATCTCTTCAGCTCAAATCAAATAGAATAAACACAATTAAAAGCCCTGACACTTTAACATCCTTTGAGAGGCTTTGATGTAAAGTGGCTCATCAAGTTTCCTACCTTTAGATAATTGGATGAGATGATGCTCATAGTGCTCAAAAGATAGAATGAGGGTGTAATTCCTGTCACAGGATGTTACCATCTTTATCAATGTTATTGTCATGGTGAAATCAACAAGACTTCCAACCCATGGAAAATCTCTTCTATCATATAAAACTAAGTATTCACCTATTCACTTAGATAAAAAAGAAAAGTATACTAGGGCTTCCAGGAATATTCCTATCAACATGATAGATGATACATCATTGTATATTATTTTTTAGTGCATCACCAAGTGGTTCCATCAGACCATCAAGAGTGTGCGATAGGAAACAAAAGGGGACATTAGCATTGCCTACCACATGATTTGAATGCATAAAAATTTTAATTGGCCTAAATTTTTGGCCTTTGAGCTCATGACCAATATTGAGAAGGTCATCGCTTTAACATCATAGGTGTTCCAATATCACTTCTTGGTCCTACTCTACTTTATTGAATGGAAGTCACCAGAGGGCCCATTGAATCTAGATGAAGACTTTTGGCCTACAACCGTATTTATCAAACTTGCTTGGACCAAGCCAGGGTAGTATTATACTCAGTTGGGAAAATTTAATGCAAGGTGGATTGAGATCCAAGCCTTGATCATTTCACACTACAAAGTGGCCAAGGATGTTATGCAATATCTAGGATAACATGAATCTATCACAAAGTTGTATGATGGCATCCATATCAGGTTCCATAAGTTGCCTAAGGAAACAACCACTCCACTAACATCATTCATCACCATGTTGAATGCTAAGGTAAAAATTATGCAGTAAATATCCCTAGATGTTTGGTCATTATAAGCTCTATGATTTATACCTCTAGGTGCACAACAACCTTTACCTATACATGAAAAATCTCAAACATAGGCACTACCATAGATATAAGTGGATACATCACAAGTTGATAAGGGATAAAGGAAGGAACCAACATGATGAGATTCACCACCACCACCAAAGAAGAGGACATGCAATACCAAGTCATGGTTGGATAACAAGCATGTCCCAAAAATTACTTTAGAGATTGACCTTGCTGAGTTAGGCATAGAAAAATAAGAAATATTTCAATCAATTCTTGTAGACATAGGCAATGAGGTCAATGATCAAGAAGAGGAGAAATAATTATTCTTTTGGAAGGTAGTATGCACATGCCAGGTGTAGACCTAGGTGGGAACATATTTTTGGGTTGATATTACCCAACCTTCTCCTTTGATCATATTAGACACTATGGATCAAGAATCAATGTGCCAACAAATTTAATCAAAGATTTTTTAGACAAATCCAACTATAGGATGAATTGTTGCATATGAAACACACTCTCCTTTATAGTAAATTCCACCACTAGCACTAGTGCATAGGCTAATGACACATTTTGTATCTAGGGTCTCTTCATCTATCTATAAATGGATGGTTGATTTTTTTGAACCAGTGGTGGAGGAATAACCTCAACAATCCCAAGGACTCAAGCAATATCCATAAGAGATGGTTTGGGTGTATGAGTAAGTAAATAAACACCTCACACCTCCACCCTCTTTCAGATAGAAGACTCCATCATGAAGAGGTATTGTGTTCAAATTAACATCATCATCTAATTCACAATCACCACTTCATTTACCAAGTCCTATGTAGAAGCCAAAGGAGGTAACTCCACCATAGCCCAAGTAACTCATCGAACAAGAAAAAATCATATCACAAGAACAAGCTTCCATGGAACAATAAGAAGAAGAAAAGGTGAAATAGGTGGTTATAAACAAGGATAAAAAGGTATAAAGGAAGAATAAGAAGGAAGAGGTAAAGTTTAAGGTTGTCAAGGAGGAGGAACAGTGGAAGCAGTAAGTAGAAGAAGAAAAACTAAGGAAAAAGGTTGAATAATTTGAGGCTAAAAATAAAAGTGTTGAAGAAGTGGAGGCAAAGAAGAAGAAGCAACAAAGAAGGAAAAATAGAAATATAATCAAGAATCACATGCAATGCAAAGAAAGAAAGATGAAGTAGAATCAGTCATAAAGGCTAAAAAAGATCAAAAGACTAAATAATATTTTCACAACTAAGAGGAGCAAGCTAAGAGGTGGGATGATGAGCAATATGCTAAAGATAAGATTGAGGAATAAGACATAGCTAAGGCTGAGGTAGAAGTTAACGTTAAGGTTAATATAGGAGTAAAAACTAAGGCACAAATAGAGCACAAAATTCAGCCAAAAGTCACAACCAAGTGAGGAATAAAGACCACCAATATGGTGGAAACAATCAAGACCCAAAAACCATTGTCCACATCTCAAAGCTCAAAATCTACTCAAGGAGGTGCATAGGAGGAGGTACCTCAACACAGGCTCTAAATCTCTAGCCAATGGCTATGGGATCTCCCCACATCATCCACTTGTCACATAATGTTTTCTCTTCCCATGGTGTAGATAAATTAGGCACCTATGATGGATGTGACTTCTAAAGTGGCTTTAGATACAATAGTGCATGAAGTATCTCTTGATGTTTCCTAGCTTTTGCTTGCTAAGAAAATTAAAGGTGTAGTTGCCTTTTAGGGATCAATTACATAGAAAGCTTTAACCTTGGATTAATAAGTCTCAAAGCTTTGGGAGGACAATTTAAATCTTCACCTATAGTTCACCAATGTGCATCATCTCATTGATAACACTTTACCTATGTTAGTCATCTGAGTCTTGGGTGACCAAGTGATGTCAAAAGAGAAGCAATTCTCAGCCCTTCTATCATGGCTTATAAATGACTAGCTTGTTGTGCACAAAATATAACCACTTTACATTCAAGGGAAGAACATAAAAGTGTAAATGGAGGTAATTTTTGAGATCTTGGAAGAATATTAACAAGGCTTAGCTATGGTTACAGTTCAAGCCAAAAAAATCACACCAAGCATGTTTGATTGGAAGTAGCAACTCACCAATTCATTATCTAAAGCCAAACTAGAATTCAATAAGGTAGACAAATCCAAATTAGTGATGGAAGATCATTCATCTACCTATGCAACAATAGACATCACACTTAAGCCATGACAATGTCATGCAAAAGCTATAGACATGGCAAAATAAGATCTTATGAAGCACATTTATTAGCATTTCAATATAGAGGCATGAAAATCATTTGGAGTTATCCCAAGATATCCATTTCAAAGTGTTGAACACTTGGGCACTCATCACCATCATAAAATATGAAGACATTCAGAATTTAATGGTGTCCCAAGTCTTATTGCACATATGGCTCACTATGTGCAAGAAGTTCTCACTGACTATAAAATGTTCCAGTAGGATTTATCACATCTAGATAGCTCCATCAGACAATTTTTTAAAGAACCATAGCACATTCCTCCTAATCATCTATAATAGGTGATCCATTAAAGGAAGATGGATGTGATTTTGTAGACAATGATCCAACAATAGCAACTACCTCCACCACCAAAATTTGTAACTTCAACTTATTCTTATGCATCTCAAGTAGAACCAACATCACAACACCCACCAAATCAATCAACATAGAGCATACCACCACCTTCAAATTAGGTATTATACACACTTCCAATTTTCTTATTTTAAAGAATATTTACACACTCCAATAGGATGGCCTTAATAATTAGGAGTGGGGCTAGGTTGGTTGAAAACCAATAAAGGGTGGCCACCTAGTTAGGGTAGTCTATTAAAAACTTTCAAGGGCATTAGATTAGTACACTACTTAGTTAAAAGACTGAAAAGGTGGCTAAATAGTGCATAAGGGGTGAAAATTTATAAATGACACCTTGAAAAATTACTACAACTTATGTTTCTAGTTTAGTTCTTCATCACAATCAAAATATTTAGCCTTAGCATAGAGCACATTTTTTGTGACTTTGTCTCAAAATGATACAATTGTTTAAGTCCAGGAAATTGTTGGGAGTATAACAAGGCTATAAAAATCATAGAGTGCAATTGGTGGACATGTGTGTGACTTTCCCTATTTTGTCTTTTGTATCCTTTTTTGTATGTATTTGGCACTTGAAATCATAGCAATAATCTAAATTATGTGAAAAAACTTTCCTTTAGATGTAGCGAAAGACTAGAATATGAAGCAACAACACCTTATAAAACTCTATATATAGTGCTCATTTGTATTGTTAAATGGTTCTAATGTGATAGATATTAATATGAAGTTTTTAAGTGGTTTCTCTCGAAGTATCTTTTATCATTGTTCAATACACAGTGAATGTTCTATTTTTATGAATCTATTAATCATGTACATTATTTTGCATTTTTTTAATCTTTTAAGTCTATGTTTCATGCAAAAATATATTTGCTTTAACTTTTGAATGGATTAGTTCATTCTAGGTAGTGCATGTTGTATACTTCCTTCACATGTCACACAACTATCCCTATATTAACATGTTTTCTAGGAAACTTTGCTAACATTGTATACTCTATTTCTAGCCTTGAGCTATCATAGGCCTATTTTATCCCCTTTTCCACTATCAAACACTTTTTAAAATCAACTAAAACTAAAAAATATAAGTTTATTATTATTGGTTTTACTTATTAGTTTAGCATATATCATTTGTCAATTAGTTTTAATTAATTTTGCTTTACATTCAGATTTATGCTTGAATGTCATATATTACAATTTGAATAATCTTTCAATGTTTCATGCCTATTAAATACTTTTAAATAAAAAATAAGATAAAACACCATCCTTCTTATTTTCCATTTTTTATATAGTTTTTTATACATATCTTGCTTTAGTTTATATCCTGTGTGATGCATTCCATAGATATATGGTGTTGCTATATTTAATCGAGTACATGATTACATTTCTACATCTGATTGAGTAAATGATTATATTGTGTTCTCTTGTTTGCCCTATGAATACTAAATTTATTGCATGTGTGTGTTTATGTTTATGTGTACTTGTGTGAGTTTCTTATAATGTCTTATCCCATATTTTCCATAAAGGATCCTCTAGTCATCATGTCATTTCATGTCCATGTGATTGATTTATTTTAGGTCAAATTGTTTGTTTGATGGTTACATTGACAATATGTAGGGTTATATGTTTGTGTTTGATTTTTTTGCCTATAATATGTGATATCATATGTTTGGTGAAATGATGCATATCATGCATGCTTATATTATGGTATACTATGAGTGTTTCCTACATTGTCCATGGTCTCTACCATACATCTATTGGGGCCATGCTACTATTGTGTGCTTTATTTCTATATCTAGTCCTCCTAAGGGCATATCACTTTCCCCTCTTTGTAGCACTGGGGAAAATAATTTGTTCTTATCCTTATTTAATATATCACATATATAATGTCATTGGGGACATGATGCACCCAGGTGTATATTTATCCTAAATTGATTATATCAAGATGAGTTTCCACCCAATATCCTTCTTACACCTAGTCACATTTTGGTTACTATATTGGATACATTTATTGCCATATATTATTCACATTGGGGCATAACGCTTGTTAATATTTATAAGGTACTATTGAAGCATATCATTTGTCTATCTATTATACTATAACACCCTTACTTTATGCATAAGATGGGTTGTATAATGTGTATTAAGCTTACAATATTACATCCTTCTATGTTATATTTTACTATGTTGTACATGAGCTTTCACACTAATTAAAACTTTACACTTTTATCTATTTTACACAATGTGTATAATCCCTTTCTTTTGAGATGAGTGATTTACATCTATCCAAACTATTTTATTACTAATTATAGATTCCAAGTTTAATTAGTGAGATCAAGTGAAGCTAATTACTATTACACCCCTACTTTTTGCATAAGTTAGGTCGCATAATGCCCATTGAGATTACAAGATTACATCATTTTATGTTATAATATTTTCCTATGGTGTACATGAGCTTTCATTTGATTAAAACTTAACACTTTTATCTATATTACGCATGGTGTGTTTAATCCCTTTCATTTGAGATTAATGATTTGTATCTATCCAAACTATTCTATCACTAATTATGTATTCCAAATTGAACTAATGAAATCAAGTGAAGCTAATAATTATGTCTACTCTTCTTATCAATAAATAGTTTTTTAAAACTTTTATCTATGTAACACATGGTGTGTTTAATATTTTTATTTTGAGATGGGTGATTTGCATCTATCTCTATTATTCTATTATTATTTATAGATTCCAAGTTGAGTTAGTGAGATAAAGTGAAGATAATAATTATGTCTACTCCTGTGATCAAGAAGTGGATTTTTTCCCTTATGTCAACTTTTTTTTAGCAAACCAATTTTTTATTTTAGATTTAAATTTTAATACCATAGTTTGAAGAGTGATAACATGGTTTTTATACCATAAGGTGTATTTGTTCTTATGTTCATTTCTAAAAAAAAATCCATTTTATTATATTAGCATCAATTTATTGAGACATTGATATACTTGCATGCATTCAGGTTTGCTTGTATGTACATTAAATTTGTTGACGATGGAATGAGTGATTCATTCTAAATAAATATAGATTTCATCTTCCATCCCTATAATATAATGTTCAAGCATGCACTTATTTTTATTTTACTTTGATCTATACACATGTGTGGACACATAATTTTGGTTTGGCAATCTTTTCCATTGCATCTTTACCATGTATTTCAACACCTATTCCACTTGGTATATTTTACTATTTTTGGATGCTTTTACACCCACATTAGAGTCTATTTGGCCTTTAATCATCTAGATACCCTCAAATTCATGTCAAGTTTTTCTATGGTTAATTTTAACATTTTAGTCATCCATTATGTTGATGTAAATTTTGGAAGACACCAATGTGCAAGTGGAAAATATGAGAGGAAAGGCTCAACTCATGAGGATTCCCCATTTTTACTTTTGCCTCTTTTTAAAGGAATTAAGCTTGGTAATAACTTCCCAAAGGTCTTGGTTACTAGGTCTAAGCATACCATATACCTCAGTTGGTTGATGTAGGTTGTTCTATATAAGGGGCCCATTTGGAATACACATTAAGACTTATGAAATAAACTTGGTCTATTATTCCCATAATAACCAACTCATTCAAATTTATCAATAAACTCATTGTTATTTGACACTTGTCTTTAGTCTATTATATTCAACAATGCATAAAAGAAGACAAGTAAAATAAAGAACATGTAATCTAGATAAGACTCTAAAAGCTGATGGCAATTCAAACTACTCTAAAATTAATCTAACAAAGACACCAAAAAGAGTAAAAGGGAGAGAGGGTATGGAGAAAGAGAATATGAGCCCATTTTTTAGAGGAAACAACTCTAGTTTTGTTAAGTAGACAAGTCCCTTTAAGTAAACTAGTCTCTGCATGCCCAACATGGCACAAGCAGAAGACAAAAAAGGTGCAAGAGTCTGAGGACAAAGTTAGCTAAGAAAATAGAGGGAAACAAGCCATTGCATACATGTGCATGTGATGAATCTCAAGTTATAGATCTTTCAAATAAAAGATAGTTCATGAAGATTTTATTTAGGATTCATCAGATACTCAGGCGAGTTATAAAACTATCTTGAAACAACCTCTACTCATACAAAAAGGGAAAAAAATAACAAGAAAACAAGAATATAGAAAATAAACTGGTCTAGTCCTCTTTTATTCCCCATCTAATATTAAAATGGACCAGCCCTTATTATAATGAATAACTCATATTTTATAGGTGACACCAGCCTATGGAGTCACTCATCATCCCACTACATGTGGTGGTTACAAACATTTAATGATAAATGTCCAACTGAGATAAAATTTGAATTGAATCTCACTCAATTTGAAGGAGATTAGGATGAATACCACCCAAATGCATTTCAATTAATTTTTGGGTGGCTAAAATTTGCTTAGAACTTATCAGGCACTTAGTTGGTCATAGTCTATGTAGTAGGGGCCATGCTTGATTAAGACAAAATTTTGTCTTTTATGCTCTCAAATTGAATTTGTGTCACCAAAATTCATTGAGACCCCCATGAATTATTAGTTGGCCATATTATGTACTATAATGATCATGCCTAATTAAGGAATTTCTTTGTCCTTTTGTGGCTTTTGTCTACCTGATCCTGATGTGTACACTACTACTTAGTTCATCACACTATCTTATTCACATTAATATATGTGTCTCATGATCCCTTTGCCACTAGAAGATAATATATTACTTGATTTCACATATCTGATTGGACTCACAGTCCAACTTCCAAATATTAACAACCTAGTCAGGCAAGATGGCCATCAAATTTAAGCTTAGATTTATTTTGTAGAGGTCCATGTATCTTCATTGGGAAGACCATGCCATGTGGTTGCTTCTCATTGTGTAAAAAAGAAATCATATCCTTATGTGTCAGGGTCTTACTACATGGCTTCTTCTCACCATTTTACTTCTTGGCCGAGGGCCACATGTCCTCTAACTAGTGTCTAACTCCAATGAGATGATATTTTGACAAGGGTCATAATATCAATCATTTGGGGCTCTGTGGGTCCTATTTCAATGCTCAATAAATACTAATCACTCTTGTGCCCTAAGATCTTGACATGTGGCCTCATCCTAGGTAGCTAGAATTCTATTGCCTTGTTATCATGTACTACATATCCTAGGGCCATGGAAAGGGGAGATTTTTCCACATGGCATAACCCATGTATCTAGAAGTTTTGTTGTAGGCTCAATGTTGTAAGTGATCTAGGAAAGTAAATAGGTGAGATCTTGACACTTGGTAGTATATTATTTATCTGGAAGGTTAGGGACCTTACTCTAAAGTCTAGATGGCCTAGGGAATTTATTCATAGATATTTGGACACTTGATAACATCTCACTTATCTAGGAGCTTATTGGATCTTAAAATTTTGACTAAGTCTCAGAAGTTGTAGGGAAATGAGTGAGTGACACTCGGCATCTCCACATTCACCCTAGGCCTACGAGAAATAGAAATAGTCATTAGCTTTTGACTTTGAATGAAAATGGTTGTGTGTGCAATCCCAAAATAAATATAAAGGGAAGACAAACTTAGTAAAAATAAATAGGCCTTTAGCCTAATTTAAATCCAATTGAGTTAATTCATAAGAAATGTGACGAAATCCAAAGATAAAACCCTATGAATGTTTAGTCACTTTAAGTCAATCTAGAGAAAAAATGGACCAAAACCATAGAATAAAACTTGCCTTATTAGCCAAAAGCCCAGGCAATTTAATCTAGGATGCAGAAAATGACTAAACGTATAAATGAAACATTATAAACCCTTAATCATTTTAACTTGAAATAAATCAAAAATGAACTAAATTTCTAATAGAAGGATTATAAAAAGCTTTTGAAGTAGAGTTAGATAATTTTCAAAGCTCTAAGTCTACATCCACCTGCATATATGTGTGTGTGTGTGTATGCGTAGAGAAATGTGGTGCTCTACCCCGACTTGAGGCTTTGACTCATATTCCTAAAAAAGTGGATCTAATTATAATAACTCTTAGGTTTTGATGGGTGAAATGACCATCAAATTTAGGTTCATATAGTGCTGACTAATACATTGTCTGTAGTCTCGTAGGCCTAGTCATACCACATGGTAGTTAACTATTTATCTAGGGCTTGATTGGGGTTCTAACTAGGCTAATTGATTTTATGGGCTCGACGAGGAAATATTATGATACTTTTCAAGATATTGCTCATCTGGGGCCTCATTGGGGGCTTGGAAATACACAAACTACTCTTGAGAAGTGAGGAAACAAGATCATGCCATTTATCAACATCCTAGGCATCCAGGAGCTTGGATGCATATTAGATGTGCATGGTTTGTCCAAAGGTTGTAGTGAAATAGTATTAAGCCACATGGCATGATATTATGCACCTAAAGGATAGATAGTCTAGAATCTCTTTGAAAACCATAATTTGACTGAGTCTTGAAAGCATGAGGAAGCGAACAAGTGACCAGTGGCATTACCTCACTCATTCGGGATTAACGATAAAGGAAATGATTATTGGATTACAATAAAATAAAATAGTCGTTAGAATTTTAATATGAAATTTTCTTGAAAATGATAAACTAATAGAGCAAAATCAGGGGAAAACATGATAAAATTATATGAATAAAGGTAGGTATTTTACTGAACTTGAAGTTAAATTAGTCCATTAAATTAAATGACTAAGTCATAAAATTAAAGTGATACAAACCCTTAGTCCATTTAACTCAAAATAAAACAATATCAAACTAAATAACTTAAGGAAAATACATTAGAAATCTGTAATAGTCAAATAATTTATATAAATATGAGGTGAAATGGCCTAAAAATAAAAAATTTGAAGTAGTTCAAAACATGATCCAAAATAAACTAAGACTTATTAGATTTATGTAAATTATAATATTTATATCAATGAAATCTTAAATGCAATCACACTTAGACCAAGTACATAAGATAAAAATCTACTTTTCAAACTTGGTAAGAACATCACAGTGAGCTTAATTTTAGGTTGTGGAGCTAAAAGCTTCACTGATGTAGACATGGAGGAGGTTGCTGAGAAATTGCTGAGTTGCATAGCAACTGACGTCGGTCTGATCAGCCGACGTCGGTCATATACAATGAGAAGAGCAATCGACGTCGGTCATATATCAATCGACGTCAGTCACCTCCAGGCAAACAGGGACCGACGTCGATCGCCTGTGCAATTCTAAAATTGTATGTTTCACAAACAGTTAGTTAACGAATCAGTTGTTTGCATGTAGAAGGCTAATTATAGACTTGAAGCTGTGGATCTAATTATTGTAATTAAATGTCTGATTATTTTTTGCATGAGATCTATATAATAGACTCATGAGTTGTATTTTAATTTGTGCTAGAGAGTAAGAGAGCAAAAATTAGCTCCTTCAGAGTGAAGAGAGCAAGGTGTGTTCTTCCTAGTGCCACAGTGCCAAGTATGGGTGCTGGTTTAGAGAATTAGAAGGATTCTTCATGTATGTAAGATCTTGGTTAGCAGGTGTGCAAGGCCACATTTGGAGATCTGCATGGTAAGTAAGATCATTGATCTACAGATGTGTGTGTGTGTGCGTGAGGTCTAGGTCTGTAGGTGTGCAGAACTAAGTTGATTTGCAGGTGGCAGCAGGATCAAGGTGACAGCAACACAATAGGGAGCAAGATCAGGTGGGATCTACTTGGAGTATGATGTGTACTCGGTTGGAGAGCAAAGAGGAAGGCAAGGTAGATCCTTCCAAAGTAATATCATTTGAGTTGCAGGTTATTGCAAGTTCATCGGAGATCTACTTGGAGTGCATTCTGTACTCGGTTGAGTATGTGTGTATACTCAGTGTACTGGTAGTAGTGGATACTGACTAGTTGGAGGTGAACACCAACTCTGTGTTTGAGTTGTGTGTTGGGACCATAATTGAGAGAGTGAGCTCTTGAAGAGATTTACTGTTTATGCCCTAGAGGTGTGGGAGCCCTAAAGGTGTGTAAGGAAGAAGGTGGCATCTTATTTATTGTATTTGCTTCTGGAAGTATTAATACAATTGGGTATTGTCTCTCATATTCTATGTTATTTCTAAATTCTAGTTACTTGTACTTCTGGTTTAATTTCACATGTTTAGT
The DNA here is from genome assembly GCA_037957365.1 of Torreya grandis. NCBI lineage: Eukaryota > Viridiplantae > Streptophyta > Pinopsida > Cupressales > Taxaceae > Torreya > Torreya grandis. The sequence continues at coordinate 1,784,463 of JARHVA010001251.1, read as the reverse complement.
TGCTTGGTAATCAACGGTGCTTCCAAATCCTACCAGTTGGTATCAGAGATAAGGTTACAGGGAGCAAGTTTGTGTTTGATTACAGGTCACTCTCAGGGGTTTTCTGATTGAGTGAGAGTATAAGAATGGCAGAAAAAAGTACACTGAGAATGGAAGAATTCAAAGGCACAAATGGTCAATTACGGTGTTATGGAAAGAAAGATTGCTAGTTGGTAAAAGATCAGCATGAAGGAACTGAAGAAGTAGATGTTGTAAGTGTTGTTGCACAGGATGCTCTGGGATGTTCCTTGGATAAAGTAGAATCTTGTTTTATAGATTTTGTTGCCTCTTTCCATGCAGCCCAAAATAGAGTATTTTTCCATGTTAAGGTCTTTGGAGACTTTAGAAAGATTTATTTAGGGGCTGGTGTGCCTTGCCAAAGAATTGGCAAAGGGAAAGTGAAGCTAAAATTGCAGGCAGCCAACACATGGGTGTTGAAGGAGGTCATGCAGGTCCCGGTCTTGAAGATGTGTCTAATTTTTTCAAGAAAATTGGGTGATGAGAGATGCACAAGAACTCTCACAATGGATGCACTTGAATTAGCTGGTGGTAACAAAGTAGGTATCCTTTATCTATCTACTTATATTACTGATTCTTATTCTATTGCGAAGACGTGGCTTTGTAAGTTTGGTCACATGAGCAAGAAGGAGATGCATGTTCTTAAACAGAAGTCAGATGTCTTTGACAGACTTAAGAACTGGAAAGCCTTAGTGTTTCTGGAAGAGATGATGGACAAAGATCAGTGGAGAAGGCTGGACACCTCTGAGCAGGGTGGTTTGGATAGGGTTTTGATCCATGGAGAGCTCACGGGTAAAAAGTCATCACTCACAGGCAAACACAGTTACCAGCGTCAGTCAAGGGGAACTGGCGTTGAACAGACAGGGGCCGATGTCAGTCATGTGCAGACCAAAGCTGGTGGTATCAAGCAGGGTGGCTACTGACATCATTCATAAAACTGATGTTGGCAACCAGGTAAGACCAATGTCAGTCAAGAAACTGGCATCAATAGAAAGGACAGTCGCATGGGAACTGGCATCGATCGGATGCAAATTATGTGGTGACCAAGGTCGGTCACTGTAATAGATTTTGGGCGGACAGCAAGTTGTCAAGGAGTCTCAAATGCCCATATGGAGGACTGAAAGGGTAAGTAAGCCTCAAATTCATTGTTCTTCTTCTTTATACTCGTTGCTCACTACAGAGCAGGAAGGATCTAGGAAACAGTAGAAGCATGGCATGATTAGGATGCAGAACCAAATGGGAGATTTGGTAGGGTTGCCAGTCAAAAGAAAGCACTGAGAGATGAATGAATTCCTTGGTTAAAGAATAGAGAGAATGTATACGTGAGATGGAAGGCCAGGTCATATGGTCTTGTGGAAGCTCCAGGACAGTGGTACAGGTTTGACAGGTGGATGACAAAGTAGGGCTTTAGTCAATGTCAGTGTAACCATTGTGTTTGTCTTACCAAGTGGATGATGGTCGCAACATTATCCTGTTACTGTATGTGGAAGATGAGCTTGGTGCAGGTTCAAACATACAGTGTTTTACTGAGCTAAGGGTAAGGTTAGTTCAGTGGCATGTCATGAGGAATTTGGAGCAGCAAAATTCTTTGGCATAAGTGTGTTCTACAGACATGGAAGATCATAGGTTGATTTTGTCTCCGAATGATTGTGTGATACCGATTAGCACGCCGATGGTTGGACAGTTTACAGAATAGGGTCTTGATTCACATGATGAGGTTAAGTACATGCATACTAGACCTGAGGTTGCCCAAGTAGTGGGTGTTATCAGAAAGTTTGGAGCCGATCTGGGAAAGAAGCACTGGAGGGCAATTCAGTGGATTCTCAAGTATCTGAGAGGGACCAGTAGTAGGTGCACATGCTATGTAGGGTCAAGTTCTTTTCTACATGTGTTTGTAGATGTAGATGTAGATGTGATAGGTTACTTGGATGATAGGAGGTTCACCACAGGTGTTGTGGTGGTTGGTCTTCAAGGTCGAGCTTGAAGAGGGATACAAGCTAGGAAACAAATTAGATGGTGTACAGATGTAGGTACAGTGCAGCTATTTATCTCTAAGTGGGAGATTGTTAGGTTGTGGAGCTAAAAGATTCACTAATGCAAACATGGAGGAGGTTACTGAGTTACATAGCAACTGACATCGATCTGATCAGCTGACGTCGGTCATATACAGTGAGAAGAGCAATTAACGTCGGTCATATATCAGTCAGCATCGGTCACCTCTAGGTAGATAGGGATCGACGTCGATTGCCTGTGCGATTTTAGAACTGTCTATTTCATGAACAGTTAGTTAACAAACTGGTTGTTTGCATGTAGAAGGCCAATTATAGACTTAAAGCTGTGGATCTAATTATTGTTTGCATGAGATCTATATAATAGACTCATGGGCTGTATTGTAATTTGTGCTAGAGAGTAAGAGAGCAAAAATTAGCTCCTTTAGAGTGAAGAGAGCAAGGTGTGTTCCTCCTAGTGCCACAGTGCCAAGTATGGGTATTGGTTTGGAGAATCAGAAGGATTCTTCATGTATGTAGGATCTTGGTCAGCAGGTGTGTAAGGCCATGTTTGGAGATCTACATGGTAAGTAAGATCATTGATCTGTAAGTGTATGTGTGTGCGAGGTCTAGGTCTGCAGGTGTGCAAACCCAAGTTGATATGCAGGTGGCAGCAGGATCAAGGTGACAGCAAAACAATAGGGAGCAAGATCAGGTGGGATCTACTTGGAGTACAGTGTGTACTCGATTGGAGAGCAAAGAAGAAGGCAAGGTAGATCCTTCCAAAGTAAGATCATTTGAGTTGCAAGTTGTTGCAAGTTCATGGGAGATCTACTTGGAGTGCATTGTGTACTTAGTTGAGTATGTGTGTATACTCGGTGTACTGACAGTAGTGGATACTGACTGGTTAGAGGTGAACATCAACTCTGTGTTTGAGTTGTGTGTTGGGACCGTAATTGAGAGAGTGAGCTCTTGAAGAGATTTACTGTTTATGCCCTAGAGGTGTGGGATCCCTAAAGGTGTGTAAGGAAGAAGGTGACATCTTTGTTGTATTTCCTTTTGGAAGAGTATTAATACAATTGGGTATTGTCTCTCATATTTTGTGTTATTTTTGAATTCTAGTTACTTGTACTTCTAGTTTAATTCTGCATGTTTAGTTGTTTGGTAATCAATGGTGCTTCCGGGTCCTAACACTTAATCAGGGTGATCACAATATACTCCAAAGACTCTTTCCAATCAAATCAATAATTATTACAAGGCCAAGGCATAAACTTGATTAAATTACAAGACTACACTCTAGAGCAAAAAGAGGTTCTATGATTCCAGTGGTAAAATTAGGGCATGTTATGCAAGCAACAACAAATTGTGACTCTGTTGGAAAACACTCCTAAGTATTTTGAAACAAAAAATAGTTAAAAAATCTAGAATATCTAATTAAAACAACACCTAGAACATGAATGAATTCAAGAAGAAAAAAATGGGATCAGTAAGGTGACTAAATCTAGTATATTCATTCATTCGATAAGTAAAAATGAGTTAATTTACCATTTCAGAGGATCTATAGAGATTAATTGTTATGGTTCCAACCATTAGGATAGTGAGTCCTACCTTGAATACATTTATCTAAATATTTCTTTGTTTTTATCCAAGTGATGAGCCCCATAAATGTCATGTTTTGAACACCTATTGCTTACCCATAACCTTTCCTAATATGTGCCTTTTGAGATTATCCCATGTATATTCATACTTAAACAAGTCTAATACATGATAGATATATATTACTATATTTTATAGATTAATGAGATTATGTTTTGTGATTCAAGTAATTATGATTATCTTTTGTTATAAGATTATTTATTATAATATTTTTCTAAGAAAGTTCAAAGTCAAAACAAGAATATTATTTGTAATAACACAAGTCAATACATTTTGTAGCTAAAGGATCCTACGTTATCATATCTTGCAGCCAATGAGAAGACAAAACAACAATATGAAGATCATAACTGCCAGTTTAATCTACCACAACAATTAATGACCTGAAAAAAGCCCATGGTTGCTAAAATATGAATAAAATTAAAACTCACCTAGGCTATCACTACCTGTCAAATCTTGGAGGTTGTAAAAACAAGATTTGACTGCAAGATCTATTCTATTATGGTATCTTTAACCAACTTTGGTTGTAAATAACTTAATATACTCAATGAGTTATATTGGGAAAAGTTTGAATTTGGAAACTACTTTTTGTTCCTATAGTCGAATGATTTCATTGAAGTAATGTTTTATTTGTATTCCTAGTTATGCCATAAATGTAAACCATCATCTCTAGTATAAATATAATATGGCAAAGATGTGGGAACTAGTTATAAAGTCATTTTGAGATTAAGAGTGTGTAGAATGTAGAAAATTAATCCAACAAGAGTTATAATTATTTGTTGTATCAATCTTTAATTACTACATGATTTAATATAGTATTTTGAGTTAATTAAGTTTTATGTTAAGAGGAAGATTGAAGCTCAAGGCTGAGAAAAGAAGGCCCCCTTAGGAGGACTTGCAGTAGAAATCCAACTCGTTAGTATAATTAATTAATTTGTTTTGTTTGTTTTTTTCTATGTTAAGATTTTATATGTGTGTGTGAATAAGTAGATTTAATTTATGTGATTCAGAATAGTCTTAGAGAAGCTTCCAATTCAATTGCTTTATTTAGTTAATTTATTTCCAAAAAGTGTGAATCCTTTACAAGCATCTATGTTTTATGCAATTTAATTTCATAAGTCCAACAAGAGTCAAATTAGAATATTTGGTGTACACATATAGTGAAGTCATCCCATCAAGCTTATACCCCTAGTTTGACAATTAATGAGATAGTTATTTTAGGTTACCAGTAGCTACCCCAACACATGTGGTTTAGGTTGCACACTTTATGTCAGTTAACTAATAGGTAGAAAGATTGCTTATCACTAGACATTTATAGCCCTAATGGAGTTGTCTCTAATCCCACTCAAGGCCTTTCTCTACTATTATCTAGGCATCCATAACCCCAATAGAGATTGTTTGAATCACCTAGAACTGCACCTTTTTGAAATTATTTTTTCTTTTCTATTCTTATTTTCTCTTTTTTTTATACTATCTCAGTTCAGGGTTGAGCAATATTATGGAAAATGAAAGGTAGAACTATATTTTTTTCACCTTAGGATCTCACCACAACAAGTTCACCCTAGAATATTTAGAAACCATTTAAGATGTGCAATTAGTGTTTGGTTTCAAGAGGATACTTTCAATAGCCAACTAGCTTTACCAAAATTTAACCAAACCATAACATATTCAAAACACATACAACAAACAAAGCCTTCAAGACTAACCAAATAATAGGATCTAAAGCAAAAAACCAACTCAAGAAGCACCCTCACACAAATTGTCACTTATGTTACCTACTTATAGGCCTTTCACTTCACCACTTTTTATTGAGCAATGTGGAACCATAGGACAAAAATTTAGGATAGACCCAATGGCAGAAGCAAAAAAATAAAACAAGAAAATGGTCCTAAACTAAAAAATAGAAAAGTAAAACAAACAAGGAAGGGAAATCAAGGAAGCAAAAGGAAGTTATTTAGAGGATCATTCTAATTCATCTCAAACTTAGAAGTAGGGTTTGAGGAGATGATTTTTAACAAGAAACAAGACATCCTCATCAGTTAGATACCTAAAATGTAACAAAATCATATTTAGGATTTTGAGAATGTTGGTAGGAATCCTTCCAAAGGAAAACACATACTTACATCCGTGTTATCCTTTTCATTGAAAAATAGTATCCCAAAGACTCTTATTAAAAATATTTTCATGAAGATTAAGTAGATTTATGCTAAAAATTAGCCATGTACTTACATTCCATTTGTATGAAGCATTTAGCATAGAGTTTGAGATATACCTCTGCCCATATATTGAATTTTGGTGAAGGATAAGGGTGGGTATCAACACAACCAGAGAGATTAGAAGACCCAACCTGGCATAAGTGTGTTAATTTTGGAAATTGGTCACCAAACCAGTGGTTAATTGCTCCTTTTATAAGAGGTATGATGTGGCAAAATTCTTCTTGTTATTTTTACTATCTAGAAGGCATGTGTTCTATTCTTTCCATGTCAATGATCTTCTAGATTTTTCATCAGTGGCTGAAGTATATGGAGAGTTGCATTAGATTAAATCATTATCAAATCTAACTCTCATTAGATTCACTTCTTCATTTAAGCCATCATTTTCATGATTTCTCATTATTTCAAAATTGATTGTCTTTATTGTTGAAGAGATCTCATGGATACTACAATCCCATTATGCCCTAGTGCTTCAAAGAGCCTAAGCCTTTAGATGCAAGGACAATCACTTGGATATTTTATAGTTCCTCCACCTCTAATGAGGAGATGGGGGTCAATTTTATACTACCAAGATGTTGATATCATGGATCCAAATTGACAAATGTAGGAGCAACAACATATGATATGGGTATTTTAGATGCATAACATGCATCTTCTTCATCCATTTTCCCTAGCTCTTCTATTCCATCTCCAAGCTAGCTATAAGAAGTGCCTGATTCTTCTTCTTATGTACACATATTTTATACTAGATTCTTCATCTAGTAGCTCACCTAAAATTATTATTGTTCTTCATCATTAGACTCATACTCATCACTACTCTTAGAGACTAGTTATTGCCTAATGAATGAGACATTCTCATTCAACATGACTGTTTCAACAATTATCCCATTTCTACATCCCTATAATCTAAGTTGTGAACCTGAGAATGTTGTCCCATGGGATAATACATGCATTTATTTTTATGTGCCTTCTGAAACAAATGACACTTGATCAGTAAAAGCACCAAAAGACGTCTGATCAATAGAACAAGGTAAAATGGCCTGCTAATCATATATAGAATTATCATAATTATATGCATTAAAATCAACATTAGTACTCTCATTCATCATAGGGAGGTTAGATTGGTTGTAAGCTTGATTAAATTATTTGTTATAAATCCAAAATTAGTCTACAAGTTGACTTATAGGTAGATAAGTTTGATTATTTTGGGTGTAAACACCTAAATATCCTGACAAGTAAAACTGGTCAGCACCATAACCATGTGGCATCATTTGTTGTTCAATAATGAACACCTATTGACAAGTCAATACCAAATATGTGAGTGTAGATGGGATCCTCCGAATAAGCATAACAGTTAGGGGATCTAATTTTCTAAGATAAACCTCAATAGCCACCACCTCTATTTACAAAAATGGGTCTTTCAACCTCATGTATAGCTAGTGAAAATGACTATTGAATGAGCTCATGGGTTCATTAGGATCCGTATAGGATGTATCAAAATAATCATAAAAGGTAGTAGGATTGATAGCACATTAAAGTGGTTGACAAAATAGATGTTTAAATTTATATCATGAGATGACATATCTATTTTGAAAACCTATGTACCAATGGTAAGCATTCTCATCTAAAGAACAAGGAAATAAGTAGCAAGAAATGTCCTCACATTGGATTTATATTGGGATAATGGCTTATTTAAATGCCTAGATGTGTTCTTTACCCATTTGAATACTACCATGTATATATTTAGAACAAAATTTGCCAGGGTTCTTAGGCAAGTCATGAGCAGGCCCTGAAACATTCACAAGGCAAAAACTTCCACCAAGCCAAGTTAAGGCCATATGTGAGTTCAAAGCACGTTCATGTGTTGTTTAAGCACACAAAAGGGTTGAAAGGTAGGAAACAAGATCGAAGTAAGGGATAGATCCAAAATAAATATTCCCTTTAGAACCTCCTTCTAGTACCAATTCTTGTTGACGTGCATTTTGGCACACACCAATGTGCAAGCAAAAAAGAGGTGAGGAAAGGATTAACTCATGAAGATTCCCCATTTTCCCTTATGCCTCTACTGAAGGGAAGCATGTTCAAAAATAACATCCCAAGCTCTTGGTTACTAGGTCTCAGTGTACTATATACCTTAGTTGGCTGATGCAGGTTGTTCCATATAAAGGGCCCATTTGGATTACACTTTAAAACTTATGAAATAAACTTGGTCTATTATGCCTAGAATAACCAACTCATTCAAATTTATTAATAAACTCCTTGTTATTCAAAACTTTTCTTCAGTATGTTGGATTCAATAATGCATAAAATAAGATAAGTAAAATAAATAACATGAAATCTAGATAAGACTCTAACAATTGATTGCAATTCAAACTACTCTAAAACTAATCTAATAGAGACATAAAAATAGTAGAAGGGAGAGAGAGTAGGGAGAAAGAGAAGATGAGCCTACTTTTTAGAGAAAACAAATCTGATTATGTTGAGTAAACAAGTCCCTTTAAGTAAACCAGTCTTTGTTTGGCCAGCATGGCACAACCAAAAGACAAAGAAGGTGCAAGAGTCTAAGGACAAAGTTAGCTAAGTAAATATAGGGAAATAAGCCATTTTATACATGTGTAGGCAATGAATTTCAAGTTACAGATCTTTCAAATAAAATATAGTTTAAGAATATTAGATTTATGATTCATCAAATACTCAGACGAGTTACAGCCTTGATTCATGCAAAAAGGGAAAAAGTTAACTAGAAAGTAGGAAAACATTATAAGTAAAATGGTTTGGTCCTCTACTCGAGCCTCTAATACTAAATGGATTGACCCTTATTACAATGGAGAACTATTATTTTATAGGTGATGCCAGCCAATGGAGTCACTCATCAGCCCACTACATAAGATGGTTACAAGCATTCTATATTGCAATTATCATGCCTAATTAAGGCATTTTTTGGTCTTTTTATGGCCTTCACTTACTTAATCCTGATGTGCATGCCACTACTTAGTTCATCCAACTATCCGATTCACCTTGAACTCTATGTCCCATTATCCCTCTATCGTTAGAAGTTAATATATTACTTGATTGCACATATCCAATTAGACTCATAGTCCAACCTTCAGATATTGACAGCTTATTTGGGAAAGATAGCCATCAAATTTAGGCTCAAATTATTTTTATAGAGGTCCACGTATCTTCATTGGCAAAACCACACCATATGGCCACTTCTTATTACGTATGAAAGCTAACATGTCCTTATGCATCAGGGTCCTGCTAGGTGGATACCTGTCATCATTACACTGCTTGGTTGAGAGCCCCATGTCCTCTAACTAGTATTTGGCTCTAGTGATATGAGATTTTGACAAGTTTTATGATCTTTCTCACTTAGGGATCTATGGGTCTTGGCTCAATACGTGATATGTAATGATCACTTTTATACCTCAAGATCTTGACACATGACCTCATCCCTGACATTTAGAACTCTAATACCTTTTTACCATATATTACCTATCCTAAGGCCATGGAGAAATGATATTTCACCACATGGCAACATCCCATGTATCCAAACGTTCTATTGTAGGCTCAATGTTCTAAGTGATCTAGGTAAGTAAAAGGGAGAGATCTTGACACTTAGTAGCATCTCAGGTATTTAGAATGTCTAGGACCTTGTTTGAAAGTCTAGGGGGCTAGGGAAGCAATGCAGTGATATTTGGAAACTTGGCAACATCTCACTTCTTTGGGATCTCATTAGATCTTTCAAAATTGACTAAGTACTGAATGTTGTAGCAAATGAGTGAGTGACACTTTGTAGCTTTATGTTCACATTGGTCCTATGAGAAATATAAATAGTCGTTAGCTTTTGACATTAAATAAAAATTTATAAGTGTAAAAACCCAAAATAAATGTAAAAGATAAACAGACTTAGCAAAAATAAATAGGCCCTTAGCCTAATTTAAATCCAATTTAGTCCATTCATAAGAAACATGACTAAATCCAAAGATAAAACTTTATGAATGTTTAGTCACTTCAAATCAATTTAGAATAGAAATAGACCAAAACCAGAGAAGAAAAACTACCTTATTAGCCAAATCCCTAGCCAAATTAATCTAGGATGCAAACAATGACTAAAATTATAAATGAAAAATTGCAAACCCTTAGTATTTTTAACTTGAAATGAAGTAAAAATGAACTAAATTGATAAGAAAAGGATGATAAAAAGATTTTGAAATAGAGTCGGATAATTTTATGATCTCTAAGTCCATTTTTAGGATTTTAAGAGTGAAACAATCATCAAATTTAGGCTCATATAATGCTAACTAAGATGCCTAGGTGTAGTCTCATTGACCTAGTTGTGCTACATGGTAGTTGTCCACTCATATGGGCTTTGATTGGGGTTCTAACTGGGATAATTGATTTTACGGGCCTGACAAGGAAAGATCGTGACACTTATCAAGATATCACTCATTTAGGGCCTTGCTAGGAGCTCAGAGATAGATAGATCACTCTTAGGAAGTGGGGAAATAAGATCACACCACATGTTCAAATCCCAGGCATCTGAGAGCTTGGCTAAATATTAGAAGTGCATGGCTTATCCCAAGGTTGCAATGAAGTGGGATTATGTCATGTGGCATGATTCCATGTACATAGAGGATCTTTGGTTTGGGCTCTCTTTGAAAACTATAAATTGACTAAGTCTCGAAAGCATGGGGAAGTGAATGAGTGACTAGTGACATCACCTTGCTCGTCTAGGCTTCACAAGAAAGGAAATGATCATTGGCCTATGGTAAAATAAAATATTCATTAGAATTTGAATATAAAATTTACCCAAAAAAATTAAGTAATATACCAAAAGAAGGGTAAAAACCCTGTAAAATTAGATGAATAAGGGTAGGGATTTTGCCGAACTTGAAGCTAAATTAGTCCATTTAAATAAAACAACTAATTCATAAAACTAAAGAAATACAAACCCTTGGCCAATTTAACTCAAATGAAACAATATTAGATTAAACAACTTCAAGAAAATACATTGGAAATTTGTAATAGTCAGATAATTTGTATAAATTTGAGGTGAAATGGCCAAAAAATGGAAATTTTAAAGCAGTTTAAAACATGATTTGAAATAGACCAAGAATTTTTAGATTCATGTAAATTCAGATATTTGTATCAATGAAGCCTTAAATGCAGTCACACATGGACCAAGTACATAAGATACAAATTTATGTTTTAGACTTGGTAAGAACAACTAAGTGAGCTTAAGCAAGGTGATTGCAACATACCCCAAAGACTCTTTACAATCAAATCAATAATTTATACAAAGCCAAGGCACAAACTTGATTGAATTACAAGACTAGAGTCCAGAACAAAAAGAGGTTTCATGATTTCAGTGATGAAATTAGGGCATGTTGTGCAAGTAACAACACATTCTCTGAGTGGTCTTATATCCATTCAAATATTTTTTTCCTATTGGTACATAATCAGAGGTCTACTAATTTTATCTTAGATGGAATTGATGACCTGTCATTTTTTCTCTCATACTTTTATGGGTCCTTCTTACCTTGGCTTGATTTTATGTGCCTTAACTTTCACTTATCACACTATCCTATGGTCAACCTATGTGCAACATATCCTATAAGTCCATATATATATATATATATATAAATTCATAGTCATTTAACAAGTGGTGATTATTTGAGAATCATCCTCAATTTTGAGCCACATATTGATTATATCTATTGTTACACTTATCATGGAACTTGCACATTAAGTCTACATCGCATCTACATATTTTCAAGTCTTGTATCAAAATAACCTTATAGCGAGAGCATGTAATTATATTTGATTAGCTAGGAGATGAGGTGAAGCCATTTCTCTTACTTGGATTGAAATTTAACTCACATACACAATAGAAATACATTAAATTTGATTTCAATTATGTGGGCTATGTAGTTATAACTATTGAAGAGGTTACCTAAGTCAACTAACTTGCACACATTATTTTTTTAGTACATTTGAGGTTAGGTCAAGGAGTAAAAGAGAATAAATTTAGTGCACTTTGTCCACCAATTATATGAAGTGAACACACAACCGTATTTGCTATCAATCTGCACACCTACATAGAAAGTTACAGAACTAGAAAGGGAGCATAGTGCAAAATTGATGCCAAGGTACATATTTGGTAACATTAGAGGTAAAAACAATTAGTGACCTATTGATTACATATGGTACACAATCAATGACCTACTAATTCTTTCCTAGTGAGTAGTTATTTGTATATTTTTTGAGTATAGTCCAATCATCTTCCACATCTTGTTTCCAGTTTTAGAATTCCAAAATCCTACCCAAATGTGTCTATTTTCATCTCCCTTTGTCTTTTCAGTGTTTCGCATTGCTTGTTCATTTTTTTTTTCATATTTTAGTTTCTATTTTAGGCCTGAGTTATATCTAATTATTATAATTTATTATTATATTATAGATCTAACTTGTGCCTTAGATTTAATTGTTTGTGCCTACAATATTTACCTCTAAACCATAAATATTTAAAACACATGCACATTAAAGTGGGGTACTGTGTACACTCTTAATTTTGGTACAAGTCATGTTATCGCTACATATTTTTCATGTTTTCATGTACTTAGTTCATTTGCATATATTTGGATCTTTTCAATATACTTTCCCTCACATTGGACCCTTCATAGCATTTCATCATCTGCATTTTCTCGTGAACACCATTATATCTATCAATTATTCGCTTTAGGATCCATATAGTCATCCTTAATTTATCTCAATCTTTTTTTTATGGAATTTTCCTATCATGACCATATTTGGTCATGTAAAAGTGGCCATCTAATTTTTTTGGGTCTTTTGTGTCTTGTGTTGAGTTCTTGTGTCTTGATTATTGTTGTCACTCTTTTTTATGGTTGGCTTATGCATAAATGTGTCTAATTTGAATTCAGAGGAGCTTATATAAAACATATAACCTAAGCCATTTATAATCAAGTATTAAGGTTTTATCACATTTATATTCAATGCATAATTATTAAGGAGCCTGCACATTGATCATAATTTCCCCTTGTCATCTATTTAAGTCTTGTGGTTTAATACTTGTATCAAAATAAGATTATATTAAGGAAAATATATATTTATCATTTATTATCCAAGGATAAGAGGTGAAGTCTTATCTCTCACTTCGGTTGTCTTATTCACATGCATAAAACTACACGATCCCTAATTCTAAGTGTGAGGGATATATAGTTGCAACCCTTAAGGGGGCCAAAGCTACTAATATTTCACAATTTCTACATTCTTAAGATATTGTGACAACTTAGGGTTACATAAAAGAAGTGATTTAAAGGATTGCACACAACAATTCCTCTAAACAAAGACAAATTCCTAGACCTATGTTGCTACTAAAACATCCCATAAACTTTAAGACCCTTAAGATCAACAATACCATGTTCATCAAAGCTTCCCACATTTGACCATATTTGTTACATTCAGTTGTATGAAAGTGGTCAAAGCATTATCAATAACGACAATAAAGATCATCATTAGAAATAAATCGTTCTTCTTAGGAGACCATCTACACCTATTTTAGGTCTTGTTTTCCAACATCTTAGTAAATTCCAAAACTTAAGTAAACTAGATTAAAATATAAATATCTTTTTATCCATATCTTTCTAATTTACCATGTCTAACAATCATTCAATTTTTCATTTCTTAATTTTAAACATTAAGGAATTTTAATTTTCTATAGTTTTACTATATTTACTTGATCTCTCTTATACCATTGTATTGTATAAAAGGCCAAGTGTTATTAGTCCCAGAGGGTATACTAAAGCTTTCAATTTGATTTAACCTTCAATTAAACTTTGTCTTTTGGACCAATAAAAATGCATTATTTTTCATGCATCAAAAAATTTGCATTTTTCCAAAAGTTCAATTACAAATTTCTTAACAAAAATTAGGAAAAAATTCATTTATCTTTATTGTCATTGGCTCATATCTTTTACATGTTATTAAGGATAAAATGGATGATGTCATGAATAGTACCATGTCATATTTGTCATCAAAAAAATAAATACACTGTCAAGTTCGTGTTGGGCATAGGGCTTAAAAAATTTGGCAAAAGTTACTACGATGCTAAAACTCCTCTCATCATTTTGTTGCCAATGAGAAATATCCACAAGTTTGCCAATGATAGGTAAGAAATCTCCTTTCCCCTTTTAAGAGAATTTTTTTTTACCGTAGGAAACATTGTACCACATTCACATGACATCCATATTTACATTCGCTCAAAACCTGCAAAAAACCTCTTTTGCACACATAATCCACAAATTTAGAAAAGAAACATAGGGAATGTTAGTTTCTTTCTTTTTGTTTTGACATGGTAGCATAGTGCAGTGTGTTCTCATAAGGCACTGACAATTATGTGTATTAGTGTTTGGAGACAAGATGTTGCATTTGTTGGGTGAACAAGTCACATTTTCACAAACCCCACTCATGGCCTCCAAGCAACTACAACTAGCACTGCACTATTTTTTTTTTCTTTTTCTTTTTCCTTTTCTTTTCCTAGTGTTAAGTACAACCAATAAATTTTTCTATATTTGAGTGACATGTATTTATGTGGGCTATCAAAAACATGCAAAAAAATAAATGGATGTATTATTTTAACGCATGTGTTGGATGTCTCACCCTCTTGCAATGGTGACAGGGGCAAGGTTGAGCGAGGAGCAGTAAGGAAGTTTTTTAGAGCAGTAGAGAGACTTCAAAGATCATAGATCCATGTCGCATGAGGATCAGATTGTTTGGCAAATAAATGAGCCTAAATTCATAGATATGCTCCCCAATCTTTTTGATCTTGATCTTTGCTCTCACCAATTTCCTCAAGTTTGAATTTTTCCTCTAGGATATAAAAAATTATTTCAAGTGTAAAGGACAGTGAGAATTTACTAAATTACTAATGGTAGTTGATCTCTAGAGATGAACTGATAGAATTCTATAACTTGCACATATAGAATTTTATGGGAATCATAAGGTGATTGAGTTTAATAAGTTCCAAAACTATACTAGTAATATGGGGTTAGTGGATAGGAATTTCTACATCTATGTCTCATGTGCTAAATTTGTATATGTTGTTATGCACTGGATTTGGGAGGGGGGAGGAGTTGAGTTTCAAAATTACAACAAGGGGGAGTGTGGCTTGTTTCCTTCTGAAAGCTAGATTACACTCAAGCTTTGCTCCAATCATTGGTAGTAGATAAATATGTTATTGTTTTAGGGTTCTTTCTTTAAGGCCTCAATTTTCATATTGCCCATCTACAAATGGGTTTATAAGGTCTGGTATTGTGGCTACAAACTCTACTTTAATGGTATGGCTATTTATAAACTTGATTGTGGTCAAGTCTTGTTTTTAAAGTACCACTGTAAATAAATGTGTTTGGTTTGTTTTTTATCTAACATAATTGCTTACACATGAGCACAAATCTCTGTAAAGTTGCGAAGGCCCCAAAACCTATCCAGTGGCACCACTTTTTTGATTGCTAGTGATGGATGCAATTTATTGCATCTTTGGGTTATTTTCCAGGCCCGATTATTTATGGTACTCCTTTGTATTGGATTTATGTGCTTTGTTACTATTGCCATGAATTTTGCTTTCATGGTCTATCTTTTTAAAATTTAAATATTGTAAATGAATATATACCTTATTTTTTATTAATAAAAGTGTTATAGAATTTGGTGTAGATTTCTAGTAAAATAGTCATCGATGAACTAGAGAAAGAGTCAAGTAATTTAGATGTAGGCATAGTGGATGAGAATCTTTTCATCACTATCATGTGCATTAAATTCAAGTGTACTTTTGCATTTGATTCTGGGGAGAGGTTTATGAGGAATTGGAATTTCCAATTTGGAAAGTTGGGTGTATCTAGTGGCACAACTGCTAGAGCTGAGTATAAGTGGTGTTTCATTTCAATCACTAGCAGTAGATAAATATGTTGTTGCTTTTAGTTTCTCTTTTTGGGCCTCAATATTCATAGTGACAATTTATATTGTTTTTATATAGTATGGTAATGTGGCTACAAATTATTCTTTTATGTTACCTATGTTTTAGGACTTACCAATGGCCAAGCTATTCTTTTGTAGATCTAATGCAAATAAACTCTTTTTTACTAAATTAACTAGGGAGAGCCTGATCTAAATAGACTTGTGTTTTTTCATTAACTTAACTAGGGAGAGGGCCCTAGCCTAGCAAAAAAAGTGTTGAAGTGTTGGGAATTATTAGCCAAGCACAATAATTCTACCAATGAAGGACACATTATCGTGTAAGTAAAGAGAAAACCAACAACACCAAAATGAAGTGACCGTCTCATCTCCATGCTTTCTATGTTTCCTCCATGGCTGCTTCAAATGATTATATTGGCTGATATCAAATAATGATAGCTTTAGATAATTTTGGAATCACTCACGCATGCATCTACCTTTTTTTCCACCTTGAAATTATGAATCTCACTAACAAAATCTTGTATATTTATGTTTGAATATTCTCCATATACAATAGCTTGTCTTGCCATCCCTTTCAACTTTTTTGCATCTATTTTGATTTCCTTACCCTTCTCTTTACTCAACACTAGTCTAACAACATCCTTCACTCATAGCATGTCTATAATTTTAGTTATATGTTCACAGACTTGGATTCTAATGCCTAACACCATTGCTAGCTTGGAGTTGAAGTGTTGATCTGCTAGCATCGGCCAAGTGATTAATGACAACTACATGACATGTGTGAGGGTAGCCACGTAAGTGTTTTGTCGACTGTCAGGTTTCATGAATTACTTCGCTTCATTTGGTTTACAAAGTCAAGTAACTCCGTAACCCTGATTTGGTCTAAGCTCATGAAGCCTTCTGGCTTATGAACCTTTATTGATTTTACTTATGATTTAAGCAAGTGAAGTAATGTAACTTTGAAACCCTAGATTGTTCTAATTAGTGTTTTGCAAGTTTACAAATCTACTTTACTCAACTTTTATGATTTTTAGAAGTAGAGTCATTTCACAATTACGATTTAATATGAATGGTGTAACTCAGGTTTATGAAGACAACTTACTTCACCTTTGTCATTTTGGATAAGTCAAGTAAGTGTTGTAGTTCTTCTATCATGGGACTTAGTTAAAAGGCCAACTGCGGTTGAATGTCTTCGACATCCTTTTTTTAGGCTTCATCTTTTCACTGCAATGCAATTCTATACTTGAGGAACTTGACTCTTGTTTGTTTCCTATGTATTTTCAAGGTTGTAATTAGCTTTCTATTTTATAGCCATGCTTTTATATACCCCCATCACTCTAAATGTGAGAAATGCATCTGAAGCACCATACTCTAGGTTAGTTTCTCTATGCATGTCATTTCATGAGGCCCTGTATTTATTTCATTAATGTAGTATCAGTTTTGTTTTTGGTTTCGTAGATGTTACAGGTGTTGCTTTTGCCAGGGTGTTTAATTTTGCTTGCGGTAAAAGTGGAGTGTTCTAAAGGGAGGTGGTCATGAAGCTATAATGCACCTTCATGTAGGGCAAAGAGTGTGTTAATTGTAGAGTATGGAGGAATAAATGATGGTAACATTGTCAATACCAAGGCTTTTCATAAAGCAATTGATTAGCTTAGCAGGCTTTCTAAAAAGGGAGGCGATCAACCTTATATTTTGCCAAGAAAATGGTTTACTGAAAGCTTTAATCTCACAAGTCACTTTACTCTGTTTCTGCACAAAGATGTTGTAATTCTTGGTTCTCAAGTAGGTAGTCCTTTTTCACCTTTGCTCTGTGCTTTTTTTCCTTGGTCAAACTTTACATGCCAAATATTATTTCACCTCACTTTTGTCTAGGAATTACAATTTTTTCTTTTTAAATAATGTATACAAATAACCTTTAGAATATTTGTCATAACCAAGGAGTATCTCCTTTTCAAAATCTTCCTAAGACATGTACTCAACACGTATGACCTGCTTGCAAGTTGGATGCTTTCACTTTTTCTTTGTGCTTTCTTTTTTAATCAAACTTTGACATCCCAAATATTATAACATCTCATGTTAGCATCTCCATCTACATTAAAGAAATAATATTTTTAGACTATATTAAATATTTTCTTATCATTTTTGGGCTTGATATGGGCTTGATATGATTATGAACAACCTTAATGTGGTGTGAGGGAAACTTAGACATTTCTTTAAGATTTGTAATCCTTTGAGAGGTTATGGCCCACCTTAATGTGGAGCAAAGACCATTATGAATTATGCTTTTTATGTGTTTTATAGATTTTTTTGGGTTGGAATATGCATGTGTTGAACATTAATTCATTTTCAATGTTAACTGTACTTTCTATGTGTTCTATAGAAAATTTTGTGGGATATGCATGAGTTGAACATGAAGCATTTCTGGAAGTGTCTGACTCTTTACATTAGTTAAATAATAATTGTGTTCTTTACTCTTAAAAGTTTTCTTGTAGTATCCCTACTTTTAGAAGAGCTACCACCTTATTTACTCTTAATTTTTTTTCTTTGGTATCCTTATTCTTAGGCATGTTTATGTGCTTTAGAAAAGTGGGGAAAAGAATAGAACTGGGATTGGCATTTTCATTTTCACACTATATAGGTTGAATTGTCAATGTGATAATGTTTTCTGTCAATGGTTTTGGCATTTTTTTAATATTATTTTATTTTTTATAAAGTCCATCACAGTTTTATATTTTCAGTTTTGATATGTTTTTTGGACTTGTAGTGATAGGAAAGATTTTATTGGGGAAGTTGCATGTTGGATATGCTAGGAGAGTTTCAACACCTCTATAACTGGTCAGTGCAATTGTGCTTGATTTTCAAATTGTACTTCTTTTGTATATTTAAATATGTTTAGACATTATCTTTTCTACATTAGAGTCTCTACTAAATATTATTTTTTTGTCTTGGATTTCTTGGACGCGACGGTATTCACTGAGCCTATTGATGTGTAAGCTTTAATCTAAACCATACATCTAGGATTTCAATTCATTATGTTACTCATACTTGGGAGATGTTTAGATTGACAAATCAGTGTATTTATAGAATTTGAAATGCTTGAAATGAAATAACATCCTTGTTCATATGAAGCACAAAAGATTTATTTACAGAGTAACTAATTAATTTTAGCTTGAGTGTCCACAGAAAATTGTAAGTTAATGTTCTTTTGAATGTGTTTTCAAGTATAGTGAGTGGATTGATGAATGTGAGCATGTAAATAATTCTGGATAAATGGTTACATCTTCACAATTTCCTAGATTATAGAGTCTCTCTTATACATATAAAACAGAGACAAAAAATTTCTTTTATGAGATTACCTAATGTTGTGCTGGTCCTCACAACGTTTGGGTCAGGAGACTTGGTCTCTTTTATTTAAATGCCCTATTTTGTCCTCGAGACAATACATGATAATTGTGATGTTTACCGATCTACTAGTAGTTTTGTATGTATAATGGTAACATGACTATATTATGATGGGTTCCTTCAATGTATGTTTAAATCTCTTAAAACTTGTGTTTAAAGATTGTGTAATTGTAGGCTCGATTTGTTGTGCATGGTTTTCAATTTTGGCTGGCTTGTAATTTGTTCATTACTAATGATGGAGTATAGACCATTGTGCGACTGTCGTGTGTATGTTCACTGGGACTTATTCTCTGCAGGTTGAGACCTCTTGGTTTTCTCTTCTTTTGTGTGTTTCTTATCAGTGCTTCTTATATATGCAGTTTTTGTCTAATTGTTTCGTAATAGGAAAAAATTGAAATGTGCACAATAATGAATATATAATAAGAATGATTCCAACAAATTAATTTTAAAAACAATTAACATATTACATAATTCTCTCTACATGAAAATTATCTTTACACTTAAACTCAAATTTTTTCTTAAAATATTAAAAATAAATTTTAATTTTTCTTTAACCCTACATAAACTTGACACATGACACCCTTGTTTAATCCTAACATCACCTTTTTAACTTTAAAGATATTAATGTCTAATTAATTTAATTAATTTTATTGTTGTTATCTTTTCTAAATTATCTTTCATTGCTACAGATAAATGAACAAAGTTTTGCAAAGTTCCTATAAATGTTCACATCACTTTAAATTTTTAAGAGAGATAAGGGACCATTTTACGAGCATATAGAGTTACTAGCAATAAACTAAAAAATTACGCATTAAAATTTACAATTAACTCAAATGTGAAGTATAGATATAGATGTGAAACTCAATAATGCAAATAAAAATATTGGTCTATAAAAATGCAATCTTTGAAGCTTCTCATTTCTAGTCTTGAAAATTTTC
Source organism: Torreya grandis (assembly GCA_037957365.1). NCBI lineage: Eukaryota > Viridiplantae > Streptophyta > Pinopsida > Cupressales > Taxaceae > Torreya > Torreya grandis. The sequence continues at coordinate 1,764,225 of JARHVA010001251.1, read as the reverse complement.
TTGGCCACAAATTCAAGATTTGAACCTTTATACATGACTTGAAACTAGCCTCTTCCCACAAGTATATTATATATTACCAAAAACATTATCTTTAATTTAAAAAAAATTGGAAGTTTTTATATTAAATGATAATTATAAATAAAATTTAATGTTAATGAGGTGAGGGCGAGTTAGTTGGTTTATTTAGATGTATTTTTATCAAAGTTTGATTTTCATTGAAGTATGTGAGGTCGGTTATAGTCGTGAATATCAAGTATATTTATATTGGATCGTATTTGATCATTGGTGATCGACTATGGTTCCTATGGAGCATGCATATGGGTTTCATGGTAGAGGAGGTGATTTCAGCACGGCTTGCGGTTTATAAACTATAGCGTTTTGTTGAAGTAATGTGTTCATTAATAAAATTCTCTTAAGGATATGAGACACCTGATTATATCTTAGATCGATTGTTACTTCGATAATTAAAAGCGATTTCCAATTCCTAACTCTAATTACAATAAAACTAAAAAAAATTATATAACTTTTCTAATCCATTTTTTAATTATATTTTACGATCCATCATCAAAGAAAATACATATTTTTTATTTTTTATAATAATTAAATTTATTTGTTTGTAACAATATTACAACTCCAAATATTAACTACTATTAATTTTTTTTAATAATATAAATTGTTAATTATAAAAATATCGATATATCTTATAATCTATTTTTAAATTGACAATTATTTTTTTGGATAGAGATTAGTGCTGATGAGATCCATGTACGGATTGCATTTGATCGGAGCTATGAACCAGATCTGGGGTACAATCAGGGAGCCCAGTCTCCAAGAACTATTAAACCAACACAAATGGCCACCACCGACTATTGAAACCACTAAGTCAACTCAAACAATCAGGGAACCCAATGCTTGAGAACTATTAAACCAACACAAATGGCCACCACCGACCACTAAAACTACTAAGTCACTAAGTCATTTCAAACAACCACATCCAGCGTATAAATGCCATGTGAGATTCGAACTTAGGTGGTGCTAGGCACAACCAACCCTTCTACATTTGATTGGCTTAAATTGACAATTATTAATATTATTAAATTATCAATTATTATTATTTTTTATTAATAATATATATAACTTTTTATAAAAATATAATCCTAAGAAAAAAGGGCACAGCGCTGAGGTTGAAAGATTGAGAATGGGAGCAAAAGTTTTGGTAGGAAGTGACATCCGATGGATGATGAAAGACCTCCTTTTCATGTGCGAGAGAAGACTAGCGCTACCCTAAGCTTGTTTGCAACTTTAATTTTAAATGTTTCTTCTTTTATTTTCCCGTCTTTAATTTGATGTTTATTCGCTGACTTTTCACCAAAAATTAGCATAAGTCTTATGGGTTTTTAGTTTTCTCTTTGTAAGGATATCTTATGCTTGATGGTCATTGACAATAGGATTTAGTGTTTCTCTATGCTCTCATTCTTTTAATTTCTTCATTTCAAAATCTAAATCTTTGATTAAAAAAATGTCAATCCTTAATCAAATAAAAAAATAAAAATGTTGGTACACTCCACAATCTACTTCCAAATTAAATGTATAAAATATTTTTTTATTTTTTCTCATTTTATTATAATTATCGTAATTTTTTTAAAATTTTAAATCTGCCATATTAAACACGTTAAATCTACAACTAAATTTATAATATATAACACCACCTCGTACTTTTACTAATTGTCCTTCAAAAACCAAACGAAGATATTTTTAAATAATCATAATTATAAAACGTGGATCAAATCCGAGCCAAGCACATAGCATGGAAACCCGCCCTTTTGTAGGCACCACCTCGTGCTCCTATTCTGCCGCTAGCTCGTGCAATCATAAACCAACAAAATATGAATAAAAAACAAACAAAGGTATGTTGATAAATAAAAAAACAAATATATAGTTTAGAAGTACCAGTAAAAAGATTATGGCAGAAAAGGTTACTAGTAGCCCCTTCTCCCGAAATATTGTATGTGACGAAAACCACCTGAATCGTGTTTTTTTCAACAGACGATAGTTGCCGGAATCCATCGGCTGAGTTGTGTTTACCGACTACACGAGTCAACCGCCGTAAATATAGGAAGCATAGCGACCGGCGAATATAACGCTAGTATCCGCTCAGAAGCAACTATATACACTACGTTATTACTGGAATCTACCTGTTATGCCCAGTTTAGAAGCAAAAATGAATGCCCAAGAAGAGGAAGCGAAATCATGTAGGAGAGTCAGTTGCGCCTCCACAGGATCATCCTCAGCCAGTAATTTCCGAGAGCTCGATACGGAATTTCTGACGGTAAAATCTTGGCTTTCCCATGAATACAAATTAGCCATAATGTCATGTTAGTGTCAATTGCTTGTGTGTATACTTTATGTGTATGTATCGTTCATGGTGGTTAAGGCGACGGAGTTCTAGTTTAACAGTGACCCTTCTTGGGGAGTCCAAGTAAGGACAAATGAGTTCAGAAAGTCCTGAACTTGGGTTCTTTTCTGTAGCAATAATATTATTGGGTGCACTTGACTGTGGGCTATGTATTGCCGCTTTGATGATATTCCCGTTGTTATTTTGAATTGGATTGAATTATTGCTGCTCTCTTATTTTTACAATATAGAATTTAGATTACATGATAAGCCATTACCAGGATTCTCACAGAGAATGAACTTGTAGTATAGTAAGTCGAGTAGATTAGAATTCAGAGAGAACTGAGTGTTATTTGGCTAGGTCTATCTGTTACTTATAGAATTTTTAGCATCACAGTATGAATTTTAACATTTGTTCTTTACATTGTACCCAATTCCCGTAATTGCCCTTTCTGCGGAAATTGGCCTAAATGCTTGCTTTTATGCTTTGAGTGGAAAGCATGCTCGACTTGGTTACATCTACTGAAAATTGGCCTAAACGCTTACTTTCATGCTTTGAGTAAAAAACATGCTAGAGTTGGTGCCATTTACTCATCCCAATTTCTTGTCATGGTTGGCCTCTACTGATGATGAGGGTAGATATGATTACTGTTACACTTTGCACAGGTTGCTATTATTTGATATATCTTTTTCTTAGGATCAACTGCGTAGATACTAGAGTATTTAATACTCTCATTTCTTCAATGACCCATTATTAACTTGTAATGATTCATTTCATCACATCTCTTATGAGCTTGAATAGTCCACTTGACAATCATTGCATCAGGGGATACAGGTATTAGGAGGCGGGTTTGAAATTAGCTCACTTAACCTTCGCATGGCTTGAATTTACCACTGGTACTTGCACCCGGTAACAGGGACTTCCTATGAGGTCACCCATCCTACTGGTATTCTGGCTCCAGGCTAGTTTGTATCCCTAGCTAAATGCAAATAAGAAATTTCGGACCTCTAGACTGTGGTATGTCATGCTATTAACATATGTTATGTGATTTGGAAGTTTGAAATTGATGAAGTCTGAACAATTGACATAATTTATAGCAGTGTTTTGATCCCTGAAGCTAATAAATTTTATTGTTAACAGTGAATGTTGGTAGTTTGGCTCTATGTCCAAAAGTTTCTACAACTGCTAAGTTAATAATGCTATTCTTTTATGTTTGTCAAATTTTCTTATTTTCCTTGGTTGCAGACAAAAGCTAAAATATGGATAGAGAACATTTTAGAGAAAAGATATGATGAAAAAGAAACTGTTGCAGATTTACTTGCAGATGGAGAAATCCTGTAAGTTACATGTAGAAAGACCAGTTTTTTAGTTGTATGAAATATGGTGAAAATGCATCATTCTATGGCATTCATATGGATTATTAGATGCAATTCAGAAATTGAAGAAACCAGATGATCATCGTATTGAAGTGTTTTTCCTGGTATAGAAATGCTAGGATAATGCCCTAGCAAGGTTTTCCAGGCTTGTTTTTGCAGGGTCATGAAATTACTGTGCATTTTGATAGATGATTCATGGAAACTTTTACTACTCGTATTGAAGTGTTTTTCCTGGTATAGAAATGCTAGGATAATGTCCTAGCAAGATTTTCCAGGCTTGTTTTGCAGGGTCATGAGATTACTGTGCAGTTTGATAGATGATTCATGGAAACTTTTACTACATTTAATAATAGTTTTTAAATATTCCTTCTACATATACTTCTACCACTCATCCATACCATTTCCAAATTTTTACTTCCAATGTGATTACAATAAGTTGCCTTGCATACAATTTCTAGAGTCCCAAAATGAATCCTATTTTTACAGAAACAAATAGATTAGTAATTGAAAAGTGAACCGACATTAAAATTATAGCACACAACTGCTACCTTTTCAAAAAGGTCATCCCACTATGCTATTTATCTTCATGAATTTCTGGTACTTGTTCTTAGCAATGACTGCATGTTCATTTTTTTTAATATTAATATTTTTTAAAAACATTTTACATCAATCTTTCCTGGTATCTCAATAATGTATTTTTAAACCTTGTAAGCAGAAATTTATAATTGATTTATGTTTTTCAAAGTTGAAATTTGTAACATTCTTTAATGAGTTTGCAGGTACAAAATTTCGAGGCTAATCGATGAATTGATGCAAAAGAAATTTGGTATGAAAATTGATTCTCCGGTTTCAGAAGCAACTCACTTTGGAAAGCAGAGTGGCAAATATTTACCTTATTCACATATTGATTCTTTTCTTAAGGTAATATCACTTTACTTAGGTTTTCCTTCATTTTTCATTTTAAATGCATAGCTGATCCTGTGAGGCAGATGGTTGCAGCTACCCTGTTCCTTTCCCCCTTGAGGAGCTATCCAGCCTCTGTTGCACACCACTGCCCACAAAACAAACACTCAAACCAAGACACGAACAGCAGAAAAAATTACAACCAACTGATTATACACATACAATACTCAACAGCTGGGCTACTCAAAAGGACAAAAGCAGTACCATAAAGAGGAGAATAAGACAGCATAACAGTCTTCAACAAATGGAGTGACATTCCTCATTAATGCATCGGAATCACAATTACAAAGAACTGATTATGCTCAGCCATTAGAGATCATTCAAATCTCATGCAATCCACTCCCATTCTCCCTCTCTATCAAGTTACTGCCTCTCTTCTAAACACACAAGTCTTTATTAATAGAAAAATGCCAAACATGAGCCTCACTAGCCACTATCATCCACAGCTGTGTTCAAGTGTTCAACTACAACTCTCCAACTCACAAATCACAACATAAATATATATTACTAAGTCGACCAATATTTTGATGCACATGCTGAGTGCCCCCAAAATTCTTGCATTTTGTTTTTGCCTCGTGTCCTGCTAGTAGTACTTTGCATCATTCTTCCCCAGTTAAGAATTTTTTTGAACCTCCTGGTTCAGAGCTGATTTTACCCAAAATCCATCTCCATGAAAGCCAAAATGCCAAGAAAACACGAGAACAAGACTACTAATATTTTTAGGTGTTGCAAGATTGTCTTTACCACAGGTTGTTTCTGCATTAGACACCTCAAGTAAGAGTTTGTGAGCATAGTGTTCCCAGCTTTGAGATAGTAGAACCATCCTTTTGACTCAAAGAGTAAGGCCACAGTGTGCCTTTCTAGTCTTCTAAGATATTAGGTACCTCTGCAACTTTTCACACAATTGATTTCTCTATTTCCAGCCACCTTCTGGACCATTTTTTGTCCTCCTTTGATTACCTTTCTCTTTCCATTGCCCATTGCTTGGGCATAGTCCATCCACCTCCTCCAATTATCTTTCGTTTTATTTTTCCATCCTCTGGTGGGCTTTTGCCCCACTCTATCCGCCCTCTGCTAGCTATTTGCCTCACACAAATTCCATTAACTGGAACTTCTTCTTCCCTCCATGTTAAGCACTCTTGGACTGATATTCTAATCAGTCTCATCACCTCTCTCCCTGATGCCACCTCCATATCTTGAGTATCAAAATGATTACCCATAACTTCCGTTACTATCTCTAAGATGGTCTTCATGTCATCCTCTCTTGCTGCCCACATGGAAGTGTCAAACAGCTCCATTGCTGTAATTCCACTACAATCTATTGTGTCAACAATGGAACTTTATTTGCAATCCATGTTCACAAGAACCTCATTCAGTTTGATGGTCGTTGGCAACAATGCTCTTGGGAAAATGTAAAACAAACCATGCTTATGTGGTATTCTTGTTGCCATCAATTTAACATATATATATTTTTACACCTTTACATTCTTCTCACATTGCTTGCCCAACTCAACTAAATTCCTTCCCAAGAGTTATGAAAATTTGTAAAATTTCTGTCATAATTCATCAAATCAAAATAAGTACTAACCTCCATAGAAAAATAATATTTTCCCACTTTCTCTTCTTCCATCTCTTCTCCTCCATCCTCACATTCATCTTCATTCTCTATGAGAGCAATTTATACAGCATGCTGAACATCTCCAGCTGCACCATCTCCATGTATGCAATCATTTCCATTCTTATCTTCTTCTTCAAGAGATTTCTTAATCTCTTCTTGCTTCTATTGATAGCACCAAAACAATACATCCTTCTCGCCAAGGACGACTCCATCCTTAGGACCACACACATCAATCCCCACCTTGACATCAACATCCTCCGGTAACATTCCTCAACAATTGCTTGATAAATTCCCCCATTGGGATCCTGAAAGTCATCCAGCTCAGCTTTTCCAGCACTCTCTCTCATATCTTGGCCAACAATAACCTTGTCTGCATGAAAAGGATTGGAATTCTTATCGACTCCTTGTATGCCATCTATCTCAGATTTCTCCTCCTCTTGCTTTGGTTCTTCGTCGGCAGCTTCATCTTGGGTAAAATACCATGTTGCAAATTTCTCATTTATTATTGTGCACTCATCAAGTGCATCGCCCCCTTTTGGGTAGAAAAACACTTCTACCATGTCCCTTTTAGAAGGACAACTTGCTTCAGCTACCATGACTTTAACTACTGCACCATTCTTAGGTTGCAGATCCACATCAGCAACATGCTAACCCAATAATTTATTTGGTGCCTTCAACCTTGTAGACTGCTCTAATGTCTGCTCGTATCTTCCTCTGCTCATTCTATTTTCCTAAGCGTCCAACATTTGCATTATGTTTTCTCTAGTGTCTCATTGAACTCTATCTACCACTAGCTGGGCTATGTGCAACAATGCACCAGGCTTACCTAACAAGACACCTCTTTTAGTCATTTATTCTATGGCTTTCCTCTTACACTCAAATATATCCACTCTCTTGCTTCCTCAAGCCACCATAATGCACCTCTTGTGCACACCAAAGCTCCTCTCAGCCTACCAATGGTTTATCTCGGAACCACAACAAGGGCACAATCTTTTGCAAATGTCCACTACCACTTTAACAGCAGTCAAGGCCTTTCATGACTTTCTCAATGAGCTCATGTCTCATAACACAACACATAACTCTACAACCTTTTGCAGGTCTCTAACTTTTGGATCAACAATTTGCTACCATGATCTTCTGCAACCATGATCTTTTGCAGATCATTATGACTTCCAACAAATATGAACTACGGTTTGTTAGCAAATTTCATTAACAGGCCTTTAGAACCTACACCCAAATGCACTCCTCCATATTCTTTTTTTTCAGCTACTTTATGCATCTCTACCTCTTGCTCTACTGCTGTCCAATTTACATCTCTTGTCAGCATCTTCTGTGCTCTGATAGCATTCTGATGCAGACGATTACAACTACCCTTTTCCTTTTCTTCTTGATGAGTTATCAAGCCTATGTCGCACATTGTTGCCCACAAAACAAACACTCAAACCAAGACACACACAATATAAAACATTACAGCCAGCTCGTTATACGCATGCAAATACGCAACAGCTGAGCTGCTCAAAAGGAAAACAACAGTGCCATAAACAGTAGAATAGGACAACTTAACTATCCTCTGCAAATGGAGTGACATTCCTTATTAATGCATCAGAAAAACAATTACAGCAAGCTGATTATGCTCAGCCATTAGATCTCATTCAAATCTGATGCAACCCACGCACTTTCTCTCTATCTCTATCAGGTTGCTACCTCTCTTCTAAACACACGGCTCTATTAATAGAAAAATGTCCAACATGGGCCTCACTAACCACTATCATGTACAATTGTGTTCAAGTGTCCAACTACAATTCTTCTACTCACAAACCACTAACATAAATATATACTACTAAGTCATCTAAAATTTTAATGTGCATGCCAAGTGCTTCAGATATTCTTGCATTTTGTTTTGTGTCTCACTAGTAGTGCTCTGCATCATCTAGGGAAAGGGGGAACCAGGTGGATGACACTTTAAATGAGTATCTAGGTGTGTTATATTTAATGTGCATTAAAAGTGCTTCAGATATTCTTGCATTTTGTTTTGCCTTGCGTCGCACTAGTAGTGCTCTGCATCATCTGGGGAAAGGAGGAACCAGGTGGATGACACTCTAAATGAGTATCTAGGTGTGTTATATGCATATGTAGAAGCTATATGAGATAATAAGCAGAAAATCAAGAGAGAGAGGTAATAGAATTGGAACAAATTTTTTTATTACTTTGTGTTATGTACATGGCATTCTCTTGAGAAAGATGTATGGTTGTCTATCTTCTACTTTGATTGCTAACTAAAGCTATAGATGTGTATACATATATTGCATGGCTGTGAATTCATAAAGAACCTTTAGAGAAGTCAAAATGGTTGAGCTTCCATGTATAACTCTTTGCATTCCAACGATTGCATTGATCAATGTCAAAATTAGTGGTTGGCATTTTGGCATGGGGCATTGCCTCATGAAAGGGGTGGTTCCCCTCAAAATGGCATCAACTATGCCTTTGAAACTAACATTCTACGCTCCTATTAGGATGGAGGCAATAAGTTGTTAGCACTTAGTTGTACCATGGGGTGTGAGTTGGCCTTTGTGGTGTGGCATGGAGGTGTGTAGGATCTTGCCAAATCCAATGGTGGATATTGTATAAGGTTTGGTGCTTGCATGGGTGGCACCACATTTGATCTGCATAAATTGCATTGCACCATTGTAGAAGTATGTGGGGCATCTGGGGTACCACATACCATTGAACATGAATTGCAATAACTGCAAGCTATGAGGAGGTCTTGGTGGTATCGCTAGAACTATTTTTGGAAGATCCTTGGCACAGAGGGGAATGAGGGGACCAAGTGCCAACGGTTTTACACTTAATCTCTCTCTCACAGATACACATAGACACAAATCTCAGAGATGGAAACCAAAATACTCTCTTTTTTGATGTTCAATAGTGTTACAAAGATTCATACACACACATACACATTCCCTTCCCCTACTAACTATGAAGAAGACATACACTTAGTCTTAGGACTAGTTTACGTGAACATAAATCAATTTGGTAGGCTCTTGGCTTTGTTCTCTCCCTCGCTGAGTGAAAAACTCAACCTCTCTCATCTCCACTCTTTTTCTAGAGTTGGAACTCTCTTCTCCTACTTTCTTGAATGATGCAACTAACTTACAACTTTTCTAAAAAATGATTGAAATCTTTGGTGGCTTGACACTGACATTCTTCCAACCTCTTCAAGTTCCCTCTGTCTTGGAAAATGGTCCACACATCATGTTTTCTTGATCTAGGCAGTTACTTCTCTTTTTCCTTCACTGTTGGCGACTGTAGACCGAAGGTTATGTAACCATCCGTTATCGCAGACCAACATTTTCAAAACAGCTGCCTGCATTAAGCTGCGGTTTCATCACCATCCTAGGGAAAAGGTCACTTGATCTATGGGAGATGACTAAAGCTATCATTGCATCACTTTCAAACATGTTGGACTCTTGGCAATGTCTTTTGGCTTGATGTTGATCCTTCTCCACGTGCACAATGTTGTAGCAAATGATGAAAAGTCACACAACACAAAAAAAAGTGCACATGTGTGCACAAGAACCCAAGCCCATATTTTTGAGTGATGCAATATTTTTTGTGCACCCAGATGCTCTTGCATCAAACACCTAGGATATATGAAATTTCCCATAAGCTCTCGACCATGACCCTCTCATGAGCTCCTCAATGGTTTTTTCGTGTTTGGAAACTTTGGATGCACTCATCCAAGTTATGTCTTCAGCTGCTCTTTGTTTCCACTTAACCAAGCACTTTGTGTACTCTCTTCCTCTTGTTTTCATATTGATCCATGTTTCCAATGATTCCTCAGCTTCTTCTTGCACCTTCTGTTGACCATTTTTGGGTCTAACAGGGCAAAAATTGGTCCCCTTCTTCCTCTGATGTTTTAGGCCTTTTCATTCTTGATTTTGCACAAGTCCAGGAAAATCTACGGACTCTGTAGGTCCATTTCTACGGACTCTGTAGGTCTAAATCTACGGACCTAGCAGGGTTTGTTCTTCTACGGACTTAGCAGCGAGTTTTTTCTATGAACTCTGCAGGTGTAATCTTTGACAGATGAAGGACCAGTTCAAAGAGTGCAAGGTTTTGCAAAGCTTCTTTGGACTTTTGTCTGAAGAAATTCACAAGGAAGGTTGGCAGCTTTGAACCGTTGAACCATTGAACTGGTTCAACGCCTTGGTTCAATCGGCCTTGGTTTGATCGGCTTTGGTTCAACCACTTGGTTCATCACTTGGTTCAATCGGCGAAGTTCAACGCAAGGTTCATCAGCCTTGGTTCAATTCAGTTGGCTCAACGCTTCAGCTTGGTTCAATCAATCAGTTCAACGCCTTGGTTCAATCGGCGGGTTCATCGTTTGGTTCAATCGGCGGGTTCATCGTTTGGTTCAAACATTCGGTTCATCGGATGGTTCAACGAGCTTGGTTCAAAGGCTCGACGCGCAGTGTTGAACCGTTGAACCAATTTTGGTTCAATGGGTTGGTTTAATGGCTTGGTTCAATGGGGCATCCCAAAGCCGAAGGGCGGGTGCCCTTGTGGAGGGCAAGGAGCATTTCAAAGGCAGCCGAAGGAGTTTAAAAGCACGCAGAAAATCTTAAGGATGAATTCTTTCGGACTTTTTGTCTGAAGAAATTCCTTCGAACAAAAGTCCGAAGGAGTTCGGAGAAGGCCGTGGGCAAGAAGCTCGAAGGAAAAGAACTTTAGGTGAAAGGACACAAAGACCAGGATAATTCTTGCAGACTTTTGTCCGCAAGAAAAGCCTGAAGCAAAAAACCCTCAACAAAAACCCGAAGCAGAAAACCCGCGGGAAAAGCCCACAGAAAGACCCGATGGATTTTTGCCAAGGACGGTGACGCCCCGAAAGCCGTCAATTTTAAGGAGACGGACTAGTCGTTGAGTACTCAATTTCAAGGTGACGGCTGTGCGAACGTCAATTTTAAGGCAGTGAAATAGCCGTTGGTTTTTAAATACTTGCATGCCAACCATGGAAAGAGCCCAAGGAATGTAGCAACCCGCCAGAAGATCGCCCCCGAGGGCTGAAGGAGCAGGAGACAAAGCAGGAAAAAGACAAAGAACCCAGAGAACAAAGAGAGAAAAGTGCCAAGTGTAAGAACAGGCAGATAGCCCAAGTGGCGAAGGGAGGCACCGATTCAAGAAGTTACTCCAGCAGGCGATACAGTGCCCGCGAATTGATTATTATGAGGAGCAAATAGCTAATAGTGCAACCCATTTTTCTTCATTTCGCATTAATGAGCAGACAAACCGCGTAACCGCCTTGAAGAAGCAGTCTTGCAAGTAGACAAACGACGCGGCTCATAATTTCTCATTGATGTTTAAGCGGCTTGCTCTTCCCAATGACCGGAGCGCAAATGGGTCATTTGTAAAAGGGGCGCCAAAAGGCCTCCTTCCTTCCTCTATATATTGGAGACTTGTCATTTGAAAAATCATCTTTCACATTTGTAAGGCGAAGCCCTGGCAAATTTTCCCCTGAAATCAATAAACGCATTTGTACCTCTAGTCTGGTTAGATATCTCTATGTGTGTTTGAGTGTCAGTTTGTGTTTAGTCATTGCTTCTTAATGCTTCCACAGGTTCAACACCAACACCCCTGGTGTCTATAAGGTGCCATTTCTGTAGGCGACAAGGAGAGCTGTATTTGAAAGTGCAGAGACAAAAAAAGCCACTATACAGTGTGCCTTTCTACAGCACCTTTGGTGAGTTTCTGTTTTCTGTGTGCTCCATTAAAGCCTCCCTGTTAAGCTTTCTGCAACTTGGTCCTTCTGTCAGTTTGAAGTGTACGTATGTGTTTGTCTAGCTTTAAGTGTGTGTGTGAGTAGGTCGAATCATTTGGTGCATCACCTCTTTTAGAGTAGTTTTGTTTTTTTGCAATCTTTCTCCCTTTTCACCCCCCCATTATATATCTATATACCTGTATTAGCACTTATTGAACCAACTCAGATGCATCAAAGGGAGCTAGCCCTTACCTAGAGACTCTCCCCTCCAACTTCGCCAGTCCCACAAGCGAGAGGGGAGTTTCCATTGTTGCGGGTGGAAGGCAGGAGCTCGGCCTCCTGCCCCGGGTGCAATCCACTGCGTCAACAGTTTTTGGCACGCCCGGTGGGACTCAATTTTTACACTCAGTAAAGTTTCAGGATTGATGCTGGTCCTGTTATAGCAAATCGACTATTTTCAGCATCTTGCGACTCCACTGGTAAGAACTTCATTTTTGATCAAAGACCAGTCTGACTTCCTATGCCTAAAGTCACCACACGATTTACTTCTAAGGGTGTTCCTTTCGACTTCATTGAGTTGCCTTTGAACTCAGCAAAAAGACTGAGGTTTGAGAGGACCCGTCCTTATTCACCAAACCACCTTCCCAGACCTGTTGTAAGGAACACATACGCAGCAGGGCCGCAGTTACATCCCGTCGTAGCCATGGCATTACCCTTTGTGACTTTTCGTGGTTAGAGCCCCTTGAATCTCCAACGTTATGACCCAATTCTAGGCGCAGCCCTCAAAAGTGTGCCTTCCTTTGATGGAGAGGGGCCCATTACAGCCATCGAACACATCAGAAATATTGCTAACCTCTGCAATATCCACAATGTCATTGAAGAAAATATTGCAATCAGATTGCTGGCATTGTCTCTCAAGGGCAACGCCCTTGACTGGTATGGGACTTTGACTATAAATTCAATCAGTTCCTGGAATGAATTGGGCACTCACTTGATGGACCATTTTGGGGAAAAGAGCGATCACCTCTCGCTTGTTGAGCAGTTGACTACCATGAAGAGAGCCCCACATGAATACATGCAGGATTTCAACGCTCGATTTCAGAAGACATGGGATAGAATCCCCATTTTGGTAAAACCTACTCCTAGCTATGCTTTCCTGTATTACTTAAGAGCATTGAATAGTGATATTGCTGTTATGATACAATCCATGGGAGGACATGTGTTGCCTACCGCCTATGACATAGCCATTGCAGCTGAAAATTGCTTAGTGCAGGTTGGAAAGATAGCTCCTAGACCCCATATGCCTCTTTTCCCCGAAATGCTACCTCCAATTCAAACAGCTGCTCCCACATTAGCTCCTTTGCTTAGCATTGAGAAACCAACTGCTGCTCCATCCAATGAGCTTCATGAAGTTAAGAGTCTGTTGCAAAGTATGTCAAATGAACTTGTGACTCTTAAAAGGCAGCAGGTTCAAAGCAACCGACCAAACCAAGGATACCAACAGTATGGTCAAGCTCCTAGACCCCCTTTCCAAAATTACAATCAAGAACAGGGTTAGCTTACTCAGACCAGACCTTTTCAAGGCTACAACCCAAGTGCCCCTTCATCATCTAAGGTCATGGTGCCGATTCAAAACAATCTGGTGCAGGAACAGCCAAGTTGTTCAACCATGGGATACGGTCAGGAGCAGGCTGTTTATACAAATAAAATGACTGGTTATTACCCAAATGTACAAGACAATTAGGCAGCCGCCCATTCCCAAGTCTTTGAGGCTCCAATGCAACCTAGCACGAGTAGCAGTCAGGTCCAGCTTGATTCTACCCTCATGAATCATCTGGAAGGAGAATTCTATTCAGCCAATTATGTGGGTGCTGTAGACAATCAGGCTGACTGTGTTGCAGCCAACACAAGATTCAAAAGAAGGGCAATGGAAGAAACTCAGGGTATTGTCCAAGCGTCAGCAATGCCTTCTTCATCACACCCAAATCAAAGGGTCTCAAGCTTCAGACCGCCAGTTGTACCCCCAGCTCCTCGACCTGCCCCTCAGGCTGTACATAATTCCAAATAAATTTTGAAGGAGGGCAACCCTCGAGTCAACGTGGTTGACCAGATGAAGAAACTATACATGAACATCTCTTTGTAGGATTCGCTGTCAATACCAGGGCAAAAAGACATGCTGCAAAAGGAATTGCATGAGCCAAATGAACAGGCTGTCCCAGCAAGAGCTAACAACGTTTTGATGATGAATGGATAGCCTTCCACCTCAGGTCAGACCCAAAAGGAAGAGAAGGTTCCTCATTTTTATGTGTCCTTAGTCATAGGAGATTTCTTGGTGCACAATTGCATCATTGATAGCGGAGCAAACACCTCGATGATGCCCAAATGCATAGCCGACAAGCTAGGCTTGAAATACGAAGAAATGACCAAGGGAGTCTTGCAGCTGGATGGAACTCCAGCAAAGACAATTGGGGTGGCAAGAGGTTTGAGCTTGATGCTGCACGCTTGCCCAACTTTCTCAGTCCTCCATGACGTGGTAGTGGCGGATGTCCCTCCTTACTTTGCCATCTGCTTATCCAGGGATTTTACAGCCAAGATAGGCGGCTACTTAGCAGTAAATTGATCTTATCTGGTTTTTAGAACCAAGTATGAGACTAAAGTCAAGATTGAATCTGAGCCACTCCATAGAGATCATCTGGAACCTTACTCGCTAAAGGCAAAAAATGTCAGCTACGCCATCATTGACCAGGAGGAGTTCCAAGTAGACCAATCTTCATCCTCTGCCCTTGAAGGAGTTGCAGACCTGCTCTTAGATGAGTGGGGAAGTGACAACTTCGAGCATGATCCTTACAAATTCATAGAGGAGGCAGACCTTGGAGTTTATTGCATGCATGAAGAGGGTACTTTTGTACCAAATCTGATGAAAGCCAGCCAAGAAGGCTCAGGTTTATGGCAGCTGTTCTTTGACGGTTCGAGTAAGTTGGGAGCTGGCGGTGGAGCAATGCTGGTCTCTCCTTCAAAAGAGAGGTATTTTTCAGCCTTTTGGTTCCAATTTTCCTGCACATGCAATGTTGCAAAATATGAATTCCTCATCCACGGTTTGGAGTGGACGAGGAAAAGAGGAATTAAAGAGCTGCAAGTGTTTGGTGACAGTGAGCTGATTGTCAACCAGGTAAGAGGCCAGAATTTGACGAAGAATTCTCTACTGAAGTCCTACAAACATAGGGTATGGGACTTAGTGGAAAATTTCTGCACTTTCAACATTACCTCTATCCCTAGAGAATAGAACAAGCAAGCAGATAGGTTGGCAGCAGTCGGTGCCCAGTTCAATATTGCCAAGGAAATAGGCCGAGACCATAGCTCACATCACTTGAAAGTAGTGATCCGGTCCTCTATACCCAACAACATCACCAATTGGCAGGTTTTCAACAGTGATCAGCAAATAGCACTTTTCCTGCAAGAAGAAGCGAAATTCGCTGCAAAAAACCAGGCGAAGCTACAGCAGCAATATGGCAGCCAAATTGGTCAACTGAAGAATAATAAGCTCTCCAAGGGTTTGGTCACTCTAGAGAGTATCTTCAATAGAGATGGCCAATTGAGAAGCGACAAGGCATGCATTGCAACAAAGGAGGAGCACCATGAGAAGGTGGAAATATTCAAAGACAAGCTACTTGCACATGGAAAAGTGTGCACGGAGCATGAAAGTCAGGCCTTCATCTTGTTGTGCCAAGAATTTGCCGATATCTTCGCTTGGGAGTATAGTGATTTGAAGGGTTTTGACCCAAGTTTGGCCCAGCATACCATTGAGCTAGAAGAAGGTGCCAAACCGACCAAGCAGAAATAGAGGCCTGTCAACCCAATGATTGAGCCTCTCATGCGCAAATAGCTCACCAAATTGATTGATTCTAGGATAATATTTTCAATCAAACACTCTTCTTGGCTGGCAAATCTTGTTCCTGTCCGGAAAAAGAATGGGGAGATCAGATTGTGCGTCGATTTCAGAGATCTTAACAGAGTCTCTTTGAAAGACCATTATCCTCTCCCAAGCATGGAGCAGATCCTTCAGATGGTGACAGGCAGCGAGCATTTCTCTCTCCTGGATGGGTATTCAGGATACAACTAGATTTTGGTGCAAGACTGTGACCAGCACAAAACAACCTTCACAACCAAGTGGAGAACGTTTGTTTACAGGAAAATGCCTTTCAAACTGTCTAATGCTGGTGCCACTTTCCAACGAGCTATGGACATGGCCTTTCAAGGCTTGATGAATAAGACTGTACTTGTATATCTTGATAATGTGACAGTTTTTTCCAAGGAAGCGGGCCAACACATGAATCACCTAAGGCAAATCTATGAGAGGTGTAGAGAGTGTGGTATCTCTCTCAATCCTAAGAAATGCGTGTTCGCTGTCCACGAGGGGAAGCTCCTTGGTCACATTGTTTCTTCGAAGGGTTTGGCTATTGATCCAGAGAGAGTTCGCTCCATCTTGGAGCTGTCCTTACCTAAGCAAAAGAAAGCCCTGCAAAGCTTCTTCGGTAAGATAAATTTCATACGGAGATTTATCCCAAATTTTGCGGAGATGGTCAAGCCATTGACCTCTATGCTAAGGGTGAGGAGTTCACATGGACAGTATAGAGAAAATACAGTTTTGAAGAAATCAAGCAGGCCATAGCCCGGGCTCCTACTTTGATCAGCCCTAACTTCACCAAAGACTTCAATCTCTACACCTTCGGCAATGAAGAGGTAATCTCCGCCATGCTTACTCAAGCAAGTGATGATAACCTTGAGCAGCCAATTGCATTTTTTAGCCAAGGCCTAGAGGGTTTTGAAGTCAGATACACATATGTGGAAAAGCAAGTCTTGGCAGTCATACGGAGTCTGAAAAAATTCAGACACATGCTGTCCAATAGCAGAATCCACCTCATGGTTCCACATCCTGGCATCAAAGATTTCTTGATCAACCGAGACCTAAATGAGAAGAGAGCAGGGTGGATCACTAAGGTGATGGAATATGATGTAGATATCAAGATCACCAAACTGGTAAGGGGGAGAGGCCTGTGTGAACACCTCGCTGCAGACTTTAAGCAGCAAAAAGAGGACAATCTGCTAATCCATGATGCAGCTACAACAGAAGAACCAACTGTCATGAAGGATTGGACATCAGATGTGAGGCATTTCCTTCTCACTGGTGAGTGCTCGCACTCACTTGACAGGACCAAGAGAAGGTACTTCAGACTCTAGTGTCTCCCTTACGCCCTGATTGACGGAGTGCTATTCAGAAGGGATCTCTCAGGAGTCTTTATAAGATGCTTGGACTCAAATCAGGCCGACAGGGTGCTGTCTGAGTTTCATGATAGACCAGCCGGCGGTCATTTTGCTCCTAGGGCTACTGCGACAAGAATAATGAAAACTGGCTATTTCTAGCCTACTCTTTTTAGGGACACCCATGCCTGGGTACGAAAGTGCCAGAAATGCGCACTTTTTGATGAGAAGCAACGGTTGGCTGCCATGCCTTTACAGCCTATTCAGGTGGAGCAACCATTCATGCAATGGGGCCTGAACTTCATAGGGATGATTAATCCTCCCTCTAGTGTTGGACACAAGTGGGTCCTGACTGCCACAGATTATTTCACAAGGTGGCTAGAGGCTGTTGCTTTGAAAGAGGCAAATGAAAGTGCTGTCCTGGATTTTTATGAGGACTTGGTGGCAAGGTTTGGGGTTCTAGCAACCATAATCTCAGATAATGCATTAGCTTTTTTGGGAACCAAGACAAGTGAATGGGCGCTGAGATATGGTATATATCTCAGCACTTCATCCAATTACTACCCGCAGAGGAATGGACTAGCTAAGTCTACGAATAAGAACTTGATCAGGATCATCAAGCGGACCATGGAGGAAAATTAGAGGACTTGGCATGCCAAGTTGAAAACAGCCCTGTGGGCAGATAGGGTCACCCCGAAGAGGGCAATTGGCAACTCGCCATATACGCTCGTATATGGAAGGGAAGCTAGGCTCCTCATTTCACTCGAGTTGCCAGCCTTGGATCTCGCTCATCAGCTGCAATTAGAAGAAGGAAATAGCATGGAGGTTAGGCTATGCGAGCTGATGGAACTCCAAGAGACAAGGGACCAAGCTATGGCTTCTATGACCAGCCGCCAACAACAAGTGAAGAGACACTTTGACAAGAAATCTTCGTCAAAAGGTTTCTCTGAAGGAGACATTGTCTTGAAATAGGATGAAGATTGAGCTAAGCCTGGAAAGCATGCGAAGTTCAACGCCCTATGGAGTGGCCCATACATAATCACTCAGTGCAAGCAACGTAATGCATTCCAACTCTCCAGGTTGGATGGTGAAGAACTATATATCCCAGTTAATTGGATACATCTTAAGCATTACCACTGAGCCCCTTCTCCACCATGTATATATTTCCCTCGCTTTTCCCCTGTTTTCCCTAAGTGCTTTCTGCACATGTTAATAGTTTTCTTAGCTTTGCGTGTGTTTTCTTTTCCTTTTGAGGTAAATCTTCGTGATTGGTTCTAGTTTTATTAGAGCTCTTGCTGATCTTTAAGTTACAATCTGACCCCGTGCCCAATGGATTTTGAGGCAACTGGCTTCTAAGCATAGCAGGCATGCTTCCCCTGGGAGTCGCCAATTTGTTGACCATTTTTGGGTCTAACAGGCCAAAAATTGGTCCCCTTCTTCCTCTGATGTTGTAGGCCTTTTCATTTTTGATTTTGCACAAGTCCAGGAAAATCTACGGACTCTGCAGGTCCATTTCTACGGACTCTGCATGTCTAAATCTATGGACTCTGCAGGTTTTGATTTTCTTCTGACTCAGCAGGGCTTGTTCTTCTACGGACTCAGCAGTGAGTTTTTTCTACGAACTCTGTAGGTGTAATCTTTGATAGATGAAGGACCAGTTTAGAGAGTGCAAGGTTTTGCAAAGCTTCTTCAGACTTTTGTCTGAAGAAATTCACAAGGTTGGCAGCTTTGAACCGTTGAACTGGTTCAACGCCTTGGTTCAATCGGCTTTGGTTCAACCACTTGGTTCATCGCTTGGTTCAATCGGCAAAGTTCAATGCAAGGTTCATCGGCCTTGGTTCAATTTAGTTGGCTCAATGCTTCGGCTTGGTTCAACGCTTTGGTTCAATCAATCAGTTCAATGCCTTGGTTCAATCGACGGGTTCATCATTTGGTTCAAACATTTGGTTCAATCAGCGGGTTCATCGTTTGGTTCAAACATTCGGTTCATCAAACGGTTCAACGAGCTTGGTTCAAAGGCTCGACGCCCAGTGTTGAACCGTTGAACCGGTTCAACGATTGGTTCAAGCGAACGATTCAAAGGCTTGGTTCAACAAAGGCTCAGCGCGCAGTATTGAACCGTTGAACCATTGAACTGTTGAACCAATTTTGGTTCAATGGGTTGGTTCAACAGCTTGGTTCAATGGGGCGTCCCAAAGCCGAAGGGCGGGTGCCCTTGCGGAGGGCAGGGAGCATTTCAAAGGCAGCCGAAGGAGTTCAAAAGTGCGCAGAAAATCTTAAGGATGAATTCTTTCGGACTTTTTGTCCGAAGGAGTTTGGAGAAGGCCGTGGGCAAGAAGCCCGAAGGAAAAGAACTTTAGGTGAAAGGACACAAAGACCGAGACAATTCTTGATGAATTTTGTCCGCAGGAAAAGCCCAAAGCAAAAAACCCGCAGGAAAAGCCCGAAGCAAAAAACCCGCGGGAAAAGCCCTTAGAAAGACCCGACGGATTTTTGCCAAGGACGGTGACGCCCCAAAAGCCGTCAATTTTAAGGAGACGGACTAGCCGTTGAGTGCTCAATTTCAAGGTGATGGCTGCGCGAACGTCAATTTTAAGGCAGTGAAATAGCTGTTGGTTTTTAAATACTTGCGCGCCAACCATGGAAAGAGCCCAAAAAATGCAGCAACCCGCCAAAAGATCGCCCTCGAGGGCTGAAGGAGCAGAAGGAGACAAAGCAGGAAAAAGACAAAGAGCCCAGAGAACAAAGAGAGAAAAGTGCCAAGTGTAAAAACAGGCAAATAGCCCAAGTGGCAAAGGGAGGTGCCGATTCAAGGAGTTACTCCAGCAGGTGATACAGTGCCCGCGAATTGATTATTAGGAGGCGCAAACAGCTAACAGTGCAACCCATTTTTTTCATTTCGCATTAATGAGCAGACAAACCGCGTAATCGCCTTGAAGAAGCGGTCTTGCAAGCAGACAAACGGTGCGGCTCATAATTTCTCATTGATGTTTAAGCGGCTTGCTCTTCCCAATGACCGGAGTGCAAATGGGTCATTTGTAAAAGGGGCGCCAAAAGGCCTCCTTCCTCTATATATTGGAGACTTGTCATTTGAAAAATCATCTTTCACATTTGTAAGGCAAAGCCTTGGCAAATTTTCACCTGAAATCAATAAACGCATTTTTACCTCTATTCTGGTTAGATATCTCTGTGTGTGTCTGAGTGTCAGTTTGTGTTTAGTCATTGTTTCTTAATGCTTCCATAGGTTCAACACCAACACACCTGGTGTCTATAAGGTACCATTTCTGCAGGCGCCAAGGAGAGCTATATTTGGAAGTGCAGAGACAGAAGAAGCCACTATACAGTGTGCCTTTCTACATCACCTTTGGTGAGTATTTGTTTTCTGTGTGCTCCATTAAAGCCTCCCTATTAAGCTTCCTGCAACCTGGTCCTTTTGCCAGTTTGAAGTGTACGTATGTGTTTGTTTGGCTTTAAGTGTGAGTGTGAGTAGGTCGAATCATTTGGTGCATCACCTCTTTTAGAGTAGTTTTGTTTTCCTGCAATCCTTCTCCCTTGTCACCCCCCTCCCCCCATTATATATCTATATACCTGTATTAGCACTTATTGGAACAACTCAGATGCATCAAAGGGAGCTAGCCCTTACCTAGAGACTCTCCTCTCCAGCTTCGCCAGTCCCACAGGCGAGAGGGGAGTTTCCATTGTTGTTTGTGGAAGGCAGGAGCTCGGCCTCCTGCCCCGAGTGCAATCCACTACGTCAACACCTTCTTAGGCAATTTTTGTCCCCAACCCAAACTAGAAGAATCCTAACTTGATCATTCACCACTCGTCCTTCCAAGTAAAGGTACAAATCTGCTATGTTGAAGATGTGTGATATATCCACTCCATCCGGTAGCTCTATCCCATATGCATTCACTAATAATCTTCTCAAAAATCTGCAAGGCCCAATCTTCTTGCATTTGAGCTTGTTATACGTTTTTGTAGGGAACCTCTCCTTACGCAAATGCACCAAAACCAAGTTTCCAGCTTGAAAATCCTTCTCTCTTGTTTGATCAACATGCTTCTTGTAATTCCTACTACTCGTTTCCAACCTTCGCTTCACTTCTCTATGCAAATCATGCATACTCACTACAAAATCCTCTACTTTAGCACTTCTTCTCATATCTGCTTTGCTTCTCAATCACAAACTCCTCTAGGGCTGAAACCATACACAATTTGGAATGGACTCATTGCTGCACTTCTATTCATTGAGTTGTATGCAGACTCCACTTATGCTAATGTCAAATCCCATTGTTTCGGCGTGTCTCCAACCAAGCATCTCAACAAATTACCTAAACTTCTATTCACGACTTCCGTTTTCTTATCTGTTTGAGGATGATAAGCTGAACTGAAATATAATTGTATGCCTAATTTCTTTCAAAAAGTCTTCCAAAAATGCCCAACAAACCTTATATCTCTATCTTGCACTATGCTCCTTGGCAACCCATGTAGTCTCACTACTTCTTTGAAAAACAAATATGCAACATGTATGTCAAGACTTGTCTTATACTCTATGATGTGTCCCATCCTGGAAAATCTATCCATAACAACAATTATGGAAGCATGACCTCTTTGAGTTCTTGGCAGCTTAAGAACGAGATTTATGCTTATCTCTTCCCATTGCCTGTTCGGAATCGGTAAAGGTCAATACAAACTTGAATATTGACATTTTCCCTAAGCATGTTACAAACTCTACATCCTTGCACGAACTTTTTGACATCCACACTCATTCTTAGCCAATAGTAACTCTCATTCAACTACGCCCATATTTTCTCAACACCAAAATGACCAGCTAAGCCTCCATTATGCTTCTCTTTCAACAAATTCTCTCTCATTGATACTTGAGGTATGAAAAACCATTGTCCCTTGAACAACAAACCATCCTATAACAAATACTTTAGTCATTAAGTTCTATCCATGCATGTTGGATCATGCATGTTGCCCATGCACTCAGATATCCAAATCCCTTTCATAGAAGTCTTTTATTAAGTCAAACATTATGACTTTTACTCTTATCTCATTCACTATGAGAAATCTTCTACTCAAAGTATCTATAACCTTGTTCGATTGACCACTCCTCTGCTTCAAAACAAATGAATAACATTGAAGAAATTCAACCCACTTCATATACTTTTGATTTATTTTACCTTGGTTGTTAATGACTTGGAATACTTGATAATCCATGTACAACATGAACTCATTGGGCAACAAATAATGCCTCCACTTCTTGAGAGCTTGTACCATAGTGTAGAACTCTTGATCACAAACTGAATACTTCATTTTGGTTTCATTTAACTTCTCATTAAAGTAAGCAATGGGCTTACTTTCTTCACTCAATATTGCTCTTATGGCTGCCCCACTAGCATCACAATCAATGTGAAATAATTTGTTGAAATGTAGAAATGCCAACAACGACTGCTGCATCACTATTTTCTTCGAAATTTTAAAACTATCTTTTTCTACAACAGTTCATTCAAAATTATTTTTCTCACCTTACATTGTTTCCGTAAAGGGTGACCATATACTGCTGAAGTTTCTAATAAATCGTGTATAGAAATTTTGTAACCCATGAAAACTTATAGCCTCACACTTCGAGGTGATGACCATTCAACTACTTCTCTTATCTTTTCCATGGCCATTTTCAACTCTAAACGTGAGATAACAAATTCCAAGTAAAACAGCTCTTCTTTCATGAAACTACACTTTTTCAAGTTGACCAACAACTTCTCCTTTAATTTTACAATCCCAATTCAAATGCAATAGATGCTCATCTTTTAAATGAGTGAAAATCACAATGTCATCCAAATAAAAAATGACATACTCAAATAAGGTTTCAACACTTCATTCATGAGTCTACTAGGTGCATTTGACATTTTGAATGGCATAAAAAGCCCCCATAAAACCCATCCTTCGTCTTGAATATGGTTTTCCACTCATCATCTTTCTAATTCTGATTTGGTGATATACATTCTTCAAATGTATCTTCATGAAGTACATTGCTTCACTCAAACAATTCATCGAGCCATCCACCATTGGCAATGAAATCTATACTTGATAGCGATCTTGTTTATTGCTCTAGAATCCGTACATATCCTCCAATCTCCATCCTTCTTAGGTGCCAATACTACTGGAACGATGAACAGGTTTAAACTCTCCCTTAGCAAACCCTTTTCCAACAACTCATTCACTTACTCTTTACTTATTCATTCTCCATATGATGACTAATGCCTATATGATAGCCTATATGCTGCCTTGTTTGAAAAATTTAATCCGGGAACTAGATTTTTATGATGACTAATGCTTCTTATAGGTGGCAATCCATTGGGAAAATCCTTTGAAACTATATCAACAAACTCTTTTAACAAATTATGAACTTCAAAAGGAATATGATTCACCTTGTTTGCGATCACAACTTGCATCGGTTTGGAGATGATAGCAAAATATGCCTTCTCCTTTGTTTCTTTTAAGAATTGCTTATCGGAAACTAACAAAACTTTAGGACTATAGTCCACCTTTTTCCTTCAATGGGCTCAATGTGAACTCTCTATCATCCTTCGCAAGCATGTAGAGGTGTTTGCTCTACGATCATGCACAACCTTTTTATCGAACTATTATGGTCTTTCTAACAACACATGACATACATCCATGAACATTATGTCACACAACACTTCATCCTTATATGATCCAATCTGAAAACTAACCATACATGGTTCATTTACCAGCACTTGATGACCTTTAAGAAACCAAGAACCCTTGTATGGATGGGGGTGCATTAATATTTTCAATTCTAAGATTTTCTACCATTTCCTTTAAAACCAAATTATCCGTGCTACCACTATCAACAATGACCTTACAATGCTTACTCTCGCGTTGCAAATTGTCTGAAATAAGTTCTTCCTTTCCACCAGTTCATTTTCTTCTTTGCTTGGTTTCAACAACACTCTTTTCACCATGTTTTGGTTCCTCCATGTGACTTGGGGATGCAACACTTTCTTCATTCGCATGGGCTAGATGATTGATTGCTTCATTTCTTCTACTGTTGTTAGGAAATGCTTTTGGACATTCAAAATCTCCATGCCCAATGTCTCCATGCTCAAAGCATTTACCCATGAATTCTCTATCTCTTCCTCTTCCAATGTATCCTTTTCCTCTAGAAGAAAGCCCTCTTTTTCTTTGAGTGTGATTATGATTTTGTGAAGTAATTTCTTCACCTTCATGAGTATGCTATCCTCTACCTCTAGAGTTCATTTGCTGCCTTCTAGACAACTTTTTCTCTACCTTCAATGCACATTGATAGGATTTTTCTATCAACTTTAACTTAAATATTTCAAATTCATCTTGAATGGAAGTACGAAGTCCATTAACATACCTCAATATCTTCTCTTGTTCATTTTCCATATGACCAACTTTGATAGTCTGCTTCTAGAACTCCTCGTGTATTCTTTCACACTCAACTCCTTTTACCTCAAATTCTGCAACTTTTTGAACAAAATTAGCTTGTAATCCGAAGGCAACACCTTATCTTTCAGATTTATGACCATCCTATTTGAAGTTTTCATTCTATCTTTGCCTCTTCTCTCCATTTCCAACTGCATATGATGCCACAAGGATGCATGACCTTTCAGTTTGGTGCAGGGAAACTTCACCTTCTTGGGGTCCTCTATTGACTCATGGCCAAAATACTTATCTATCTTTGTGATTCAATCTATAAGCCCCTTAAGGCTTAAGCTTCCTCCATAGAAAGGGGTGTCCAACTTTGGTTTGTTTCCCATCTTTGCAATAGCTTTTAGAAATCTATCTTGGGGTTTATCCACCATCTCCTCCACTTGAATCTCTTGGGTTTTTGCCTCTTCATCATCACTTATATCAACAACAACAGTTCCTCTTTTTTTGTTAAATCTTCATTGCATCCAACCTTACTTAGATTCCTTTCAACATCTCTGCCAAGTCTGCAAGTTTAGATGCCCATTCTCCTCCTCTAAGAGGATTTCCTCTGTATGCCATATCTTCACCATATTACAAGCTTCTCTTTCACAACCTGAAAATGACTCAACAAGAGTCTCTCTTGGACATAAAAACTAGCAAAGCAAACCTTTCTCTGATACCAATTGATGTAGATGGGAATGGGGGTGCCAAGTAAATGGTTGCCTTACTTCCTAGCGGATGTTACACTTATGCTCTCTCAAGGATGCACACAGGGAACAAGACTTATAAATAGAAACCAAAACATTCTCTTTATTAACGTTCAACAATGTTAGATAGATTCATATACACATGCACCTTCCTCTACTGAATATGAAGAAGACATACACTCATTCTCAGGACTGGTTTACATGAACATACATCAGTTTGATAGGCTCTTTGCTCTACTCCCTCCCTCTCTTTGAGCTAAAAAAACTTAGTCTCTCTCAGCTTCTCTCTTTTTCTGGAGTTGGAACTCTCTTGCCCACTTGCTTGAATGATCCAACTGACTCCCAATAATTCCCAAAATTGATCTGAATATTTTGTGCCCTGACAATGACATCCTTTCAACCTTTTAGAGCTCCCTTTGCCTTGGAAAACGGTTCGCACATCATGTTTTCTTGATCTGGGCAGTTACTTCTCTTTTGCCTTCATCGTGGGCGAAGCTGTTGGTGACTATGGATTGGGGGTTACAAAACTGCTGCAACTTACACTTATCACAGACCGGCAGTTTAGAAGCCACCAACTTTATTAAGCAGCAGTTTCATCAACATCCCAATAAAATGTCACTTGACCTATGGAAGATTACTGAAACCATCCTTCCATCACTTTTTGGACATGCTGGACTCTTGACGATGTTCGTTGGCTTGATGGTGATCCTTCTCCATGTTCGCAATGTTGTTGCAAATGATGACAAGTTGCGCAACACAAAACAAATGTGAACAAGGGTGCACAAGAACCCGAACCCATGTTTTTGGATGATGCAAGATTGTTTGCGCACCCGAATGCTTCTGAATCAAAGTGTATCTCCTATCTAGACTAGATATCTAGAGAAAAAGAGAAGCTTTTTGGTTGTCCTTGGAAGAAAATGCCACGAT
This sequence comes from Torreya grandis, assembly GCA_037957365.1. NCBI lineage: Eukaryota > Viridiplantae > Streptophyta > Pinopsida > Cupressales > Taxaceae > Torreya > Torreya grandis. The sequence continues at coordinate 1,737,761 of JARHVA010001251.1, read as the reverse complement.
GTGTATATGGAATGGTGAATACATTTGAAATGTTTCCAATAAATGGATGTACCTGTTCCAATTATTTTGAAAGTAAAATTTATGTTTTAGCTGTCATAATCCAAGAAAATAACACTCTATAAGGTTGTATGCCATGGTATTCTGTGAGAGGCTAGTAAATGCGACAATATAGCAATGTCAACCTTAGCAACATTGATATTTTTTTATGGCATCATATCATGTGAATGAGTTTGACATGTTATTGATTGCTCTTCAGTTGGCTTGCTGCAGTTTCAAAAGGAAATAAAGGAAGCTATGGTCTAATTTTTTTGTCTGTTAACCAAGATGAGAAATGTGTTTTACTACAGGTCTGTAAGAAGCTGGGACTCCCTAGTGTAGATCTATTCTCTCCACCTGATGCCGTGGAGAAGAGAGATGTTCGAAGAGTTTGTCTATGCATTCGAGCTCTTTCAAAGAAAGCCCGTTCAAAGGATTTAGATGTATGAATCCTTCTTAGATGGTGCCAGCTCTTCAGTGTTTTGGAGAATTTTTTTTACACCTTTTATTAGGTCTAAGACTTCAAAAATATTGATGGACTTACAAAAAACCCCGTCGCTTGTTGTGACAGGTGCCTGATTTTGATCTTGTCACTGATTTTCTATTCATGCCCACAGATATGGTTGATGCTATGCAAAAAAATTTAGAACAAAATATGTATAGCATGTCAAGTAAAACTGAATCCAACTCTCGTTCAGATTCAAAGAAAGGATCAGGAAAGGTGAGTAGAAATATAAGTAGACTCTGAATTATAGGGGGATAGCCTAGATTCAGCAAGGCAGAAAAATGCATAGTTTATATATTCTATTGTCATGACAATGTTATCCATTCCTCGTTTCTGACTGTGTATCTTTTTTGGAAAAGAACAATGAACCATTATTTACAGGTCCATTTGAAGTATCACCTGAGGACCCTGATGAAGCAGAAAGTAAATTAAAAAGCCCTGTTTTGGAAAGCTCAGATTCTATTTTGGGAGAAAATACTGGTGCGACTATTGCCAGTCATTCAGTGTCTCCAAGAAGCCCACATTTTATAACTCATGGTTCTTCTTCCAAACTTTCAATGGTAGGTGGTTCACCTATAAGGGATTCACTGAGTGAAGTCAATGCTCCCTTGATTCCAGAAAATGATAATGGCCAGAACGATGATGAAGGTTCTAGAATTAATGATATGGTCCCAACAGATGCTCTCAATGGGTACTCAGAAAAATCAGGTAGTTTGACCATCAAGAACTCCCTCACTGAAATTAAGAATCCTCTGACTCTAGTAAGTAATGAAGGAAATGTTTTTAATGAATATCCAATAATCATAGTTGAAGGTATAAAAGATCCTGTCATTGGAGAACTGGAAAAAATAGTACCATCCAACTCTGATGAGAGCAATCAAAAAGATGAAATTGATATACCTTGCCTCTGGAGTTCACTATTTTCTTTTGTTGCTCTTGAAGGAGATAGCGATGGTGTTGACAACATGAATCATCTAAAAGCAGATGGTGCAAATGTTCACATGACAACAGGATCTTTGTTCATCACAAATTCAACTATGAATACGAGTGTTCCATCAATACCAGTGTTGTCAATAAATGATAGTATTGATTCTCTAAATGCAAGTACTCGTGAGGAAGGGGGGCATTCTACTTCTTTGTCTATCTTCCGTTTTAATGAACAAGGAATAAATGACATGGAGATAGAGTGCAAAAATGTCACAAAGACAGAGAGAGTTGAATTTGGTACTGCAAATCCCCCAAAATTAGATAGCTTGGATGCTGATCCTGAAAACGTACTGAAAGAATGCAGTAAGAATTTTGGCAGTCCAAGTGATTCAGAAGCAGTTAGTTCTGACATTAATCCAGCAATTGTGTCAGATATCAATAATGTTAGTTGTTACAATTTGAATGAACTAAAAGGAGCGTGTTTAGACTTGGATTATGCAAGCAAGGGTAAACTAAACATTGTTGATATTGACCGTGTAACCATGCCAAGAGAAGATATTCTTGATATGGTGAATGAGATTGTGCCAAAAAAAGATGGCATGGAGGTTGACTGCATGAAAACAGAGCCTTTGCACACTATCAATGTTCCTCCATCAGTGTTGCCGATGAATAACTATGCATCCTATCTGAGTAGTGACACTGTCAATGGTGGATATGCACATTCCAGTTCAATGCATGTCTCTGATGATTTTGCAGAAGGAATAACAGATGACAGGGAAGTTGACTCTAAAAATGTGCCAAAAATATGGAGAGTTGATCTTGGATCCACAGATGCCCCAGAATTAGAGACCTTGGATGTTGATCAGGAAAATTGGTGGAAACGAGACAGTGTGGATTCTTATGCAAGTGTCCTAAAAGCAGTAGGCATTGACACTGACACAACAAATGTGTCACATGTCAATAATGTTAATGATTTTTACATGCATGAACCTCAAACAAAATGTTTAGATATAGAATTTGCAAATGTGTCAAAACCAGATAATGGAAACACCGTGCAAACAGATATTGTTGATGTGGGGAGGGAAAATGTGCCAAAAACAGACAGCATGGCTGTTGACTGCATGCCAAAAGATCCTTTGCTTTTGACCACTGATGCTCCATCAATATCAATATTGGTGGATAACAATGCTTACGAGGAGCATAGTCATTATGAGGAGCGGAGTCATTCTTCTTTTATGTCTGTCTCCATTGGTACCGGACAAGGAGAGCTATCTAATGCACATGGTTTTTATGCAATTGTGCTAAAAAAAGAGGAAGTTGAAGGTGGCCCCACAAATGCACTAGAATTAGACAGCTTGGAAGTTGGTCCCAAAAATGCACAGAAATCAGACATTCTGTTTTATGACAGCAGATTTTCACCACAAATTGTTAGTGTTAACATTGATCAGTGCGTGAACAAGGAAAGATCAGATATAGACTCTGGACTCATACCAAAAAGAGAGAGTGTTGATACAGTGAACACAAGTGTAACCATGCGAAAAGTAAACAGTGCGGATATCAAATGTACAGTTGAGGTTGAAGAAGAGCGTGTTGCTACTTCTAGGAATGGGTTGGAAGCAGATAATGAATCTTTAAAGGTGCTGAAATCAGAGACTGTTGCTCACAGTGCTGCAAATTGTAGAACAGGGGATATCAACTTTGCAGTTGGGACTGAAGAAGATAGGATCGTCACTGCAGGTAACAGGTTTGTAGCAGATAATGCTGATAACAACTGTAAAAATGTGCTGAAAGCAGATAATATTGATCCTGAGAGAGCTGTGAGTATGAAAACAGGCCATATCAACTGTGCCGTTGTGACTGGAGAAGATACAATTTTTATCGCTGCAGGGGATAGATTGGAAACAGATAAGGTTGACCAAGAGTCCACCAATATGCTGAAATCAGAGATAGTTGGTGTTGACAGTGTTGCGAATAAGAAAAGAGGGAACATCAACTTTGCAGATGCCAGTGCAGAAGATAATGTTGTAGATGCTCGGAAAGGTTTGGAAGCCAATATTGTAAATGATGATAGCAAAACTGTTTTGAAATCAGAGACTGTTGATGTTGATGGTGCTAGGCATATGAGAGCAGGTGATGTCAATTGTGCAGTTGCGACTGGAGAAGATAGTGTTAACACTGTGAATGGTTTAGAGGCAGATATTGATTATGCCTGCAAAAAGATTGTTGAGGTTGACAGTGCTGAAAATGTGAAAAAAAAGATTAATTGTTCAGTTATGACTGAAGAAGAATGTGTTGTTGATGTTAGGAATGGGCTGGAAGCAGATAATATTGATGGTGACTCCATTAATGTGCTGAAACCAGATATTGTTGAAGTTGACAGTACTGCAAATATGAAAACAGGGGATGCTAACTGTGCAATTGTGACTGAAGAAAAATGTGCTGTCAATGCTGGGAATGTTGATGACAACTCAAAAAATTTCCTCATGCAGGAGACCGTTGATGATTGGAGTGTTGTAGATATGGAAACAGGGGATATTAACCGTACAGATGTGATTGAACAAGATTGTCTTTCCATAAATGGTAATGGGCTGGGTGCAGATAATGTTGACAATGATTCAAAAAATGTGCTGATACCAGAGAGTGTTGGTGTTGACAGTGTTGTGAATATGAAAACAGGGTATATTAACTTCCCAGCTGTGACTCAAGTAAAGAGTGTTGTCAATGCTGGAAATGGTTTGGAAGAAGACAATAGTGATGATCATTCAAAACAAGTGTTGATATCAGATGCTATTGTTGACGGTACTGAGAATGTAAAAACAAGGGCTGTCAACCATGTAGTTGTGGTTGAAGAAGGAAGCATTGTTAATGCTTGTAGTGGGTTGGAAGCAAATAATATTTATGATGAATCGATCAATGCGATGAACTCAGAGACTATTGATTATGATATTGACAGTGCTCTGGATATTGGCTGCCCAATTGTGATGAAAATCAATCATGCTGGGAATGGGATGGAAACACATTGTGTTGTTGACGACACTAGAAATCTGCTGAAATTAGACACCCTTGGTTTTGACAATCCTGTGAATATTAAAACTGGGGATATCAACTGTCCAGTTGCGACTGAAGTGGATAGTCTTGGCAATTCTGGAAATAAGTTGGAAGCAGAAAATATTTATAATGATGCCAGAAACGTGCTGAAATTAGATACTGACAGTTCAACAAATATGAAAACAGGGGATATCATTGGTGAAGTTGTGACAGATGATAATAATGTTGTTAATGCTGGGAATGTGTTGGAAGCAAATAGTATTCATAATACCTCGTTAAATATGCTGAAACTAGAGAGTGTGGGTGTTGACAATGCTACCTGTATTAAAACAGGGGATATCTTACATATTGGAAGATTTGAGCCATCTGCAACTCCAGAGGAAAATGTATTGACTGGCATTGCAAGTGAGAGTAGAAACCAACTTAAATTACCAGCAGGTTGTGAGCATGCCAATGACAACAAAGACCAACGAAATGAAACTGTAATGCAACCCCTTAACGTGCTTCTATTGATCTTAAGCTCTCCAATTTATATTACGATTTCTATCACCGCATTCTGACCTGTTATCTCAATCCAACTTTTTAGTAAAATCTTATAGACAGCAAACTTGTAAATATTTATTTTGAGTCCCTCCTGAATGTTCCAGGAAACGAGCGGCCCTGAAAAGGGTGAATCAGCAGAAACGAAGCACATAAGGAAGCTTAAAAGATCAAGGCTATGGATTTCAGTTTTTGCTGGTGGGATAGCAGCTGTTGGAACAGCCTTGGTGACGATACGATGGTGGAACAGGTATAACTATAAATCCAAAACATGACAGGAAAAAGTGATTCTTCTTTAAGCTATTTTCAACTTTAGGGTATACGATGGTATAACTACCAATCAAAGAAAAAATGTAGTTGGTTTTTGGTATGTTGCATTTTTAGCTATTTTCAACTTTAGGTTTGCATTTTTTTCTAAGCTTTTAACCTTCACTGAATGGCAGGAAAAAAGAAGAATATGAGATTAAGGAAGGAGATACACTGTCAGACATATCCAAAAGAGCTGGCAAGTACAGTTGGAAGGAGTTAATCCTCATTAACCCTCAAATAAAGAACACTGACTTACTTTATCCTGGTCAAAGATTGAAATTGAAGTAGAATACAAATTATTATTATGTGGGGTACTTACTTAATTGCTCTATTGTAGGAAATTTAACAATGTACAGGCAGTATTTTGCATTGAATGACAAATGGGTTCCCTCACAAATATGTCATGGTATGGATACTTTTACAGTTACAATTTTATACCAACATGTTTAGCAAAATTTTAAAATTTGGTTGCGTGACAGCCACAGGTAATCGGAATAATAAATAAATAACATTTGATGAGTTGAAAGGGCAATGGTGTACCATGGAAGGGGTTTGGGCTCTTATTTTTACCTTCAGGTTGGCTCTGTTGAGTTGAAAGAACGCAGTTACATGAATAAAATGAATCTTTTCTTCAAAAATATGAGCCCTGTATTTTTAGATATCAGAGTTTCAGCGGTTGCTAAACTAGGGAGCTCAAATTTTTCGCACCCCATAAAATCTTGGTAGAATTTTGTTTTAAGATTTTAAAATTTAATAAAAATCTTAACAACCTGAATCTTATGGATCTCTGATGAACCTGGATGACCTTCATTTAGTATGAGAACCAAAAATGTCTAACTTTGTTTATCCATTAAACACACTGGAGTATCAATGTAACTGTTAAAATTGAAAAGGCTCCTAAATTTAAGTAGCAACAGCAGCAGCCCCTCCATGAAACCATAGCCTTAGCTTGCCAACATGGATAGTGGAATCACTTGAATGCTACATTGAGATCTAAATTAATAACTAAACAAATAAATTCCTGATCTTATATCAATTTTTTAATTATCTGTTTACATTTATTTGAATATATACAAGACGGATTACGCCCGGAAAAAATCTTTCTTACAATAAAAGTCACACGTGCAAATCAATAGCTGCGATTATCAAAACACATCTATAAAATAACAGGTAAAATTAACGAGACTTTGTTCGACTAATTAAGACTGAAAACAGATCAACGTTTGAAACAGTTTAAAATATTTAAATATAATTAATTGATGGAAAGGAAAATATTCAGTTATCTATATAAGATTTGAACTCTTAATCTTGAATCTATTCATTTATTTGTATAAAGCACCATAAAGTGGGTCCAAAATAGTGGATTGAAATTGTTTACACTATTTTGAAAAAAACTCACTTTTAACATTATGAATTCCAAACCTAAATATTAAAATACTTGTATTCACAATAGCTACTACTTTATATAATATTATGATAATTATATTTGTAAAATGTAATAACAATGTTTAATTAATTATCTATTTCAATAGATAAGATATAAAAAAATATAGAGATTGGAGGGCTCTTATCATGATCTTGTAATGTTATAAATTTTGTCTTCGTATCTTTATCTTGAATCTATAACGACTCAACTCTTGTGCAGTTACAATATCAAATTTATTTTTTTCTGTAATATGACTTTAATATACTTATAATATCTAAAGACTTCCCCCCAAGCTCTATATATCTATCTGGGGCCTATCTATCTATATGGTGAGAGGACTGGAAGGAAACAACATGACTTTAAGGCATGCACTAAGAGTCGGTGAATAATATAAACTTCACTAGCTATTTGTTAGGCCCCTATAAGGTAGGAATATTGATATCAAAATACAATTAAATACGTAAAGGAAACAATTTTAGAAATGTAAATTTCATAACATAGAACCTTAATTGTGTACTAAAAATGTTTCATAGTAAAATGTTAGCTTGAGACAATAATGAGGATTGCATGATCACTCTTGAATATTGATGATTTGTCTATGTGAATATATTTTAAATTGTCAAATAAAATACAATTGTGTACTTTTATGTGACATTTGAATAAAGGTCTCTCTAGAGTGTCCTCTCCACTTAATGGTACAAAGCATTTGGGACACTTAAGTAAAATGCAAGCATGTCAAAATTGATTTTACGATTGCATTCCCTTGATTTTGATCTCTAAAAAACATGCCTAGATTTCATGTGCTTTGACTTAGATCATCACCAAAACAAATTTCTTCATCTTTTCTTAATTGGGCAACAATCTCTAAAAACTTAAGGGGCAAACACTATTTTTGGGTATGCATTAACATAGAGAATAGTCAGACTATCTTAATATTTGTCAGGGCCCTAAACAATATGAATATCAAAAACAATAAATCTCAATGATTGGAATATATCTAGTAGCATACAAGTTGATGTCATGTGGGGTGTACCTAAGATAAACTTGAGTGCTTCAATCAATACTTTAATTATCGCTCATTTTTCTTTAGAACTCTTGCAAATGCTTAATAGATTCACTTGAACAATAAAACAATTTATTTAGGTTTCCTTATGTGTAAATGAACTACAAGATCTATGTATTTATAGTCAATTGAATTAAAATTAGGACCATATTGACATGCAAATCAACATCAAACAATAACATGACAAAAAAGATGAGACAAAGAAAGTGAGTGCACTCTAGCTATATAGGCCACACAAATGGGCCTTGAGGCATCCCAATGCTTTGGACATGCCCCAAGATCATTTAGATGCTTTAGACATGGAGCTCAAAACTTGGAGAAATAAAAGGAGATAGAATTTGACAACTGGAGAGAGCAAAAATAAGGTTTGAGGACCATTAAAGTTGACAAAGCACTCCATTGATGCCTAATTTGGACCAATAATCAACAAGTACCCAAACCTCCTAAAATTATACAATTTAATGGCTAATAGATACCTAGGGGACATTTTTAGGTGTTTACAAGAAGCTAACAAGAAGGCATATATTTCTCAATTTAAATCAAATTAGCTAACATAAATAAGTGTTATAAATTAATATGAGTTAATACTAAAGAAATACCATTGGACCATTTTTAGGTGTCCACATTTTCCCCCACTTTGAGGGGTGTGTGTGTGTGTAAGAACACACTTTAAAGTAGAAAAATGATATGTAAATTGGATATTGTTGCACATTTGGATATTTGGAATTGAAATTGATGTGCATTTGAACCCATAAATGTTGAAATATAAAACACTGAAATAAAGTACCTTGTTATGTTGAATTTTTTATGAAGATAAAATAATTTTAGACACCCTATTGGACATGAGCCACCATATTTGAGTAAAATTTAAGTCAATAAGTAGAATATGAGTTATTGAGTAAAATTTGAGTCACTAAGTAAAATATGAGTCACTAAGTAAAATCCGAGTCATTGAAAGTTGGAGTTATACACCCTATTAGATATGGGAGTCCAAATCCACCATGTTTAATATGATGATGCACATGCCCCAAAAACACAAATCTAAATATAATGAATATGATATATACCCCCATTTTGATATGTGGGGTGTTAAGGTGAAATTCATATCTCAAAAGAAAGAGATTATATGTAATTATAGACTCTTAATTTTGGTACAAGGCTTATAATTACAATGTTATCATTGTGTTTTCATGCATATGGATCATTGCTACACTATAGGTTCTTATTGTTGTTAAGGTGTGGAGCTAAAAGCTTCACCAAAAGAGCATTTTGCAGAGTTGCAGCAGTTACACAGTAATCGGTGTCAGTCAGGAGCGACCGATGTTGATCAAGAGCAGTACAGAAGACGCCGGCGTCAACAGGAATCGACCGACGTCGGTCACAGGCAAACAGGTAGGAACCGGCGTCGGTTACCTGTGCGTCCAGAGAGCTATGTTCATGGATAGAACTGAGTGTTTGCATGATGGGATTAAGTCATAGTCTTAAGTCTGCGTCTTTATTATTAGTAAGACTGTTTTAGAGCCCTTGTTTAAGAGGCATAACTATTGGTTGTAAATGCATGCTCATGTTTCCTAATTCTATATGTAGGATTAGATCTTCTTAGCTTATTGTATTGTATGAATGTTGAACAGTACAAAATTGTACATGTGAATCAATCCAGGTTGTTGGAGTTGATTGTACTTGAGAGAGAGAGCTCTTGAGGGAAAGAGATCTAGAGAGAGATCTGTACATCTGAGAGAGGTGTCGAAGAAAGAAGTTTCTTCAATTGTATTTCTTCTGTAAAGAGTTTAATACAAGTTTTCAGGGTGGTTTCTTGTATCTCTTGTTCTTTGCTATTTATCATTCTAGTTACTTATCATTCTAGTTAATTCCGCGTTTATTGATTTCATAAGTGTAATCAAAATTGTTGGTTGATCCCCAACAAGTGGTATCAGAGCTTAGGTTCACTAACAGGTGGTTCAGATTTGTGTAGTGTGTATTGATTACAGGGTACTCACAGGGGTTTTTGCAGGAATTTCTGTTTGAGTGGGAGAAGCAATGGCAGAAGAAAGTAAACTGAGAATGGAGAAGTTTAATGGCAAAAATTAACAACATTGGAGAATGCAGATAGAGGATTATCTGTATCAGAAAGATCTATACCTACTGTTAGGTGAGATTGCAAAGAAGCCCACAAACATGGATGATGAAGAATGGGAAGTTCTTGATAGAAAGGCTCTGGAGTCTAAAAGACTGAGTCTGGCATCTACTGTGATATCTAATTTATCACAGGCAAAGTCTATGGTAGAGTTAATGACTACTTTAGCAAATTTGTATGAAAGACCCTCAGCTTCAAATAAGGTATATCTTATGAAGCAGTTATTTAATTTGCATATGCAGGATGGTGGATCTGTGTCTAATCATCTGAATGATTTCCATAGAATTGTAAATCAATTAAGTTCAGTCAATATAGTGTTTGATGATGAAATTAAAGCTCTTTTAATATTATGTTCTTTGCCTGAAAGCTGGCATAGCTTAGTAATGGTAGTTAGTAATACTGCATCTGCTTCAAATATTTTAAAAGTAAAGGATGTTGTTAGTATTATCTTGAATGAGGAAATTCGCAGGAAAAGCACAAAGAAAACATCAGGGAACACTTTAAGTTTTGAGAGCAGGGGAAGGCAAAAAGAGAAGAGCAAGAAAGGGAGATCAAGATCTAAGTCAAAGGTGAGAGGTAGATCCAAGTCCAGAAATGGCAGGAAGCCACATTGCTGGAATTGTGGAAAGATAGGGCACATAAACAGTGATTGCTGGTCAAAGCCTTGGGAGGATAATTAGCATGAAGGAAAGGAAGAAGCAAAGGTCGCAGGTATTGCACAAGATGCTTTAATATTCTCTTTGCATAATAATATAGAATCTTGGGTGTTAGATTCTGGTGCATCTTTTCATGCTACCCCTAATAGAGAATATTTTAGTGACTATGTCCATGGAGATTTTGGAATAGTGTATTTAGGGGATGATGAGCCTTGTAAAATTATTGGCAAAGGTAAAGTGCAGCTGAAAATGCAGAATGGCAACACATGGGTGTTGAGAGATGTTATGCATGTTCCTAGCTTGAAGAGGAATTTGATTTTTATAGAAAAGTTAGGGGATGAGGGTTGTACAGTAACTCTCACAGCTGAATCTTGGAAGGTGACCAAGTGTGCACTTGTAATGGCTAGAGGTAAGAGAGTAGGTACTCTTTATTTATGTAATTGTGTTACTAACAATTCTCCTTCTGTAATATCTACTTCAGATGTGGATGCAAAATTGTGGCACTCAAGGCTTAGCCACATGAGTGAGAAGGGAATGTCAATTCTTAAGTCTAAAGGTAAGCTTTCAGATTTGAAAAGCATAGATTTGGATTTTTGTGAGCACTGTGTTTTTGGGAAACAGAAGAGAGTGAGTTTTCTCAAGACTGGGTCAACAAAGAAGAAGCATAAGTTGCAGCTTGTTCACACAGACGTGTGGGGACCGGCTCAGGTTACTTCTATTAGAAGATCACAGTACTACGTTTCGTTCATAGATGATGCTACAAGAAAGGTATGGGTCTATTGTATTAAGAAGAACTCTGATGTATTTGAGACTTTTAAGATTTGGAAAGCTATGGTTGAGAATGAAACAGGCAGGAGATTGAAGTGCCTCAGATCTGACAATGGTGGTGAGTTCTGCAGCTATAAGTTCAACTGGTATTGTTATATGCATGGAATCCGTAGGCAAAGGACAGTTCCAAGGACACCTCAGCAGAATGGAGTTGCTGAAAGGATAAACAAAACAATTATGGAGCGTGCAAGATGTATGAGATTACATGTTGGTTTGCCCTTAGAGTTTTGGACAGAAGCTATTGACACTACAGTGTACCTGATTAACAGAGGACCCTCTACAGCTCTGGATGGTGGAATTCCAAAAGAGACATGGACAGGTAAAAAGATAGATCTCTCATTCCTCAAAGTTTTTAGTTGTGAAGCCTTTATGCACGTTGATAAGGAAAATAGAAAGAAGCTGGATGCTAAGTCTATGAGGTGCACATTTATTGGCTATGGCTTAGATGATTTTGGTTTCAGGTTTTAGAATCTAGGAACTAACAAGATAATTAGGAGCCGTGATATTTTCAATGAAAAAGTGATGTATAGTGATCAGCGGAAGAAGCTGAATCAATTTGAGCAGAGCAATGGAGAATTAGACGAGGTGACAGTCCAAAATGAGCTCGCGAGAAGAAGAAATAATCACTTGTAGGAAAACACAGAGACCGATGTCAGCCAGGTAGGAACTGGCGTTGACAGAACAGAAATTGATGTCGATCATACAGTGACCGACGGCGGCAGGATAGGAATCAACGTCGATCAGAAAGAACCGACGTCAGCCAGTTATAGGCCTGGAAGTGATCGAGGTCAATCACTGTCAGAGAATTTGGACGGATAGCGTGTTGTGAATGAGTCTCAAATGCCCATCAGGAGGTCAGAAAGGGTAAGTAAGCCTCCAATTCGATATTCCCCTTCATTATTCTATTTATTGCTAATTGATGGTGGAGAACCAGAGAGTTTTGAAGAAGCAATACAGGTAGGGTCCAAGAGTCAGTGGGAGCGTGGCATGGTTGAGGAAATGGAGTCCTTGAAAGAGAACCAAACATGAGATTTGGTTGAGTTGCCAGCTGGTAAGAAGACACTGAAGAACAGATGGACCTACAGATTGAAGGAAGGTGAGAATGGACAGATGAGATATAAGGCCAAATTGGTAGTAAAAGGATTTGCATAAAAACCAAGTATTGATTTTGGTGAGATTTTTTCTCTTGTTGTTAAAATGACTTCTATATGGATTGTACTGTCTTTAGTTGCTATTGAGGATTTGCATCTTGAGCAGCTTGATGTTAAGACAATGTTTCTTCATGGAGATTTGAATGAAGAAATATATATGGAACAGCCAGAAGGATTTGAGGTCAAAGGTAAGGAGAAGCTAGTGTGTAGATTGAAGAAAAGTTTGTATGGCCTCAAGCAAGCTCCTAGACAGTGGTATTTGAGATTTGACAGGTTTATGACTAAGCATGGCTATAGTAGTTGTCAATCTGACCATTGTGTGTATTTTAAGAGATTGAATAATGGTAGATATATTATTCTGTTGTTGTATGTAGATGATATGCTGGTTGCAGGATCACACATGTAGGATATCTCTGAGCTTAAGGTGAAATTAGCTCAAACATTTGCCATGAAGGATTTGGGAGCAACAAAAAAAATCCCTGGCATGAGCATTAAGAGAGATAGGAAAAATCACAGGTTGATTTTGTCTCAAGAGGATTATGTGAACAAGGTGTTGAAACGGTTCAATATGCAGGATGCAAAACCGGTAAGCACACCTTTGGCTGGACATTTTAAATTGAGTAAAGAACAATGTCTTAATTCACATGATGAGGTAGAGTACATGAGTAGAGTTCCATATTCTTCTACAGTAGGAAGTTTAATGTATACAATGGTGTGTACTAGACCGGATATTGCCCAAGCAGTGGGAGTTGTAAGTAAGTATATGGCCAATCCAGGAAAGGAACACTGGAAAGCAGTTCAGTGGATCCTTAGATATCTGAGAGGAACCAGCAGTAGGCATTTGTGCTATGGAGGTTCAGATACTTCTCTACATGGTTATGTAGATTCAGATATGGCAGGTGATTTGGATGGCAGGAGGAGCACCACAGGATATGTTTTCACTGTTGGTGGAACGACGGTTAGCTGGATATCAAAGTTGCAGAAGGTTGTTGCCTTGTCAACTACAGAAGCAAAATATATTGCAGTCACAGAGGCTAGCAAAGAGATGATATGGATGACACGGTTCATGGAAGAGCTTGGAAAGGAGCAAGAGAGTTGCAAATTATACAGTGATAGTCAGAGTGTAATTCATTTGGTTAAGAATTCAGCCTTTCATTCAAGAACAAAGCACATACAACTAAGGTACCACTTCATAAGATAGGTATTAAAAGATGGTGAGTTGAAGCTGGAGAAGATCCATACAGATAAGAATCTTGCTGATATGTTAACCAAGCCGATTACAAAGGAGAAGTTGAATCTTCATTCAACTTCTATTGGTCTTCATGATTGAGTTGAAGATGGAGGAGCTAGAAGATGTTGCTGTACAGGTACTGGTGCAACTGTTTATCTCCAAGTGGGAGATTGTTAAGGTGTGGAGCTAAAAGCTTCACCAAAGGAGCATTTTACAGAGTTGCAGTAGTTACACAGTCACCGGCGTTGGTCAGGAGTGACCGACGTCCGTCAGGAGCAGTTCAGAAGATGCCGACGTCGGTCACAAGCAAACAGGCAGGAATCGGCATCGGTTACCTGTGCATCCAGAGAGCTATTTCCATGGATAGAAATGAGTGTTTGCATGATGGGATTAAGTCATAGTCTTAAGTCCGCATCTCTATTATTAGTAAGACTATTTTAGAGCCCTTGTTTAAGAGGCATAACTATTGGTTGTAAATGCATGCTCATGTTTCCCAATTCTATATGTAGAATTAGATCTTCTTAGCTTATTGTATTGTATGAATGTTGAACAGTACAAAATTGTACATGTGAATCAATCTAGGTTGTTGGAGTTGATTGTACTTGAGAGAGAGAGCTCTTGAGGGAAAGAGATCTAGAGAGAGATGTGTACATCTGAGAGAGGTGTGGAAGAAAGAAGTTTCTTCAATTGTAATCCTTCTGTAAAGAGTTTAATACAAGTTTTCAGGGTGGTTTCTTGTATCTCTTATTCTTTGCTATTTATCATTCTAGTTACTTATCATTCTGGTTAATTTCGCGTTTATTGCTTTCATAAGTGTAATCAAAATTGTTGGTTGATCCCCAACAATTGTTGCATTTCCATTTGTGTTGGAACCCGTATTACCTTCTTGTGTCATTATTCCTTCCTAATCCATCATATTTATACCTTGGGATCCACCTAGGTGTCTTGTAACTCATATAGTTATATATTTTATGGATTTTTGTGCTGACCATTTTTTAAGAATTCTGAAAGTGATCTTGACCCTTTTTAGAATAGTCTAAAAGTGGATAGGTTAGTTATGAGGTTGTTGCCTATTCTCCTTTGTGCTCATCATGTTTCATTGTGCTTTATTTTTTGATTTTACTGCTTCGGTGTGGTCAACATGGGTGCCAATAGGGCCTAATATCAATTTAATAATTCTATATATACATAAGCACCTTAATGCATTTCATATCAAGCAATAAAAAGCACACCACTTATTGATCATATCTTATGTTCTCAAGGATGACATCTATACATCAATTCAATTGATTTCCTATTCTGCACACTTGTACCAAGAGAGGGCCTAAGTGAAATAGGATATAATATCCATTGATTATCTTAGGGAGAGGAGGTTTAGTCTCATTTCAATTGTTGGGATAGGTCACTCACTTGTTGTAGACACCTTATTTTGGTACATGGCCCTTCTCCATTGCATCTTTGTCACTATTTATCACACTTGGCATATTTGTGAATATTTGGCTCTTTTTTAGGACTTTACTTCAACATTGGACTCTTCACAACCTTGTATCATCCATATTTCCTCATAAGTACCACATATTTCTTAGTTGTCTATATCAAGATCCATCTAATTATCCTTAGGCTAGCTTGATTTCTATTTTGAGCCCTTTTCTAAACATGACCAAAATTGTGGGTCCATAATTCTGGTGATGACCATAATCATGGGTTCATAATTTTGGTGACTCACATTTTGTGGGTCCTTTTGCTATGAGTTATTTTTCCATGTCTTGAATGTTGGTTCTCAATATTTTGTATAGTCAACCCAATTATTATTGTTTCCTTGTGGGTCCTATATATACAAATATAACCTAAGCTATTTGACATCTCCTATCATCCAGATCTCTTATAAGCCAAGTCTTTCACGCACAAAAATCAAGTCTTCTTAAGAGGTATACATATTTTCCAAGGAGCTTGCATAACGAACCTACATTTATCTCATCATCTATTCAAGTCTTGTGCCAATGTATCTTATACCAAAATAAGGTAATAACGAAGCATATAATTGCATTTGATTATCTAGGAGAGGATTTGAAGTCTTTTCTCTCATTTGGGTTGGGATCAATCACAAAGCACTAGAACTAAATTAAGCCTTGATTCTGAGCATCACAATATGTTATTAAAACCTTCATGGGGGTCTATACCACTAACCTTGCACATATTCTCTATTCTTCCAACATTATGGATAAATAAGGCTAAGTTAAAGGAAAACACATTCAGAGGATAATGCACAATAATTTAGTGAAACGAAGCCAAAAACATAGTCATCAACCTTTATTAAAGTGTTCTCAAAAGTTTAAGATTGAGAAGTACTAAATTGCCAAAATCGTAGTAGGAAACCACAATCGATGGAAGATTATGTGACCTTTTTTATTATGGGTCCATGATTATGGTCACCTTCCAGATTATAGTCATTTTCTAGGGTTTCAGTTAGATTAGTCTTAGAAACCTATTTCTAATCTCAGAAGTCAGCTACCTAACACACTTGTGTTCATTTCAATCATTTACCTCCATTGTAACAACCCACTTGGTTAGACACAAAAATACATGATTTTTAAAAAATTAAATATATATACCATAAATAGATTACACCTAAGAATCTAAATAGAGATCACAAATATATTCAAGTGATAATAGTAAGTATACATATTACATCACATATCTCTAATGTCATGAAGATGCTACATAAAATGAATATAGAAAGTAATACAATAGCTCAACCACAACTGATGCAACTCTGCAGTCTCCGCTACCATCATAAAATAATAAGTAATTATAATTCTTCATGATAATACTCATTAATAATATTCAATCTAATACAATGTACATAATTTAGATACCTGGCTCTCCAAAGCATGAGCTCCCTAGACTCTCTAGTATCTATGGCAATCTCAAGTGTTGTCTCAATAGTTGTACTGTTGTGGGGAGGGAGAGCATCATTTGAATGCTTTACCACACCAAACATGGACTAATGATCCCCCACACTAATCCCATCAGGGAATGGCCCTCCCTTCATGGATGAGTAGATAGTAACAACACGAGAATCCATGGAGAGTAGCAAGTATTCATATGTTGTATGATTCTAAACTAAACATGCAGTGTATCATAGAAATCTGTTCTATTGCAAGATATCACACTAACATGTGAACCATACCCATAAAATGATAATGTCTCACTAAACATACTTTGGTTGAAATATTTAAAAATAATAAATGATAATGATCTAGATCAATCAATTTCATACACACCACTTGATCAGATTGCCTTCATCAAACATTGTAATGCCAATAAACTAGTGAAGTCCATCTCACTCTTTACTTTGCATTAGCAATGCAAATTGGTCATAAACAATTCAACCACAAGATTCATCAACTTACATCTTATTAGCAAATGCATCTCACAACACGCTATACATAGGAGTAATAACAACATACATTAAATCTGTCTAACATATGCATGAATCTTCCATTATATTATATCCCATACTAGAAATAATGATTACAAATATACCACCTAAGTAGACATACAATTTAACTGTACAATTCAACAATATAATTAGTTTCCAGTTATCTACACCCTATGGCATCCCATACTACCACAGTCCAATATTTTATGACTTAACTACAAGATTTCCACAATCAATCATATGAAGTAGTCTCAAATACATGGAAACACAAGTAACTATACATATAATAAAGTAAGTCATCATTCCACAGAATAGAATAACATATTAATATAACATTAGCTAAACTCTCAAGTTTACATGTACACATATACAAGTCTTTCCAACTGTAATAACACACACTATCCATACCAATAACCAATAGGTATACAATAAAATAGTCAGATGTGAATTTGAGTTTGGGTATAATCACTATAGTAAGTACCATCCAGGTACAACATAATTTTACACTATAGTACCTTATGATATCCCATACTATCATAGGTTCCCAACTACATATCAATCCATACTCTAATCATATGATTTTCAAGAATCAACTGACTCATTCCGATAATAACCAGTAAATAATAACAAATTTTACCATGCAGGTATACTGCATACCATCAACATGCACCACGATGCACTACTATACTTAAGTATAAAAACAAATTTATAATAACATACCTTTAGTATGTGATGCACACATGTATCCCCTATTGAATACACAAGACAAACAATCATTCTTATTATCAATTATGAGTCGGCTAATTCATAAATCTCATTATGACTTTGCACCCTAACAACTTATTGATTTTAGGAGCTTGTTTCAAGGGTTATAAATCATGATTCTTAAGAAATTTAATGACATAAACAAATCATCCAAGGAACTATAAGTATAATCTGCACATACCAACACTGGCTCATCCTAATGTACACCACATATAGACATTTCAATGTTATGCAATTTCTAAACCATAATTTAGTGATTTAATCAAAACTACCAAGCATAATATCCAACTCATGAAGTAGTTAAAAATACATAGAACACACACATTCTATACAACAACTTAGAACACCTAGAGATTCATTTCCCCCAAATGTAAGGAATCCAATATAATAATCGACTGGTTGCTAGGGGTTTTTTAAGTAATCCTTCACTAAGTTATCCATGAGTAATATTGCCAATTTTAGTTAATGATCCACCCGAGAATATTACTTAAATGAATCCTCCTCAGGTTTTTAACTATATTAAAAGTCAAAACATATACTTGATATATTGTCAAACTTTAGGTGACAGTTTTCCAATAAGTATGAGATTTAAAAAAACTATTCAATGTTCGACCGTTCAACTCTAAGGTTAATTTATTCTATGTTTTGATAATAAATTATTTTATTAATCAACTTCTAATTTTTATAATGATCTTATAACCAATCAATTCATGGAGTCCCAAGCCTTTATTCATCCAATTAGGTATAAGCAAACACATTTAGAATACATACTACTATGTTTCCAGAGTCATAATATATATACTTACATGAAACTCAAATGTGTGTGTGTGTGTGTGTACATACATACATACATACATAAATATGTGTGTATGTATGTATATGTGTGTGTGTGTGTGTACACACACACACACACACACACACACACACACACACACACACACACACAAACATATATACAAACACGCACACACACACACATATATACATACAAACATATATATATATATATATATATATATATATATATATATATATATATATATATCCTTGTGTGTGTGTGTGTGTGTATGTGTGTATATACAAACACACACACACACACACGAAAGGATATATATATATATATATATATATATATATATATATATATCCTTTCATGTGTGTGTGTGTCTACACACACACACACACGAAAGGATATATATATATATATATATATATATATATATATATATATATATATATATCCTTTCATGTGTGTGTGTGTGTCTACACACACACACACACACACACACACACACACACACACAAACACACACACACACATGAAAGGATATATATATATATATATATATATATCTCAAAACTTTGAATCCGATAAGATTCTTGATAGATATATAACATAATGAGATATTAACAACATATCCCGCACTACAGTATGTATATATATATATATATATATATATATCCTTGTGTGTGTGTGTGTGTATGTGTGTATATACAAACACACACACACACACATGAAAGGATATATATATATATATATATATATATATATATCCTTTCATGTGTGTGTGTGTGTCTACACACACACACACACACACACACACACACACACAAACACACACACACACATGAAAGGATATATATATATATCTCAAAACTTTGAATCCGATAAGATTCTTGATAGATATATAACATAATGAGATATTAACAACATATCCCGCACTACAGTATATATATATATATATATATATATATATATATATATATATATATATATATATATATCTCAAAAATTTGAATCCGATAAGATTCTTGATAGATATATAACATAATGAGATATAAAAAACACATCTCGCACTACAATATATATATATATATATATATATATATATAAACACCCCACACACACACACACACACACTCACATTTCTCAAAAAGTCGAATCCGATAAAATTCTTGATAGATATATAACATAATGAGATATTAACAACATATCCCACAATACAGTATATATATAAACACCACTTATATCCTTATACACACACACACACACAAGTGTGTATTTATCCAATATTTAAACTAGGTTAATTGCATATATAAAGTCTATATTGGATATTGGTCTATTGTAATGCACCTAGTTATATTATTCCATAAACCATTTTGATATTGCATACAATATTAAATATCTGATTTTATATTATAATATTGCATAAACAAAAGCTAACCAACGTGTTGAATATATATATTGAATTCTTTTTTGTTACATATATATTCCATAAAAAACATCTATGACACCAAAGTAGATCTATTGATTTATTTTACTCAAATTTTTATTAAATAATTTGTTGGCATATCACTAACATGTACTACACCAAAATTTGAGGGCATCATAAATCAAGTTTTTCATAATTTTCCACTACAATTAGAATTACGACAACACCACACTTATATCTAGCTGGGCTAATAATATTTTGTTACATACATATATTCTAGAGTTCCCAATTCCAAATAACCAAACATAATTTACTAACCCGCTAAAAGTGGATCTCCCTCTACACTTCCCGTTAATTCACAATAAGGTAAAATATAATATGCACTGGACAATGTATAAAGAAACTCGTGGTAGTATTGAAGAAAGTTGCTTTCACCATATAATTGTTAAACACAGGAAACAAATGTGAAGTGACTTGTACTCCCAGAAAGGAACATGACCTCAGTAAATATAAATTATAATGCCCTATCTAGACAAGGAGGTAAACACATATTTGAAGTCTATTAATAGCGTAGAGGGGCTTTTTGAATTTGTTGAAATCTTTGACTGAAATGGAACGCAATGTTGCTTGAGTTGAAACAACTGAGATAAAAAGAATGTTGGCAATGTTGCTCTTGGGCTGAGTCAAGAAAAGAATAGAACATAACTTTGATCCACATAGCTTTAATGGGGTGATTCACTTGAGAGTGAATATATATATATATATATATATATATATATATATAAAAGCTATGTTTAAACCCAAATTGGCCCAACCATTTTCTGAAAGAGTCCAGGCATGTAGATTGACTCCTATTACCAAGTCACTATAGATAAACATCCAATACTCTTTGCTGTTCTATATAAGATGTTAAAATTTTGCAATAAGCAATACTTTAAACCCTTAACTCCAAGTCACTTATATGGATCCCAGTATCCACAGACCATACCTATTTAGTAAGTATTAACAACTTACGTATTACGAATCATTACTAAATTTTTACCTATCATATTCCACTCAGGTTGAGATTCTCATGTAATATCATGATATCATATGATATAACTTAGCAATATGATATAACCATATTGAGATAGGATGTATCCCTATTATATTCATTATAATATAATATTATATCTGTACAAATCGCCAATATTCTGATATAATATGATAACATATATTATATGAAAATTATCAAAACATAATTCACTACATGTATTGCATATCGCCATCTACCTCTAACCACTATATTATGTATCTTTTATTGTATATATACCTATATGACGCTATTCAATATCTAGATTGCTATAATTAAAATCTTACCACTATTTATTAACACACCAAATAATAGTTCACTTCAGTGGATCCAGGGCTTCATTAGGTGGACTCATATATTTTAATATGATTTAAAAGAAACATAAAGATATAATTTGTTATCCATATAATAGTTATATATATACTTTTATGTATATATGTAATGAAAATATATATATCAAATTTTTGAATATATATCCTTTCTTTTCAAGTAGTAACTACACATAGCTCAACATATACATAATTCTAAGTAAAATATATCCATAAGCAAAAGATACCCCCTACTTGGTACTCGTTTCCAAGTCGAAATAGTATGGTTTGTGAAACTTCCTCCCTTTTCCAATGTTTCAGCTCCTATAAAATTGTTTCATGCCCTGTCTTAAATAGAGCAAAAGATGCTAATTTCTCTTCTAGCCTTTGTTTTAGTTTTTCTTTTAGTTTTATTGTTTTTTGTTAATTTAAGGCTATTTTAATTCTTTTCCTAATTTTCCTAGTTTTAATTTATTTTTTTATTTTTAATGTTTTTAAAGAAAAAAATTCCCTTTTATTTTAATTATGAAATTCTATTTTCATATTTATCCATTTTAAATCATATTTTGGAATTTTAAAGGAAAATTAATAAAATAATAAATAATGATTTGAATTTAAATTTTACTTTACCTTTAAAATAATACTGACTTATTAGGCTAACCATACAAGGGACTTTTATTCCTCTTGCATACCTACTTAAGCAATCATAGAAATAAGCAATTTAAACAATCATTTTTAAATGTATTCTAACATGACTAATTATCATGGTGTGTGTAGGGTTTCGCTAGCACTTTATTGACTGATGATATCACCATCTACATCATTCTCTCTGATGATGATCTCCCTCCAGTGTGCTCGAGGGAAGAATTCACCTGTGCCCACCTCACACACACACAGGTAGTTAGGCTATATCACATGATATTCAAAATCAACAATATGTAACAATAACAATTCATTAATATGCTTAAAAATGAAAGTGCATACATATACCAACTCATACTAAGCAATCATGAATTATCATGAAATTAAGCAACATACTAATATCTCAAAATAACATTATCTTAAGCTTAATAAGAAAATATAGTCAATATCATGTGTATCTACCATATCCATCTATAAATAATCAAATAATTAGCTTAGTGAGGAATCAAAATGTAACATCCTTCCCCCTTAAAGCAAGTTATCATCCTCGATGACTCTTATTCAATGATAAATTCTCAATTAAAAACATTTCTTAGCAAAGTAATAATATGATATACAATATCAAACTAAGAAAATAAATGGAAAATTAATTGCATAACTCACCATAGTTCCTTTAAATTACACTATTCCTGGCATATTGGTCCCACAAGACCCTATTCAATAATATTTTATTTTATGCAAACAAAGTTTGCGAGAATTACTTGCTCTAATCGATTCTATCATGACCACCTTGGGGTCTAGAATCATCAAGACATGCGTATATACTATAGGACTGACCACTTCTGTTACCTTGAAGGGTCCCACATATCTTAGTGAAAGTTCTCTGACTCCTCAAAACATATAAGATCATCACACAAGTTAGTAAATGATTGATGAGAGTTTCACAAAAATCTTCTATCCCTCAACACATCTCTCTATCCTAGAGAGTGTTTTTCTCATCATGGATAAAAGTAATTGTTGTAGTAAAATTTCACCTCAGGGGTTTATATGTTTAATCCCATGCTTAGCCATTGAGCTAGGTCAAAACTAGACTAAGGGGTGGCTAGGTGCTAGGGACAAAGGGGTATGACACACAACATTTATTCACACTATAACATTGGCATTACTTCCACACAAGGCACAAACCTTATGCGCTTACTTGAATCACAACAATGAAGGGATTGGATATGTGTTGGATTAGTCATAACATGGTGCAACTAGGGGTTCAGGGGACTTAGTCAGATGCAAAGGTGGTTGTTGTTCTCTGATCACTAACCCCTTCAAGATGAGGCCCAATAGGGGTAAACCTCCTTATGGACATAGTGGGTTCATTCTAGATAATGATATCGATACATGCTCTAAGGCCTAGGTGTCTTCTGGCTCAACGCTCTAGTACTACAAGGTGGTTGAGGCCATGAAGTGGTACATTGGTGCCACTAATGACTTGGTTAGATCCTTTTATATAATATATGAAAGCATTTAGTGAACCAAGTTTACATGAGTTAGTCTATATCTATAACATCCTGTTAACTTGTAAAGAACAACTTACTCCATATCTTCTAGATCTATTCTCATTAGCTTAAGCAATAGAGTCCTTGGGAAAATACAATGTAATGTTATCTTTACTCTACATTTTAGTGTCTCACAAGTGAGCATGAGCATACATTAGATATCCTATAACTAGAGTGCAGAATAAAATACTAATGCTGGCTCTCCATTTTTCTAGAGATTCACTATTCATTTTCTCCTCTTTTTTCTCCTCAAACCACTCTCCTTTATAGATGAGAGTTGTCTTCTACCAAATTGGAGGGGCACATGCCGAGTGATGAGGTATCTCAGGACTACCGATGCCATAATGTTGTATAGGTCAAACATGCATGTGTCACATGTAGAATTATCCCTCAAGGCCAGTTTACCACCTCCACTCTTTCGACATTCATCCAGCTTAATCCACCTCATACAAAATATATCAGGAACATCTTTAAAGTAGTTGGTCAATTTTCAACTGTCCGCCAGGTGGTGCAAGGTTCACAGGGACTCCTCTAGCTTAGCTCCCAAAATGTACAAAAGAGGGGTTATGCAGCTATATCAAGGGTGGCCTTGTGCCAAGGTTTGATAAGTTGGCACATCCATGTACTTAGCACAAAATAGGGGCCCAACATCACCCCATATAAAATTACTAATCTACCCCAGACTAGTCTTTAAGTACCTTGGGTACGTAGAACTTGAGTGCCCCCTACCTCAAGTCTTCTCTAAAGATTTTAAAGCCTTGGATGGTACCCTTTATCTCCTCCAAGGTACCATATGCTTTGGTGGATGTGGCTTCTAAGGCCAATACATCCATGCTCTCCAATTCTTTGCAGAAGGCTTCCAGTCTCTCTTTGGCTCTCGTCACTCCTCCATCCAAGAGCTCACCCTAATCACTTAATTTTATTTGGAAGGTGTGGAAAATTCCATCCAAATTTTGCTCTTGGTTTTTCAATTGCACACTCAAGGAGTTGACTCTTACCATCATTTGTATGTGCTCAACCTTGAAAACCATGAAGGATTATTAGAGTAGGGTGTCCTTTTCCTCCTTTATCTTCTTCAGGCACATGTCAATGAACTCTACTTGTTTGGTAAAGTTGAAAAATGTGGTGTCTTCTTCCTCCGTGCCTTCTTCAAGCTTGATGAAGAGGTCTTCCACCAATTCCATTTTTGGCTCAACTACCTTTGCAGGTCCTCATAGGGGTCTGCATGCTCTTCCAACATTGGTTGTATCCTTAGGATCATTTATTCTACGAGCGTGTAGACATAATAAACCTCCTTCATCTTAGAGGTGTCCATATTGGCTAGGAGGGATGGATCTACTCCTTTTACATGCTTTATCAGCTTCTAGAGCTTGAGTTTCATTGCCTCAAGTTCCTTCTCTATGTCTTTGGTGATCTTTCTCCAGCTACTAGTGTGAACATCATTAATAATATTCTCATCTTGATGAGCACATTTTCTGAGTGCACTGGGTTCATGTCCTTGGGGTTCAAAAGATGGTAATCATGCCCCTCATCTGGATTCATGGCTCACCAGATTGCCTTGGAAGGAACCTCTAACTTAGGTTTATCCATAAAGCAATCCATTACCTAGGAGACTTGGTGGTGCATGAGGATTGTAGTGGCTTTTAGGGGCATGCTCTTCATCATATAGAGTTATTCTCCCTCTTAAAGTTCATGCTATACCCTTATTCTATTTATAGGATTATACTCCTCATCTTCATCCAGCTCTACCTCTTCACTTGCACTGGTGCCTGACCCCATGCTATCTTTACCTTATTATCTTTATTCTTCTTCTTTAGTGCTAGAAATGTCATCCTACTATCTTTTTAGGGGTTCTTCCATGGACTTTTACCCCTCATCTTTTTCTTGATGCAACCTAGTCTCCATTTGTTATTCTAAGGTGCCAGTATCACCTTCTTCTTCCTTAGGTGCCCCCTCCTAAATGTGGGGTACTTGTTGTGTGGCTTCTTCCACTATAATAGTGGTGTTACTAGGTGATTCATTTGGTGGCTCTTCTTTGTTAGGTCCCATATTAGTGGGGCCCTTCTTCTCTTTTTATTTCATCATGCATGCCCTTTCGGCCTGGGCCACCTTCTCCTCTATTTCTTTCTTCTTGGCCTTCTCTAACTTGGCCTTCCTCTTTTTGGCTTGTGTGGCACACTTATTTTCTCCTTCTCTTACCTCTTTGGCCTCTATCTTATTAATATCAGCTTGGGACATACCCTGAGCTTCCATCTCTTCATGCTTTATGCACAATTTTAGTGCCTCATCAATGTGACCTTTGTCTAGGCCCATTTCCTCCCATTTATGCCTTAGAGCCTCTTCCATTTGTGCTTTAGAGTGGGTTTCTTGCCCAAATTCCTTGCTCTTATACTTTGATCTATGCTCCTCTACTCTACACTCCTCTACTCTCTTTCACTCTTTGGCTTCTACCATTTTAATGATCTCAGGCTCAATTTTAGCCTTAGCCATTTCTTCCTTCTGCTCCTTTAATTACTATGCCTTCTAAATGTCAACCTCATAGGAGCTAAGTCTTTTCAACATGTGCTTGGGTTTTTCTAGATTTGGCTGGGGTGATGGGTAAGAGGCCTACTCACTCGAGGATTCTACTTCTTCTACCATAATGGTAGTGCTATGCCTCCATTCCTCCTTGGATACCTCAGTCTCTTCTTTCATAGTAACCACTTTGGGTGTAGGAGAGGGGGATTTCCCTTTCTTTCATTCCTTTAGGTTGGAGGTGATTTCAGGGGTGAAACACACATGGTTCAAGTAGGAATCAAATGTAGATGCCTCTTTTTTTGAAGTGATTTTCACCTTTAAGTTCTTAATTTATTTCAAAGTCTCTCCCCTCTTCTTTATATAGGGCTTCTTCTTCTCTCGGGGTGTGAGGATTCCTTCATCTCTGATCGGGCCCAGGGGTCTCTTCTACCTTTAGTGCTAGCCTCAGTGCTAGGAAATCTTCTCTTAGGCTTCATCTCATAGTAGAGCCTATGGATGAATCCCAAGATAGTAACTTTATGAATGGGATCAATGTTCATTCAATCTGAGACACCTTCTTCATCCTCAATCATCCTTCCATCTATGCATGGAAACCTATGCCACATCTTCTACTCTTTGCATCAATCTCTCTAACTGGGATGTCATACTTTACACATTTGGAATCTAGAGGAGCATATCTCAGAAGTACTTGGCCAAGAAGGAAAAGGGAAGCTTTAACCAACCTGATTTATTTTCATCCTTTAGCATGATCCAAATAATGCAGTAATGTTGCATCATGACAAAAGTAGCTATCTTGAACATGCTCAATGGGAGCCCCTAGGGAATGCATCATTCTAGTCTAAATGCTTCAATGTATCACTCACACCAGTGCATTACATGAGTCTTGTATTTGGCATCGAAAGTGGTTGGGTAGGTGTATTCCTTGTACTTATGTAGGGGGGATTTGTGGGGTTATAAAAATACCCACATCTTGTCCTTGCTCCCATCTAGGTTCTTGATCTCCTCCATGATAATCAAGATCAAAATGGAGCCCCATATAAAAGCCCCCTTCACACTATGGCATTCACATGCATTCTTTGTGAGCTCAGTGGTGATGAAATGCACTACATTGAATTAGATGCCTTATGTCATGTGGTATGCCAAGTAGAGATAGGCTTTGGATACATCTGTCCATCACTCTTTAGGACATAGCTTTGAGCTAATGAGGCATGCTATTGCCTTCATGCCTTGGTCTTTACACCTAGTGATGGGGAATGTGTATCCCCCTTTGAAGTAGTTTAGGAGATTTGCAATGTGCTCTACCTCTTCATCATCCCCAAATAATTAGTGGATGTCTCTCTTGATGTTTAGCAGCCTAGTGATCTTATTTATGAGGTATACCAAAATCCTCATGCATCAATTTGCATAGTATACACAGTCCTCATTGACATGCAAGAGGAGAAACTATACCATCTCCTCAAGCTTTCCAAAGTAAGGCAATTCATAAATCTGAGTTACACCTGATGCTTTAAGTATATCTCTAATCAAGACATTGAATATGGCATCACCTTTAGGGGTCTTGCACCCTATGTCTACCATCCAATCTTGCACCAAGTCCTAATAATGACTTGACATTCTATGGTTATACTCTCTTAACTAGTAGATGTGCATAAAAGAGCACCATGGTTCCCCCAATGATACCTTAGGTGGGAACTATATGTGTTGATAGGAAATTTTGGTTAGCACCTCTATCTCTACAACCACAATACTGACTACCTCCACTGCTTGCCACTTTGTCTTGACAACAACTGCTTCTTCCATGATCCTAACCCTCTTGGGTTCTATCTGTGCCTCTAAGTAACATGATGCCTTTTATTTATTTACTATTTTGAATGTGCTGATGTTAAACCTTGGTAGGTGTGGCTTATCATAACCTCTAATGGTATTTGGCGTGCCTTAGGTCACAAGATTTTTGTCTATCTTTGAGCTTCACTAGTTGTTAATGGTGACCTAGTGACAACATTCTCCTTTGGCTCTCTGTGCTATTTACTAGCATCTTCTTCACTTTGTACTCTTATCTCATTATGTACGCGATTCTCACTATGTATTTCTTCTCTCTTAGGCATTGATCTTCTTTACTTTAGTTCTCTAGTTTCTATTGTTCTACACTTAAGGTTAGTGAAAACTTTGTAACTTAATCATAGTTTTCATTACACAATTTATACCCTTTTTTTTTCAACCACTATTATTAATACAGGTGTGATGGCATCGGTTCCTCTATTTCTTGGGAAGTGCAAAAATCTTTGAGATATTTAAAAATCCCCTTGTTCCTTACACCTTAAATGTGTGTCTTTGTGCCACCACTGCATTGAATGTTCCTAACAAATTTTTTAGTGAAGCAACATATGGTTCAAATGGTCACTTCTCGCTCCTTTTTGGGTGGATGTTAGCTATTTTTGATGACTTCTCTTCTATGTGTGTCTCTTTGGCATGACCTCACCTTTCTTATGGTAACCTAGGCTTAACACTTCACATGTGTGCATTTTAGCCTCCTTATTTCCACTTCTTTTAGTTATGCTCTTCCTTTGGCACACTCTCTTGTCTTGGTCAATTTCTTTGCACATCATCTTGCCTTGGCCTGTCCCACCCCATACAAATTCCTAGCACTGGCCCTCTAGTGCCTTACCTTATTTTGGTACATTTGCACATGTTTTGGAAAGTATGTGTTCATTTTTTGCCTTGGTCTCAACATAATGGTGCCTTCTTGCTGGTCTTGCACTCAAATTAGTTGAATGTCTTCTTATGCGGTGCTTATCTAGTGCTGGATTGAAAGATACACCTTTTTGTCATAGGTTTATCTAGTACACACATGTTAGGCAAGATAAAGTTTACGTGCCCACAACTTAGATGTCTAGCCTCATGCACTTGGTGGAGTAAGTGCTCAACTCACCTAATTAGAATTATGTGTAAAATGTGGATCCAAGGTTCTTTCGGCCACCACGTGCCACTTAATGCTACTACTATACAAGGGGGGTTTGGATTGCACCAAACTTCATTATGGTTAGTGTTCTTCCAATCCAACTACTGACCAAGAAGTTGAAAGTTACTTAGGACACTTGTGCTAACCTACTACATGTAGGGCTTCAAGCGATTTCCATTGAAATGCCGAAGAAGCATTTCTCTAGACAACATGTGAATCTTGCATTTGCCTATTTCTAAAATGTGGTGGATGATGTATAGACCCATCCACCAAATATATAAATTGGTTAGGTGCTTAAAGTATTTTGAATCATAGAGCAGCACCATGGATCCCTCAATCAGTGCCTTATACTTGATGTGCTTATCATGCCACCACTTTTGGTGCTCTTTCTCAACTTATTAGCTCCACTTAGCCTGGGTGTGCATCTCATCCAAGTGCTCTAAATCTTCCAACCTTGCACTTAGAGATTCCTGGTTATCCAGGTGGCCAATTCATGCAATACACAAGGAAGGCATTAAAAATTCCATGAGCAACACTGCTTCAGTGCCAAACACTAGTTGGAATGGTGTAGCCTTGTCCAGGTGCTTGTAAGTCATGTAATATGCCTAGAGTACTATAGCAACATGGTAATCCCAATCCTTACGACTAATGTCATATATTTTGATGAGGCACATTCCTAGAATTTTTTTAAATGCTTCAATTGTGTCGTTAGCTTGGGGATGATACAAGGTGGTCTTATGGTGAACCACCATATATTTTGTGAGTAGGATGTGCACCATCTCATTGATAAAATGTGTGCCTCGATCACTAGTCAAACTCAGTGAACACCCATACCAGCTTATGATGTTCTCCCATATGACATACATGGCTATTACAACTATACATTCCTTAGTCAGTACAACTTTATCCCACTTTATGAAATAGTTTATGGCTGCTAGAATGTATTTGGTGCTGATACACCTTGTTATGGGAGTGATCAACTCAACAAATTTAATGGCCAATTTTTTGAATGACCCCTGGGCAAGGATGGGAATGAGAAGCATCTCATCCCAATGGTTGGACTTATCTATGCATTAGTATACATCACATGCCTTGGCATACTCCTTAGTGTCATGGGATAGGATTAGCCACCATAACCTTGACTATAATACCTTGCATGTTATTTTTTTCCAGTGTAATAACCTCCTATGATTCCTTTATGTACCTCTTGAAGGATGGAATCTTTTTTGTGTTCCAAAACACAACAGCACAGGACTTTGTCCCTACCTAGTTTATAGAGCTCCTCTTTGATGAGTTGGAAGGGGAGGGTGGACAACAAATTATTTATTTTCCTTGGTAGACATGGTTTGTGGCATAAGCCCTGATGTTAGGAATGCAAAAATCTATGCTAGATCCTCAAAAACATGCTAAACCCTATATAGATGTGCATTTGGTATGTCATACTCAATTGGCATCGCCACATCACTAGAGTTAATTTGGGACAAATGGTCTAGGCCCAAGTTTTACTTTCCAGGCTTAACCATAATAGATAATTAGAATTCCTAGAAGAGAAAAACCCATATACATATGCACCCATGTAAGATAATCTTGTTCATGAGGTACTTCAGTGCCTCATGATCCATGAAAAATATGAATGGGATTGCTAGAAGATATTGTCTAAATTTTTGTAAGGTATATACCATTGCCAGGGTCTCATTCTTGATTGTGGTGTAGTTTTGCTTAGCTTGCATCAAGTTTTTATTTGTGAAAGAGATGGGGTGGTCCATATTACCTTCCCCTAGTTGTGCTAATATGGAACCAATAGCAAAGCTTGAAGCATTAACATGGACATGGAAGGGAGTCATCTAGTTAGGAAATTAGAGAATTAGTGTGCTGGCCAATTTTAGCTTTAGTGTATCAAAGGCCTCCTCTTGCACCTCTTTCTAGTAGAATGTCCCATCTTTACACAAAATATCCTCTAGTGGAACTATGATTTTGGCATGGCTTTGAATGAACTTCCTGTAATAGCCATAATGGCCTAGGAAGGCATGCATGTATTTTTGCATTAAAGGTGTCTAGATTTGAATGATGATGTCTATCTTTGCTGGGTCAACTAGGAAGCCATCCTTACAGATGATGTGCCCAAACATTGTCCTAAAAGGAGTTCCAAATTTGCACTTCTTAAGGTTTAAATAATTTTGGAGCTGTCTACACCTTTCAAACATGAGGCATAAATTGTCATAGTGGTCTCTTACAAGACCACACATAGTCCAGTTATCAAGGTACACTTGGAGGAATTTATGGATGAAGTCCTTAAAGGTGGTGATCACTACCTTGGAGAATATGGTTGGTGCATTATTGAGCCCAAAGGGCATCATGTTGTATGTAAAACAACCCCATTCAGTCACAAAGGTTATTTTGGGCTTATCCTCCTCAATTTGCACTTGATGGTAACCTAAGAATCCATTAATGAAAGTATTAATCTCACATCCTATGACTCCATCTAAGACCTTGTTAGTGAATAGGGTCAAAAATGGATCATTGATGCATGTGGCATTTAATATTCTATAATAGACACAAATATGTATGTGCCCATCCTTCCTTATACTAATGACCATCAGGCTTACCCATTCAGATTCCTATACTGGGTAGATAACATTGGCTACTTATATCCTATCGATCTCCATCTTTACTTTAATGTGGAGGTTTAGGTTCATTTGATATGGGTGCTTCTTAACTGGCCTTGCACCATCCACTAGCTTTATGCTCATTTTACCAAGCAAAGGGTAGGTGCCCTTCATGTATTTATAGCTACGTAGGAATATGTCCTAAAATTCCCTTATAAGATCAATAATTCATGCCATTTCTATCTCAGACCAGTAAGCACCTATAGTGGTGATCTTGGGCTCACATTTTGTACTGATGTCTACTTTGGTGGTCTTGAAAGGTGTGTGGTAGGGTTAATTCTTCGCTTGATGGGAATCCTCAACCTACCTTGTTCCTTCGATTATCTCAACCTAAAGATGCACTTGGTTTCCATATTTTGGATAGTTGTCATCCATGAGGCACATGAGTTTTTGTCTTCCTATTAGAGCCTTTTGATTGTGCTCTTTCCAAGTCTCATCATCTTCTTCGCTAGAGTCACTATTGAGCACCTTTTCTTTAAATAAGGTAGGGAGTGCTAGTCCCTTCTCTTTGAATATTTCTATTATGCACTCTTCTAGGATTGCAGTGTCCTCAAGCACTACGCTATGGATGAATTATAATGGCTCTACTAGCTCCAAATTCTATGAAGAGAAGGAAAAAGTGTGCATGAACCTTTCCTTAAGTAATTCCTAGTTCCCTATCTTATGGTGTGTTTGATTTACAATGTACCATGCCTACACCCATGTTCTTAGGGTCCTATAAAAGGTGTGCACCCATAGGCCTTTTGGTGCATTCTCTCCACAGACTACCCATGTTTCCTCACATAGGCATACATGTGAAATCAGGTCTAAATCATCATTATAAGTAGGGATGTCTAGATATTTATTGCTTCTACCAAACCTGGTGCATATTACTACTTTTGCATCACACCAAGTGGGTAATTTGGGTATCTATGTCACCCACCAATGGGCAACAATATTATTCAAGGTGTACACTAATTCATCTATCTAATCAATTTATTTTGGGATGCAAGCTTTAATGTCCTAGACATATCTTTCTATGGGCTAGTCACCTTCATACTTTAGAAGCACTGTAAGCTTTCCCTTACTAAGTTGGAGTACCTTCTTTTCCCTTATTTTGGTGTGAGGGATCCATTTCTTCTAAAGTCACTTAATTCTTATCATCCTTATCCCAACTGGTCTTGATGCTAATATACATACTAGGTGACATCTCTACCTAATGACTTCATAAGCCTCTTTAACCCATTGCTCACAAGCTACATCAATTGCATCAGAAGTTGACTGTCCATATTCCCATGCGAGCATGCCTTGATCATTTGGGTTGAGTCTCTCGACACCTTGTGCTATGATATTATAGATGTGGTTGATCTTGGCCTTGAGGTCAACACTCTCTACGTATGGGGGTCCTTGATCATCTGAGAGGGGGATCACCACCCATTCTTTGTCATTCTTAAAAGTCATATATCACTTATTGAAGTGCATGTGTGTATTATTGGCATAACACCATGGTCTTCCCAAGAGCACCAGGTAGTTATCCTTCTTAGCTAACTCAATGATCTTGAAGTTAGCATGGAATTCAATGCCCATGATGTATATAATAACACCCTTTAAGATTCTAATAGGTTGCATGTGAATTTTGTTGGCTATGAATAGCATGTGAGGGGATGACTTTAAGGGGAGTCACCCCATCTTTTCCCTAGCATTTTTGGTTAGGATGTTGACCTATGTGCCTATGTCCACTAGTATGTCACAAATTGACCATCCATTGATGGTGGCATTTATCAACAATTCTTGATCATAATCGATATTCTGAGTATGCCTAACCTCACATGCCCACTCCATATGTGGTACTAAAACTTCTATAATTTGAGGTATGGTCTCTTATGTAGGTTCTTCTCTTGCATGATTTTGGAGTAAGTCCTCTAATAAGGGCAACACCCCTTCAATTTTTAGGAGGCATACTATCTCAGTCAATTCCTACACTTCAGCATCTTGATGGTCTCACTTCTTGCGTGAAGTGGTAGCCTTTACCTCCAAGTCTCTAGCCAATTGAAGTTCACCCTGTAAGTCTTGAATTACACTCATAACATATTGAAAAATGTCTTTTTGGCACATGAGGTTAGGGTATGGCATAGTTTTGTGTTCTACTGAGGTTATGCGATCAGTGTGGCTTGGTCCACCGTATTTTAGGCATGGGTCTTGGCATGTTCTAGAGGGTGCCTAAGTGGTGAACCTGCTTCTTTTAGTAGCCTATACCTTGGGTGGATCCTTGCAAGTCTACTGGGACTTTGGGGTTCAATTCTCTCCCTTAAATTCATGCCTAATCATCGTAGTGTCTCTATCTATGCCAAGCCATCCTTGGGTTAGTTTCTTGTATAAATTAGGATAGTCCTTAACTACATATGACCCTCAATAATATCTACATGTTAGGTGCATGGGGTAGTCACATTGATAGTGCTCAATCAATCTACACTTATAACATGATCACGGAGGGAATCTTATACCACCACATCCTCCTATTCATATGTGTGCACCTTTCTAGTTCCCATAGCCCATGTTGTTCTAGACATAACCTTCATTTCCCTAACCTGCTTGGCCACCACCTAAATTTGTTACTTGCCTTACACCTCTTTCCATGTTTTGGTGCATCTCATCAATGAATCTATAATTTGCTATTGAATGTGTGTATGTATCATGCATCTTACAATAAATCATGGTATTTACTTGGCTAGTGTACTACAACATGGGATAGTTTTAGGAGTCATGTGCTCTATGACAAACCTCATAGTTGAGGAGTAGTGCACATACATTCTTGTGTGGGCAATTTTTTTATTATGCCATTCTATCTCATAGTCGGTGTACCACAACCCACTGTGAGTGTCATGCACTTGCCCAAAATTCAATTCCCATAGCTATGAGGCCATTGAAGCAATCTATGCCTCTATGAATGGACTAACTCTAGTATCAGTACTGCCTACTACTTTGGCCTAGAGCATGGCTTTAAGCACTTTATAAGGTTCTGTGAAAGATTCATGGATAATGCACATCTAAATGGTACCATTAGACCACCAACAAACCATTATGCATGCTGGGAGGGGTGAATGTCATATAGGAGATTCAAGAGTAGAGTTTTAAATTGTGCATCATACAAGTGCACACTCTTAATTAATCTATGGTTGATCTCTTTGAGCACTGTGATGCTCTATTACTCAAACTTGGGGATGTCAAACTCTTTTAAGAAGGCCTCCTTTAGCACATCATAGTCAACCATGGCCTAGTTTAGATCATAATTTTGATACCAGGTATGGGCATGATCCAATAGAGTGGTCATGAATTGGGTTACCTTACACTCAAGGTGAGTGATGCCTCAAGCATGCCATTATAATTCAAATTTTAGCACATGTTCCATGATGTTTTTGACTTCATGATACTTAAGTAAGCACATGGCCATCTCATAGTAGATCTACTACGGATGTGGGATAAGGTTTTGATGCACTTGACCTCCTTGTGCTTGTATTAGGGGTGGCCCTCTAACACCTCCACTAGTAGGGTTGAGCCTTGACCCTAACAGGGTAGGATGCATAGTGGAACCTAATGGTGCTACCCCACTTCCTTGTGGTGTGGTACCACTTCCTATGGGCTACTACCTAACTGGTGCATACATCCTCTATATAAGAATACTTGTGCCTATGTTCATAGCTCCTAGAGTGGCACTTGCTAGGTTTATCATCCCCTTACTTAATTCCTTATAGGGGATTTCCTGCTCAATCACAAATTCTTGGCTCAACTTTTGGATACTATGAAAGTCTAAGTTGATAACAGGGTCAGTTATTGTTCTTTTGGCTACTGTTTTAGGATCCAATGCATGAGCATGTACTTTTGGTCTAAGGGAGGTAAGTGCTTTGAGTACATTTTCAAGCACCATTTATTATAGGAACTTACTACATATTACACCTAATTGTTGAGTCTAGTTCTTTGGTTTCTCTTCTCTCTCTTCACATTGCTACAACTCAAGAGATCCTTCCCCATGCCCTTCCTACTTGTTATGAGTCCTCTTGACACTTCTAGGTTTCAGATCCTTCACCAGCTAGTGCCTGTGATTTTTGTAGTTCAACCTCTAGAGCTCTCAGGTGTTAGGTTGTTGTTCCTCTTCCATTATAACTTAATTATTCATCCCTTTCTCTCCCTCTACACTTGCTCATATGCACGAGGACTTTAGCCTTCCATTTTCATGGTCTCTATATCGTAATCCACAAGGATCTTATTTAATTTGATACTGAGCCCTCTTACAAATGTTTCCCTCGATTTGTGAATAAACTCATACTCAACTTCTTCACATCATGATAAGGTCGACACTATAAACTCCAATACATAACTATTTAGTGCACCATTCCATCATTTGTCCATAACATGTGTTTAGACCTCATTCAAGTTTTCTAGTCTTTCTTGGTGCTCTATGGTCCACTCAAGGTGTTGGCCATATCTATACCTTCTAGTGGTAGTGTAGGCCACTAACCACCAGTACACGTGTTTAGGTAACTCACAAAAGAACATCTCATAAAGAGCATTGTATAAGTTTATCTGTACCCACTTTTGTGGCTCTTATCCTTCGCATGTAGGATGGTTTTGCATGAACTTATGTTTGACTTGCTCTATCCAATGCTTGATATTCTTAAGTGATAGTCAGAACATCATTATATTTCACCATTATGGTAATGAAATTCAACACATCCTGATAATAGAACCAAAATGTTGTAGTAAATTTTCATAGCAGGGGTTTTTATACTTAATCCCATGCTTAGCCATCAATCCAGGTTAAAACTAGACTAAGGGGGGCTAGGTGATATGGAGAAAGGGGTCTGGCACACAACATTTATTCATGCCATAGTGTTGGCATCACTTCTACACAAGGCATGAAACTTATGCACTCATCCAAAGTGTAACAACAAAGGGACTGGATATGTGTTGGGCTAGTCATGACATGGTGCAACTAGGGGTTTATGGGACTTAGTCAAATGTAAAGGTGGTTGTTATTATATGGGTGTTAACCCCTTCAAGATGAGGCCCAATAGTGTAAACCTCTTCATGGGTATAGTGGGTTCATTCTAGATAATGATATCGATACATGCTCTGAGGCCTAGGTGTCTTCTAGCATAGCACTAAGGTACTACAAGGTGGTCGAGGCCACAAAATGGCATGCTAACATTGCTAGTGATTGAGTTAGATCCCTCAATCTAATAATTAAAATCATTTAGTGAACCAAGTTTACATGAGTTATTCCATATCTATAACACCCTGTTAAATTTTAAAGAATAACTTACTCCATATCTTTTAAATCTATTCTCATTATCTTAAAAAATAGAGTCCTTGGTAAAATACAATGCAATGTTATCTTTACTCTACTTTCCAATGGCTCACAAGCAAACATGAGCTTACGTTAGATATCCTATAACTAGAGTGCAAAAGAAAATACTAATGCTAGATCTCCATTTTACCAAAGATTTGATATTCATTCTCTCCTCTTTTTTATCCTCAGACCACTCTCCTTTATATATGAGAGTTATCTTCTACCAGACTAGAGGGGTGCATACTGAGTGATGAGGTGTCTTAAGATTATCAGTGCCACAATGTTGTATAGGTCAAACCTACACATGTTGCATGTAGAATTATCCCTCGAGGTCACTTTCCCATTTGATCCACTCTTCTAGTATTCATCTTCCTCAATCCACCTAATACAAAATCTATTAGGAACATCTTTAGACCAGTTGGTTGGTTCTCAACTGCCCGCTAGGTGGTGTGGAGTTCACGGGGACTCCTCTAGCTTGGCTCCCAAAATGTACAAAAGGGGGGTTATGCGGATATCTCTAGGGTGGCCTTGCACCAAGGTTTGACAAGTTAGCATGTCCATGTACTTAGCAAAAAATGGGGGCCCAATAGTAATTAGTGAATTTGGAAAGAATAATGTGTATTTGTTAATACTATCACTACTCCACGTAATTTCAAATAAGTATAACATATTAATATTGTCACTAATCCACAGAGCTCTTGAAAAGTATGATGATGAATAGGAATGATAAATATAAAGTGTACAAAAATTATGGAATACTCATGTATATGAAATCTCTATGCACCGTATACATGCACATGACCATAGGACTAAGTTTGCTAAGTTTCACCTATCAAATCTTGGATTCGATAAGTCTATCTATTGATCCAACTCAGTACTAATAATCTGATTTAATGTGAGGCTAAGTAGGACACCATCCTATTGCTTATAACTCACGTTCCCAATTCACCACTCTTACCTTAGGTCTCCATGACCTAATGATCTTAAAATGTGCACAATGAATTTCAAAGAATTATAATTTTATGCTATCAAATCAATGAAACAAAGTTATATGATAAATGATTCTAGAAAGAAATCATACAATAAATCTATAACTATATCAAGATATTACTAGCCACTCATAACTAGTACCATATTTCATGGCCTTAACTTATAGAGTTATATTCATAGTTAAGATAAATTAATGTTAAAATTAACATAACATACATAGGTGAAGATTCACACCATTCTTTCAACCTTCTAGGAGAATTAAAAAAACAATATATCCTTACTTGCTCAACTAGCACACAACAAGTTAAAAGTTTATTCCAACCCATAGATTGACAAGATGTTCCACACATCCTATACCCTACTTGTTTCCAGAAAAAGGTATAAAAATATCTCTTTCAAACAACATGCATTCAACATAAGAGATCAGTATCAATCTATGCAAGGGTGAATACTACTAATTATAATTGACTTGTAATTCTTAGTATATAATTATATGAACCAATATTTTCCACCTCACGTGGTCTTAAAATCACAAGTGAGATCAAGTAATTACTCCAAAGAGTTATAAGTAAAAAGTAGAGAACTATCATCTCAAAAACTCCTACATACCTTCACTAGGTAAAGGAAAAACATCGCAACTCAATGTTACCAAACACTACCTACTTACCCAATCTTATAAGTATGGTATCTCAATCTAATTCCATAACCAAGAGAGATATATGCCATCATAAATATGTGTCCATCCATCCAATATTAAAAATTATCTCTCACCAAGAGTATAAAATATTCTCCCACAATCTCTAAAGGAGTACAATCAAACAACATTCATAAATAATTCTCATTTAAGAGAGTACTAAATCAACATCATGCATAAAATATTCCTTCTAATAACATCAAAACAATGTCGAAAGAGACTAAGATAAGATTGACTCATCTCTAAGACAACTAAGAGGGATGACACCACATATATTAAGAGTGCAAATTCCATAAGTGAAATCCTACCACAGAGGAATTATCAAGCAATACATCAACACTCTACTAAGAAGATTTCCACCACCCTAGGTGGTACTAAAATAAAAATGGTCTTCTAAGATTTACACTCCTAGGATTTATAAATATAGACACAAAATTTAAGCACATAAATTTATGAGAAATATCTCAAGCTTAATAAAAATCACAACACAAAACACAATGACAAAGTGACTTGATCATCAAGAAAAGATATAGTCACTCTTGAGGTGTTTGATCTAAGTGATCAAACTATGGTAGAAAGATTTTATCCATAACTCATGAACTATGCTATATACTCATCTACCCAAACCTCAAATACAACCATCACCATTAGGAAACTTGATAAATTTACCTCTTTAACAACTCAAAGGAATATGTTTTCTCTTGTGACTCACTCATAAAGAATGTCACTAGGCTACATAGGTGGGTTTACTAAGTCTCAAAAACCCCAACCATGGTGTAACATGGTTCCACACTAAGACACCACAAGTCCAAGTTCTAGTGCAATAATTCATGACACTAGGTTTACATTGATGAACAAAAGATACAAAAATGTTAATGGACTCATTAGGTCCTAAAGTTCGAGCCACAACTCTGATACCACATGTAAGAATCCCACTAGGTTAGACATAAAGATACATGATTTTTTTAATTAAACATATATACCATAGATAGATTACACCTGATAATCTAAATAGATATCAAATATATAATAAATTAATAATATTAAGTATACATATTACATCACAAATCTCTAATGTCATGAAGATGCTACATAAAATGAATATAGAAATTAATACAACTCAACCATGATTGATAAAACTTTAAAATCTCCACTACCATCATAAAATAATAAGTAATTATAATTCTTCATGACAATACTCATTAATAACATTCAATCTAATACAATGTATATAATTTAGATACCTAGCTCCCCAAAGCATGAGTACCCTGGACTATCTATTATTTGTGGCATTCTCAAGTGTCATCTCAATAATAGTACTATTGTGGAGAGGGAGAGCATCATCTAGTTGATTTACCATACCAAACATGGACTAATGATGCCTCACACTAATCCCATTAGGGAATGGCCCTCCCTTCATGGATGAGTAGATAGTGATGGTGCGGGAATCCAAAGAGATTAATAAGTACCCATGTGCTGTATGATTCTAAACTAAACATGCAATGTTTCATAGAAATCTATTATATTTCAAGATATCAAACTAACATGTGAAACATACCCATGAAATGATAATGCATCACTAAACATGCTTTGGCCCAAAAATTTATAAATAATAGATGATAATGATCTAGATCAATTAATTTCATACACACCACTTGATTGAACTACCTTCATCTAACATTACAATGACAGTAAGCCAGTGAAGTCCATCTCACTCCTTACTCTGTATTAGCAATATAGATTGGTCAAATATAATTCAGCCAAAATATTCATCAACTTACATCCTATTAGCAAGTGCATCTCATGACACACTATACATAGAAGTAATAACAACATACATTAAGTTCGTCTAACATATGCATGAATCTTACATTATATTCTATCCTATAGTATAAATAATGATTAAAAATGTACCACCCAAGTAAACATACAATTTAAGTATACAATTCAATAATATAATTTATTTCCAGTTATCTATACCCTATGACATCCCATACTACCATAGTCTAGTGTTGTATGACTTAACTACAAGATTTTTACAAGCAATCATATGAAGTAGTCTCAAATACATGGAAGCATAAGTGTTACATAAGTAACTATACATATAATAAAGTAAGTCATCATTCCATGAAATAAAATAACATACCAATACAAGTCTTTCCAACTATAATAACACACACTATCCATATCAATAACCAACAAATATTCAATAAAATAGTCAGATGCGAATTTGAGTTTGGGTATAATCACTATAGTAAGTACCATCCAGGTACAACATAATTTTCCACTATAGTACCCTTTGATATCCCATACTATCATAGGTTTCCAACTACATATCAACCCATACTCCAATCATATGATTTTTAAGAATCAACTGACTCATGTCAATAATAACCAATAAATAATAACAAATTTTACCATGCATGTATACCGCATACCATCAACATGAACCATGATGAAATACTATACTTAAGCATAAAAACACATTTATAATAACATACCTTTAATATGTGATGCACACATATATCCCTTACTGAATACATATGACAAATAGTCATTCTTATTATTAATTGTGAGTCGGCTAATTCATAAATCCCATTATGAATTTGCACCCTAACAAATTATTGCTTTTAGGAGTTTATTATAAGGGTTATAGATCATGATTCCTAAGAAATTTAATGACATAAATAAATCATCCAAGGAACTATAAGTATAATCTCCACATACCAACACTAGGTCATCTTAATGTACACCATATGTAGACATTTCAATGTTATGTAATTTCTAAATCACAATTTAATGCTTTAATCAAAACTACAAAGCATAGTATCCAATTAATGAAGTAGTTAAAAATACATAGAACTCACACATTCTATACAAAAACTTAGAACACCCAAAACTTCATTTTCCCCAAATGCAAGGAATCCAGTATAATAATCAGGTGGCTGCTAAAGTTTTTTTAAGTAATCCTTCACTAAGCTATCCATGAGTAATACTGCCAGTTTTAGTTAATAATCCACTCAAGAATTTTAATTAAATGAATCTTCCCAAATTTTTTAACTATATTAAAATTCAAAACATATAGTTGATATATTTTCAAACTTTAGGTGACGATTTTCCAATAAGTAAGAGATTTAAAAACTCTTCAATGTCCGACCGTTCAACTCTAAGGTTAATTTATTTTATGTTTGGACAATTAACTATTTTATTAATCAAATTCCAATTTTTATAATGATATTATAACCAATCAATTCATGGAGTCCCAATCATTTATTCATCCAATTAGGTATAAGCAAACACACTTAGAATACATACTTCTATGTTTCCAGAGTCATAATATATATACTTACGTGAAACTCAAATATATATTTGAGTTTCACGTAAGTATATATATTATGACTCTGGAAACATAGAAGTATGTATTCTAAGTGTGTTTGCTTATACCTAATTGGATGAATAAAGGATTGGGACTCCATGAATTGATTGGTTATAATATATATATATATATATATATATATATATATATATATATATATATATATATATATATATATATATGTATATATATGTATGTATGTATATGTATGTATGTATATGTATGTATGTATATATATATATATATATGTATATATATATGTATATATATATGTATATATGTATATATATATATATGTATATATGTATATATATATATATGTATATATGTATATATATATATGTATATATGTATATATATATATATATGTATATATATATGTATATATATATATATATATATATATATATATATATATATATATATATTTCTCAAAAACGTGAATCCGATAAGATTCTTGACATATATATAACACAATGAGAACTAAAAACATATCCTGTAATATAGTATATATATAAACACCACTTATATCCTTCCATAATTCTATATATTTTAAAATATATAGACTAGTATGTATTTACTCAATATTTAAACTGAGTTAATTGCCTATGTAAAGTCTATATTGGATATTGGTATATTTTAATGCAACCAAATATATTATTACATAAACCATTTTGATATTGCATACAATATTAAATATCCAATTTTTATATTATAATATTGTATAAGCAAAAGCTAACCAAAGTGTTAAATATATATATTGATTTTTTTTGGTTACATATATATTCCATTAAAAACATCTGGGATGTCAAAGTAGATCTATTGATTTCTTTTACTCAAATTTTTGTTAAATAATTTGCTGGTAAATTACTCGAATGTACTACACCAAAATATGAGGGCATCATAAATCAAGTTTTTAATAAATTTTTTATACAATTAGATTTATGACAACA
Source organism: Torreya grandis (assembly GCA_037957365.1). NCBI lineage: Eukaryota > Viridiplantae > Streptophyta > Pinopsida > Cupressales > Taxaceae > Torreya > Torreya grandis. The sequence continues at coordinate 1,694,434 of JARHVA010001251.1, read as the reverse complement.
CCACACTTTTATCTAGCTGGGCTAATAATCTTTTGTTACACACACACACACACACACACACACACACACACACACACACACACACACACACACGCATATTGGAGTTCCTAATTCCAAATAACCAAACATAATTTACTAACCCATGAAAAATTGGATCTCACTCTACCCTTCCCATTAATTCACAATAAGGTAAAATCTAATATGCACCGGCTAACATATAAAGAACCTCATGGCAAAATCGAAGAAAGTCACTTTCACCATATAATTATTAAATATGGGAAATATACGTGAAGTGACTCACAATCCTAGAAAGGACTACAACCTTAGTACATAAACATTATATATATATATATATATATATATATATATATATATATATATATATATATATATATATATATATATATATATATATATATATATATATATATATATATATATATATATATATATGCCCTATCCAGATTAGGAGGTAAATGCATATTTGAAGTCTGTTAATAGCACAAAGGGCCTTTTTGAGCTTGTTGAAATCCTTGACTAAAATGAAACATAGTTCTACTTGAGTTGAAACATCTGAGATTAAAAGAATGGTGGTGGTGTTGCTCTTGAGCTGAGTTAAGAAATGAACATAACATAACTCTGATATACATAGCTTTAATGGGGTGATTCACATGAGAGTGGACATATAATATATATAAGCTATATTTAAACCCAAATTGGCCCAACCATTTTCTGAAAATGTCCAGGCATATAGACTGACTCCTATTACCAAGTTGTTATAGATAAACATCCAATACTCTTTGTTGTTCTATATAAGATGCTAAAATTCTACAACAAGCAATACTTTAAACCCTTAACTCCAATTCATTTATATGGATCCCAGTATTGACAGACCATACTTATTTAGTAAGTATTAACATCCTAAGTATTATGAATCATTACTAAATTTTTACCTATCATATTCCACTCAGGTTGAGATTCTCATGCAATATCATGATGATATAACTTAGTGATATGATATAACCATATTGGGATAGGATGTAGCCCTATTATATTCATTATAATATAATATTATATCTGTATAGATTGCTAATATTATGATATAATATAATAACATATATTATATGAAAATTATCAAAACAAAATTCACTACATGTATTGCATTTTCCCATCTACCTGTAACCATTGTATTATGTTTCTTTTACTGCATATATACCTATATGACGCTATTCCATATCTAGATCACTATAGATAAAATCTTACCACTATTTATTAACACACCAAATAAAAATTCACTTCAGTGGATCTGGGGCTTCATTAGGTGGACTCATATATTTTAATATAATTTAAAATAATACATAAAGATATAATTCGCTATCCATATAACACACACACACATGCACTTTTATGTGTGTGTGTGTGTGTGTGTGTGTGTGTATATATATATATATATATATATATATATATATATATATATATATATAATTTTCAAGTAGTAACTACACATAGGTCAACATATACATAATTCTAAGTAAAATATATCCATAAGCAAAAGACACCCCCTACCTGATACTAGTTTCCAAGTAAAAATAGTATATATATATAATTTTCAAGTAGTAACTACACATAGGTCAACATATACATAATTCTAAGTAAAATATATCCATAAGCAAAAGACACCCCCTACTTGATACTAGTTTCCAAGTAAAAATAGTATGGTCTGTGAAACTTCTTCCCTTTTCCAATGCTTTAAATCCTATAAAACTCTTTCATGCCCTCTCTTAAATAGAGCAAAAGATGCTAATTTCTCTTCTAGCCTTCTTTTAGTTTTATTGTTTTTTGTTAATTTAAGGATATTTTAATTCTTTTCTTGATTTTCCTAGTTTTTAATTTATTTTTCTATTTATTTGTTTTCAAAGAAAAACAATTCCATTTTTTTAATTATGAAATTCTATTTTCATATTTAGCCATTTTAAATCATATTTTAGAAATTTAAAGGAAAAATAATAAAATAATAAATAATGATTTGAATTTAAATTTTATTTTGCCTCTAAAATAATAATGACTTATTAGGCTAACCACACAAGGGAATTTTATTCCTATTGCATACCTACTTAAGCAATCATAGAAATAAGAAATTTAAACAATCATTTTTAAATGCATTCTAACATGACTAATTATCATGATGTGTGCAGGGATTTATTAGCACTTTGTTGACCAATGATGTCACCATCTACATCATCCTCTCTGATGATGCTCTCCCTCTAATGTGCTTGAGGGAAGAATTCACCTGTGTCCACCTCACACACACATAGGTAGTTAGACTATATCACATGATATTCAAAATCAACAATATATAACAATAAAAATTTATTAATATACTTAAAAATGAAAGTGTATACATATACCAACTTATGCTAAGCAATCATAAATTATCATCCAATTAAGCAACATACTAATATCCGAAAATAACATAATCTCAAGCTTTATAAGCAAATATAGTCAATATCATGTGTATCTACCATATCCATCTATAAATAATCAAGTAATTAGCTTAGTGAGGAATCAGGTTGTAACATCCATAATTTCATCTTTGAATTATCAATCGTTCAAGCTTTCAATTCTTAATTTTAGCACATTACGAAAGTGTCATTTACTAAATTTATAAATTTACATAGATTTTCCCTTTTGCACATAATTTTAATATTTACTATTTAGTAAAAAAATGGGTGAACCCCTCCATTATTTGAAAAAATCAACCTTATGGTTTACTTCTCACTTCACCTCATAGGGTTTGATTTCTCCTTTCAAATCTAATTTTTAGATCTTGGTTGTGTTATTTGATTTATCTTTGACCCTAGGTTCTTATGCATGTTCACCTTTCAAATATAATTCTTGGATTTTGGTGAATTTGATTTAGCTTTGACCTTATCTTCTTGTGCATGTTCACCTTTCAAATCTAATTCTTGGATTTTGGTGAATATGTTCTATTGACTAGTTAACCTTAGGTTTTCCTTGATCTTTCACCTTCTAAAGTCTTGTTTTCCACCTTTCAAATATGTTTTTTAGATTTTTATGTATTATTTATTTATTTATCATTATCCCTATCTTTTTGTATGCTTTTTATAATATCCATGCTTACATCTTATGCCAATTAAGAAAGCTAGACCTATAAACCTTGCTAGAGAAATTGCTAGGTTGAGTGGTGCTACTAATGATTTGATTCAACTTCATTTAAGTGGTAAGTGTTTGAAAAAAATTAAAATTAATGATTTTTAGTGATACTTCTACTCATTATATAGTTTTCAATAATATAAATGATGCAAATGTGAATGATGAACATGACTATGACAACAATACTTATGATTCCATGAATAAATTGCATGATGTAGATCAGGAAAAAGTTAAAAGACTTGATTACTTTAGAAAATAAATTAAAAACAATCTAAAAAACTTAGAAATACTATTTCTCATGTTAAAATAAGTGCAAAAGAAAGATTGGGCTAAAGAATCCACACCTGAGAATGAACATATATCTAATGATCTTTTGAATGTTTCTAGTTAGTTGTTTATAATAGAATTAATTAGAATAAACATTTAACTCTAATTTGGAGTGTAAAATATTAAAATTTGATCTAAAAATTTAAATAATAAATAATAGAGTAAATAGCTAAATCTAAAATTTTTATAGAAGTTGTCAATTAATAAGAATAAAAATAAGGGCTAGGATTAGAGAATTATCCTTGCAAACAAATTAATTCAGCTTGTGACAACTTTCTATGAGATGTATCTATTTTAAATAACCTTAAAACATAGATGAATCATAAAATAGAGATCCATTATATACCAGGACAAGGAGGCAAAAGGTGAACAAGGTCGTAGTGCATTGTTGTTTGCTACTATGACTTTTTCCAAATAGATTGTGCACTAGATCTAAATTTTTTTGCTTGTTCACCGCTATCTATAGGTGAAATATTTTTTAGTAGAGCTTAATTTGATGCACATAAGACCTATAAATTTGATTCCATAGTCCTACACAAGAACACAAGAGAGATCAAATGTAAAAGGGGAAAAAATAGTGGATGTGGGAATGGCCGAGCTATCCTCAACAAATCCCTTTTTGACTGAGTGTTGCTTACATAACTCAAAGGCCTTAGGTGGATGTAGTTATCCCTATAAGTAATATAATATGAATTCAACTATCAAGATGTGATTATAATTATTTAAAAATAATTTCCTTAACTTGCAATAAAACAATGTTAGACTTGGCCAAGGACTGTGGTATTGTAGCAAAATTGTAATAATAGTTTTTAACTCAGAGGATAGATGTTTTTGAAATCATAGAATAGATTTATTTGTTAGATAGTGCTAGTAATAGAGTTGGGTGGGGTAAATTTTAGTGGCAAATATTTGTTAATTCATGAATATTTAGTTTTTGGTAAATTGAATTTGGTAATTTTTGGGAGTAGCGCATAGGGCCCATTCGCCTAAAATTTTAGGATGTAATTTTTTTAGGGGTTGGATCACCAATAATTTATAATAATTATGGGGGAAAACATGTAATTTGACTTATATATAATAGACATGTTCATATGGATTACCATTAAAGTCTCTTTCTTTACCTCATTACTAGGGTCTTGAGGACATCCGATAACATTCTTGTAACTGCCTGACAACATCCATACAAAAACCTATCTACCACCTCATTATTATCAATAGATAACATACTGTGCCACCTGAATGATGTTTCTTGATAGCATACTCTACTATTAATTATTATCACTCAATAACACCATGTCACCTAACAACATTATGATGTTTGATAACATTGTACCACCTAACAACACTATGTCACTTGAGCTAAATATATCACCTAATTATTATCTCTTGGTAGCATACTACATTACATGAGTGGAAAGTTTTATCACCCAAAAAAATATTATGCTACTGATTGTTGTCACCTAACTATATTTTGATGCTGCCTGACTGCTATCACCCAATAGTGCCTTTCCAACTTCTAGCGCTTGACTATGTCTTGAGTCCTACAACATCCTCCCTTAGTTAATATGACATCAGGTGGTAACCATAAGGGTAAAACACGAAAAAAAAATCAAGAAAATCAAATATATTATCTTATTTTAGAAACCTAGGAAAGATGACTACACAAATGGCATGCACTCCAAATACATGGATTTCTTGAACTTAAAAAAATAGTAATTTTTCTTTTTAATTTTAAAATAATTTAAAAACCATCTCAATGTAGAAATCATCACTGATAATGATACTATTTCATTATAAATAATTAATCTTGATAAGAGATCACCACCTGAAGATTTTATTAATGACATACCACCCCTAGAAGACACTCCTATGGACATTTTAGAAGATAATTACAATTCTCTTCAAACACCAAATTTAGTTGAAAATTCCACTCAAAAATGTTGATGGAGGAAGAGAATTACATGGACAATTAGAATGTCTTTTCAAGTTGAATGGGTAACAAAATATCCATTTATAGAACTCGTAGAACAAAAAAATGGTAATGAGACTCCAATAAAATGCAGATGTATAATATGTAGTTGGAAACTTAGAAAAGAACACATAATGTAACTTAAATTAGACACAATTGAGAAACATTGTGGGAAAATATACATATCCATGAAGCATATAGATGGATAGATAACTAGAATACACAGATGGAAAAAATGGAGAAGAATGCATGCATGAAATATATGCACATGAATATAAAAATGATTAGAAATGACAAAAAAATATTACTGATAAAGAGGGAACAATCAAAGCTCAATTTGGAAAAGTTATGCAGTCTAATCCAAAGGAAAAAAGGATAGACCCATTTCATAATTTTTAGATTATAAGATTTTGTTTCAACATAATGAGTTTCTTGATATTCCACAATCACATTGGTCAGATAACAATGCTTAGGAAATGACAAAATCTCTAGTAATGGTTGAGAAGGAAGATTTGAAAGAAAGTGCTAAAAGATCACTATTTATCTCACTATCTATTGATAAGGTCACTACAGTTGACAACACCTCATGGGTTTGCATGCATGTTTATATTTTTCAAATCTATTCAAGGCAATCTCATCTATTAGCTATCCATAAAATGTTAGAAAATTTCAATAGAGAAAACTTTCATAAATTGGTTGTAACCAATTTAAGAGATAAAGTTGGGTTGGATGGTTATGCCATAGATATGAAGCTAGTGTGTGTTGGTGTTAATGGTGCATCGATGATGCAAGGGCATAGAAGCGGTCTGTGTGTTCATCTTTAGACAATAATTTCTCCATTTATGATTTTGATTCATTGTATGACTCATAGGATGAATCTTGCATATAAAATTTTTAGCACATTTGGTAATGTCAAAAAAGTTGAAGAGCTCATTTTGATTTGCATGCTTATATGTCAAGCAACCCAAAAATATTTTTGGATTTCCATAAATTTGTAATTGGGGTGACTGATGTTTAAAAACTATTAAAAGATGTTAATCCAAGATGGATTTCCATGTTTGAACCTGCATGCATAATTTTTGATAAATATCCATTTTTAGTAGGTTTTATATGTAAATACTAAAGGGAAGTTGATAAGGCAAAATATTTATTGTACTATTTAACATATTTTGAAACATTACTAACATTATGTGATATTCTAACAATGTTGAAGGAAATAAATTATTTAATGAAACATGCCCATGATATATATATATATATTGACTTCATACATTTGAGAAAATGTGTATGTTAATCTTTAGATATATTATACACATCAAATGAAAGCTTTCACGAACTTGTTTTTAGAACTTGGCAAATTTTGATAGATTTTCAAAATCCTAAGAGTTATTTGAAACTCAATATCATTGATCATCTTTGTGTCATAAAAAATGGCAATGAGATCCCAATGCACACTTACTATAAAAGACTTGAAGTTGTGGGAGATGAACTTAAAGATGTACTTGTAACATGTCTACTATATGATATTGTTTTATCTAAAATGCAAATTAAATTAATCCAAACCTCACAAAGTTTATCTAATGAGATCAGAGAATATTTTCAAAGGGATGAGTTTTTGGAGGGCATGGGAGTTGTGAATCCCATTTTTTAGAATAGTGTTAACATTCAACAATAGATTAGCAATTTATTTCACAAATACATGGGTTTAATTGTTAAGTATTTATGTAAATATGTAGAGGTGAATGGAGTTGAGATTAATGATATTTAAAAATAATAATTATTGATGTCTCAGTCAACACATTTTAGATTTACAATGATGGATCAATTTTAGTATTTAAGTGTCCAACTAAAAATGGTGCAATTACATGGCTAAGGAAAAAACTTTATCCTAGTAGTGTCTTACAAGAAATTATTAGTGGATATTTCAGATTATATGAACCTGTTCAAACAATGATTTTGGGTTCTATGAAAGATGAGCGAGTGTTTAGTGCATTATCTTTTGTGAAGTCAAAATTTATAAAGAGATTGGATAAAAATCTAGAGACTTGCTTGAGACTCTATGTTTCATGTTATTATGTAGATAAGTTTCTTTATGAAAAAGCATTGATAACATGGAGTTCTCTAGTTGAAAGAAGAGGCATTAGTAATATAGTGACCAATACAAAGGATGTGAATATTAAGACTGAATATGACACTAACATGGTAGATACAAATCACACTTATGATGAGCAAGTTTCTCAAGTATTTTTCAGCTACCCGAGTTTTAGTTTGATAAGTATAACAATTACTATTTTTTGAAATATTTCATGTTAAAATAGTTGATATTGTGTAATCTATTTCATGCATGTAAACTATTTGCAAGCTTCTTAAATCCTATGGACTAATTGAGATTCAATTAGAACTGATATCTTCACTTTCACATTAAAATTTATGAACCTTTGACAGTAAAAAATGTAGAAATACTTATTCAATAGATTGGAATTAATAACTTTATTATTTATTCTATTACAATTATGTGTATTTCAAATAGTACAACTTATATAACCATTGAATATTTAAGGATAGATGTTAAGCTTGATAGTGACCACAACACATTTATAATCATAAAAGTATAAACCAAGAGTGTTTAAAACATAGTGTAATAGATATTATATCTTTGACCCTATAAATTAATAATTATTTAAATAATAAATTTAAAATCTAAAGTATTAATTAACTAAATACGAAAGTATTAATTAAATACTATAAAACATTTGCAATCTAGACCACAATACATTTAAACACGTGCTTAATAGTTATAAGTCATTTTGAACATTGCCTACAAAATATTTAAGACTAAAGAATATTTAAACAATACATTTAACCAGGAGTTTTTAAAATAGTACAACTACTATAACAATATAACCATTGAATATTTAAGGCTAACTTAAGCTTAACCACAACACATTTAAAATCACAAAATTACAAACTAATAGTGTTTCAAACATAAAGTACAACATATATCATTTGACATTGACATGTATAAGGTTGAATAAAATATGTGTTTTCAAACATAATAAACTATCTTGAATAGAAATTAGTCATTTTGAAAATTATATATTTTTTAAAACAAACTAACATCTTCTTTCAATATCATCTCTACCAACTTGCTACGTGCCACTGCCCTCCACATAAACCCTGCTCTCCTGACCTACCTGTGCACCCTCCCTAATAACTCCTTCCTTAAGAAGATCCTCTACAATAAAATTGATATTTATAATATTTTATCTCTCCTCATTCCCTACATCATCAATTGAAAGAATGCTTGGATCTACATCTATTTTTTGCTTCAATAAAATGTCTGGATCCATCCAATGTGCTTTAATAATTGTCTTCAAAGTGTTATTCTATTTATTTAATAGAACAAGATTTTCCTTGAATGCAATAGCTAAGGTTATATTTTTGTAGGAATTTTTAAAATGGATATTAAGAAGCTGTGCTTCTTTCTTCAAATTTTCATATTTTGTCTACAATTGACAAATAATATATAAGACTCAAGTACATAAAAATTATAATAACAAGAATACATGTTAGAAATAATGAAAACTTACCAACACTTTTTCCTTCTCTACTTGGGCAATGGTCACAAGGTTTATATCTCTATCCCATTTATTGAAATAGCCCTGAGCTTCTCCATTTAAAATTTCCAACCTGTTTATCATAATTACTAAAATATTATCATTGTAAACATCATTAATAAAAATTAACCCAGATTGAGCTTGATTGAATAAAGCATCAATCTTTGAGGGTTTATTTTGAGCAAGCAAAAACAAATTAACTCTTTGGGAGTGATTATGAAAATGGGCGTTGATTATTTGATCAATGATTTTTCCCTTAATCTCCCATTTTTTTAAGACATTAAAATCATCAATAACACCCTCCTTTAGATTAGTAAGTAGATTTTCTAAAACTAAATTATCCAATAGAAAATAAGTTATAGAATCATCATACAAGTTCAAATTATCAGTGGTGGGTAGGGTAGATGGGGAAGAGGTAGAAGATACTTCTATTGCAAGCACACTAAAAAATTGAATAAAATTATGTGGATTGAATTCACCTCTAGTCAGGGCCCCGCTTTTGATCCTGAGATACTCTTCATCAAGATCAATATGCTATAAATATGTAAGTCCTTGTGCACTAGAAACATCACCAATAGAGAAATTTGGTAATTCAGACCCTAAAATTTGTAGGGTTCCTTTGCTCTGTGTAGAGAAGGAGACATTCTTACCTCTTTTTTGAGTCTGGATGGGTGGTGGCATACTTCTCCTCAGAGATGTAGGGTGACCTGCAAAATAAAAATTTATTAAAAAATGGCAGATTTAAAAATTTAAATTAGTGTAAATTCAAAATGAAATAGTTACTACATGTAGTTGGGGAGATTACCTCTTTCATTTTGTTTGTCCTGGTCAGAGTGACAGTGGTGGTTTCAACTATAAAAAGATTAAATTATCCAATTAAAAAATTATCCAATAGTAGAAACTTCAATTAAAAAAAAAGAGATGCAAGGTGGAAAATATTAAATACATTATTGAGAAGAATCCTCAATGGTTATGGTTCGAGAGTGTAATGCAAAAAATAAATAAAATAATAAACCTTTATGAAAAATATTTTCCCTTTAAATAATTTAATAAATAAATAATCATGGAAATTTAGGAGGAAAACCTGCAAGCAGAGATGATACCAAATCAGGGCTTGGGTATTTATAAATTTATAATGAATTAGATGAAGACTTTGTGGACTCGGTCTTGCTAGAGCCCTAAAAAACATGATGACCTTTTGATGTCACCTATTTTCTTGTGCCATATACGTGCATTCTTATCTATAGCAAGCCAATAAATTTTAAAATTTAAATAAGTATAAAGCAACAAAGATGATTAATTTTAAAGCTAAACTTACCTCTTATTCCTTGATGGACAAAGAATTAGCTGCCATTTTTATATTGAGGGTAGTGAGAATTGTTGTTTTTTGGATATCATATAAGGCCTCATAATACAAGTCTAGAATATAATTGGAGGAATAAACAATGGAAGTCTCATTTGAAAAATCATGATTCAACTCAGACCTAATCCTACTTGATATATATATGCACCAGTCATGTTTTAAAACCCTAATAGAGAATGAAGAATATAGTAAATAACCCAGAAAGGAATGCCCCCTAGTCTTCTCTGTAAAACAATTCTAGCTTGAAAGAAATGTATAATGGATTTCATAAATAGACTAGATATTTTTTCCACTTGAATTCTCCTTTTGAGTTGACTATCTATAATGAAATCATAAAAAATGCAATTAGGACATCAAACTAAGTGACAATAACATTTCATGAATCATTAAAAAAATCTAAATATCAATAATAAATTTAAAAATTACTAGTTGGGTCGATGGCTAAGTTATAGATAGAATCCAAATACTTTTTGTCTTCATCAGTTATGATATGCCCTTAACCTATAATACACCTAGGGATATGTGTGGCCAACTTGTAGATTACACATCTTCATATTAGCTTATTACAATTCTCGATGTTCTTAGTTTGGTTAGCCTATGGAATAACCATGTCTAAGTACAATATATATAGGAGGCAGTGGTTAGTCTTTTATGATCATATTGTGAATTATGTTCTTATTGCATTATTATGGAGGTTTCCCCCTTGAATTGGCTCAGTCATAATATTAAAGTATTTTGCTCTTTTGCCAATTATTGTTGTGGATCTACTTATTCTACTCTTAAATCTATCATATATAATTTTATTGTTGTGAATAATCTAAGTAATATCCTTACAAGTGGTATCAGATCATTGATTTGGGCAAGTTTTTGTGGTGCATTTTTTTTGGATCTAACATCCTAAGCACTAGAACACCAAAAAACATAACTTGTGATCCAAGAGGATTTGATTTTTTTCATCACCATAGTTTTGTTTGTAAGGTTTTTAAAAAAGAAAGAAAAAATATTTTTTTTGGGTAAAAAAATTAAAAATAAATAATAAGTTTGGATTTTTTTTACCTTGTGAAAGTTAGCAGTCATTGGATTCATCTATGCAAGATGATCATAATGATGTATTCTGCTAGAATATTTTTTTTAGGTCAAAAATTTTCACCCTTGTGCATAATAGCAGTAGTTGGATTCATCTTAGTGAGACAACTGCAATGGTGTATTCCACTAGCACACTTTTTTTTTGGGGCTAAAACCCTCCTAGGGTTTTTGCATGGCTGGTCCAAACACTTGTAGATGTAGGAAAAGGTAAGAAACTCTAAAAAATCCTCACAAGGATGACATAGAATTTGAAATTTTTGATCCATCTATTTCAAAGGTAGTTCAATAACTAAGTTAGAGTTGTAGAGCATGGTGAAAAAAGATGATTTTGATACGATTCAAGGGGACATTATAGGTTTGAGAGGGGACTTGGATAGTGTGAAGGATCAATTACAAAAAATATCTGGGTAATTGGCCAACTTATCAGGTTAGCCACTACAAAATAATCCTCCACCACTTAAATTTGGTTCTTTTACTCCACACAATACCAACACCAATTCTAGACCTAAGCTGATGATACCAAAAATGGACTTGCACAAGTTTTATTGTAATGATCTACTCACTTGGCTCACTCAAATTAAAAATTTATTTGATCTACATCAAACTTTATGTTTATAAAAAGTGGTTATGGCCTCTCTCTATTTGGAACCTGAGCCATTCATTTGGTATCATTGGTTGTGTGCTCAAAATAAAAAGAAGGGTGTCCCAATTTCATGGTCGATATTTCTTGAGGAGTTGTAGCTCTACTATCCAAGTTATGCTATTACATTCATCAATTTTATAATCTCTCCTTATGGGTGGTAGACTTCACTAAGAAAAATTTGACTGACCTATTTTTGGGTGGCCTCAAAGTTAGCATATAATTAGAGGTTTACATGTTTCAACTCAATATTATATTTGAGGCCATACCAAAAGCACACATGGTTAAATAAAAAGAGATGATAAAATGAAAACCTTTCACCATTGTTTGTGAACATACCTTTTTAGCACCATCATTTCATCATCCTGCCAAATTTACACCTCAACAAGTGGAAGAAAAGTGGGTAAAATGTTTATGTTTTGGTTATGACAGTAAATGGAACAAAGGGCATCGATGTGTGAAAAATAAGTTATTTTACATTGATAGTTCCAATGATGAGGATTTAGGGGAAGAGTTAGAAAAACCTAAAGATGAATCTGAAGACTCTCAACCTCCTATTTCTTGTCATGCACTTTTAGGCACTAGTACTCCTCAAACTCTTAAGGTGGTGGGGTTCTTGAAGAAATAAAAGGTGATTATAATTAACTTTGGGAGTACACATAAATTCATCAATAGTAAGTTGCCTGCTCATTTGAATTATTTCATTTACCCAGCTCCAGAATTTTAAGTCATGATTATAGATGGTGTTATGACCAACTATTCTAGAAATGTCATGGTATTAAACCTGCTATGGGAGACTATTTGTTAGATTCCCCTATGTTTTCTATTCCCATGGGAGGAGATGATATTGTTTTGGGAGTGAAATGGCTCACCAATTTGGGCACTATTAAGATGAATTTCTAGGAATTATTCATGAGGTTCCATTCAAAAGGAAGGACCTTCGAACTACATGGATTACAGGCTAAATCTTCATAATTGGTTAGTTCTCACTAGATGATGAAGATTCTCAGAAAAGGTGTAGAAGGTTTTATGGCACACTTATTTTCGATGGAGATTTAGCCAACCAAAAATTATACACATTTTGATTTATAAAAGGTGTTGGATGACCATTTTTTTGTTTTTGGTGACATGCCAAAAGGACTTCCTCCCAATCATGCACATGATCATGCCATCAGACTCATTCTAGAAAGTACATCACCCAATATCAAACCCTATAGGTATCCCTATTCCCAAAAAAGTGAAATTAAAAAATATGGTACAAGAAATGTTGGAGGTAGGAATCACTCAACACAATTAAAGTGAATATTCAACCCCAGTGGTCATGGTGTGGAAGAAGGATAATAGTTGGAGGATATGTCTAGACTACAGAGAACTCAATAAATACACCATCAAAGATAAGTTTCCTATTATAGTAATTGATGATTTGATAGATGAATTTTATGGTGATATTTATTTTACCAAGTTAAATATTCACTTTGGATATCATCAAATTCACATCTATAATGAGGACATACCTAAAATAGCTTTTAGAACTCATGAAGGCCATTATGAATTTATGGTCATGCCTTTTGGCCTCACAAATGCACCATCTACATTTTAGAGTTTGATGAATATTGTTTTTAATCTAATTTTGAGAAAGTTTGCATTAGTATTTTTTTATGATATCCTCATCTACAATAAAAATTGGGAAGACCATTTGCAACATGTGAATCAAGTGCTTTCAGTTCTATAACAACATCAACTTTAAGCCAAACCTTCTAAATGTGCTTTTGGTTTATAAGAGGTGGAATAATTGGGTCATATTGTTTCACATGAAGTAGTGAAAGTTGATCCTAAGAAAATCCAAGCAATAATGGAGTGGCATGTTCCCAAGACCCTCAAAAACCTCAATGGATTTTTAGGTCTAACTGGTTACTATCACAGGTTTGTCAAAAATTATGATAGCATTATAACCCCACTCACCTCTTTCCTAAAAAAATAATCCTTCAATTGGAATGATTTAAGTACCAAGGCATTCAAACAATTGATTATGGTTATGTACACAATTCCAATTTTGGCTACTCCTAATTTTTTAAAAACTTTTATTATGGAGTGTGATGCATCAGGATATGGCATGGGGGATGTAATCATGTAAGAAGGTAGATGAATGGAATTTTAAAGTCACAAACTTAAGGGAAAAATAATCTCAAACCAATATATGAGAAAGAGATGATGTTTATTTTGCATGTAGTGAAGCAATGGAGACTGTATCTAATGGGTCATCACTTTTAAGTAAAAACTGATCACGATAGACTCAAATATTTTTTGGAACAATGCTTATCATCTGAAGAATAATAAAAATGGGTGACTAAAATGTTAGGCTATGATTTTGAGATAGTGTATAAGAAAGGAAAAGAGAATTTAGTGGCAAATGCCCTCTCTCAGTGGGATGAATTAGTTTAGGCATTATTATGCACCATGACCATGTGGTAGGTAGATTGGCTAGAGGAATCAAGATCATAATGGGAGAATGACAATGCTACCAAGGATTTGATTCACAATATTTAATAGGGTTCAAACGAATCTAAAAAATTTACATGGAAGGGGAACACATTATGGTATAAATATAGATTATACCTTTGTAAGCATTCTCTACTCAAACATAAAATTCTTCAGGAACTTCATGACTCTCCACTTGGAGGACACTAAGGATTTTTGAAAACATATCATAGGATCAAGAAAGATTTATTTTTTCAAGGAATCAAAGGGTATGTTCAAAAATATGTGGCTAAATGCATGGTATGTCAAAAAAATAAAGGTGAAACCATTAAGACCCTAGGTCTTTGTCAAACTTTATCCATCCCTCGTCAGTGTTGGGAAGAGGTTTCCATGGATTTCATTATAGGGTTACCAAGGTATGAGGGTAAAAAATGTTATAATGGTAGTTATGGATCAACTCACTAAGTATACTCATTTTTTCTCCTTATCATAGCCATTTATTTCTAGTATAGTAGCTTTTGGTTCTCTCAATACACTTCAAAAATTGCATCACTCCAAAGATCATTATTAGTGACCAGGATCCCATATTTACCAATAATTTTTGGACTAAATTATTTGCATATTTGGGTACCCAGTTGGATCTTATCTCATCTATCATCCTCAATTTGATGGATAAATAGAGGTAGTCATAAAATTTCTCAAATGGTATCTTCATTATTTTGTTTCTAACAAATAGGATAAATGGGTTCATTGGTTGCCACTTGATGAATGGTGGTATAACACTTCTTTTCACACTTCTTCCAAGATGTCTCCCTTTGTGGCATTGTATGGTTATCACCCCCATTTATTAATTCAATTTTGACAGTGCATATTAAGGTTTGAGCTATTGAGGAACACATTCCCCATCAACAATAGGTGTTAGTCAATTTGTGAGAGAACTTAGAAATGGCACAAAATTGAATGAAGCAATAAGCAGATCAACACTACATTGAGCGACATTTTGACATAGGTGATTGGATATTTGTGTGTTTGCATCCATATAAGTAGATGTCTCTAAATAAATATAAAATAAATAACAAGCTATCACCTAAGTATTATGGCCCTTACTAGATCTTACAAAAAATTTGTAGTGTAGCTTACAAGTTAGAGTTACCCCTAGCCACTCACATACATTTGGTATTCCATGTGTCTTTCCTGAAGAAAGTAATTAGACATAGAGTTTACACTCAAATTGAGTTACCTAAATTAGATGAATAATATAGAGCCATTCTAGAGATTGAGGAGATCCTTCACATTTGCACTAAACAACTACAAACTAGATCCATTAAGCAGTATGTGATCAAATAGAATAACCTGTATTCTAAAGATGCAACATGGGAGGATGAAAAAATCCTACATAAACATCCTATTTTGATTCAACATTAAGGATAATGTTATTTTTAAGGGGAGGGGCATGATATGCCCTTGATCTATAATACATATAGGGATATGTGTGGCCAAATTATGGCTTACACTGAAGTTCTTAGTTTGGTTAGCCTATGGAATAACCATGGCTAAGTAGAGTTTATATAAGAGGTAGTGGTTAGTATTTTATGATCATATTGTGAATTCTATTCTTATTTCAATGTTATGAAGGTTTCCCCCTTGATGTGGCTCAGTCATAATATTAAAGTATTATGTTGTTTTGCCAATTGTTGTTATGGATCTGATTATTTTGCTTTTAATTATAACATATATAATTTTATTGTTGCAAATCATCTAAGTAATTTATTTACAAGATAATAGAATTTTATTGTTAATAGGCTTTTCATTACAATGTGGAAGGCCTATTAAATAGTGGATATCTAAGATAGAGGTGACAAAAGATATCAATTTCATGTTAAACCACACATGGAATTGGGTCTCAATAAAATTGTAACAAGAAATCAAAGATTGAAATAGGTTATTGTTGGTCATGGTGTCATACTAAGGCATGCCCACTAGGCCTTAGAGTTTACATGTATCTATCCAATCCACATATGTCTCAGGATACTACACTAATCTGAGGAAGTCTAGACATAATAAATTCTTAAAAATGTTATTGTGGATTAAACTTGCTTTTGTGAACTCTAAATCCATTTTGATTAAGAGTTGTTTTTTGAAATCTAAGGAATAGAGAGCAGGATGAGAAAAACCTAAGAATAAAGTGTGAAAATGAGAGCCATGGGGGTATTTATAACTTAGAACTTAGTGGAACAATGGAGGTAACTAGTTCACATGACCGATGATGATAGATCTTGTATTGGCATTATTGGGCCTAGGAAATAATGTGCCATCAGGTGAAAACATACTATCAAGAAGTTGTATAGCAGCACATGAAACCATACTAAAGGGTAGCAGCATACTACAACCTGATATCATGTAGTTAGATGACAACATGGTACCACTTGATAGCATGGTATCGACTGAAAACATGGTGCCAACTGATAGCATGGTGTCAACCTACATCATGGTGCCAACTAGTAGTATGGTGCCACCCAATAACATGCTATCACCCAAGAACATGGTGTTGGGAGGTAGCATGTTATCACTCTACATCATAGTGTTGGGTAGTACCATGATACCACTCTATAACATTATGTCATATGGTAGTATGTTGTTGCCTGATAGTATGATGTTGCCTAACACCATTCTATTAGATGATGCCATCATAATTGAATCGTGCTGATGAGCATTTGTATGAACAAATTTAAAAGGCATTTTTTCCCAAATAAACTAAGATTCATCAAGGCTGTGAATCAGATTTAGCTAAACAAACTTAAGGGGGTTATTGACATGGGCTCTTAAAATGAACCCTAGAGCTAGAGTTTTAAGTGTGAACCTTGATGTGATTTTATAGAAGAATCTTTTGAATGTTTGTAATAATTGACCTATTAGTTTATGAAAGAGAGTTGTTATTAAGTGTGTTATTTTGAAAATATGACTGTTAGAGCATTGTAGACAAAGATGCATTATAAGACAAGGATGTAGTGCATCCTTGTTTGATAGCGTTCTCTTGCCCAAAAGGGATAGGGGCTTCTAAAATCAAATTGATAATAAAGTATGTGATGAATAGGGATAAAATTGGAAAATTTTAGAGATATGTACAATATTTTTGAGACTTTGAAGGCTTACTTATAGACTACAGGTTATAGGAATGACTAATTGACCAAACAAGCTAAAGATGTTAAGGATAAACATTACCAAACATTTGTTTATTTAAATTTTAGTTTCTGTATTCCCTTTCCCCATTTCCCCCCTCAATTTATTCTAGTGATACATAAAATTACTAGAGTAAATGAATTGTGATACCTGAGTGTGTATACACACTTTGTCTTTATCATGAAGATGTGCATGTCCCCTTGTTGAGGCATGTGGAGAAGTGATGAACCTATGGTGAATTGAGAATGATCAAGTCTCAATTTAAAGAATAAATAATAATTATTGGGTTGGAAATATTATATTCTCCAACCCTCATAGAGTAATTTTTAGTGCTTTTGAAAAAATGGGAACTAACAAAGTTATTCACTAAACTGCAACCAAGACATGGAGCATTACTAAGCTCAAACATAGCTCACTTGTGAAATTGAAAATAAGAAGTGAGAACTAGTACATGGTTTGAGAAAGTGAAACCAAGGTTGAAGTGTCACTATGCTCAAACATGGTTCAATTACAAAAGATAAATCATTCTACTACAGATAGATCTATATTTAAACTATAAATTCTTGAAACTTAATACTTGAAAAAGAGAAATATTAATTTTGTGAAGTAGTAGCTTGGACATGAATGCATCATTCCCTTTGAATTATATAGAGTTTTGATTTGATATTTTAAAAACTATTTGAAATATTATAACTATCTTTGCATAAACATATTTTTTCTTGAGTATTTATAAGAGTGGAGTGCATAAGCAAGCTGAGTGCCCCCAAAATCTGAAAATTCTGATTTTTCATATTAAAAAATATCAAATCTAATATGTGTTTCTTGTGAGAATTTGGAGATAAACACATTATGATGTCCCCTTTTGAGATGGGGGAAAATTCATAAAACTCACTAATCTCAAAAGAAAAAATGAGAGCATTTGTGAAAGATGCAATCAAGTAATAACATGCAAATATTTAAACTATATTAGAATCTAAAAAGATGTAACATTTGAAGCATATGAAAATTTTGGATATTATATTGTATCATTGTAATTGAATATAAAATTGAAGTAGCATATGAATCATGTTAAAAAATTGTAAGTCTCGTATATGTATTTTAAGCATACTATTGAAAAGATTAAGCATTTGAAGCACATATGTAGTATGTGCATAATATGTATCATGGCACCATAGATGTATATAATTAGATACTTAGTAGTGCATGATAGGCATCATGGAACCATAGTATCAAGCAATAAAATATGTAAGCAAGGTCACATACTATCACGTAAGAAGGAATAAATGCCACATATAAGGGACATGTAAGATGTTTCAAAGAGTTATAATGAATTTATAAATGTCACACATAAGGCCGAAAGGTTAAATATAAGGAAAATGTGAATGTCACATAGACATATAAGACTAAGGGCCACACACACAAGGCATGATGATGTCATACAAGTAATAGGGTGTATGTTGAACACACACTAAGCCAAGGGACACATGCAAGAAAAAAAGAAGTTGAAACATGTTATGTAATGAAAAAAGTAGATGAAAGAATCATAGAAAACTGAAATGAGCATCTTTTGAGCATATGTGTCTATGTTCATGTTTATAAAATAAACATATTCATTGTGATACATGTAAAGAATGAATGAAAAAGAGACATATTTTTTTGTTATAGCTCAACATGAAAAAAGAGGTTTTGAATAAATAAAACTTGTAAGAGTGTTTGTATAGAACAAAGAGATGCCCCAAATTGAGCAAGGTTATTAGGTAGAAGGTGAGACCAACATCAAAACCATGGAAAAGTATGTCTTAGATTGAAATCTACATCATATCTAAGTATATTATTTGTGTTGTGATCAAAATATGTAGAATAATTCCATGTGATTATGTTGTAGTTTAAATTAGAGAAGTAAAATGCATAGGGACATGAACACAATATAGAATAGGGATGCAACATGTTATTTTCAAACTAGTGTGACAGTATCGTAATTGACTATATGCAATATTTTTTTATCAACATAGCTTCTTATGTGCATGAATATTAACTATTTATGTATAAATGTTTCATATTGCACTCTCAAATACCTTATGATATGTATTATGTATTTAAAATGTAATGAAATATGATATATACTGAACATAGATATAGATGATATATGAAAAGATGTATTTTAGCAACATGAAAGTATACCTATATGTCATTTTTTTTGTAAACATTTTTATTTTTTTGAAAATATTTCATTTATTTTTTTGTATATATGAATACTTTTGTATTTTTGCCATATTTGGACAGTAAAGCATGCATAAGTGAAATTTGAAAAAGCTTGGAAAGACACAATAAGAAAGAAAGTTTTGAAATGGAAGGAGAAGGAGATTAAGACAACCCTCAATAAAATGTGAAAGAAAAACAAGGCAAAGATGAAGGCAAGTGAGATGCTCCCATAATGAAAAATAGAGCCAAGGGCTAGAAGAAGAAATGGCGTAGGTGTAGGAGACAATGAACTATGTACAAGTAAGAATTATGCAAGGAAGCTAAATCAAGTCCTCGGTCCAACCATGGGTCCAACCAATGATCTTATCAATAGGATGTTCATATGTGTATTTAAATATTTTATAGGAAGGAACAAGCTCTTGTGCAGAAGAATATGTGTCAAATGTATAATTTTTGAATTTGAAGAAGAAGCATGTGTTGTAAAATAACCCTTTGAATTTGAAGAGTTGTGTTGTAAAATAACCCTTTGAATCACTGGCCATATATCTATCTAAACCCATATATTCATGCATGGGAAGACATGATGTAACAACATGTACCTATGTAGGAGCCTTCTAAAGAACTTGTGATGCTGTGTTAGATAAAAACCTGTATTATGTGTCATTTTATGTTTAGGATTAGCTAAATTTATCTTTCTATCCAAATTATTATGCTCATATGTAATCATATTATGCTCAATAATAGATGGAGAAGCTACAATATATTCATGTCCATGGCTAGTTGAATAAACTACAATATGCACATGCTTATAAGTAGGTGCAAAACATGGTTTTGGAATACGCTTCTTTAAATGTAAGTCACAATCTCTGATATTTATATAAACTAATTTGTTACCAATTTTATCTATAATTTTACCAACTAGCTGTTGTGGAGTAGGAGTAGGTACCCATGGTTCCATAGGATATTCATATTAAAATCTTGAAATTTTAACCCCTTGATTACAATGAATTTACTTTAGACACTTGTGAATTGTATAAGGAACTACTTTGATTTTTTGTAACCAAGGTATCTCTAATAACATATCAAAGACACATGTGCTTAGTATTATTAAAAAAGTACTAGGAAATATTAGAGGTCCCACTTGTATAGGAAATAAGATATGTCTAAGAGTATCTTGTTTATGACCATCAAATACTTTCAAAACTATAGATGTATAATATATGCCTTGCTTATTATAACCAAGAGAATGTAGAAGTGTTATGGTGTACATATTTTCACTTGATCCATTATCTATCATGATATTATGAATTTGTTTTATTCCAATATATGCTCTAATGAATAATGTATGTCTATCAAAATCATCATAAACAAATTAAAAATCATCAAATGTAATAGATGGGTGTGATGCTAGTTTGCTTACAAATGTACCAATGATGCTATCAAGTGGATGCCCATATGAATATGGATGAGGATGAACATTATATGCATATTGTACTTCATAATTTTGTTTGTTATCTTGTGCTTCATGAGAAATGGATCTTTATAAATTTTGAGCTTTACATTATCAATTGCTTATGACTTATCCTCTTTATTAGGTGTGCCAATGTAAATAATATTCTCAATAATGAGTTCTTGAATTCTATGATTTAGATTCATACATATATTAGTATAATGTCCAATACATTATAATAATCACAAAATACATTCTCATCAAAACTTATAAATTGAGGTCTATATGGATCCATTTCAAATGGTAGAGGAAGTGAAACAACATGACATTCAAGTAGATTTTGAAGTAGATCATGAGGAGGTGAAGGTAGCCTTGATAATTTACTACTTTGTGGATCTTGTAGTTTAAGCTGATGTGGTGGTTGTGATATAACATTAACTATAACTTTAACCTAATTTTTTTCTATCATTAGTTTTGCTCTTATAATTAGGCTTAACTTGAAACTTGATAGTTGAAGTAGAAGGAACATTGGATCCATACTTGAGTTATTCAATGCAATCAATTTGACCTCATGATCTTAAATTATTTAACATAATTCATCAAAGGAATTAAACTTATCAAACATGATCGACCCTTGAAGATGAGAAGGTAAGATTTGAGTAAAAATATCTTGAAGATCATTATCAACCATTTGATTTGTCATTTTGGTGAACCTAGTATTGTACCTTATAATATACTCACTAAGTACCTCATTTGGACCCTATTTAATGTTTTCAATTTGATCATAAAATACATTCTCACCAATATTGATAGAAAATTGTGCCAAAAATTGTTGCCAAAGGATTGAAAGTTGTAAGTGATAGGAGAGGAAGATCATAAAACTATATAAGAGTATAATCTTTGAGACTTTTTGGAAAGATTTTAGTTAACAATTTGTCATTATCCACATAATCTAGACAAGCTATATGGAAGGAATATAAATGTTGTCCAGGATCATCTTTACCTTCATAAAGAGGAAGATTAGGAGTCAAAAATCTATTTAGAAGAGGATTTAATGCAATTTGAGGAGCCAAATGGTTATGAAATAAGGTACTCAAATCTAAGGAAGGGATAACATGATAAAATGTTTTCTCAATGTTGGTTAGCTTATATTGCAAGAGAAGAAGGGCTTGCTCAAGGGAAGCATTGGTTGTAGTGATGGGAGGGATAAAGGTAACTAAATGTGTAAAAATAAGGATAAATGCAATGGTGGAAGTAACAACAATGGAAAGACTAAGAAAATCTAATTTATTAATTTCATCTTGAGAAATATATAGAAATGAATCAATATTTTTTTGGATGTGCTCTGGCATAATCTTGAATTTCAGCATGGTTGGTTTTCGAATCAAGGTCAAAGACAAGGGCCATGATATACCCATTGAGAGAATGAGGGGTGTATAAATACATGACATAGGTGCTCACTTTTTCCCAGGTCATTGAATATTTAACAAAAATAATAGGAGCCACTTGATGACATGATATGGTAGAGAAATAATTTGGATTTATTGAAAGAGATAAAGTATGATAATGGATTTTTTAAGTGATTTATATGTAACACATGAAAAGAGATAATGAATAACATGTTGTTATGAAATGTTAAGTATAATAAACTTCATGATTCTTTGTAATATATGAGAAAAACATGTCTATGTTACACCCATGATGAATATGAAAATGAAACTAACCAATCTAATAACTAAGAATACTAGGTAAGGGTTTGAATGATTTGTAGGCTCTCAGACATACTTGCTCATTTATTGATTAATGTTGTCCCAATTCAAGGAAAATACTATAGAGGTATAACCATGCTTGTAACCCAATAATCATGATTTTGAGAGTAAGTTGAGTGCAAATTTCCTGGGTAATACACTCCTCTAAGGTGTACCACAAATCAGATAGATAAAATAAGATTCATATTTGTGTAAACAAGAGGATCCTAGGTGTTTTTGATATATTGTGAGGTAAGTGGAAACTAAATTTTGTATTTAGCTCTATACTATGGCTATGAGTATTGGGGTAAAACCTTATAAATAGAACACTTCATAGGCCTTCACGTAAGTAGATAAGTATTTTTAAAACTATCATAACATAGTTTATAAAACAAGTTAAAAAAATGAAAAGAAAAGTGAAATATTTTTGAATATGAAAACAATAAATTCATCCTAAAGTTGAAAGAATGAGCCTCTGTGTTGGTATCTATCTAAGGTGACAAGACAAAAAATTTTAGTGTCAATTTACTTTAAGGACAAAAAAGTTGAATCATTATGTTACAAATAATATCCAAGGTTGAGCACTGTATTCTTTTAGTGTCATGAATTTACAGAATTGAACTAAAACCCTAAGCCAAAAATCAACAAATAACAAACAATGTTTGAATTGAAATGCAAGTTCACCAAAATGTTTACACTATAATTAATTATATAAAATAATTAACTCTAATCTATAATGTAAACTATTGTAATCTTATCTACAAATTTAAATAATACATAATACAATAAATACAAAAATCTATAGAATTTATAAATTATTAAGAATAACAACTAGGGATAGGGTTAGAGAATTGTCATTATAAATAGATTAATCTAGATTGTGATAAATTTATGTGAGCTATAACTACTTTAAATAACATGCAAACATAGATTCATTGAAAAATAGAGATCCATTGTATACTCGGAAAATGATGCAGAAGGTGGATAAGGTCACATTGTATTTGATGCAAGAGCATCAAACAAGTAGCCGTCATTTTTGTGTTATTGTTAGTATAGGTCTAATTTGGTCAATTTTTGGATGTAAATGTGAGTGAGGGACCTTATAAGGTCTATTTGTGTCTTTTAATTCAATGTGGGTCAATAGGTGCGAGTTTGACAGGTGATGGGAGATTTCCCTCCAAAATTGAATTTTGAAAATTCAAATATGTGAACTAAACCAAGGAGGGTCATAAGCATGTATGGAGTGGTTAGGAGAGTGAAAGTGATGTAGGGGTAAAAATATTCATGTAGGGAGTTTTTGAATACTTAATGTGTCTAAGTCATTAAGTTAGGAGTCAAGTTTAATAATGTAACCCTCACCCATACATTGAGTTATCATGAAAGTAAGTTTTTATCTAGTAACTAACCAACATTAAAGATGGTTTAAGAAGATAGTTGTTCATGAATAGTAGGGGGTAGGAGAGAATGGGGATAGAGAGGATAAATCCAATAAGGGGATGAAAATAAAATCATGAAATAATGTACAAAACTCCTAAATAAAGATGACAAGCCTAGGGATTGGGTTGCAAATGTAATGTTGGTTGATTCAAATGAATAAGGAAAATGTTGTTAATATGTTTACTTAAATTCAAAGATATATTGGTTTGAAAATAGTTATACATTGAATTTAAATACCCTTGAGGCCATGATCATGCAAGGTTTGTGTGTATTTACAATTTTAAGCAAGAGGTTGTAGGTTATAGTCAAGGAAAAGAATAATTGATGAAGTTGGTGAAGTTTGATGAAAGAAGGAAGGATGATAAATAATCTATAGGTAACAGGGAAGTAATATAAATTTAAAGATTAATTTGGTGTATTATAAAAAATAGATAAACTTATGAAATGTTTGTAGAAAATAGTAACCCTATAGATTCCTCTAACGGTTAGGTTTAAAGGTGAATTGTGAATGTTTCTTGAAATGTCTAAGTATCAAAAGGATAATTGTGTTGTTTAATGATATATATAGAAAATAAATATTAGTGTAAATATTTGTGAACAAGTTTTAATATATAATAATGAACAAATTTTCACTTCTAGTCAACCTAAAAAATGGGACCTTGTTTACATATACATATTATACTTTGTTGCTTAGTCTTATGACAAAGAGATAAATGTATGTTGTAAGAAAGTAATGGTAAATTGAGTTGATATATAGTTGAAGGATAATTTTATTAGGTTTTAATTCAAAAAAAATGATAACTCATAATATATAGTTCATATAAGGAACCATGTTGGTGTATTTTGAAACACTCTATTTGCTTAGTTAGTGTGTGATGAATATGAACACATTAAGGAGGTGAGTGGCTATTTGGTTAGTTGAATATTGAAATGGAATAAGGGAGATAAAATGTGGATAATTTCCCTTTAAAAGTCTTAAAAACTTTTGGAAGATAATCAATTCATTAAACAAGACATAGTCTTATACAATCAAGGACACTATTTTGCATAGTTAGAGACCAAAAAGGGAAAGTATATGCTCAAGGAGGTGAAAATGCATTGTGTTAGTTAAGATTTAGGATGAATTAAGTTGGATAAATTACTAATATTAACCAATGTGGAGTATAGGAACATTTTGAAGTGAACATACTAATCTAAACCCTTACACAATCATACCCAAAACACAATATTCTTCAAATTACATGGTTGTGAGGATATTAAGATTGGAAAATGTGTATAAGGTATGTAAAAAGATTAATATGATTTAAATAGACTTGTATCAGGTCTTATAATTATTAGAAATGAAATACAACTAAAGTTATGGCATTTAGTCTCCTCTTGGCTTACATAGTCAGGGGTTTTAGCCTAGCTAGGGTTTCTAGACAAAAACCCTTGTATCTGAAGTTATAATCAATGGAAAATAGTGAATTTTTTTGATATTACATATTTTGATGTGATAATAAGGATTAAATAGGTTTTAAGTTATTACCAGGTCCGTACAATATGAAACTGGTACTATGGGTTTCTAATAGGGCTTAAAAGGCCTAATTGGGAGAATGTTAACAAAGGGAGTACTTGATAGACAAGGATTTGAGTAATGAAAATTGGTGGAGACCTGTAAGAAAATAGAGGGTGGTATAAAATGGTTTTATATCTTTATATGTTTTTTAAACCAAGAGGACATGTGAAAAAAATGGCTACAAGCCTAATGGTGTCATTATGAGATTTATATGAGGAAATGAGTGTTGAAGTGTGATTTAGAAATTTAAATGTGTTAAGGTAAGTGTGATATGATCACAAAATACCATACATAAAAGTAATTGAGTCCTTGGAATCAAGAACAAGATTTGGTACTTGAAACCTAAGAAGATTGCCTAGTGAGAAGATAATGAATGAGTGAAAAGAAGGTAATGAAGAGAATGAGCGAGATGGAGTTAGAAGATGATAATAGAGGTGAATGCCTGGTATAATGATAGAATATAATGACTTAAAATATTATTTTTTAATAGGTAAAATATGAGAAAGTTACCAAACATAGTGAAGATCAAAGACTATTGGTCTAGCAAGAGGTTTATGAACAAAGTGAAGCATTTATTGAGATCATTGTTAATCATAGGGACAAGAGAAGTTGATTTTGAGACTTTTCCCAAGGACCTATACATAATTTGGTATTAGATCTAGGTTATCTTTGGGGTTGATTTTTGTTTTGGGTTCTTTAAAGCCTATTGATTTGAGATTGATAAAGTATGCTATGAGGAATTCTTGAGATGACAATTATAGGGTATTGTGGGAGAAGTATGATGTAGGTATGACCTATTGAGGTTATAATAGAGAAATATAAGATTGATAAGGAGAGTAATCAAAGCCCCAAATTCTAAATAGGAGGACTTTAAGCTAGTTAAGAGAGGATTAGAGAAGGAGAAATAAAGAGAACATCGAAGCTCAAGTGAGGAAGAGAAGAGGAAAGAATCCAAAAAAGAGTCAAGAAAGATAAGAAGGGATATTAGAAAAGGAATAGAGAGAGAGAAATAAGATATAATATTAATCTAAGAGGCAAGTAGGCAAATTGTTAGTGATTTGTCTAGATAGGCCTAGAAATAAAAGAGGAAAAAAATAAGATGGATGTAGAAAAATAAGTGGAAGATATGAGAAGAGAGTTGGGGTAGAGTTTGGAGAAGATTGAGCTCATGGTGAAGCTCATGAAAGGTCAAGGAAGCCAATAGATTGGATGTCATGTAAAGAAGAGAGTAAAGTGGCCATTAGAGATACTTAAGAGAGAGATAAAGCACAAGATGAGTGTCTTGAGAGATGAGAATAGGAAAGAGGGTACAATTGATAGAGGCATGCAAAATGAGAAGTTGACAAGAGAGAAACATGACAAAGAGGTTGAGAAAGGAGTTTTCATTAAGGAGAACACGAAGAAGAAAGAAGTGCCAAGAGGATAACTTGAAAGGGAATACAAAGATAAGAGAATAATGTCTATGCAAAAGACATTCATGGAGACTATGTGGTCCCTCATTTTATATGATAATGTTGATTTTAAGTTTATGTGTGCAGGTATGAAGACAATTTTGATGAAGACTAAGCATAAGGCCTTAAAGCTAGTGAAGGATGGGCATAGTACATCGCCCATAAAGAAGAAAGAAGAATATGGAGAAAGAGAACCTATTGTAGAAGATAAAATTATGGATATTGAGGGAATTTATCATGTTGAAGATGAGATAAAAGAGGAATTTCATGATGCCATGGCAAGTATTACAACTAAAGCAAAAGAGGAGGCCCAAAATGAAGACATGAAGGTAAACCATGAAGGAAAGAATGAAGAAATGACCTTGAAACAATCCTGTATGGAGGTAAATGAATGTTTGAGCATTGATTTTGATTGCACATGTGAAAGGAAAGAAACTAATATGTAGATTGGAAGAACTAAGGACAAGGTACAACCCTCAAGGATGAGACAAGTTCATGTATATGTTTTGCCTAAGTGGTTCAAGAAAACAAGTGGTGAGAAGGAAAAGGTATACCTCAAGCAAGAGGTTATGCAATCCAAACAAATAGGTGAAATATAAGAGAAAACACGGAGGTAAAGAACAAAGGGTAGAATGTAACAAGTTGGCCTGATAGAGTACCAAGGCAAGAAGCATGAAGGAGATGAAATGAGAAGTAAATTCAAATCTAAGCATGGACAAGGTAGAAAACAGGTTGAGAATAATATGAAATGGGTTCATAAAGAGAGTCTTGAAGGTACACTCCAAGAAATCATAGAGATAAAGGAAGATTGAAAGTCTACTAAGAAAACAAGAGAGATGGTGCAAGAAAACCAAGCCAAAGAGATGAAGGTGTAACTATGTAAGCAAGAGAATGAGTATGAATATGACAATTGTGCTCAAGGTTTGATATCTAATGTTATTTATGATGATTCATATGAGGTTGATTCTAAAAATGAAGACATTTTATACATAGAAATAATAACATTGATGAATGAGCTTGTGGAAGGGCCAAAAGATGATGAAGCACCTCAAAGAGTGCTTAACAAGCATGGTATGAAAAAAAATGATAATGATTTGACTCTCATGATTGAGGGAGTTCAAGGACAAGTGGTGAATCAAGGTGCCCAAGAAGGTGAAGAATAATATGGACCGAGATTTGATGAAGATTATGAAGAGGTTGGTGCTCTCAAGTTGAAAGAAGAAATAGAGATGTTAGAAAATATTCTCGGTCCACAAAATGGGCTAAAAGTAGGTGAATAATAGTAGGAAAAGATCAAGGATGAACTCAAATAATGATAAAAAATGAAGCAACATAGGTAAGCACAAGGATTTCTGTAATCAAAGACATAAGCAAGTATCCAAGCAAGCAAACAATGGGAGGATAAGAAAGTTGAAAATATAATCTCTATACCATGGGGTAAGTTATAATAGATTTAGTAGTTGAATCTCATGATGATGCCAAGACTATAAGGTGCCAATCAACATTGTACCATGTTGAATATGACTTGATTGAGAAAATGTCCTTGCAAGATGAATAGGGTCATGTGAATCCACATTAATAAGTGAATAAATGTGAATAAGAGGTATTAAGAGAGAGAAAAATTTATCAAGTGACATAGGTTGACATGCCTATGAGGTCATTGGAGTACAAACAAGGAGTCATCAATGCTAAGGAGACAAAACCACTAAAGATAGAAGCATCAAGTGAGAACAATGAAGAAGACGGTCATAAGATAAGCATAAGAAATAAGAGTAAGAACCATTTACTTGAAATTGAAGATGATGAAGGGAAAATAAACTTGGAAAAGATAGAACATGTATCAAATAAGAAGCTACAATAGTTGGTACACCTCGTAGAGGTAGAAGATGCATTGGCAAGGAGACTAGAAAAAGCCAAGAATAAGAAATACAAGAACCTAGAGAAACAATAATGAAGGAAAAATAATGAAGGAACAATAGTCAAGTAAGCATGGAAGATTCTCACAAATTGAATTGGAAGGAAAGAAAGAAGACACTAACTTTTAATTTTTCTCCCTCCTAAGGAGTATGATGCAGGAGCATCAAGCAAGTAGCTATCATTTTTGTGTTATTTTTAGTAGAGGTAAAATTTGGTCAATTTTGTGATGTCAATGTGAGTGAGGGACCTTCTTAGGTAATTTGTGTCTTTGAAGTCAATGTGGATCAATAGGCATGACTTTGATAGGTGATGGGAGATTTCCTTACAAAACTAAAATTTGAAAATTCAAATATGTAAACTAAACCAAGGAGGGTCATAAACATGTATGGAGTGGTTAGGAGAGTGAAAGTGGCGTAAGAGTCCGAAGATTAATGTAGGTAGTGTTTTAAGACTTAATGTGTCTAAGCCATTAAGTTAGGAGTCAAGTTGAACAATTTAACCCTCACCCATATGTTGAGTTATCATGAAAGGAAGTTTTTGTCTAGTAACTAACTCAAATAACCAACTTAGAAGCTGGTTGAAGAAGATAGTTATATGTGAATGGTATGGTGTAGGAGAGAATGGGGAGAGAGAGGAGAACTCCAAGAAGGGGAGGAGAATCAAAGTATGAAATAATGTATAAAACTCCTCAAGAAAGATGACAAGCCCAGAGATTGGGTTGCAAATGTAATGTTGGTTGATTCAAATGAATAAGGAAAAGGTTGTTACTGTGTTTACTTTCATTCAAAGGTATATTGGTTTGAAAATATTTCTAAATTATATTGAAATTCCCTTGAGGCCATGATCATGCAATGTTTGTGTGTATTTTTATGTTTAAGCAAGAGACTGTAGGTTACAGTCAAGGAAAAGAATAATTGATGACGTTGGTGAAGTTTGATGCAATAAAGAATGATGCTTAGTCATCTACAAAAGAGATAACCTTAAGAAATGTTTGTAGAAAAGAGTAACCCTATTGTAGTCATATAAAATACAAAATTAGATGACTTAATCATGGCTAATGATACCCAATCCATAGGTCTTCCTACTTGCTTAGCCAACCCTTCTAGGCTATTCCTTCATTTATTCCCAATCATCCAAAACATTTTGGACTTAACCCTTATAGGCCTAGGTAGATATTTTAGGCCCAGATCTATCCCCCTAGGTCTCATTCCCTCTAGAAATAGTGCCCAACTTGGATAGGAGTGCTAAAATCTAGGGTGTCCTGATTTTGGTGCTATTGTCCAAGTGCAAAATTAGTCCTAATGATACGATTCTTTTAGATCCTTCTCCTTTTTATTTTTGACCTAACACAAATTAATTTAACCCATGATAATTAATTTACCTATAAAAGGCCATTCAAATTCTATTTAGAAAGGTTGACACTGATTTATAGGAAAGAAATAAGAATACAAGCAAGTACACTCAAGCACTCTTACCTATTCTCTGCATATAACCTTACAAGATCATTTCAAGCTTAACCAAACCTTTGCACCCATCCTTATCCACCTTAAGTACATCTAGTTTCACATCTAGTTGAATTTATCATATACAATTGCACCAAGCACTTCAATGGGAGAACTACATTAACTTGATCCCTCCTCGGAGTATTGGTTTGTAGGTAGCATGCCTACACATGAGGTGTGAAGTGCATCCAATGTATACTTTACACACTAAAACCTTCTCTATATTTTCTAATTTTTCATTCAAGTTCAAGCATAAAGATCTCCTAGGGTTTTGAAGATTAAAAATAGACACACAACAAGCTTCGCAGGCTTCCAGGCTTCAATATTTCACTAATAGGGTAACACAGGCCTACCGAATAGAACCTAGAAAGCTCAGACCACTTGGACAATAGTTCTAGAAAAGGATACAACACTAGATAGTAGGGTGTCCCACTTTTGGTGCTCCTATCCAATCCAGAAATGAACCTTAGGATCTAATTTTTGATAGTTTCTCAGTCCTACTCTTCCGGTTCAGACCCTGTCTTAGTTACAAATCATTCAGAATAAGCTAAGTTAAATTTCTCTTATTTATTAATATATTTATAAAAGGCAAAAATACAAATCTATTTACACAAATTAGTAGCTTAATTATTGAATATTATTTACTGATTTACTTTACTCAGACCTATTTATTTAACTTGGAATAAAACTCTATTATTTTGAAAATAATAAAACATTTGGTGAACCTGACTTACTTCAAATTTCGCACAAAAAACCTAGGGATAATTATTTATGATTTTTTCCATAATTTATTTATTTTTCCTACATTTAAAAATAAAAAATCTTGAAATTAATTGTAAAAATATCACATATTTTGTTAAAACCCTAGTTTGAACATACTAGGTCCTTCCTACATACAAACACATTCCAAACACTAGGAAAAATATATTGTTAATTTTAGAAATATTTTATAAATTTTACTAACTTTGTCAAGCAAAATTCTATAAATTGTATCTAAATTTTTAAAATTATTACATTAATTTTAAAAATTCATTCAAAAAACCCTAGTTGCATCAACTAGTTCCTAGTTATTTTCCACTACTTTTCCAATCATTTTTCATATTTTTAGTTGCATATCAAACTTAAAAAATCAATTTTAAATTTTAAAATTCATAGTATTTTCTATAAATATTTTAGAAAAATACTTTGTTGCATATACTATCACCCATTTGCTTCTTGCAGTATCACTTTACATCCATAATTAAATTACAGAAATGCTGTTCATTTATTTACAAACTTTTCTTATATTTCTTGTAAATAATAAGGAAACATAATAGGCCCTATCATGTACATGAATGATGAATTCTATCATATGTTAGTAAAAAATTTCATCCTTTGAATTTCATGTTTATGTTTCATTATATGGAATGATATTACAAAATTCATTTCCAAACATGCACAAGATTCCAAAATTCTTTTTGCATATTCTCTTTCGCCCATATGGAAAATTATTCAAATTTATCTCGCATATCAAAAGTTTATATGCCTTTATGAAAAAATTCATGTTCTCTATCCTTTGCTCCCTATTCGTCATATGGAAAATTATTCAAAATTATCTTACCAAATGCATTCGAAATGTCATGCTGCATATCAAAAGTTTATATGACTTTATGAAAAAATTCATACTCTCTATCCCTTTCTCACTAAGGAATGTTATTTATAAACATATTATTGCAAAAATCACAACTCAAAATTTATGCATTTCACTTCATATTCATGCTTTCTGCCAACATGTATATAACTCATTGGTAACTTTTAAGTATCTTCCTATCACTACTAGACACAAGTAAACAATAGCGATTGCGTCTATCCCTCCCCCTTCTGAACCTGGTACATCTAGCTCTTATCCCACATCTACTACCAACTTTATGCCTATTGTAGATCATGCGGTCCACACTATCACTAAAGTTTACAAAGATAGGTAGGTTAATTACACCCAGGGCTATAGCTTTACCACTCAGGCTAGCACCCCTTCATATACAATTTTTATTATTGATCTCCTTCAATGAGCAAATATTTACAAAGATGTATTATATACAATCCTTTGTAATACTATAATTCCTATTTCAGCTGAACTAGCTTATGTTGCATCTATCCTCAACATAATGCAATGGACCAAAGAGCATATCTCTTTTGAAAAAGAGGATTTACCCCCACAACACATCATTTAACAACATCTACCTTTGTAGATTCAATTGATAATCAATGATATGGGAGTCAAAAGAGTGCTAGTTGATAATGGTTTAGGACTTAACATTTGCAATATATCCTTTCTTAAAAGTCTTAACATACAACCTCAAGATCTAAACCATTTTGATATCAACATAAGAGGTTTCAACAACATTCCATAAAAAATAATGGGTCAAATAACACTTAATCTTACCTTAGGGCCTAAGACACTACCAATAATCTAACCTTAATTATAATTTATTACTTGGTTGGCCTTGGATTCATGATATACATGCAGTCCCTTCCACACTCCATGCTTGTCTAAAATTTAGTCACAAAGGTTACATATACACATTCCCAATAGATAATGAACCCTTTAAATATTGTCAAGTTTTTAAAACTCCATATAATTATATCTCACACTTTAATCTAGGTAGTACACCTATACAACCCGTCACTCACAATACACCCTCAGATTATACACAAAATTTGATAATTCTAAACTCTATCATAACACTAGCACCAGATCACCAATTCACTTCACCTTTTTCACTTAAATATCTTAATAAGATGGGCTATTAGGGCAAACAAATTTGAAAGCATGAACAAGGAATAGTCAATCCTATCGAGGCATCCACACAACATAAAATGCAAGGGCTTGGATACCAATTTAGCCTTAATCATGATACATCTTATCCCACCCTTTCCAAACACAAAATATTATCCACCCATTACACATACCAATAAGACAGTTAATCATACTTCTACATTATCATTGGTCTACCCTGATCTTATTGACAACACAACTTCACTTGATATGTTTACATTAGATGAATTCTCTAATGATGAATATATGCTACAAATTATTGGATCATATGAGGACCTACCATCTTGTTATCATAAACACAGATTTCCAAACCACACAAATGCCCACATGTACTTTGAATAAAATATAGATTCCTCCCTCAATATACTAATTGACTAAGATAATACTATTCCTTCACTCCATATACATTCGATCATTCCACATTTCTTAACAAAGAAATACTAAATTTCAATTTTAGAACTGACAAGGATCCCTACATTATATTATTAGTAGCTACCCTTAGAAAGGAAGAGGATGTTGATATTCTTAAAACCTTAACAAATTTTCCAAAACTCTTTGCTTGGTCATATTTAGATATGCCAGGAATTGATACATCTATAGTAGTCCATTAGATTCATTTATACCCTGAAACTAAACCAATTAAACAAAAAAAATTTCAAAATGCATCCTAAGGTAGATCTCTTAGTCAAAGATGAAATCCAACACCTCCTAGATGCTGGTTTCATTTGCCCAGTAACACATCCTGAATGGATTTCCAATATAGTTCCCTTAGTAAAACCTAATGGACAAATTCAATGTTGCTCTGATTATCAATATTTAAATAAATCATGCCCCAAAGATGATTCCCCTTACTAAATATTGACATGATAGTAGATTCCACAAACGGATATGAAATGATATCATTTACGGATGGTTTTGCCAGTTATAATCAAATCAAAATTGCTAAAGAAGATCAAGGAAAAAATATTTTACAACACCTTAGGGTACATTTTTTTACATTATCATGCCTTTTGGATTAAATAATTCTAGAGCCACATATCAACATACTTTGATGCACATTTTTCATGAACTAATTCACCATACTATCGAGGATTACATTGGTGATATACTAGCTAAATCCAAATAATGACAACATAATGCTATTGATTTACAAAAGATTTTTAAATGACTCAAGCAATACAACATTTGACTAAACCCAAAGAAATGTGTGTTCAGAGTTACGCCAAGAAAACTCCTAGGTTTCATTATCTCTTAGCATGGTATAAAAGTTTATCTTAAGAAAGTCAAAGAAATTATCGATATGCCATCTCCCACCAGCTTAAAACAACTCAGATCCCTCCAAGGCAAGATCCAAGCAATCTTCCATTTTGTAGCTTAGTTTGTTGATAAAACTTAGTCATTTACTCAATTTCTAAAGAAAGATACAAAGTTTATTTGGGACCAAGCTTGTCAAGATGGCTTCAACATAATCAAGCAATATCTCCTTAATCTACCCATTTTAGTACCACCTATCCTAAACAATCCTTTCCTACTCTATATCTTCGAAATAGATCACACATTTGCAGCACTCTTAGCACAACATGATGATCAAAATACCAAATGAGTTGTTTATTACATCAGTTTCACATTGGTTTATTATGAAAAAAATTACTCCCTAATAGAAAAAATATGTCTAGCATTAGTTTTTGCCAAACAAAAACTTTGACATTACATGGTCAATAATGAGACTTAAGTTATCACAAAATCCGACCCCTTAAAGTTCCTACTGGTAAAAACACATATTTCTAGTCACATCACAAAGTGGGTTATGTTATTAACAAAATTTGACTTAAAAATAGTCCTCCAAAAATGGATAAAGGGCCAAATCATTGCAGAGCATTTAGTAAAATCACCACTATTTAGAGATGATTTCACTACCTATTCTACTCATTCAAACACTTGGACCATGCTATTTGATGGATCCTAATGCACATCTAGTGTAAGGGCTGGGATTTCCTTTAGTGATCCTTCTAGTCACATAGTTCCTATAACATACCAATTAAGTTTCTCTTACACCAACAACACACAAAAATATGAAACACTTATCTTAGGATTGTTCACTGCACAATCCCTCCAAATCAAATCTATTCAAGTCTTTGGTGATTTCCAACTTGTGGTCAATCAAGTCAATGATATTTATCAAATAAAATAATAACACCTTATCCTATACCTCAACATGGTACAATGCCTATCATCACAATTCGATTATTTTTCTATTGAGAGCATTCCCCAAAAAGACAACATACATGCTGATGCAATGACTAGTGTTGCATCTCTAATTCCCATTGACATCAATGATGATCAAGAAATTTTTATAATTAAATGATTATAATCACCATCAATAAATAATGCATATTTGATCACTCTTTCTATCTTAGCTACTACACAAAGCTCCATAAGCCTAGAATGGTTCTCTAACATTTATAACTTTCTCAACAAATCTATTACACTAGACACTTTCTCTTAAAATGATAAACATAAGCTACCAAAGAAATCACTTTATTATGTAATCATTGGTAGAAACCTTTTCAAATGATCCTTCGATGGACACTTACTACGGTGCTTAACCTTAGCAAAAGCCAAAATTTATCTAACCTAGATACACGATAGTGAGTGTGGTGGTCATTTTAGTCAAAAAGCCATGTCATATAAACTCTTCCAAAAGGGGTATTATTGGTCTCCCATGGAAGATGAATGTTTACAATATGCGAAGCTATGTGATAAATGTTAATGACATAGTAATTGACAACATGCAACATCAAAATAATTACAACCTACTATCGCTCCATGGCCGTTCGTGTTATGGGGATTTGATATCATTGGAGAAATTAACCCCAAATCCATCGATGGACATAAATTAATAATCATAGCTCATAATACTTTACCAAATGGGTGGAAGCAATTCCACTTCAATCTACCATAGGTGAAGACATTTGCAGTTTTATCATGACTCATATTATTTCATGCTTTGACTTACCTATAGCCATCTTTCTAACAATGGAACATCATTCAAGAACAAAATCATCAAATTTTTTTGTACCAAATACAAAATTAAACACACATTCTCCATTCCATACTACCCATAGGGAAATGGTCAAGTAGAAGCCACTAACAAAATAATCAAAAACATTTTAAGCAAAATAATAACCATATTTGGTGATGATTGACACAATCAACTAGTTTTAGCATTATGGTCCTATCACACAAGTATCCATATGCCCATAGGAGTTACTCCTTATTCACTTGTGTATGGCACAAAAGTATTTATAACATTAGAATTAGAAATCCCATCTCTTCATGTTTCCCTTAAAGGTATTCTCAGTAATGATCAATATCATAAAAAGCATATACACCATCTTGAACATTAGACCACACACGCATTTAAGTTGTAGAACACCTTAAAATCTACCAACAATGTATAAAATTATCCTACAATAAGCGAGTTCACATCATAGAATTTGAAGTTAATGATCTTTTTCTCAAATAAAACCTTCACAATGTCAATGCCAAAGAAGAAATCAAAGGAAAATTCAAACCAAATTAGCTAGGTCCTTACATCATTACCGAAAAGCTTAGCCCTAAAGTATACCATCTAGCCTCACTCAAAAGAAAGAAACTTAAAAATCCAATGAACATTATGCATCTACGTGGATTATATGTATAGTTTGTTATTTATACACATGCTTGTACATAGTTTTACTTTTAGCATTGATTGTACATAATCTCTCCTGCTTGATTGTACATAGTTCAAATATTTCCAAAAAAAATACAAAAACAATATAAAATTTAAAAACCCAAAAACATTCAAATAATTCAAAAAAACCAAAAACATTCTGATTATATGCATCATCCATACTTTACATTAATACTATCATGCTAGGACTTACATTTTCTATTTCATGTTATTATATACCAATTTATCTATATTACCATGCTTCACTTGATCTCCTTTGAGTGTGTACAATGACACCCAGCTACTGGATTGCTTCAGTCTACCCATTGAGGGGGCATTCCTACTTCTACATTCAAGACACACATCGATATACATACCCACTGGGTGCATCTTCTACATGACAACACCATCCAGGTTATGTCAATCCTACACTACACACTCTAATTTATTATACTAATGTACATTACTTACTAGATTACATAGATTACTATATGAACATTTCCATAGTATCTAGAACTTGTGTATCTCTTAGCATATACCTAGTCTTGTACTAAACATGTTTTGCATACTTTCACTCTTATTTTGATTAGTTAGCTATGATTATACTTTTCTAGTTTATACATGCTTTCTCTTATTGCTTAGCATAGATTTTTTTGATTGCATTTTTAGTTCCTACTTATCTCCTATGTGTGCCTTAGGAAATTTGCCAATGTCCTTTGATTCTATTCATGCATGTGTACCTTTGGAAATTTTCTAATGTCCTTTGATTTTATTCATGCGTGTGTACCTTTGGACATTTACTAATGTCCCTTTCTTTTACTCTTATATATGCCTATTACCCTCGTGTCAATCTTGCTTGTTTCTATTATATGTGTATGTGACATTTGAACATGCTTTATATGCTTGCTTTCTAGTTTGAGTGACATGTGCCCATGTCCCTTGTTTGTGTGGCCCCTTGGCCAACCTTGTATGCTTCTTACTACTCGCTTCTTTTTTGTATGCTTTTTTCTTGATTGCTTGTCCTTATTTACAATGTAATGATCCATATCATGCATTTACCTTGCTTTCTTAGATGCCATGATGGACATCATGCTCCATCCCTCCTTGATAACTAACAACTAATAAATAATAACTAACATCTAACATTTTCAATTTTAGTTCAGTATATTGCACATGCTTTTACATTGTTATATCTATTTAGGCATACCCCTGCTGATCTAACAATATCTCACTACAAACATTGCTATATCATGTATCTATGCAACATAACACACTTGCTAGACTCTTTTCTTCTGAGGGTAGTCATTACAGGTTCAATCATTCCTAACCTTAGAAGAAGGGAAAACAAATAAGGGTTTTTACATAGAGATTAAAGCTCCTAATAGTCAAAATAGTAGCGTTTAGATCACTAGTTTAGAATCTAGAGGTCAAACCAGTTAGAATAAAACAAATAAATAGTGATGATTCTAGATCAATAGCTAGTTTTAACATAGGACAAAAAAACTATAAATGAATAGTAGGACTAAACATAGGGGTGTACTCATTTTGGCACTCTTGTCCAAGAAAAAAACACTCAATTTTTCCAAAAATAAGCATTTTTTTTTTAGATATAGTTTTCGCACATCTAGATTAGTCAGAACTAGTAGTTCAGTATAGTTTTCTCAGAGAATCTAGATATAGGGGATTATCATGCAAAACATGATGGTTCTCACTTTTAGTTTCAAATTAGTTAGTTAACATAACTTCCATATCATAATCCATGTTTTAGACACTAGTGATTAGGGGCAATGTGCATGGCATATAGGTCTTCTATTATTTTTGAGTTTAATTTATTATCTAGGCATTCTCAGTAGTTGCGTACCTTACTCCATCTATAGGTGGTTGCCATCATTTTCAACTTAAAATTTCATACAAGTTTAAATTTATGATTACTTGAGTTATCAAGTACTAGAGTTCCTACGTTAGCTTTCACATAAGCCTATTACATCAGTTTCAGAGTGGTTTTCATATAAGCCTAACCTCCATCTTTCAAAATAGCCAAGAGTGGCCTAGTTTCCAGCATATATTCAAGCTATCTATGACACATTGATAAATTTATAGAACATACATGGGCTCCATGATCCATCTCATATGACATCTATTATATACTAGTATCACTTCATAGCTTCACTTCACGGGACACCAATGGAGCCAAAGGGCTAACCTTTATATTCTTGAGCCACCTATTCAGAGGGATTAGACACATAATTTAGACATTGATTAACACACACATGATTTGTTAACTCTACTTAGTTGGTGATGATGAATCCAAATTCTTGAGACACCTTCTAGGGAATTGAGCATTCAGCTCCATTCATGATATTACTCTTGATTCAACACATACCCAACATCATCTAGCATAATCCAACATCACAATAGGTTTTGTATTGGTTCATGTACCTGGTGAGGTATATTCATTCCTTTTTCTTCCTCTTATGTAGATTTTGTACATTCTTATTTTAGATATAGAGTATCTAGTAAGAACTAATCTACTTTTATGTTTTCATTATAGATTCACATTTCACAACATGCTCTCTCTATGCACATCTAGCATCACACAGCTTCATGAGCTTCTCCCTTACATGTAAGTTCAGGTATGCTTTTTACTTTCCTTTATCCTAGTATTTCACTTTACTACTTCACTAGAATAAAGGTGGGGGGTGCAAATGTAGTCATATAAAATGTGAAATTGGATGACTTAAACATGGCTAATGACACCCAATCCATAGGTCTTCCTACTTGCTTACCCAACACTTCTAGGCTATTCTTTCACTAATTCCCAATCACCACAACATTCTAGACTAAACCCTTAGAGACCTAGGTATATCTTTTAGGTCCAGATCTACCCCCTAGGTCTCATTCCCTCTAGACAATAGTGCCCAACTTAGATAGGAGTGCTAAAACCTAAGGTCACCTGATTTTGGTATTGTTGTCCAAGTGCAACATTGTTCCCAACGATCAGATTATTTTGGATATTTATCCTTTTTATTGTCAACCTAATGTGAATTCATTTAACCCATGATCATCAATTTCCATATAAAAGTCCATTTGGAAGTGTTAATACTCATTTATAGGAAAGAATCAAGAATACAAGCAAGTACACTCAATCACTCTTCCTTATTCTCTACATAT
This sequence comes from Torreya grandis, assembly GCA_037957365.1. Classification (NCBI taxonomy): domain Eukaryota; kingdom Viridiplantae; phylum Streptophyta; class Pinopsida; order Cupressales; family Taxaceae; genus Torreya; species Torreya grandis. The sequence continues at coordinate 1,653,637 of JARHVA010001251.1, read as the reverse complement.
AACCTTCTAAGATCATTTCAAGCTTATTCAAACCTTTACACAAATCCCTAACCACATAAAGTACATATAATTTTATATCTAGTTGCATTTATCATACATAATTGCACCAAAAACTTCAATGAGAGAACTACATTAGCTTTATCCCTCCTCAAAGTATTAGTATGTAGGCAACGTGCCCACACATGGGGTGTGATGTGCGTCTAGCGTATCCTTTACACACTAACCACTTATATATATTTTCTAAGTTTCCATTCAAGTTCAAGCACAAATATCTCCTAGGGATTTGAAGATTAAAAATAGACACACAATGAGCTCTGCAGGCTTTTAGGCTTCGATATTTCACTGATAGGGTAACACAAGCCTGTCAAATAAAACCTAGAAAGCTCAGACCACTTGAACAATAATGCCAAAAAAAGACTACATCACCATATATTAGGGTGTCCCACTTTTGGTTCTCGTATCTAATATAGAAACAAACCTCAAGATCTAGTTTTTGAGAATTTCCCAGTCTTGCTCCTCAAGTATCAGACCCTATCTCAGTCTAGATCATTTAGAATAAGCTAAGTTAGATTTCTCTTATTTATTACTATATTAGAAAAGGAAAAAATACAAATCTATTTACACAAATAAGTAGCTTAATTATTTCATATTATTTACTAATTTACTTTGCTTAGATCTATTTATTTAACTAGGAATAAAACTCCATTACTCTAAAAACAATAAAACACCTACAAATTCCTCTAATAATTAGGTTTAAAGGTGAATTGTGAATGTTTCTTGAAATGTGTAAGTATAAAAAGGAAAATTGTGTTGTTTGAATGATATTTATAGATAAGAAATATTAGTGTAAATATTGGTGAGCAAGTTTGAAGATATAACAATGAACAAATGTTCACTGTCAGTCAACCTAAAAAATGGGACCATGTTTACATATATAAATTATACTCTGTTGCTCAGTCTTATGACAAATAGATAAATGTATGTTATAAAAAATTAATGTTATATTTATTTGATATATAGTTTAAGGAGAATTTTATTAGGTTTGAATGCAGAACATACATGGTTCATATAAAGAACCATGTTGGTGTATTTTGAAACACTTTGTTTGCTTAGTTAGTGTGTGATGAATAGGAACACATTGAGGAGGTGAGTGGTTGTTTGGTTAGTTAAATATTTATATGGAATAAGGGAGAGAAAATGTGGATAATTTTCCTTTATAATTTTTTAAACCTTTTGGAAGAAAATCAATTCATTAAACAAGACATAGTCCTATACAGTCAAGGACACTATTTTGCATAGTTAGAGACCAAAAAGGAAAAGTATATACTCAAGGAGGTGAAAATACATTGTGTTATTTAATATTTAGGATGAAGGAAGGTGGATAAAATAATAATATTAACCAAGGTGGATTTTTGGAAAATTTTGAAGTGATCAGACTAATCTAAACCCTTACATAGTCATACTTAGAACATAATATTCTGTAAATTACATGGTTGTGAGGATATTAAGATTGGAAAAGGTGTATAAGGTATGTAAAAAGATGAATATGATTTAAATATACTTGGATCAGGTTTCATAATTATTATAAAGAACCTAAAACTAAAGTTATGGCATTTTATCTCCTCTCAGCTTACACAGTTAAGTGTTTTAGCCTAGCCAGGGTTTCCAAACAAAAACCCTTGTAGCTAAAGTTATAATTGATGGAAAATAGTGAAAATTTGTGATATGAAATATTTTGATGTGATAATAAGTATTAAATAGGTTTAAATTTTTTACCATGTCTGTATAGTATAAAACCAATACTGTGGGTTTGTGATAGGGAGTAAGAGGCCTAATTGGGATAATGCTAACACAGGGAGTACTTGATAGACAAGGATTTGGGTGATGAAAATTGGTGGAGAAATATAAAGAGATAAAGGGTGTTATAAGATGGATTTATATATTTAGGATAGTTCAAACCAAGAGGAAATGTGGAAAAATGGTTACAAGTCTAGTGGTGTCATTATGAACTTTATATGAGGAAATGAGTGTTGAAGTGTGATTGATCAATTTAAAGGGGTTAAGGTAAGTATGATATGATCATAAAAGATCATACATGAAATTATATTGTCCTTGGAACCAATAACAATATTTGGTACTTGAAACCTAAGAAGCTTGCCTAGTGAGAAGATAGTGAATAAGTGAAAGTAAGGTAATGAAGAGAATGAGTGAGATGGAGTTAGAAGATGATAAGAGAGGTGAATTCTTGGTATAATGAAAATAGATAATGAATTCAAATATTATTTTTTAATAGGGACACTAAGATAAAATTACCAAATTGAGAGAAGATAAAAGACTATTGGTATAGCAAGAGGTTTAGGAATAAAGTGAAGCATTGATTGAGATCATTGTCAAGCACAGAGTGAGGAGATGTTGATTTTGAGAATTTTCCCAAGTACCTATGCATCAATATTTATATTTTATGTAATTATTTTATCCAAATAGTCTATGCACTAGATCTAAAAATTTGGGCTTGTTTATCCTTGTTTGTAGGTGATCTATTTTTAGGCAAAGATCAATTTTATGCACAAAAACTCTATAAATTTAATTCCCTATTCCTACACAAGTACACAAGAGAGATCAAATGAAAAATGAGAAATAATAAGGGATGTAGGAATGGATGATTTATCCTTAGAAAACCATTATTGACTAAGTATTTTATACATAGCCTAAAGGCATTAGACTGATGTACTTCTCTTTATATGGAATATCATGTGAATGAAACTATCAATACTTGACTAGAATTATTGACAAATTATGCCCTTAAACTACAATAAATTTTTTTTAGACTTGGCCAAGTATTGTGGTACTAAAACATAATTGTAATAAAAATATCAACTCAGAGGATAGATGATTTTTAAATCATAGAATAGATGCTTTTGTCAATGAGTGCTAGTAAGAGAGTGGGGTTTCAAGTGTGAGTCTTGATTTGATTTCATAGGCAAATATTTTAATTTTTTTTGATAACCAACCTATTAGTTTTTATGGGAGAGAAATTATGAATCATGTAATTTTGAAAAGATGACCATTAGAGCACTGTGGACAAAGACACACTATAAGACAAGGATGTTGTGTGTCCTTGTTTGATAGTATGATATTTTCTAAAAGGGATAGAGGATTTTAAAACCAAAGTGATAGTGAATTATGTGTTGAATATGGATTAATATGTATATAATAATGAAGTCTTAGAGATATGAACAATATCTTTGAGAATTTGAAGGCTTCCTTAGATATTATGGGTTATCAAAATGGTAAATTAACCAAGTAAAGTAAGAATGCCAAGGACAAGTATTGTCAAGTATTTATTGATTAAATGTCAGTGTCTACATCCATTTATTAGATAATTTACTTATACATCAAATGGTGAGGATAATGCTCCTTGTGTACCTACTAACACTCGTATGCCTCTACCCATTTCTTCTCCTTAGGTTTATCCAACTATTCCCACATAGTCTGCTAATTATTTAGTGCCTCCTAATGTTACTAGATAATCTCGAACTAATCTTAATGCTTTATCTATTGGTCTTGGTATTTGTCAAAATATTAGAGTATATATTATTAAAAATGCTAATCATACTTGGTGTATACACATTCTAACACATATAATGATGCCTTGATTCAACAAGCCCTTAAATATATATAAGTATAACTAAAATAGTTATCTCAAGGATATTAAAGACCTAGCCATGTGGTTTATTCTCATGATATATTACATAATTCATTGGTTCATGAGAAACTAGTCCATCCATTGATACCAATTTTATAGTGCCTAAGTTTGAAGTACATAATGGTAAGGGTGATCTTTCACATCACATCCATCCCTTCTATTATTCACACTTTGGGTTTTTACATGACGATCTATTGATGACCAAGCTATTTCCTAGAAGTCTCAAGGATCATGTTTTGGATTGGTTCAATTCCATATAATCATTTTTCATGTGTTATTTCAATGGGTTGGTTAATATAATCATAACTCAATCTTATATAAATATTAGCCAAAAGGTCATTTTTTCACCACTTTCCCAACTTAAACAAGGACCTAATAATTTTAGTATGTATTTAAATTAAATAACATGCTTAAATAAATGTCTCACCAACTACCTGATAGCGAGTTACAAAGTATTTTCTCTAAAAAACTAATTCAATCTCTCAAATAAAAGGTCACATTTAACATGTTTGAATACTTATAAGAGATTTGCTATATAGGTCACAAGTATGTAATCAAAATGTTAGAGGCCAACATGATAAACTATGAGCCTAATGTACATACCTTTACCACTTATAAATATCAAGGAAAATAATCATTTAAAGCTAAGGTTAATGATAAACCTACTTTTCAAGATAAGAATGAGGCCAAAAATATAGAAAATGTCATATTTCAACCACCTGATAGGTTGGATATTCCTTCTAAAGCTCTTAGATAATTTACAAGGTTATACAATCCTTCTTGCCAAGTGCTTAAATGGTTTCTTGAATGCATCATGATCTATTTACCTCCATAAGGTGAGTTGGATACATCATATCCTTTAACTAAGATCTATTATATAAATTATTATTATGAGTACCATATATTTCCAAGACAAACTACTAGTAAATGTTTTCAATTGAGACATAAGATACAAGATGTATTTGATAGTAGTGTTATTCAAGTGAAAGGACATAATACTACCATTGATAAATTAGGTGTTTTACTATCCTAACACCTACAAATATTTAATAGAATACTTCTAAATCATGATACTATAGACACATAAATTTGGTATTAGACACTTGGCAACATCAAATTTGGCATACTTATACTTTTGCATACACATTTTACTCTTACACACACTTTCCCCTATATTTGTATCCATAGATGTCTTTGCTAACCTAATATATCAGCACACATATTTAGGATCATCCATGTTTGAGAAAGAACACTTTATAATTCTAAGCAAACTATCACCATATCTTAGGCCAATAAATCTCACTCCTAGGTCAATACCAACAATAGTGAGATAGTTGCTATTTTTTTAGGCTTCCACCTTTGCTGGTAGTGTCTAGGATCATTCAAAAATTATTTTTCAAAATTATGATGTATCCATTGGGTCAAAGTAGACATGTTTCATGGGTTGATCATAGTGGAAAATATTAAAGAGTCGTGTATAAACACAAATCAAGCCCAAGGTCATAGTCATCTAACACTACTTAGAAATCACATTGAAAAATCCATTGGCACTCCCTTGAGACATTGCCACAAAAGTGTACACATATAAAAACATCTCAAAGTACCAAGCCTAGAAATAATTCTAAATACAAATGTAGGTCAAAGTGGCATGTTGTCAAGTGTTTAAAGCTAAACTTTGCATTAGATTATAGCATGATCATGATGGTGCACACACACACATAAGTGAGAGAACTTCATGTGGTTTTGATCCATCTTAAAAGTATTATAATGTAGGAAATTATCAAGCACTTAGTGAGGAGTGTTTGTGTCTATCCAACCCATCTTTATAACCTATTTGTTAATTTCCATATTGTGTTAAAAGTGAAATTAAGGTTTAAAGAAGAAAAATAAAAATAGGAATCAATGCATAAGACTAAAGGTGAGCACACATACAAAATTCATTTATAGGTACACAAGCACAATGATTTGGGGTGACACAAATCTTCCCAGTCAATAGATATAGTACTAATAGATTCTGGACAATACTAGTCATTTGTATAAGGTTTGAGCACCTATATATTGTTTTGAGTAGCCATAGATTTGATACAAAGCATTTTCAAATAATGTGACGAATATAACAAGAAAAAAAAAATTAGAAATAAATTAAGTGCATCTCTCCTCCATTACTTTGTCAATTCTAAAAATAGTAATTATAATATCAATCTATCTTTTTAAATTTAGGTTTATATGATTAATGTCTTATTTTACAGAATCTGAATATTCATAGTTTTATCTTATTTATATTACATTAATCACAAAATAAATAAAACATTTTGGTGAAGCAATTTTAAAAATTTATAAATCAAATTCGTATGCTACCTAATGAATTGGATAAAATATTGGACATTATCCTAGAGGTTAAAAATGCAGAAAATGCTAAGGAAGCCACATCTTAGGAACAATATGATAAACTCTTAAATGATAGTAATATACTTTTTATTGACAAATTCTAAAATAGGTGTTTAGACCATTAATCCTAATAATACTTATCATATACATACACCTATGGATACACAAGTGAGGCCCACACATAGTGTGGAGGAAACACATGTTAATTCTCAGATTTCTATCATTATTCCCACAAAACATACTTTTGTAACTCACGTGATTTATACTCATGTGACATTGTCTATTTAAAAAAAATATCATATGCCTATTAATTAATATCTTATACGATCTCTTTTTGATATTCAAGCCAATGTTTCCCAACTAGAAGAAGGTCCTTATAGTGTGGGTAATTCAAATAAAATTCATAGCATTATTACAAAACCCTTTGGCCCCAAATATTTTTGCTTGTCCTTTGCCTATGGAATTTTTTACACCTAAGTTACACCATATGATGGAAAATTAGAGCATCTTAGATCTTTCTATACAACATGCTTAGATTATTCCTCTAATGATAAGTTATTAGCCAAGTTTTTTCCTAGGAATCATAAGGACTATGTGTCATGCCAAAAATTCAAATACCTAAAAGTCACTGAAATCATGTAATTTTTTTTATATATTACTTATTTAAATTTTAAATTTTTTTTTACATAATGGTAGAAAATAAACCTGCACAAGGTCAATGGGTTGCTTAAGATCAAGCCATTTAGGTACATATAAATGATTTACTAGTTTTTAATTCAAGTCATCCATAAACTTCAAGTTAAGGTAAAATAGAGAGAAGCCACTAATTTTTAGTTAGAGATCTTAAATAAAATTTATATAAAAAAAATTCTAAGGGGTGCACACTTAAAATGATTAAGTCGATTCAATAATTAAATACAAGAGTCAACTTAAGTTTGAATAGATTATTATCTTCAAGAAAAGCACTACTATTCACCCTAGAATCCGATCAAATTAGGCCATTAGGTTAAAGAAGCCCTAGAAAAACCCTAATCATTTTTTTGGATGAGTGAAAAAGTATTTTATAACTTTTGAAATTCATTTTGATTTTTTTTATAGGTTGAGGCTACACATTGATTGGAAGGGAGGAATTAACAAATTTAAGGGCATATCTATTTACATGTCTAGTTTTTTGCTTGATATATATATATATATATATATATATATATATATATATATATATATATATATGTATATATATATATATATATGTATATATATATATATGTATATATATATGTATGTATAAAAACATTTATATATGTGTGTATATATATTGAACAAATTATAATACTTTATTTAGACATACATACAAAAATATTCACAAACATATAATTTGATTCATTGATTTATTATTATTATTATTATTATATTACTATTAATGTCTTTTTAAAATAAAATAAAATATACATACATACAAATATATCTATTTTTATATCTATTTTTGGACATATATACATTATATATATGTAGATATGTATTTATCTAAAAACATTTATGTGTGTGTATATAACAAACTAAAATACTTTATTTAGATATATCCTCACACACACACACACACACACACACACACATATATATATATATACACATATAATTTGATTGATTGATTGACTTTATTATTATTTTTTGCTTAGTGATGGCTTTTTGACCAGAGCTTGAATCAGTTTGGGACACAATCGGGGGCCTAGTTACCTATGTAATACCACATGTATACCTCGAGAATATCTAACAACCATTAACGGCCTCGATAATATAACCAACAAACACAACTGACCTCATATGTATTTCTAGAGATTTGAACCTAGATGGAGCTTGAAGCAACCAAGCCACTTAACCAAGTCACCCACATCTAATTGGCTACAATTTTGGGTTAAGACATTTTTATAACCAAAATATCATCAAACCAATGGTGAATAGTATCCATAGCCATGGGCTTTAGACTTGCCTCATCACATTAAATACAAGTTTGAAGCCATGTACTGACCCCCATTGCATTGAATACTGAGTTGGTAATCTATTGCATTTGGATAATTTTCATGAATAGCCCATCGTAGCTTAGTGTGGAAATAATGCTAGAGTGGGCATCCTAGGGAATGGACCATGAAACCTCCCACTCATAACACTCAACTCACTCACCATTAGGCTATCATCTTTGAGCTTAAAATTTTGGGTTAAGACATTTTTATAATCAAAATTTCATCAAACCATTGGTGAATAATATTCCTAGACATGGGCTGTGGACTTACCTCATTGCATTGAACACAAGTTTCAAGCCACATGTCACTCCTTATCACATTCAACACCAAGCTAGTAGTCTAGTGTGGGAATGACATGAGAGAGTGGGCATCCCAGGGAATGGACCCTGATACCTCCCACTCTAACACTCAACTCACTCACCACTAGGTTATCATCATTAGGCTTTTGATTTATTTTATTATTATTATTTTAAATAAAAAATGAATGGTCTCGAGTGGGGTTGATCCACATCCCATCCACCTTACAACCCCAAAATGGGGCAATAGTCTATGCAAATGTCACTATTGGGAGTAGAATAGGGCTACAAAATTTATATAAGTGTAATTGGTGGACACTTGTGTGACTTGTCACTAATTTTGTATTTTGTATCTCTTTTTGTATTTATCTAGCTCTTATAAGCATACAAATAGTATTCAGAATGTGAAGAGTCTTTCCTTTAGATGTAACGAGAGGTTGGAATATAAAGCAACAATGCTTTTTGAAACTCTATAAATAGTGCTTAGTTGTATTATGAAATGGTTCTGATGTGATAAAGATTAATATATAGTTTTAAAATGGTTTCCCTTATATGTCTTTTATGATTGTTATGTGTATATATATTGCTCTATTTTATAAATCTGTTAGTCATATAGTTTATATAAAATGTTATTTATTTGATAAGATTGCATTTTATGCATATCTATTTATGTTTTAGTTAATCCATTGATAAGTTCAATATGAAATGTAATCTATTATATTTTTTTTGTCACTTATCTCACAACTATCTCTGTACTAGCATGTTATGATGGATTTTCCAGGAACCTCTACTAATAGTCATCCCTTCTTTTATAAAGGGATGGGGGGTGATAGTCATCACTATTTTAAGGATGTATGTGCCATTCCCTGTCTCCCCTCAAGTTTTGATAAGAAGGTCGTGGTCGGTCCAATATCCCACCACCAATATTTTTTTAAAAGTTTTTTTTTTAGTTTTGTATTATTATTATTATTTATTTATTTTAATAAAAAATTAGAATAAATGTTATAAGAAACTTTTAATCGATTCTTTCAAGTTGTGTGTGTGAGAGATGTTTCCCTTTACACTATATGAATTTAAATAAACAAATTTTACATTTTAATTCTCCATTTCAATTTTTAAATTAAGACATGGGAAAAAGGCAATGTACCTTATGTGTGATTTTATTTTCTAAGATTTCAAAAAACATGGATTGTGTGGAAGTTAGTATACCAAATTATATTTGGAAGGAAAGAATACACCTAAATTTAAAGGAATTAATATGGTTTTACTATATTGCAATCATCTATCATGTATGTATCACAATGTCTATTATGTGAGATAAGGGAAAGAGATTTGTAACACTTGAAATATATTGAAGAAGTGAGAAATTGATTTTATACTTAAAATTCATAACCCAATATCCATTTAATATATCATTTCGTAAAAATTCCATTTGTCATTCAACCAAATATTTTAAGAAACTCTTACTAAAATGAGATAAAGAAAAAAATCATAATTTTAATAGTAATCTATCTCAAACAACATAAATAATTGCACCATTGTGATATAAGCAATTTGAGAGAAATAAATGGAGATAGAGGTAATTTTGAAACATCTCATTTAATTTATTTACACACTTATTTGAATACAAATACATTCAACACTCCTTCAAGGATATTTTCAAGCCTAATATAAGATATTAAAGTCACTTCAAATCCAAAATAAACATCACAAGAGTTTTTTAAATCTCATGGTGACAATATTCATAATCTTATATTCAAAAATCATAACCTCCAAGTAGTACATAAGAATGGGTTTAAAAATGTTACAAAAATAAAAGGCTTAATAATCCAAATACACATGCAAGTAAGAATCAACTATAATGACATATCCACACAATATCCAAGCTCCAAATGGACTTAAAACATAAATAAGATAGAGCTTCACATTGATTCAAGAATGTTCCATGTGTAGGCACTCAAAATTAATCATTAAGTATTTGCCAATGTTTAATCTTGACATACCTTGCTTGGTCTATTTGTCATTTTATTAACTTGTAATATCTATAAGAACATTGAATACTCTTACAAACTATCTTGCAACCACTCAGAACATCATACAGACATCCCTATCCTACTTACAAATTTTTGTCAATCCAGTTCCAACAATATTTGTTCTTATGGGATAGAACAATACTAGGTCAAATAATGATAACATTTTAAATTTAATATGTTGTATTTTACCCATCCCATGCTTATAGTAAAGTCAATTAGTATAAATATTTGAAATTTTCCTCTATATAATCACATCAAGGTCTCTCAAATCCTATCTAGCCATTACTTGGCAATTCTACTACACACTAAGCAAAAAACCACTAATATTTTCAATTTCAATTATGAAGCATTCTAACAGTCATAAGCCAAGTCTGAATATATTTTATTGTAGGTCATAAGTACTCATTTTCAAGAATTCAAAGTAATATATTTATTTACATTCATATATCAAATTGAAGATTCACACACTCACTCTATGAGGTTAACTACATAGCTTGAATCCCTTTTAAGATATGTAGGCATCACTCAAATTATGTAGAGTTTTATGAGGATAACATGACAATTGCCCTAATGATATCCCCCCTTTTTGACATTTGATATCTACTGTGTTTATTGTGAAAGATATAGGTTTTTTTTTTTTAGGTCTTATGCACATCAAATCAACCCATAGTTAAACAATAAATCCTCATAGACAGGCACAACACTCGTAGTTGACATACAAGGCCACTATGCATGCATGTCCTCCTAGGATGGCCTTTTCCTAGAAAAGTTTAAATTTTATTTTTAGATGTGACATAGTTTATATGTATTTTCATGTAGTTTTTATCCATAGTCAACCTTCACAGTCAGTAAATAACTAGATATAAGCTAGGTTTGCATGTATTTGATCAATTTAATATTTATAGCTCATTTATAATTCTATTAAATTTTTATTTTATATTTAGATATATATATATTTCTATAGATCTAAATTAGTTTTAAATAGTTTACTTTTTCATAGCATTTTTTTAAAAATAAAAAATGACACTAAACTCTGGTGAACCCATATTTAATTTAGAGCATTGCTTATTGTTTGCTTCATTTTTGTCCTAGAATTTCATACAATTTTTTGTAAATTAATGACATCAAAAGAAAACAAACTTTAACATTGGGTTTATTCTAACATAATATATCTTTATTTTAACCTTGGGTTAAAATTTGTTGATTTTTATACACAAAATATTTTACTTTTATTTTATATATATTTGTGATTTTTTTAGAAATTGTGTTTTAACATTTTTAAAACTACTTATTAATTGTCATTATGGGCTAATAAATGATATTTTTAAAAGAAACCATGGTGTGAGGGGAAATACCCCAATACTCAAGCCATTGTATAACACTGAACATAGATTTTAGTTTCCATGTACCTCACAATGTATTGTAAATGCTTAGGGTCCCTTATTTATACCATATGAAGCCATTTTTATCTATTTGATTTGTGGTGTAATTGAGAGGAGTGTATCACCCCAAGAAGTTAATCTCACCATACCATCAGAGAAGGGATAATAGGATAAAACCATTATTAGCCTATATATTTATTTATCTCAAACATTATGTTGACACTAATATACGAATGAGAAAGTATATTCAAGAGCCCACACAATCATTTAATCCATTGCCTAGATCACCCTATATACCTTGATTTTTGTTTGTATTGTATTCATAGTCATGAACTATTTTATACATGAATGCTTACTTGATATCACTAATTTTATTATTTATTGCACTTCTTGTATTTAGATTCATTTTATATATCATGGATAGTCATTTTTTCTTGTTGTGTACTCATGTTTTTCCTTTCAATTATGATAATGAATGGAGAAATTACAATAATCAAAAAATTATGGAAGAAGAATATGTCAATGATTATGATTTTGATGATACAGTAATGAACAAAGAATTTAATTTTGATCAAACTTGGTAACATGACTCCTATTTAAATTAACCTTTAGACTCCCCTTGGTATCCTCCATATTATTCCTTGACTAATAATCTACAATAAAAATAATAATTAAAGTCTCAAATAAAGAAACATTCAGAGTAAAGTCACCAAACCAAGAAAAATATATATTTACTACTAAGGTCATTTCAAAGAAATATTCAATCTCTCAAATGACTACTCATAATAATGATGTTATCTCTTCTCATCTACAGATAGTGGATATTGAGCCTACATGTCATAGACATTTCCTCTTGTTAACCAATGAGGATGAAATTCCTTCCTCTTCCCTTGGCACATCATAAGATATAATTGAAATCCATGACACTCCTAATACATATTTTGATGTTACCTCTACTTACTCCTCATGCTTATCTTCACATGATGTTACTCTTGCACTACAATGTAATAATATTAGCATAGAGTTACCACATGATGACAATGCATCTCTTTCTCATGATAATTATTTCAATGTTATAAATAAAAAATAAGTTACTTATCTATCTCCAATTAATATCTCAATATAAATGAAGACCTTATCCCTCCACCTCCTTCACCTCTGCTTGATGGTGTTTCTATGAATATTCAATGAAATTTACCTAGGATTTGTGCTTGTGAAACCCTTCAAGTTCAAATCATTACTATGAGGAAGTCAATATAAGAGTTACAAAAGTAAAATATGATAATGATTACATTGATGAATATGATCCTAATAAGTTAATTCTCTACTATTATAATGCTTACATTGATGGACATGATCCTAATAATACATAACATTTCTATGATCCTAATGATACAGGGCTTACACTAGGCATCCCCTTTTCTTGGCTTATAATTTCATATTTTCCTTCATACACGGATTATTTAATTTAATTCCATTGCTACTTATTATATTCTAACTTTCAAGAATTCCTTTATCCCTTGGCTTTGTTTTCACTTTGGGCACTTCCCCTCTTGATTTTCAAACTAATTTGAATGACCCAAAATATTTATCTTACATTGATTTCAAATGCTTAATATACTTTTTTACTATTACATATCCATCATGCTATAGCTTATATTGCACCAAAGTGATCACATTTTTCTACTTTTATAAGAGCAAATATAATATCATGTCCATTAAGGATCATGTACATTTTAATCTATATTAATCATTATTATGATTCATTTACTCATAATTGGAGGCATATTTATTGCTTTCCTCCTTGACACATTATGCTTTAGCACTTTGTTATGAATTGTTTGAATCCCTCCCATTTCTTATCTTTTCCTAGCCTTGATTCTTAACACTTTTAAAATATTTTCAGTTCAATTATTTCAAAAATTCATTTTTTTCAAATATGGCAAAATTTAAAAAAATATTCATATATGTCAAAGATTTTAAAAAAAAAAAAAAATTCTAAAAGTTTAAAATCAACACCTCCAAACATTTCTAACATGTTTCTAGCTTACTTATTTATATATGTTATTCATTTGATGTCAATTAGATAGCATACTTCAATTTTCAAGACACAATGCTTTTCATGAGGTGTTTGAGTATGATCCATGACATACTTTTACATGATTTTTTGATGTCAAGCTTATATGTTTAGCCAATAATGTTGCTAAGTTTGGGATATATATCCATTCTCCATGAATATTTTAACAAGTTTTATCTATCACAACATTTCTACCATGATGAGATATATATCATACAAATGTTCTTTAATCACTCATACTTAACATTACATTATATGGATAATTATATTTGCTAACAATGACATTACTACATATTATCGATGTAGACTAGTATCAATTTATCTATGCATCTTTCTTACTCTATTACATGATAAGCTAAGACTTTATTACTTAAAGTGTGTAGCCCTTGGACTTGTGTGTGAAATATATACATGTTATTTCTTGTATGGCATCATCATGCTATTTTTTTTTGGCCCTTATCCTTGTATGTTATAGGACATTAACATGTCCCTTGTATGTTACCTATGGGCCTTATGTGTGATATATTATGCAAATTATGTGACATTATTTGTATGTTCATTTTTTGATACTATGGTGTGATGATTTATATCATGAATTTATTTTTCATATTAATTTACTCTTGTGTCATGATATATATCGTATACAACATGCTTATGTGATTCAATGCTATATCTGCTTAACACATGTTTCATATACAATTTAAATGCTACATTCAATACTATGATATAATCTAATTCAAATATTCAAAGTGATAATAAATGATTATATCTATCACATATGATTTATTTTGACATAAGGGAATTGTAGGCTACATATCTCATCTCAAAAAGGGGGCACCATAATGGGCTTGTATTGAAAGTTTAAAGTCCTCATGAGCAATAAATTTTTTAGATTTATGACACTATTCAATTTTTAGAATTACATCATGATTAAAAATTTTAATATTATGGGGGCATGTGACATGCATGCACTCTCGTTCTTATAACTAATTAAAGTGAAATATTCACATATAATCAATGCATATGCATGGACATTTGAAAATCGGTTACAGTTTGTAAATAATTACAAGTTTAAATGGCATTCAATATCAATATAGCACATATATAGGGGGCATGATAATTATTCATGTTCAATTTTTTACATGGAAATTTCTAATTTAAAAAGTTTCAAAGTTTAAAGGTTTCAAAGTTTAAAAGTTTCAAAGGTGAATTTTTTCAAATAGAATCTAGATCCATTTACAATGCTATGATCCACCTCATTTTTCAAGTGGGTGACATTAGAATCTAGTGACACTCAACATCAATGGTTACACTTTTTCTATTGTAACAAGCCACATTTTGTGGTTTCACCCATTCAATTATTTTACGTAGCACTCTAGAGTCAAATGAAAGGTGGAACATACAATATTTACAACTCAAGAACTTTTAAAGGTTTTCAAATTGAGAGCTGATCACTCTCAATTTGCCATAGTTTCAACATTTATCCAAATATCTCAACAAGGGGGCACACACTTATAAATTTTTAAAAGTTACAAAGTAAATATATTTCATACTCTTTCAAGTGTATACTTTCATTTTTTTCTTTTCAATTTGAAATTTTCAAATTTTCAATACTTTAAAATATGGGAAATAATTACTTTCAGTGGTATTGTTATAGGTTTTACACTGCAACATCTTACACAATCAAGTTTCACATAGAAAGATAAAGTGTGTATAGACACTTAGGTTTTTATCTCCTTTATTATAATAATTTCAATTCATTGTGTATGTAAAGGGAAATCAAATTGATCAATAAATCAATTCTAGCTCGGAGAAGACAAATCCTACTTACACTTCTAATTGTTGATACATTAGCTATTCAGGGTCATGACCAATGTGGATATATTATACCTATACAAGGGATATCTTACCACAATAATATTAGTAGGGAGGTTTTTGAAGCCTCCAGTTAAGAAAAACTATGTAATAACCCTAACTAGGTCCTATGTTTTCAAATTCACTAATGTACGTATAATAAAAGAACAGTAAATTCTAATCTAGTGATCACTAAAGCTTGTGGCATAGAGTGGGGGTAATAAACATTAAAAGTAAACATGCATAGAAGAAATATACTCATGTCAATATATACTAAATCTTAATGCATGGGAGAGAATTAAAAATTTATATCTATTTACTCTTATAATTGAAGAACAAAGTTAGGAATACTTGCCTTTGAAGATAAACCTACTGAGCCTTAATCTCTCCCTTGGTCAAGGTGATTCAAAAGAGCTTATTGTGGTATGTAAACATGACAAGCATAAATCATCTCTAGGCTACAAAACTTATCAATACATCCAAAAGACTTCTCCATAAGACAAAATCCGTATCTCTAAAGAAATTATGAAACCTTGAGATATGATACTTAAGTATAATGGTGGATAATCATATGATCAATATATATATCTCTTCATCTTCTCTTTCTCTTCCTAATAAATGATGAAATGAATGTGTTTATATAGCTAGATCTAACACTAGTCTTTTATAAAATTTTAGTCGATAGGGTCAACCCAATTGACTCTGTATCTTTATTAAAAAAAAAAAAGGTCTTGAGGGTCGACCTAGACACTAAATGATTTTTTTTATTAGAGTATAGGGTTGATGGGTTTAACAGTGTATCATAAATTGTCAAAAAGGATTTTAGGCTAGGGGAGGGCTAATCAAGGTAGAAAATGACTAGAAGAGGGTGAAAAAGAGTAGGCAAAGCTTAGGAGAATTTTTTGAGGAGATGGTTGGAATGATAAAAAGTGGTAGTATAGGGATAATAATCTTGTGAATCACCAAAGGTCTACCCACCCATTTCCTAATGCACCCTTTAAGACATGTACTCAGAAAGATTGAGACTTGTTGGGTTTTTGTAAGAGATAAAGCATCAATAATTGATAAAGTTTGAAAATATTATGTGTATACATATGCCCCACTCAAAGCTCATCACATGTCATATAAGTGTAACATAGGATAGTGCTTTAGGAAAAGAACATAGAAACACACAATGTTGAAGCTGAATAAATTTTAGTAAGGAGCAAATAAGAAAAATGAAAGGATAGAATTGAAAAACACATACCTTTACTCACCTTAGTGATGTAAATAAAGAATGAGATGTAATAAAGGTGAAGGTGTCTAATGTATGGAACATTTAGGAAAACTTGTAAAAGTTAGCAAACAAAGAGTGAAAAATCAAAAATTTTGCAACATAGACATATAATAGGTGAAAAGATTTCATACAATGTCAAGATTCCAGAACATTTTATGGTTTGGAAAAATAACTAGTAGAAAAAAGATATGATCAAAATATGAAATTTGATGATAAATATTTAAAAGGTAAATAATTTATAATAGTAAATATAAATAGGGTGAAAATTAATTCAATTGTCATTTTTACTATTCTTAAAAAACAAAGGTCTAAGAGACCTAGTTGGAGACCAAAGAGACATCATGGTGAGTAGATGACAATAAAGACAAGGAGGACACATAACAGTCGCAACAAGTGAAACATAACTAAGTAATTAAATATTTCAAAATTTTGAATATTTTTATTAGAAATTAAGCTAAAAATATAAAATTGACTATTAATCAAAATCTAGATACCATAATGAACCTTAGGAAATTTTTAAATAAACTATGGGTAAAATGGGGTATTAATTAGGAAGAAGTCAAACCAATAAATAGCCAAGGATTTTATGGTAAATTGGCAAAAAGTCACTACTAGGAAAGAATAGAGTCGACCTGGTCGACTTAGTCCATAAGGAAAGGCAAGAAGATAAGGCCAACTATGTAGTAGTGGGTCAATTTAATATGCAAAAAGGGGGACAATTTAGTATTGCTAAAAGAGGCCTTCTATGTAGAGACAATAGGTTTGAATTATAAATGGAGCCAGTTGACTAAGGAGCTTAGATCAAGAAACATATATGTTGAAAGGAGACCATTTTGAGGTTTGTCTAGATAATGATAAGTGTGAATAGACTAGATGAAAGAAGTGAAGTGTATGCATGCATGTAAGATTTTTAAATATCATAAGTCAAAGATAAAGTAGAAGGTTCCAAGGAAACTTAAGCCAAATCCTTTCAAGAGATTGATACAAACCAAACAAGAGAGATTTGTCAAGAAAGAAATTATGTGGACTTGTGATACTTAAAATGGATCATTTGTAGGGGTAAGAGATATAGAAAGATCAGAAATGGAGGTAGGATATACATCATTTGGCATTAGAGAAAGGATTTCATTGGGAATTAGGTAAAGAAGGTATGCATAAAGAACATGTACATATTTGTTTTTTTATTTCAGTTTATGAATTTGATTAGTTCATTGAAACAATGGTGAAGATTGCGTAGGAGGTTTCTAAAGAAAGTTGCAAGTGAAAGAGAGAGAGGTAGAAAAAATAAATTTATGTTGAATTCCTTAGCCTATAATATCTTAGAGAGAGAAAGAGGTGAGCTAGTGAAAGCTCATAAGAGGAAAGCTCAAGAAAAGAGCTTAAGGTAGAAGAAAGAGACCAAGTGAAGGTCAGTAGGACAAGTGAGAAGGTTTGTCAGAAGGAGAAATAGGTCCATGAAAAAGACCTTAGAAAGAGAGAATTTGAAGAGAAGAGAGTGTAAGGATATGAAGGGCTTGAAACAATAATATGGCCATAAGATATTGAATAAAGAGGAAGTGAATATGAGGGAGATTGCTGATTTGAGGGCATTATTAGTAGAGTTGGAACATGATTTGATAACACTTAGACCCAAATTTTTAGTTGGGGTTAGCAAAATATTGAAATTTTCTCTTAAAGACATCATGAAGAAGATAAAAATACAAGTAGAAGTGTGAAATTTGAAGAGATAATTGAATATGTTGAGAAAGCAACCAAAGATGAGGGAAAAGGAGGTAATCAAGCCTCATGTTTTATAATCTAATGTTGCTTTGACATGTGTGTAAGCATGTATGATAAGTGAAGAAGATAATGAGATATTTGATCCCATACATAGGCTCAAGCAATAAGAATAAGAGGCATATGACCAAGTAGTGTGAAAAAGGCACCAAGATGAAGAGGAGACTCAAGGTAGAGTCATGATGAAGGAGGAAGAATAATCAGGTCATCCATCCATGAAGCATGAAGAGATACTCATTCAATAAGAGGCAAATAAAGGAAAAGGAGCGTTTGGGAAACAACATAAGGAAAGGTATGAAGAATATTCTATTTTATATGAATATTTGAATGAAGAATATGCATTTGATCCTTATTAGATGTAAATATAAATGGTTAAAGAAGTAACAAAGGAGAATATAGACTTGTGAAATTTAGTAGTGGTGTCCAATAAAATGTCATTAATAAATTCAAGGAAAATTCAAGTACAAAGAGACAAAATACAAGATGAATTTTTCGCTGTTGAGGTTAGAGAGCATGTTGTAGATGAAGGAGAAAACATTCAAAGAGAAGAGTAAGATGTATTAGTGGTTAATGTAAAGAAGAAGAGTGAAGAATACAAAGCACATGCAGGTGATTAGAATCAAGAAAAACAAGAAATTAAAGAAGTTGGAGAATGCCTCAATAGCATGAGGAGAACCATCATTTTTATTAATGATTTGTTTTAACTTGCAGGATTAACATGAAGATAGAAAGAGTCAAGACAAGGTACAAGTGTGGCTCAAGAGAACATGCACATATGAAATAGAGGTGGGTTGTAGGAGAGGATGAGAGAAAATAAGGTCTATAAAGCTCATGTAGTCCTTGGTATCTAAGAGGCCAAGCAATAAGATCAAATTCAACAAGTGAAGCACATCAAAGTAGGAATGTTTATAAATTTTAGGGAAAGTTGTCTTTGCCCCTTGTTAGTATGATGTAGGGGAATTTTCAAGGTCTCCATTTTGGTTGTCTTAGTTTTTATAAGTCATTAGAATGTGTTTGTCATGATTATAAGTCTTAGAGGTCTTTAAGTTTTGAATTGTTGATCCAAGTGGATTTTCCCACCAAAACTAGAATTCAAATGTTTGAATTCTAGTAATTGGTTTTTATGGGATTTGGTCATAGAAAGGAAAGTCATTAAGGGGTGTTAAGTGTTTATTTAGATTATATAGTGGTAAAAAATATTTCAATGTAAACTTAACCCTTATGGTTATTCATCTTGTTAGTTTTGATTAGAGGTTTGTGTTGTTATGTTTCTCCCAATGTACAAAGGGAGTTGGAAGGTTGTTATAGTTTAAAAACTACTTGAAAATGTACATATAGGTGTTTTTGATGAGTCTTTTGAAATATTTTTGGAGGGGTTTGATGAAAATCAGAGATGTAAAAGAACCTCAAAGAATAAAAGAATGAGAAGTTTTTGATTTTGTTAACTAAGTTGCAGACCTTGTTTCATTATTTTTTTATATTCTTGAAACTAAGTGATGTGGAAATAAAATTTGATAAACATGATTATGTATTTTTGTGAATTTGGTGGAAATATGAATAAAAATGGAAAAAAATGAGAGTGACAAGTATTTTTTATCTAAAATAATGAACAAATTAATTCTTTTTTTTTAAAAAGTGACAAACCTTGTGTCTTGTATTCTGTACTTCAAAGATTGAGTAACATCATAGAGAACCAAGAATATTTTGGAAGTGATTAGAATGATTTTGGGGTTGTTAAGTTTTTATGTACACATTTTTTAAGTTTCCTATTTAACTTAAATCTATTTTTAAAGGTATCTTAATAAATATTGTGTTCAAACCTTGTTCTTGTGTTGTGAGGACTGTGTTTATGTTTATACATCCTATGAGAAGAGAAGTCTGATTGTGTCTCATTATAGTAGGAATTTATGAATTGTTTGAACAAAATTTATTTGTTGATAATTTTTAATGTTCATTCATATAATTTTATCCCAAATCAATATCTTTGGTATTTGAAAAGAACTATTTATGAGTAATAATACAAACCCTATCTGCCTGCATGAGATAATAACAAGTCTGAGCAAGTGTTTTGTGAGAAGAATGTTTATGTGTGGATCAAGTTAAGAATAAATGTTCAAGTTGGAAAGGATATTTATCATAATATTAATTTTTTTAATAGGACTCAAATTTTTTAAACACATGTCACTTTCGTGGACAATATACCCTAACTATAGACAATTATATGTGCAACTATACTCAAAGTATAAATTATGCAAAAATATGAGTAAAGGAATCATAAAGGGAATATAGAGATTTTAGGAAGTGAATAGTAGGTAAGTAGACCTAGAATAATGATAAAAATAGTTTAAGGTCCTTTCCATGCAAGAGAAAGGAATATTAAGCTTCTCAGGTGGTCACTGTTTGCAGTACCCTATTGTAGGGTTTCTTAATAAAAATGTGAATAACTACACACACCACCATAAAAAAATTATTTAAATTTGGTAATTTAATAGGTTTAAAAATTATGAAAGATATTTTCAATAGTTTAGGATAGCAAGGCCATAGTCTATACCATTTCAAGTGTCTCTGTGTGTAAATAGGGAACCAGTGACCTAATAGACCTTAATAGAGAGCAAAAGGAGTGTAGTAAAGTGGTCAAATGAAATGAAAAAAAGAATGAAAATTTGTGAATTAATATAAAATAATAAATTTTAATTGAAATTATGGTTATTTTTTCAATGTGGGATTATAATTAACCATATAATCAAGAAAGGTATTAAAAATAACTACTAAGGACCCTGTTACAAAGACAAAAGGTAGAGTAAGTTAGCAAGCTTTGTGAAAGAAAGAACGAGAATGGTATAGAGGGTTTTAAATTTTTATAGATAGAGTGATGTGAGAGTTAATAAGGAAATTAGTTTTTCATTATGAATGGACCTGGTTGACTAGGGAACTTGCATCAAGAAATGAATATGTTGAAAGGAGACCATTTTGAGGTTTGTCTAGATAATGATAAGTGTGGATAGACTACATGAAACAAGTGAAGTGTATGAACATATGTAAGATTTTTGAAGAGAATAAAACAAAGAAAGAGTAAAAGTATCCAATGAAACTTAATCCAAATCCTTTAAAGAGATTGATACAAACCAAACAAGAGAGCTTTGCCAAGAAGGAAATTATGTGGGCTTATGATACTTAAAATGGATCATTTGCAAGGGTAAGAGATATAGAAATAGAAGAGATAGAGGTAGGATATGAATCATTAAAGGTAAATTAAAGATTATAATGAATGAGGATTTGGTAAAATCAAATGTCTTCAATGTTTCTTGCATGACTGCATTAAGTGAAATTCATGTTTCACTTGAAGAGATGAATAATCAACTATTTGAACTCATAGAAATTCCAAACTCCATGATCTTGGTGTTTGATAGGTGTTTGACATGTTGAACACATGTATTAGTCCCTAAATTGAATGTAATCATTGAAGTAAAAAGGAAATATATAAATTTAAAGGTTGATCAAGTAAAAGAACAAGTGAAAAGATCTATTGTTGCTCTAGGGTCTTCAACACTTTCTATTACTCTAAATAAGATATCCTAAGATGCTACAAGTTTTGATTTCTATTTTGTTGATTTTTTATTTTGAGAAAGTGTATTTTTCCTTTTGTATAAATTAGAAAGTTAGGAAAAATAGAATAAGGTGAAAATAGGAATACCAAAGCTCACACATAATGCGAAGGGTCAGTCCAGTCCCTTCTATCTCTATAAATAGGAGAAATGGAAATTATACTAGGTTTGTCTGATCTCCATTGTAATTTTTCTTAAAATTAATGAGAAATAAAATTTGTGTTCATTATTAAAATTGATAAAAAAAGGAAATTGTAGAACTTTGTGTCTTGTTTTGTCTTTGTGGATGTGTATTTTTCCTATGTTAATGCATATCTCTCAATTCAAGCAATACTGGAATTAATATCAAACAAGCATGTCACTTTTCATAAAAAAAATTATTGTCATGTGTTGGATGAAATTTGTGTTTGCTCATTCATGTGTGAATTTGCATCTCCCCTTATTTTATTTTTCATTTTAGTTTAAAGTAGTAGAACCCAATACTCCATTCAACCTTCAAATATTATAAATTGGTTTAGTTTAGATTTTCATATTTTAAATAAAGGGAACCTCCCCTCCCAATAGAGGAGAGACTTTATCTCCTTCATTGTTTTTAAATATCCTATGTGTCACAAGTACTAAATATTTCATCAATTATTTTTAACACCCATTATGGGGCATGTTTAGTGCTTTTTGTGCAACCCAAAACTAGTAGTATAATCACTTACATGATTATCCTTAGAAATAAAAACCTAGCTCAACAACCAAACCTTGATTGGACACAAGTTATGCAATTGGATATCTCTTCTAATCTTCAATAGTTCATCTAGAATAACATAGTGAGTAAATTCCACTTTCAAAGAGATGCAACCATGCTATATGAAGAGGAGCCACGTGCTGATTTCACCTAGAGAATTATTGCACTTATTATTAGAATATTTTTTTCAAAGTAGTGTATATATATCATTAAATATCATATACTCCTATAAAAATAAATCTTGGTATCTTGGCTAAGAAAAGGTACACAAGGTATAGTAAAAAGAAAGGTCTTTTTGATCCATTCTTTGACTTGCAAGACTAGTCCAGTTTTAAACACTCTCCTAAGTGAATAAGAAGGGTACAACCTATAAGTATAACATTATTAGTACTCAACATATTGGTTCCAAAATAAATACATTTTCAAAATATGGTTGCAACTGTACCATGGGGTCTCCATATTGGCCCTTTCACCTTAAGAACTCAACTTCATGAACTAATAAAGGATTCAAGGAATAATTTTTCCAAGTTTACCAGTGATGGTAAAAACATACTGATGATCATATAACGGATTTGTTATCTTCCTATGGTATTATTGGTGTAGAACATGAAGATGTGTAAGTAAAGTTATTCATAGAATGTTGACCAAAGGAATAACATAATGGTTTCACCATCATCCCACTACTTCCATTCCATACTAGAAAATGATGAGAACTAGATTTGAAGAAATATTTAAACCTGATGAAGATGAACACTCTTTATTGGCTATGTTATCTTAGATAAAGAAATAATATCATGATCCCATTAGAGATTTCATTACTTGATTTAGCAAGCTTATGCATAATATTCCAACCACTACCATGCCTACAGTATCAAACTAAAAGTGATTCTTTTTAAATGCAAAGTACCTAAAATAAGTTTATTCCTTCAAAAAAAACATCGACTAAATTTGGCATTATCAAAAACCTAAGCCACCAAAATTGAAGATGATATGATCTTGGTTTGGAAAGTTAAAAAGGACTCTTTAAAAATTAAGGAACAAAAGTAAGCAAATCCTCTAGTTTAGAGGTTGGCAAACGATATATTGGCCTTAAATAAATAGATTCCCCAAGCTTAGACTAAACCGTACAAAGATATGCCTAGAAGACCATTTGTTCTATATCATGGTAATGTTTGTCCTAGACTCCCTCCTCTAACTCCTAAACTCACTATTGAAGTAACCCTTACTATTATTCACTATTTGTCCACATTTGAAACCAATAATGATCATGATAGTTCTAACTATCTATAAATGGCCATAATATTGAAAATATGCATAACTGAAGAACCACATGAAGAAGATGTTTTTGGCACCTCTAATCTTGAGATTTAGGAACAAGATGACGACTCCGTCATAGAATATTTTTAATATGAACAAAATGGTGATGAATATGATGAAAGAGAGGAGGATATGAATAATAATTCATATACTATATTTAACAAAGCTCAGGATGATAATTTAAAAGTTGTGGAAAAGAACAAATATTCTGATAAGTAAAAATCCAAGAAATCTTACAAAGCTATGAATGCTCAAAAATTTCTTCTCAACTGAGGTACTACTTTGATGAATTATTCAAAATATATGCAACTTGAAAATATTGGGAATACCATGTTACCTCCTAATGTTCCCATAAATGAAGAATCAAATTATACCAACTCTTCTTCCTTTGATATAATTGACCATAAAAATAAGAATAAGGTTTAGATTTCTCAAACTGAATACCTTAGGTCAAATCCTAACCAATTGGATAAATTGACTGAGTTCATCAAAAGAGAATATTTAGATCAGTTGATTGGTTGATTTTAATTTATAAAATAATATAGATGTTTATGTTTAAAGTAATGAAAGAACTAAGCCTTTTTATGTTTTTCTCTTCATTAGAGGTTTCAGACTAAATAATTACATAATTAATTCAAGAGCTTTAGATAATGTGATGTTGACCAAAGTAACACATGCCTTGGGGCCGACCTATACCAAAAATTTTGGTCATTATTTTAACATGGAAATGAAACAAGTCGCATTGATTGGACAAATACAAGATGCATAGGTTGATTTAGATACGTTTCCTTAGAAGAGAGTCAAACTAACTATTTTAGTGGTAGATATCCCTCCCAACTAAGGAATACAGCTACATAGAACCTTTTACAAATATATTGGAGGTGAAATCAAGTTGGAATGGATACATGCTATTACTCCTATAAAATGAATAAATGAGAAATTGATGCCAAAACCAAATGCTAATGTTTTGGTGCAGGAATCAAATGTTCATTGGGAAAATATTTTTTATGAGGAAACAAGCCTGGTTCCTACATGATGATGAATGAGAAAGATATTGAACTTCACAAAATCATATAATGTGATACTAATGATGTCTAAACATTAGAATTTGATGGAAGTTTCTCAATTACATGTTCAAGTGTTGGCATGGTATTTATTTCTTGTCAAAATGAATTGTTTCCTTTTTCCTACAAACTCCAATTTGAATGCACCAAAAATATGACTGAATATGAGGCCTTTCACTTAGGATTGTAGGTAGCATAAGAAATGGGGATTTTGAGTTTATTCTGAAATAGATAAAAGGTTAGTACCAAGTGAAGAATGATAGATTGAAAAATTATAGAAATAGGGTCTAGGATTGCATCAAAACTTAAATTATTTTTACCATAAATTTTATCCCAAGGGTAGGAAATTCTGAAGTTGTCACCATAGTTTTATATCCATATTTGTTGATTCATCATCAAGATTTTAATAAAGACCAATATATCATTGAAATGGTATATCACACAAGTGTTACAAAAAACTCCAAACAATGGTAACTGTTCAACAATGATGATAAAATTATTGATTTCTTGGAGCAAAGAGATAACTTCAAAAATCTTTATTTTGAAGAAAGTCCAAAAACACATAAGGGGTATTTTATATCAAAATAAAAAGACACATAAATATTGGAACCATATGATGTTGTATCCAATAAATTATATAGTAAAATCATTAAAATAAATGGAAATAAGATACCTAACAGTTTAGTCTATTTGGAAGAAATGTTTGAGAAGAATGATTAGTACATAAAGAAAAAAATCCAATAAGATCCCTAAGGTTCACTTGAGTATGAGAGACTGAACATTGATAGAGAGGAAAAGCTGTAATATGTCAATATTGGTAAATGTTGTTCCATGGAAAAACAAAAGAGGTTCATTACTCTATTCAAACTATATAGAGACATATTTGCTTAGTATTATGCTTATCTAAAATATTTTAGGACTAAGAGCATGCAACATAATATCTCATTGAAACATGGTGCCAATCTTTTTAGAGAAAAGTTATGGCACTAAAATCTAAATTTTTTTAGTTCTATCTATGAAGAAATAAATAATATGTTATATGCAAGAATCATATTTCATATTAACATTACACTTGGGTGGTCAACATCATGCCTAAACGAAACAAGAATGGAGAAGTTAGGATTTTCATAGATTTTCAAAATTTGAATTAGGCCTCGCTCAAGGATAAATATCTTCTACCAATCATGGATCAAATCTATAATCTATCATAGGATCTAAGATTATTTACATGATGGATACGTTTTTAGGTATAATTAGGTTGAAGTTACTACAAAGGATCAATACAAGATGACATTCACAATCCTGGGGGAACATTCACCTACTAAAGGATGCCTTTTGGTCTTATCAATGCATAAACTACTTTTCAGAGATAAATGTATTTATCATTTAGTGATATTAATAATAAGATTATAGTTATTTAACTTAATGACCTTACAATGTTCTCAAATAAAATGGAAGATCACTATGATTATTTGAAAATGGTCTTTGAAAGATGTTGAGCTAATGGAATTTATCTGAATCCTAAGAAGTCCATTTTTACAAAAACTAAAGGGAAATTGATAGGATTATAAATAAGGTGATAATATTGATACAAAAAGAGTAAAATAATCAAAAAATATTTTTACCCACTAGCAAGCCTGACACACATTAATTTTTTAGTAAAGTCAACTTTCTCAGAAGATTTGTTCTCAACTTTGTTAAACTCACCAAACACATTATGTAAATGATGCAAGTAAAGAGATATTTTAGATGGAATGATAATGGGAATAAATATTTAAATGAAATTAAGTAAGCTATTAACAAGGTGTTATTTTTGACTTGTCTATATTTTTATAGCGATTTAATTAGATACTATTATTCTTCTAAATGTACATTGTATGCAATCAAAAGTACATCATGTCTATGGATTAATCCTAGATTAGATAAGATAGATCACACCTCCACTTCTAATTGGGATACATTTTTTAAGTGGGAGCATGACCAATATGGGGATATTCTAGACCCGACTAGGGGATCACTTGTATCACTTGTCACAACACATCATACTAGGAAAGGTTCTAAAGCCTACAGTCTAACATAATCATACAAAAACCCTAATGGAGTCCTAAGGTTTAAAATGTTCACTTATACTAATATAAATAAATTAAATATAATCTAGTACACACCAAAGATTATTTCACAAAGTGGGGATTAGAAGTAATAAACTAAACTAAAATAAACATGTATTAGAAGACATATAATCAAATAAATGCATGTAGAATCCTAAATACATGGAGAGAAGAATACAAATGCATTATCTATCTACTCTTACAAAGGAGAAATAAAGTTAAGAATACTTAGCTTTGAAGATGAACCCATCGAGCCTCAATCTCTCCTTTGGCCAAGGTACTTTACAAGAGACTATTGTGATATGTAAGGATAACCAAGATAAATCAGCTCTAGGATACATAACCTATCTAAGCATCCAAAAGAATTCTCCATAAGACAAGATCTATATCTATAAAGAAAGTATGAAACCCCAAGATTTATTCCTCAAGTAAAGTGTCAATAAGTATATATTCACTCACACTTCTTCGATAATAATTATTCTCTTATGAAATGGTGGGAAATGAACTTATATATATAGAGGTAGATCTTGCCCTAAATACTCTTGGGAATGTCATCTGTACATGGTTGACCCAGTGTGTTTTTTGAGACAATTCACTAGGTCTATGATAGGTTGGGAAAAAGGATAACAAACCAAAAAAGTGAAAAATACCCCTAAACTATACTGGGTCAACCTAGTACAACTGACTTTCTAAAAGGGTGTTAAGGTAAGAAAAGGAAGATGGAAAGAGGAAAAAGACGGGAGGAGGTAGGACTGAGAAGAACAAGATTAGGGTAAATGGTTTTTAGGAGATAAGTGTGTAGATGGAAAGTGTCAAAAGGGACAATAATCTTATGAAGCATTGATGGTCTGCCCACCCCTTTCTCAATGTACCCCTTAAGGCATGCATTTAGAGAAATTGAGACTTGATAGGTTCTTGTAAGATGCAAAGTGTCAGTAATCAATAAAAGTTTGAAAATATTATGCATATAGATATGCCCCACTCGAAGTTCATCACATGTCATGTAAGTGAAACATGAGATGGTGCTTTAAGATAAAACATGATAACACACAACATTGATGCTAAGTAAAGTGCAGTAAGCAACAAAATAAGATAAATGAAAGGACTGAATTAAAAAACACATACCTTTAAATTACCTTAGTGTCATAGATAAATAAGTAGATTGTAAGAGATGTGAAGGTGTCCAATGTAGAGAACACTAGACGAACCTATACAAGTTAGTGAAAAAAATAGCCGTAAATCAAAAAAATTGGAAGATAGGCTACAATAGTTAGGAATGATAAAGAAGATAATTGGCAATTTAGGATTGGTAAAGCAAGGTTTTTAGAATATTGAAGGTAAATGAATGATATAAGAATGACAAATTAATGACAAATGATTGGTAAATGAATGACAAATGATAAGAAAAAAATGGCAAATGATATTGAATAAATGACAAATGATATTGGATAGCACATAAAACACAAATGGCAAAAAGGAATGTCAACATAAGAAAAATTTAAAAAAGATATGTAAAAAAGTGAAAATTAAGCTCATGTAAGATAGGTAAAAAGAAAAACATGAATGAAAGACAAAATTAAATGTAATTGAAGATGTGAGATAAATAGGAAGAAGGCATATATGTAAGAATGAAAAGAGTGTAGACTCAACTGTCCACAATAGAAGGGTAGTAAAATAATGACAAATGAAAGAAAAGAGTGATCCATAGTTACTCAAACATGTTTTTTTACTCTAAGGATAGATAAAATTGAAAAAAATTAATGATAGAATGTTTTAAAGAGATGATGAAGAATAAATAATTAAAAGAGGGAAGATAGATTTGGAATCATAATTTGTCTATCGAGGGGGAAATAAAATGGGTGGAGGGGAGAATGAAGGAAAAACCAAGGTAGGGAAACTCTTTATTGAAGTCAAGACACTCAAATGAGGTTTGTCAAAACAAAAATACTTTTTACCTTAAGGACTATGAAGAATTTACATTAGCTACACAAGTATTGGGTCAATAAATAGAGTTTATAGATCATCCAATGAAGGCTATATGCATGAAAAGTAAAATGGACCTACCCCCCTCATGACATGTTCCCCATTATTTAGGACCCCTAACAGAGCCATTGGTCTACTACAAAGATTGGGTACTTGCATGAGAAAGAAGGTAGCACCATATATTTTTTTAAAATCCCCCTAATTCGATCTACTACCCTATCACACCCCAAAGGACCTTGGCTCTATATGAGGCCAATTGTGGAGTTTGAGCTTCGATTAGAGATAGGAGATGTGCTTGTAATCACATATTTTATTATGAATTAACTTTTGAGATTTATATGTTGCCTTTTAGATATAATTTCCTTTGGATTCAAATTATTTTGATTCACTTTCTTGATGGATTTTTTAAGATTCATCTTCCATACAGATTTGGAAAACCAAAAATGAGTGCTAAAGATGACTTTCCTTTGAATACTTGGGACAAGGTTCCTAAGAGAGAGAAAATTTAAATAGCATGGAGTCTAAGAGTCTCATAAATATAAGTGAAATAAAAGTGTTATCTTAACTTTGACCTTATTTTACCCAATGTGAAGTGAAAGAAAGGGAAAATCAAGAAGAGTGACACATGGAACAATTTGAATTACTTCAAATTAAAAAAAAATGTGACAAAGGGTAAAAAGGGATACAATGATAGTAAAGTGTGATTCCTTATCATAAGAGAGGGGGAAATTAAGGAAAAAATGCTAAAATAGATTGTTTAATAATTCCATCTATAAAAAGAAGCAAAAACTGAAGATGAAAAAAAATAAAGAACATGAAAAGATGGTGAATTTTATGAGGAGGGTCGGGTCTTATCCATAATATTACACTACAACTTCATAAAAGAGAAACCCACGGGGGTGACAAAAGATAAATGTCAAAAGATAAATAAGACTATGGTACATCAAGAGGTAAATGCTAAAGAAAGGGGGGGAAATGATCATAAAGCTACTAAGGCAAAGAGTAACATAAAAATACAAATGAAATAGGTATATATAGGCAAAAATGAAAAAAAATACAAAAGGTAATGTGAAAGAAAACCAAAGAATGTAAAGGAAAAAAATGAAGCTAGTAAAATGAAAGTAAAGGAAGGAAATAAAAAATCACAAAAACAAAGAAACATGAGACAAGAGAACAAGTAAGACATATGCTAATGTCTATATCAAAGATGAGCATGTGAAA
This sequence comes from Torreya grandis, assembly GCA_037957365.1. Lineage (NCBI taxonomy): Eukaryota > Viridiplantae > Streptophyta > Pinopsida > Cupressales > Taxaceae > Torreya > Torreya grandis. The sequence continues at coordinate 1,622,797 of JARHVA010001251.1, read as the reverse complement.
TACAAATATATAAGTCTTGAAAGGTTTCTTCAAGCTAGATTTGTTTGTTATTATGCATTATAAAATAAGAGTAGGAATTTCAAGATGCCCCAATGGGTAAGTGGATTTAGGTATGGGCATCACAAGATGCCCCAAAGTCTAAAGGGACTAGTGGATGGGCATCGCAAGATGCCCCAACATGTGAGTTGGAGTGAGGTAACATTGAACCATTAAAATAATTTGCATTGGGTTGGCAAGTGTTTTTGGAGATAGGTAAATGTGTTGGTTTGTTCGATTTTAAGGAGGTTGAGTGTGACATATGATTTTTAGGAGAGCTATGAGGAGGTAAAGGAGGACCATGAATGGTATGCTTTGGAGTAGGCATTTAAACTAGGTACTCTTTTGGTTTATGTGACCTAAAAGGTTGAGGTTAAATGGATGCCATAATGTGTTTGAAGTGGTTCATGTGAGATATCCTTTCCTTATTAGTGTATGAAAAAGGATCAAATATGGTTTGAAAAAAATTAACAGATGAAGTTTGTTCATTAGGTAGTTGATGTTGATGTGATTTTAGTTTTTGAGATTGACTTTGAGAAGTTTGAAGACAGTCTTGATAATGTTGTTTTGTGAGAGTATCAAGATTAAAATGTGGACCAAGCAAAGAAGAAAGAAGAAAGAAGTGAAGATCATGAGAATGACTTGTAGTAGCATGCCACCAATAAAATTTATCAAGATTGTACCATCTTGGAGAAAGTCTGGAAGGATAAAAGCTCATGGGTTTAGAGGGTGGCAAAATAGTCTTAATTTATTCTAGACTAAAGGGAGGGTGGTATGGGTGAACATTGATTGAATTAGATGATCCACTTTGAGTTTGGGGAGGATTGGATAAATCAATGTTATGAGAAGATGATTGGAAAGGTAATTTAGTAGTTTTTTGAGGTGGTTCAAATTGAGTCATAAGAAAGTATTACCTTTTTTTTTAGTCTAAGGCTTATTCTAAAGTTTGATGTGAGAAGATTTGAACTTTGTATTGAAGGGGAGGTTTAAGAGCAATGACAAATAGTTTTGAAAGATTGCCATCATTCATGTTATGGTCCACTTTATGAGTGAGAGACTTCCATCATTTAATGAAAGTGTGAGCAGATTCATTAGGAAGTTCATTGGCATTGATGAAATGGCTAAGGTAGTTTTCAAGAAGATCATCATGTTGTAATTCCTTCACTAGAGCATTGAATAAATCCTCTAGTTATGAGATGGAATGTCTGGGAAGTTGGTTGTACCATTCAAGTGCATTACCAATAAAGGTTTTGGCTAAGATCTTAGTGGTATCAAAGGTTTTAGTTTAGACCCATTCCTTATAAACATTACCAAAATATTTAATAAAGATAGTAGGGCCCTTAGTCCTATTATATGTGATAGTTGGAGAAATGTTTCCAATATCTATGGATGAAATGAATGGGGCTAAAGGTCCATTTTGAATATGTTGAAGAATTTTGTTATTCATTGGAGGTTGAGGGATGATATTCCCATTGGCATCTCTAAGAGGAAGAGGGACAAAATTTGGATTTGGTTGAGACATGATGACTTGAGGTATTTGACTAGTCATGTGTAGTAAATGTTGTTTCATGTTCATCATTTGAGATTGATTGGTTGTTTGCATGATGTTCATTTGATTTATGACTTATGCACGAAGTTGAGTTGTATCAATAGGTGGACTGGTGTTTATAAGAGGGATATTAGTGTTGATAGGAAGAGGATTGTTAGAGTTGGTAGGAGGAGGATTAGTAGTGTTAGTGGGAGGAGGGTTTTTTATAGGTGGAGGATTCCCAACATTAGTGTTAGTTATATTAAGTGTGGTAGAAGAATAAGGAAGATTGATAAGGCCACCATTCTTGTGAGGAGTGTAAATAGTATTATCATCAAGGTTTTTTAAAAATTGGGAATCATCTAGATTATTAATTTGAGTGGTTTTCACCATGTTACTTTGGGAATTGATAAGACTTGGTGATTTTGGTATGGGTGTAACAAGAGGATTATGGACATTTGTTGTAAGGGTATGAGTTTTGATAGAAGAGGGATTATTTGGTGTAATATTAACAAAATTGGTATTGAAAGTATGATTAGGATGAATGAACTAAACTAAAATACATTTTTTAGTGAGTGGTTTTGGTTTAGGAGAAGGGGAAGGAAGAAATTGAATAGTTTCATCTGAAGTAATGAAATAAGTGAGGTTATTATCAAAATCCTTTTGTATGCAATGTTATAGACTAAAGTAAGGATGAAAATATGTAATCATGATGAAATAAGACTACATAACAACAAAAGGGGAATAAAAAGTGATAGAGAATAGTACAGGGTCGATTGTGTTGACCCTGTACAAAAAATAGGGGCTAAAAAGGTTATATAAATAATAAAGGGTCAACTTGGCCAATATTGTATAGTGGACAGAGGCTAAAAAGGTCTATAGATAGTACATGGTCAATTCTCTATAGTGAACAAAGTCTAAAAATAGGTAGATTCCTTGTTTTGCCTATATCTTTGTTTCTACTCATCTATTTTGTAAAATGTAAAATGTGATGGATTCATGATGACATAGAGAATGTAAACAAGGAAGAGAGAAATTTTATATCAAGCTGTGAATAATATAATTTTTTAAGTAATGTAAATAATTAATTACTAAAAGGAAACAACCGATTAATTTGATCAATGCTAGCCAATCTAATTGAGGCACACAAAGCAAAACCTTGCACTAACACTAACTAATGTAGGTTTTTTCACACATAATTGAGCAAAGATCAATAAATAAGCTTGAAAAATAAATAGATAACTAATTGGTCAACCTAAATGTTTATTATATTATTAAGATATGATTTTTAATGTGATGGGAAGTTGGATATAAACAAGGTACTAGATAGAAATATAAGGATGGTTTCAGGTAGTTTGGGTTGAAAGGGATTGTAGTGGTAATGATATAGGCTTGGTATTGGGGCCTACCCCCTTAATTCACATGATACAATGATAAGTGTGTTGGGTGCTTAGCCATAATATACCATTAACCACACTTTATACTTGATCAGAGCATCAAGTTGGCTTCCCCCTTGCTGATGAAATCCAAGTAGGTTGGCCTAGGGTAGACAAGTTGTTAAAGTTTTTTTTAATATTTTTGTGATTTAGCCATGTGTGTATAAAATATAAATAGTGAAACTAAGTGATTAATTAAAAATCCCCTAATTAGATTATGTGTATGATTTTAAGCATGCAAGCAATATAAAAGAACATGTGAAATAATTACTAGAAGATATGATGTTAATTCCAACTTTGAATCAAGGCATAGTGCTGACACTATATGCATAAAATATAGAATAGGGCTGATAGGGTTAAACCTATATTACAGGAGCAAAGCTTGAAAATGAACTAGGTCGGTAGAGTCGATCTAGTTGATTGTGCAAGGGCAGTTTTGAAGACTACAAACTATGAAATCAAAGATAGAAAGGGAAGAAATAGAGAATTAAAAAAAACCTTGGTGGATTAGAGATGCAATGAAGAAGATTGTTGGTCTAGAACCTAGAAGTGTTCTTAAAAAACCTCCAAACTGGGTCGATAGTATTGATCAAGCTATATAAGAACATGCTAAAAACATGATAAAACTATAAGGCGTCGACTAGGTTGACCTAGCAGGCTGAACTAGGTGTATGAAAGGCTATAAACCTATACTGAGTTGATCTAGTTATCTATTCTTGAAACTTGTGCATGGAGAAAAAGAGTTGGGTTGATAGAATCAATCTAGTATATCAAAATATATGATCAAAATAATGATCAAAATAAAAAAATAAAATGAAGGAAAAAGTGAACAAATCCTATAAGGTTTGGTTCACATTGGGTTCACTAGAATGTATTTATTAAAAAAGGAACCTTTTTTATGGATTAATCCTAGATTGGATAAGATAGATCACACCTACACTTTTGATTGGGATACACTTGTTAAGCGAGAACATGACCAATATGGGGATCTACTAGACCTAATTAGGGGATCACTTGTATCACTTGTCACAACACATCATGCTAGGAAGGGTTTAAAAGCCTATAATCTAACACAATCACACAACCCTAATGGAGTCCTAAGGTTTAAAATGTTCACTTATACTAATAGTAAGAAAGTAAATCTAATCTAATGCACACCAAATCTTGTGGCACAAAGTGGGGATTATAATCATTAAAACAAACAACTAAAATAAACATGTATTAGAAGACATATACTCACATTAATGTGTACAAAATCCTAAATACATGGAGAGAAGAATACAAATGCATTATCTATCTACTCTTACAAAGGAGAAATAAATTTAGGAATACTTACCTTTGAAGATGAACCCACCAAGTGCCAATCTCTCCCTTGGCCAAGGTTATTTGCAAGAGATTATTGTGGTATGTAAGGATAACCAAGATAAATCAACTCTAGGCTACACAACCTATCTAAGCATCCAAAACACTTCTCCATAAGACAAGATCCATATCTCCAAATAAAGTATGGAACCCTAAGTTTTATTCCTTAAGTAGAATGGTCAATAAGCATATGTTCACTCGCATATCTTTGATAATAATTCTTATCTTATGAAATGGTGGGAAATGAACTTGTATATATAGGTAGATCTTACCCTAAAACCTCCTAGGAATGTTGACTATACATGGTCGACCCAACCTACCCAGTGTGTTTTTGGGGATAATTAGGTCTGTACTAGGTCGACTGAAAGGATAACAAATCAAGAAAGTGAAAAATGCCCTTAAATTATACTGGGTTGACCCAGTTGACCCAATACAGTTGACTATCCAAAGTGGTGTTAAGGCAAGAAAATGAGGATGGAAAGAGGAAAAAGACTAGAGGAGGTAGGACTAAGAAGAACAAGCTTAGGGTAAATGGTTTTTAGGAGACAAGAGAGTAGAAGGCAAGTGGCAAAAGGGAAAATAATATTAAGAAGCATCGATGGTCTACCCAACCCTTTCTCGGTGCACCCTTTAAGGCATGCACTTAGACAAATTGAGACTTGACATGTTCTTATAAGATACAAAGTGTCAGTAATCAACACATTGAAACTATTATGTGTATATATACATTGTCTTCTATCTTAGTGAAAAAAAATGAAGAAGGAATTGAATATATAATCAATTTTATGCATTTTGGTATAAACTAACATGAAATCAAGTATTCATTATTTTAAAAACACATTTATGTTGTAGACAATGTGGTGAAACATTTTAGGTTCTACATTTTAAACTCACACATAATTGTGATGGTCCTAGATTCAACAGTGAAATCAATTCTAACTCAATAGGAGTTTAGGTCAAAGAGAGTTATATGGATCACTAAGGTATAAAAGTATGATTTAGATATCAAACCCACTAATTTGATAAGGGGAAAAGGCCTTTGTCAATTTATTTCTAAAGATGTTAATTTGTAGAGAGAAGAGAAGGAGGAACTACCCCTGGTAGTATTTATTGATTCCCTTGAAGAATGACATTCTAACATCTCATACTTTATCTTGTATGGAGAATGTCTAGATCATCTAAACCTCAAACATAAATAGACACTCAAGCTGAAGGCAACCAAATATGTAATTTCGGATAACACTCTATTCAAAAAGTCCCTAGATGGTACTTTCTTGAGATGTTTGAATAAAAAAGAATAAAAGAAACTCTTGGAGGCTTTTCATGATAATTCTTGTGGTGGATACTTCTCATTATTTGTCACAACCTTGAAAAATATGCAATCTTGTCACTACTAGATAACATTGTTCAAAGATGCACAATAATGGGTGTGAAGTGTGAGGCTTGTTAGTATTTTGTTGGTTGACCTAAACTTTCAACATTGCCCCTCCACCTTGTAGTCATTGAAGAACCTTTTCTACAGTGGGGATTGAACTTCATCATAACTTTGAATCCTCATTTAAATGAGGGCCATACCCATGTCCTAACAAAAACTAATTAATTTAAGATGTGGGTAGAATATATTCCAGTAAGATCTGCCACTTCTAAATTCATTTACAATTTGATAAAAGAAAACATATCGATCAGATTTGGAGTTCCAAAAAAGATTGTCATGGATAATGCCTCTAACTTATTTTATATAGAACTAATTGGTTTTTGTTATGAATATGGAATCTCAGTTGAACACTAGTTTGATTATTACCCTAAAGGTAATGGTCAAGCAGAATATAAAATAAAAACATTGCTATAATTGTTCATAAATTGTCAATGAAAATAAAAGAAATCAGCATAATAAATTGTATGATGCCTTATGGGTCGATCAGATAATACCTAAGAGAGATTGTAATGTCTACTTTCTAGTTACTATATGAAAGTTGATGTGGTGGCTCCCATATTTTTAAATTTATATCTTTATGGATAAATCAAGCTATAGAGGATGACCAATTAATATATGCCTTAAAAAAGAGGATCATGTACCGAACTTGACTAGAAGAAGAATGATTAACAAAAATTGACATAATTACAGTGCATCAAGAAAAATTCAAAGAATTTTTTATCAAAAAATAATAAAATGTGATGTTTAAGTAGGATATTTAGTCTTTCTTTGGGATAAATGAATAGAACCATGAGGAATCCATGGGAATTTGACTCCATATAGATGGGGACTTCCAAAATCTAACATTTATGTGGTGAGAATACATACTACTTGGCATACATAGATGGAACTCATCTTTTACTACCACACAATAAATAATATTTGAATCCATATTAGTGAAGGTAGGCTATCGTGTATTATTCCCCATAAATTATTTATATTTGTGTGCATTTTCCTTTCTATTGTGTGTTTTATTTTCTGCTTTTTGTATTTTCTTGTTTCCTTTCTTGTGTCTAACATTTTTAGTGGAATCTATATCCCAATGGATAAGACTATTAGCCTAAGAAACTAGAGATTCTGAGAGTTTATTCTATGTCCTTTCATTAGTCCATATTCCCAACCTAAGCTAATGTTGTCTGTTAAATTTTTCAAGGCTAAATTTATCCAAATCATGGAGTAATAGTTAAAATTTGATGTCAAACTTCTAAGACTAGAACTCAGAAGTGGTTTTTTCAAAAAGCAAGTGTTTTAATTTTTTTAAGATAAAAGTTGTGTAAATTAAAACTGTGTTTTCATTCCCTACATGACCAAGTTGATGATATTTATTGACCTATATGTCACACAAGATGTGATAATGTGATGCCCAAGACCACATGACCCTACACTTTGCATCTTCACAGATGACCCATCCATCCCTAAGGATGTACTAGACATGAGGCCATTATTATGATTATGTGTAGAAATGAACTCTATTTGTAATTATTGTGAGGATGGAAATATCATCTACATGGTTGTGTAATGTGCATGTGTGCATGGCATAACCTATGAGTTATCACATGTGAAAAACCCATGCCAATTAATTTAAAATTCACCCAATGTCTCATTTCAACTCAAAAATCCATCTAGACGTAGTGTATATCTATGCCCAGCTCTCATTCTCTCCTAAGAAGACCATTTTTTTTAAAAATAATTTCAATATATCTAGTTTTATGAATACTTCCCATTGGTGTAAATTTTGGTGGTATTAGTTCACATTTTTATCATTTTTTAGTTAGAAGGATATTTGTTCTACTGAAGACCTTGTATAACTATATGTTATGATCTTAATGTGTGGATTTAATTACATACTAAGTTTTTGGTGTAATGGTTCGTTTAATTGGTATCAAAGCCTCCACCTAGGTTTGAGTCATAGAGTAGGTGGTTATGTTGGCATTGCAATGTTCTTCCAAAACTCATACATGTGAGAGATCCTAATGTGTAGATGCAAATCTCGCCTAAAGTTTGGCCTTTAAAAGTGTGGTAGGATGTTATGATCTTAATGTGCAGATTAACTAACACCTTGAGGTTTTGGTGTAATGGTTGGTTATATTATGGGTTTTCAAAATACTTGTTTTAGGGGTATTATAAACAAACATTAAGTATTTCATGAACACCATCATTCACCCCTTGAAATTACATCAACATTTTCTTCCACCTAATTGTACATAAACCTACACATCCTTTCCATAAAATCTCTTCATATTATCTGAATAATAAATATGAATACAATTATATGGGGTTCAATCCCCTATTAGTCCTAGACATAAATATTACCAAACCTGATGATTCCCATATTGGCCATTTGGATCTATAAGACTTTCACATACAACTCAATGTGGAGAACCCAAACTCTATGATAGTCCGCATGATAAAAAAGGGGTCTACCCAAAGTGATTGATTTCCTTACCTCAATACAATGTTCAAATTTGGTACTCTCCTATTCCCAAACTATATTCCAAAGACAAAGGAGATAAGATCAAGTGATGGAGACATGAAGGCCAAACTATACAGAACAATAATGTGTATGACTTTTAGTGTCCATGTACATGTGAATTATGTAATATTAAGTGTCGAAACAAGGAAACACTACTGGGATAATAATCTTAAAAAGAATTTGACCATCACCAATGATTCATGACTAAATCACAAGAGCATTTGACTCTCTAAGCTTCCAAATAACTTATTTATGTTTGAATTCAAAAAATAGCTATCAGACATGATAACTCTTATCAACTGAGGAATAGGAAATGAAAGCACCACAAATTTATACCCATGGATGTTTATGAAAATGAAAATAATTTGTAATGGTAAATAATATATAGAATGGGGATAAATGACAAATGAATCCTTGAAAAAGTAATTGATCAATGTGAACACTACAAATAAATTCTTCATGACCTCCTACTTTTTGTAGTATTCGGCTTCTCAAAGAGTGTACCTCAGTCTCACTCAAGGAGCTAATGAAAATGCATCCATGCAAGTATACAAGTTCTATTCTTATTTGAATTTGTAGTAGTGAAATAAAAATTTAGAAAGGGCAATAATGCCTTTACTATGAAAATAGTCTAAAACCGAGATGAATATTAGGGAAGAAGAATTTATGATGAAGTAGTCGACCTAATTTATAAATATTGGAGATAATTAATCTAATTCTATAAATTTAAATATATTAGAGTTGGAGGCTTTTAAGGATATCCTTTGTGGCTACCTCGATTAGCCAATGATAATATCATTTTGATTGAATTATGCAGATAATTGGGTACAATGCACAAACACTAAAAGGACATGCTTTGTTTGGATGTTGCATTTATTATCTCTTTAGGTGATTTTACATGCAAAAATGTGGTAAATTCTTAAGATATTAAGAATTTAATCTAACATTTCACCCTACATTCATACACTAGTCAAGATTCTTTAGATAATAAGAATTTTTTTGAGGAAACATATTGGCATTGGTGATTCTTATGAACATGTGCTACATCTAGATGATTACTAGGCTAATTGTCTTGATGTATATGAAGTAATAAGGTATGATTGGGGTAGACTAAATTTAGAATAGATCAGATCTTTTATAGATACATAGGTTCTAAATATCATGATTGATGATCGAAGTGACCTCAATCCCATATATGTTGAAAGAATCATGGGTGCCGCATTTCCTACCATCAATTGATGTGTCAAATAAGCTATCAAACTTTTAGGTGTGGATTAAACATGTGTTGGATTTATCTATGGAATGGTTCAATATAAAACTTTTAAAATTCACTAGAACATGAGGCTCTAAGAGATCAAGGTATTTAATACCTTAAAAAAAAGCACATATGGCTATTCCCAAGTTTCATGGAAAATACAGTGCTAGTGTTGTAATTCAGTCATCCTCATCTACAAGTTATGATTATGGAGATGATAAGGATCCCAAGCATCTAAATAAACCTAGTGAGACTTATGTATAGAGATACAATAGGAAAGAAGCTAAAATCCATAGATTCTATCATGTCGTAATCCTCTTCTCCCCTTGGAGATCCATTTCTCTTTATTTCACAAACCACTCAACAGTATCTTGCCTTTGCTCAAGAAATAATTCAACATGAATATGTTGGTGATTTTTAAGTGCCTATTCCTGTATCTCCTTCACCCATAGTTTCTCCATTTCTTTAACCCCTACAAAATATTCACCTCTAAAGTAATCCACACCACCACCTTCAAGTACTAAAATGACTAGTTTTAGTTAAATGTTATTGAAATGGATGCAACCCATACTAAACAAAAGGAAAAAGGTGGTTGAGGCTAAAATTCCTAATTTTTACATTGTAGATAATCTTCTCAAGACTCTTCCCAAGAAGGTGAAGACCCTATCAAGGTTTGTTTTATATCTTGTAGGAGCCTAATTTGTGGAGATTGTGGAGCCTAATGTTGATAAAAATGAGGAGGATATGATTGTAAGTGATTAAACTATGAAGAGGGTATCTCTTGGATATTTGACTTAGGAAATTGATGTTCATAACATATGAGAAAACACAAATACGATGATCAAAAGATCTGGGGAGGATAAACTCAATCATTAATAATTAAAATATCAAGTTTGATAGATAGTTAGATATATTAAATATCTTCTCAACTTAGTTGAGACATAAAAAACTCCTCAAGTATATGCCCCTACTTTAGTTCATATAATCAACAAGGAGGCCATATCCACCATTAGTAGATACAACACTAAAGGAAACAATATCAAAGCTTGGGTTGATTAATTTATATTAGATGGCATGAAATATATTAATGGATAAGTTTAATGGAACAATTGATTCTAAAACTATCAACATTAACCATAAAATCAAGGCCCATGATAGTAAATTAAAGGTTTGGAAAAATGTGAAAGGTGATGTTCAATAAATGATCAACATTGGATTCAAACTAATGGTTAGGTCGTAGTTTTTTTTATAAGTTTACAGATGATACCTCTTATAAATGGTTAGAATGAATCCTTTATAATATTGAAATTTTGAATCAAGCCATAGGTGAGTTACAAGAGCAAGTCCAAGTTGAAAGAGAAAATATAAATAAATTTCTTCTAACCTATGGGAATTACATTGTGACCTATTGAAGGATGATGGGATGAGCATATTCACCATGTAAGAAGATAAGGATTAATTCAAAAAGATGGTCAAGGAGGAGTTGTTCAAATAAAATCCCTTTAATGTTTCTTCCATGACTGTACTTAGTGAAATTCATGTTTCACTTGAAGAGATGAATAATCAACTGACTAAACTCTTAGAAATTCTAAACTCCATGATCTTAGTGTTTGATAGGTGGTTGACATGTTACAATCATTTATTAGTTACTAAAGGGAATGTAATTACTAACACAACCAACAAATTGAGAAAATTTAAGGCTCTCAAGCAAAAGAACAAACTAGAATATATGTTACTACTTTTGAGCCTTTGACAACTGTTGCTACTCCAAAAAAGATATCCTAAAATGTTGTAGGTTTTCCTTGCTATTTTAGGAAAGTGGATTTTTCATTTTTTATAAATCATAAAATTAGGGAAAATAGAATAATATGAAAATAGGAATACCAAAGGTCACATGCAATGTGAAGGGTCAACCCATTCCATCCTATCTCTATAAATAGGAGAAAATATAATTTTATAAGATATGTTTGAACTCCACCATAATTTTTATTGAAAGGAAGGATAAATAAACTTTGTGTTCATTCTTAAAATTGAGAACACATGGATATTATAAAACTTTGTGTCTTGCATTTTATTTGAATATTTGTATTTTTTCTATGTTAGATATCTCTCAATTTAAGTAATACTTGAATTAATCTCAAACAAACATGTCACTTTTCACAAACATTTTCTTGTCACATGTTGGATAAAATATTCTCATTCATGTGTGACTCTTGATCTCCCTTTATTTTATTTTTCATTTTGGTTGGAAAGAGTACAACCCAATACTCTATTCAATCTACATATATTGTAAATAGGTTTAGTTTCAATTTTTCTATTTTTCAATAAAGGGAACCTCCTCTCTGAATAGAGGAGAGAATTTGTCTCCTTTACTGTTGTGAAATATCCTATTTTCCACAAGTACCAAATATTTAACCAACAAATCCAAATGACATCATCACATAATACTTCACTGAGTGGGGTCCATGCATAGCCTCCCACAAACCTAAGGGAAATAAGCATGCCACTAAAAAAATATATAAATTTAAAGTTTTCTAAGAGATGATAGGTAAGGGATTATCAAGAATTGAAAATGAGGAGTTTCCAAAAGTCTAAAAATATTGACAACACACACAAATAGAACAAGGAGTATCACCATAGAAATCCTAAAGGGAAGGAGAAGAGGGCACACCTTGATTTTATAAAAAAATTATTTAAGTGTCAAGAAATATTTCCAAGCCATGAAAATAGATTCTTTCAAGTATGATATCCTCCATAGACCTCTAAAAAAAACCCTCCTTAGACCTCCCAAATGAAAAATCCCTTTTTAGACCTCTCATTTATTTAAAAGAGTGGATTTTCAACCGTTTTCAAAGTTCCACTACTCGTGAACAAGGATTTTTCATTAAATTAAAAATCAAGAGAGGGATTATTCCAAAATCCAAGGTCAAGTGCTCACATCTCCCCCACTCCCCAAGTTATAAGCACTTATGAAAACTCCAAAATAGTGGAATAGTGGTGTCTAAACATTCCTTAAACCCTAATAACTCAACAAAAAAGAGTTCAATAGACTAAAGAGAAAAAAGGAAACCAAAAACAATGAAGCAACACAAAAATCCCCAAAATTTCCTTCTTGTAAAATGTTTTAATTATAAAACATATAATGTAGAAATGTTTGTTTCTATTTTTTAATAAATAATGATTAAAATAAGAAAGTAAGAAAAGCTGAATAATTTTAAGGTAAAAATAGAAAGACATACCTTAACCTTCAAGTTTCTATTTGAAAACTTCCTTCTCCAAGCACAATCTCTCCCTAAAAGTTCTAAATTGCATAAACCCCAAAAAATCTAAATTAGATTCACATTAAAATAAAACAACCAAGTTCAAACACAAATAGGAATATGACATGTGGCCATCCTCATCTCAAGGATACAACTACCCTTAAATTTTTATCCAACTTCTTACAAAACTCATCAATATTTCTTACACACCCACATGGGTATTTTCTTACACATGTAAGGTTCATACATCATTTTTGTACAAAATGGAAGTTTACTTGTAGCAAGAATTTATAGGCCATAAATGAAGGCCTTAAATGTATAAAATGTGTTTTAAACTATTTCAAAAGCCTACCAACCCAATTGGTACAAGTATGGACTCAAAAAGAGCTTGTAGGATAAGGTTTACTTGTCCAAAACTCTAAGTAAAAAGTGGGTGAAAGAGAAATTGTAGGTTTATAATTTTATAACGTGTTTGTGGGTCAACCTAAACATCACATATTGGTTGAATAACTTCACAATGTGTTATGATAATATTAATTAAATTCACAATTGGTTAAGATTGTCTTAAGGTAATTATTTCAAAAGAGGGTTATACACAACACACCATTTTAAAAAACAAAGTAAAAGTTAAAAAGAATACAAAATGAAACTAGTAAATTATAAATTTTAAAATTAAAATATAAGGGTAAAAGTTTGGGATGGGTTTATGATTTATATAGGCATGTTTGAGTTCTTCATACCCCTTCCTTTGCCCCACCTATATCCTACACACCTAATTTAAACATTAAAGATGTTCATGAAAAAATAACTAATATTTGGAAATAAAATAATATGAATTATTTTTATAATAATGACATTCAAAGAATCATCATACAATTAGATTATATATGCTATCATGGTTATTCAAAATTTCAACATCTCTATAAGTCTCAAAACATAATCACCATACTATCCAATGTCAATAAACATGTAAACATGATATAATTTATGAAAGTAACTTGTTAAGTAGCCATACACACATACAAATAAAAATCTACTAAAATGACTAATTAATGTCCATAATGATAATCAAAATATAAAATACTAGCACTCTATGCCTCCCGTATAGTATAGTACATACCAAATGAGTATGCATAAATATATAATGGGAAACACTATCAAAATAAGGCCTCACATCACCCTCTCCTTAAAAAAACATCCTCTTGGAAGTCATTTAAAAATGTGGGGATACAAGGACCAAAGTGGTGCTACATAATCCAAATTATTTATTGACTTATCATATTTGTGCCACTAAAACCTAACTTGGTCTAGCTTATGGCCTCTAATTCCTGACACCTATTGTGCCAAAATATGTATAGGCTCTAGGATCAACTATTCATCCCCTTCTAACTAAAAAATTATCCAATCTAAAACATGATAAACATCTGGAGCATATCTCCTAAAAATTAAAACATGTAACAATTTGTGGGATCAAGATAGGCTAGGTGGTAAGGCTAAGTGGTAAGAAACTATTCTAATTGTCTTTAAGATCTCAAAGGGACCCCCCAAAAAATTCATGAGCTTAGAGAATTTTCCATAATGTATTGGTCTCATATCTAGTAGCACTCATAAAAATAATCTATCTCTATCAAAAATTGTCAATCTATCCTCATTACATCAACATATTTCTTTTATCTATCTTTCACCTCCAGTAGTCACTATCGAATGAATTATACTTATTTTTACAAGTTATGTAACATATCTAGACCAATCACTCTTCTATCTTCAATCCTATCCTAATTTAGAGGAGTCTTGCATGGTCTATCATAGAAATCCTCATATGGAGCCACTTTTAAGGTAATTTTGATAGTTGTTATTATAAGTAAACTAAACCAAGTAGAGGTAATTATCCAAACATTATTTTTTATCCATAACTTAAATGTGCAACATATCCTCTAATACTTATTAAACCAATCTATTTGTCCATCTATCTCTAGATGATATGATGTGCTAAAGTTGACTTGGGTGCCCAATGTATTTTGAAGTGTGGTCAATAACTTAAGAGTATATACTTCATCTATATTTGATATAATATTTCATGGAATCCCATGTAATTAAACTATGTCATCCAATAATATACCTTCCATAGTTGTACAATTATAAGAGGTCTTTGTTGTTAAGAAGTGGGCTGCCTTGGTCAGTTTTTTCAATGAAACCATGATCATATCATGGTGATAAGAAGAGAGAGGTATAATAATGATACAATCCATATAAATATTGTTCCACTTCTACTTTGAAATGTCATGTAGGTACAAAATATTTAATGGATGTTGATGCTTTGCATTGATCCATTGACATTCAAGGCATCATGCCACATTTTCCAAAATATCATGTTGTAATCTAGGCCAATGATGTAACTACCTAATCTTTGAGTGAATATTCTTTACCCTATGGTGTGATGAGTAGGGGCTTGATTAGCCTTTGATAATATCAAGTCTCATAAACCACCAATATTAAGTACATAAATGCAACCTCTATATCTCAAAAGACTATAAAACTCTAATGAGTATCCATGAAACTTTCCATTTAGGCCTTCTACAACTCTAACATATAGTGAAACTCTTGATAAAAACTATACTTGAGAGGTTGCTCAAGGATCCTACCTTGTAAATCAATATTAAAAGTCATCACTTTAGCTCATGTCATCTCCTATTCAATGCATTTTGGATAATCATCACTACAATATCATTCTATATTTTTCTTAATGCATTTAGAAAAACATTCACTTTCCATTTTATATATTGAATATCAATGTGGTGCTCACATAAGAAATCCATATAATGCCACTGAAGGGTGTTAAAAGGTTGTGTGAAAATATGTTAAAGACTCATGGAATCTATCCTCAATACAAATTAACTACCAAGGAGGAAATTCTTCCAACTCAGTAGTGCATGCACCATTATTTCTAATTGAAGATCATGAATTGGGTAATTCAATTCATAATCCTAAATTTTTCAAGACTAAAAAAATGACCCAATTTTCCTACATGAGGATGGCTCCCAAACCTAATTTAGAAGCATCTATACACACCAAGAATTCACCATGTTGGCTAAAGAAGAGAGTTTTGACCTCCTATCCAAATGAAATCATCACATAAGACCTCATGAATTTAGGCCCATGCATATCCTCCCCCAAGCCCAAGGGAAATAAGCATGCCACTACACATATACACTAGTTTCAAGTTTGACAAGAGGTGATAGGTAAGGAATTGTCAATAATTGAAAATGAAGAGTTTCTAAAAGTGTAAAAATCTTGACAATACACAAGGAATGTCACCAAGATAATATTAAAGTGAAGGATAAGAGGGGGCACCTTAATTTTATAAAAAAATCTTCAAGTGACAAGAAGGCTTTTAAAACCATGCAAATCGATGATTTCAAGCATGATATCCTCCTTAGACCTCCAAATAAAATCCTCCTTAGCCCTCCCAAAGAAAAATATCTCCTTAAGCCCCCCATTTATTTAAGTAAGAGAGTGGATTTTCAACATTTTTCTAGGTTATACTACTCTTAAGTAATAAATTTTTCATTAAGAACACAAAATAACAGAGGGCTTGGTTCAAAAGTCAAGAATAAGTGATCATATCACCCTCACTCCTCAAGTTAAAAGTACATATGACAACTCCAAAAAGGTGGAATAATGGTGCCCAAACATTACATAAACCATAATAACTCAATAAAAAAGGAGTGCAATAGACTTAAAATAAATAAGGAAACTAGAAACAACGAAACAACACAAAAATACCCTAATTTTCTTTGTTGTAAATAAAATCTATTAATTATAAAACATTCAAATAAGTAGGGTTTATTTCTCATTTTAAATAAAGAATAATTAAAATAATAAGCCAAGATAATTTGAAGCATTTTTTAGGTAAAATAAAATAAAAATAAATATCCTAATTTAACCTTCAAGTATCTTCTTGAAAACTTCCTTCCAAAGCCCTTCCAAACACAAGCTCTCCTTAAAAGTTTCGAATTGCATAACCACAAAAAAGGCTAAAAGAAGATCTATATAACGAGAAAGCAACCAAATTCAACAACTAATGAAAAGGTGACATGCATCCATCCTCATCTAAAGAATGAAACCACCCTCCTTAAACTTTTATCCAACTTCTTACGAAACTCATCAATATTTCTTACACATCCACATGGGTATTTTCTTACACATGTATGGCTCATATATCATTTTTCTAAAAAATTTAAGTTTAATTATAGTAATAATTTCCAAGCCATAAATGAGGGATTTAAATATATAAGAGGTGATAAAAAGGCTTTAAAAAACTTACCTACCCAATGGGTATAGGTATGGACTTAAAAATCTTTTGTAGGACAAGGTTCATTTGTTCAAAACTCTAAGTAAAATGTGGGTAAAAGAGAAATTTTGTATTTTCAATTTTATAATGGGTTTTTGGGTCAATCTAAACCTCACATATTGGTTAATTAAGTTCATAATGTGTTTTGGTAATATTAAATAACTTCACAATGGGTTATGGTATAATTAATTAACTTCAAATTGGGTTAATATAGTCTTTTTTTTCAAATTTGAAAGAGTTTATAAAAAAACACCTTTTTTTTCCAAAAAGAATATAAATTAAATAAAAAATAAAAAATAAAACTAGTAAATTGTAAAATTGAAATTTAAAATATAAGGGTAAAAGTTTTGGAGGGGTTTGGTTGTGCATATGAGTTATAGTCGCATGTTTTAGTCCTCCATACCCTTGTCTTTGGCCCTCGTTTATCCTTCACACTCAATTCAAACATTAAATATGTCAATGAAAAAATAACTAATTTATATAAATAAAATAATATGATTCTTGTTTATAATAATGAAATTTAAAGAATCAACATAAGATTAAATTATGTATACTAACATGTTTAATACTAAAATCATCATCTATAAAAGTCTCAAAACATAATAACAATACTATTAAATGCTAATAAATAGGTAAACATGATATAACTAATCTAAGTAATGTGCTTAGTAATCATATACACATATAATTAAAATGATTAATTAATGTCCAAAATGATAATTAAAACATATAATAGTAGTAATTTATGCCTCCCATATAGTCTATTAAATGTTAAATGAGTATCAAAAAGGTAATATAAACATATAATGAGAAGTTCGATTAAAATGGAACCTCACATCTCCCTCCTCTTAGACAACATTATTCTTGGAATTCATTTAAAAATGTGGGTATATTAGGCCCATAGTGGTTTTGCATCCTCAAAATTAGTCATTGAATTATCATATTTGTCCCACTAAACCCTAATTTGGTCTATCTTATAGCTTTAAGGCCCAACACTTAACACACCAAAATAAGTATAGGATCTAGGATTAGCTAGTCATCCCCATTGACCTATAAAGTCATCCAATGCAAAACATGAGAAACATCTAGAACATATATCCTCAAAAGTGAAATATGAAAAACATCATGGGCTCAAGATAGAATGGGTAGAAAGGCTAAGTGGTAATCAACTAGTCTAACCATCTCTAAGATCTCAAAAGGACCCACAAAAACATTTATGAGATTAGAGCCTTTTCCATAATAGTTTGGTCTCTTATTCATTCACACTCACAAAATAATTTGTCTCTAACAAAAATTTAGTCTGTCCACTTTACATCAACATATTTCTTGTATATCTTATGCTTCCTAAAGTCACTATCAAATGAGGACTACTTGTAATTCTAAGTTCAAAAACATAGCTAGACCAACACTATCTTTAATCCCATCCCAATTCAAAGGTGTCTTGCATGGATTACCATAGAGAGCCTCATATGGAGCTAGTTTAATGGAACTATGATAGTATTTATTAGCAAAATCAACTAAGTAGAGGTAATCCTCCCATTGTGACTATTGGTTCCTAACGTACATGCACAAAATATCCTCTAATTCTTGGTTAACTTGATTTGCTAGCCATCTATCTCTAGATGATATATTATGTTGAAGTTGAGTTGGGTGCCCAATGCCTTTTGAAGTGTGGTCCATAAGTCAAAAGTACATATAGGGTATTTTTTGATATAATCTTCATATAATTCCATTCAACTGAACTATGTCATCTAATAATACTCTTGTCACAACCATAACATTATAAGATGTCTTTGTTGTTAAGAAGTGGGACACCTTAGTCAATTTTTCCATTGATACAATAGTCGCATCATGGTGATAGGAAGATAGAGGTATACTGATGATAAAATTTATATAAATGGTGTTCTACTTCAACTCTATAATATCATGTATGTGAAAAATATCTATTAGATGTTGATGCTCTACCTATACCCACTAACATAAAAGGCATCATGCCAAAAATTTAGTAATATCACATCATAATCCAAGCCAATGATGTAACTACCTAAGCTTTGAGTACATATTATTTACCCTAAAATGTGTTGAATAGGGGGCTTGATGAGCCTCTGATTATATCAAGTCCCTCAAACCACTAAAATAGGGTACATAAATGTACCCATTATGTCTCAAAATACCATCAAAGTATATTAAGTATCCCTTAAACTTTCCCTTTAGGGCCCTCTACAACTCTAACATCTAGTGAAACTTCTGATAATAATTGTCCTCAAGAAACTGCTCAAGGTCCTACATTCAACACTACTAACAGGTGTTAATATTGAGCTATGTGAAAATGTGTTTAAGACCAAGGTGATCTACCGTCAATACAAATTAACTAGCAAAGAGGAAATGTTTCCACCTCAAAAGTACATGCACCATTATTGCCAACTCAAGATCATGAATTGGATAATTCAATTGATAATCCTTAAATTTTTGGGACTCAAAATAAATGACCTAGTTTTCTTACTTGAGGATGTTGTATACACATAATATTTTTCACTTTCATCATTTAATGATGCTTTCTCTTTTAGCAACCTATTGAGTTTTAATTTCCTCAAGTGCACGCTTTAAAGGGTGTACCAAGAAAGGAGTGGGTAGGCCTTTGGTGGTTTGTGAGAGATATTACTACTTATATATCATTATTACATCCACTATAGCTTCCTTAGACATGATCCCATAAGTTATATCCTTCCATATTACACCTCCAGCTATATCAAGACCTATATTTCTAACTACATTAGCCCAGTTTGATGTAGACTTATCTAACACCTATCCCTTCTGAACTACATTGAGCTAGATGATGGTGCAAACTTAAACATTGGGATAAATTATTATCATTGACTACTATAAATACAAGTCACCATTTCATTCCAATAGAGAGAGACATTCATTTTGATTTTTATTTTGTGCACTTCTGCCCTAGACCTACACTTAGAGGAGTTATTGATTAGAATCTTATCTTAAAGGAAAGCTTAATATGTGGGGTCTTGGATGCATTATAAAGAATAATATTATCCTAGATATTTATTTATCCTTTGAGATATTTACAACCACAACAATATCATGAAAATCATAATTGCCCAAGGGGGAGATTGAGGCTCAACAGATCTTCTTCAAGGTAAGTATATTATAGCCCTATATATTTCATTTTGGTGGATAGAAGTTTCAAAATTGTTTGGTTAATTAATGTGTATCTCCTTGTTTAAGATTTATCTACACTTATACTTAGTGTGTCTATATAATTGATTGAACTTTCCGTCTATTCAATTTAGGTAGCCCAGTCCCCCATTTTCCTATGATAGTTCCTTACCCATTTTAATATGTTTCTAAACCTTCCCCATTAATTACATTGCTTGTCTACAATATTAGATTAATTAAAAAATAAAGACAGAGTTAGAGATACTTTATTTTTTTATTATCCTAAATACTTTGGACCCTTTTCCTTTAACATTGTGTTGTAGGTGTGTTTTATCAAATTTAGGATTTATAGAAAATGCTAGATGATAACACTACTATGTAAAATCAAGAAAATAATATAAAACTAATAGTATTCACTGATTTGGAACTAATACATTTTTTAAACTTAATAAAAATATAACAAGTGTAATGAGAAATAAATAATTATCTAAAAATAGTATCTACAAGTAGAATTAGAGATTGATTTTTCTATATAGGGAGATCTAATGATTAGAATCTAGAATTAGGAGCTAGATTTAGGCATGGACAATAGTGTTAGGAACATGACACTAGAGGGGTGGAACTCTTATCTAACCTAGGTAACTTATATCCAATAATAGTTAGTAAATTAGGGTTTATGGGTTCTTTGTATGTTTATCTACAGATCCTATATCTAGTGTAGGATCTTATAATTACTTGCATAAACCATTATATGATTGATTTTCCTTCAAAAAATCTATCTCCTTGAAATATTAATACCAATACAAATCAATGGGTAAAAGGGGTTAGTGGTTTAAGTTGGGTGAGAGCTTAACACCCCATGTGTTAAGCACTATCTACATACCAATACTCTGAAGAGGGATTAAACTTCATGTAGTTTTCCCATGCTATGGTGGCGTGTGAATAACTAGTGAAATATGTTAGGTGTTGGTGAAATATTGACATGATTAAGTTCATTAACTATGATTTGTGACCTATATAATGTATTCAAACTTGAACTCTAGGCTAATAGGGATTATGTAATCAATATTGGGAGAAATAGATACTTTGCTCTCAATGTGAAATTATGATTCTCTCACTTTTTTATGGGGAAGCCTCTTGTGTGAAAAATGGTTTTAAAAGTGTTTATATAGTCATATATTTTAAATTCATTTGAATGGGGATTATTAGGGACATAGGCCAATCTTAATATATATTTTTGTCTTACAAATTAATCATTATTTGGTAGGAAAACAAAAGAGGGTGAAAAGACACTAGAACAATTCATTATAATCCCCTAGGTCACTCTTGCCTAATGGGTGGTTTCATCATAATGAGTATTAGGTAGGACCTAAAATATGTCTAAGGTTGATAATAATAGGGATGGGTATATTTAAGGGTCATCTGTTAGCTTATAAGAGTGTGTAAGGTGGTTAAAAGTGATCAAAATGGGCCCTAAGATAGGTCTAGAGCTAAGTGTATAACAAAGTGTTCACAAATGCATAATTTTAGCTTAAATGTTAAATTATTTATATACATTATGTTATTATTGCAAGGTTTTTAGATCTACCTGGTCACATCCTAAATCATTAATTATTATTGGGATCTCTTTTATTAACCTTCTCCAAGTCTAGATCTTATAAGATATGATAGTTTTAGGCTGAGCCTAGCCCATTCAATACATTCTAGGGAGCCTACTGTGAAACTTACCATTGCCTTCACCTCTTTACTAAACTATATCAAACATATTGATATAGTTATATAGTGATATTATTTTTATAAATCTACATCGAATAGATCAATACATATTTATAGTGATTTTTTTCCCTTAGCCAATTGTATCAAATAGATTGAAATAGTTATATCTCTACATATTTCTCAGTGAAATATATTGAATAGCTTGAAAAAATTATATCTATATATTTTTCTCAACCAACTATATCTAATATCTAAAAATAGTTCTATCTCTATATTTTTTAACCAACTATATTGAACAAATTGATACAATTCTATTTTTACCTTTTTCCTAATCAGTTGTATCAAACAACTCAATACAATTCTAACATAGTCTTGAAATTTTTAGCTAACTATATCTACTGGATGTGATACAATTCTACCTTAATACAATTTTAACATAGTCCAAATTCAATCATGAAACACTTAACCAAGATAATGATCACCTTAATATATACTCAAATCCATTTCATAACCACAATCAAAACCAGTAGCTAAATAATAAAAATTATCCCCCAACTGCCAATGTTGTTGAAACCACAATTAACCCACATTCCTCTATCGATATGGAAAACTTCACATAGTATCTTATACTGATCCTTATCCTCATAATATTCATATCCTTATCTTACTTATAAAATAGTTTGGGATAACACTTCAAATCATTTAGTAGATATAAAGCTTGAGGAAATGATCACTTCCATCATTTAAGATAGCCCAATTATGTTAGCCAACCAAATACTATTTTATTCCTTTACAACTATAATAAAAAACTCAATGATATTCCCTACATTAAAAAATGCATCAACTAACTTGGTGTATTCTATTTATACATCACTCCATGTTCTAATTATACTGACGAACCAAATACAATCTTATATCAACAAATATGAACCAATTATGTTAACCAACTAGATACAATCTATTTCCTTAACTAATTTTATTATATTGTATTGGCATGGTTGATAAAATATATTTACACATTTCATTATGATGCTACTGTACCATCCCGGTTGATACAATCTAATTTTTGTGTTTGTATGTAACCAATGGTATCAACCAGCTAGATATTGTTGGCTCAATTTTCCCTAATTATGTTGATGAGGATGAACAAGTAAAATCATTGTCAATTTAAATCTAGATATATATCTTCCTCAACTAATTTTATTTAGTATTCCATTCCTCTTTTTTAATTATATACGAATCACAAATAGTTAAGATAAGATATATAGGGAGGCCACCCTAACTACACACACACACACACACACACACACACACACACACACACACACACACTATATATATATATATATATATACATGTATATATATATATATATACATGTATATATATATATATACATGTATATATATATATATACATGTATATATATACATGTATATATATATATATATATATATGTATATGTATATATATATATGTATGTATATGTGTGTGTGTGTGTGTGTGTGTGTGTGTGTGTGTGTGCGTGTGTGTGTGTGTGCATATAAGCAACTTGAATTAAATGAATAGGATAACATAAAATAACTTTCTAAGTTTCCATTTCAAATTCCACTCTTTAAGCTCATGAGGACTTCCCTGTGTCATTTCTCTCTCACTAAAGTTTTCTATCATATCTATGATCCCTTATGAAATATTAATTCATTTTGATGATCCTCCTTTATTCATTAGTGTCCATGTTGGTGACATTTGAGTCAATCATGCCTTGATAGACAAAGGGTATGGTACCTATGTCACCTCCCTCAAATTCATAAAAACTCTTATTAGATGTTATAGATGATGTGTGTCAATATCTATCATGACATTTATGATAAAATAATTGATTTATATCATGTTTTTCACATTATTATATGAGTGGATTTCATTTTATTATTATTTTTAGTGTACATGATGCTTGTTGTATATATCTTTCTCACACCACATTCTTATATATTTTAAAAACTTTAATTTTTCATCATTGTATGTATTATTTCCATTATTTTACAATCACATTAAAGTTGGACTTTATTTCAATTCTAAATTTTAGGTTTCACCATCAGGTTATTTATATCACATTTTTTACCTTTTTGTCATTTTCTACAGTTTCCTTATGATTATTCATCTAAATTTTACTCTCCCCTCTTTTGGGATGACTTCATATATCAATGATTATGTTATATCCCATATAGGTTAGTATAATTTTTTTAGTGACAAAACTATCACTTATCACAACATAGCCTTGTCATGTTTGAATCATTATTTTCCCTTCTTGTGGTCAGCTACAAGCTTAATCATTATTATATCACCCTTTTTACATGGATGGATCTCTCACAATCCCTATTTATCCCTTTTTACTTTCACTTTAGACACACGTAGTTCAATTTAGAGATTGAAAACTTCCATGTGTGGAAATTTTAGGATTATTTTAGGCACTGTGGAATTTAGGTTCTCCTCTCTAGTGGTTGATTGTACACTTTCTTGTGTTAGTTATGTATATCACCCATACTTGGTTTTTAAATATACATGTGGAGGAGGAATAAAAAATCCAAAAGAGTTACAATACAAATAAAATAAAAAAATAAATATACAATCTTAAAAGTCAGATCACACCAAAAGACATGATCCCCATTTGGCACAACTATTCTAGTCAAAGTTCAAACTCCATAGGTTGCCTCATGATAGAGACAAGGTATATCAAGGTGTGTTAGGATAGTAT
This sequence comes from Torreya grandis, assembly GCA_037957365.1. Taxonomy (NCBI): domain Eukaryota; kingdom Viridiplantae; phylum Streptophyta; class Pinopsida; order Cupressales; family Taxaceae; genus Torreya; species Torreya grandis. The sequence continues at coordinate 1,597,980 of JARHVA010001251.1, read as the reverse complement.
AATAGAGTAGGAGGTTTTATACCACTATATCATCATATATTCATACACTTATAGTGCCATCTATCTTTTAACACAAGTATCCAATCTTTGTAGCAATAAAATGACTCTATCAGGGGTCTTGAGGAGTGGGGAACATGTTGTGAGAAGGTAGGATTATTTTATTTTCATAAATATTTCTTTAATTAGATGATATATGTACTTCATTTATTATCCCAAGTTTTCACTTCTTAGGTGGAGTTTACTAGGTCCTTGATGTCAAAATTTCTTAGCCTTGTGAACTTGTTTATAGTGTTTTATCTCCACAAAGGATGTATACATCACATGTGTGGCACTGTGCATACCTCATTACATTATATTTTACCTAATATTCCCTTGATCAATATATTTTGTAGTTGATCATGTCCTATTTCATCTAATTTTAGATTTGATTTGCCATTATCATGTAAGATGCCACTTGGATTTTTAGTTTGTGAGTTACATCACAAGACCTTAGGGAATACAACTAGACCTTCCTTAAAACACCCATCATATTTATTCACACCATATCTATCATCAAAGTCATGATATTAAATGGTTGTGTTTTTATGCATCATGTTTTATAATGAGCATTGATTTCATGTTTTCACTCACTAGGGTCTTTGTGATATTATCCCATCATATTCTTGTTTGATTTTGTGAACTTCACTTTTCTTACATAGGAAATTTCACTTTCAGTAATTTTTTTTTTCTTAGTTTTTTATTCAATTTAAATATATTTGTCTCACATGGGATTATATTATTGATCATACATATCGTTGTTTTATTTATTTTGTATTTTCTCACATTGGATATATTATTTTTACTTACAATGTTTTACATATGTTTTATGGTCTGTTTTACTTTCACTTTATCATATTCACACATATTTTTGTTTGTTGATATTTATTTATAATTCATATGTGTTTTTAGATTTTATTATTTATGGTCATGCATTTACTCACATTTGCTAGAAAAGAATCAAACATACATCATAATACATAGCATTTTCACGTAACATGATATTCAACAATATTACATGCTATAAATAAAATAAAATCATACATCATACATATAGATAACAACAAATACATCACAAAATATATCTCTTTATATTTACAACTGGCTCAATTTTATACATCAATACATCCAACTACATCATATATACATCAAAATGACTATAATTGAATACAATGTAAGCTTTAGGAAGATGGTCTACCATTAACCCACTCAAGATGGTGAGGTGACATACTCATAATGGACACTCTAAAATGTGCACCATATAGAATCTACCATCGTGCTTACATTTGTAACTGCAATCCCTATACCTATTTGTCTTCTATTTGTCTTGTCAAGGCCAAATGCCATGCCCTATAACTTGAAAATTTTCATGGCACTGTTAAAGGCCTTTACATGGTGGTCTATTGATGTAAGGGCATCCTATAAGGACCCCAAAGATGATTAATTTTTGTCTTAAGGTAGTCTATAAAGTGTCTAATAGGTATTATAGGTCTTAAGTAGTCTTTGTGTGGAGTCTAGATAGTCCCAAGGTGCATAAAATTTGAATTTTGGATTTTCCCACTAAAAAATCCTTTTGAAGAATTTGAATCTTGTTAAGCATTTTTTAGGACTTTTATCTAATCGTGAAGGTGAAAATATGTTAAAACATGTGTCCAAGGATTTTTTACACTATAGAATGTTTATAAAATGTTTATGAGTCTAAGGTCATGGATCTATATAGCTCATATTGTGTAAAATCAAGAATGATGCAGTGTAACTGAAAGAATTCTACAAAGGAAAGGAATCAAGAAGTAGTTATGCATATTTTAAGGAGATATAGGATTTAGATTTGGTTTGGTAACCTTCTATTCCATTTGATGTAGATAGATGAAGGTATGTGAGGAGTCTTGAAAAAAATGAATTTCTGATTTTAACTCCTATTATAAGATTGTGATCTGTGTGTTTGGAAATTAATTGTGATCAAAATGATTAAAGAAGGAGATTCAGTTATGTCCTATTTTTTAAGGACTGATATATGGTTTGGTTAGTTTATCATTTGTTTATAATCATGTTTTTTTCATTCCTTTATTTAAATAATATGCCATTGTATTGAGGAAACCATACACTCTATTGAGTTCATGTTACACAACCTATTAATGCATAAAACATGGTAAAAGGGAATCACTGAGTTGATTTTGAGGATGGTTAAGGGTCCATAGATAAGGATTTAAATATTATAATATTTTATCATCTTGTATTATCATTTAAAAACTATTTGAGAATCAAGAAAGTTCAAATAGAGTCAACAAACTCTGTATTCTAAGTTTGCACTTGCAAGAGGATCATGATACATGGAGAAACATTCCACAGAGGTATGAGGGTTGGTGCCTAATGAAACAAAAAATTTATAGTGATTTATAAATGATTACTTTTCTTGAACAAATTTGAAAATTGGAGGGGGACTACAAATACTCCAAGGTTGAGGTCACTGTAACTTGTAGGAAGGTGATTATAAGAGAAATTTGGTGAAAATATTGTTAAGGAGTAGAGAAGAGGATTGTTGGTGTGAATAATATGATTGGAAAAGTAGTGGGAAGGTTAAAAATTCCTCATATAACCATAAAAATTCTTTAAAACTTTATACAAAATGTGTATGAGCAAATTAGAAGCTCTTAGGTTCTTAACAGGCGCTGCAAGCCCTAATCTAGGGTTTAAGTTTCAAATTCCATTTTAAAGAGTTTTCACCATCAAAAGTCAAAAGAAATTTTCCATCAAGAAGGTTCAGTGCATGCTAATATATTTTATAGTTTTCAAGGTGTATACACATGTACATGCATGTGTGAAGGGACTGTGTTGACCTAAAGACATAATAGGCCTAATAGGGGTAAATAAAGATCAAAAAAGGGATTGGAAAGAGGTCTTCCAATGGGAGTTTAATTTTGAAATTTCACCAAGAGATATATCTAAATATAGGGTGTCTAAATTGGTGATTTTTTTCTAATAATCTTTTGTACATTTCTGTACCATCAAAATTTATCCAAAAAAAGGCTACTAGCCTTATGTGTCAATGTATGCAGAGTGGTGTAAGGAATTCAGTGACCAAGAGAAAAAAATATGGTTTGAGTGAAATGTGATAAAGGATAATATAGATAATAGATAATGTGTTTTAATCCTTTCAATAAATCATTCAATTCAAAAATTACTATTGTGTTTTTGAAACCATACACTTGGTCCTTAGAGTACATAGTGTGACAAAAGGTTAGTGTGGGATAAACATGGTGACCCTCTACATCATAATTAGTATCAGAGTAGGTTGGTTAGAGGATAAGCTAAAGAGGATAATATGGTAGCTAGAAGACAAAGACAACCTACTGTAGCTTAGAGAATATATCAAACCATGATAAATATGGTCATAGAGATGAGGAATATGCAGTCAAGAATAGAAGATATGGAGATAGCCCAAAGGACAAGGGTTATAGCTGAATATGAAAGTGACAAAGAAGAAGAGGATCTTATAGTAGAAGAGGAGGAAGAAAGAGAAGATAGAATAGAAGAAATATTGATCAAATCCATGATAAAAATGGGCTCAAAACTAAAGTTAGATGTGCCAATGTATGAAAGCAATCTCAATGTGGATGAATTGGTGGATTGGATAGTAGCCATGGACAAATATTTTGAGTATGAAGAAGTGGATGACACAAAGAAATTTAAATTTATATTGGAAAGATTGAAGGGACATGCTTCTCTATGGTGGGATGGAATCCATGAAGAGATAAGGAAAAGATCCAGTCATGGGATAGGATGGTGATGAAGATAAAGGGAAAGTTCATACCCAAGGACTATCACACTCACTTGTTTAGGATATTAAAAAATATTAGATAAAAGGAGAATTAAGTGAAAGATTATACAAAAGAATTTCATAGGTTGACTATTAGAATATACCACTTGGAAGAGGATGATGAAATGATAGCAAGGTACCTAAATGACCTTAAGTTTTCTATACAAGATGAGATCAAAATTTTGACTCTAAAAATAATAGAAGAAGCTTATCAAGTAGCCTTTAGAGATGATAAAAAGTTAACAAGAAGACACACATAACATACAAGAGGAAGAGGCAAAAAAACAAGAGGAAGATGAGAGTATGAAAGCAATAATGCATATCAGACCTATGAAGAAGGTGAAAACAGTGCACAAAGGCATGAGACACAACTAAGAGGTGGTTATAGGAGTAGAAGGCCATACTAAAGAGGTGGAAATGCATCTAGAGGAAGAGGGAATATTGGATTTATAGGCACATTCTTGAAATTCAATACGTATGCAAGTCATAGATATTGGGAGTGTCTAGAGGACAAGCAAGAAAGATCATATAGAAGTGAGATAAAAAATCAGGTGGTGTAGCCTATAGAATAAAAAAGTGTTGGATCTACTTCACAACTAGAATAACCTAAAGAAGGAGAGTCACTCTTGATGAGGAGCATATTAATTAAGCCACCAAAGGAGAAAGAACCTGCTCAATGGAAGACACTATTTAGAACATGTAAGTCCCATGGTAAATGTTGTAAGAAGATCATAGATTTATGGATCATAGATAATTTAGTTTCAAATGAAATGGTAAGTAAGCTTGGTCTCAAAATATTACCACACCCTACACCTTATAAAGTTTCTTGGCTTCATAAAGGTCATCATGTGCTTGTCAATGAAAAATGCTTGGTGGATTTTTAGATTGGTACTTATAAAGATCAAGTCATGTGTGAGATCATTCCAATGGATGTTTGTCATGTACTTTTATAAAGGGCTTGGTAGTTTGATATGTCAACTAGTCATGATGGAGTGAATAACACTTACTCATTTTAACACAAGGGAAACAATCATACATTACTACCTTTAAAGAAAGATGATCAGATTTTTGGTGTCTACTCTAGTGTATTGATTATAGGTTACAAGGATTTGGTGCATCAGGTTAAAAATTCAAATATGAATGAACAACCTAAGGTGATTATGATAGCCAAAGAAAAGATGGTTGTACCTTTTCCAAGTAACAATTTTTCAAGTGAATATGTCAATAAGTTATTTACAAGTATATCCCAACACTTGACAATGATGTCAAGTTGTGATTTAATAGGAGTGGTAGACAAACTAAAATTCTTGAGAGAGAGTCTTGAACAAGAAAAAAATGTCAATAAGATGAGTAACATACAATAGGTATATAAAAGGAAGTTAAGTGACTCACAAGACAACCCTATAAGAGTGACAAATCAAGGAAATGAGACATTGAAAATGAGCATGCAGTCCTTACATATGCAAGGAATAAAGAGAAACTATAGTAGAGGTGTACAATAACAAACCAAAAGTCTACATAAACATGTGGCATGCAAGGACCAAGAACAAGTTGTACATGAAATGGAGTGGGCAGCACAAGAAGTAGGATGAAAAAAGAAGAATAAATATTTGAAGTGGTAGTTAATAAAGGAAATAAGGAAAATTTAGATCAGTTTGCAGGAGTGGAAGAATGGTATACACATTCAAGGCAAGTAGCAGATAACAACAACTATGTTTATATTAACAATTTTGTTACATATAGAGGTATAAAATTCAAGAAAATAAACTAAAGAAGGCCTAATTATGGGGCCCAAGAACATGTTCACCTCTATGAGATGAAATTAGAAGCAAATACCTTTTATAAGGATGATAATTGCATTTAGAGAGGATCATACACCAAGTACATCAATAAGAACCTATGTCAAGCATTTTTTAGCTTGGTAGTATGATGCATGGGCATCCTATAGGGACCCCAAAGTTGATTCATTTTTGTCTTAGGGTAGCGTAATAAGTGTTTAGTAGATATTATGTGTCTTAAGTAGTCTTTGTGTGGAGTCTAGATAGACCCAAGGTGCATACAAAAATTGAATTTTGGCTTTTCCTACCAAAAACTCCTTTTGAAGAATTTGAATCTTGTTAAGCCTTTTTTAGGACTTTTATCTAATTTTGAAGGTGGTAAGATGTTAAAAACATATGTAAAAGGAGTTTTGACATTATATAAGGTTTATAAAATGTTCATGAGTCTAAGATCATGGTTCTATATAACTCATATTGTGTAAAATCAAGAATGATGCAATGTAACCGAAAGACCTCTATGAAGGAAAGGAATCAACAAGTAGTTAAGCATATTTTTAGGATATAGAGGAGTTAGTTTTGGTTTAGTAATATCATATTCCATTTGACGTAGATAGATGAAGGTATGTGAGGAGTCTTGAGAAGAATGAATTGATGATTTTAATTCCTGTTATAAGACTGTGATTTCTATGTTTGGAAATTAACTATGATCAAAATGATTAAGGAAGGAGATTTAGTTATGTCTTATTTTTTGAGGATTAATATATGGTTTTGTGAGTTAATTATTTGTTTAAAATCATGTTTTTTTTCATTCCTTTGATTAAATAATATGCTATTGTATTGAGGAAACCATACACTCCATTGAGTTCATGTTACATAGGCTATTAATGCATAGAACATGGTAAAAGGTAATCACTAAGTTGATTTGAAGGATGGTTAAGGGTCCATAGATAAGGATTTAATAGTATAATATTTGTTTATTTTGTATTAGCCTTTGAAAACCGTTTGATAATCAATAAAGTTCAAATAGAGTCCACAGACTCTATATTATGAGTTTGCACTTGCAAGAGGATCATAATCCATGGAAAAACATTCGACATAGGTATGAGGGTTGGTGCATAATGAAATAAAATAAATATAGTGATGTATAAATCATTTATTTTCTTAAACAAAGTTGAAAACTAGAGTGGGACTCTAAATAATCCAAGATTGAGGTCACTGTAACCTATAAGAAGGTGACTATAAGTGAAATTTGTAGAAAATGTTTGTAAGGAGTAGAGCAGAGGCTTATTGGTGTGAATAAAATGATTAGAAAAGTAGTGGTAAGGTTAAAAATTCCTCATACAATCATAAAAATTATTTGAAACCCTCTAAAATATGTGTATGATAAAATTAGAAGCTCTTAGGTTCTTAACAGGGTTTGCAAGCCCTAATCTAGGGTTTGAGTTTCAAATTCCATTTTAAGGAGTTTTCACCATCAAAAGTCCACCAAATTTTGTCATAAATAAGGTTTTAGTGCATGATAATATATTTTATATTTTTCAAGGTGTATACACATGGACATGCATGTGTGGAGGGATTGTGTTGACATAAAGGCATAATAGGCCTAATAGGGGTAAATAAAGAGCAAAAGGGATTGGAAAGAGGTCTTCCAATGGGAGTTTAATTTTGAAATTTCATCAAGAGATTTGTATAAATAGAGTGTATAAATTTTTGATTTTTTTTACAATAATATTCTATGCATTTCTGTACCATCACAATTTATCAAAAAAAAGGCTACTAGCCTTATGTGTCAATGTATGCAAAGTGGTGTAAGGAATTTAGTGACCAAGAGGAAAGTTTGTGGTTTGAGTGAAATGTGATAAAAGATCATAAAGATAATAGATAATGTGTATTAATACTTTCAATCAATCATTAAATTAACAAAAATTACTAGTGTGTTTTTTAAACCATATACTTGGTCCTTAGAGTACATAGTGTGACAAAAGGGTAGTGTGGGATAAACAAGGTGACCCTTTACATCATCTACTATAGGTATGTTGACTAAAAGTGAAGGTTTTGAGTATTATAATAATAAATTTGGAGTAAAAATGCTATTAAATCATCCAAAATACCTTAAATTACTTTCATATTTATGTCATAACCTTAATTCAAAAATCGTTTATTTTGGATCCATCTCTTCATGCAAGTCTAAGGCGTAGAAAAGACTCCAAGAGCTACCAGGTGCCAAATTTTCCCCTTTTTTGCTATAAAATATAAATTTTATTATTTTAACATGTAATTTTAATTTTAATATTCTTTTTCTTTCCTAAATTGATGGTTCTAAGCTTGAAATATGAAGAATATGCAAGAACGACCATTTTCCATGTATTTTCATGCAGGAGTACAGAATTGTATTGACTTTTATATATAATAGAGATCATGATATTTAATAATATTTAGTCATAGGTATTATAAAGAATATTTAAGGTAAAAATACCTCATATAGGCCCAAAACTAGTTCCATTCATTCACCTTGCTTCTTTGCACATCAAGAGAGCCTTTCAGGTTTGTAGATGGTACAACCATGAGATAAAAAATCAAGGTCTAGAATTTTGGGGAAAATAAGGGGATTCAGAGATATAATATATACTGTAATTGGTTATTATTTTATCTCTATCTCTTTCATGAACCATCCTTAACAAGCTAAGTCACTTATTATGCCTTCTTCATCCAAGCAAGTAACTAGTCTTATGAGATTTCTCCTCATCTAGGCATCATGATAGATAAAATAAAGTTTAAGGAGTTTTTTTAGAACATGAGACACCTTCCCATGATATTATTTATATTATTTACACATGTTTTAGGTCATATGTATCTCAAAAAGATAATACATAGCTAATTTGTAGTCTACAAGCAGTTTGGATAAGTTGTACAGTTCAAAGGTTGATCTATGGATTTCATTATTCTTCACGACATGGTTTTTAGGTATCCTTCATGTTTTTATGTTCCTCATTCAATATTCTCAAATATTACTCAAATATCCATAACAAGGAAGCCATCAATCACCTTTAAACCTCTTCATAGTCATAGTTTAGTAAAGATTAAGGAAAGTTGGCATATGTTAAGTTTATTAATAGATTCATAGGTTTCCATTTTTAGTAGTATATACTTCTCAAAATACTCCAAAGTGGTATGACTAATTATTCTATATGCCTTTGCTCCCTAAGAGTCTCTATGACTATCAAGGTATTAGATTCATGAGTCTTTTCACATCCTTCTTGTGTCATCCCATTTCATAGTCTTTTTATTTCCTTTTATTACTGTTTCAAGCCATTCACTCCATCTCCATTCTCATCTCCATGTCAATCACCATATTATCACTTCTCATTCAATTTCATCTCATGTATTCACTGACAAGAGGAGTGAAGGACGTTTAAAAATCATCATAGTCATGCAAATATGGTATGCAATCCTTAATACAATGTTAAACAATGAATAAAATCCACCTACAACCAATAAAATCACAATCAAGAGATTAACATATAAGGTTGTAAGTAGGGGAGAAATTAGATATCTCCTTGAAGGTTTTTGTTCAGTCATCTATCCTCAAGTTATCATGAATGAATATCAAGATCATCAACTCTATTTGTATGACCTTTCTAAGGTCTAATTACACCTTTGTCCATATAAGGGAACCCTACATAGTCATCTATTGTCATGATAAATAAAGAGATGAGATCAAACATGCAGACAAAGAAATGTTTGAGGTCTTTGAAGATAAATTTGAACTCAATAGGATATCAATAGATTGTGAGAACATTTGAGTGACCTTGGAGGCCTGTTAATTTTTTTCAAGGCCTAAAAATTTGTCACAATTTGTACAAGGGCCTAAGTTTGATGCACAACCAAGTTTATGATAGAGAAAAGTCTATTTTCAAGAAGGTAGAGAAATGAGTGTGAAGAAAACAATGTGATAAAGAGACATGCATCAAACTTGGTTCAGAGGCAAACTCATGGTATGGAGAATTTAGAATAGGTCATGTTCTCATGAGAATGATCACCTACAGTAGTGTTGAATCCCTCTTGAGGTATTCCAATCCAAGATAAAGATCAAGATTGTGAGGAGGGTTGTCATGTATTTAGGATCCAATGATATTTATACCCATGTTGAGAGTAAATTAAGAAGGTGAGAGTGATCATACTCAGGTTCAAGTATTTAAAAAATATGTCTCATTCTATACAACAATCAACATCACCTACAACCCTCTCAAAAGGACCAACCTATCTCCAAGTTAAAAAAAGGATTGAAACAACACATTCTATGAGGGTTTTTGAAGCATATGAAGGATTTATAAGGACAATTAAGACACGAATAAGGTCAAGGAATGAAATTAAATGTCTAAAAAAGACCTATAGTCAAATTTAACCTTGAAATGAGTACCTATAGCCATATTATTTTTAATTGCATTGACCTATCCACATACCTTGAAGATACAATTCAAGACTAAATTCATTAAAGAAGTACGTATGTGAGGTAATATATTTATTAAAATGAAAAATTGACATAATAAAACCTCTATAAATATCATAATATCCACTAAAATTAATTCCAACTCATGAAGCTATAATACACAGGCCTGCATAAAGATTAGGACTGTGTAAGAGCTTAAGAACACTTTTTAAAGATTAAATATGCTATAAAAAGGGATGATATGAGGTTTAAAGTGACTTGGGAGGTATTAAAATTACCAAGTGATGGTGAAATATATCTTAATAACCTAAATTTCCCCAATCACCACCTACAACAATATGTTAGAGACAGTTACAATGAGGTTTCTTGAAGAGATATAGTATGAGGATGGGTTGCATAGGTTCTTGGTCCAAAAAGTGACTAAATAAGAGATAAAAACTATTTTAAAATGTATTTTCATGGCATATTAAAATACTATTTAACATCATCAAACACAAATACAATGTCAAAAGAGGAAAACTCAATCATAAGCATATTGAAAACACAAGCAACTTAAGTGAGCCTTAAGAAAAATGCATCTACAAGCCTCTAGAGGAAATATTTTATTATGAAAATTGGTATAGGTGGTGATAATTAGGGGTTAAAAATTGTAATTATCTTTTTTAGCTAATACTAAGAGTGATATCATCCACTATTTTGTTACATTCACCTACATGTCTGTTGATAGTCAACGTGGAGCTAGGCAAACTTCTTAGAGGGCTATAAGGTTTGGCAGAGGACAATAACTTCATGAGAGTGTTTTTAAGGAAATTGAATGTTTTTTTATGTATTAATAAACTTGGTGATATTTATAACCTTCATATTTTCATGTAAATCATGCCCTTGAGGTTTAACACAGTCAAACAGGCCTAAAATCCTTGAGAGACCCTAACATCATTTTGAACTCTTTGATGGGATTAATCATAATTAATGAGAATTGGGATAGTGTGGAGGATAATTTAAAACCTTTAAAGATGTGTTATACCAAATGGAATTAAACAAAATTGTCTTTTTGGGCTCTTAAACCTTCCTTTCTACTTGTATAGTCTATGACAACTAGTCAAGGCACAACTTCACCACGTAGATGTCTTTGCACATGTTTTACATGGGAGCTTGATCTTTTCTTGGTTGTTTAGGGGGTAAATGAACTTAATATATATGGAAATATGCTTTCCATCATGGGTCCATATGCTATGAACTATTGAAAAGAAGTTTTGGACCCCTAAAACCCTTGTAAAACCTTGAAACCTACCTGATGGACTAAAGAGGCCTAAATGTGCATTAAAATGATGTGTTTGAGCTATGAAATTATTTTTTTGGTATTATAAACTTCCTTGATCACCTCCATGGTTTATTGGTTGACACATGCAAAATTCTTACTGTACAGACTAGGCCAAATAAGGCTATTTTATTCCTATAAGCAAATAATGAATGGTAATTGCACATTAAATGAGTTTTATAATCAACATGGGGTCCCAAAATTCCTAAATAACATTTATAAAATCATACTTTTTAGTCATATACATAGGTAGATAGGTCTACAAGTCAAAACAAGAAGTTATGTGCATGTAGGTTAAAGGTGGATGGATTGATGAAGCCAATTTCATGACTCCAAAAGACTTAATAAGGGTTATTCAGGTCCTAAAAACTATATAAGATCCTTTTATCTTATCATAAAGTGAAAATACTTAAAAACTATGCATACACCTATACTTTTCTATTGACACCACTAAATAATACCATCAAGAAGGGGTAATAAAAGGCAAGTAAGGTCACGAAGTCACTTAAAAATATTCATGACCATCATAATTAGGTAATAATAGACTTATATATCATATTTCAGCCATAGGAGAAGCATTATTAGTGATCATCTTGGCCTTATAACACCAAACATGCTCAAAAAGCATGTTCTCCACACTAAAAGGTGACTTCACATGCTCACCATGGCATGGATATTTTTAATTTGAGGTTGAGTAATTTGTGAGAGGTAGAGGGCCTAATAAAATAATGTTTTGTGGCATTATTTTAGGGATTCAAAGCCTAGGCTTTATGAATCAACATTAAGAACCCTGAGCACTCTAAAACCTTTGCAAAACCCTACAACATGTTTGTGAATAATTGTAGAAGAATGCATCCAAACTAATTTAAATAACTTGAATACCACTTGGATCATCAATTAAAGTCAAATATATTCATTTTCATGATAATTTGAAGTATGAAATTATATGAACATGGCATAAAATAGGGGGTTTTCAAGAAAAAGTGTATACACATAAGTATAAGATAGTTTAAGATGATTAAAATCATTGTAGAATTAAATTTGGGACTTATTATAACTTATCAAATAATTTTATGCTCAAAATAATTCCTGAAAATGTCTCTATTGGTCTCTTCAAATCAACTAGTCTATAGAAATGAAAGATAGATTGACCTAGTCAAATAATTTGACCAATTTGCACTTATTGCTTATCCAGGAGGACCTATTTCATGATGTGGGGAATTTATTCATGTCTAAAAATCACTATATTTTCAGTTTATAATGGCTTAATGTAGGTCCTTATGGCCATCAAGTGAATTAAGTTAGGCTATTAGGCCTAATTGGCATAGTAGACCTATTTGGTAAATCAAATAAAGTGAAAAATTACATTAAAATCTATTGATGAGAGTTTATGTAGAGTTATCACACTTCATTACTTATATTTATGTGGAATTTCCATGATTTAACTATAATATAAGTTACAATCACATGCATACTTGACCTTCCATTGCAAATCATGAGTTAACTGATCCTTAACTAACAATCAATGCATGTTCCAAGTCTTAAAGCAGTAAAGAGTCATTCACTTAACTTAATATTATTTTAAGAGGATTTAGTTGATAAATAATTATGTATCATGCTTCAAAATGAGTTTTAACAAGTGAACTATGGCCCACCACCTTGTTTTCAATGCCAAAGAGCTTATTCAAGGAGCATGAAAGAACATTAAACGAGAAGAGATCTTTGGAGGATTATTTACAATGTGAGATAATTGAATTATTACTTGAGTTGATGCTCATATATGAATATTTTTCTCTCCTCTATTCCAACTTATTCTTCTCTCTTCTCATGTTCTATATATTATAGCTTTTAAGCCTATTTTCAATATCCCTCTCTTGGGCATGAGGAAACTTTGTCAAGATTGAAATTTATAACTTCTTTAATCAATAAAATGGACTGTTTCAACATTTCTATGATGGAATTGTATTTTATATATGCTTATTTAGATGTGTATAATTGGTATGAATCTTCCCTTAACATTTCATTACCACACCTATCATTTTATGAATTGTCTTATGTAGGTTATATGAAGTGTCAAATGTTGGTGATCATATTTGAAGTGTAACAAGGTTGAAAGTGTCTCAAATTAGACCTCTCTCTCTTTACCTCCAAGTTATTGTCATTCATCAAGACCTCCATGTGAAACATTGTTACATAAGAAGCCTTAGAGTTAGTTTTTTCATTCATTTATGTTTCATTAGTGTTTTATAGGTACAAAATTGAGTTGATGAACTAGCAATATAGGTGTATCACCATAACTAGAATAGGATTTACCTTTCATTGATAGTTATAACTCTTTTCACCCCCAAGAAAATTAGATTTTAGGAAGATGATTCAATTTGATATATCAGAGGAGCCAGACTCATAATCTAAAGGTTTGGTCTAAGACATGTGTATCCCATAGCTTGTAGACTAATCCAATGTTAGTCTATGTTTGAAGGAGATCTAAGCAATCTACTTCAGTAAGGTATAACTTGGGTTTCTAATAATTCTAGCATGCCCGATGGGACATAGATTCATTCATTAGAGTATTCATTTTCAGCATCTTGGTCTTTACAATCAATTTAATGCCCTCATATGATCATGATGTCTGTGATAAAGGGAAACTATTGTTCATAAATTCATTTATTTTCATGTGTTTTCAAGGTTATGGAAACATATGGAGAAAATTTTAGTCATTCGTATCCTTATCAATAGCCCTATGATCTATCCTAGTTCCAATATGATCCTTATCCATCTCAACATCATCCCTGTCAACCCTAAAATGATCCATATCAGCCTTATGATGAGTCTCACCAACCATATATAGAACCTTACTAGTAGTATGGTTGTTCATAACAACCCTTGATTACCCACATGAACCTTGTTATCCTCCATATGAGCCATATAAATTCTAAGATCAGCAACCCTTCTAAGACTCACACAATTTTTATGATGAGTTAGAGGAGATGAAGAAGGTGAAATAAATCATTGCTGAAGAAATTTTAGCCTTGAGACAAGAACAAGCAGGTAAAAAATTTCAAAATTCACTACCTCCTACTAACACATACCACTATCCATAGATTACAACTCCATCTTAGTAGGGAGTTTATCCAATCATGCTCCAAGCTACAATATCTTCAATACAAGAGGATCCTAAACCCAAGTTTACAACTAAGAAACAATTACAACAGTCAAGCATAAGCTCAAGTGTTAAAGTCAAGGACAAGCCTAAGATCATTCAACCCCTACCCCTCCCTCCTCAAGAGACCAAGACCTTTCTCTCATGTAAGTCTATTCAAGGACAAATGCAACAAAAAGAGGAGGTGATGGTTGTCAAAATTGAGTAGCCCCATGAATAGAATCAAGTATGCATGGCAACACCATTGGATTTGTCTCATCTTCCTGATAATTTTCAAGGGTATACTATGCCACTTTTTGAGAATGAGCCTCTCCTTTATGAGACAAATGAATAAATTTTAACTGAGGTGAATGAAGATGAGAGTGTCTTGAGTGGACAAGAAGAAGAAATCATCATTGAAACAATCCTTGGTAAAGATAGACATGATTTAATATTTTAGAATGCAAAGAAGATTAATTCAAAGAGGTTGTTGCTAAGATAAAGGATGAGCTTCAAGTATAAGGTGAGACACAAGATAAAGAGGTGCCAATTGAGCAAGAACAATATGATTTCCATGAACTCTTTGGTCAAATTATAGTTGTCATTCATCGTGATAACTCACAAGAACTTGTATAAGTGGTAGAACACAAGTATAATCTAGCTAATGAAGATGAAACAACTTCAAATGACCAATTTGAGATAACAAAAAATGATTTTCAACCTCATGATCATGATCAAAAAAGTGATATTTTAAACTATGATATGTTTTTTCCTGTACCTTCTACTATTTAAAATGAACAAACTCTAATCATACTTGAGTTTGGTGAGAACTAATCACTGAACTTGTTTGATATCATCAATTTAGGTTATTCTTTACTTGAAGGTGATTTATTTTAGGATGAGAGAATCAGTTGCATCAAGCAAGGAGTTAACTCTTAATGCACACTATTATAAGAAGTTGTGTTGTTAGGAGATGACTTATTTGATCCTTTAAGGCAAGGTTATCAACTTTTCTCTCCATTTTTAGATGTCTCTCCACTCTTAAAAGTTGAATATGAACTCAAATGGCCTCAAGAAGTTCTAAAATCATATAAATTTCTCTTAGAAGCCAACCTTGTAGTAACACAAGAGCTATTTCAAGTTGTCCAACATAACCGTCAACAGATCATGACTAATAAAGAATTAACATTATTCTTGGAAAGTAAATAGATATGGGAGGAGTATGACTGGATCTTGGACTCACACCTATAATTCATGCACTTAGAATTAGAACTAGAAGAACCAATTTCTTTCCTAAGAGGCAATGAATGTGCTAATTCTCCTAGCTAAAAGGAGCTATCAAGATATAGAAATCATACTTCAATGTCACATGATGGTCAACCAAGTTTTCCATTTGACCCTAGAGGAAAGCTTTTGACTTCAAGTAAGTTATTTTAGGTTGTTTGTCATGTTTCAATAAGTAAATAACATAAACAATAGTCTGCTACCTTGTTGTAGTGTTTATCTTATTTTATTATTTCCTTAGGTTAGTAGTGTTTGCTTCATAGATTTAGGTGTTTTATTGTGTTGTTTCTTTTGAGTCTTGTTGTTGTTTTAGTCAAAGAGAGGTGTTTCAAAGTAAAAAATCTATTTGGTAGTCCAAGAGAGTCATCAAAGACATGTTTTCATGTTTTACACTATCATCATCATCAAAAAATCAGTGAGTTATTTTGAATAGAAGGATGGTTAACCCTTGTGAGTCACCAAAAATGCTGGTAATTTGGCCTGTCAAGGACAATTGCCATCCCTATAACTTAAAACTTTTCATGGCATTATTACAAGCCTCTACATGGTGGTTTATTATATATATGTTGACTAAAAGTGAAGGTTTTGAGTCTTTTAATGATAAATTTGGAGTCAAAAGTCTATTAAATCATCCAGAATACCTTCAATTACTTTCATATTTATGTCATTACCTTAATTCAAAAGTATTATGTTTTGGATCCATCTCTTTATGCAAGTCTAAAGCGTATAAAAGACTCCAAGAGCTCCCATGTGCCAAATTTTCCCATATTTTACTCTTAAAAATACTTTTACTATTTTTAAAATGTCATTTGACTCGCACTATTTTTTTTTTCACACTAAATTCATGGTTCCAAGCTTGAAATATGAAGAATATGCAAGAAATTCCATTTCCCATGTATTTCCATGTAGGAGTACAAAATTGTATGACCTTTTCCATATATAAAATATCATGAGATTGAATAGGATTTCATCATAAGTTTTCCAAAGAAGATTAAATTGAAAAAGACCTCATACAGGCCCAACATTGGTTCCCTTAATTCACCTTGCTTATTTTCACATCAAGAGAGCCTTTCAGATTTGTAGATGGCATGACCATGAGAGAGTAAATCAAGGTCTAAAATTTTGGGTAGAGGGAGGGGCCCAAGAGAGATTCCACATATGGTAATTAGTTCTCATTTTATCTCTATCTCTCTCCTTCATGAACCATACTTAACATGCTAAGGCACCCATTATGCCTTTTTCATCCAAGCAAGCAACTGATCTTCTTATATTTTTCCTCATCTGGGCATCATGATAAAAAAAAAAGTTTGATGAGTTTGTCAAGAATATGACACACCTTCCAATGATAATATTTAGGTTATTTCCACATGTGTGAGGTCATATGGATCTCAATAACATAATACATGGCTAATGTTTAGCTTGTAAGAAGTTTGGAAAAGTTGTACAATTCAAAGGTTAATCCATGGATTTCATGATACTTCATGACATGGCTTGTAGGTCTCCTTCATGTTTTTGTGTTCCCCATTAAATATTCTCAAATATTCCTTAAATATCCATAGAAAGGAATCCATAAATCACCATCAAACCTCTTCATAGTCATAGTTTAGCTAAGATTATTAGCAAATTCCTAGGTGTCCATTTTTAGCAGTATATGCTTCTCAAAAGCCTCCAATGTGGTAATATGGATTAATATATATACCTAAGCTCCCTAAGAGTATCTAATATTGTCAAGGTATTGGATTCATGATTCTTTTCACATCCTTATTGTGTCATCCCATTTCATAGTCTTTTCACTACCTTTCATCATTGTTTCAATCCCTTCACTTCATCTCCTTTCTCATCTCCATGTAAATCACCATCTTATCACTTCTTATTCACTTTAATCTCATGAATTCACTATCAAGAGGAGTCAAGGATGTTTGAAAATCATCACATTCATGAAAATGTCATATGAAAACCTTAATACGATGCTAAATATTGAAGAACATCCACCTACAACTAATAAATAACATAATCAAGAGCTTAATATGGAAGGTTGTAAGAACGGAAAGAAAGAAAATATATCCTTGAAGGTATTTGTTTATTCCTCTATCCTCAAATTATCATGAATGAATATTAAGATCATCAACTCTATTTTTTTTTACCTTTTTAAGGTCCAATTCCACCTTTTTTCATATAAGGGAACCCTACACAGTCATCTACAGTCATGATAAATAAAGATATGAGATCAAACATACAGATAAGGAGAAGTTTGAGGTCTTTGAAAGGAAATTTTAAATAAATAGTATTTCAAGAGAAAATGAGAGCATTGGAGTGACCTTGGAGGTCTGTTAGTGTTGTTCAAGGCTTGAAACTTTATCACAGTTTGTATAAGGGATAGAGTTTGATGCACAATCAAGTTTATGATGGAGAAAGGTCTATTTTCAAGAAGGTAGATCAATGAGTGTGAAGAACACAATGTGATAAATATATTTTCATCAAACTTGGATTAAAGGAAAACTTATGCTATGGAGAATTTATAATAGGTCATGTTCTCATGAGATTGATCACCTATAATAGGGTTAAATCCCTCTTGAAGTATGCCAATCTAAGATCAAGATCAAGATTACAAGGAGGGTTATCACATATTTAGGATTCAATGGGTTTTCTACCCATGTTGAGAGTCACTTAAGAAGGTGAGAGTGATCATACTCAGGTCCAAATATTGCAAAAGGATGTCAATTTGTACAATAGTCAACATTACCTACAAACTTCTCAAAAGGATAAACCTATCTCCAAGTTGCAAACAAGATTGAAGCAACACAGTCTATGAGGGTTTGCAAAGCATATTAAGAATTCATAAGAAAAATGAAAATATAAATAAGGTCAATGTATGAACATTCAATGTCCAAACAATATCTACAATCAAATTCAACCTTGAAATGAGTACTTACAACCATAATGTGGTCAATTGTATTGACATATCCATATACCTTGAAGGTGCAATTCAAGACCAAATTTATTAAATAAGGTAGTATGTGAGGTCATATATTTATTAAAATGAAAAATTTACATCATAAAACCTCAATTAAGATCATAATCTACACTAAAAGTACTACCAACTCATTAAGCTACATTACATAAACTTGTGTATGAATTAAGACTGTGTAAGAGCCTAAGAACACTTTTAAAAGAGTAAATATGATAGATAAATTGATGATATGGGGTGTAAAGTTACTTGGGAGGTATGAAAAGTACCAATTTATGGTTAAATTTATCTTAATCACCTCAATTTCCCTAATCACCACCTATAACAATATGATAGAGAGAGTCACAATGAGGTTTCTTGAAGAGATATAGTATGAGGATGGGTTGCATAGGTTCTTGGTCCAAGAAGTGACTAAAGATAAGATAAATCCTATTTTAAAATGTATTTTCATGGCTTATGAAAATCCTATTTAACATCCTCAAACACAAATACAAGGTTAAAGGAGGAAAACTCAGTCATAGGCATTTTGAAAACATAAACAACTTAATCTAGTCTTAATTAAAATGCATCTATAGGCCTCTAGAGGCAATATCTAACTATGAAAATTGGTGTAGGTGGTGATCATGAGTGGTTATAAGTGATAATATTATAGATTATTTCATAATAAGAGTGGAATCATCCACTATTTTGTTAGTCACCTACCCTTTTGCTAATAGTCAACATGGAGCTAGGTAGACTTATTGGAGGGTTATAAGGTTTGGTAGAATGTTTGAGCTTAATGAGAGAGTTTTTAAGGAAATTTAAGGTTTTCATAGGTCTTAATAAACTTTGTGAGAGTGATCATGTTAATATTTTCATGTAAATTGTACCTTTGAGTGCTAACACAGCCAGATAGGACTAAAACCCTTTAGAGACCCTACCATAATTTTGAACTCCTCCATGGGATTTCTCTTCATTGATGAGAATTGGAATATTGGGAAGAATCATTCAAAACCATGAAGGAAGTTTTAGATCTAAGGTAATAAAAAAAACTTGTCTTTTTCAGATCCTAGACTTTCCTTTCTACTTGCACAATCTATGACAACCAATCGAGGCATAATTTCACTAGGTAGACATCTATGCACATATTTTGCATGGGAGATTTATATTTTAATGGTTGTTGAAGGAGTAAATTAACTTAATATCTATGTAATAAATTTTACATAAGGGGTTTGTATGCTATGAACTATTGCTAAGAAGTTGTGGACCCATAAAATTGTTGCAAAACCTTGAAACATACCCGACATACTCAAGAGGCCTAAATGTGAATTAAAATTATGTGTTTGAACTATGAAATGATATTTATGGTATTATCAACTTACCTAAGCACCTTGATGGACTTTTGGTTGATGTGTGCATATATCTTATTGTACAAACTAGGAAAAACAACACTATTTTGAGCCTGTAAGCAAATAAATGAATGGAAATTACACATTAAATGAGTTTGAAAAGAAATATGGGGTACTAAATTTCTTGAAGAACATTTTTATAATCATTTACAAGGGTATTTTTGGTTATTTCCATAGGCAAATAGGTTTGTAGGTCAAAACAAGAAACTATGTGCATGCAAGTTGAAGGTGGATGGCTTGATCAAGATAATTTCATGACTCCAAAAGACTTCATAAGGGTTATTTAGGTCCTAAACAATATATAAGATTATTTTAAATCATCATAAAGTTAAAACACTAAAAAAATATGCATACACCTATGCTTATATATTGACACCACTAAACAATTCTATCAAGAAGGGGTAAAATAAGGTAAGTAGGGTCATGAATTCAATTCAAAATCTTCATGAACATCATCATCAGGTAATAAGAGAAGTGTATATCAGATTTGAGCCATAGAAAAAACACTGTTAAGATCATATTTGCCTTAGAACACCAAACATGCTTAGAAATATTGTTTTTCATTCTACGAGGTGACTTCACATGATCACCATGGTTTAAAAAAAATTCATGAGAGGATAAGGACATTGGGAGAGGTAGAGATCCTAATAAACTAATGTTTTGTGGCATTGGTTTAGGCATTCAAAGCCCAGGCTTTATGAATCAGTATTAAGAAAATTGAGCACTCTAGAACCCTTAAAGAACCCTACTACAGACCTATTTTTGAATAATTGAAGAATAATTCATCCAAACTAATTTAAGTCACCTGACTACCACTTGGATCATCAATTACACTCTGAGAGCTTTATGTCCATGACAATTTGATGTACAAAACATTCCATGGAAAAACATTCCATTTATGAGGGTTGGTGCCTAATGAAATAAAACAATTAGAGTGATGTATACATGATTTATTTTCTTGAACAAAGTTGAAAATTAGAGTGGGAATCCAAATACTCCAAGATTGAGGTTAATGTAACCTATAGGAAGGTGACTGTAAGTGAAATTTGGCAAAAAAATTATTAAGGAATAGAGTAGAGGCTTATTGGTTTGAATAAAATGATTAGACAAGTAGTGGGAGGTTAAACAATCCTCATAAAACCATCAAAAAACCTTTATATCCTATGCAAAATGTGTATGAGAAAATTTGAAACTCTTAGGTTCTTAACAAGGTCTGCAAGCCCTAATCTAGGGTTTGAGTTTCAAATTCCATTTTAAAGAGTTTACATCATCAAAATTCCAAAAAAAAATTTCATCAGGAAGGTTTTAGTGCATGATAATATATTTTAGAGTTTTAAAGGTGTATAAATATAGACATGCATGTGTGGAGGAGATTATGTTGACATAAAGGCAAAATAGGCCTAATAGGGGTAAACAGAGATCAAAACAGGATTGGAAAGAGGTATTCCAATGGGAGTTTCATATTGAAATTTAAATAATACATATATCTAAATATAGGGTGTCTAAATTGGTTATTTATTTTCTAATAATCTTCCATACATTTCCATACCATCAAAATCTCTCAAAAAAATGGCTACTAGCCTTATGTGTCAATGTATGCAGAGTTGTGTCAGGAATTCAATGACCAAGAGGAAAGTTTGTGTTTTGAGTTAAATGTGATAAAGGATCATAAATATAATATATAATGTCTCTTAATCCTTTTAATCAATCATTCAATTCAAAAATTACTAGTGTACATAGTGTGACAAAAGGGTAGTGTGGGATAAACAAAATGACCCTCTGCATCATCTACTATAGGTATGTTCACTAAAATTAAAGGTTCTGAGTATTTTAATTAAAAAATTGGATTCAAAACAATATTATATAAAATACCTTAAATTAATTTCATATTTATGTCATTAACTTAATTCAAAAGTCTTATGTTTTAGATCCATCTCTTCATGCAAGTCTAAGGCGTAAAAAAGACTCCAAGATCTCCCACACGACAAATTTTCCCCTATTTTGATCTCAAAAACACTTTTTATTGTTTTAAAATGTCATTTTACCTTTTTTTTTCTTTCAATAAATTCATAGTTTCAATATTGAAATATGAAGAATATGCAAGAAGGCCATTTTCCATGTATTTTCATGTAGGAATACATAATTGTACTTCCTTTTCTATAAAATAGATATCATGAGATTTAATACGATATCATAATATGTGTTATAGAGAATATTCAATGTGAAAATACCTAATACAATCCCAAAATCAGATCCCTTCATTCACCTTGCTTCTTTTCACATCAAGAGAGCCTTTCAGGTTTGTAGATGGTACAGCCATGAGATAAAATATCAAGGTCTAGAATTTTGGGAAAAGGAATGGGATTGAGAGATATTAAAGATATATAAATTTGTTCTTGTTTTATATATATCCCCTTAATTAACCATCTTTAATAATTTAAGGCACTCACTATGCCTTCTTCATCCAAGCAAGCAACTGGTCTTCTGAGATTTCTCCTCATCTGGGCATCATGATAGAAAAACTCAAGTTTGAGGAGTTTGTTAGGAACATGAGCCACATTCCCATGATATTATTTATACATGTTTTAGGACACATGGATCTCAATAAGACAATATATATCTAATTTTCAAACTATAGGGAGTTTGGAGAAGTTGCATGATTTAGAGGTTGATCCATGGATTTCATGATTCTTCATGACTGGTTTATAGGTCTCCTTCATGTTTTTCTATTCCTCATTAAATATTGTAAAATATTACTCAAATATCAATAATAATGAATCCATTAATCACCTTCAAACCTCTTAAAAATCATATTTTAGCAAAGATTCAAGAAAGCTATCATATGTTAAGGTTATTAGCAAATTTGTAGGTTTTCATTTTTAGTAGTATATGCTTCTCAAAAGCCTCCAAAGTGGTGTGATTGATTAGTATATATGTATATGATTCCTAAGAGTCTTTATGAATATAAAGGTATTGGATTAATGAGTATTTTCACATCCTTCTTGTGTCATCCCATTTCATATACTTTGCACTGCCTTTCATCACTATTTCAATACCTTCACTCCATCTCCATTCTCATCTCCATGTAAATCACTATATTATCACTTCCCATTCACTTTCATCTCATGTATTCACTATAAATATGAGTCAAGGACATTTTAAAATCATCATAATCATGCAAATGTGGTATGAAAACCTTATTACGATGTTAAACAGTGAAGAACATTCACCCTACAGCCAATAAAATCATAATCAAGAGCTTAACATGGAAGGTTGTAAGAAGTAGAAGAAAGAGGATATCTCCTTAAAGGTATTTGTTCATTCATATATCCTAAATTTATCATTAATGAATATTAGGCTCATAAAATATATTTTTATGACCTTTTAAAGGTCTAATTCCACCTTTTGTTCATATAAGGGAACCCTACATAGTCATCTATAGTCATGATAAAGAAAGAGATGAGATCAAGCATTTAGACAAGGAAAAGTTTGAGGTCTATGAAGAGATATTTGAAATAAATATTATTTAAAGAGAATTTGAGAGAATTTGAGTAACCTTAGATTTATTTTAATTTTTTTTAAGGCTTGAAACTTTGTCATAATCTATACAAGGTCCTGATTTTGATACACATTCAAGTTTATGATGGAGAAAGGTTTATTTTCAAGAAGGTATAGAAATGAGTGTGAATAACACAATGTGATAAAGATAAATGCATAAAAATAGGTTCAAAGTCAAAATCATGGTATGGAGAGTTCAAAATAGGTCATTTTTTCATGAGAATGGTCACCTACAGTGGGGTTGAATCCCTCTTGAAGTATTCTACTCTAAGATCAAGATCAAGACTATGAGGAGGGTTGTCATGTCTTTAGGATCCAATGGCATTTCTACCCATGTTAAGAGTAAATTAATAATGTGAGAGTGATAATACTTAGGTCCAAGTATTCAAAAAGGCTATCTTAGTCCATACAATAATCAAGATCACCTACAACCTTCTCAAAAGGACAAACCTATCTCCAAGTTATAAAGAGGATTGAAGCAACATAGTCTATGAGGGTTTATGAAGCATATAAAGGATTAATAAGGAAAATTATGATATGAATAAGGTTAGGGTATGAAAATTCAATGTTCAAACAAGATATATAATCAAATTCAACCTTGAAATGAGTACCTATAGCCATATTGTGGTCAATTGCATTGCCCTATCCACATACCTTGAAGGTGTAATTCAAGACCAAATTAATTAAAGAAGTAAGTTTGTGAGGTCATATATTTATTAAAATGAAAAATTTACATCATAAAACCTCCATAAAGATTATAATATCCACTAAAATTACTTCTAACTCATAAAGCTATAATACACAGGCCTGCATATGGATTAGGATTGTGTAAGAGCTTAAGAACACTTTTTGAAGATTAAATATTATAGAGAAAGGGCTGAGAGGAAGTTTAATGTGACTTGGTAGGTTTTAAAATTACCAAGATATGGTGAAATATATATTAATAATCTCAATTTACCCTATCACCACTGATAATAGTATGTTAGATATAGTTGTAATGAGGTTTCTAGAAGAGATAAAGTATGAGGATGGGTTGCATAGGTTATTGGTCCAAGAAGTGACTAAATAAGAGATAAAAACTATTGTAAAATGTATTTTCATGGCATATTAAAATCCTATTTAAAATAATCAAACACAAAGACAAGGTCAAAGGAGGAAAACTCAGTCATAGGCATATTAAAAACACAATCAACTTAAGCTAGTCTTATGAAAAATGCATCTACATGTCTCTAGAGGAAAGATGTAACTATGAAATTTTTTAAAGGTGGTGATCATGAGGGGTTATAAATTATAATGGTCTTGGTTAGTTAATACTAAGAGTATAATCATACATTATTTTGTTACATTCACCTACACGTCTATTGATAGTCAACATGGAGCTAGATAGACTTCTTAGAAGGATATAAGGTTTTGGAAAGATTTTTAACATCATTAGAGAGTTTTTAAGAAAATTGAAGGTGTTTATAAGTCTTCACACACTTTTTGAGAGTTATCGCCTTCATATTTTCATGCAAATCATGCCTTTGAGGTCTAACATAGTCAAACTAGCTTAAAACCCTTGAGAGATCTTGCCATCATTTTGAACTCTTCTATGGGATTTATCTTAATTTATGAGAATTGGGATATCTTTGAGGATAATTTAAAATCTTAAAGTAGGTTTTACACAAAATTTAATGAAATAAAATTATCTTTTGTCCCCTAAACCTTCCTTTCTATTTGCATAGCCCATAACAACCAGTCGAGGCACAACTTCACCACATAGACATCTTTACACATATTTTTCATGGGATATTGAGATTTTAATGGTTATTTAAGGGTAAATTTAATTCATATCTATGGAAAGATGTTTTACATCAGGGTTATATATGCTATGAACAATTGAAAAGAAGTTGTGGACCCTTAAAACCCTTGTGAAACCCTGAAACCTACCCAATGGACTAAAGAGGCCTAAATGTGAATTCAAATGATGTTTTTGAGATATGAAATGATTTTTATGGTCTTATAAACTTACCTAATCACCTTCATGTCATGTTGGTTGACACGTGCAAAACTCTTACTATATAGACTAGGCCAAATAAGGCTATTTTGAGCTTGTAAGCAAATAAATGAAGGGTAATTACACATTAAATTAGTTTGAAAATTAATATGGGGTCCTAAAAATCCTATATAAATGTTATGAAATCATATATAAGGGTCTTTTTGGTCATTTATGTAGGCATATAGGTCTACAAGTTAAAACAAGAAGCTATGTGCATGCAGGTTGAAGGTGGATGGGTTGATCAAGCCAATTTCATGAATATAAAAGACTTAATAAGGGTCATTTAGGTCCTAAAAACTATATAAGAGTCTTTCATCTTATCATAAAGTTAAAATACTAAAAAAATACGCATACACCTATGCTTTTTTGTTGACATCACTAAATAATGCCATCAAGAAAGGGTAACAAAAGGCAAGTAAGGTCATGAATACACTTCAAAATATTCATGAGCATCATCATCAGGTACTAAGAGAATTGTATATTATATTTGATCCATATGAGAAGCATTATCAATGATCATCTTGGCCTTAGATCACCAAACATGCTCAGAAAGCATGTTCTCCACTCTGAGAGGTGACTTCATATTTTGCATGGGAGGTTGAGGAATTTTGGAGAGTTAGAGGGCCTAATAAAATAATGTTTTATGGCATGGGTTTAGGCATTTTTATTTAACAATTTTGGGAATAATTGGGGTTTTATTCTTAATTTAGTTAAAGGGTCTAGATTGACAAATCAATAAATAATATGTGGTAAATAAGCTACTAATTTGTGAAATTAATTGGTAATTAGAGATTTTTTAAAAATAGTAATAAGAGGGAGAAAATAATACTTAACTTAAACTATGCTAATCTGATTGAGACAAGATCTGATATTCACTATGTAGGCCTAGGATACTATCATAAATAGGATTCAAACTTTCATTTTTTAATTATACTAGAGCATCAAAAGTGGATAGGAGTGACACTGATACTGTAGTCTTTATCTAACACTATTGTCTTAAGGATATGATCTTTTTGGGTTTTGTTTGGTAGGTCTTTATGATCATGTCTCTAAAGTTTTGACAATTAGAAGTTTGTAGATCTCTTTGTAGAGAAAATTTTATCTTCAAACCCTATCTTCTATTATACTTTGACTAATTTCAAACAAGAGGGGGGGTTAGTGTGTGTAAGATTCACTGGATGTGGATCTACACCCCTTGTGTGGGCACACTGCCTACATACCAATACTCTGAAGAGGGATCAAGCCATATGTAGTTCTCCCTTTGAAAGTGTTTGGTGTAATCGTGATATGAGAATACAAGGAAATGATAAATTGGGTATGCTTGAGATGATTAAGGACTAATGTAAGGATTTAAATAAGCTAAAAATAGTATTGGATGGTTGTATATAGAGAATAGGGAAATGTGATTGAATAGTCTTTCTTGTATTCTTACTTGCTTTGTGATATTTTCCCAGCCCCTTCCCAAATAATCTTTTAATGGGATTTTATAAGGATCTATTGGTCATGGGTTAAATTCAATCATGTGAGTTTGACATAATGAAAAGGAGGATTTGGAGAAAAATGGTCATTTTGGCTCAAAAGGTGATTAGGCAAGAGCACTAGAAAGGGGGTACCCTAGGTTCCATCATTGTAGTCCAACCTGGGCACTATTTTCCAAGAAGTTTGAGACCTAGGGAGATGGAAATAACATAGAAAATGGGTCCTAACTAAGATGGAATGAGGTCTTGAAATCCTACGAATGATTGGGAATCAGTGAAAAAAGCCTAAGAGGGTTAGGAGAGCAAGAAAGAGGGACCTATGGGTTGGGTATCATTATCCATGCTCAAGTCACCAATTTTTTACATTTTATATAACTACATTTACCCCCCCTTTATTCTAGTAATGAAATAAAGCAAAAATATACCTATACTTACCTTCAAGGGTGAAGCTCATGAAGCTGTTGTGATGTTGGGTATGCATAGAGAGAGCATATTTTGAAGTGTGAGTCTACAAGAAAAAACAAGAGTAGATCAATTCTTACTAGATACACTATATCTCAAATAAGAACATACAAATCTAGATAAGAGAGAGGAAGAGAAAGGAATGAATACACCTCATCAGGTACATGAACCAATATAAAATTTATTGTGATGTTGATTAATGTTGAGTAATGATGGATGATGTTGTACTAAGAGTAATATCATGAATAGATTTGAGTGCTTAATTCCTCAAGAGTTGCTCAAGAATGCAAAGTCTGACCCTTTAGCTCCATCATCACCTATTAATTGAAGCTAGGTGGTCATGCATGCATTGATCAATGTTTTTACTGTGTGTCCAATCCCTTTAAATAGGTGGATCAAGAATACAAAGGCTAGCTAGACCTTTGGCTCCATCATTACCCTATGAAGTGAAGCTTATGAACTGATACTGGTATGAAATGTGTATCGTATGAGATGGATCTTGAAGCCCATGAATGTACTATGATCTAACAATTTTGGCATAGATAACTAAATTTATGGTGGAAACTATGCCACTCTTGTCCATTCTAAAACATGGAGGTTAGGCTTATATAAAAATCCACTCTGAAATTGAGAATCTAGCTTATGTGGAATACACTTGAGAACTCAAGAAATCAATAATGTTGAGGGTAGGCTTGTATGATAGCCACTCCATAATTATGCCAACCACTTTTAGATGGAATAAGGCACACAACTATTGAGAATGTCTAGACAATGTTAAACTAGGAAAAAAAAGAAACAAATGTGTCATGCACATTGCCCCCAATCATTGATGTCTAGAATATGGATTCTAATTTAAAAGTTACACCAACTATCATATCTAAAACTAGAAATGAGATCCATCATGCCATGCATGATGCCCCCTATATCTAGATTCTTTGAGCAAAATGTGTATTAAAACTACTAATTTTGAACTAGTCTGGTTGTGCAAATCTATAGGTAAACCTACTTTTCTATCTGCTTCTATAAATTTTGGTTTTTTTTATATTTGGGTAAGAGAATTATAAATGGAAAATAACACCATTGATGCTATAGTCTAGTCTTAACACTATTTTCTTAGGCCAAATCTGATGACTGTTCTAGATTCTTGATTGTTTGTCTAGTCTATTATGATTGGTTTGATGTCTAGTTATTGTTCTAAGTGTTCTAAAACTAGATTTTTTTGTTGATACGAGATTTGATCTCTATGAAAAAACCCATATTTATTTCCCCCTCTTATGATGGTAGGAATAAAAACCCTGCAATGACTACCCTTAGAATAAAGAGCCCTACAAGTGTGTTATGCTACAAAATATATGATATAGTAATGATAATTGACAAGATATCTCAAGATATAACATTGTTTGTAGTGAGATATTTTTAGATCATCAAGGGTATGCCTAAATAGATATAACAATGTAAAATCATATGTAATGTACTGAACTATAATTGGAAGTGTTAGTTGTTAATTATTAGTTGTCATTGACGGATATAACACGATGTCCATTATAGCATCCAAGAAGCAACATAATGTATGATTTAGATCATGGCATTGCAAATAATCAAAATTAATCAAACAACAAACATAGAAGGCAATAAGAAATAAATATACAAGAGTGGCTAAGGGACCAAGCAAACAAGGGACAGGGGCACATGTCACTCAAACTAGAGAGCAAGCATACAAGGCATGTTCAAATGACACATATACATATAGTTGAAATAAGCAAGTTGTCATGAAATCCATAATCACATAGAAGATTACATGTAAGGGACATTGGAAAATTGCCAAAGGCACACACATGAATAGAAGTAAAGTACATTGGAAAATGTCCTAAGGCACATACCAAAAATAAGTAGTAACTAGGAATAAAAACACATCAAGCTACACCAAGCAAGGAGATAAAGCATGTAAAGATTGAAAAATACAAGTACATCTAACTAATCAAATCAAAAGTATGAAAGTATGTAAGACATGTTAGTACAAGACTAGGTATATGCAAAGAAATACACAAGTGCTAAATACTAGTGAGTGTCTATAGATTAATCTATGTAAGCTATTAAATAATGTACATCAACATGATAATTACATTGTGTGGTGTAGAAATGACATAACCTAAATGATGTAGTCATGTAGAAGATGCTCCTAGGGGGAAGATATATCAATTTGCATCTCGCATGTAGGAGTAGGATGCCTCCTCAATGGGTAGAGTGAAGTAATCAAGTGGCTAAAATTCACTGCACATACTCAAATAAGATCAAGTGAAGCATGGTAATGTAGATAAATCAACAAACAATAACATAGAATAACAAGTGTGTGTACAATCAAGAATAAGAAACTATGTACTAGAAATATGGGAAAGGATGATACTAATTGATGAGTCTCATGAGAGACTCCTTATCTTGATGTCCTATATCAAGGAGAGGAATTGTATATTATCAAGAAGCATGATGGAGATGCTGAGATTGTGGCTATGAAAGCTGTATATGTTGTAAACTCTCTAAATTCTTTGAAGTGGGAACTGACTATGGGGTCCCCCTATAACTCTAAGAAGTGGATGAAATTATAGGGATCTTAGGGACCCATATAGTAGTAGGAGAAGTTCTATGCACATGTGCTCTATGTGTATATGCATGAGATCTCAGTGAGACTACATTGGGTGTGAACATTGTAGCTAGAAACTATCTAGAATCCTAAAGCTATGGAGGTGTATGAACCCTCTATGTTGGTGATGGATGTCTCAACTATGTCTAAATTTATATTGGAGGGAGAACTAGAGCTGGTAGAGAAACTATAACTAGGGGAGAAACTGGAACTGGAAGCTAAACTAGAATTGGTGATTATACTATAGAAGATGGCTCTAAAGTGGGGCGTGGTAACTCATATGGAACTCCATGAACTATAATAACCTAAT
Source organism: Torreya grandis (assembly GCA_037957365.1). NCBI lineage: Eukaryota > Viridiplantae > Streptophyta > Pinopsida > Cupressales > Taxaceae > Torreya > Torreya grandis. The sequence goes on along the minus strand of JARHVA010001251.1, from coordinate 1,567,318 downwards.
TATCATGAATGAATTTCATGCATCTATGAACTTTAGAAGGTACTACATGAATTTTTTGAGTCCATGGTCAACCAAGTAACATATTAAAAAATCTTGTACTGGGAACAATAGTGAATGGTGTGTCTACATGTGTTGGACCAACTTGTAGAGGAAGTACAATCTCACCTAATTAACTCTATATGTACCCACTAAATTCATTGATAATTATGTTTTTTAGGGTAATATCTTACTCTAAATATCCCAAATGTTGCAGTAATATCATAATTCACATGTTTACACTAGATCCATTGTCGATAAAAAACACTATGAATAGGATGATTATAAATGTAAGCTCTAATTAAGAGTGCATGATAATCTAAATCATCCTCAATGAGCTCTTGATCTAAGAAAGAGATGGAATGTCTAGTTATAACTTTGGAATTATATACACTAATTATGTTGCTCAAAGGATGTAACTCAAATGAGGGTGACCTGTATGTATCTAGTGGTGGATGTGCATGATATGCATGGTGAACCCCTAATGTGTTCCCTACCTTCTATTTTGAATGCTATGGAAAAGGATTTGAAAATATTTTCAAATATTTATCTTGTGTTTTCTTTTCTTGAGGAGGATCAACAAAGTGCCAAGATCAATATGATTACCATCTATTAAATCTTGTATCTTATGTCTCAAACTGATGCATTTGTTTGTTGTATGGATTTGTGCCTTGTGAAACTCACAAAATGCATGGTGATCATATCCTCATGAAATAGGCTTTGTTGGTTTAACTTATTTAATAAGAGGGAGAGATATGATGTTACATTCTAATAACTATTATAAAACTTTGGCTGGAGAAACTGGTAGATTGTTAAATATATGCCGAAGAGGTGCTGATGAAACCACACACTAAGGGGGCTCTGAAGCCAAATTAACTATCAGTTGATTCTAAGTCTTTTTATCATTTACCTTAGCCTTGTATGGGACTTTATTTTTACTCTTGTTGGTTGTTTTTAAGATACTTTTGTACTTGAGTTTGCCCATGGAAATTAACTTGACTTCTCTTTCTTTTAGTGTATGACATAGTTTAGTGAAGAAAGAGAATCTTTTGAATATAATTTATTAATGCAATTCTAGTAAGAGACTCTTCTTTTGAAGAGATCTTGTAACTCTTGATTGGCCATGGGGATAGTTATCTTAGCCAAGATAGTCTTATATCGAAGAACATAATCTATGAGATACTTGTTTGACCTTTGTTTTTTTGTGTAACTTGGGTGTATGAAATCTTGTTACCAATGTTGGTGTTGAAATGTGTTAGGAACATGTCAGCTAAAGGATTGAATTAATTGATCAATTGATTCAGTAAACTATAGAACCATTGTAAAGCATAGTCCTTTAGGGTTCATGGAAATAGCTTGGTAAGTAGCCAGTCATTGGGTACATAGTCCAAGCATGCTACATGAGAAGATCTCCAATGTGTCTTTGGATCACCCTTTCCATCATAAAGAGTAAGCTTGGGTTGAAAAAAAACCTTGTAGCAAGGGTGTATGTAGTAGAGCAGAAGAGTCCAAAGCTTGTGAAGGTCTAGAGACACCTTGCTCAAGATGTAGCACCTTGGATTAAAGAGATATTATCTCTTACATAAGGGCTGCCACATCAGGTGACAAAGATGTACTAACTATATTTGGTGGCATAGAAGAAGGTTGGGCTACTATAGGGGGTTATTGAGACATAGTTTCCCCCATAGTGTTATTTGTGACTAGTTTCTTTATAAGAATAGAAAACTCAACTTGTTTAGCCTTTTTGATATCCATGAGAGATTGTAATATAAGAGTATGATCTTGAGGCTATTCCCTGAGTCTTTCTCTAAAAATTTGGAGGATTAAATCTTTGTTGAGTATAAATTCATTATCAATAATGGGTGGAAGTGGATCAGTAGTCCAATGTGGTGGAGCATGACCATCAGTGTGTACATCATCATTATTATTCTCATATTGCTCATTGTTTGAATTATTCTCATTGAAAATGGTGTAATATGGATGTGTAGAATCTATAGATGGAGTCTAAAATGGTTGTTTATCCATGGTATATGGTCAAGTTGTAGGAATCTAGGTGAATTTAGGAGGATTTTCACTAAGTCTTGCACTTCATCTCGAAGGAAGAGATGTAAGGAACTTAGGTGGCATAAGGAAAACAACTTGGATAATGGTAGAAATAATTAAATAGATATAATCTAAACAAACAAATTGAATATGCATAAAAAGGATATAAAGGTTGCAACACATGTAAGGTGATATCTGAAGAAATGAATAAGAGCTAGTACATGTAACTAGGGTTTTGATAATGATATTTTTGCAAAATACTATGGAATTTTGAAAATGAAATTGGATTTTTGATTTAAATATGCAACTAAAAATTCAAAAAATTATTGGAAAATGCTTGATTGAATAGGACCTAGTATGTATAACTAGGGTTTTGAGATTTTTTTTTTTTTTGAAATTACTACTGAATTTTAAATTTTAAAGAGATTTTTCATATTTTAATATGCTAGTAAAAATTCAATTTTTTTTTGGAAAATTACTGGAAAATACTGGGACCTAGTATGGGCATCTAGGGTTTGAAATATAATTATTTAAAAATTTACTACTAAATTTTAAAATTTTAAATGAATTAATTATTTAAATATTCAAGTAAAAATTCATAAATTTATAAGAAAAATTAGGAAGAGTATTACCCTAGGGTTTCTAGGGTTTCTGTGTGTAAATGAAGTAAGTCAAGTTCACCAAATGATTTAACAATTTTGGGAATAATTAGGGTTTTATTCCTAATTTAGTTAAAGGGTCTAGATTGATAAATTAATAAATAATATGTGGTAAATAAGCTACTAATTTTTTACATTTAGTGGTAATTAGAACTTTTCTAAAAATAGTAATAAGAGAGAGAAAATAAGACTTAGCTTAAACTATGTTGATCCAACTGAGACAAGATATGATATTCACTATGCAGGCCTAAGACACTTTCAAAAATAAGATTCTAACTTTCATTTTCTGATTAGATAAGATCACCTAAAGTGGACAAGAGTGGCACTGACACTATAGTTCTTATCTGATTTTGTTGTCTAGAGGATCTAAGCTTTTTGGGTTTTGTTCGATAGGTCTGTGTGACCCTATCTCTAAAGTTTTGGTAGCTAGAAGTCTATATAGCTCCCTGTAGAGTAGATTTAATATTTAAACCCTATCCTCCATTATACTTTAACTAATTTTAAATAAGAGGGGGAGGGGTTAGTGTGTGTAAGATTTACTGGATGTGGATCCACACCTCTTGTGTGGGCACACTACCTACATACCAATACTCCAAAGATGGATCAAGCCATATGTAGTTTTCCCTTTGAAATTTCTTGGTGTAATTATGATATGAGAATGCAAGGAAATGCTAAACTAGGTGTGCTTGAGATGACTAGGGACTGGTGTAAGGATTCAAATAAGCTAGAAATAGTATTGGATGGCTATATGCAGAGAATAGGGAAATGTGCTTGAATATTCTTGCTTATTTCTTTCTTGCTTTGTGATATTTTCCCAACCCCATTTCCAAATGATATTTGAATGGGATTTTATAGGGATCTATTGGTCATGGGTTAAATGTAATTGTATTAGGCTGACATAATGAAAAATAAGATTCAGGTAAAAATGATCATTTTAGCTTGAAAGGTGATTGGATAGGAGTGATAGAAAGGGGACACCCTAGGTTTTAGCACTATAGTCCAACCTAGGTGCTATTGTCTTAGAGGTTTGGGACCTGGGGGGATGGAAAGAGCATGGAAAATGGGTCCCAACTAAGCTAGAATGAGGTCTTGCAAGCCAATGAATGCCTGAGAATCAGTGAAAAGAATCTTGAGAGGGTTAGGAGAGCAAGAAAGAGGGACCTATGGGTTGGGTGTCATTATCCATGCTCAAGTAACCATTTTTTTCATTTTATATAACTACAAATTCAAAGCCCAAGCTTTATGAATCATCATTAAAAACCCTGAGCATTCTAAAACCCTTGCAAAACCCTACTATAGACATGTTTATGAAGAGTTAAAGAAGAATGCATCCAAATTGATTGAATTTACCTAACTACCACCTTGATCATCAAGTAAACTCTAAGAGCTTCAAGTCCATTATAATTTGAAGTATGAGATTGTACAGACATGGCATAAAATAGAATTTTTTGAAGAAAAAGTGTAGAAACAAAAGTATAAGATAGTTTAAGATGATTCCAATCATTGGATAATTAATTTTGGGACTTATTAAAATGTATAAAATCATAATATTTTCAAAATCATTCTTGAAAATGTCTTTATTGGTCTCTTTAAATTAGTTAGTCTCCAGAAATGAAAGACAGATTAACCTAATCAACTAGTTTGACCAATTTGTAGGTGTTGCTTACCTAGGATGACCTATTTCATGATGTGGGGAATTGATTCATGTCTCAAACTCACTATATTTTAATTTTATAATGGTTTAATATAGGTCCTTATAGCCATAAAGTGCAATAAGTTAGGCTATTAGGCCTAATTGGCCTAGTAAACCTATTTGGTCAATCAAGTAAAGTGGAAATGGCATTGAAAGCTATTGATGAGAGTTTATGTGGATTTATCACACTTAATTAATTATATTTAGGTTGAATTTATATGATTTAAAGTGTCAATCACATGCATACTTGACCTTCCATTGTAAATCATGAGTTAATTGATCCTTAACTAATAATTAGTGCATGTTCCTAGTCTTAAAGCAGGAAGGAGTCATTAACATAACTTAATATTATGTTAAGAGGATTTATTTGATAAATAATGATATATCATGATTCAAAATTATTTTTAACAAGTGAAATATGTCCCACAACCTTGTTTTTAATGCCAAAGAGCTCATTCAAGGAGCATGCAAGAACATTAAACGAGAAGAGATCCTTCGAGGATTGTTTACAATGAGTGATAAATGAAATAGTACTTGATTTTATGCTCATATATAAATATTTATTCTCTCATCTATGCCAAAATATTCTTCTCTCTTCTCATGTTCTATATATTCTAGCTTTTAGGCCTATTTTCAATATCCCTCTCTTGGGTATGAGGAAACTTTGCCAAGATTGAACTTTGTAACCTCTTTAATCAATAAAATGGATTGTTGTAGCATCTCTATGATGGAATTATAGTGTGTATCTTCTTATTCAAATTTTTATAAGTGGTATGAATCTTCCCTTAACATGTCATTGGCACACCTATCATTTTATGAATTATCTTCTGTAGGTTATATGAAGTGTCAAATGTTAGTGATCAGATTTGAAGTGTAACAAGGTTGAAAGTGTCTCATAATTAGACCTATCTCTTTTTACCTCCAAGTTATTATCATTCATCAGGACCTCTATGTGAAATACAATTTTAATAGTCAAGCATAACCTCAAGTGTTGAAGTCAAGGATAAACTTGAGATTATTCACCCCCATCCCTACTTCCTTAAGATACCAAGGCCTTCTTATCATGAAAGTCTATCCAAGGACAAATTAAACAAAAAGAGGAGGTGATGGTTGCCAAAGTTTGAGCAGCCACATGAACATAATCAAGCATCCATGGCAAAACCATTGGATTTGTCTCATCTTCTTGAGCATTTTCAAGGGTATACTATGCCACTTTTTGAGAATGAGCCTCTCCTTTGTGACACAAATAAATAAATTTCAGCTAAGGTGAATAAAGATGAGATTGTTTTGAGTGGACAAGAAGAATAAATCATTATTGGAACACCCCTTGGCAAGGATAGAGATGATTCAATATTTTAAAATGCAAAAGAAAATGAATTCAAAGAGGTTGTTATTGAGATAGAGGATGAGATACAAGTAAAATATGAGACAAAAGAGAAAGAGGTGCCAATTGAGCAAGAACAATATGATTTCCATGAACTCTTTGCTCACATGATAGATGCCATTCATCATGATAGCTCACAAGAACTCACATAAGTGGTAGAAGACAAGTATAAGCCAACTAATGAATATGAAACAACATCAAATCACCAATTTGAGATTAAGAAGATGATTTGTAGCCTCATGATCATGATTAAGAAAGTGATATTTCAAAATATGATATGCTTTCTCCTATGTCCTCTACTATTCAAAATGAACAAACTCCAATCATACTTGAGCTTGGTGAGAACCAATAACTAAACTTGTTTGATATCATCAATTTAGGTTATTCTTTACTTGAAGGTGATTTATTTCAAGATGAGAGAAGTAGTTGTAGCAAGAAAGGAGTTAAATCTTCAAGCACACTATTCCAAGAAATTGTCTTATCAGGAGATGACTTGTTTGAGCATTTTAGGCAAGGTTATCAAATTATCTCTCCATTTTCATGTCTCTCCACTCTTGTAAGTTGAATATGATCTCAAATTCCCTCAAGAAGTCTTGAAATTAGATATATCTCTCTTTTAAGCCAACCTTGTAGTAACACGAGCCATTTCAAGTTGTCCAACATGACCATCAATAAATCATAACTAATAAATAATTAACATTATTTTTGAAAAGTACATAGATATGGGAGGAGTATGACTAGGTTTTTGACTCACATCTATAATTCATGCAATTGAAATTGTAACTAAAAGAACTAGTTACTTCCCTAAGAGGCAATGAATGTGTTAATGCTCCTAGCTAAAAGAAGGAGCTATCAATATATGGAAATCATACTTCAAGGTTACATGGTGGTCAATAAAGTTTTCCATTTGACCCTGGAAGAAATATTTTGACTTTAGTTTAGTTATTTTTGGTTGTTTGTCATGTTTCAGTAAGTGAATAGCATAAGTAGTAGTTTACTACCTTGTTTTTGTGTTTGTCTTATTTTATTGTTTCCGTAGGATAATAGTGTTTGATTCTTATATTTAGGTGTGTTATTGTGTTGTTTATTTGAGTCTTGTTATTGTATTAGTCAAAGAGAGGTGTTTCAAAGTACAAATCTATTTGGTAGTCTAAGAGAGTCATCAAAGCCATGTTTTCATGTTTTACACTATCATTGTCATAAGAAAATCAGTGAGTTATTTTGACTAGTAGGGTGGTCTACCCTTGTGAGTCACCAAAAATGTTGGAAATTTGGCCTATCAAGGCCAAATGCCACCCTTATAACTTGAAACTTTTCATGACACTATTATAAGCCTCTACATGGTGGTCTACATAGGTATGTTGACTACAAGTGAAGGTTTTGAGTCTTTTAATGATAAATTTGGAGTCAAAAGGCTATTAAATCATCAAAAATACCTTCAATTACTTTAATATTTATGTCATTACCTTAATTCAAAAGTATTATACTTTGGATCCATCTCTTTATGCAAGTCTAAGGCATAAAAAAGACTCCAAGAGCTCTCACGTGCCAAATTTTCCCATATTTTACTTTCAAAAATACTTTTAATATTTTTAACATATCTTTTGACTCGTACTATTCTTTTTATTTCCCTAAATTAATGGTTCCAAGCTTGAAATATGAAGAATATGCAAGAAAGGCCATTTTCCATGTATTTTCATGCAGGAATACATAATTTTATGATCTTTTCTATATAGCAAAGATCATGAGATTGAATAAGATTTCATCATAAGTTTTCTAAAGAATATTCAAGGGAAAAACACCTCATATAGGCCAAAAACTAGTTCCCTTCATTCACCTTTCTTATTTGCACATCAAGAGAGCCTTTCAAGTTTGAAGATGGTATGACCATGAGTGAATAAATCAAGGTCAAGAATTTTGGGTAGAAGAAGGGGACTAAGAGAGATTCTAGATATGGAAATTGGTTTATAGTTTCTCTCTCTCTCTCCTTCATGAACCATCCTTAACATGATAAGGCACCCACTATGCCTTTTTCATCCATGCAAGCAACTGATCTTCTAATATTTCTCCTCATCTAGGCATCATGACAGAAAAATCAAGTTTGAGGAGTTTTTCAAGAACATAAGACACCTTTCCATGATAGTCTTCATCTTATTTCCACATGTGTCAGGTCATATGGATCTTAATAAGATAATACATAACTAATTTTTTGTTTATAAGTAGTTTGGAGAATTTGTACAATTCAAAAGTTGATCCATGGATTTCATGACTCTTCATGACATGGTTTACATGTCTCCTTCATGGTTTTGTGTTCCTCATTCAATATTATCAAATATTACTCAAAGATCCATAACAAGGAATCTATCAATCACCTTTAAACCTTTTCATAGTCATAGTTTAGCAAATATTAAGGAAATTTAGCATATGTTAAGGTTATTAGTAGATTCTTAGGTGTCTTTTTTTTAGCAGTATATGCTTATCAAAAACCTCCATAGTGGTATGATAGATTAGCCTATATGCCTAATCTCCCTAAAGGTATCTATGACTATCAAGGTATTGGATTCATGAGTATTTTCACATCCTTGTTTCATCCAATTTCATAGTGTTTTCACTACCTTTCATCATTGTTTCAATCCTTTCACTTCATCTCCTTTCTCATATCCATGTCAATCACCATCTTATCACTTCTCATTCACTTTCATCTCATTTATTCACTATCAAGAGGAGTCAAGGATGTTTTAAAAACATCATAGTCATGAAAATGTGGTATAAAAACCTTAATACAATGCTAAATAGTGAAGAACATCCACCTACAACTAATAAATAACATAATGAAGAGCCTAATATGGGAGGTTGTAAGAAGGGAAAGAAATAGGATATCTCCTTGAAGGTCTTTCTTTATCCCTCTATCCTCAAGTTGTCATGAATGAATATTAGGACCATCAAGTCTATTTTTTAACCTTTTTAAGGTCCAATTCCACCTTTGTTTGTACAAGGGAACCCTATACAGTCATCTACAGTCATGATAAAGAAAGAGATGAGATCAAGCATGCAGACAAGGAGAAGTTTGAGGTCTTTGAAGGAAATTTGAAATCAATAGGATTTAAAGAGATAGTGAGAGAATTGGAGTGACCTTTGAGGTATATTAGTGTTTTTCAAGGCCTAAAACTTTGTCACAATTTGTATAAGGGCCTGAGTTTGATGCATAGTCAAGTTTATGATGGAGAAATGTCTATTTTCAAGAATGTAGAGAAATGAGTTTGAAGAACACAATGTGATAAATATATTTTCATCAAACTTGGATCAAAGGAAAACTCATGGTATGGATAATTTACAATAGGTCATGTTCTCATGAGAATGATCACCTATAATAAGGTTGAAACCCTCTTGAATTATGTCATTCCAAGATCAGGATCAAGATTATGAGGAGGGTTGTCTGTATTTAGGATCCAATGGGGTTTATACCCATGTTGAGAGTAACTTAAGAATGTTAGATTGATCATACTTAGGTCCAATTATTTTAAAAGGATGTCTTAGTCCATACAATAGTCAACATCACCTACATCGTTTTCAAAAGGATAAACCTATCTCCAAGTTGCAAAGAAGATTGAAGTAACAGAGTCTATGAGGGTTTTTGAATCATATTAAGGATTCATAAGAAAAATAAAAATATTAATAAGGTTATGGTATGAATATTAAATTTCCAAACAAGATCTACAGTCAAATTCAACTCTGAAATGAGTAGCTATAACCATATTGTGGTCAATTGTATTGACCTATCCACATACCTTGAAGGTGTAGTTCAACACCAAATTCATTCAATAAGGTAGTATGTGAGGTAATATATTTATTAAAATGGAAAATTAATGTAATAAAATATCCATTAATATCATAATCTCTACTAAAAGTACTACCAACTCATGAATCTATAGTACACAAGCTTGTGTATGGACTAAGACTATGTAAGAGCCTAAGAACACTTTTTAAAGAGTAAATATGCTAGAGAAAGGGATGAGATGAGGTTAAAAGTGACTTAAGAGGTCTGAAATTTACCAAGTGATGGTGAAATAGATATTAATCACCTTAATTTCCCTAATCACCACCTACAACAATATGATAGAGATAGTCACAATGAGGTTTCTTAAAGGGATATAGTACGAGGATGGGTTACATAGGTTATTGGTCCAAGAAGTGACTAAATAAAAGATAAAACCTATTTTAAAAGGTAGTTTTTGGCCTATTAAAATATTATTTAACATCTTAAAACACAAATATAAGGTCAAAGTATGAAAACTTAGTCATAGGCATATTGAAAACATAGACAACTTAAGCTAGTCTTAATAAAAATGCATTTATAGGCCTCTAGATGTAATATATAACTATGAAAACTGGTGGAGGTGGTGATAATGAGTGGTTATAAGTGATAATTATCTTGTTTAGGTCATCCTAAGAGTGTAATCATCCAATGGTGTGTTAGTTACCTAACTTTCTATTGACAATCAACATGCAGCTAAGTAGACTTCTTAGAGGACTATAAGGTTTGGAAGAGGGTTTGAGCTTAATGAGAGAGTTTTTAAGGAAATTTAAGGTTTTTATAAGTATTAATACAATTTTTTATATTGATAACCTTCATATTTTTATGTAAATAATTATCTTGAGTGCTAACACAGTCAACTAGGCCTAAAACCCTTGAGAGATCGTGTCATAATTTTAATCTCCTCCATGGGATTTCTCTTCATTAATGAAAATTGGGATAGTTTTGAAGATCATTAAAAACCATGAAGGAGGTGTTAGATCAAAGGGAATGAAACAAAATTGTCTTTTTAGGACCCTATACCTTCTTTTCTACTTGAGCTTATCATCATTGTTGAAGGGGTCAATATACTTCATATATATGGTAAGAGGTTTTCCATCAGGGGAATCTATGCTATGAACTATTGATAAGAATTTGTGGAACCCTAAAACCCTTTAAAAACCTTGAAACCTACCTAATGTACTAAAGATGCCTAAATGTGAATTCAAGTGATGTGTTTAAAATATGAAATGGTCTTTATGGTCTTATCAACTTCCCTGAACACCTCTATGGCCTATTGGTTGACATGTGAAAAACTCTTACTATATAAACTAGACAAAATAAGGCTATTTTGAGAATATAATAAAATAAATGAAGGTTCATTACACATCTAATGAGTTTGAGAAGTAAGATGGGGCACTAAATTTATTGAAGAACATTGCTATAATCATTTATATGGGTCTTGTTGGCATCAAATTGTGCACCCTAGGACACTCTATTCAGTGCCTACAATTTTATGCAATATTGAATCATCTCTCAAGTTGTGGGGAACTTGTAATAGAGATTAATCTATAGTTTATAAGAGCTATCTCCCTAGATTATTATTTAAATACCTATCACCTAATCTAATGCTTGTTCATAGGAAAGAGTTAGAAGCTTTACATAAATTGCAAAAAATTACACTAAAGAGGTGATCCACCAAGATATATACCATAGAATATTAAACTTATACTAAGCACAAAGTTTTCCAAGACCAATTCTAAGGATTGAAGGATTCTAACATAATTGCTTCAATGTGAAGGTAGCATACATGGGATAATCAATAAGATAACTAACCTAGGGGTAGATTGCACACCATAGAGACAATTTCTTGATTGAATAATGGCCTAGTACAATCAACACACTTCACATGACCTATTAAAATCATAACTCTTGCTTAAACATGAAGGATAAAGGAAGTAAGGATGATACTATCAATTATCTCCATTACTCATCACTCACACACTTAGACAAAATTTTCACAACTCAAAATTAGACTTGTATTCAATGTTCAAAGATAAAGTATGATGTCATTTTATAAAGGTTTCACCATAATGAATATGATTAGATCCATACAATAGCCAAAAGGCTCACATTTATATAACTTAGAAGAAGAGAGAGAAAATAGAAGTTCAAGAGGCACAAGGAAAGTTTTCAAAGATGAAAATTAGTTAAAATTCATGTAGATGAATATATGGGGTGATCCATGCAATTTTAGGAGCTACAAGTGTCATCTCCAATCATTCAAGACCTACAAAGTGGTTTAGAAACTCCTTTGTTTGCATAGAAAACTATCCCTCAGGATTTACCTTCCAAAACTACCCTATCATTGAAATTGATATAGTGTGATTATGGGTATAATTATTATGAGTTACTAACAATCCCTCATATTCATTGAATTAGCCTCTGATCATTCTTATCATTCTAGCCATGCACAATCATCTATGACAATCCCAAAATGAGCTCTCTCCATGCAAATTTCACACTTGACACCTAAAACCTTCCCAATTATTTAGTATAATCCATGAAAATGGATGGATAACATGTTTAAAAGGTGTCCATATCATTAGTTTCAAGCAATTATCCTTAAATGGCTTTCCAAATTGAGTTTCACTACTTTTCCCTAAGTGTTCACTATTTGCCCAGTAGACTGGCTAAAATGAAAGAGATAAAAGATAGGATTAGGAGTTTATATGGATGATAAAATGGATATTAGGACTTATAAAAATTCCTAAACTCTCCTTCAAAAGTGATTTGGCCTCTTGAAAGTTTTCCATGCTTGAAAAACACATGAAAAGGTCAAAAAGAGTCTTGTTCTAATGTATTGCATATAATTAATTATAAAAAAATTTCATTGGATGGTTCCTAAGAGAGTCCTATACATTTTAAAAAAATTTCATGGCCTTTCTACCCCCTCTAGATGCTTCATTTTCCTTCTCTTCCCAATTAGGTCCTTGAGGAGGGTTTGTAAGGGTTTTGAGGTGATTTTGGGTCTTAACATTTGTTCATAAAGAATAGACATTGGACCTCTGATCAAATTACACTAAGGGATTATTTATCACCATCTATAAATTTTATAATAACATTAGGGTCCCATGCAAAGTATCAAGGGAATTCTAATCTTCTCAACTTGGCTACTCACGCCATTTTCATTCATTATGTGGGGTCTGGGAGCTTTCAAGTCAAAAGATGGCTTCCTATAAATCTTTCATATAAAAAATGGTTCAATAAACTCTAATAATTCCATGTAAACATTATCCAATCCATATAATATCTCACCAAGATCTTAAAATGAAACTAATCCCTATTTTGAGGTTAGGTTTATACCTTACCAATGAGCTTCATTGCACCTTTGAGATAAATGACTATTATTTTAAATTATTCAATTTAATATCTTGGAAACATAATTATCACTCCCATATTAATTAAAAACACTATAATGTTTTTCAAGGGTTAGAATTTAAAATGACCTTGCATTTGGAACTAGATTTGCATGTTTCATCACTAGGTCTACCTACAGACCTTCTTATCTAGACCATCTTGTTTGTATTCAAAAAAAATATACCAATTTATAATTTTTATCCATGTTAAACCTAGATATTAAAACCTTATTGACTGATCAAACTGACTTTTGGTTCACTATTCATCACTTTTCCCCAAAACTGCTAGTCTTGTGCATGGGAAAAGTACTTTACCTCTGAGATAAAATAGGGGAATGTTGACCTATTTTTTTATGAAATTTTAATTATTTTTAATATTTATAAGGTACTAATGAAAAATTTTACCAAATTTTTTTTCTAATTATGTGGCTATGGGGTCTAAGTATCTCAATCTTCTCAAAAAAGGGGTCAAAAACCTTATTTTCTTGCACTTTTTCCCAAACCTCCTTGTAGATTATCTTTCCAAAATAATTTTAAAGATTATAATTTGTTTATACATGATATAAACCCTTATTTAATTCTCATGTAACATTTTAATTCACCCAAAACCTTTATCTTAAGTGAAATCTCCATACTTACCCCTTGAACCAAGGGTTTCCTAGCTGTCTGTATGGACTGTGTTCATTTTGCCAAGAGAGAAAGGTCTTTGGGTATATTTAGAGTGTATTCACAATAAAATTACATTAATTTTATCATGTTTAACCATATCAAACTATTTTAAAACTTCATTTCCTTCCTAGGTAGTCGAAACCTTCATCTTGCTCCTTCCAAGCTAAGACTCTATGTGATTGCAATAGTGGACTGAGATGTTTTCTCAGAGATACCTCTCTTTGAAAATATTATTAAGGTGTAAAATACCTTATATATATTTATTTAATCTTTTATCATGTCAATTTCAGCCCATTCACTTGATCCTTATATCATATTATCACCTTCCAGGCTTCACATTGCTCACCACCTTCTATAGTCTCTTTGGCTTGGTTGTATGTCACTTTGTAAGTTTGAATAGGACAATGTGGTAGATAAGACCTTATTAAGTTCCTATTTAAAGTTTAAAACCTGATTTACTACTTTTAATCCCTATTATAAGGTTAAAATTATCATAATTCATGCCTAGTTCTTGACTTCCTTGCTTGACCTTTGTCTCAGTCTGTACAGAGGCTTTAGGTGTTGATTTTGGATTAACAACCTTAGGACTTGGAGAATATGTTTGATAATTATATTTTAAATTTTATAAATTTTAGGCCAAGATTTACATCCACTTTTTTACCTTATTATCCTTAAAGTTATTAACTAATATTGAATACCAGACTATGTTTATGTATGCCCTACCTGTAGGTGACTATAGGCCATTTATAGTTAGCTTGATGATTTTTTAATTTTTCTTGAAAGATTTAGAATCACAAAATAACCTTGTATATCCTATTCACCTTGTAAGTTCAAGATAATTTCAAAACCTTAACCTTCTAACTCACTACCTTCACCCTAACTAACTGTGTTTCACTTCTCAAGTTTGTGATGGACAGGGGATATGAGTAGGGGGTAGAAACCACATTCAAACCTTGCTAAGGTGACCTTTAATCATTGGGTATATTATTGGGTAATTTGGAGTCATTTAATAATAGTTCTGAGTCAAGTTATGCCTAATTTGTTGAATAAGGTTCCTTTTAGGCCAAATCTTGTAGACACCACTACACATTTTTAGTATGTTTTAGAGTGACTTTGATCCTCTTAAACACTCCTCTACACCTACACTCTTGACTTATTTATTTGCAATGTACTTCTATATGTAATATATAATTAATTATGATCATTAGGAGGTATCAAAACCTCATATATCCTATGATATACCCTCTAAAAAATGCTTAAGGGCCTCTATTTGCGACTTTTAGGGTACAATAGCCCTGAACATAGTCAATTATGTTTTAAGAGTGAGTTTTAACCTTTTATCGATCCAAATTCCTATAAAATCCATGTTAGGATATTTTAATCATATCAAAATTTCATAGAGCTCATAAAACATGTCTCATACTTGAAAAGGATATCCAATTCTTTGACAGACTACTTGTAGGTGATCAATCATTATGTGCAAGTAGTAAAGAGAAAAGTTAGCCATGTACATCTTAGACATTTATTTGATTTCCAATCCTAAATTGAGGATACCTAATGGATTATTTTAATTACCAAAGAACTTTTAGGCTCTTATTTTGATTCAATGGACTTATCTTGAAGAGGGCACCTATAGAATGCATATCACTATGAGGGCTGATAATGGTGGGAGACATAGTTGTTTGAGGATTGTTTTGGCATTGCATGATCTCAAATTATACCAATACCTTAAAATGTTACTTCATGGATCCAAAACACTTAAACAATGTCACTTTCCTTCATCCAACATGATAAATCTCCTCACGGTGCATGAGATAGCTACAGGAGTGAAAAAGAGTAGTTGTAAGCATACATAATCCTAGAAGAGGCTTCCTTAGGAACTTGAGCTTTCCAAAACTAAGATAATCACAAAAATTTCTTAGAAATCATCGATAAACACTTGGAACAAACAAAACCATCAAACTAAAGCAATAAAAACTAAGACAAGTGCAAACAGTGACCCCCTCATGGTTGCATATGCATAAAAAGTTTTTTGGAGTGTTACAAATTGTTCATAAAGGAGGATCCACCAATCTAATAAATATTGATATGGAAATGAAGTGTACTTAGAGACCCTTCACCCACCAATACCATTCTTCATAATTACACCTATACGACCCACACCAAGTGTTTGAATTTGACCCTTTTTTACTTTCCAAGATAAGAAGGAAGGAAAAGAAGTTACAAATGAACTTTCGATGAACTATCTACACTCCAAACATGTAAATGGGTGTGTGAAGGTGAAGAGACACTTCACCCACATTTTTAGCTATAAGTGAACTCAAGAAGTCTATATAAATGCCCAAAGGGGCCTATTTTTAAGGAAAAACTACCATTTCCTATGCATAAATGACTTTTTAACTACCATATGACTGATCCCAATAGGTCCTAACCTCTTCCATTTTGAGATTCACTTTAGTGGCAGATATTTTGGTTAGAAAGTCTGTATAGGTCATTAATTAAGCTAGAAAAGTGGCCAAATGACCCCTTTTACATATAAAACTTAGCAAGTGATCAATTTATAACTTGTAAACACATTAAATCATTCCAAGGACCACCTTAGAAAATTTTATCCTTTTACCATCTTTGACCAGGGTTGACCAACTTTTGACTTCAGTTGACTAGCCTAACACAAAGAGGGTGGACTTTAACAAGGACTAGGGGAAGGATAAGTGAGACATATAGGACAATAAAAAACCTCATAGGACACATGAAACCTTCTTTAAGAGTTTAAAAAAAGTATGGGTTAACCCAAATTTGACTAGAATTCAAATTTGGCCAACAAGTCTTTTTGGTCATTTCCACAAGTAGATAGGTTTGTAGGTCAAAACAAGAAGCTATGTGAATGCAAGTTGAAGGTGGATGGCTTGATAAAGATAATTTCATGACTAAAAAAGACTTAATAATTGTCATTTATGTTCTAAAAACTATACAAGATCCTTTTAACTCATCATAAAGTTAAAATACTAAAAAATTATGATACACCTGTGTTTGTTTGTTGACAACACTAAACAATGCCATCAATAAGGGCTAAAAGAAAGAAAGTAAGGGCATGAATGAACTTCATAATCTTCATGAGAATCATCATAAGGTCCTAAGATAATTTTATATCAGATTTAAGCCACATGATAAGCACTATCAGTGATCATCTTGGCCTTAGAACATCAAACATGCTCAAAAATCCTACTTTTCACTCTAAAAGGTGACTTCACACGATCACCATGGTTTAAGTATTTTACATGAGAGGATAAGTACATTTGGAGAGGTAAAGGGAATAATAAACTAATGTTTTATGGTAGTGGTTTAAGCATTCAAATCCTAGGCTTTATGAATCATCATTAAGAAACCAAAACACTCTAAAACCCTTGCAAAACCCTACTACAAACCTATTTGTGAAGAATTAAAGAAGAATTCATCCAAACTGATTGAAGTCACTTGACTACCACCTAGATCATTAATTACACTCTAAGAGCTTCATGCCCATGATAATTTGATGTATATAACATTCCATAGAGTTATGAGGGTTGGTACCTAATGAAAGAAAATAATCAGAGTGATGTATAAATGTTTGATTTTCTTAACAACATTGAAAATTGGAGTGGTACTCCAAATACTCCAATATTGAGGTCACTGTAACTTGTAGGAAGGTGAGTGTAAGTGAATTTTGGTAAAAACATTTTTAAGGAGTAGGGTAGAGGCTTATTGGTGTGAATAAAATGATTGGACAAGTAGTAGGAAGGTTAAACAATCCTCATACAACCATTGCTAGTGTAGGCATTTTCCTGCCTAGTGGTTTTATGTACACGTATTTTTAGCTTAATTCATTTGTTAATTAAGTAATTACAGTTCATTGACATTTAAGTGGGTTCTAATTATTAATTAGGGTTTTACCTTTTTGGTGACCTAATTTCACCCTATATGTACTTTCTTCTTCTTCTAAGTTGGTTAATGCAAACATTTCCTTTGTGTAATTTTCTTATTTTGGGAGCTCTCATTCTACCTCTATAAGAATTTGACATTATTGCATGCTCATTATTTATATATCTTGGTAAACCTAACATGGTACTAAATATTTCCTAATAGACTCATGTGTTTGTCTCCTTTGGCATGATCCTCTTACATTTTCTATAGCTGGTTTTGTTCTTTCATGGCCACTTTTTTACCCTACAGGTGTGATTATTCTCTACCTCAAAACTCATGTCAAATCAGCTTAGATCAAAAATATATTTACATATTACTTGTAGGTTTTTTGATATCTCAAATGGGTCTCTCTTAGTTTTTTGAGTAATTTCATGGTTTTTCCAAAAATTAAGTTTTCTTCTTACTGGTCAGATGTCTAGAAGAGCTTGCAAAACCCAAAAATATAATGACTTAAGAAATCAAAATTCACAACCTTAAAAACTTAGAATTAATTATACTTCAAAACCCTAGAAACTTAGAAGTAATCAATAGAAAGTAATCAAACTTCTGAAACCCGACAACCTACTTGGAGATCTAGGTTTTTGAAGGAGTCTTACTTCTTCGAGTTCTCAAGTTGTAGTTGTTCAAAAACCTAAGTTTTAACTATTCAAAAACATGAGTAGGAGCAATTTAGAACCTCGTGCAAGTAAATAAACTTTGGAACCCTGATCAAGTAATGCTTAGTTGAAATCTCAAGTAAGTAAAGCAACATTGAAACCGCGGTCTAGTAAAGCTCCTTTGCAACCCTGAGCAAGTAAAAATAGCATGGAAAGCTTGAGTAAGTAAAGTAGCATGGAAAACTTGAGTAAGAAATCTCTAAACCCCACATGATGTTCAAGAGGGTGTCAAATTTGAGGTGAAATGTAATGAGAAAGATACAGCTTCTAATAATAGAGAGAGAAAGCAGAGCAATAAAAATGATGAGAAGGGTGAAAATCTTTCCACTTCTAAATCAAATAATGTGACCTCTTTGTTATAGTCATAAGCCTAAGAAAGATTAGATAAAATGTGGGCATTTCTCAAGTAAACATGATGAGATTAAATGTTTGAAGAAACAAATTTACCACCTTACTAGCCTTCTTATTCAGAATAATATATGTGTTCCAATTTTTTTCAAACCATCTTCATCAACCCATGAATCCACTAAGGCAAATCACTCTAGAAAAGAAAAGATAAAAGAGAATAATAAGGGGAAACAAAGAAAAACCTTAGTTGCAATTATGCCTCTGACTCCTACTACATGGGTCATTAACTTTGGTGCTTCACATCACATGGCCTCTTCACAGATTGAGTTTAGTTCCTTGAAACCATGTGACATGTCTTCTATACAACTGGGTGACAACACTTCTAAAAAGGTTCTCAAGAGAGGGTCTATTGAAGTGATTGGTGGAACATTCAATAATGTTCTAAGTGTTCCCTCACTCTCAAATAATCTCATATTAGTCTACCAGATCACTCACCTTGGTTCAAGCATGTGAATTGAATTCACTTAAGATTTAGTTTACATTAGGGAGTTGCATTACTATTATGGGTATGGGAATGGTCAATCATTAGAATTGGCTATATAGCTTCTCACATTTTACTTTTGACTCTCCTTCAGATTCTTTGTATTCCTCTTTAGACTCACCTATACCTATTAACACTTTTTAACTTGAATTTTTTTTTGATATTGACAACTCTTCTTTTGTAGATGACTACAATAGTGAAGTGGACACACCTCCACCATCTCCTTGTCACCTTAGAGATATTTAAGAGTTATTTCTTGATCCACCTACCTCTAGTCTACTTCTAAAATTATATGGAAATGGTCTACTAATCCAAGATACATCAGACATCAAGAAATCTATTCTAGAGTTATAGATAATTCCATAGACCTTCTTTGCCTTTGATTTTAGTGCATCGTATTGACATAGAGCAGTTAGCCTATCTACCTCGTAGTATGAGAATCATTCCTTTCATAGGAATTATACCTTGGTTGAAGATCCATTAGGAAATTGGTAAAAAACTCACTATTTTAGGGTGAACCACTCTTCACTGCATATAATTTTGATTCATAATTAGTTCTAAGCATTCCTCTAGGGGACACCGGGTGACTATAGTCAATTATAGACCTTAGTGGGGCTTTTTAGCTCTCTTCTATTATTTATTCTCTTTTGGGGAGGAGTTTTGTTCCTACAGGTTTTCTCCTTTACCCTAGTTTATGGGAGTTTTTTTATGCTTGGGTTCCTCATCAGGCCTCATTACCAGGACCTAATTCTTTTACCCACCTAGGTTATGCCTCAAGGGGGTGTTAGTGTAGGTATTTTCCCACCTAGTGATTTTACCTACACATCTTTTTAGCTTATTTAAGTTAGTTAATTAAGTAATTAGGGATCATTTAAATTTAAGTGGGTTCTAATTTTTAATTAGGGTTTTAATTTTTTTGGTGACCTAATTACACCCTATAAGTACTTTATTCTCCTTCTACGTTGGTTAATGCAAACATATTTTTGTGGAATTTTCTTATTTTTGGAGCTCTCATTCTGCCTCTACAGGAATTCAACATTATTGCATGCTCACTATTTAGAGATCTTGGAAAACTCTAACAACCATCAAAACTCTTTTAAACCCTATATAAAATGTGTATGAACAAACTGGAAGCTCTCAGGTTCTTAACAAGGTCTATAAGCCCTAATCTAGGGTTTGAGTTTCAAGTTCCATTTTAAGGAGTTTTCATAATTAAAAGTCCACCAAAATTTGTCATCAAGAAGAGTTTAGTTCATGATAATATATTTTGATTTTTCAAGGTGTATACATATAGAAATGCACATATGGAGGAGATTGTGTTGACATAAAGGTAGAATAGGCCTAATAGGGGTAAACATAAAGAAAAAAGGATAAGAAAGAGGTCTTCCATTAGGATTTTCATATTAAAATTTCACTGAGAGATCTATCTAAATATAGGATTTATAAATTGGTTATTATTTTTCCTATAATCTTCCATACCTTTTTGTACCATCAGAATTTATCAAAAAAGGGCTACTAGCCTTATGTGTCAATGTATGCAGAGTGGGGTAAGGAATTTATTGACAGGAAACTTTGTGGTTTGAGTGAAATGTGTTAAAATATCATAAAGAGAATAGATAAGGTGTATTAATCCTTTCAATAAATCATTCAATTAAAAAATTACTAGTGTTTTTTTGAAACCATACACTTGGTCCTTAGAGTACATAATGTGACAAAAGGGTAGTGTGGGATAAATAAGGTGACCCTATACATCATCTAATATAGGTATGTTGACTAAAAGTGAAGGTTTTGAGTATTTTAATGATGAATTTATATTAAAAAGTATATTAAGTAATCCATAATACCTTTAATTAATTTCATATTTATGTCATTACCTTAATTCAAAAGTCTTATGTTTTTGATCCATCTCTTCATACAAGTCTAAGGCATAGAAAATACTGAAAGAGCTCCCATGTGCCAAATTTTCCACTATTTTGATCTCAAGAAGAATTTTTATTGTTTTAACATGTCCTTTTAATTTTACTAGTTTTTATCTTTCACTAAATTCATGGTTCCAAGCTTGAAATATGAATAACATGTAAGAAAGGCCATTTTCCATGTATTTTCATGCAGGAATATGGAATTGTATTGAATTTTGTATATAATAGAGATCATGAGATTTAAAAGGCTTAAATAATATGTGTTTCAAATAATTTTAAATGTAAAAATACCTCATATAGGCTCAAAAATAGTTCCCTTAATTCACCTTGCTTCCTTGCACAATAAGAGAGCCTTTCAAGTTTGTAGATGTTACAACCATGAGATAGAAAATCAAGATCTATAATTTTGGGCAAAGGAAGGGCTTGATAGATCTTATAGATATGTAAATTGGTTATAATTTTCTATTTATCTCCTTCATAAACCATCCTTAATAAGGTAAGGCACTCACTATGCCTTCTTCATCTAAGCAAACAACTGGTCTTCTGAGATTTCTCCTCATCTAGGCATCATGATAGAAAAACTCAAGCTTGAGGAGTTTTTTAGGAACATGAGCCACCTTCCCATGATATTATTTATATTTTTTCCAAATGTATGAGGATATATGGACCTCAATAAGATAATACATAGCTAAGTTATAGTCTATAGGAATCTTGGAGAAGTTGTACAATTCATAGGTTGATCCATGGATTTCAAGATTCTTCATGGCATGGTTTATAGGTCTCCTTCATGTTTTTATGTTCCTCGTCAATATTATCCAAGATTCATCAAATATCCATAATAATGAAGACATAAATCACCTTCAAACCTCTTCACAGTCATAGTTTAGTAAAGATTAATAAAAGTTAACATATGTTAAGGTTATTAACAAATTCATAGATTTTCAATTTTCATAATATATGCTTTTCAAAATCCTCCAAAGTGGTATTATTGATTAGTCTATATGTTTATACTCGCTAAGAGTCTTTATGACTATCAAGGTATTGGATTCATGAGTCTTTTCACATCCTTCTTGTGTCATCCAATTTTATATTATTTTCAATGCATTTCATCACTATTTCAAGCCCTTCACTCCATCTCCATTCTCATCTCCATGTCAGTCACCATCTTATCACTTCTCATTCACTTTCACCTCATGTATTCACTATCAAGAGGAATCAAGCGCATTTTAAAAGCATCATAGTCATGTAAATGTGGTATGCAAATCTTAATACAATGTTAAATAGTGAAGAACATCCACCTACAACCAAAGAAAGCACAGACAAGAGATTAACATGGAAAGTTGTAAGAAGTAAAATAAAGAGGATATATCCTTGAAGGTATTTGTTAATTCCTCTATCCTCAAGTTATCGTAAATGAATATCATTCTCATCAACTATATTTTTATGACATTTTAAAGGTCTAATTCCACCTTTGTCTATACAAGGGAACCCTACATAGTCATCTACAGTCATGATAAAGAAAGAGATGAGATCAAGCATGCAGACAAGGAAAAGTTTAAGGTCTTTGAAGATAAAGTTAGACTCAGTAGGATTTCAAGAGACTGTGAGAGAATTTTTGTGATTTTGGAGGTCTGTTAATTTTGTTTAAAGCCTAAAACTTTGTCATAATCTGTATAAGGGCCTGCATTTGATGCATAAACAATTTTATGATGGAGAAAAGTTTATTTTC
Source organism: Torreya grandis (assembly GCA_037957365.1). Lineage (NCBI taxonomy): Eukaryota > Viridiplantae > Streptophyta > Pinopsida > Cupressales > Taxaceae > Torreya > Torreya grandis. The sequence goes on along the minus strand of JARHVA010001251.1, from coordinate 1,544,469 downwards.
AAGAAGGTAGAAAAATTAGTGTGAAGAACACAATGTGATAAAGAGACATGCATAAAACTTGGATCAAAGGCAAACTCCTGGTATGGAGAATTTAGAATAGGTCATGTTCTCATGATAATGATCACCTACAATGGGGTTGAATCCCTCTTTAAGTATTATAATCCAAGATCAAGATCAAGACTATGAGGAGGGTTGTCATGTATTTAGGATCTAATGAGGCTTCTTCCCATGTTGAGAGTAAATTAATAAGTTGGGAGTGATCATACTCAGGTACAAGTATTGAAAAAGTATGTCTTAGTCTGTACAATAATCAACATCACCTACATCCTTCTCAAAAGGTCAAACTTATCTCAAATTTATAAATAAGATTAAAGCAACACAATATATGAGGGTTTATGAAGTATATAAAGGATTAATAAGGAAAACTAAGATATTAATAAGTTCAGGGTATGAACATTCAATGTCCAAACAAGATCTATGGTCAAATTCAACCTTAAAATGAGTACCTTTAGCCATACTATGGTCAATTATATTGACCTATCCACATACCTTAAAGGTGCAGTTCAAGACCAAATTCATTAAATAAGTATGTGAGGTTATATATATATATTAAAATGAAAAATTGACATCATAAAACTTCCATAAATATCATAATCTCCACTAAAATTACTTCTAACTCATGAATTTATAATACACAGGCCTGCATATGGATTAAGACTGTGTAAGAGCTTAAGAACACTTTTTGAAGAGTAAATATGCTATATAAAAGGATTAGAGGAATTTTAAAGTGACTTTTGAGGTATGAAAATTACCAATTGATGGTTAAATATATCTTAATAACCTCAATGTCCTCAATCACCACCTACAACAGTATGTTAGAGATAGTTACAATGAGGTTTCTCAAAGAGATATAGTATGAGGATGGGTTGCACAAGTTATTGGTCTAAGAAGTGACTAAATAAGAGATAAAACATATTGTAAAATGTATTTTCATGGCCTATTAAAATCATATTTAACATAATCAAACAAAAACACAAGGTCAAATGAGGAAAACTCAGTCATAGGCATATTGAAAACACATGTAGCTTAAGTTAGTCTAAAGAAAAATGCATCTATAAGCCTCTAGAGGAAATATCTAACTATGAAAATTGGTATAGGTGGTGATAATTAGGGGTTATAAATTATAATGGTATTGGTTAGGTAATACTAAGAGTGAAATCATCCACTATTTTGTTACATTCACTTATATATCTGTTAATAGTCAACATGGAGCTAGGCAGACTTTTTAGAGGTCATAAGGTTTGGTAGAGGGTTTTAACTTCATGACAGACTTTTAAAGGAAATTTAAGGTCTTTATAAGTATTGATACACTTGGTGAGAGTGATCACCTTCATATTTTCATGAAAATCATGTCCTTGAGGTCTAACATAGTCAAACATGCCTAAAACCCTTGAGAGACCTTGTCATCATTTTGAACTCTTCCATGGGATTTATCTTCATTAATGAGAATTGGGATAGTGTGGAGAATAATTCAAAACATTTAAGTAGGTGTTATACAAAATGGAATGAAATAAACTTGTATTTTTGGGCTCTTAAACCTTCCTTTCTACTTGCACCGTCCATGACAACCAATCGAGGCACAACTTCACCACATAGACATATTTGCACATATTTTGAATGGGAGTCTGAGATTATCATGGTTTCCTAGGGGTTAAATTTATTTCATATCTATGGAAATATACTTTCCATCAGGGGTCAGTAAATTATGAACTATTGCTAAGAAGTTGTGGACTCTTAAAACCCTTACAAAACCTTAAAACCTACTTGATGGACTAAATATGATTAAATGTGAATTAAATTGATGTGTTTTATATATTAAATTATTTTATTTCCTTCTCAACTTCCCTGAGCACCTCCATCTCATGTTGGTTACCACGTGCAAAACTCTTATTATACAGACTAGCCAAATGAGGCTATTTTAAGTCTGTAAGCAAATAAATGAAGGGTAATTACACATTTAATGAATTTTATAATCAATATGGGGTTATAAACTTACTAAATAACATTTATATAATCATCTAAAAGGATACTTTTGGTCATTTATATAGGTAGATAGGTCTACGAGTCAAAATAAGAAGCTATGTACATGCAGGTTAAAGGTGTATAGATTGATCAAGCCAATTTCATGAATCTAAAAGATTTAATAAGGGTAATTCAAGTCCTAATATCTATATAAGATCCTTTCATCTCATCATAAAGTCAAAATATTAAAAAACTATGCATACACCTATGCTTGTCTATTGACACCACTAAATAATGCCATCAAGAAGGGGTAATAAAAGGCAACTAAGGTCATGAATGAACTTAGAAATATTAATTAGAATCATCATCAAGTACTAATAGAATTTAATATCATATTTTATCCATAAAATAAGCATTATCAGTGATCATCTTGGCCTTAGAACACCAAACATGCTCAGAAAGCATGTTCTCCACTTTGAGAGGTGACTTCACATGCTCACCATGGTATGGATATTTTTCATGGGAGTTTGAGTAATTTTTGAGAGGTAGAGGGAATAATACACTAATTTTTTTTGGCATTGTTTCATACATTCAAATTCCAATCTTTATGAATCATCATTAAGAACCTTGAGAACTCTAAAACCCTTATTATAGACATGTTTGTGAAGAATTGAAGAATAATGCATCCAAAATGATTTAATTCACCTAAATCATCAACTAAACTCTAATATATTCATGTGCATGATAATTTTCTATAATAAATTGTGTAGACATGGTAGAAAATAGGGTTTTTTAAGGAAAAAGTGTAGAAATAGAAGTATAAGATAGTTTAAGATGATTCAAATATTGGAAAATTAAGTTTGGGACTTATTATAACTTATAAAATCATTATATACTCAAAATAATTCCTTAAAATTCCTCTATTGGTCTCTTTAAAACATCTAGTTTGTAGATATGAAAGACATATTGACCTAGTCAACTAGTTTGACCAAATTGTAGGTGTTGCTTGCCTAGGAGGACTATTTCATGATGTGGGTCATTTATTCATGTATCAAAATCACTATATTTTTAGTTTATAATGGTCTAATTTAGGTTATTATGTCCATAAATTTCAATTAGTTAGGATATTAGGCCTAATTGACCTAGTAGACCTATTTTGATCAATCAAGTAAAGTGGAAAATGGAATTAAAAGCTATTTATGAGAGTTTATGTGGAGTTATCACACTTAATTAATCATATTTAGGTGGAATTTACATGATATAACTATTATCTAAGTTCAAATCACATGCATACTTGACCTTCCATTACAAATCATGAGTTAACTAATCGTTAACTAACAATCAATGCATGTTCCAAGTCTTAAAGCAAGGAGTCATTCACTTAACTTAATATTATGTTAAGAGGAGTTATTTTATAAATAATCATGTATCATGATTCAATTTTTTTTAGCAAGTGAACTATGGCCCACTGCTTTGTTTTCAATGCCAAAGAGCTCATTCCAGTAGCATGTAAGAACATTAAACAAGAAGAGATCTTTGGAGGATTGTTTACAATGAGTGATAAATAAATTAATACTTGAGTTTATTATCATAAATGAATATTTATTATCTCCTCTATTCTAAATTATTCTTCTCTCTTCTCATGTTCTATATATTCTAGATTTTAGGCCTATTTTCAATATCCCTCTCTTGGGCATGAGGAAACTTTGCCAAGATTGAACTTTGTAACCTCTTGAATCAATAAAATGAACTATTGAATCATCTCAATGATGGAATTATAGTGTATATATGCTTGTTTATATGCATATAAGTGGTATGAATCTTCCCTTAACATGTCATTTCCACACCTATAATTTGATAAATTGGCTTATGTAGGTTATATGAAGTGTCAAATTTTGGTGACCAGATTTGAAGTGTAACAAGGTTGAAAGTGTCTTAAATCATACCTATTTATATTTACCACCAAGTTATTATTTTTCATCAAGACCTCCATATGAAATATTATTGCGTAGGAATCCTTATATTTAGTCTTTTAGTCCATTTCTAGTTCATTAGTGTTCTATAAGTATAAAATTGAGTGGATGAACTAGCAATATAGGTGTATCACCATCACTAGAATAGGATTTCCCTTTAAGTTATCTTCCTAATTCTTTTCACCCCCAATCAAATTATATTTTATGAAAATGATTCAATTTGATATATTAGAGGAACTATACTTATAATCTAGAGGTTTGGTCTAAGACACAGGTATCTCCAGCTTTGAAGGAGATCTAAGCAATCTAGTTCAACAAAGTGCAACTTGGGTTGATAATAGTGTTCTTACATGCCTAGTGGGACATAGATTCAACCATTAGATTATTCATTTTTAGTATCTTGGTATTTAAAATAAATTTAAAGCACTCATATGGTCCTAATCTCTAAGGTAAAGGGAAACACTTATTTATACATTCATTGATTTTCATGTGTTTCCTAGGCTATGGCAGCCTATGGAGAAAATTTTAGTCGTTCATTATTTATTAATAGACCTATGATCTTTCCTAGTTCCAATATGATCCTTATCTATCTCATCATCATCCCTATTATCCCTACAATGATCCATATTCACTTTATGATGATCCTCACCAACATATATAGAACCTTACCAATAGTATGGTGGTTCATACCAACCCTATGATAACCCACATGAACCTTGTTATCCTCCATATGATCCATGTAAATTCTAAGATCAACCACCCTTCTAAGACTCACATAATTTTTATGATGAGTTTGAGGAGATGAAGAGGGTGCAACAAATCATTGATGAAGAAATTTTAACCTTCAAACAAGAATAAGCAGGTGAACAATTTCAAAATTCACTACCTCGTACTACCCCATGCCACTACCCATGGATTACAACTCCATCTCAATAGGAAATTTATCCAATCATGCCCCAATCTATAATATATTCAATACAAAATGTTCCTAAACTAAAGTTTCCAACTTGGAAATAATTGTAACAATCAAGCATAAGCTCAAGTGTTCAATTCAAGGACAAGCCTAAGATCATTCAACCCCAACCCCTCCCTCCTCAAGAGACCAAGGCATTCATCTCATCAAATTATATTCAAGGATAAATGTAGCCAAAAAAGACGTGATGGTTTTCAAAGTTAAGCAGCCCCATGAGCAGAATCAAGCATCTATGGCAACACCATTGGATTTGTCTCATCCTCTTGAGTAATCATACATCAAGGTTACATGGTGGTTAATCAAGTTTTTTCATTTATCCCAAAAAGAAATATTTTGAAATCAATTTAGTTATTTTAGGTTATTTGTCATGTTTCAATAAGTGAATAGCACAAGCAATAGTTTGCTACCTTGTTGTTGCGTTTATCTATGCGTTTATTCAAAGAGAGGTGTTTCAAAGTAAAAAATATGTTCGGTAGTCTAAGAGAGTCATTAAAGCCATATTTTCATGTTTTACACTATCATTATCATAAAAAAATTAGTGAGTTATTTTGACTAGTAGGCTGGTCAACCCTTATGAGTCACCAAAAATGTTGGCAATTTGGCTTGTAAATGCTAAAAGCAACCCTTATAACTTGAAACCTTTCATGGCACTATTACAAGCCTCTACATGGTGGTCTACTATAGGTATGTTGACTAAAAGTGAAGGTTTTGATTCTTTTAATGATAAATTTGGAGTCAAAAGGCTATTAAATCATCCAAAATACCTTTAATTACTTTCATATTTATGTCATTACCTTAATTCAAAAGTCTTATGTTTTGGATCCATCTCTTTATGTAAGTCTAAGTCATAGAAATGACTCCAAGAGCTTCCACGTGCCATAATTTCCACTATTTTTATTTGAAAAATAATTTTAATTAGTTTAACATGTCCTTTGACTCATACTCTTCTTTGTCTTACCCTAAATTCATGGTTCCAATCTTGAAATATGAAGAGTTTTCAAGAAAGGCCATTTTCCATGTATTTTCATGTAGGAGTACAAAATTGTACAACCTTTCCATATAGAAAATATCATGATATTAAATAGGATTTAATAATAGGTGTTTCAGAGAATATTCAAGGTAAAAATACCTCATAGAGACCCAAAAATGGTTCCCTTCATTCACCTTGCTTATTTTCACATCAAGAGAGCCTTTCAGGTTTGTAGATGGTACAACCATGAGAGAGAAAATCAAGGTCTAGAATTTTTGGCAGAGGAAGGGGCCTGAGAGAGATTATAGATATGGTAATTGGTTCTCAATTTCCATATATATATATATATATCCTTCATGAACCATCCTTAACATTCTAAGGCACCCACTATGCCTTTTTCATCCAAGCAAGCAACCAATCTTCTGATATTTCTCCTCATCTGGGCATCATGACAGAAAAAGTCAAGTTTGAGGAGTTTGTCAAGAACATAAGACACCTTCCCATGAAATTATTTATATTATTTAACATTTTTGAGGTCATATGGATCTCAATAATATAATACATGGCTAATTTTTAGTTTGCAAGTAGTTTGGAAAAGTTGTATAGTTCAGAGGTTGATCCATGTATTTCATGATTCTTCATGACATGGTTTGTAGGTCTCCTTCATGTTTTTGTGTTCCTCATTCAAGATTCTCAAATATTCCTCAAATATCCACAACAAGGGATCCATAAATCACCTTTAAACCTCTTCACAGTCATACTTTAGCAAAGATTAAGGAAAGTTAGCATATGTTAAGGTTATTAGCAGATTCTTAGGTTTCTATTTATAGTAGTATATTCCTCTCAAAAGCCTCAAAAGTTGTATGATAGATTAGTCTACATGCCTATTATCCCTAAGAGTATACATGACTATCAAGGTATTAGATTCATGAGTATTTTCACATCCTTCTTATGTCATCCCATTTCATACTCTTTTCACTACCTTTCATCACTATTTCAAGCCCTTCACTTCATCTCCTTTCTCATATCCATGTCAATCACCATCTTATCACTTCTAATTAACTTTAATCTCATGTATTCACTACCAAGAGGATTCAAGAGGGTTTTAAAATAATCATAGTTATGAAAATGTGGTATGTAAACCTTAATATTGTGTTAAATAGTGAAAAATATCCACTTATAGCCAATAAAGAGCATAGTCAAGAGCTTAACATGGAAGGTTGTAAGAAGGGAAAGAAAGAGGTTATATCCTTGAAGGTATTTTTTCATTCCTCTATCCTCAAGTTGTCATGAATGAATATTAGGATCATAAACTCTATTGGTGTGACCTTTTTAAGGTCCAATTCCAACTTTATTTGTATAAATGAACCCTACATAGTTAGCTATAGTCGTGATAATGAAAGTGATGAGATCAAGCATGAAAACAAGGAGAAGTTTGAGGAATTTGAATGGAAATTTAAAATGAGTAGGATTTCAAGATATGGTGAGAGCATTCAAGTGACTTTGGAGGTCCTTTAGTGTTTTTCAAGGCCTGAAATGTTGTCACAGTTTGTATAAGGGCATGATTTTAATGCATAGTCAAGTTTATGATGGAGAAAGGTCTATTTTCAAGAAGGTAGATAAATGAGTGTGAAAAACACAATGTGATAAAGATATCTGCATAAAACTTGGCTCAAAGTAAAACTCATGGTATGGATAATTTATAATAGGTCATGTTCTCATGAGAATGATCACCTATAATAGGGTTGAATCCCTCTTGAAGTATGCCAATCCAAGATCAAGATTGTGAGTAGGGTTGTCATGTCTTTAGGATCCAATAGGGTTTCTACCCATGTTGAGAGTCATATAATAAGGTGATATTGATCACAATTAGGTCCAATTATTGCAAAAGGATGTCTCAATCTATACAATAGTCAACATCACCTACACCCTTCTCAAAAAGACAAACCTATCTCCAAGTTACAAAGAGGATTGAATCAGAATAGTCTATGAGGGTTTGTGAAAAATATTAAGGATTAATAAGAATAATTAAAATATGAATAAGTTTAGGGTATGAAAATTTAATTTCCAAACAAGATCTATAATCAAATTCAACCTTGAAATGAGTATATATAACCATACTATGGTCAATTATATTGACCTATCCACATACCTTGAAGGTGAAATTCAAGACCAAATTCATTCAAGAAGGTAGTATGTGAGGTCATATATTTATTCAAATGGAAATTTTACATCATAAAACCTCCATTAAGATCATAATCTCCACTAAAATTACTACCAACTCATGAAGTTATAGTACACATGATTGTGTAAGGATTAAGACTATTTAAGAGCCTAAGAACACTTTTTGAAGAGTAAATATGCTAGAGAAAGAGATTATATGACATATAAAGTGACTTGGGAGGTTTTAAAAGTACCAATTGATGGTGAAATATATCTTAATCACCTCAATTTCCCCAATCACCACCTATAGTAGTATGATAGAGACAGTCATAATAAGGTTTCTTGAAGAGATGTAATATGAGGATGGGTTGCATCGGTTCTTGGTCCAATAAGTGACTAAAGAAGAGATAAAACCTATTTTAAAAGGGTTTTTAATGGAATATTCAAATCCTATTTAAAATCCTAAAAAAAATGCAATTTCAAAGGAGGAAAACTCAGTCATAGGCATATTGAAAACACAGATAACTTAAGCTAGTCTTAATAAAAATTCATCTATAAGCCTCTAAAGGAAAGATATAACTATTAAAATTCGTGGATGTGGTGATCATGAGTGGTTATAAGTTAAAATTGTCTTTTTTAGGTCATACTAAGAGTGGAATCATCCACTATTTTGTTAGTCACCTACCATTCTATTGATAGTCAACATGGAGCTAAGCAAAATTCTTGGAGGGCTATAAGGTTTGGTAGAGGGTTTGAGATTAATGAGAGTGTTTTTTAAGGAAATTTAAGGAGTTTCTAAGTATTCATACACTTGGTTAGAGTTATCACCTTCATATATTCATGAAAATCATGCCCTTGAGTGCTAACATAGTCAGATAGGCCTAAAACCCTTGAGAGACCCTACTATCATTTTAAACTCCTACATGGGATTTATATTCATTGATGAGAATTGGGATAGTGTGAAGGATCATTAAAAAAAATTAAAGAGGTGTCAGATCAAATGGAATGAAACAAAATTGTCTATTTGGGATCCTAGACCTTTTCTACTTGTATAGTTTGTGATAACCAATCGAGGCATAAATTCACTAGGTAGACATGTATACAAATATTTCACATGTGAGTTTGATATTTTCAAGTATTTTGAGGGGGTAAATTTAATTCATATCTATTTCAAGAGGTTTTCCATCATGGGTCTATACACTATGAACAATTGCTAAGAAGTTATGGACCCCTAAAACCCTTACAAACCTTGAAACCTACTGAATGTACTAAAGATGCCTAAAAGTGAATTAAAATGATGTGTTTGAACTATGAAATGATATTTATGGTCTTATAAACTTCCTTGAACACCTCCATGGCCTGTTGATTGACAAGTGCATAACTCTTACTATATGAACTACGAAAAATAAGGCTATTTTAAGCCTATAAGAAAATAAATGAAGGATAATTACACATTAGATGAGTTTGAGAAGAAATATGGGGTAATAAATTTCTTGAAGAACATTTCTACAATAATTTATATGGGTCTCTTTGGTCATTTCCATAGGTAGATAGGTTTGAAGGTCAAAATGAGAAGTTATGTGCATGCAAGTTGAAGGTATATGGATTGATCAAGACAATTTCATGACTCCAAAAGACTTAATAAGGGTCATTTATGTCCAAAAAACTATATAAGATCCTTTTAACTCATCATAAAGTTAAATTACTAGAAAACTATTCATACACCTATGTTTGTCTTTTGATACCACTAAACAATGCCATTAATAAGGGGTAAAAAAGGGCAAGCAAGGTCATGAATTCACTTCAAAATATTCATGATAATAATCATCAGGTCCTAATATAAGTGTATATTATATTTTAGCCATAGGAGAAGCACTATTAGTGATCATCTTGGCCTTTGAACACCAAACATGCTCAGAAATCTTGCTTTCCACTCTAAAAGGTGACTTCACATGCTTGTCATGGTTTAAATATTTTTCATGAGAGGATAAGAAAATTAGGAGAAGTAGAGAGCCTAATAATATAGTGTTTTGTGTCATTATTTTAGACATTCAAATCCTAAGCTTTATGAATCATCTTTAAGAACCCTAAGCACTCTAAAACCCTTGCAAAACCCTACTACATACCTGTTTATGAATAATTGAAGAAGAATTCATCCAAGTTAAGTGAATTCACTTGAATACCACTTGGATCATCAATTAAACTATTAGAGTTTCATGCCTATGATAATTTGATGTATGAAATTGTATAGAGGTGGCATAAAATAGGGGGTTTGATGAAAAAGTACATAAATAAAGGTACAAGATAGTTTAAGATGATTCCAATCATTGGAGAATGAATTTTGGGACTTATTATATCTTATAAAATAATCATATGCTAAAAATAATGCCTATAAATGTCTCTATTAGTTTCTTCAAATCAGCCAGTTTGTAGAAATGAAAGATGGATTGACCTAGTCTACTAGTTTGACCAATTTGTAGGTGTTACTTGCCTAGGATGAACTATTTCATGATGTGAGGAATTTATTAACATCTCAAAATCAATATATTTTCAGTTTTTAATTTTTTCATGTAGGTTCTTATGTCCATCAAGTGCAAGAAGTTAGGCTACTAGGCCTAATTGGAGTAGTAGACCTATTTGGTCAATCAAGTAAACTGGAAAATGGCATTGGAAGCTATTGATGAGAGTTGATATGGAGTTATCACATTTAATTATTGATATTTATGTGGAATTTACATGAGTTAAATGGTCTCTATTTTTCAATCACATGCATACTTGACCCTTCAATGACAATATGAGTTAGTGAATCCTTAACTAACAATCAATGCATGTTCCAAGTCTTAAAGCAGGAAGGAGTCATTCACTTAACTTGATATTATGTTATGAGGAGTTATTTGATAAATAATGGCATATCATGATTCAAAAGGAGTTTTAACAAGTGAACTATGGCCACCACCTTTTTTTCATTGCCAAAGAGCTCATTCAAAAAGAATGCAAGAAAATTAAACAAGAAGAGATATTTGGAGGACTTTTTATAATAAGTGATAACTAAGTTACTGCTTGAGTTGATTCTCATAGATGAATATTTATTATCTCCTCTATTCCAAATCATTCTTATCTCTTCTCATGTTTTATATATTCAGGATTTTGGGCCTATTTTCAAGATCCCTCTCTTAGGCATGGGGAAACTCTACCAAGATTGAACTTTGTAACCTATTGAATCAATAAAATGGATTATTAAATCATCTATATGATGAAATTATAGTGTATATATACTTATTTAAATGTGTATAAGTGTGATGAATATTCCATTAACATGTCCTTGCCACACATATATGTTGATGAATTGTCTTATGTAGGTTATATGAAGAGTTAAATGTTGGTGATCAAATTTGAAGTGTAACAAGGTTGAAAGAGTCTCAAAGTAGACCTATCCCTCTTTACCTCCAAGTTATTTTCATTCATCAAGACCTCCATGCGAAACACTATTACATAAGAATCCTTAGAGTTAGTATTTTATTCCATTTCTAGTTCATTAGTGTTCTACAAGTACAAAATTGAGTGGATGAACCAATAATATAGGTGTATCACCATCACTAGAATAGGATTTCCATTTTAGTTATATTTTAAACTCTTTTCACCCCAAAGCAAATTATATTTTAGGAAAAGGATTCAATTTGATATATCAGAGGAGCTAGCCTCAAAATATAGAGGTTTGTTCTAAGATACAGGTATCCCACAACCTATAGACCAATCCAATATTAGTTTAGGTTGGAAGGAGATATGAGAAATATACTTCAACAAGGTGAAACTTGGGTTGCTAACACTATCCTTGTAATAGAGTGACCTCTACTTGTATCCCTACTACCCATCTAACTCTAGCCATGTGGGTAATTCTATCAAAGGATAACTCTTTCCATGCAAATACCTCACCCCCTCATATTCCTGATAGGAGCACCACCTAAGTAGCAACTTGCTCTAAACTCTAAATCTCCCTAGAAGCCTATCCAAATAAATGAAACTAGCCAACATGTGATCTAACTACTGGTGTCACTGGATCTGGTATTCGTGTGACATCCTAATGGGGAAGCATAAGGTTTAAAATATCATAGTGGGTCTTCTACCAGATTTCTCTACCCTATCTCCTTTGTCATCACATATGAAAAATACAAACCAAAATAACATCAAATTTCACATGTATATGAAAATATATATTGTGTGTGTGTGTGTGTGTGTGTGTGTGTGTGTGTGTGTGTGTGTGTGACTAGTACCTAGCATGTGTATCATTACCTTTATGAAAATAATATGATGTTAGAGTATGTATTTCTCATGTTATCTACTGTATTAGCTATATATATCATCCTTTTATGAGTTTGTCCTATGTGAGGATTTATCCCACATTAGTTAGTTAGGCTAGTTCTGTGTTTTGCCTTACCTACTTATGAAAGGGCTTTCTTTTATACTAGCATATCTTATTTCTGAATAACACTTGATTTGATTTGTTTTACAATAAATTGTATGTAACTTCATTAAGTAATGTTTTTGGTGTTATCACTTTTGAATCTTGAATTGGAATGCTTATTCACCATTCCTAACATGGTACCAAAGCTTTGAGGTGTTTCATCCATCTGCATTGCTACATTTTACTTCAAAAACTTCCATTGCCATTATTTCTTCCCTTGTCATATATCCTCAACATTTTTTTCCTCTTATAGATCTGACACTTTTATTGAAGATTTAAATAAACTATGTGATTTTTTATTCTTGGAGGGAAGGTGGAGAGGAAGCATGGGAGAGGGAAGGTGGATCATTGATTTACCTTAAGTAGAGAGGTGTGTGTGGAGATCTACTTGTGGTGCTATTTTTAAAGACTTTTTGAAGCTTTTGCATTGAATTCTTCATGATCTAAAGCATTGAATTAGAGGAGCCTTTTTGGTTTCAAATCTACTTCTCATAGTTTAGCATTAGAAGAGAGAGGGAAGAGGCATTGGAATCCTTATTTCTGATGGTGCATTGGTTTTGTTTTTTCTTTCCTTGTTTGTAGAATCTGAAAGTGGCATTGGAAAGGAAGACTACCAACGCTACGACATTGTCTTTTTTACTTAATAATTGCATTGTAAGGGCAAGGTGTTGCATTGGATTTTAGTGAAATTATGTTAGAATATTCCTTTTGACATCCCTTTACATTGAACTAAAGTAGATCTACACTTTTGGCATCAAAATTTGAGACTAATGCATTGGAAAGAGGTGTTTGTCAAGCTAAGGTGTTAGAAGGAAAGAATATTATTGTATAAGGCATTTAAAATCTACTAAAATCCAAGGTGTTAGATCTGATATTCCCACTACATTCCATCTAAAGCCTATATTTTCTATCTTCTACATTGAAACTAGCATCCTCTCCTTTGGCAAAGCATTAGAACCTGCTAAGATCTATAGTTGCAAAAAAGGCATCCTTAACTATATGATTGTTGCCATTATTTATTTTATTCTCATTTTTTGTGTGGAGTAATGAAAGTGGAATTGAAATTTTTTCTTATATGATCTTTTAAATTTCATCTAGTGTGTAAAGATCTACATTTTTTTACTTTGGCATCCTTTTTTTAAGAAGAGTTGGATCTGGAGCATTGGAGTTGAGATCAGTGCTAAAGACAACAATATTATTTCTTTTCCTCTCATAAACACAATAGATTTTATTCTTTATTTTATTTCCAAACTATATTTTTTGCCTCAAGAGGAAACACAGTTTGCTTATATAAGCATATTGGTAATCAGATAGATATTTTTTCATTTTCATTGGAATTTATAAGTACGTGGTTCAATACTAGTTCTAAAGAGTGGTTGTGCAACTATATTCTTTTCTGAGTTGGTCACTAAAATCCATTTGTAGTATTTTTTTAATGTTTTGACCCATTTTATGGGAAATCATAATGCCTATAATGTTTGAACCATAACTCATATTTGAGTTCTATTTTTTCCAAAAGTGCATGGTTTTATATTCTTTATCCATTGGTATCATCATTTTAAAAAAACACTACTTTTATAAAGTGCCAAATTGGGGGGGTCCTTAATACAATTTTTTAGGGGTTATCTCAATGCTTATTTTGTGTACCCTTTTGCATTCTTTTTACTCTTTGGTGTTTTTTTAGCATAGATTCTACTTCTGATATTAACCATTGTGATCCTTTAACTACACATAATTACCATACATGGAGACCTCAAATGTAAACAATCATAAAGCGTAAAGAATTATGGTCCCTAATGAATTAAACTTAACCATAGTTTACATGTGAATTTGAAATTTTTTTACACCAATGTAAGTTTGAAGAGTGTATGGGTTTGATTGGGGGTTATGTGACTAATAGTATTTTATTTCATTTGGATGGATGTGATTCTCCATTCAAATAATGGGCTAAGATAAAGGGTTTATTTGGGAAATTAGAATGATTGAGAGACATGTGGTTTGAAGTGGAGATAACTTCACTCAATCTAGATGACTTTAGCTCTATTATAGAATACTTCACTAAGTTTAATCATTTGTTGACAAAGTTGAAGGGGAGTGGATGAGATAATAAGAATGAAGAGTTTGTGTACTTGATTTTGTTTAAGTTGAGTAACCCATTCCAAATCTTTTCTTCTACCTTTTTCTCTAGCATGGATGCCTTATGTGCCATATTCAAAATTCCATATCTAAAGTTGTTTTATGAGAGACTTACTAAGGAGGAATCTAAATTGACTCACCTTGAGTCTTCCACCTCTCAAAAATTAGTAGTCGCATCACATCCTAAGAAAAATGGAAAAACTAAGGGTAGGAAGAAGAACACTCCTCCTCCATCTCAAAATGCACATAAGCCCAACACTACCACATCTAAACCAAAATCATCTTCCAAATCTAATAATAATCCTAACCTATCTTGCTCCTATTTTGGGGGGAATGGTCATGAAGAATTTAGGTGTTTTAAGAGAATGCAATCCTTAGAGGATGTTGTTAAGAAACATAATATTTATATCTCCACTCTTTATCCATCTCATGAGTATGTAAAAACACTTAATTTTGTCACGAGATCATATTTACCTATATTAGATAATTGGGTTCTAGATTCTGGTGCTTCACACCATATGAATTATTCCAAGGAGTCCTTTGTATCTCTTGGTATGAGTTCTACTTCAAACATTGAGGTTAGAGATTCTTCCTTAATTTTTGTTAAAGGGAAGGGTGGCATATAGCTATATGGTGGCCACATCAATGATGCATTGTATTTTCCAAACATCACCATCAATCTACTTTCAGTTTATCAGATTTGGCATTTTAGTTAGGGCAAGATAGTGACTTTCACACAATAGGGTGCTGAAGTTCAACCTTTGTTAGATCCACACACACTTATTGCATAGGGTGTTGTTAATCATAGTTCTTGACTCTATTATTTTGAGGGTTTTGATTATACTCCTCCTATATGGATGTGTTTAGATTCTCATGCAAATTTTGAGAGTCAGATTTAGAATGAGAGATTTGGACACCTAAACTACAAATATTTAAAGGAGTTGAGCATTCATAGTATGGTAGAGGGTCTTCCTATAGTTTCATGTCTTGATGGAGGTTGACCTGGTTATGCAATGGGGAAAAAACACTAGGATCCATTCTTTAAGGGTATGTCCATGAGATATTATTCACCACTTGAGCTTGTGCATAGTGATTTGATGGTATTTCTTATTCATTCTTTCAATGGGCTAAGTATGCACTTACTTTCATTGATAGTTTCTCAAGGGATCCTTGGGTTTATTTCTTCAAGTTCAAGAGTGATGTATTTTCTCACTTCAAAGTATTTAAGTCTTTGGTCAAGAAATATTCTTCGAGTTACATCAAGAAGCTTCATATAAATAATGGGGGGGAGTAATTCGATCAAGAGTTCTCTAATTTTTTAACAGCCCATTATATTATTCACCAGCATTATGTTTCACATAATCCACAACATAATGGCTTATTAGAATGGAACAAACTAATTCTGAAGGGTATGGATAACTACATGATGCATTCATGGGATTTACCTCCTATCTATTGGACAAAGGTAGTTAATTATGTGAACTACATTGAAAACCACACACCATATCAAGAACTTGATCATATGACTTCAAAAGAGGCTTGGTTTGGAACCAAGCTTGATGTCTCATTTTTGAGTCTTTGGGAGCCTTGCTTGGGCATTTGTATCATAGAATAAAAGTAAAGCATTGGTTAATAAAATAAAATCTTTGATTTTTTTAGGGTATTACGAGGACATGAGAGTTTATCATCTTTTAGTTTTTGATACTCATTATTTTCATTTTCAAACACATGTATAGTTTGATGAACACTTTACATCTCATGATTCCTCATCTTCTTCCATGCCTTCTTGTTTCGATGATTCACCTCTTCTCAAGGATTCATTCTTTGAGCATTTCATTTAGGATATTCCTAATGATGTTATAGAGGATGAGGATCATATTCACATTAATTTTGCCACTATGCCTTGGTGGACACGTACTATAATTTCTAAGGAAGCACCTTTCATACAGGATCTTCCACTTACTTAACATCATCATGCATATTATATGGGTACTAGACATTTGTGTTAGGCATTCTCTAAGGACCCACAATATTTTTTAGAAACTCATGGGATACGTGAGTGGGATGATGTAATGACATATGAGTATTATTCATTGATGAATAATCACACTTGGAATTTGGTCACTCTTCCTAAGGGAATAAAGTTGGTTAGGTGTGTTTATATACCTAGATGTATCAACAGGTTCATATAGTTTTTAATAAACACTTATCATTTTTGGATTCAAATAATCCATTGCATGAATTATTGGTTGTGATCTTATTGAGATCTGTGGTGGAGTAGTAGCCAAGCTAAATGACTGTTTCATAAAATAAACATGTAAATGGTTGTTGGGAGTAACCATGGTCCTAAATATTTATGAATATGAAATTAATCTGAACTAAGTCCAATGAATGATGTCCAAACCCTAAAATCTATCCCTAATCTAACATGAATACTTACAATAAAAAGCTAAACTACAATGATCTAGTCAAAAAGGAGAAAAAGGGAGGGTAGGGAAGAAAGAAGGTATTTTTGATCTTCAATCCAAACACTATAATAAAGATTAAATTTCATCAAGACATGCATTAAACCAATATATATCATGAAATTTCATAGGCATGGATCCTACTATATATCAGACAAATGTTTAAGGAAAGGTAATGCAAATAAGAAATCAAGTTTACTTCCATAGGAAAATAACTTTTGCACATCTTCAAGAAAAATAAAAGAGAATGAAATGAACGTAAGATCTTTCAATCAACCTAGCATAAGCACAAATTGACAACTATGTATTAACATATGCACATCTAGGATCCATAAAAATAATTCAAATCAAATATCAAACTAGATAACTGAAGAAGCAACTAGGATAACAAACACATAGATAAATATTGGACAAACTTTGTATAATTACTTGCTTTTGCTACTTTCTCCAAGTTTACAGAGTAATTTTGGCTCTAAGAAATCCCCCCTTTTATAATTGGCAATACATTTTTTATATATACAATTCATGAGATATGCCAATCATTCTTTCTCAACATGTAATTGGACAAGTGTCAACATGTAACTAGACAAGTGTCAACATGCAACTAGACAAGTGTCATAGAAAAGTATCACTTTATAAATGCTTTAGTACCAATGACCTTCTTTAAATATGATAACCTAACATGAATATGTATTACATATTTCTCATTTATTTACAAAATAAAATATTCCTTTTCAAAATATTAAACAAGCTTAGTTACCAAAGGAATATACCTTATCTAACTTAACTTCTAGACCCTAAGGCTAATGCAGTTCCCTGTCACTATTGAGTCCGCTCATTTATCTTAAAAAATGACCTTTTGATGCTTCCAAACAAGTGTCATTATTTTATTCAATCTTGAACCCAAAATAAATGCATACCATTGATCTCTTTTTACATGATTAAACATAAGCATGCCACTTGGCAGCTCCATAGGCTCTTTGAACTCTTTTCATCACTCAAGTGCCATCATGCTAAATGGAAGATTCTCACTCAATCTGAGCTCTATTGAAAATGTTCATCTTCATTCACTTCATCAATCTCTAGATGCATGATAAATGATGAACCATTGATCTATTAGATCATTAGCTGAGATCATGACACCTGTCACTCTCATATTTATTCTTAGTAGCTTTGACATGTTGACTCATGCCCTTCATTGGATCTTTGGTCTGTTCGATGAGATGGTGACACTTTTCACCCTCACATTGATCTTATAACCCTTTGACATTTCAAACCCTTACTCTCTATTGGATCTTTGATTCTTGAATCAATATGCACCATTGATCTAACACTTAAATTATTGACTTACACTCCTTTCCCTTAGGTTGTTGATATATTTTGAAGCCCCCCATGATCTTTCCACCTATTTCCTTTGGGTTTATCTATTTCTATGAACATAAAATCTTAGTTAATACTTTGGAAATATATAAAGCCCTAGCCTAAAGTTTTGTTATATTAACAAATATAATTTAAAACTTAGTGTAAATTTTAAGCAAAGCTTAGAATATAATAAAAGAGCCCCTGAAAAAAGAACTTAGGATATAAAATTTAGCCTAAGGTTTTATTCATGTTAATAAACATGATTAAAAAATCTTAGGATAAAATTTTAATATAATAAAGTGCTCTTGGCATGATTAAACATAGGTGTGCCACTTGGCAAGATCTCAGGATCTCAATTTATTGAGTTATAACTTGGGAAAGGCTCCCGTGGATCATTGATCTATCATTTTGGCTTCTCAATATACTACCACTTGGCATTCTTATATCTCTCTAAAAATTTGATAACTTTATTAACTCTACCCTGTATTATTATATCTTTGATGTGCAAACAAACATGCACCATTGATCTTCTTTTGGACTTTATTGACTTTAAACCTTTCCCATGGGTCATTGATCTGCTTTTTGAGCTCTGAGATCTCACCACATGGAATTTCCTTGTTAGTTCATTCCTACGAGCATAAAACTAAATACATAAGTGTTTGGAGACTTAAAGGACTTAGCATAAAATATTCAGACTAAGGTTTTTATCGTGTCAATAAACACAATTAAAATTTTAATATAAATTCTAAGATAAGTTTGAAATGTAATAAAAGAGTCCCCTCGTTAATTATTCCCTATGAATCATTAAAGGACCTAACATAAATACTTGTGATTATGATCTTAGTGGTATTAATAAATACAACTAGGACCTAGGGTAAAGTTTTAAACTAAGTCTATAATAAAATGATTCCCACATAAATTCAAATAAAAATGACCTGCATAAATTTGAATCTTATTTTAAAAAATCTAAGGCTAAAAACATTTAGACTAAGGTTTTTACACAATTTAGACATAAATTCAATTAGATAATTAAGGGCCAAAAAGATAAATCAAAGGGTCAATTAATCATTAAAGTAGAAAACACTACATAATGTTGATCCAAAATGGACTCCATTAAACCTACAACATGGGAACACAAAAGTCAACATTAGTAATATTAGAAGGGGTAAAACCATGCTCACTTTAAAACATGTCAATTAATCTAAATGAAAACTAGGTGTGGATGATCTTCAAATAAAGACAATGTGTAAACATGTTAGTGATACTATGATCAAGTAAATTTTCAAATTTAAGATACAAATTTTCACAACTTAAAACAAGGGTTCCCATTTTTAAGAAATTTAGGTATGTTGATCTCAATAAAGGGCAACTTCTAGGGGAAACATAGCAATATGTTATAATTTAAAGACTCTAGTTTAAACTAATAACTAGGCTACTTATTCCCCTTGATTAGGCACTATTATTAAGATTAGTTCATGGTTAGAACAAATCTTGCACATATAAAATTAGGATCAAACATCAATACATAGCCATGCTATGTGTGTGATTTGATTCCACTTAATGATTTCCATAGGGTTTAGAGAACAACTTCTAGATTCATGACCTTAACCATTAATATTAACTTACAACATATTTGAATGTTCATCAAGAATCATGATTTAGCTTAGAGAAGGCTTAGACATTACTCTGCTACCAGCCAGACATTCATAGCCTTGACAAAGATACCTTTGGCTCCACTAAAGGCCTTTTTCCACTACCATCTAGGCATTTATAACCCCAATGGAGATTACTAGAATCACCTTTACTTGGAAAGCTTTTGAATTTTTCAATAATCTCTAATTTTTTTATATTATTTTTTAGATATTTTGCATTTCTAACAAAGGTTGGGAACTAGATATGCTATATTTTAGGATTTGGTCACATGTTTGATCTTTAAGCAATCATCCTTAGATGTAAAAATTATCCAAGACAATTAATATCTTTAATTCAAGTCTTTCACCCTACATGTACAATCCTTCTTAGAACCAAACTTATATCAGAACAAACTTTAAAATATCAAATAACAATTAACCTATTTATTAGTCTTTGTTAGTTTATCCAAACTATAACATCAAGCTCACATTTCAACAATCTATGATCAACCAATGTTGAGATGTCATACTTACATTTCTAAACTATAAAGTTATTGAGTAATTAGGTGAACTTTGAGCTGAGGGCTGTCTAAAAAGGCTTATTTATAATTAAGGAACAAATCAAATAAATCAAACACTCCAAACACAAATCAAAACACACAACAAGCAAATAAATATTTACAAGCACTACTTACAAACAAAGGACATGAAAGAAAGAAATAGGAAAGAAACTAATCTAGCCTACCTACACTAACTTTAGAAAGAACTTACCTCTAGAATCAAATGAAAAGTTATGTAGTCTACTACAAAACCTTGAAACATGATTGCTTCCATTTAATGGTCTCTTCTTGTGGATAGGTGCAGTTTTATGCTTGTGTCTTTTGGATGATGCAAATTAGCTTCCCATCTCCATTATCAAGTGCATGGACTGAATATATGTATCCAAAATCCAATCATCTTCTTCCCAAATTCTTATTTCTTGCATTAGGAAAGCTATTTCTGTTTCATTCAAAGACTGATCATGTCTTATCTCATTTTCCTTCCATGGTTGTATTGTAAACTCAACCAGTATGCTTGGACTGATGTCTTCATCTTGCTATGGGATCTCCAAAATATCATTGCCTTCTTGAAGAATAGTTATAATAGTACTTTATATAATACATTCCTCAATCTCCATATCAAGGGGTAATGGACTATCAATCCTGACACAAACTCTCCAATTCATCCCAAAAGGCTTCTTCATCATGATCAATAGAAAGGACATGAGATTCATTTGGAATATTACCATTTGAAACATGTTGATCACATATTTTTGACATTTTGGTGGAATCATATTAAATTTCTTGATCTTTTGCATTTGATTTATCCTCATCTTCTTTGCTTACAAGTGTTTCAATGACATCTTTAGGAACTCCATTCAACTTAGTTGTAACTTCTTCCATTGCTTCAGAAATGATAGGGTTTTCCTCCATGATTGGTATAGTAGATCCTTACTATGAAGTATCTTTAAATTCATCTCCCTCTTGAAATGGCAAATCATAGGTCTTTATCATAAGATTTATTTCATAAGATGTATATGTATCAAAAGAACTAGATGACCATGCAACATTATTACGAACCCTACAATAATTAGCCAAAGGCACATCACAAGTGTTTATGTCAAGCACATTCATAATTTCAAATGGCTCATTATTATAGTTATCTTTATTATTTTGAAACCCAGATGGGGTTTGGTTGAACCCCTAAATAGAATAGTTTCTATTAGAACCTTACCCATTGTTACCTAATTGCTTTTGTGTCTCAATAAAATCAATGCTTAGTTTTAGGACCATTTTTAATATGGAGTCATTTTCAATTTCATCTACCTCTAAATTATGAACTTGAGGACTACTTTCGACTATTGTCACTATAGATCTTTGATTTTTTGGATGAGATCCACTTGCAATGTTATTCAGGAATCCTAGGTTTTGACCAGGATGATGATGACTCGAAGGTAATTGGTTTAAAATAAGAGTTTGATTTAATGTAAGTATGCTCTGACTAACATTGGGCATGACATTCAACATGGGAAAATTAGGATTGATATTTGTAATGGCATATGCCATTTGACCCTGGGGTTTTATTTGGTCATTAATTACTATGAAATAGGAATTTGACTCAAGTGAGGGGGTTAGATCAAGTGTTATCTCAAAATTAAATCAAAATTAAAATAATACACTAACAAGCATGACTTATCTAGGCATAGACCCTAGGGGGAGCTTAGTAACAAACATACATATGAAAGAAACAACTAAAACATGAAAGAAACCTTCCTTCACCTTCCTTGGAGCTTCCAAATGGTTTTTAAAGTGGCTTTCTCAGCTTGTGCATCAAAGAGTCTTCATCAATGGAGTTGTTTGGTTCCTTCTCTCCTTGGTAGCTTGGGCTTGTGATGTATTTAACTTGGTTCAACAATTTTTCATAATAACACTAATTATATGAGGCTTTGGAATCATTTGTGTGTGGTAACTTTACATTATCCAAGCTTAAATTATGGTTGTGTGGCCTTGTATTTATAAATTTTTGCAAATTTTCAAAATTAACCTAGACTATACATCTCAAGATCAAGATGTGTGGCTAATAATCCATTCAATTTTGGAGGCCAAAATCAATAAATTCCCTCATATATATCTAGGATAGAGAGGCATTAAAGAGGCATGGGAAGGCTTAATTAGATATGTGTTACAATTATGGCCTGTGGATGCCACCCCATAGAAGGATGTCTTAAATGATGCAATTATTCAATATCAATTTCCATGAATGAAATATTCAACAAGTTCCATGTAAAATTAACTTAAGCTTTTGATTCAAATTAATTAGCCTTAATCATGATTTATCATTTTTGGTACAAATCTTGGCAATTGGTGCATAAATTAGTTAAAATAGTTAAAATATCATAATATTAGCTTAAATTTTGATTGGATTAGAATTAGGATGTGATGTTAGCTATGTTAGATTCATTATCTCATTTATGATCTTTCCAACACAATAATAAAGGCAGGTGTTTCATGTAATAAATTTGGTAGAAAAGAGCAATCTAGAGCACCCAAGTGTAAAAATATCATTTTGACTCAAAATGATCTGATCAAAGTTAGATATCTCATAAAATTCATTGCCCTATTTAGGGATACATTGGCCATAATCGGCACTTATATATAATAGGTTCAAATCTTTTAGCACATTTTAGTGTTTTTAGGCCAAATTATGCATTTTGGTATAAATTGGTCTAAATCTTGGTTGGAGGTTATTGGTGGCTAGTTTTAGATGTCTACAATTACCATAGATTCATCATAGGATAAAGCTAATATATTAATGACTCTAATAGATATTTTCAAAAACATAAATGTTAATAGATCTAAAGCATCTTTATAAATCTCTAAAGCTAAAGCTTTAATAGGTCTATAAAGATCTATAGTTCTATTCAACATCTTTTGAAATCTAGCTTTAAAAGATTTAATGGTTTCATTCAAATCCTTTTTTACAGTAATGAATTATTGATAAAGGACATATGGACTTATGATCTTTCCAAATTGATCAATGAAATGATTATTAAAATCATTCCAAATGATAATGAAATCATCAAGAAGGTTAAGAAACCAATCATATGCCTAATCTCTAAAAGTAAAAGGAAAAAATATATAGGCAACATCTTCATGACCAACATTTAACAATCCTAAGTTAGCTCTAAAGCACTTGATCTGTTCTTCAGTAGTCACAACACTAGTAGGACTAAAAGAAGGCAAACACTATTCAAGATTTCAAGGCAAACCATGTACCTAACTAGGCACATTGATAGAAGATCTACCTAACCACACCATACCTTGATGAATATCTTACTTTTGGTTATTCCAGATCCAAATCTTGTTCACAATTCAACATAGAAACCAAATCTTTGCAAAGATAAATGGATCCTTAACGAAGCTTGAGTAACCTTTGTAAAATTTTCACATAATTTTTCAAAGAATAGCAATATTTAGCTAAATAAGCCTAAATATTGGTCTGAAACTATGAATATTAGTGATCTTTACATAATTTAACCAAGAATAACACAAATATGAAAATAATCAATTGATCTTTGAATAAAATTCACTAATACTCAGCAAAGATACTTCAAATTCACAAAGCTTTAGCTAAATGCCCTCCTTCTACCACTAATTTTTTCTCTTGTTGATACACCTATATGTATCATTAGGTTCATATAGTGTTTAATAGATAGTTCTCATTTTCAGATCTAAAGAATCTATTGCATG
The DNA here is from genome assembly GCA_037957365.1 of Torreya grandis. Taxonomy (NCBI): domain Eukaryota; kingdom Viridiplantae; phylum Streptophyta; class Pinopsida; order Cupressales; family Taxaceae; genus Torreya; species Torreya grandis. The sequence goes on along the minus strand of JARHVA010001251.1, from coordinate 1,520,023 downwards.
GTTTGTTGGTTGTGATCTTCCTAAGATTTGTGGTGGAGTAGTGGCCAAGCTAAATGACTATTTCACAAAATGTAAATGTAAATGTTTTTTGGGAGTAATCATGGTCCTAAATCTTTGTGAAGATGAAATTAATCTAAAATAATTAAAATGAATGATGTAAAAAACCTAAAGTCTAACCCTAAACTAGCATGAATATTTACAATGAAAAGTTAAACTAGAGTGATCTAGTCAAAAAGGAGCAAAAGGGAGGGTAGGGTAGAAAGAAGGTGTTTCTGATCTTTAATCCAGACATTATAACAGAGCTTAAATTTTATTAAGACATGCATTAAACCAATATATAGCATGAAATTGCATAGGCACAAATCCTACTATATATCAAGAAAATTTCTAAGCAAAGGTAATGCAAATAAGGAATTAGGGTCACTTTAAAGGTTTACTTCCATAGGGAAATAACTTCTACACATCTTCAAGAAAATCAAAAGAGAATGAAATGAACCTAATATATTTTAATCAACCTAGCAAAAGCACAAATTGAAAACTCTACATTAACATGTGCATATTTAGGATCCATAAAAATAATTAAAATCTTGAATATCAAACCAGATAATTGAGGAAGCAACCATGATAATAAACACATAGATAAATATTAGACAAACTTTGTAAAATTCCTAGCTTTTACTACTTGTCCCAAGTTTACAAAGTAATTTTGGCTCTAAGAATTCCACCCCACCTTTTTACAATTGGCAATACCTCCTTTATATAGACAATTCATGACATATGTTGATCATTCCTTCTCAACATGCAACTGGACAAGTGTCAACATGCAATTGGATAAGTGTCAATATGTAACTGGATAAATGTCATAGACAAGTATCCCTTTACAAATTTTTAGGAAAAATAACCTTCTTTATCTATGACTAGCCTAACATGACTGTGTGTTACATGTTTTTCATGTCTTTATAAAATAGAATATTCCTTTTCAAAATATTAAACAAGATTAGTCACCAAAGGAATATCCCTTATATAACTTAACTTGATATCCTAAGGCTAATGTAGTTCCCCATGGTTACTGAGTCTCATTTATTTTAAAAAATGACCTTTTGATGCTTCCATACATGTGTCATTATTTTATGCAATCTTGAACTTGGATTAAATACACACCATCGATCTCTTTCTACATGATTGAATGCAAGCATACCACTTGGCAGATCTGTAGGCTCTATGAGCTATTTTCATTGTTTAGGCACCATCATGTCATATGGAAGCTTCTCTCTCAATGTGAGCTCTATTGAAATGGTTCAACTTCATTTGCATCATTGATCTCTATATACATGATCAATGACAAACCATCAATCTCTTCCTTTATATATAAGTTTGAGTGTGGCCCATCTATCTACTAGATCTTTAGTAGAGATCATGACACTTGTCACTCTCATATTTATTCTTGATAGCTTTGACATGTTAACTCACACCCTCTATTGGATCTTTGGTCTATCCACTGAGATGGTAATTGTCACCCTTGCACTAATCTTAGAACCCTTACTCTCTATTGGATCTTTGGTGCTTGAGTTAATGTACACCATTGATCTAACACTTGACTTATTGACTTATGTTCCTTTCCCATGAGACATTTATCTCTTTTAAATCCCCTTATGATATTTCCACCTATCGCCTTTGGGTTTGTCCATTTTTACGGGCATAACAACTTAGTTCATATTTAGGAAATATATAAAGCCTTAACCTAAAGTTTTATTATATTAACAAATACAATTTAAAACTTAATATAAATTTTAAGCTAAGCTTAGAATATAATAAAAGATCCCCTGAAAAAACAAATTAGGATATAACTTTTATCCAAATGTTTTATTCAATTTAATAAACATGATTAAAAAACCTTAGGATAAATTTTTAATACAATAAAGTGATCTTATTACAATTAATTGTGGGTGTACCACTTGGTAGGATCTCAAGATCTTGATCTATTGACTTATGACCTAGGAAAGGGGCCCATGGACCATTGATATATCATTTGGGCTTCCCACTATGCTACCACTTAACATTCTTAGATCCCTCCATAGATATTCTGACTTTATTAACTATGCCTCATGCCATTAGATCTTTGATGCATGAACAAACATGCACCGTCGATCTTCCTTTGGACTTTATTGACTTTAAACCTTTCCCATGGGTTGTTGATCTATTTTTTGAGCTCTGAGATCTTGCCACATGGAAGATCCCTATTAGTCTATTCTTACGGGCATAAAATTAAAGACATAAGTGTTTGAAGACTTAGAATAAAAAATTTAGACTAAGGTTTTTGTCATGTCAATAAACATGATTAAAACTTTAATAAATTCTAAGATAAGTTTGAAACATAATAAAAGAGTCCCCTCATTAATTATTCCCCATGAATCATTAAAGGACTTAGCATAAATACTTTTTATTAAGGTCTTAGTGGTATTAATAAATACAACTAGGACCTAGGCTAAAGTTTTAAACCAAGTTTATAATAAATTTCTTCCAATGTAAATTTAAATAAAAATGACCCGCATAAATTTGAATTTTATTTTAAAATAACCAAGGCTAAAAAAATTTAGACTAAGGTTTTTACATGATTTAGACATAGATTCAATTAGACAATTAAGGACCAAAAATATTAATCAAAGTGTCAATTAATCATTAAAGTACAAAACCCTACACAATGTTATAGGTTTAATAATTATACATATTTTATCTTTCTTCACTTATTACTTGGTTATGTAAGAAGAAATAGGCTATTACACTTTCATCTACAAAGGTTGAGTACAGGGAAGTAGTTACAACAAGTCAATAGATTATTTAGCTTCATCAATTATTGATAAATTTTGGCTTCATATAGGATTCACCCACTATACTTTGGTGTGATAACTAGAGTGCAATTCATATATATTGCAACCCAATTGAGCATAATTAGACCAAGCACATTGAGTTACATATGCACTTCATTTTTTAGCACATTCAAGATGGTGTTCTTATCTTGGATTACAGTTTGACTCATCAACAGGTTGTAGACATATTCATAAAGCCTTTTGCATCACCTCATTTCTTTGAGTTATGTGACATGCTTGGAGTTTCATAAGTTGTCTTTACAGGTTGTTCATGAGGACATCTTCCTTCTTCATTTCATGGGTATATATTGTACATGAGTATCTTATCAGCGCTAGTTGTCTGGACTCATACAATGAATATACCACTATTTATTTTTTGGCTATTGTTAGCCCCTAGCTTCACTTGAGAGGAGGGGTGGGGTGACTATTAGAGTATGTGTTTCATGTATTTCTGATGTTTTCTAGTGTATTAACTAGTTATTTCATCATTTTGTGAGTTTGTCATATGTGAGGATTTATCACACATTAGTTAGTTAGGCTAATTTATATTTTTCCTTACCTACTTATGCAAGGGCTTTCCATTGTACTAGCATATCATATTTATAAATAACACTTTATTTCATTTTCTTTGAAATCAATTATATGTATCTTTATTGTGTGATGTTTTTGGTGATATCACTTATAAATCTTAGGTTGGAATGCTTGTTCACCATTTCTAATAAGTGATAGCATAAACCCCAAAAAAATACTTATCGATAGTACTACCATCACTTTAGCTACCAAAGAAATGAGTGTTGTCATAGCTACATGATGGTGATAACACTTTAAATGTCCCTCATAAGACCACTAAAACCTAATGATCTGACCTATGAACTCATTTTTATATGGTCCAAATATCTATTAGAGTTATGTCGGGGTCTATTTTATATCTCTGAGGCATAGATACAACTATTCTACCTCCTCCCTCTCCCTGTGATATCCTCTATAACCTCTATCATTATCTTTCCACCATAGGGTGGTAAGATCTAACCACAATGAACATAATTAGAACCCCTCATCCTTCTATCCATCATGGCTCTCTAGCATGCTAGGAAAATAATCATGGGACCACCAAAGAATCCACTAGGTGTATAATTCCAATCTACCCAAGGGTGTTATCAGAATGGTACAGATCCACACACCATGTGTAGTAGATGGTAATGTGACTCTAGCCCTTTTCTTGTACTATGGTCTACCATGATGACTATCTATCCATAGTACCCTTGTATGGCATCCACATGATTTGATCTTATGATATGGTCTCTAGTGCTAACATGTGGTATCACCTAGACAACATGGTCTTAATACCACCTATTCACTTATGGGAGGTGACCATCTACACCATGAATAAGTCCCATAAGTCTGGACATTGGGAACCTCTCATATATGAAACAAGAAAATAGAATGATAGGGCCCATAGTTTGTTATCCCCTACTCAAAATAATATAAAAATAGTACACCAACTTACCCCATATCACTGAACCCATGCTAAATAGAGTTCCATGCTCCAATACCGAGTGGCACATAGTTATAATGTACCACAACATGACCTCATTAGACTTATGACACAACACACATGTGGTCATAAGTCTGATCAGGGCCTTCTAGATATATGGAATGCCCAAAATGTATACATAAAATAACCATATAATGAACATATTCCCATTATAATTGTATGATATTTTAGCCTAATGGGTTAACTCATGTCTCTCATCTATCATATCTATGGTATTACACACCATCAATGTGCCCATGATAGGTAATTTGAGGATTGAATTCATGTCATCTAGGGTGTTTCTCACCTCAATGGTATCCCCATACACTAACCACCTAAATGTGTCAGTGAGTCTCTCCCATCACCCTAAAAACATGGAAACCAATTCTAAGCTAAGAATAACCTAACACATTTACATAATACCTTTGAGGCCCAATGTTATAAGTTGTACTTCAGAGTGTCAAAAATATCTCTATCAAATATGGCAACCAATTTGAGTCAATTTTATGCCATAGTATTCAGTGCCTCTATGAAATATTAATTAATAAAGCACAATAAAAATTTTATCCAAAAATATGAAATAAATGCTAGATATCAATACAAAATAGATAAAACAACAAATTTCTCATTCTCTACAACATAGGCCAGTAACCTAACTACACCGACCATGCCTATTTTCTATTAAATTGGCCATACCATATAATATAGGATACTATATTAGTCTATTATATGAACCATACCATATGGTATTTACCACTTATTTAAACAACTACATTGGCCATACCCCATGGTATTGGCCATGTTAACTCTTTTTACTATATCAGCTCGATGCTAAACTACACTAGCCATGGTTATTTCCTAACACTACTAACCCAACCCTATGGTATCTATTAATTAGTTCTTGATACATAATCCAACATCCTACCTAACTACATTGGCCATACCTTACATTATTGGCCAAGATGATATAATTTAATGAGGTTGGTGATTTATTTCCTTAGCTCTAATAAATATCCTTGGCCCTATTTTTAATTTTCATTAACTACCCATTACTTGTACTATTTTTAGCTTTGTTTTGATGCTTTTTGGGGTAATTATTAGCCAAAATTGGCTACCATAGGTGAGTAACATTAAAAACTTGATACCTATACTTGTTTAACTTTGTTGATAGCCTTTGAAGGTTCTTGTCTTATTCATAGCTTGTCTTGTCATAGTGAAGAGTGATTTTGATCAAGGTTTTCTAAGGTGGTATAGTCAAAATGAGAAGACATGGTCCTCAAGTTATTAACAAATACTCATGGATTGATCCTTTATAAGGTGTTTATCATGGTTTAAGGTAATTTTGGAAAAGTTAAGGTAATTCATTTATTTGTCTTATGTTTGTCTAGACATCTAAAATGATAATTCCACATGTTTTAGGTTATCCTAGAGATCAATAAGCCTTATAAGGACATTTGGAAATCATTGGAGATTATGACACACCCCATCATGTTTGTACAATACCCAAAAGATGCCAAAACACCATTTCTAATGTATAACCTCATTTGAAACTTTCTTATTTATTGGCCTAACACCTAAACATAATAATAACATGAGAAAAGGCAGGTGGAAGGGGTTTTATACATTAAATTTGATTTGTGAATGACAAAGAAAACTCCATGAGCATTTCACATAAATATCCAATAGAACACTCATCCAAATGATCAACTTCCATTACATGAAGATATTTTGAGGAGTTTTTACAAGTTTGCATACATGATTAGAGCATCACCGGCCAAATAATAATGGCACCAGGTGGTGAAGTATGTATATGAAACCTTATAGCTCCCTAAATACAAATCCATGCTTAAGGAGTTACATGTCCAAATAGGTAAAAAACTTTCTCACTCCTTCATTAGGTTTATTGGTAGCCTCAAGAAGACCAACTAGTTTGAGGATGGTACATAAAGGAAAGAAAGAGTTGGATAAAATGATACTAAGGGTTGATGGAGGCCTGTATTACCTTGATATTCTATGCATTAGTTATGGGTTTGAGGGGATATGATTTATGAACAATCATTAAGAGCATAAGGTACCTTTAAACCCTTTTAAAACCCCACAAGAATGGTTTATGCTTTATTTAAATTCATTATAAGGTTCAATAATCACAATGGAAATTTGTGTGAGTTCTCATGGATCTACACAGTCCTTCCACATCATCCTCCACCATCACTTGGCACATGTGGGCAATCAAATGGAAAAAATGTTATGTTTTTTTATTTTTTAAAGATGGCAAGCAAGGTTATTAAAATTTTAATGTTTTTTAAATCATGGAGGTGGTTTTGTTGGAATTAAAAACTTATGATCAGATCAATAATTAATCCTATATCCTCCTCATAATTATTCAATACAAGTAATCATAAACCAGATTAAATGCCAAAGATGTCATGGTTGATTGTATTATGATTTGCAAACAAGTTTATTAAGGGTAAAGGTGCTTTCATTCATAAAAATGATGGTATTCATTTAGGAACAATTTTATTTTATATATTATATCTCCCTTGGGTCATTTAAATGTAATATATGAGCCTATATAAGCCAAACATCAAGAAAATGTGAAGTTGCAGGTTTGAAGGTATAGAGAAGGTGATTGTTTTCTACCAAATAGGGTATTATTGAAGGATTTTAGACTTGAAATGAAATAAAAACATATGTTAAACATGTTTAAAAACATATCAAACTACTTACATTATAATTCAATCCAAATTTAATTCCTAAAGTGTCTTTCTTTAACCAAACCAAGGATATAGTCTTCAAGAGAGAAGATACGGGCCTATACAGTAGGAATTAGAGAGAGATTATGAAATTTGTACCAAATGTGAGAAGTATAAAATAAAATGGATAAATTTTGAATTAATATATAAACCATTTTCATGATAAAAAACCTAAGTGGATAACATTGTCTTCAATAGACCTACAAGTCCCTTCATAGTCTTGTGGTGTTTGTTCAAAAAAATTTCCAAGATTCTAGTTATGTGAGGTCTGTGAGTATATTGAGCCTATGTTTAAAGGTATTTTAAAGTAAAATTGCATGTAATTTAACATTATATAATACCCATGATATGTTTATGTCAATAAATAATAATAAAAACTTATTTTACCTAAAATTAGCCTTGACTATGTGCACCTATAGGTCAGCCTACAAGAGTGTCAGGAAGACCTACACCAATCAATATGCTCTGATACTAACTGTTAGGTGACCCCTTATCCAAAAGGAAGCACAATTGATTACTTTCTTATAAGCAATTAAACACAGAATTATACCAGAATGATAAAGTAACTAGAAACTTGAGATAGCAAAGAATTTGAGAGACAATACACACTCTTGTATTCAATATTACTAGAAGAAAATACAATAAGGAAGATGCCACTTCTTCCTCCACCTCAAAGGATTGCCACACCTCAAGACCTTCTTCCCTCTCTCTCTCTTGCTCAACACAACAACTCTAAAGCCTGAGTTATTATCCCTCCTTGAATGCTTCAGCTGATCTCCTTGACCTTACACCTGTAGATCTCCTTGACCTTGCTTGCTTCAATGCTTTTACTTGCCTTCTTGATAATTACAATACATGCCTTAAGGGTCTTTAAATAGGATCCCACGCTTACAAAAATAGAACTCTAGTTACAATAATTAGACACGCAGCTCGTGACTATAATTAGTCATTTGACATGCAAACACTTGCTTCACTTAACTTATTGTTCATCAACAGCAGTTCTGGAAATACACAAGCAATCGACGTCAGTCCCTGCTTGCCTGGTGCTACCGACGTCGGCCGACCTTTTTCCGTCACCGGTTTCCTTCTGCACTGCACCTGACTGACGTCAATCATCCTACCATCGCCGGTGCTTCTGGTTCTTTAGCATCCTCTTCTTGTGTCTGCAAACAGTTGAAGCTTTTAGCTCCACACCCTAACAATCTCCCACTTGGAGATAAATAGCTGCAACTTGTACCTGTACCTATACACCATCTATTTTGTTCCTTAGGCTTTGTATCCCTCTTCAAAGTCACTCTTGAAGACCAACCACCACACAAACCTGTGATGCTGTACCTGTCACTTATGCCAAAAGAATTTTGCTACTCCCAAATTCTCCATGACATACTTCTGAACCAACTCTACCCTTAGCTCAGAAAACTCCCTATACATGAAACCCTGCAACAAGTAACATAATACAATAATAGGATAATGTAGCTAATATTATCCAACCTGGTAAAGATAAATTACAATGGTCAAACCTCCATTGTTATGCAGCCTACTCAAGACCATATACCATAGCCTTCTGTCTCATGTGTCCATCCACTCTCTTCTCTAAAATGGGAATCCATCCCTCTATCCAGTGCTTTCTTCCAACTGACAACTCTACCAACAAATACCTATTTGGTTCTTCTCCAAGAACTCACACTCCTCATCCATGCCAAGCTCCCACTGTTTCTGGATTCTACCTGCATTGCTTCTTCCATCTTCCTAGTTCATGACTATCAGTAAGAAATATAAAGAAGGTGAACAATGAATATGAGGTTCACATACCTTTTCTGACCTCCACATGGGTGTTTGAGACTTATTGATCCACCCAACATCCGTTCTAGTGACTGATATCGACCATCTCCCAATCTGCTCCCGACCGATGTCGGTTCCCTGCACTGACCCTGACTGTCAACGTCATTGCCCTGGCCGACGCCGGTGTCACTTTTGTTGACGTCGGTCCTTATGACTGACATCAGACTTCTCTTGCCCGACCTACCGACCCTGCTGGTCTGCACATGACTGATGTCGGTATCTAGCTGACCGACGTCAGTCCCAAGTGACTGACATCAGTGTCTGTGTGTTTTTGTAAGTGATGAAATTTTCATCTGCGAGCTCATCTTGGATCAAACCTCTGTCCATGCTACCCTGCTCAGATTTATTCAGCCCTTGTGACTGATCTCTATCCTTCATCTCCTCCAAAAACACCAAGGCTTCTTTATTCTTATCAAAAGCATCAAATTTCCTTTTTCTGTAATGAACTCTATCTATGATTTCCAAATTTGAACATATACCTTTTGAATCAAGAACTTCCATTCCCTTCTTATTCATGTGACCAAGCCTATTAGACCACATCTTCGAATCTACACCAGAAGTAGAATCAGTAATACAAGTAGATAGATAAAGAGTATCTACTTTCTTACCTCTCACTAAAACAAGTGCTCCCTTGGTAACCTTCCAAGAGTCTGCTATGAGGGTTATTGTGCATCCCTCATCTCCCAACCTTTCTATAGAAATCAAACTCTACTTTAGAATTGGAACATGCATGACCTCTTTTAACACCCATGTGTTGTCAATCTGCAATCTCAATTGCACTTTCCCTTTGCCAACTATCTGACAAGGCATACCATCCCCTAAATAGAGCACTCCAAAGTCTCCCTGTTCATACTCATAGAACAAATCTCTGTTTGGGGATGCATGAAAAGATGAACCAGAATCTAAAATCCATGATCCTACCTGACTATCCAAAGAAAGTATGAGAGCATCTTGTATCAGAATATTTGCATCCTTTGCTTCTTCAATACCTGCATGTTGATTCTCTTTATCTCTCAACCAACACTCCTTTATATGTCCTTTCTTTCCACAAAACCAGCAGGTAATACCTTTGGACTCGGATCTCCTTCCCGACCTTGATTTCCCTTACTCAATCTTATCCCTTTGCTTTCCCTTGCTTTTTGCACTTAGAGCATTCCCTGATGATTCACCTGTGCTTCTCCTGCGTATTTCCTCATTCAAGATCACACTCAAAACATCATCAACTTTTAAGATTTTAGAAGTAGATGCAGAATTACTTACTACCATAACCAAACCATCCCAACTTTCAAGCAAAGAACATAAAATCAAGAGAGCCTTTACCTCATCATCAAAAACAATATTGACTAAAGCTAATTGGTTTACCAAACCATGGAAATCACTGAGATGAGTATGTATCGATCCACCTTCCTACATTTGCAAAGTAAATAGCTGCTTCATAAGATATACCTTGTTAGAAGCTGAGGGATTTTCGTATAAATTCACCAAGGACTTTATCAACTCTTCCATTGTCTTGCACTATGATAAGCTGGAAATCACAAATGATGCAAGGCTCAACCTTATGGAACCAAGAGCCTTCCGATCAAGAACACTCCATTCTTCATCCTTCATATCTGTGGGCTTGCATGCAACCCCACCCAACAGTAAGTACAAATCCTTTTGATACAGATAGTCCTCAATCTGCATCCTCCAATGTTGATAATTCTTGCCGTTAAACTTCTCCATTCATAGCTTACTTTCTTCTACCATTGCTGAACTCCCACTCAATCAGAAAACCCTGTGAATGACCTGTAATCAAAAAACAATACCCTGCTTCCTGCAAACTGTAGCTTTGATACCACTTGTCAGGAAGACCTACAACAATCAATATGCTCTGATACTAACTGTTAGGTGACCCCTTATCCAATGGAAGCACAATTGATTACTTTCTTATAAGCAATTAAACATGGAATTATACCATAATGATAAAGTAACTAGAAACTTGAGACATCAAAGAATTTGAGAGACAATACACACTCTTGTATTCAATATTACTAGAAGAAAATACAATAAGGAAGATGCCACTTCTTCCTCCACCTCAAAGGCTTACCACACCTCAAGACCTTCTTCCCTCTCTCTCTTGCTCAACACAACAACTCTAAAGCCTGAGTTATTATCCCTCCTTGAATGCTTCAGCTGATCTCCTTGACCTTACACCTGTAGATCTCGTTGACCTTGCTTACTTCAATGCTTTTACTTGCCTTCTTGATAATTACAATACATGACTTATGGGTCTTTAAATAGGATCCCATGCTTACAAAAATAGAACTCTAGTTACAATAATTAGACACGTAGCTCGTGACTATAATTATTCATTTGACATGCAAACACTCACTTCACTTAACTGACTGTTCATCAACAACAGTTCTAAAAATACACAGGCAACTGATGTCGGTCCCTGCTTGCCTGGTGCTACCGACGTTGGCTGACCTTCTGTCGTCATTGGTTTCCTTCTGCACTACACCTGACCGATGTTGGTCATCCTGCCATCGCCGGTGCTTCTGGTTCTTCAACATCCTCTTTTTGTGTCTGCAAATAGTTGAAGCTTTTAGCTCCACACCCTAACAAAGAGCATAGAAAAAGATGCAATTTATATGTTAGACATGAGATTTGAAGGTGATGTAAACTATGAGAGACATTGGGAAAATATTTAAAGTGTTTATAATTTATAGAGAGGAGAAAAAAATCACTCAAGGGAGAGCTTTTCTCAAGCTTTGACAATCATTCTTAGACCTAGAAGAAGAACTACATGTCTATATGCATGAGGTGAAGCAAAGGTAAATTTATTGGTTTATTAATTATGATTAATGGTAACACAAGGTTTAATAATAATTAAAAATATATATAATTTTATTATAATCCTTTTTAAGATAAATAATCATCCAAGGAAGATCCATTCTTTAACCTCCAAAAGGTATTGGGTCTTGAAGATAATATATAGGCCTGTCAGCACTAAATGAAGAGAATATGCTTCCTTGACCTAAGAAATTATTGAGAATTGAAGGATTATTTCATATGTGAATGGTAATTTATAATATTACTAAATTTATTGGTAACCTTGGCATGATGAGGAGACACCAATATAGAGACATTTAGGGTCAAAATGGCAGGGTTGCCTACAAACCCTCGTTATAGGCCAGATCAAGGTTTAGGTATTTTGAGAGGTAAAATGGATTGAAGTAGTGTTTTTAAATTTATATGGAGATTTTTAGACCATATTAAACCATTTAAAATAAAAATATAGTAATTTAAAGCCTTTTTTTCTCAAAGGTCTCTGTCGACCTCACCACACAGTTTGCACAAAATCAAGAAGGGTAGTTTGGAATGCTTAGAAGAATGTTGAATTTTTTAATGGGAATAAATTCCTACTATGGATGGTGATAAGGTTAAAATAATACAAATTATTATTTGTATTTTATAGGTTGAGGGCCTCGACTTTATGAACAATCATTAACAAGACAAACACTCTAAAAACCTTCCTAAAACCCTTCTAAGAGCCCAATGATTGGGTATTCCATTCTAAGTGGTTCAAATTAAATTTATGAGCCTTTTAATAACCTTCATGGTCTCTATTATTATTAGCTTAATCCATGAGATTAGTCATTTGGCATGTGTGAAGGATAAAGTGAGTAGAAAAGGGCCTAAAACTATAGTTTTTGACTAGTTTGCATGGTTTTGAATGCATTGGATCCTTTTGATCAGTTATGGATGTATCTTGGGATTGGTTAAAATTTTAATGTTATCCTATAGATTATTTCAATAATTTTCATGGTAAGTGAGATAGGTTTCAAGTAAAAAACTAGAGGCATAATGAAAATTACCTCTTAGTTTCACAATGAAAATGATGTTGCAGACATTTTAAGGTTCTCTCATGATAAAAGAAGCTTCAAAAAATCCTATATATATGAAAATATTTATGTGATAATCCCCTAAAAACATGAAAATTTATTCACAGGGATCGTGTATAGACCTGAACAACTTCTACAATAGAATGAAGATATCTAACTGACTTTGAAAGAATCATATAAGTGTTGATAGTCTACAAAATAGATTGGTCATCATTAGGAGGAAATGTATATGTGTTAAGATAAGATAAAGATAAACTTTAAAACCTAAAGTACCTGATTTTAATGTTTTTAAGCTTTTTCAAGGTGTCAAGAAGTTCAAATGGCATCTTAAAGATATTTATATGATCAAGAAGATAACTTGTCATTCCTCATCACGATAGAGGTTAGTTTCATGAGGAGAATGTAAAGAGACACAATAAGCCAAAAGGATATGTTATGCCACCTTTATAAATACATCATTTAACTAGGTTACACATGTTTAAAAAGATGATAAGACTATTGTTGGCACTTCCCATTTGGCATTATAACTGATCTATGAGGGATGACACTTGTCATGGAGTTTCTCCAACACCCATCTTCTCTTTTCCTCTCTAATTTATCTATATTCATGGACATGTAAGGATTATAAAAGGATATTCAACCTAAGTATGTAAAATCCCTTCTCAAATAACACTTGTAGTTTTCCTTTGAGATGAATACAAGCTGATTTATAGCCTTTTTAATGCTAAAATTAGTGTATGCTTCAAGGTTAGTTGATGAATATTAGTAGTAATGTCATATCTCTCTTTCTTTTATCCTATCTCATTACCTACTTGAAGTTTCTTAGTCATCCTATCATTTCATACGGAAGTGGTACATGGTATTTCATTGGCTAAGTATGGATATTTCTTCAATAGTGTCTCTTATGAGACCTGTTGATCATCCCTTCTTGGTTATTGTCTTGATCTTCACCTTCATATTGAAATATTGATGTTAGGAGACTCATGTTGAGTTAGTGCAACAAATTTTAGTCCTTGTTCATTTTCTTAGTGTAGTATAGTCAATTAGAGGGTGTTAATTTTGTTACATCACCTTCTATTTATTATTTTCAGTCATTTCTCTCACTTTTCTTAACAAGATTTATGTTTAGTAGTAGTTTCAAGGTGAAGCATCAAGGGAGATAGTCCTATATATAGATTCACATCATTGATTAGGACAACCAAAATATAGATGTGTCTCCATTCTATCATGTAAGTGAGGAGGCTTGAACAACCTCCTCAAGGGTGAAATTTAGTGTGATAACAATTTTGGTATGCATAGTGGGACCAAAGATTTTCATCCATTGAAGAGTTTTTTATGTTGATATTTAATACACCACCATTTAGAGGCATGAATTCAATCATAAATTGTGTCTTAAAGAGAAATACTTCTTGTTTAAGTATCCTAAGTACCTATATATCAAAAAATTAGTATGTATTCTCAACATTCATTTGGTCAAAATGCATATTTTATGCTCTCATATTCTTCATATCAAACTAATGCCATTCAAGGATTCACCCCAAGTGGAATTCAAAAAATAGCAGGCCAACCTTACCAAGTTTATCAATAGTCTTATATTCCTCCTTCTACCCTAGCTCAGCCTCCTTGGAAACCTACTTATCCCTCTCATCAACCTTGTCAAAGCTATGATGCTCCTACTCAATCCTTATCACAACTCAAAGAAACCCTATTAGAATATGAAATTAAAATGAGATAGATTGATAATAAGAGGATCTTGGTCTAATTATCCCTAACCCTTCCATTCAGAGTGAAATCATTCATAAAAGTAGAGACTTGTTATAGTTTTTTAAGAGTAAGTGGGTATATATTTAGAAAAGAATCAATAAATGTTAATCAATGATGTGATATAAATAAGATGTTTAATTTAGTGTATGGAGGATAGGTTAGTGAAACATAATAGGTGTTTAATAGACTATGAGAGGCAAAATATTCAATGTAATCAAATTTATATACTCTCTCCTACTCCAAGTCATCATTATTTTGCTCTAAATATAGCCCAAGTTGTAACATACCATCAAGAAAATCCTATGCCCATGAAACCTCCACCCATTATTACTCAAGAACCTCAAACCATTCCATCATGGAGAACTTATTGGACTATGACTCCTGATTACATCATGTCAACCCTTGATAAATAACCTTCTCCCATGCCTATCCAAAATTAGAAAAAAGAGAAGGTGGTAGAGGTCAAACCAAGATAACTTTTAAGTCTCCAAAGTTATTCAAACACCCATAAAGTAAGATATGTCCATGAAGACCAAGGTATACTAAAAATATAGAAGCTGATTTTTTTTTGGAAGGAGAAGAATGAAAAAGTCTTAGCACAAAATTATCTTCCCTTTCCTCAAGAACTCCCAAAGAATCCCTTAAAATTCCTAAGTTGGAAAGACACCCTCTCAAGCTTCAAACAAGATAATGATCTCTCTTTCCCTCCCACCACCTCCTTTTGTGAAAGGTATCATGTTTTAAAAAGAGCAAAAGATGAAAATCCTTTTGTAAAGGAGATTTTGTCAAGAAATGGTGATAAGGTGGTAGTATTTAAGAATATTCAATTGTAAGTGAGCCTCAATAAGGCTATGAGGAGAGTGATTCAAGTGTGTATGATGAACTTATTCTCATTGACAATCCCCTTTGTCCATAAAGAAGTAAATCAATTTTCAGAGATGAAGAGAAAGATGATCTTGATGGAGTAGAAGTTAACTTGGTAGAAACCTATTTTCAAAGTGATAGTCTTAAAGATTATGAAAGAGGCATTCATAATTAGGTTTTAACAAACATTTAAGGAGATGATATTACTCCTAGTGAGCTAAAGACAAACCTAGAATAATAAGATTTTGAACAGGTATGGCAGCAGTTGTACCATACTTTAATGGAAGAATTTTAGTTGCTTGGAGAGCATGTGACCCCTCAAGAGTATGAATATGAACCCCAAAAATAAGATGAATAAGTTGGTAGACCCAAATAATATGAAAAATTAGGTTTGGTAAAAGAGAATCATGATGAATTAGGCCTTGGTTGGGTAGATGAACTTACATTTTACATAGATAAAGAGAAATACCAATCTAGTTATCATGGATTAAGTCTTGATGAATAGGTTTAATATGATCATACAACAGTTCTTCAAGTTACAGTTAAGTATGAAATAAACCTTCATGAATACACCTTGGTTACTAGTCTTTTTGAGCCTTATAAGCAAGATGAAGTTTTGAAGGAAGTTGTAGTGACTTCTAGTGAGCAAGAGATAGATCTTGAAGAAGTAAATTCACAACTATGCCATGATTCCATTGAAGATTTTGAAATTCTTAATATTTTTATTGATCCTAAAGGTAAAAATAAAAGAGGATATTGAAGTTGACATCCCTTAAAGTGATCAAGAGGAAGTCTCCCTTTGGGAAGAACTAGATTTGTTTTGCTCAAGCTTGGATAGTAGACTTGTAGTTCTATGTGAAGACATTGATAACGTAGTTATGATGGTTGGAGACTATAATTAAGAGGTTCATAAAAGTATAGACTTAAACTCCTCCTCTATACTTGATAATAACATCCCCATACTAGCCTCCATGGAATCAAAATAAGACCCAAATGAATCACCAATGTGTGAAAAATAGTTGATTATTTATGGTCTTAGAATGAGGTTATGTATTCTTACAAGGGGAATATAAAATGACTAAGGCTAAGGATATAAATTTATAATCATAGCATCCTAAGAGACTACTTCACTTTATTAATAATTGCTTGATGTTCTTAAAGTTGGCTATCAACTTCTTGACCATTTTACAAAAGTTGAAAAAGATGCCATCTTCTCTCTTAGTGGGTTCAAGGAAACTCAAATTCGAAAAGAATAACTTTATGATAACTTATGGAAGCCATAACTTGATATAATTCAATAGGTTTAATTTCTTTGTTTGCATATATCCCTTAACAAGAACATTGATGAGGTGTTTGTCAAGTTTGAAAAACATGATCCTAATGAGTCATCAAAGACTGAGGTGGAAGCTATGGTCACATTGGAGAGTTATCTTATTGGCAAAGAGAATCATGAGGTAAGATATGAAATTTAAGATGAATTTGTATTTATAGGAGATATGTTTTTTAATGTTAGTTCACTTAAAAACAAGCCCAAGACATTGGAAATCAATAATAGAGTTGATAGAACAAGAACAATGTTTGAACAACAACTAGTCTATTACTCTTGTTCACCCCATGAAGAGTATATAAAAAGCTTCCCTTTTGAACAAGGTGGATCAAACCTTAAAGGTTATTTATATATATTAGTTTCTTATCTTTGTCTTCCCTAAGTGCTACTTAGCACAGTGTGTGTCATGTTTGGTTTAGTTGTCTTGTCTGTGTGTTTTCTTCTTATTTATTATGTGTGTTGAAGGTAGTCAGCCATCCCATCCTATTCAAGATGTTGTAATCAATTTCAATGTCAAAATCATGTATGAATTTGAGTGACAGGTGACTCCATAGCCTAATGGATGCATGATGCAACTGGTCTAAGATGTATAAAAAACATGCAATCCCAGGAGGTCACCAAATATTTTAGCCAAAATTGGCTATCATAAGTGAGTAGTAGTCAAAAATTGCTATCTAGACTTGTTTAACTTTATTGATAACCCTTGAAGGTTCTTGTCTTATTCATAACTTGTCTTGTCATAATAAAGAGTAATGTTGATCAAGGTATTCTAAGGTGGTATAGTCAAAATGAAAAGTCATGGTCCTCAAGTGATTAACTAATACTCATGGTTTGATCCTTTATAAGATGTTTAACATGGTTTAAAGTAATTTTGAAAAAGTTATGGTATTTTTTTTATTTGTCTTGTGTTTATTTAGACATCTTAAATAACAAGTCCACATGATTTAAGTTATCCTAGAGATAAATAAGCCCTCTTAATCCATTTAGCACTCATTAGCTATTATGACACACCTCATCATGTCTGTACAATCCCCAAAATATGCTAAAACACCATTTCTAATGTATAATCTCATTTGAAACTTTTTTGTTTGTTAGCATAACACCTAAACATAAGAATAAAATGAAAAAATTTAGGTGGAGGGGGTTTTGTACATTACATTTGATTTATGCATGACACAAAAAACTCCATAATCATCTCACATAGAGATCTAATAGAACACCCATTGAAATGATCAAATTATATTGCATGAAGAAGATATTTTGAGGAGTTTTTTTAGGTTTACATGCATGATCAGAGGATCACCAACCAAATAATAATGAAAATAGGTGGTGAATCATGTATATGGTACCTTTTATCCTCCCTAAATTCAAATCCATGCTTAATAATGAGTTATAGGTCCAAACATGTAGACAACCTTCTCACTCCTTCATCGAGTTTCTTGGCAGCCTCAAGAAGACCAACCAGTTTAAGGATGGTACACATAAGAGAGAGAGAGAGTAGGATAAAAATAAAATAGGGGTTGTTTTAGGCCCTTATTCCCTTGAGATTATATGAATTATCTTTGGTTTTGAGGGTCTATGCTTTATGAACAATTGTTAAGAGCATAAGATGCCTTTAAAACCTTCTAATACCCCATAGGCATAGGTTTTACTTATTTAATTGTGTAAGAAGCTTAAAAATGAAAATTGAAATTTGTGTGGGTTATAATGGGTATACATAGTCCCTAAACACCATCCTCCACCATAAATTGGCACATGTGAGCAAACAAATGGAAAAATGTTATATTTTGTTGTTTTTTGAAGATGGTAGGTAGGGTTCTTGAATGTATGATGTTTTTTCAAGAATGGAGGTGGTTTTGTTCGATTGAAAACATTGTGATAATATATATAAATTATTATCTATCCTCCTCATATTTATTCAATTCAATAAATCATAAACTAGATCAAATGCCAAAGAATGTCATGGTTAATTGTATTGTGATTTGCAAGTAGGGTTGTTAAGGGTAAAGGTGATTTCATGCATTAAAATGATGGTATTAATTTAGGAAACATTGTATTTTATCTCATATCTATATCCATTAGTTAATTTTAATGCATTATCTAATCCTAAATATACCAAACATCAAGAAAATGTGAAGTTGTAAGTTTGAAGGTGTTGAGAAGGTGATTATTTTCTACCAAACAAGGTACTATTGAAGGATTTTGGAATTGAAATGAAAGAAAATAATATGATTCTAATGTTTACCAACCTATCACACTTAATCCATAATAATTAAATCCAAATTTTATTTTTAAAGTGTATTTATTATACCAAACTAAGGATACAATCCTTGAGAGAGAAGATACAGGCCTATATAGTAGGATTTGGAGAGAGATTATGAAATTTGTACCAAATGTGAGAAGTGTAAGATCAAGTAAGATAGTTTAAGATTGGATAAATGTTTTAGTAATATATAAATAATTTTAATTATAATAATCCTAAGTGTAAAACACTTTTTTCAATAGACCTATAAGTCCCTTCACAGTCTTATGGTGTTTGTTCATAAATTTTTACAAGTTTCTCGCTATGTGAGGTCTACGAGTATCTTGAGCATATTTTGAAAGGTATTTGCAAGTAAAATTACATGTTTTTAAACCTTATATACATCCATTAATATTTTTAATTTATTAAACAACAATAAAAACTTCTTTTACCCAAAATTGGCCTAGATTGTGTGCACCGACAAGTTAGCCTACAAGAGCATAAAAAAAGATGCAATTTATGTGTTAGACATGAGGTCTAAAGGTTATGTAAATTATGAGATACCTTGGTAAAATATTTAATTTTTTTATACATGATAGAAAGGATAATCAATAACTCAAGGAAGATATTTTATTAGGCCTTGACAATAATTCTTAGACCTAGAAGAAGACCTACATGTCTATATGCATAAGATGAAGAAAAGGTGAATTTATTGGTTTAGTAATTATGATTGAGGGTAAAAAAAGGTTTAATAAGAATTAATAAAACCTATAATTTTATTATAATCCTTTTTTAAGAGAAATAATCATCTAAGGAAGATCCATTCTCGAACCTCCAACAGGGTGTTGGGTCTTAAAGAGAATATACATGCCTACCTACATTAAATGAAGAGAATATGATTGTTTGAGATATTATTGATACTTTAAGGTTTATTTAAATATGTGAATTATAATTTATAATTTTATTTAATTTAAATAAAACCTTGGAATGAGGAGGAGACACCAAAATAAAGACTTTTAGGGTCAAAATGGTAGGGATGCCTACAAATTATCATTATAGGCCAAATTAGGTTTTAGGTCTTTTGTGAGGTAAAATGGATGGAATTAGTGTTGATAAACATGTATTAATGTTTTAATACCTCATTAAACCATTTAAAATCAAAAAATATCAAATTGAAACACTTTTTCTCAAAGGCCTCTCTCGACCTCATCACATAGTTTGTACAAACTCAAGAAGGGTAGTTTGGAATGCTCTAAAGAATGTTGAATTTTTGCATGGGAAAAAATGACTCTTAATTATTATTATATAATTCCTTTACTCTAAATTAGTGTAATTATTTCATAATTTGAGGGCCTCAACTTTATGAACAATCATTAACAAGATAAACACTTTTAAAACCCTCTTAAAACCCTTCTAAGAGCCTAATGATTGGGTATTGCATTATCCATGATTAAAATCCATATGATGAGCCTTAGAATAAAATTTATGGTCCATATGAGTATAAGGGAAATCCATGAAATAATTAATTTGGCATATGTGTAGGAGAAAGTGAGCATAAAATGGCCTAAAACTGTACTTTTTTACTAGTTTGTATGGTTTTGAATGCATTGGAGCCTTTTGATCAGTTAGGGAGGTATCTTGAGCTTGGGTAGAGGTTTAATTGTCTCCTATAGAATATTTAAATAGATATAATGGTGAATAAGATAGGTTTCAATCAATAAAATAGAGGCATAATGAAGACTGTCACTTGGTTTTACAATGAAAATGATGTTACAAACATTTTAAGGTTTTCTCATGATATGAGAAGATTTAGACAATCCTGTAGACATGCAAAGGTATATGTGAGAATCCAATTAAACCCTAAACATTGACTCACAAGGACCATTTATAATCCTAAAAATCTTCTACAATATAATGAAGATATCTAACTGACTTTGAAAGAATCATATAAATGTTGATAGTTTACAAAAGAGATTGGTCATCATTAGGAGGCAATGTATAGGTGTCAAGAGAAGATCAAGATAAAATTTCAAACCTAAATTACTTGATTTTAATGTTCTCAAAGATAATTATATGATTAAGAAGACAACTTGTCATTCCTCATCAAGATAGAGGTTAGTTTCATGAGAAGAATGTGAAGAGCCACAAGAAACCAAAAGGAATTGTTACACCACCTTGAGGAAGACATCATTTCAACAAGTTAAACATGTTGAAAAAGATGATAATACTATTTTTGGCACTTCCCACTTGGAATTGTAACTGATCTATGAGGGATGACACTTGTCATGGAGTTTTTCCAATGTCCATTTTATCTATTCCTCTCTCATTTATCTATATGTATGGTCTTGTAAGGATTGTAAAAGATCATCAACCTAAGTATGGTGAAGCCCTACTCAAATAAATATTGTAATTTTCCTTTGAGATGAATACAAGTTGACATCTAGACTCCATAATTCTATAATTAGTTTATGTTTCAAGGTTAGTTGATGAATGTTATTAGTAGTGTCATATATATTTTTCATTTATCCTATCCCATTACCTACTTGCAGTTTGTTAGTCATCTTAGCAGGTCACATGGAATGTGGTACTTGGTTTTACATTGGCTAAGTGTGGATATTTATTTATTAGTGTATCTTATGAGACCTCTTGATCATCCCCTCTTGGTTATTGTCTTGATCTTCACCTTCATATTGAAATATTGATGTTGGGAGACTCATGTTGAGTTCGTGTAATGGATTTCAATCCTTTTTCATGTTCTTAGTGTAGTATATGCAAGTGTAGGGTGTTAATTTTGGTGCATCACCTCCCAATTACTTGTTTTCAATCATTTCTCTACCTTTTTTTATCAAGTAATAGTTTTAGTAGTAGTTTCAAAGGGAAGCATCAAGGGAACTAACCCAATCTTTAGATTAACCTCATTTATTAGGCCACCCACAACCTATAGGTGTCTCCATTATATCACCTAAGTGAGGCATATTGAACAACATCCTCAAGGGTGTAATTTAATGTGATAACAGTAACTTTCATCAAATGGATTTACCTTGACACCTAGATTTCCTAATCTAGGTCATTTTATTCAACAACGCCAAAATAAACAATAAATGCACCACATACCTATACCACTCTTGCCACAACTATGAAATGTCCCCCAACATGTCTACCTCATCATTCATGATCCATGATATCTCAAATTGATAAAATTGGTTAATCAAAGATCTAGTTTAAAAAAAATAGTAAATGCACAAAGGAATAGTTTTCACCTATCTTTATAATAAATTTCTAATTCTGTAGCCTCTAATTATTTACCATGAGATTATGTTTTTCACCCATATATTTTTTTCTTTAGGTCCTTTTCATGAATTGAAATAAGCTTTAGAATCCTAGTGAGATAAATATTTTTTAGGTGCTAACATACATTTTTTATAAAAAATTAGAATCTTATCTTATTTTTCAATTCTACCTCTCATGTCTCTCATTGGGCACCTTACATCACCTATGATATATGCATCATTTTATACAATCATCAAGGTAATTAAAGGTAGGTATTTTCATTTTTTTTACTTTCATTTACTTTTAGTTATTTCAAAATTTATTTTTATTTTATGCTTTTGTGTTTCTAAGTTTCTATCCCAAAGCACATCATGCATTACACTATTGTGACATGTAATGATATTATCGTGGGGAATATATACATAATTTTTTAACTTTATCATTTAATAATGGTTTCTCTTGTATTGAATTATTGATGCATCGATCTCATAGAGTGCATGCTTAAAAAGTCACATCGAGAATGGGTTGGGAAAGGCTCATGATGATTTGTGACATATGTTTCTATTATATCCTAATTACACCATTAATATTATTAGTTTGACCTCCTCTAAGTATCTATCTATATAAATATAATATTTATGTCTTATTTATATTTGATAATTTCCCTATATATTAGGATCTATTTTGTGCCTTCATCCTTCCTGTACTATATTGAATATCCTAATATAGTTTTAACAATTATTTCTAACATTTTTACTATATAAACCTATTCATACCATTTTATTATCAAATGACATCTTCTAATTATATTAGTTAGGGTGATAACATCAGTTTAGAGTCTATGGTTGGTTTAGGGTATCAGATAAGTATATTTAGGGGTCATATTTCATTTATATCATGACATATATCACTCATTTTTGTTGATTTTTCTCACACATCTACCGTAAATATAATTTGGGAGAGTTAATTTCTTAGAACCTTATCTTGAGGAGTCTTATATTTTGGTGTCATTGAAGCTCAATAGGAGTCATTGGGAGTTCCTAACTAAGGATATCTAGGTCTTCATCCAACCACTTGAGGTATTCAACCTAGAATATTCTCTTGTAAATCTCCACTTGACCCAAGGGGGACATTTAAGCATCGATGGGTCCACCCTAAGCTAAACATTTATATCCCTATACTCTTTCATTTATTTACATAGTAGATTAGATATTTCTTATTGTTTTATGGATGAATACATGTATACCCTTGTTTAATATTTTTCTATACTAAATAAGTTGGTGTATCCATATGATTTCTTAGACTTGCCATAAATTACTTAAGTTTTCATAGACCCCAATTTGGTTGACCATTGCACCTTACCAATTTACAATCAATCTATCCCATCCTTTAGTTTAGCTTATACATTATAACCATTTGATTTATAACTATAGTTTACAACCATTTACCTTTGTTGAGGTCTAGTGAGAGCTTCATCCTTGTGTCAAAGGCTTAGGATTCATAACCCTTTCCTCTTTACACTTGCATTGTATGTAACCCTATGATATATCTACAAAATTCACTTGGTCTTTACTTTATCATCAAAGTATCACAATAAATATTTTATTGACCTTATTAGAGTCCTAGTCTATTAAGATAAATGGGATAGTTTTAGGTCATCCTAACCCATGCATAAAAGTTCCTTATCCAAAAGTTCCTCTAATTGCATATTGAGCTCACAAAGCTCAAGTGTAGTCATCATGTAAGGATCCAAAGATATTATTTCCACCCTTGGAAAAATATTAATCCTAAGGTCTATCTCCATAAAATAGGTTCATCTAGGCAAATCATTTAGAAACACATCATAAAACCCTAAAGCATGGCATGATCCTCAAGTTTTCCCTTATGTTCTTCTCCTCAAATCTATCATTAACAATGATGGGAAAAATTTGATATCCATTACATGCACTTAAACTAAGTTTCATAAAAAAATAACATGAAGGGAGATGGACATATGAACCCTATAATAAATGATTTACTCATAAGGTCATCATGGACTCAATAGCCTTATTTTGATAATAAACCCTAACTCAATGCACTTGGAGCTAGTCCATACCAAAATTAATGTCATACAAACCAAAGGGTATGATCTGAAGGCCAAGATTATTTTTTAAATTTCCAAATTCAAGAACACACCCCTTAACATATGAATATAATGCCATTCTAGTCTTTGTAAAGAACTCAACCTTCCAACAATCATATTAATAAAAGCCACTAACCTATATAAATCAATAAGGGAGGGTGAAATAAAAACATATAAATCCCTAAAATCAAATAGTATTGATACCAAAATACCTTGAATAATACCTTTAATATCAATGACCTTATACTAGTGTTTTGCATGTTGATTATCTAATTATGCATATATATGGTGTGCACATCCTAAATTACCAACAATATGCTATAACATTGGAACCTTTTATTGGTTAATGATAATAGTTTTGAGAGTAAAATCCCATGCATAGTGATCTAATTAATCTTAAATTAAATGGTATCTTTGAGTCTTCTCTTTTCTCAACTATGTCCCACCAGTCTTGTAATACCTTGAAATTGAAAACTTATGGCCCTGATCGATGGGACTGCTACATTTTTGCCAAGAATAGATATTATCTAACTAGTACCGAACCATTATGTTATCCCTAAACACCTTTCCTTTTATCTCTCTATGATTCCTATGGAGTAAAATGGTGGTGATATTAATAATTCTATTATGAATGTTGTTGTGCTTGATGTGAAGGCATAAATGTGTACTGAGGGTGTCAATGACCACCCCTAGATGGAGTTTGGGTGCCTCATCACTTGAATTTATGATGATTATATATATTTTTTCATAGTCATTCTCTGGGCTCCTTAGGTTTTCTCTAGTTTTATTATTCCAAATATGCATTTTTTACAACATGAAGGGTTGGAGGAGAGAGAAGGTGAAAAACCCCAACTATATCTACATTAAACTCATTGATAAACAAACTCACTTAAATTTTTTTCATCCTGAATAAAACCTATATAATGTAGTAAGTCCAAAATCATATCTCATATCGAGCTATAATACTAGTACCCTATTGAAAATCATGAAACTCCTCAATCTACTTATGTGTGAAATGATTTTACAAGTAGCGTACTCATAAATAATACTAAAAAATATCCCTATTGAAAAAATATCTATCCATATGGAGCATTATCTCTTCATTTATCCACTAAATCCTTGATATGTCTCTAGTGTACCTTGATATAGTCTCATATATCTAGTTGGGTTAGATTCAAGTCAAAGTGTTCATGTGTTGATTTTTTATATGTATAATGATCATGATATTATATGTGTATGTATTTTTATGTGTACATATATGAATTTTTATAATATTTGTATCATGATTTCTATCACACATGCTTCTATTATGTGTGCTTCCATGATTTATATCATGCATCTACTGTGTTGATTATGAATGTGTGCCCAATTGATATATATATTTGAGATTATTTTTTTATTCCCATTGCCTTGGATTATATGATCCATGCATGCTTGAATGATCAAATGTTTCTATGATGACATATATTATCATGCTTATATTCATACTTTACATGATTATTTTTTCTATATAACACATGGATGCACATAAATTTATTTTGAGATGAGTGATTTCTAGGATTCATCCCTCATATAAAAAAGGAGGGAATATAGTGGGTTTATCTTATAGTTTTAGGTCATTATAGATAGATATTTCATATTATGTGATTTAGATGATATATGTTGGATATATTGAGGCATATGTGGGGCATTATACATGATTAGGATGAAACATTAGGACACTTTATGACATTATGTGACAAATTATATGGTTCAAATTGAGGATATTTATCAGATTGATTATATTGACAGACATACTTTGACATTATGATAGATAGATTATGTAATTGTACATTAGTTTGAGGTACAAATGGATTAGAATTAGGACATGAATTTTGTTCATGAAAACATTTTTCTATTGATATGTTGTGTAATAATGGGGAATGATGGTACTACATATTCACTTTAGATCTAAAATTCATCTTTAGTGTTTGATTCAAAATTTCAATTTACATACAAACTTATTTCAAGGTTCCAGCTTGGCATATGAACTTGTTTCAGGGTTCTGAAAAATAGTTATGATGATATTTAGATAAATGCAATTGAGTTATTTATGGCACTTATCTTCTAGCACTTATCCTTATACAATGGGGGTTGATGAATTTATACTCCTTAACTCATGGTTTTAGCAATTTCATATGCTTAGAGAATAATCACTCCATGGTATTCTCCAAATGATTTAAAAAGTGGTAATTTTGTTCACGTACCCTTAGGTATATTCATTCCTTAACTTTTTAATTTAAAATAATTTAATGATCTATATTATTTTATATTTTATATTATGAGTGAAAATTTATATATACATGTTTATTTTCTAGTTTTTTCATGTACCAAGTGTGAAATTTGGGGTGAAACTATCAACACTAAATGTCGTTAATCACATGTACCAAATTATTATTTTATCATTTTAATATATCATTATCAATATTAGATGCAAGGGTGTAAATTATAAATACATAAATTTGGTTTTATACACTCATAAACATCAAATTTATCATACTTAGACATACTTATTATTTTACGTACGCATTTCACTCTTGTTCGCACTTTCCCCTATCCATCTACCCACCCATTATATTGGAAAACCCAATTTACTAGTACACATATTCAAGATCACCCTAGCTTATGTAATAATACTTTATGATCCTAAGTATATTGTCACCATAACTTTGATCACTAATTCTAACTCCCAAGATAGTACCAATAATAACCAGATAGTTATAAAGTTTTATGTAAGTGTCTACCTTACCATTAGTGTCCAAAAACACTAATTTTTTTTTCAAATCAGTACATCTCTATTAGGTTAGTATAGACACATTTCATGGGTCATTCATAGAAAAAAGTATCAAATAGTTATATATAAATAAAAATCAATCCTAATGTCATAACTATTTATCACTACTTGGTAATCACATTGAAAAATCCATTAGCACTCGCTTGACACATTATAAAAAAAACATACACATCTAAAACCCCAAGAATAATTAACCCTATATACAATTCTAATTATAAATTTACGTTAGTGGCATGTTTTCAAGTGTATAATGCACAAAATTAAATTACATTCTAACATGATCATGATGGTGCACACACACACTAGGTGGGAGAAATACATGTGGTTCAAGCTCTTTTTAGAGTATTAGAATTTAGGAAATGCTCAATCACTCAAAAAGGAGTGATTGGGGATATCTAACCCATATTTATAACTCTATTTCAAGGTCCATCTTATCTCAAAACTAATATTAGCATTTTAAAATAAATATAATCAAAATAGGGATTAGTGCATAAGACCAAGGGTGAGTGCACATAAAAATATCATTTACAAGTTTAGGTACAATGATATAAGGTATAACATACCTACTCAATCAATAGGGATAGCAAAAATAGATCCTAGGCAATACTAATCACCACAGGGGTTTGAGTTTTTCTAGTTGGGTCCACACAAGATTTGAGCTCTTATTTCTTGATCTAAGAAATCTCAGAGATAATACATAGAATTTTTATATATTTTAACAAATTCAATGAACAATATAAATTAGAAATCATCTAAGTGTATCTCTCCTCCATTTATTTTTCAATTATAAAAATAGTAAGAACAATTTAAATATGTTTTTTATATTAAAATTTATATAATTAATTCCTTAATTTAAAAAATATGAATATTCATAGTTTTATCATATTGAAATTACATTAATCACAAACTAAATAAATAAAATACTCTAAATAAAGTAAATGTTCACTTGGAAATACTGATTAAAAATAAATGACTTCTAATGCTCATATCTTAGATGGTATTATAGGTATGGTTACTAGTTCAAAATACCTTTTATTAAATTCTAAAATCATAAAACTATAATGGATAATTATAATAATGGTCCACTAATCCTACATGCTTTCATTGATTCACATCTTATATGACCCATGGAATTATAATAAACAATGGTTCAAGTCAAAACTTATGTACAATATCCTTCCTAACTAGTAGAGAGTACACTCGATAAGACTTACTTCATACAACCATGGTCCTTAAGAGTTATGAAGCTATAACATGGACACCTTTCAGAGGTATTAAATTACCTATCATCATCAATCCTAAGATACTTTTATTATGTTACTATGTATTATTAGATAATGGGGCATATAATATATTATTTGGACACCCATGGCTAAGTAGAATGAGAGATATTCCATTCATGATATATGAATTAATAAAGTTTATGCATGATAAAAAGTATATTCCATTAAAAACACACCAGTTACCCCTATAACATCAATAAAAAGTGAGGTATTTCCCAAAGTTATTCCTAAAAAACATATTATATAATCTTATGTCACATATTCCATACTTAAACCTCCTAAGTTATGGTCCCTACATTTATTTCATCTACAACTCTGATTCCTCTAGTTATAACTCTTATAATTATAGTTCATATAGCTAAAATTATTAGAGTTGAAACTCTTATAGTTACACCATATAGAATTCTAATACCTACTCATCCACACACAAAAAAGCTTACCACCTCTTGTGTATGTTCA
This sequence comes from Torreya grandis, assembly GCA_037957365.1. Classification (NCBI taxonomy): domain Eukaryota; kingdom Viridiplantae; phylum Streptophyta; class Pinopsida; order Cupressales; family Taxaceae; genus Torreya; species Torreya grandis. The sequence continues at coordinate 1,490,979 of JARHVA010001251.1, read as the reverse complement.
TGACAAATCACCTATAAAGATTTCAAATAAACAATGAAACATTCAAATTAGCACAATGATTATTTTAAATAGGTTAAAGTGGCCCTTTTAGTCTATCCCCACAATGATTATCTTATTAATGATGATTTATGTTACTATAAAGCTAGTGATCACATTTATGATAATTCTAGTGATGCATATGGATCCCCAAATTCTTGGTCCTTTATTTGTAGGAATTTAAGTATTGGTTAGATTTTTTGGCATGTCTCATACACTTTAATTACATAATATAATTCACATGCATGCATACATGCAAATGCATGCATGCATGCATGTGCACGCACGCACACACACACACACACACACACACACACACACACACACACACACACACACACACACACACACACACACACACACACACACACACACACACACACACACACACACACACACACACACACACACACACACACACACACACACACACACACACACACACACACACACACACACACACACACACACACACACACACACACACACACAACACACACACACACACACACACACACACACACACACACACACACACACACACACACACACACACACACACACACACACACACACACACACACACACACACACACACACACACACACACACACACACACACACACACAAATCAAATAGTTATTTATAAATAAAAATCAAGCCTAATGTCATAACTATTTATCACTTCTTGGTAATCACATTGAAAAATCCATTAGCACTCGCTTGACACATTATAAAAAAAACATACACATCTAAAACCCCAAGAATAATTAACCCTATATACAATTCTAATTATAAATTTACGTCAGTGGTATGTTTTCAAGTGTATAATGCACAAAATTAAATTACATTCTAACATGATCATGATGGTGCACACACACACTAGGTGGGAGAAATACATGTGGTTCAAGCCCTTTTTAGAGTATTAGAATTTAGGAAATGCTCAATCATTCAAAAAGGAGTGATTGGGGATATCTAACCCATATTTATAACTCTATTTCAAGGTCCATCTTATCTCAAAACTAATATTAGCATTTTAAAATAAATATAATCAAAATAGGGATTAGTGCATAGGACCAAGGATGAGTGCACATAAAAATATTGTTTACAAGTTTAGGTACAATGATATAAGGTATTACATACCTATGCAATCAATAGGGATAGTAAAAATAGATCCTAGGCAATACCAATGACCACAGGGGTTTGAGTTTTTCTAGTTGGGTCCACACAAGGTTTGAGCTCTTATTTCTTGATCTAAGAAATCTCAGAGATAATACATAGAAATTTTATATATTTTAACAAATGCAATGAACAATATAAATTAGAAATCATCTAAGTGTATCTCTCCTCCATTTATTTTTCAATTATAAAAATAGTAAGAACAATATAAATATGTCTTTTATATTAAAATTTATATAAATAATTCCTTATTTTAAAAAATATGAATATTCATAGTTTTATCTTATTGAAATTACATTAATCACAAACTAAATAAATAAAATACTCTAAATAAAGCAGATGTTCACTTGGAAATACTGATTAAAAATAAATGACTTCTAATGCTCATATCTTAGAAGGTATTATAGGTATGGTTACTAGTTTAAAATATCTTTTATTAAATTCTAAAATCATAAAACTATAATGGATAATTATAATAATGGTCCACTAATTCTACATGCTTTCATTGATTCACATCTTATATGACCCATGGAATTATGATAAACAATGGTTCAAGTCAAAACTTATGTACAATATCCTTCCTAACTAGTAGAGAGTACACTCGATAAGACTTACTTCATACAACCATGGTCCTTAAGAGTTATGAAGCTATAACATGGACACCTTTTAGAGGTATTAAATTACCTATAATCATCAATCCTAAGATAATTTTAGTATGTTACTATGTATTATTAGATAATGGGGCATATAATATATTATTTCGACACCCATGGCTAAGTAGAATGAGAGATATTCCATTCATGATACATGAATTAATAAAGTTTGTGCATGATAAAAAGTATATTCCATTAAAAACACACCTTTTTAGTTACCCCTATGACATCAATAAAAAGTGAGGTATTTCCAAAAGTTATTCCTAAAAAACATATTACATAATCTTATGTCACATATTCCATACTTAAACCTCCTAAGTTATGGTCCCTACATTTATTTCATCTACAACTCTGATTCCTCTAGTTATAACTCTTATAATTCCAATTCATATAGCTAAAATTATCAGAGTTGAAACTCTTATAGTTACACCATATAGAGTTCTAATACCTACTCATCCACACACAAAAAAAGCTTACCACCTCTTGTGTATGTTCATGCCAAATCACCTATAAAGATTTCAAATAAACAATGAAACATTCAAATTAGCACAATGATTATTTTAAATAGGTTAAAGTGGCCCTTTTAGTCTATCCCCACAATGATAATCTTATTAATGATGATTTATATTACTATATAGCTAGTGATCACATTTATGATAATTTTAATGATGCATATGGATCCCCAAATTCTTGGTCCTTTATTTGTAGGAATTTAAGTATTGGTTAGATTTTTTGGCATGTCTCATACACTTTAATTATATAATATAATTCACATGCATGCATACATGCACATGCACATGTGTGTGCACATGCATGCACACACATGTGCACGTGCACGTGCACACACACACACACACACACACACACACACACACACACACACACACACACACACACACACACACACACACACACACACACACACACACACACACACACACACACACACACACACACACACACACACACACACACACACACACACACACACACACACACACACACACACACACACACACACACACACCATTTAATCATTTATCATGTATAACATTCATTTCATGTGCCTTCCTCCATTTAGATTATTCCTAGACTTGTGCCTTTTATAGGTTTGACATCTATGCTCTTTATTTGGTTTATATTAACATTATTATATAAACCAAATAAAGAGCATAGATGTCAAACCTATAAAAGGCACATGTCTAGGAATAATATAAATGGAGGAAGGCACACACACACACACACACACACACACACCCACGCACACGCACACGCGCGCGCACACACACACACACACACACACACACACACACACACACACACACACACACACACACACACACACACACACACACACACACACACACACACACACACACACACACACACACACACATTTAATCATTTATCATGTATGACATGCATGTCATGTGCCTTCCTCCATTTAGATTATTCCTAGACTTGTGCCTTTTATAGGTTTGACATCTATGCTCTTTATTTGGTTTATATTGACATTATTATATCCCCTTAGTTTATGTTTCTTTCTTTATTGTTGTCACCCTTTCCCTTTGTTAATCCCATTTTAAACACCTATGTATACTTCCCGCTAGCCCCCCCCCCCCACCCCTCTCTCCCCCACCCCACACACACACACACACACACAAAGTGGAAAAAACATAAGGATCTAAGGATATGAGGATACCTACTACCCTACAACTTCCATCAAATTTCAATGCATGTTAGGAAAAAAGGCCTCAATATATATGTGTTTTGAGGCCTTCTACCCTAACATGCATTAAAATACAAAAACATAGAAACACATAGAAATCAGAAATTTATTTACCTTTATATTTTTTTATGGATACATAACATGCTTATATACATGTACTAGAGGTTTAAATATACATGTTATGCTCATGCTTCTCATGGTAATTTTTGATATTGATGCAAGATATACATGTTACATGGGATCATGGGTTTATAGATGTTATATATGTACTCTATGGCCACAACCAAGGGAATTATAACATTAGGGTAATTATTTTAGGGGGTCTCATGGTAGATCCTTCTTAATTTTTATTCATAATATAAAGAATTATAATGTTATTTATACATATATTTCTCTATCTTACATCTTTAATATTGCATTACGTAGATATATTATGCTAGTTACATGGATATAATGCATATTCTATGGTGTTCCATATGATTTATCAATTTGTTACATGTGTGTTCTTTTGTGTGTTTCTTATCATATCTAGTCCAGTGTTGTTCATAAATTATCCTCTAGTCAACATGTTATGTCATTGATTGTTTGTCAATCATAAATATTTATTGATTGTTATATTTACTATATGTGTGGCATAGGAGGGGCTAGGAGTGGTGCATCACTTGGTACAAAATGTTCAATACACTTGCAACAAAATTATTTAGAATATTCTCCATTGTTTTTAGAATTTACCATTCAATTATATTATTCTTAGAGCCCCATTTACAAAATATTATATTTTTACCAATATATTACTATAAAAATTACAAAAATAATTACCCCTATATAGTTTCACATGGATTTTACCATCTTACTAGGGTGATAACCTCATGGTCTAATGTGTGGTTACATGATCATGTGTGAATGCATTGAATATATTGTGATATCTTATGCTTGGATTCATGATCCATATCATATATGGTTATAATTACATTATGATATGTTGCTTATATTTCCATGGTCTCAACCATGCATCTATTGGGAATACTACTACCATTTGATGTGTGTATCATTGTTATATCTCACCCTTCCAATGGAAAATTGTTACACTAGGGCATATCACTTGTCCTTATATGTATCTAAACTTGGGAATATCATTTATCCCTCTCCTCATTGATATTATTACCTATAAATTTCTATTGAAGGCATCATACCCACACATACCTAAACCTTATCATCTACATCTTTCCATTGGGGTATCAGTATTGCATCACTTATTGCCATAGGGGACATAATACCCTCGATAAGCCTCATATATCTTATATTATTTACATAAAATTTACTACACTTATGTGTGTATTGATCCTCAATTTCTTATATTAGGGTATCACATTGTCCTCCATACATTTAGTCACATGTAATTTTACATATTGACCACATTGGGGCATTTAGTAGATATTATTGGGTCATATCACTTGCTCCACCATCTTATTGTTCCACCCACACATGGGTCACATGTCCATATCTCTCCCTCTCATGGGTCACATATTCCTATTGAGCCTTACATGATGATATATTTCTATAGTTACATACATGTGTTACGAATGGACTTTCAATTATTACAAAAACTATGCCTACATTTATATGCCACACATGGTATGCTTCATCATTTTATTTTTAGATGAGTGATTTGTAGGAAAATACCTCACCTTAAAATGGGAAATCTATCCAAATATTATAATAATACTTATATATATTCAAGTGAAGCTAAATATTTTAGTTTTTTGTTCCTACATATTGTTGTGAGATGAATGGAGCCAAAAATATATGTATGATTCTTTGATAAAAAGTGGATATTTCCCTTAAAGCAAATAAGTTATTATTTTCATTTTCAACACCAAAATTTCAAGAGTGGAAACATGGTTCACATGCCACCATTTTATTCATCCCAATGCTTGTTTTTCAAATTAAAATTTTATTTTATTAAAATCATATAGATTTACTAATATATTGATCTACTTGCATGCATTTTTATTTTATTACAGGTATACTTGAGTTGTAAAAATGATACCAAGAGTAATCCAAACCAAAATATAGAATCTTCATCCTTTCATCCTTATTAGGTAATATTTAGGTGTGCACTTAGGTTTTTGTTTTTATTTGATACACATGATTGCATTCATGCACATGCATCAAAGTGAGGTAATATATGAACACCTAAATTTCTCACAAGACCATTTTCTATTGTATCTTTGTCATGCTTTAGCATACATATCATATTTGTGTACATTTAGATATTTTAGACACTTTTATTCTAAATTATAACCTTCATAGCCTTGTCTCATCCATATTTCCTCATAAAAACCTTAGATCTCTTAGCTTTTTTATATCAGGTTCAATCTAGTTATCCTTAGGCTAACTTGATCTCTGTTTTGATCCTTTTTTCTAACATAAGTATACAAATGGTCATGTGATTCTGGCATGATAATAATAATGGTTCCAAAATTATGGTTACTCATATTTTTTGGGTCCTTTAGCCCTATGCTAATTTCCTATGCCTTGAATATCAATTTCACTCTTTTCTATGCTCAACTTATTCCCAAAATTTTCCTTTTGGAGCTTACATATAAATGTAGCTTAAGCCATTTCACATCTCCTTTTATCATCTAGATATCTTATAATCCAAGTATCTCACATTTATTAATTAAAGCTTCTCACAAGGTTTACACATTAGTCAAGGATCCTAAACATTGATACTACATTTCTCCCATCATCTATCCAAGTCTTTTACCAACAAGCTGTGTACCAAAATAAGGTCATAAAAAAACATATAGTTACATTTTATTATCTAAGAGAGGAGGTGAAGTCATTTCTCTTATTTGGGTTGGGATCACACATGAAGTACTAATACTACATTGAGCCTTGATTATGAGTGTGTGGAATATAAAAATTCAACCCTCATAGGGGCCCAAGCCACTAATATTTCCCATATTATATTTTTTTTGACATTATGGAAAATTAATTCTAAATAAAATGAAAACAAATTTAGAGGAAAACACATAAAAATTTAATGAACTAAAGTTTAAAACATAGTCATTAGCCTCAACCAAGACATTTTATAAATTTTAAATTCTAAAAGTGTCATATTTTCAAAATACTAAAAGGAAAACATATTTGAAAGAAACATGTTTTAATCAGTGGCCAAATCTCGTCCCCTTATAGATTTTAATCATTTTCCAATGTCTCACTCAGATCAGTCTCAAAAGCCCATTTTTAATCTCAAAATTTATTTAGAGAACCCAAGTGTGTCCCTTTAAGTCAATTATATATCTTATTTTATCTTTATAATTTGATTTTTATATTATAAATTGTTTAATCTTTCAATTCTCAATTTTAGCACATTGGGCAAGTCTCATTTAATGAATTTATATATCCATATATATTTTCCCTTGTGTACATTATTTTAATAATTAACTAGTGTAATTTACCCTTAGTTTCATTATTAATTAGACCAAAGGCATGTATAGATAGTGTAATTTACCCTTAGTGTCACTATTGATTATAACAAATGCATGTATTGAACTACACAAGCCTTAATTCTCAATGTATGTGATATGTATAACAACCCACACTTAAGGGACCTAGGACATAACTTAAGATATATCCTTTAGTCTTGGATGTATTACTAGGTATTGTGGCTAGATTAGAGTTTGATAAAAGGAGAGAATATTTTAGCATTTGTGCATGCTTATTTTCATAATAATAAATGTTTATGAGTATTTGTTTCTAGGAAAGGGTTATACAAAGTTTTATATTGTGAGTATATTCATATACATTTTAAATACATTCAACTAATTTTTTTTGGAGATTATAATTTTTAGAGGATTTTTTATCTACTCTTTATAATTTTTGAACTATTGGAAAGTGGTCATTGTCTCAAATTTTTGCCTAATTTGAAGAGTTTATTTTACACTTTTCTAGAAACTCATATTAAGTTATAAATGTATATTTATCTATCACTTTCTATTTATTTCATATATATTTATCATTTATAATTCAAGATGTTTTTTATTTTCCTACCCATTCAGACATTAGGTTTGATTTATTGTATTTTACCTGATTTACCTTGTGTCATTATTTTACTTGGTTGGCATAGTCTTTTGAACACTTGTGTACCCTCTAGGTAAAATAGTAACATGTACTATGGAAAATAAATAATCATAATGTGTAAATACATGTAATTTATGAAAATGTGACATAGATATATCACCCTAATGTTCCCTAAGATATAAATCATATGGTAACATAGTGATATGGGAAATATAAAACCACAACAATGAACTATTATACCTCAAGATATAGCAATGTTGATCATAATAAAATTAATCTTGATTTTTCCCCATAGATGCCCCAATTGTAATACATATCATACTTTCACAATGAGGCATATATATAATGAATAATAAGGAATATGCTATGCATAGAGGAAACATAAAAGACACATCAAACATGTGATAAGGCATAAATAAATATCTTAGGTAATAGAAAAATTGTATGCAAATGAATCTAGGAAGTACATCAAGCACAAAAATCATAAAACATAGGAAGTACATTTACCATGAAAAATTTATAATGTAGGCATATAAAAAGAACATCTCACACATGGAAAACATATTAGGATGATAGAAAACATGAAAATTACATATAAATTGTTAAGGTGTGGAGCCTAAAAGCTTCACCAAAGGAGCACATTACCAAAGTTGCAGGTTTACACAGTCACTGGCGTCGGTCAGGAGCGATCGACGTCGGTCAGGTGCAGTTGAAGAGACACCAGCATCGGCAGAGGATCGGTCGACGTTGGTCACAGGCAAGTAGGCATGAACCGGAGTCGGTTACCTATGCATCTAGAGAGCTATTTTCGTGGACAGAACCGAGTGTTTGCATGATGAGTTTAAGTCTTAGTCTTAAGTCTGCATCTCTATTATTAGTAAGACTATTTTTAGAGCCCTTGTTAAGAGGCTTAACTATTGGTTGTAAGTGCATGCTCAAGTCTCCTAATTCTATATGTAGAATTAGATATTCTTAGCTTATTGTAGTTCAAGTATTGATTGTTGAAAGAACAATACAGAATTGTATAGGTGAATCAATCCAGATTGTTGGAGTTGATTGTACTTGAGAGAGAGAGCTCTTGAGGGATAGAGATCTAGAGAGAGATCCGTACATCTGAGAGAGGTCTGGAAGAAAGAAGTTTCTTCAATTGTATTCCTTCTATAAAGAGTTTAATACAAGTTTTCAGGGTGGTTTCTTGTATCTCTTGTTCTTTGCTATTTATCATTCTAGTTACTTATCTATCTGATTTAATTCCGCAATTTATTGCTTTCATAAGTGTAATCATATTGTTGGTTGATCCCCAACAAGTGGTATCAGAGCCTTGGTTGTAGTTTTAGAGCTTGATATCCTACAAGTGGTATCAGAGCTCAGGTTCACTAACAAGTGGTTCAGATCTATGTAGTGTGTATTGATTACAGGTTACTCACAGGGGTTTCTGTAGGGATTTCTATTTGAGTGGGAGAAGCAATGGTAGAAGAAAGTAAATTGAGAATGGAGAAGTTCAATGTCAAAAATTATCAACATTGGAGAATGCAGATAGAGGACTATCTATATCAGAAAGATCTATACTTATCGTTAGGTGGGATTGCTAAGAAGCCCACAGACATGGATGATGAAGAATGGGAAGTTCTTGACAGAAAGGCTCTGGGGTCTATGAGACTGAGTCTAGCATCTACTGTGATATCTAATTTATCACAAGCAAAAACAATGGTAGATTTGATGACTACTTTAGCAAATTTGTATGAAAAACCCTCAGCTTCTAATAAGGTATATCTTATGAAGCAGCTATTTAATTTGCATATGCAGGAAGGTGGATCTGTATCTAATCACCTGAATGATTTCCATGGAATTGTAAATCAATTAAGTTCAGTCAAAATTGTATTTGATGATGAAATAAAAGCTCTTTTAATATTATGTTCTTTGCCTGAAAACTGGCATGGCTTAGTAATGGCAGTTAGTAATACTGCATCTGCATCAAATATTTTAAAAGTAGAGGATGTTGTTAGTGTTATCTTGAATGAGGAAATTCATAGGAAAAGCACAGAGGAAACATCAGGGAATGCTTTAAGTTTTGAGAGCAGGGGAAGGCAAAAAGAGAAGAGCAAGAAAGGGAGATCAAGATCTAAGTCTAAGGTGAGAGGAAGATCCAAATCCAGAAATGGCAGGAAGCCACAATGCTGGAATTGTGGAAAGATGGGGCACATAAGCAGAGATTGCTGGTCAAAGCCTAAGGAGGATAATCAGGACGAAGGAAAAGAAGAAGCAAAGGTTGCAGGTATTACACAAGATGCTTTAATATTCTCTTTGCATAATAATATAGAATCTTAGGTTTTAGATTTTGGTGCATCTTTTCATGCTACCCCTAATAGAGAATATTTTAGTGACTATATCCATGGAGATTTTGGAATAGTGTATCTAGGGGATGATGAGCCTTGTAAAATTATTGGAAAAGGTAAAGTGCAGCTGAAAATGCAAAATTACAACACATGGGTGTTGAGAGATGTTATGCATGTTCCTAGCTTGAAGAGGAATTTGATTTCTATAGGAAAGTTAGGGGATGAGGGTTGTACAGTAACTCTCATAGCTGAATCTTGGAAGGTGACCAAGGGTGCACTTGTAATGGCCAGAGGTAAGAGAGTAGGTACTCTCTATTTATGTAATTTTGTTACTAACAATTCTCCTTCGGTATTATCTACTTCAGATGTGGATGCAAAATTGTGGCACTCAAGGCTTGGCCACATGAGTGAGAAGGGAATGTCAATTCTTAAGTCTAAAGGTAAGCTTTTAGATTTGAAAAGCATAGATCTGGATTTTTGTGAGCACTATGTATTTAGAAAATAGAAGAGAGTGAGTTTTCTCAAGACTGGATCTACAAAGAAGAAGCATAAGTTGCAGCTTGTTCACACAAATGTGTGGGGACCGGCTCAGGTAGCTTCTATTGGAGGATCATAGTACTATGTTTCGTTCATCGATGATGATACAAGAAAGGTATGGATCTATTGTATTAAGAAGAAATCTGATGTATTTGAGACTTTTAAGATTTGGAAAGCTATGGTTGAGAATGAAACAGGCAGAAGATTGAAGTGCCTGAGATCTGACAATGGTGGTGAGTTCTACAGCTATAAGTTCAACTGGTATTGTTATATGCATGGAATCCATAGGCAAAGGATGGTTCCAAGGACACCTCAATAGAATGGAATTGCTGAAAGGATGAACAAAACAATTATGGAGCGTGTAAGGTGTATGAGATTGCATGTTCGCTTGCCCTTAGAGTTTTGGGCAGAAGTTGTTGATATTGTAGTGTACCTGATTAACAGAGGACCCTCTACAGCTTTGGATGGTGGAATTCCAAAAGAGGCATGGACAGGTAAAAAAGTAGATCTCTCATTCCTCAAATTTTTTGGTTGTGAAGCCTTTGTGCACATTGATAAGGAAAATAGAAAGAAGCTGGATGCTAAGTCTATGAGGTGCACATTTATTGGCTATGGCTTAGATGATTTTGGTTTTAGATTTTGAAATCTAGGAACTAACAAGATAATTAGGAGTTGTGATGTTGTTTTCAATGAAAAATTGATGTATAGTGATCAACTAAAGAAGCTAAATCAATCTAGGTAGAGCAATAGAGAATTGGACAAGGTGACGATCCAAAATGAGCTCGTGGGAAAAAGAAATAATCACTTGCATGAAAACACAAAAAATGAGGTCGACAGGGTAGGAACCGACGTCGATAAAATAAAAACCAATGTCAGTCATACAGAGACTGATGTTGATAGGACAGGAATCGACGTCAGTCGGGTAGAACCGACATCGGCCAGTAACAGGCTTGGAAGTGACCGAGGTCGATCACTTTCAGAGAATTTGGGTGGACAGGGTGTTGTGAAAGAGTCTCAGATGCCTATCAGGAGGTCAAAAAGGGTAAGTAAGCCTCCAATTTGATATTCCCCTTCATTATTCTATTTATTTCTCACTGATGGTGGAGAACCAGAGAGTTTTGAAGAAGCATTACAAGTGGAGTCCAAAAGTCAGTGGGAGCATGGCATGGTTGAGGAGATGGAGTCCTTAAAAGAGAACCAAACATGGGATTTGGTTGAGTTGCCAGCTGGTAAGAGGACATTGAAGAACAGATGGACCTACAGATTGAAAGAAGGTGAGAATAGACAGATGAGATATAAGGCTAGATTGGTAGTGAAAGGATTTGCACAAAAGCTAGGTATTGATTTTGGTGAGATTTTTTCTCCTATTGTTAAAATGACTTCTATACGGATTGTACTATCTTTAGTTGCTATTGAGAATTTGCATCTTGAGCAGCTAGATGCTAAGACAATGTTTCTTCATGGAGATTTGGATGAGGAAATTTATATGGAACAGTCAGAAGGATTTGAGGTCAAAGGTAAGGAGAAGTTAGTGTGCAGATTGAAGAAAAGCTTGTATGGCCTCAAGCAAGCTCCTAGACAGTGGTATTTGAAATTTGACAGGTTTATGACTGAGCATGGCTACAGTAGGTGTCAATCTGACCATTGTGTGTATTTTAAGAGATTGGATAATGGTAGATATATTATTCTATTGTTCTATGTAGATGATATGCTAGTTGCAGAATCACACATGCAGGATATCTTTGAGCTTAAGGTGAAATTAGCTCAAACTTTTGCTATGAAGGATTTGGGAGCAGCAAAGAAAATCCTTGGCATGAGCATTAAGAGAGATAAGAAAAATCACAGGTTGATTTTGTCTCAAGAGGATTATGTGGACAAGCTGTTGAAACGGTTCAATATGCAGGATGCTAAATCGGTAATCACACCTTTGGCTGGACATTTTAAGTTGAGTAAAGAACAATGTGCTAATTCACATGATGAGGTAGAGTACATGAGTAAAGTTCCATATTCTTTCACAGTAGGGAGTTTGATGTATGAAATGGTGTGTACTAGACCGGATATTGCCCAAGTAGTGGGAGTTGTAAGTAAGTATATGGCCAATCCAGGGAAGGAACATTAGAAAGCAATTCAGTGGATCCTTAGATATCTGAAAGGAACCAGTAGTAGGCACTTGTGCTATGGAGGTTTAGATACGTCTCTACATGGTTATGTAGATTCAGATATGGCAGGTGATTTGGATGGCAGGAGGAGCACCACAGGATATGTTTTCACTGTAGGTGGAATGGCGGTTAGTTGGATATCAAAGTTGCAGAAGGTTGTTTCCTTGTCAACTACAGAAGTAGAGTATATTTCAGCCACAGAGGCTAGCAAAGAGATGATATGGATGACACGGTTCATAGAAGAGCTTGGAAAGGAGAAAGAGAGTTGTAGATTGTATAGTGACAGTCAGAGTGCAATTCACTTGGCTAAGAATTTAGCCTTTCATTCAAGAACCAAGCACATACAGCTTAGGTACCACTTCATAAGACAGGTATTGGAGGATGGTGAGTTGAAGCTGGAGAAGATCCATATAGATAAGAATCCTGCTGATATGTTAACCAAGCCAGTTACAAAGGAGAAGTTGAATCTTCATTCAACTTCTGTTGGTCTTCATGATTGAGTTGAAGATGGAGGAGCTAAAAGATGTTGTTGTACAGGTACTGGTGTAGCTGTTTATCTCCAAGTGGGAGATTGTTAAGGTGTGGAGCCTAAAAGCTTCACCAAAGGAGCACATTACCAAAGTTGTAGCTTTACACAGTCACCGGCATCGGTCAGAAGTGACCGATGTCGGTCAGGTGCAGTTGAAGAGACACCGGCATTGGCAGAGGATCTTCCAATGTCGGTCACAAGCAAGCAGGCAAGAATCGGCGTCAGTTACTTGTGTGTCTAGAGAGCTATTTCCATGGACAGAACCGAGTGTTTGCATGATGAGTTTAAGTCTTAGTCTTAAGTCTGTGTCTCTATTATTAGTAAAACTATTTTTAGAGCCCTTGTTTAAGAGGCTTAACTATTGGTTGTAAGTGCATGCTCAAGTCTCCTAATTATATATTTAGAATTAGATCTTCTTAGCTTATTGTAGTTCAAGTATTGAATGTTCAAAGAACAATACAAAATTGTATAGGTGAATCAATCCAGATTGTTGGAGTTGATTGTACTTGAGAGAGAGAGCTCTTGAGGGATAGAGATCTAGAGAGAGATCCATACATCTGAGAGAGGTGTGGAAGAAAGAAGTTTCTTCAATTGTATTCCTTCTGTAAAGAGTTTAATACAAGTTTTCAGGGTGGTTTCTTGTATCTCTTGTTATTTGCTATTTATCATTCTAGTTACTTATCTATCTGATTTAATTTCGTGGTTTATTGCTTTCATAAGTGTAATCATATTGTTGGTTGATCCCCAAAAATATAAATCATATTAGGCATATGTAAAAAATCTATAACTCATAAAAAAATAATGTCATACATGTGGAAATCATGCCAAGCAATGAAACCAAATTAGACATACAAGAAACATAGTCATACAATAGAACATGGTAAACACATGAAAGAAACATCAGGTACACGTATGTTCATCAAACACAAGGAAATCATGTACACACAAAAATAATAATGAAATTATTTATATAATTACATGTATTAAACACATCAAGGAAAGTAGACATATAAATATATTTCAATAATAAACACATTAGGCATATAAGGACATGATTGCAAATAATGAAAGATATAAGATTGACACGATCTAGAGAATTGAAATATATGAATACCTCAAATATATAGTCATGGGAAGCATAATAATAATGGATAAAAATGACTAAAATATTGACTTGCATTGGAGCGAGAATGTTCCTAACATTTTATTTAGAGTTTCCCCAAAAGAAACATGAAATTGCCTCATGTCCACAATGAAGCCATAATATTGAACCTACAACTTGCTAAAAATTCTACATTTATCTTGCCACTCACATCAATATCATATATGTAAATAAAATGAACTATTATCTTTATCTACATGTATGTGGGTGGCATGAGTGTGAAGTGTGTGTTGTAATATAGTCATGAAATATAAAATATTTCAATCATAGAAAGAAAGAAATGACAATGGAATTTTATTATCTCCCAACATAGCACGATATATTTTCACCAATTTAGCATCATGTACAAAATTGAGAACATGATAAAAAAATAAATTTATTAAGATGTAAATTTTGAACACACAAATAATTAGAGATCAAACATTGAGATCAAATTTAGATAGTGATATCAAACATGGTCAAAGAATAAATCCAATCAATAAAAGAGTCATAATAAAATGATGTACAATAGTGTTTATCCTTAGAATTAATTGTTAAGTAAATTAACTCTAAAGTAATATAAACTTGAAATCTAATATAGGAAGATTAATATGTCAACCTACTATAAAAATATAATGATATACATAATTTACATAAGTTGTAAATTGATAAAAATGGAAATTAGGTTTAGGATTAAAAAATGTCCTTGAAAATTGATTTTATCAAACAATGTTATTCGCTCATTGACTATGATGGTCTTAAATTACTTATAAAATCATGAAAAAACAATGTTAATTCAAAATAACACATCACTATATTTTTGGACAAGTGCATAGTAGCCATATAAGGTCTCAATATGTTGTTTTCTACTAGTGTTACCTTATCTATTTTGATTGTGCACTAAATCTAAAAATATGAGTTAGTTCACCTCTATTTGAATACTATATGATTCTATGAAGGGCCTGTTTGGATGTGCGGATCACCTAGAAAATTAATATCATATATTGCACAAGGATGTAAAAAATATCAAATGCCTATGGAAAAAATGTAGGGAAGTGGGATATGGCCCAGCTATCCTCAAAAGACCCCTTGTTTATTGAGTGTTGCCTACATAGTCTAAGTGGACCTCAGGCCAATGTAGTTATCCATTTAAGGAATATCATATAGATGTAACTAAAAAAATTGATTATAATTCTTGACAAAGGATGTCCTCAACCTAAAATAAAAAAATCTTAACTTGGTGAATGAATTTATTACTGTAACATAATTATAATAGAGCTATTTACTAAATAAATATATGATTTTGAAATTGTTTTAAAAGAGAGTGCTAAATAGAGTAACTGGTGGTTTCAAGTGATACACTTGATGTGATATTATAGGATAATATTTTAAATATTCCCTATAACTGACCTATTTTCATGCATGAGAAATCCATAAGAAAGTGTGTCACTTTAAAAAAATAGCTATTAAAGCATTGTATACAGTCCAAACTAGTGGATAGGTAAATAATGTGTCTTTATATGCCTAGTACACACTTGTCCATAATGGATAAAGGCTTATGAAATTGGAATGATAGTGAAGTATATATTAATTAGGGATAAATAATAATATATTTGGGAAGTCTAGAAGATGCTCTAAATAATAGTAATACTTTGAAGGCTTTCATATATATAAATGGTTATCAGAATGGTGAGTTAACCAAGTAAGTTAGATATATCAAGGACAAAAAAATTCAAGTCTTTATTGATTAATTTTAAGTATTTATATCCCCTCCTTATTATAGTGATGCATAAATTACTAGAGTAAAGTAAATGTGATACCTACATGTGTATACACTTTGACTTTGTCATGGATATGTGCATGTCATTTTGTTGATGTATGTGCAGAAGTGTTGAATTGAGGGTGATCAAGTCTCACTTTTGAGAATCAATGTAGATGCTTGAGTTAGAAATATATATGATCCAAACCTCATAGACTACTCTATAATGTGAAAAGAGATGGGAACCAAAAAATTGGTTCGCTAAAGTGTAACCAAAACACTAAGCATTACTAATCTCTCATGTAACCCACTCACTGAACTGAAAGAGAAGAGGTGGGAAAAAATGCATGGATTGATAAATTACAACCAACACTTAGACTATCACTAATTTCAAACATGGTTCACTTCAAAAATATGAATCTCACCACTATAGATAGATCTAGATTCAAGCTACAAATTTTGAAAACTTGATACTCAATATTTTTTTGAAAAATAGAAAATCTGATTTTTCAAAGTAGTAGCTTGGTCATGATGTATATCATGCCTCATGTACTTTATAGAGTGCTAAATGTGATATTTTGAAAAAAATTGAAGCCTTGTAAATGTCTTCACATGAGTGTGTATGTGCTCAAGTATTTGGATGAGTGGTATGCATAAGTAAGTTGAATGCCACCATAATCTAAAAATTATGATTTTTGCACATTGTAAATTATCATATCTAAAAATGTATTGCTTGTAAAATGCCATTATGATTCCCCCATTGAGATGAAGTAAATTTCCTAAAAATCAAATAGCTCAAAATAAAAAGTGAGAGCATTTGTGAAGGATATATAAACATGTAATAACATTTCCATATATTGATTTTGTAGTGAAATATTATAGACGTAACATTGAAGTACTCAAAAAAATTGTTTATTTATTTTGTGTCATGTAAGTTTGATATAGCATTTTGATGATGAATGAAGCATGTAATAACTTGAATTTGTTTCATATGTATTTTAACCATAGTATATTGAAAATTTTGAAGCATTAAAACACATAGATATTATGTGCATGTTATGTATCATGGAACCATAGATAGATAAGTAGATACATAGTAGTGCTTGATAACAATCATGGCACCATAGTAGCCAAATAACAAAACATGTAAGAAATATCATACAATTGTTATTCAAAAAGGCATACAGTGTGCATAAAAAGGACATGTAAGATGTTGAAAAGAATGTAAAAAGTGTGCATAGGTGTCATATATGAAGCCAAAAGGATGAATACAAGGGACATAAAAATGTCAAAAAATCATATAAGGCCAAAGGCCACACATAGCAGGTATGATTTTGACATACAAACAAGGTGTATGTTGAACATACATAAGGATGAGAGCCACATATAATAAGAAAACAAGTACTAATCATCTTTTGAAACTAAAATCAGCATATGACAAAAACATACAATAAATGAAACTAGAATAAGTTAAGCATATGTAGTTATGTTTCAGTTTAGCAAGTAACATATTCATCAAGACATATGTGAAGGTAGAATAAAATATTAAAACACATATTTGTATTTATATCTCAATAGGGAAAGGAGGTTTGAATAATACAACCTGTAAGGCATTCATATAGAATAATGTGATGCCACTAGCTAAGAAAGGTTGTTGGGTGAAAGGCTTGACCAAAATTAAAACCCTATAAAAGTATGCCTTATGTTAAAACTTGACTAATATTTGAATGTGAATTTTATTATGTGTACAAAAACCATGTAATAAATACTATGTTGCAATTGAAAATAGAGAAAAAGGATTCACATGGATAGGTGGATAGTAGGGGACAAGTTCACAGTGCGCTATTGTCTTCTTGTTGCAATTTTGTCTGGACTGAATATATAAAAAAATCCACTCATAAAAGCTCTTGATGTATATGAAGACTATTTTCACTATAAAATTTGTCTTGTTACACACTCAAATACCTTGTAAGAAACTTAATGTATTGATAATATGATATTTACTAAAAAAATATAGATGTATGATATAAGCAAAGAAAAATCAAACAATATGAAAAGATGCGTATTGGTCCTTTTTTGATGTTTTACAAATATTTTAAATTTTTGGGTGTTTTCAGCATATATGGATGTTTTTGTATTTTTACTTATTTGAAAAAATAAGCATGCATAAATTAAAATTTTACTAAGATATCTGTATAAAACAATGACATAAGTACATGATATTCATAAGATTATTTATAGGTTTTACCTCAAGTGTATCTAGGTGATAAACTCTTAAGCCAATCTTTTCAATAACTATAAATGGTCCCAACTGATTTGGCTTCAATTTCCCTTTATGTTCTTTATCAACATTTATATTATTTTGAATTTTTTAGTAAAATATCATTGATTTAAATTTCTTTATTTTATTACCATATGCTATTGTAATGTGTGCTTGATAAATTTCTAAATGTTCAAGAGCTTGTATGTGTTTTTTATCAAGCATTCCTAGTTCATGTAGGCCCTTTTCTCAATGTTAATTATCTTCGGTAATCACACATGTAAATAAGGTATTTTTATTTTGAGGAGTGTTGATTTTTTTCCATAAATAAGAGAGTAGGGTGTGGCCTTTTTTGGTGTATGAACACTTGTGTGATACACCCATAGAGTGTAAACAATTTGATTATGCCAATCAACACCATGCTTCACAAAAATACTACTTGATATTTGAAGGATTGTTTTATTAGTTGCCTTGACTTTTCCATTTCATTGTGGGTAGTAAGCAATATAAAAATTATGATATATTTTAGAATTATCATAAAAAAAATTTACCATTTTATTCTTAAAAGAGGAGCAATTATCTGTGATAATTGCTAAAGGAAAGCTAAAGTGAGAAATTTTATTTATAATGAGAAAATTTCAAATATATTCACCTTCAGTGAATTTTAGAGGGATAGATTTCACCCATTTTGTAAAATATTCAAAAGTGGAAATGATAAATTAATGCCCTTCAAATGATTCAAGATTTACTTTTGTGATCAAGTCAAATCCCTAAAGGGAAAAAGGTCATAGAGAAACAATAGGTTGTAATGCCTTGGACAATGCATGATTAATATTTATATGCTTTTGAATTGACATTGAGAACATAATTTATCATTATCATGACATTCATCTTCTATTGTTTTCTAATAGTATACTTTGTGGAGGATCTTTTAAGAAATGGATTGACCACTAAAATGACCACCACGTTCACTATCATGTACTTCAAATTTAGTCATTTGAGCTTTGATATGACTTAGATGTAACATTTTGTAGAAAATCTTGAATGTTATATTGATATCTATAGGGCTTCCAACTGCATGTTGTCCAAATATAGGAATTATCTAAGGATAAAAAACCAAACTAAAAAAAAATCCATTTCCTTAATGAATTTATGGATGTACTTCTAGAAAAACTAATTGGACTTTCTCCTAAGCATGAATTTAATTTCTCTATATATATTATGTCAAGATTTGCACCTGCTTCTAAGGTTCCTTATAGAATGAATGTGGTATATTTATAGGAATTAAAATTTTAGCTGCAATAAGTTTTACAAAACTATAACATTAGACCAAGTGTATCTCCTTGGGGTGCTTCGGTTATCTTTGTAAATAAGAAGGATGAAACCTTGAGGTTGTGTGTTTACTATAGGATGCTCAATGAAGTGAAGATAAAAAATTGTTTACTATTACCAAGGATAGTTGATTTATTTGATCAAATTAAGGGAGCAACTATTTTCTCCAAGATTGGTTTAAGATCAATTTATCATCAAATAAGAATCAATGAGGAATATTGTAAAAGACTAATTTTTGAACTAGATACGGTCACTATTAATTCATGGTTATGACATTTGTTTAACAAATATACCAGTTGCATTTATGAACTTAAAGAAAAATGATTTTAAGGATTTCTTGGATAAGTATTTAATGGTTTTCTTAGATGACATTTTGATTTACTATAAAAATGTAGATGAATGTGAATAACACTTTGATAAGTCTTACAAAGACTAAGGCAACATAAGCTATATAAAAATTTGTCAAAATGTGACTTCTTTAAAATTTGAATTCATTATTTGGGTCATATCATCTATAAATATGGTATTGTTGGAGATATATCAAATATCAAGGCAATACAAGAGTGGCTTAGTCCTTAAAATGTACATTAAGTACGTAGTTTTATGGGCTTGGCTAGTCATTACTACTAGTTAGTAGAGAAATTTTTCAGCATACCCAACCCAATCACTTCCTTGTAGTGTCAAGGTAAGAAATTTATTTTGGATACCACTCTTTGAAGAGGCATTCCAAAGAATTAAGGAGTTGTTAACTACAACACCTATACTTGTCATTCCTGACCTAAATGGTAATTTTGAGGTTTGGGCAGATGCTTATAAGGATGGTTTTGGTGGAATTCTAACCTAAGAAAAGCGGTGGCTTATTAGTCATGAAATTTGAAGGAGCATGAAAAGAACCATTTAAACATGATATGAAGCTTTCTACCATAGTTCATGATTTGAAGTAATGGAAACATTTTCTATTGGGAAAATTTTCAAGGTGAAATATGACCACTACAGCTTGAAACATTTATTTTCAAAAGATGAATTAAATGCACACCAATACAGATGTCTGGAATTTGTAAGTAATTTTGACATGAAAATTTCCTGTCAAAGGCAAGGAAAATTATGTTGATGATGTACTCAACTGATGCATTTACCTTGCTATAATTTATATAATTAGTTATGATTTTAGAAATTCTATTCTAAAACAACTTTATAATTAATATTATCAAGAGGTAAAAGGATTTTTGGCTGATGAGCCTTTTCTAAAGTCTTTTGTTATTTTTTATATTGAAAAATATGGCTCGATTAGGCATAAAAATAGAATTTTTAACCTAAATCTAGGGACTTGTAAAGTCAAGTTATAATATAAGTGCTTACAACATATAATTATGCTCATATAGGTGTCATGAAGATGACAAATGAGTTAAAAAGGTATTATTTTTGGCCTGGTTTGAAACTTGATGTGGTTGATTTTGTGGCTAAATGCTTAGAATGCTAGCGAGTAAAAACTTAGCATTGCCATCCTGGAGGTTTGTTGTATCCTCATTAAGTGCCAAAAGATAAGTGGGTTGTAATCTCACTTGATTTTATTTAAGGGTTTCCTAAATCTCGCATCAAACATGATATTATTTTGGTGGTAATTGATAAATTGACTAAGGTTGGTCATTTTTTAATTAAAATTTTAACTAATGATGCTTTTGTGTTTGCGAAAAGATTTGTAAAAGAGGTTGTTTGGCTACATGGCATGCCAAAATTAATCATTTTAGATAGAGATAAAATTTTCAAGTCAAGTTTATGGTGAACTTTGACTAAAACATTTGGAACATGCTTGAATTTTAGTTCTACATACCACCCAAAAATGGATGGTCAAACTAAAAGGTTGAATTAAGAGGTTGAAGAAATGTTGTGAATGTATGTCATGGTTTAACAAACTAAGTGGGACTATTTTTTCCATTTATTTGAATTTTTTCACATTAGCACTTATCATTCTATAAATAAAATGGCTCATTTTGAAGCTATGTGTGGGTGCAAGTGCTAAACAACACTTGGATGGAATAATTTAGAAAACATGGAATTTTTTGAACCGAATTTACTTTAGGAGTATGATAAGTAGATGGCTATTATCTGAAAAAATGTAAAAACTACCTATGATCAATAAAACAAGTTATGTAGATTAGAAAATAACTCCACATGAATTCAATATTGGTGATAAAGTCTTTTTGCATGTTAGACCTCAAAAAAGTTCCATTAAGTTTGGAAAATCATATAAATTAGCTCTATGTTTTGTTGAAACTTTTGACATCATTGAAAAGATTAGTCCTGTTACTTATCTACTAGCTCTTCCTCATTCTCTATCTAGGAT
This sequence comes from Torreya grandis, assembly GCA_037957365.1. NCBI lineage: Eukaryota > Viridiplantae > Streptophyta > Pinopsida > Cupressales > Taxaceae > Torreya > Torreya grandis. The sequence goes on along the minus strand of JARHVA010001251.1, from coordinate 1,468,896 downwards.
TCATGATGTTTTTCATTATGTTTTATTAAGAAAATACATATTTAATAATTTTCATATTTTGGATTGGAAAAATATTCAAGTTATGAAAGAGGATACATTACAACTAAAACCAATGAGAATCTTAGACCATCACAATGTTAAGCTGTGAAATAGAGAAATTATGCAAGTGTTGGTCTAATGGGACCCATTTAGTGAAATGAGTGATACATGGGAAGATGAAATTAAGGAAACATTACTCATATCTATTTGATTAGTCGCTATGACAACTCCTTTTTAAGAGGGAGATGATGTCATGACATAGTCTGAAAGAACTTTAAAACTATGGATTATTGTTGACACAAACATTTACATAACATTTTCCTAAGCTATTTTGATTTCATATTATATTATGGGCTTGATTGGATAATTTTATTTCAATGATATTTTATCATTAATTTAAAATGACTATGTTATAATGTTATATTTTAGTTGATTATTCAGTTATGATAATTGGATATTTATTGGATAAATACTATTTCTCTTATTTTATGATTGAACGACTTACCATGAGCTAGGCTTAGTCAATTAAGTCCACCTGGTAGGGTTATACTAGTGGAAAGTTGGTTATATTTCAACAATGAATTATGAGACATGAGTTTCCAAATAAACACATTTGGTCTATGGACTATCAGATGTTGACTAAAATTAATTTTTAGTTTGATTTTTAATGATGTGTTTTTATGAATTAATCTTTTAGGTCAATGTAATTATTATATTTTTTGTCATATTATTTATCTAGATTAAGTGTTTTGCTTATTTTGTTAATAATTTATTTATTCATATTCATATTCCGAGTTGATGTCATTCAAGCCTGTTTGGCATTAATGTCACATATACGGTACATAATCCTATTTGGGATAAATTCTACCTTTGGAAAATATTGATTGTTATGATATTATCTTGGTGGCTTGATGTCTTGGGTGTCCCTTTATGTTGGTCATTTTTCTTAGGTCTTGACTGAAACATTGTAAAGTCCTTATTTTTGGCTTGAAAAGTCATTTTGTCTTAGTGCTTGTTATCTTGGAAATCTTCATTACCATGACTACCTTATTGTGTATTTTTTATTTTAAGGTTTATGGTCTAGGTTTTTGACTTATGAAGATACCTTGGGGTTATTATGTGGTTATTTTGATTCTTGTGTTTGACATGGTCACTTAGACCTTAGAATTTTGAATGGCATCATGTGGTTAATTATTTGATATTTCTTTATCACTCGATGGTTTTGGAATTTAACCATGAGTTGCATGGTAATCATGTGGTTGACTTAGGGTTTTTTTGTTTGATGGTTTTGAATTTTAGTGAAGCTTATAGTTTATTTTTTTATATTATTTGAACTTTTGTGAGAGCTTGGTGAGCTAGGCAGAAACTCTAATTGCTATAATGAAAATTGAGGGAACTCATTTGTCATTGCTTTATATTTTGAGCTTAATGGCTTGACTAAGAAAGTTATGGTAGAGAAGGTTATTGAAACTCTACCATTTTTGGATGGAGGAAATGGGGACATGGGGGAACAAGGATTTAATACCTCAATGATGTTACACCATGACTTGAGCTATTCTGGTGGGAAGTTGTAGAATTTAATATGATCTTAATAACATTTTTTAGCACAATAGTGGGGTTTTGGCTAGAAGGTGCATATGTGTAGTGTGCATTACAAAAATAATGACTCTCTATTGTGTAAAGGCAAGGTAAAAATAAAACTTTATCACTCACATAAGTGATGTCTTGAATGTTGTTATGATCTTTGGAAAAAATGGGTAATGTGAATGAGAAGTGTTTTGGTTGCTTTGTTATTTTGTAATGTTGGTATGCATTTTTAGCATTAGTGTTTGAGCTGTGATAATGGGTTGTGTCAAAAATTCTATTACATTTGTAATTTTTTTGGGTTTAACCATTTTATTCAACCTTTGTATGTGAAGTGAACACTATGTGTTCATGGATGGAATGTTGCAAGGCATTATATCATTAAGACTTTGAATCTGGTTTCACTTTAGTGTTTCATGTTGTTTTGATTTTGGGGTTATTAAATAGTTTGGAAACTCAGAGAAATAAGCCATGGCCCTATTTTCTAGACTCCTCCATCAAAATGATGGTTGGGGGTGGTTAAGGATACCTATAGAGGGCTCATTAGATGATTTGAATGTGTTTGGACTTCTCTATGAGTGGATGTTCACCGAAGCTTGTGCTTATAAAGCTTATCTAGCTCAAAAATAATGGTGGAAAGACGCTTTAGGGTCAAGCTTGTGATTAATGTTTGGATGTTCTTGAACACATGATTCCTGATTGTATTCATTTGAAAATATCTCTATAATGGTTATGATTTTGTTTGTTAGCTTGGTGTGCATTTTATTCATTTTAAAAATTTATTTGTTGTACATAGTTTATAATATGTAATAATGGTATTTCATTATTGTTACTTGTTTTTCTTTTTTATATGTAAACCTAAATCATTGTGAAGGGCTATAGTATTATACAAGTTGAGTAATAACTTATTATTAATGAAATTATTTATTTTTAAAGATTAAATTCCTAACTTTGGTAATAATTGGTTTTATTCATTCATTACAAGTATAAAACTAGCTTTATATTTAGTCTTAATATTGAACCGTCAAAACTTTATGTTAATATGGTTGTATGTCAATTTAAGTGTGATAAATTGACTTTGTTATATTGATGCATCTTGGTAATTTTGATTATTTCTTAGTAGTCAATTAAAAACTAATTATAGTGATTATGAGTTTGAATATGATTTAACATATAGATATTTACCTTATCCAACTAGTATTCATTTATTAACAATGTGAATAGTAATTTTAGTTGTTATAGTTGTAGGTTGTATTTAGGAATCATTCTCGAGTTGTGTTGATTGCCTATTGTTTTTAAATCATAAATTATCTCTTGTTGAACTGTAACTAAAAAATGCATTCTTAATTATCATCATTATTAAATAGGATGACTTTTATATGAGTCAAGTGGAATCACTAGTTTTAATATTCTTGAATATGACTTATAATAATTATCACTTCTATTGATTTATTAATTTGAATTGCTTGATTTTTTATCTAAGGTTTGAAGAACTAATCTTATAAGAAATGTTTTTGTTGATGATTTGATCACTCATCCATATTATTGATCAAACATTATTTTGATTTGTTGTATTGTGATGGGAAATAAATAATGTAGCTTATATGGTTCGAAGCATGGATATTTTGTTAACTAATGAAAGAATCTATTTTCTTGTTAATGAGTCAAAAGTGTATTGGAATTTTGAATAGGTTTGAGGTTTTATTCTAACATAGATCTAGGTAGTATAGTATTTAATGGAGGTCTGGGTAATGTGATTCATTTCAAATATGTTAGTATTAAGTTATGGAATGGATGTACAATTTTTATGCTTGCATGTCATTAATGTAATCATAATATTTAATACCGAATAAGAATATTTTATCATTATGGACATTTGGATGAGTCATAAAGGCATTCATGGATGATATGAATCATTTAATTCTATTTAGGAACATCTAGTTTTTTCATGATAGAACAAGTTAGTTTCTAATATTAATTAAGTTATTGAAGAGATGTTTTATAACCATTGTTTGTCTTGAAAAGGGTTGTGTAAAGTTTTATGATGTTTTTGGTAATGGATTCCAAATTGATAATACATGTTTGTTTGATTTGATACTTGGCTACAACTATATTATTATTTAGATAGAATTTCGGATAATCAAATATTAATTTGGTCATTTTTGCATTGAATATAATACATGATGGAAAATGTTTAATTATAGTCTAAATGGGAAAGTAACCTAACATAGAGAACTAAATCTTTTTCTTATGTTGTTAAATGAGGACTTATCTATACATTACATTAATGTATTTTTTTCCATTTGGGTTCCATTCATGTTTTACTCTTGATTTTATCTTTTGTTAGAATGTTAGTTATGTTGTCTTGAATGTCACTCAATTGTGTGTTGGTAAAATTTAATATTTTTTTCCAAATGATTAGATCAATAAGCATAGTTATTGATTGATGATCCAAAACTCATAAGTTTTGATTGATAGATATTTCAAAAACATAAAAATAACATAGTAACAATGAATTCTCTGAGAAGAGATGTTTTATTACTTAAGATCACAATACAACTATATGCTTATCTCTGGGAAGAGATGTCTCATTTCCATTTAGGGTTACATATTCATTTATACACATTTTTGAAGTAGGATGAGGATGTGGAAGGTCACCAATATTGAGGGAGATTAATTGGTTTGACTTCTATGATTTAAAACAATACAAAATTTGAGGAATTACTATTTTTAGAAACTTACTATTTTTAGACTGCACTACTAAAATTGAAATATGGGGCACTTCCATTAGGTATTTGGGGGTAAAAATCCATAGATAAAATATCCATGCCATCTCATCATGTTCTCCTTGTTCTTATCTTTCTAACAATTCAAATGGAGTTATGGTGCAAAAGTTATGGCTCTTGGAAGTTCCATCATCAATTAGGGTAGAACCGTCACCTGAATTGTCACCTAAATTATTGCCCAGATCAATTGGATTCATATTCTTGAATTATTTTCATTTTATAATGCCTTCATTTATGGGTATAAGGAACTATTTATGTTATGATTTTAATTATATCTATCTATTTAAAGTTAATGTTAATGACTAAAGGACCATCTTACAATAGTTGTATTATATATAACATCTCGCATACAAAGAGAGTATCCAACTTAATTATAATAAATACTTGTAGCATTAAAATTATTAAGTTTGTTTATTTTCATAGAATTCTCACTTAGCACTCATAAAAAGGTCACTCTTAGAGGTAAAAATATTGTTTCCCTAAATATAATATATCTAATCGAGATGAATATGAAGGATGAATGAATAAAATTATTTTATTCCAAAGTTATTTTAATAGGTTGTGAATATTATAATGGAATATTCGATACATGTTAAATGAAGAAGGGACCTGTATATCAAAGTGTAAATGACTTGATGGGGTAGCATCGTATGTGTCTATTTTAATTGTAATGATAATAAGAGTTGTTGGGATAAAGTTATGATTAGATAGTAAGCATAAATTTTTTAAGATATAAAGAGTTATTTAATAAGATACTTCATATTAAGTGAATATGGGAATAATTGATAACTCAATTGTATGTTTCTTATTTAAGGAAAGATGTCACTTTATGTCTATTAATTTTGTGTTATGGATTAAAGTGTAGACTTAAATTATCATGGATTATATGAATTAATAAAATTATCATGGATTATATGAATTAATACTTATGATAGTTTTAGGTACTATTCATTTGAGTTGAGTTATAATCCTTGAATTTAGATGTTGTAGTTGTACTTAACATACTTTTAGATATATTCATGAATAAAATTATATTCATTTGTGTTTAGACTGAATGGCTAGAATGAATTAAAGATAAGAAGGAAAAACTTATAATTTTTAGTTTATTTTACCTTAATTAATGTAAAATATATCTTCCATGAAATGAGAAAGCATTCAAGGTTGAGACTTGATAAGTTGGTCTTGTGGGAAAAGTTGTCTTGACGAATATTCAAATAAGAATTTATAAGGGTATAAAAGTATGCCTATCCATCCCAATCTTAATATACTTCAAAGCATGAAGTATTTGCTTATAAGTTCCACTCATGAAGACCTAATATTAAGGGATTTGACTTTCACAAACTTTTATATGGTACTTAGATGATACCAAGTCTAAATTATGTATACCTATTGAATATTTCAATTCATTTAGTGTGGAAAAACACTTTATTGACTTGCATTTATGATTTTTTTTGGCTTCATTACATTGGCATCAAATCTAGGTTTCTACTATAGGGAAATTTGGGCAAAAGAAATGAATTTATACCCTACATTAATCTATAAATTTTTGACTCCTCAGGATGGTTAGAACAAGATCAAAAGGAATGGCCAATGCATATATAACCTAGGGTAATAATAATTATGTAAGGGCTAGGTGTAGAAATAAAGGTAGAGGTTGTAGTGATCCTAATCTAAACAAAAATATATCTAAACCTCATCTCATTAATAATGTGGGTAGTAATAATGAATCCCCTTATACTAATGTAATTAGAAGAAATCCAATTGGAAAGCATGAATAAAATCTAAATGGGATTTTGACAACCTTATATACCATCTAAGGTAGAATGGAAAACCATGAATGCAGGATTAATAACCTTGAGCTTGTTCTTTAATAAGTCTTATATGAGTTGTAAAATGAGTAAAGGGATGAGTAAGTACTCCAAGAACTACTTTTAGTAGTGGTAGACCCAATCATTAAGGAGCTTAATAAGCTTCCTCTACCTATTTTTTTATGGGAAGAATCTAGTGATGCACCTAATGCTTGGATGGTACACTTTTAAAAGTATTTTAATCTACATAACATTCCCTCTAATGTGAAAGTTAAGTTGGAAGTGTGTCAGCTAGTTGGTGTTACTCCCTTATGGTTGAATCTCTATGCTCTAAAAGGGTATCAACCTATGACTCTTAGATGGACAATTTTGTAAATATTTTTCATAAAAATATACTTAAGTTCCAACTTTAAAGAACATAAGATCACTAATTTTCAACTGTTAAAACAAGAAAACATGATAGTCACTGAATATGAAAATAAATTTATGAATTTGTTGTGTCATGTAAATTTTATGCATGACAAATAGACTAAAGTGAGAAAGTTCAAACTAAGATTGAAGTAAATATTGATGCATGATGTCAATATGACCAATCCAAAAACCTTGGTGGATGACATTGAGTTTGTCTATACGAAAAAAGACAAGGAAAAATCTTAGCAGAAAATATTAGAATATTTCAAGAAGAATATACAACATAATAAATCTAAAAATATCTCTCCCACTCATAAAAATTTATAGAAATAAGATCAATATTGAAGGTTTACTAGGATTAATAGTGGATTTGGTACATTTCAAGGGAAGAATAAAATTTAAGGCCCAAAACTCACCAAAATCAAGGTCAAACAACAGAAACTAGACCTAAAATAATCAACATGGACTAATCACAAGAGCCAACACTATTCGTATTTCAACCCCAAGAGTTGTATAGTGTTAGGAATGTTGTGATAACCAATACCAAAAGGACTATCCCAAGATTAAATTTGGTAAATCAGTAACCATTAGGTGTATGTAACTATTGACAATTAAAATGTTGATTTCCAAGTTACTCTGATAGAAACTAGAGGTAATTTATTTGGTCTTAATGTGTCTATTATGATTGAATCTAGTGATAAGATAGTTTTATTTCACCTAATGTATCAAATAATTTTAGTTTAAAACTTGTTAAATTCAAATAAGGTTGGGAGGTAAAGTTCAGTACAGGTAAAAGGGTGTTGATCTATGAAAGCTCAAAGCAAGTTGAGCTAGATTTTTAGTTCATTTAAGATCTTATGATTTAATCCTAGGTATGGAATAGTTACAACCTCATCAAGTAATGCTTGATTACTTTGGTAAAAGAGTGTGATGCACAAATGATTTTTGAAAAATCATGGAATTTCAAGACATTCAAAATCCCAAGGCACACAAATTACTTTCAACATTATAATTGAAAAAGGCAGTACATAATGGATGCCAAATTTATGTTGTCCATATGCAAGAATTATCTAAGGATAAAGAACCAAACCATAAATATTTCCCTTTACTTAATGAATTTATGGATGTATTTCAATGAAAACTACCTAAGACTTTTATTTAAACATGGATTTAATTTCTCTATAAATATTATGTTGGGATTTGCACCTACTTCTAAGGCTCCTTATATAATGGATGTGGTAGATTTGTAGGAAGTAAAATTTTGGCTGAAAAAACTTTTGGACTGGTAGCATTAGACCAATTATATCTTCTTGGGGTGTTCAAGTTGTCTTCGTAAAAAATAAGGATGGAAATTTGAGGTTATGTGTTGATTATCATATGCTTAATAAAGTGATGATAAAAAAATGTTATATATTTCCAAGGATAGATGATTTTTTTAATCAAATGAAGGGAGAAGCTATTTTCTCCAAGATAGATTTAAGATCAAGCTATCATCAATTGAGAATCAAGGAAGAAGATATGAAAAATACTAATTTTCAAACTAGATACAATCACTATGAGTTCATGGTTATGTCATTTGGTTTAACAAATGCACAAACTATATTTATGAACTTAATGAACAACACTTTCAGGAATTCCTTGGATAAGTTTTTGCTAGTTTTCCTAGATGACATTATGATTTACTATAAAAATGTAGCTAAACATAAATAACACTTGAGATTAGTCATCCAAAAACTAAGGCATTATAAAATTTATGTAAATTTATCAAAATGTGACTTCTTTAAATATGAAATTCATTATTTGGGTCATATCATTTCTAACTGTGGTATTTTTCAAGATCTAGCAAAGACAAAGGCAATACAAGAGTGGACTACTCCTACTAATGTGTATGACGTGCATAGTTTTATGGGCTTGGTTAGCTATTACTACATGTTTATGGAGAAATTTTATAACATAACCAACCCAATCACTTCCTTGTATAATTAAGGCAATAAATTTTTTTGAAATCCCCTCTATGAAGATGCATTATAAAGGCTTAAAGAGCTATTAAAAACACCTATACTTGTCATTCCTAACCCAAATGGTAATTTTGAGGTCTAAGAAGATGCTTCCAATGATGGTTTTGATGGCATTTTGACCCAAGATGGAAAAGTGGTGGCTTGTGACTCATAAAAGCTCAAGAATCATGAAAATAGTTATCCTATGCATGATATGGAGCTTGTTGCCATAGTTCATGCTTCAAAATAATGGAAATGTTTTCTATTATAAAAACATTTCAAGGTGAAATATGACCACCATAGCCTAGAACATTTTTTTTCATAACATGATTTAAATGCACGCCAATGTAGATGGCTAGAAATTGTAAGTAATTTTGACATGGACATTTACTATGTCAAAGGTAAGTAAAATTGTGTTGTTGATGCACTCATTTGACACACATACCTTACTAAATTTTTTGTAATCAAGTATGATTTTTGAAATGTTGTGCTGAAATTGTAACTTTTTGATGAATATTGTCAATAGGTAAAAGTAATTTTGGCTGATGAACCTGTTGTAAAGTCTTTTGCCAATTTTTATATTAAAAAATATGGCATAATTAAGATAAAAATAGAATTTTTGTACCTAAATCTAGGGAATTACAAATTTGAGCTATGAAATAAGTGCATACAACACCTCATTATGCTCATTTGGGTGTCATGAAGATGACACATGAGTTTAAGTAGTATTATTTTTGGCCTGGTATGAAACTTGAAGTGGTTAATTTTATGGCCAAATGCTTGGAATGTTTATGGGTAAAATCTTAGAATTGCCATCCTAGAGGTTTGTTGTATCTTCTTTAAGTACTAAATGATAAGTGAGTTATAATCTCACTTGATTTTATTCATGGGTTGACTAAATATCATAACAAACATGGTAATATTAGGTGGTAATTGATAAACTGACCAAGGTTGGTTATTTTATTAATAGAAATTTAACTAATGATTTTTATGTGTTTGTGTAAAGATTTGTAAAATAGGTTGTTTAGTTGCATGATATGCCAAAATTAATCATTTCAAATAAAGATAAGATTTTCATATCAAGGTTCTATAAAACTTTTATTACAACATTTGAAACATACTAGAATTTCAGTTCTATGTACCACCCAAAAGTGGATGATCAAACTGAAAGGTTGAATCAAGTGGTTGAAGACTTGTTATAAATGTATGTCATGGATCAACAAACTAAGTTGGAAGTTTTTTTTCTATTGAGTTGAATTTAATTTTAATAACACTTATCATTTTATAAATAAAATGTCTCATTTTGAAGCTTTGTATAGGTGCAACTGCAAAACACCTCTTAGTTTTCATAATTTGATAAAATCTTAAAACTACCTTTGATCAGAAAAAAAATTATGTAGATCAGAAAATAAATCCATGTGAATTTAGTATTGGTGATAAATTTTTTGTATGTTTTAGACCTCAAAAATGTTCCATTGAGTTTGTAAAATCTTCTAAATTATCTCTATGCTTTGTTAGACCTTTTGACATAATTGAAAAGATCAATCCTATTGCTTATCAATTATCTCTTCCTCCTCTTTCTAGGATTCACTATATTTTTCATGTTGTTTTATTAATAAATACATATCTAATCCTACTCATATTTTGGATTGTAAAAATCTTTAGGTTATGGAAGAGGAGAAGTTACAACTGGAACCAATGAGGATCCTTGACCATCGTAATGTTAAGTTGTGAAATAGAGAAATTTTGTAAGTGTTGGTCTAATGGGACCCATTTAATGAAAGGAGTGTTACATGAGAAGACAAAAATATTTTCAGGTAATATTACCCACAACTATTTTATTAGTCATTAGGACAACTACTTTTGAAGAAGGAGAAGATGTCATGACCCAATCTAAAACAACTTTAAAAAGTAGATTATTGTTGACATAGACATTTGCATAAAATTTTCATATGTTGTTTTGATTTCATATTGTATTAAGGACTTGATTGGATACTTATATTTTAGTGATATTCTATCATTAATATAAAAATGACTACGTTATAATGTTATATTTTAGTTGATTATTTAGTTATGTTAATTGGATATTTATTGGATAGATATTATAGATGTCTTATTTTATGACTATAAGACTTACCATGAGCTAGACTTGGATGACAAAGTCTTGATTGTAGGGTTGCATTCATGGTAAGTCAATTATATTTTAAATATTAATTATGAGACATGAGTCTCAAAAATAAATGTATTTGGTCTATGGACTTTCATTTGTTGACTGTAATTACTTTTCAGTTGATTTTTAATGATGTGTTATTATGAATTAATATTTTAATTTAATGTAACTATTATGTTTTTCCATCTTATTTATCTAGCGTAAGTTGGTTACTTTTTTTGTTAAGAGTTTATTTATTCAACTGCATATTTGGATTTGATGTCATTCAATCTTTTTTGGTGCTAGTATTTCATATGCAGTACATAGTCCTATTTGGGATTGATTCCATCTTCAATAAGCAATGTTTGTTGTGATATTATCCTAGTGGCTTGATTTCTTGGGTGTTATATTACATTGGTCATTTTTCTAAGTCTTGAATTCAATGTTGTTAAGTCCTTGATGTTGACTTGCAAATTCATTTAGTCTTGGTGATTATTATCTTAGAAATTTTCATTACCATGACTAACTTGATGTGGATCTTGTATTGTAAGGTTTATGATCTGAGTTTTTGACTTATGAAGATACTTTGGGGTTATTATGTGGTTATTTTTATTCTTGTGTTTAACATGGTCATTGGAACTTAGATTTTTTAATGTCATTATTTTGTTAATTATTTGATATTTTTTTATCATTCGATGGTATTGGAATTTAACCATGAGTTTCATGGTAATCATATGGTTGACTTAGAGTTTTTATTTACTTTTTTGCTTTTTATTGTTAATAAATCTTCTAGTTTGTTTTTTGTCATTATTGGAATTTTTGTGAGATCTTGGAAAGCTAGGTAGGAACCCTAATTTCTCTTACAAAACTTAAGGGTACTTGTCCACCATTGTTTGATCCTTGGATATTGATGGCTCGAGTAGGACAGTTTTAGTAAAGAAGGATATTAAAACTTTTCCATTTTTCTTTGGAAGAAATAGGGACATGGGGGAATGAGGAGTTAATACCTCCATGATGTTGCAACATGACCTGAGTTATTCTAGTGGGAAGTTGTATATTTTAGTATGGTATTAAAAATATGTTTTTTCAAAATAGACGGGTTCTAGTTTGAAGGTGTATGCATGTAATGTGAATTGGAAATATAAGGACTCTCTATTGTGGAAAGGTGAGGTAAAACACAAGTTTTATCACTCACACAAGTAAGTGATGTCTCAAATGTTGTTATTTTGTGATTTGGACAAAATGGGTAATATGAATGAGAAGTGTTTTGGTTGCTTTGTTTTTTTGTGATGTTGATATGCATTTTTAGCATTACTATTTGAGTTGTGACAATGGATTGTGTTGAAAATGATATTGCATTTGTAATTTTTTTGGGTTTAACCATTTTATTCAACCTTTGTATGTGAATTAAATAATGATTATTTGTGAATGGAATGTTACAAGCATTTTGGCATTAACACTTTGAGTGTGGTTTTAGTTTGGCATTTCATGTTGTTTTTCTTGTTGGGTTATTAAATGGTTTGGAAATTTATAAATATAATCCATGACCCTATGATTCAGACTCCTCCATTAAGTTGATGGTTTGGGGTGGTTAGGGCCACCTATGGAGGGCTCCTTAGACTGGTTGAATGTGTTTGGATTTCTCTGTGAGTGGATGTTCACTTGAACCTATGTTTATAAAGCTTATCAAGCTCCATAATAGTGGTGAAAGGACTCTTTGGGGTCAATATTGTGATTAATGTTTGGATGTGCTTGAACATATAATTCCTGATTGTATTCATCTAAAAATATCTCTAAAATGGTTATGATCTTGATTTACAACTTGGTGTGCATTTCATTCACTTTAAAGAGTTATTAGTTCTACATGATTTATGATATGTTATGATGGTATTTCATGAATATTACTTGGTTTTTTTTTTATCTGTATGAACTTAAATCATTGTGAAGGGTTATAGTATTATATGAATTGAGTAAGGACTCATGTTTATGAATTTAGTCTTAATATTGAACTGTCAACATTTGTGTTTATGGTGGTTGTATGCTGATTTAAGTGCGATGAACTGACTATGTTATATTGATGTATCCTAGTGATTTCAATTATTTCTCAGTATTCAATTGAAATGTGATTATAATGATTATTGGTTTCAAGCTCATTCTCCATAGATACATTTACCTTATGCAATTGGTATTCATTTGTTAATAGTGTGAATAGTAATTTGAGTTGTTACATCTATAGGTTATGTTTAGGAATCTTGATTTCGAGCTGTTTTGATTATCTATTATTTTTCAATCACAAATTATCTATTGTTGAACTATAACTTAAAAAGGCATTCTTAATCATCACCATTATTAAAAATGATGAATTTTGTATGATTTTATATGAATCACTTATTTAAATATTTCCTGAATATGTTTTATAATCATTGTCACTTCTATTGATTTAGTAATTTAAATTGCTTGAGTTTTTGTCTAAGGTTTGAGGAATTGATCATATAGGAAATCTTGTTCTTAATAATTTGTTGATGATTTGATCACTCATCCATATACTGATCCAATATCATTTATAATTGTTCTGTTGTGATGGGAAATAAATCTTGTAACTTATATGGTTCAAAGCATGGTTATTTTTTCAACTAATGGCAAAATAAATTTTCTTTGTTAATGAGTGATAAGTGTTTTATTATAAAGAGGTTAGAGGTTTTATACTATCTTAGATCTAGAAAGTAGAGTATTTAATAGAGGTTTGGGTAGTGTGATTCATTTTGAATATGTTAGTATTAAGTTATGGAATGGATGCATCATTTTTATGATTGCCTGTAATTAATGTTTTCATAAGCTTTAAGGCTGAAAATGAATCCCATGTAATTATGGACATTTTTTTAAATATCAAAGACATTATTGAATGATATAAATCATTAAATTCTATTTAATAACATCTAGCTTTTGTATGATAGAACAAGACAGTTTCTAATATTGATTAAGTTATTAAAGAGATGTTCTATAACCATTGTTTGTCCTGAAAAGGGTTATGTAATTTTTTGTGATGATTTTGATAATGGTTTTTGAATTGATAATACCTATTTGGTTGAGTTAATACTTGAATACAACTATAGTCTTCTTTGGATAGAATGTTGGATAATCAAATATCAATTTGGTTGTTTTTGTTTTTTATCATAATGCATGATGGCTAATGTTTAATTTTATTCTAAATAGGAATGTGACCTATCATAGAGAGATAATTATTTTTATTACATTTTTATATAAGGACCTATCTATACATGATGTTAATGTATTTATTTTTATTTGGTTTTCATTCATGTTTCACTCTTGATTCTATCTTTTGGTACAATGTTAGCGATGTTGTCTCAAACATCACTCAACTATGTGCTAGTGAAATTTAATAAGGTTTCCCATATGATTGGATTAATAAGCATTAAGTTTTTGAATGGATTATTATTATTTAATTATTTTCAATTAAGAATGCCACCATTTAGGGGTAGAAGGAACTCTTTACATTCTGAATTTAATTTCAGCGAGTTGTTTAAAGTTAATACTAATCACTCGAGGACCATCATATAAGAGGTGTATTAAATAGAACACCTCATGTAAAAAGAGAGTCACCAACTCAATTATTATTTGTATTTTTAGTTTTAAAATTATTAAATTCTTTTTATTTTCATAGAATGCTCACTTAGCACTCAGAAAAGGGTAATTCTTAAAGGTAAAGAATAATGTTTTCATAAATAGAATCCATCTATTTGGGATGTGCAAGAAATATGAATGAATAAACTTTATTTATTCCTAAGTTGTTTTAATAGGTAGTGAATATTATAATGGAATATTTAATGCATGTTAAGTGAAGTGAGGAGCCTTATATCTGAGTTTAAATTACTCTATGGGGTAGCATCGTATGTGTTTATTTTAATTTTTATGATAATAAGAGTTGTCGGTCTAACGCTCTGGATTGGATATTAAGTGTAGATTTCCTAAGATGGGAAGAGGTAATTAATAAGCTACTTCATATTAAATGAATATGGGAATAATTGATAACTCAATTATATGCTTCTTATTTAAGGAAAGATGTCACTTTGTGGCTGTTAATGTTGTGTCTTGGAATTAAGTTTAAACTTAAATTATCATGGATTATATGAATTAATACTTAGGATAGTTGAGGTATTATTCATTTGAGCTGAGTAATACTTCTTACAAGTAGATGTAGTAGTTATACTTAGCATACTAGTATATTTATTCATGAATAAAAGTATATTCATTTATGTTTAGACTAAATGGCTAGAATGAATTAAAGATAATAAGGAAAGACTAATAATTTGAAGTTTCCTCTACCTTAATTAATGTAAAAGATACCTTCCACAAAATGAGAACTCATTTAAGTTTGAGACTTGATAAGTTGGTAATGTGGGAAAAGATGTCTTGAGGAATATTCAGGTCATAATTTATAAGGGTATGAAAGTATGCCTATACATCCTGATCTTAATATACTTCAAGGGATAAACTATTTTCTTATCAGGTCCACTCATGAAGACCCAATCTTAAGGGAGTTGACTTTCATAAACTTTTTTATGTTCCTTAGATGAGACTAAGTCTAAATTGTGCAAAAATGTTAAATATTTCATTTCATTTAGTGTGGATAAACACTCTATTGACTTTAACATTTTTTTTGGTTTGTTACATCTTTTAAGAGATTCCTTGATTGACTTTCCCAACTAGATGTACAGAAAAACCTACTCTTATGTAACACAAATAAAACTTATAATTAATGAAATCAAACTAAAAAAATAGGAAATTTTTTTAGTAGGGGATATTCATAACTAAATAACCTATTTTTCACATGGGTATAATGCATGATTACTTAAAGTAAGGATTGAGTCAAATTCTATTGAAATGTAGGAAGAAATTCCTAATCCAAATTTTATAGCTTACATGTGCCAAATCTCAAGATGTTGTGGATAATATATAGTCCCATCCATATTTTCTAAAAATTTATTAGGTACTTATAATACATGGAGTTGTAAATTCACACTTTGTCTAATATACATAAAACATTATTTTTGATATATTTTTCATGACATACCATTTTCTATCTTTCTACACCCCTTTGCTCCATCAAAATAATAACCTTTTCTATTCTAACCTATCCAATTATACTAGTCTTTCCTAAATCAATTCATAATTTCCATAATGTCTTGTGTCCACAATGTAGAGAGATGGTACTAAAAATTATACTAGTATTCTTACCTCTTTCGCATACACTAGCTAGAATGGTGTGTATTTATTTAAATGTTTATAATAAGTTTGGTATGCCCATAATATGGTTTATAATATATCATCCCAATCATGATTGCTTACATCACATATCTTTCTAATTATATTCCATAACATTTTATTGAAATCCCCAACTATTCCATTTACTTGTGGTTTATAAGAGTTGTTTTATGGTTCATAACGAGACATTATTCCAATAAACGTGTACATTTTTTATATAAACTCTCTTCCCCTGTAGCTTATTAAACTTAGTGGTAAACCAAACCTTAAATTTATATTTTCCAATAAAAATATTACTACAGTGGCTATTATGAAATTATTGGTTGGTGTTACCTCAGTCCAATGTGTCAAATAATAAGTGGCAGTTATAACTTAGTGTGCCCCACTTATCTACACAATGGGGTTATAAGTTCAATAAAATTAATACCCCACTTTGTAAAATGATTTTGTGTAGTAATTGGGATTAATTTCATCTCATTTGTTCAATTAGGGTTTTCCATCCTTTGACATACATCACATTTTTTATGTGTATTCCTTTTTGTATTTATGCATTCCCAACTACCAAAGTCTAGATATTATCATTTTTTTTTCATTGATTCTCCCACATAATGTCCTCCTACTACACCTTCATGGCACTCACCTAAGACCCCCCATGATTTCATGTTATAACACACATTTACATAAAAAATCATCTATGGCCAATTTATATGACTATCCCTTGACTAACTAATATTATGATACCTTTATTGCTAATTATTTATTTTAATTTACATTCCAACCTATTATAACTACCAAAATTTCAATTGGAATATTTTTGGGAGTTAAAGTACTAGCTTCAACATTATTCCTCTATGTAAACTCAAAGATAACCCTAACTTATGTTCATTTCCCATTTTTTTATTGGATAACACAAAAAATATTATCAAAGAATAGATTGGGGATGTAGTAGTAATTAAATAAATAATAGAAACTAGTCATGTCTTTCTTACCCCTAGTGCATCTCATCCAATTTAGGTAGTGGGTGATAATCTAAAGATGAACCCCAATATGAATATGACCACTGTACCCACTAGTTTAAATCCCGTTCTACACCTATTTTCTAACATTAACTACTATAATATAACTAGTAGGTAGTAATAGGAGCACCCTATGCTTGTGAACATGGGTGTTTCTAAGTCACAACATGTAAAAATCTTAGTACAATGTTTACCATAATGCTCATCTCTTGGATTTTATAACCAAAGAGAGTTAATTCCTCTAAACCACATTATATCCTAGATATAACCCAAGAATCAACTTTTTTAATTGTTAATGGATTTTTTATCAGATCTATAGCATATTTAGGATGCAATCAAAACCCTAGTTCCCCATTTAATAGGAGTATTACAAGTACCAAAAATTACCAGCTATTACCAATAATTACTGAGCCATAATCAGCCCAATTTCCAAAAGTGGTCACAACCAACCCGAGAATCACTCAAACAACCAAGGATGGCCCAACTTTCAAAAATGTCCACAACTAGCTTCAATGATGTAAATGGGCATAACCAGCCTCATATGCCATCCCATAGATTTAAACCTAGGTGGGGCTTGGAATAACCAAACCACTTAACCAGCTTACCCAAATTTCATTGGCCAAAGAATCAACATTATTATCCATAAGGGCCTTATAATTTAGGTGTATCAAGGTACATAATGTTAAGTATAGTGTAATGAAAATATCCCCAAGTCTAATAAAGCATCAATATAATATTATTAACTTGCAAGCACCAACTATTGAGAATTTGGACTAACGTATAGTGATGCATAGTTAGTTGTGAGGTAAAGATATCATTTCACAAATATTAACATTCAAGTTACTAGATTCACAAGATTTTTATTAATATCTAAACCATTTAACTTCTCTTAATATTTCTACACACCATCAAGTCACATGTTGAAATTAGCATAATTTGGCGTGGAATGTTAAACTTTTACTTAACTATATCAATGAATACTTAACATACATTATTTACCCATGGCTTAACAACAAGTAAGCACAGTACCAAATATTCATGGGAGAATTGTAAGTGGTATCAAGTTGGTATCAGTTTTATGATATGTAACCCTATTTATTATGTAATGAAAATATCCCCAAGTGTAATAAAGTATCAATATAATAGTATTAACTTACAAGCACCAACTAATGAGAATTTGGACTAACATCTAGTGATGCACAGTTGGTTGTGAGGTAAAGATATCATTTCACAAATATTAACATTCAAGTTACTAGATTCACAAGATTTTTATTAATATCTAAACCATTTAACTTCTCTTAATATTTCTGCCCACCATCAAGTCACATGTTGAAATTAGTATAATTTGGCATGGAATGTTAAACTTTTACTTAACTATATCAATGAATACTTAACATAGATTATTTACCCATGGCTTAACAACAAGTAAGCACAGTACCAAATATTCATGGGAGAATTGTAAGTGGTATCAAGTTGGTATCAGGTTTATGACATGTAACCCTATTTATTATGTGCCACATTATGAATAAAAGTTTCCATGTTTCATACTAATGTCCGGGGTTGTTCTTTGTTTTAGAGTAGAGATTTATAATGTTACTCCAATACCTTTTTAGTATTCTATCAAAAAAATTCAATCCATAAGGGAGGTATTATCTAAACAGGCTTTGTATAAGCAAAATTCAATGGAAATAATCTGACTAGAACTATTTTAGTTAGCACCCCACTACCAAGGTTCCTGATATGCAAATCCATCATGTAATTCAAATTTAACATAATGGATCAAGAATTATTTATTATTGGGGCACAATTAACATAATTTTTGTGGTGTAGGTAGGTTATATACTTCCCAAATTTATACAAAGTAATGGCTATTATGAGCCTTGCATTATTTTCCTATGGTTTTTTTCACTATACAAGTGCAATATAGGGTACAAAAAAGTTACACCATGGAACTAAAAAAATTATTATCTATAATAGAGTTATGACTTAGGACATGGTTTAATACCTCATTTTCAAAATAAATGGTTCAGCATGACAAAAAAGGCTCAATAGTTAACACCTTACCTTATGATATCATTGAATTAAGGACTTATGCATTTAAAAAACTTATAGAGCATACTTAGAAGTAAGGACCATTTTGTTGGTGCCCACCCAAGCACCTTTATTGTGATTCAATATTGGTAATAATTAGGATAAATCCAATTTATATTCACTAGGATAAGTTTAAATAATTATCATTTGAGTGATTGGATTCTTCTCAAAGAGTTAATACCCCTAAAAAATCAGCTTTAAAAGTTAATTTTTCTATATTATCAGGAAAGAGGGACTTGACATATAAAATTTTGTTCTTCAAGGTTTTGACAGTTTAATAATAAAGGATTGAATTATCCCAACCTTATAGTATTTTCATTTCAATATTTTATGTTAGTGGTAATTTCTTGATTTATAATTTTTTCCATTATTCCATATTGGCTTGTTAACTAAGATATAATACAAATGTCAACACCATAAGTTTCAAAATTACAGTATACTCACAATCTTAGTCAATATTTAAGAGATAAATCACCATAATAGAAACAAAGAATATTTATCTAAGGAAATATTTATAAACATTTACGATTAAAAAATGAACTAAGAATATTCACATAGGAAGCAAGGTGACTTCAATATCATTATTACAATATAATGCTTAGATTCATACTTTAATTTTCTAATAATGTTATGGCAGCTCTTAGTATACCATTATCCTTCATTATAAACAACAATTAGAGTTTCATTTTAGTAAGGACTGAAACACAAATAATGTAGTCCATCTCTAATGTATATAAACATAAATTTCATACTCTATAGTGTATAAATAACATACTTATTAAACCAATGCTTATGATCAATGACTTTATTTAGGGTTTTCAAAACAACATTCACTGCTAGATAAATAAAATACTACCATGATAGTTTATATCTTTTATTAAGATTTCTTTTTATTCACTATTCAAACCATAGGAATAATAAGAAAGAGTTGTCATCAAATCCATAGCATGTAGGGGTTGAAATATTCCAGTAAAGTCATACATACAACTCATGGAGCATGTATTATAGATCTTGCCTCTAGTTATACATTTAAGCTTTTCAAAACAATAAAACATAATATGAGGTGAACATAGAAACACCATGAAACTCTTTTACTATAAATATGAGTTTAATCTATCCATATAAATTATCATTTAAAATCAATGAAATAGTAAATTTAGATGACAAAAAACTTCCTCCATCAGTAGAATCATGTACCCATGAATATTATCTATGAAAAACTTTTGAGGAGCATTGATAAGTTGTCTACCACAACCCATGATAGTTAAAATCATATTATGATGTCAATTCAAGGATCATATAATAATAAAACCAAATATCTATTCAAATTATCATGCATATATATTTATAGAGGAAAAAATGGTTATCATATTAAATTTATATCTATATGTCTTTCATCATCTATATAATGGTAAAGGGAGTATACATTTTGATCTAAGGCTAAAATGTCACACAATCCTACTCCTCATATAGGCATAAATAATAACTCAAACATGACACATGATATAATATCAATCACATCATGGTTCCTTTTATAGAGTAATTGAATAATAGATCAAAATAACAACAATCACTCTTAAAATAGGCCTTATGCCACCTCAACATATTTATAGAATTTTAAAAAAGTCATAATGCTACATGTTTATTTAAAAATAAATATGACAAATAAATAATTTAAATTAAAAATAAAAAGGTAAATCCTTTACACTTGAATCACATAATCATTTGAATGTCCTCAACTTGCACTATGACATGATAAGCACATAGTATAGGGTCAGCATAGAGCTAACAATGTCATTCCCTTTTAACTAACCAATTATTAATAGCATTATAAAATCCTAATAAATAAACTTGTTAATGAATTCTTTCATAAGAGATAACCTTGGAATAATGTTAGAAAAATATAATCTCATATGCAATTCTAAATAAAGTACAACAATGAATATTCTTTCATTTTTTAAGTCATTTGATAAAATGTTTCCATCTTTGAATTTAAAAAGTATAACAAAAATTATTTTGAATATTTTGAAAATAACTCAAGTGAAATATATATAATGAAACTAATCCATTATTAATCTTTAGATCCATTTGATAAGGAAACCACACAAAAATAGTACCTGTCAGAGTTGTTGCCAGAATTTGGATAATGTGAGTGCAATGGAAACGTGATCACACGAGTTGAAGCAAGTGCACACCACATAGATGCTAAAGCAATTTGAAAATAACACAAGAAGATAAATTGCACAAGAAAAAATGGAGAAAACCAAAATCTGATTAACATGAGATGGCCAAAGTGAGGAATACAAATAGGAGAGTACGTAAGTAACTCCTCCAAAAAAGGTGGACAAGGCACCCCAAGAATAAACTGTAACTCCTCCATGAAAGGTGGTGACAAGGTGATAAGAATAGAGAAGTAACTCTCATCAAGGGAGTTACTTATGACATTTTTATGACACCTATGACACATTTATGACACACACCTCCACATAAGCTAGCCTATCCCACAAATGTAGGAAAACTCCATGTATGCAAAAGAAATACAATTTCCCTAATTAAAAAGTAGGGAAAAATAAAAACCTACACTAATACCCCCCCATAAGCATAGCTTAGGTGGGCAGTGTGGAAATATAAAATGGGTCCCGGCAACTAGGCCTGATGAGGTACCCATGTACAAATGCAATCTCCCATAAGATAGATAAAAGGAGAAAACTTGTAGGAAAAAACTCCCCCCTAAAAGAGAGACATAAAAGAAAGCAGAGGCTAATGGGCCCCCTAAAGATATTGTTGTTGTAGATGTAGACTGCACCCCTAGAAGAGCTCATAGATGAATGAACTTGCTCTGAGTGAAAGGTTTGGTGAAGATGTCTACAACCTGCTCTGAAGACTAGAAAAATATCAAGTCAATGACCTGACTATGAATAAGCTCCCGAATGAAATGCATGTGAATCTATATGTGCTTGGTCCACTGGTGCTTAATTGGATTCTTGCAAATCTAAATGGTACTTTGGTTGTCACAATAAATGATGGTGGGCTGCCTGATAGGAATGCCAAACTTAGAAAGAATCCCCTAAAGCCAAATAGCCTCAGTAGTTGCATTAACAGGTCCCCTGTACTCTGCCTCTATGGATGATATAGCAATAGCATTCTACTTCTTGGTAGACCAACTAATAGGACTAGAACCTAGAGAGAAATTGTAACCAAAAGTGGACTTACGAGTTTGTGAATCACCAGCCCAGTCTGAATCTATATATCCAACCAAGTTGACCTCTATGCCAACTTTGTAGTGAATCCCGTATCTATGTGAACCCTATATGTAATGCAAGATCCTCTTAGCTATTTTCTAATGTAGCTCATGAGGTTCCTGCATGAATCTGGAGACAAGTCCCACTGTATATAATATGTTGGGCCTGGTGTGAGTTAATTAGATGAGACTACCAACAAGTTGTCGATACTGAGTGGCATCAACTAATGGTGAAGAACAGTCAGCCTCAAGCTTGACTCTTGATAGAAAGGGAGTCAGAGATGGATTGCAATCAACCATGTGAAACTGAGCCCATAAATTAAGAGCATTCTTAGGCTGTGCAAGAGAAATCCCTAAATCTGATTGTGAGATCTCGATGCCAAGGAAGTAGTGTAACAAACCCAAGTCTATCATATCAAATCTATCCTGGAGAGATGCCTTCACCACTACAATAGCCGATGAAGAACTCTCGGTGATCAAAAGGTCATCAACATAAAGAGCCAAAATCAAGAGCAAATCATCCTACCATAAGAAATAGACATTGGGATCAGAATGGCACCTAGTGAAACCCATTGTGAGAAGGAAGGAATCCATCTTGGCATACCAAGCCCAAGGAGCCTGTTTGAGGCCATAGATAGATTTCTTAAGTCTGCATACTAACGAATAATCCTGAATAAATCTTGGTGGCTACTCCATGTAAATCTCCTCCTCTAGGTCTCTGTGAAGAAAGGCACTCTTCACATCCATCTGATGCACATCCCAACCATGTGCTATGGCAATAGCCAAGGTGAGTTAGATAGAAGTCATCTTTGCAATGAGTGCAAAGGTCTCTAAGTAGTCAATGCTTGCCACCTATGAGAAACCCTTGGTGACTAATTGCACCTTATACTTATCAACCGACCCATCTGCTACAAACTTCGTCTAATATATCCACCTACATCGAACCATCTTTCTTCCCTTAGGAAGTGAAGTCAAATCCCAAGTGTGATTTTTTATTAAGGAAGAATATTCTTCCTCCATAGCACTATCCCACTCAGGTACCCCCGATGCCTCTCAAAAAGTCTATGGATCCAAAATTGTAGCAAAGAAGGCATGTAGATCTCTCTGAAAATCCCCCTAGTACGTTTATCATCTGTGAGATCTCCTACCCAAGTGCCATTACTCTCAAGTGTCTATCTGGCCTAAAGTGGCCTAGAAGTGGGTGAGTCAAGTGCTAACTCCTCATCCTCTGACTGACTAGAGGTGGATGACTCTGCATCATTGTCCTCGTTGTCTGAACTTGAAGAAGAAGAATATGTATCTAGCTGAAGAACCTATTATGGATGATTTGAATATGATGAGGAATCATCATGAAGAAGTAGATCCAACGAGGGAGAAAAAATGTCAAGTGTTGAGTCTCTAGGACTCTCTTGAAAATGGACACTTCTCTCGATGAACAACTCATAAGTGATTGGATATAGAAGGTGATATCCCTTAATTCCATCCAAATATCCTACAAAAATGCAAGGCTTTGATTGACATTCCATAGCTTTGCATTTCTTCTTCAAAATATGGGCCATGGCTGGGGATCTGAGAACTCTAAGGTGCTCAACATTAGGTTTCCTTTTATGCCAAGCTTCAAAGGGTGTTATCCCTTTCAAAGCTTTGTGAGGAACCTTGTTTTGAATGTAGGAAGCACAATTGATGGCTTCAACCCAGTACTATGGTGATAAGGATTTGGAGTGAATCATACAGCTACCCATCTCTCTCAAGAACCTATTTTTGCATTCTGCAACCCCATTCTGTGAAGGACTATAAGTGACTATGCACTACAAATCAATCCCCTCTATGGTGCGAAACTACTCAAACCTAATGCTGACATACTTCCCTCCATTATTAGTTCAAAGAACCTTGATGGATTTCTCACTCTATTTCTCAACAAGAGCCTTAAAGTCTAGAAAATTTTCAAACACTTCAAACTTTTGTTTGAGAAAATATATCCAAGTGTACCTAGAGAAATCATCAATGAAAGTGAGGATGTACTTGGCCCTTGTGAAATATGGTTTGGGAAAGGGTCCCGATACATCACTGTGGACTGACTCCAAAAGCTGTGAAGCCCTCCAAGCTTTGCCTTTGTCAAATTTTGCTTCAAGATGCTTCCCAAGAGAACACCCCTCACAAAGTCCTTTTGAGAATTAGACACGAGGCAAGCCAATGACCATGTCATTTTATCAAAGTTGTGCAAGGTAGCGGTAGTTAAAGTGGCCAAACCACTCATGACATAATTTACTAACTCCATCTGAATGAGTTAGCAATGCTGTTAGAGAAGAATCTAGTGCAAAATGTGAGAATGTGTATAACCTTGCTTGGTGATCTGCCCTACCCACTGCCACTGTAGTATCACTATGCAACTCCCTGATAGCCACTGAATCTTATGAAAACTCAACTCTCATACCCCGACCAATGTGAGTGATTTGGTACACTAATAGGAGATTGGTTGAAAGAGAAGGAACACTTAGAACATTATTGAATGTTCCTCCTTCCATTTCAACTGACCCTCTCCCTACAAAAGAAATTGAAGTGTCATCACCCAAACTAATTGTAGTCATGCTACAAGGCTCTAAAGATGAAAACTCAACTTGTGAAGAGCCCATGTGGTGAGAAGCACCCAAGTCGATGAACCATGAAGATGTAAAAGCTATTGTAGCTACAAGGGCCTTGCCCTTTTATTTCTCCTTACCCTTGCCTTTTTCCTTGGTAGAATCTTAGGTAGATGAATTCTACTTGATGGACTCAGGAACACCTATACTGTTCTTCTCTAGAAGATGAGTTAGGTGATTTATTTGTTTCTTCATGCATTTGTGTTCATCATGCCCTGTCTTTTTACAATAGGCACACTTAACCTTCTCCTTCTTAGGTTTAGCATTGGAGAAGTAAGACTCAGTGTTGTTTTTGGCAGGATTGGTGTTTTCTTTCTTCTTCTCCTAGTCCTTGTTCTTTTTCTTCTCCTCCTTTGTTGAAGTCTTATGCTTACCATTTCCAGCTATCAAAGCTTGGGGTTGAGTAGACTTCATTGTGCCCATTTTAATTAGCTTATCTTGCTCCTAGTCAAGTTGGTAATGAATGAATCCAAAGAAGGCATTTTCCATGTAGTGCCAAGGGCACTTTTTGTGGCATAAAAAGTGGAGACAAAGATTGAATAGCTTGGACCTAACTTTATGAGAATAGAAAGAATGATTTGATCATCTTTCTTCTCTATCCTACATTCTTTCAATTGAAATCTAAGGGCCTTAAACTTAGTGAAGAAGTCTTGTAGGGTGTCAAAGTTGCTAGGACTTAGACTTATGAGTTCATTTTCAAGCTCATGACCTCTCATCTCATCAAGCTTCCCAAATAATTTTTATAAGGTGTCCCATACGTCATTGGGAGTCTGGAAGGATTAGAGATGGAAGAAAATTTTTGGAGACACAAAAAAGCTCTGTAATCCATAGGCTTCATCACTACGGTTGTACCACTTGACCTTTTCAACATCAGTGTTGGGTTCTACTTCAGTGCCCATGGTGATCCTATACAACCCTTTGCTTTTAAGAATGATTGAAATTTTAACCTTCCATTCATGATAGTTGAAAGGTGTTAGGGTTTTAAGTTGAAAAGAGTCTATTTTTAGCTGAGTTTAGGTGAATTTGTGTTGATTGCAAGTTGTGAAATTATGTAGAAAGGAGAATGAAAGCAAAGAATTGCAAGTTGTGAAAAGTAATCACACCCCCATGAAATATTGAGCCCCTCCAAATATGTAAGTGCACGCTCAAAATATGTCAGACTCAATCAAGAATGTGTCTTAGAGCAATCAGTGCAAGACTAAAGCAAACAGGACGTCAGACTCAGTCGAAAATGCGTCCCGAGAGACCTAAATTTTTGGCACTTTATAAACTAGTACATTTTTGACAAATAACAAGCCTACATTGTGGACAATTGAATTACAAACACTTTTTCAAAAAATGGCACCCAAATCTGAGCTACCGTTTGCAAGATATTAAAGGTTCAATTTTCTCGTAAACTAGTTTTTTTGCAAAAAAAACACTAAAACATTTTTAAAATGCCTATTTTGAGAGAGAAACTGATCTTCCAACCACTCATTGGATTTAGCACAGAATGAGGAATCCAAAGGAGGTTTGTTTGAGGGGGAATTAGCCTCCCGCCAACCCGGGCCTCACCCTTTGTCTTCGACAGGCGAAGATACAAGTTTTAAATGAAAACCCCCAAATTAAAAAACTGTCTAAAAAATTAAATATTCAATCAAATTAATTGATTTTTGTTTTATAAGTCAGTTTTTAACTGAAAATAATGAAGCATAGATAGAATGAAGGATGCCACGTGTCCAACAGGCACCACATGGGATGCCAAGTAAGGAAGGGGCGCCAAAATAGCACAGTCCAAAATTTTAACTCAGAAAAGACAAAAAAATAAATGTGCAGACCTGTTGGACACCGTACAGCCTGCTTGGCACCTTGCTGGGCAAGAAAATAAGCTAGAAGGATTGCCTGCGGTGTAATAGAACTGAAGGCACTACTGAAGTTGGCGCAGACTTGTAAACTTGCGCGTCTATGGCCTGGTTAGCTGTTGGAGAGCGCAGACTGTTGTTGCTGAAACTGAAGGCTATTTTGGACACTGTACAGCTGATGGCGTGGCTAAAAGGAAGGACTTCTGCTGCTGAAACTGAAGTTGCTTAGAGCTGCTCTTCTCCTTGCACACAACAATGGCACATAGGCTAACTGTTGAACCAGCCCCTGAAGTGAAGACAACCAAGACACCCAAAGGCCAAGGATTCCCAAGAAAATGATACCAGAAATGATATATTTTCTTAATTTTAGATCATATCTAGAAAATAAAAAAAATAAAGAGAACTCCACTCCTCTTGATTTCAAAATGAACTAAAAGCATAACCATACACATGATTACCGTTCTTGCTCTGATACCATATCAGAGTTGTTGCCAAAATCCAGATAATGCGAGTGCAATGGAGATGTGATCACATGAGTTGAAGAAAGTGCACACCACATAGATGCTAAAGCAATTTGAAAATAACACAAAAAGATAAATTGCACAAGAAAAAATGGAGAAAACCAAAATCTGATTAACATGAGATGGCCAAAGTGAGGAATACAAATAGGAGAGTACGTAAGTAACTCCTCCAAAAAAGGTGGACAAGGCACCCCAAGAATAAACTGTAACTCCTCCATGAAAGGTGGTGACAAGGTGATAAGAATAGAGAAGTAACTCCCATCAAGGGAGTTACTTATGACATTTTTATGACACCTATGACACATCTATGACACACACCTTCACATAAGCTAGCCTATCCCACAAATGTAGGAAAAATCCATGTATGCACAAGAAATACAATTTCCCTAATTAAAAAATAGGGAAAAATAAAAACCTACACTAATAGTACCCACATAGAAGGACAATAATGTACTTTAAAAAAACACTCTGAAATAAAATGTATATCATTAAGATGTAGGATCAAAACCAACTCATGTAATAATGCAAAAAAAAACTAGAATAAATCCACACAAAAAATCCAAAACAGTACCATACTAGAAGGACAACAATTTAATTCAAGTAAATTTACTCTCATCGATAATGTATATCATCAGGATGTGGGATCAAAACCAACTCATGGATTCATGCTAAAAAAGAGCCAAAAGGGAGATGAATTATCACCAGGTTGTGCCAACGTCCATACTACCCTAACTTGGTTCTGATAAAGTGAGTAAGTAATTCATCATGCATGCCCAACAATTACTATTCACCCACCCAAATTATCATTGGGTAATTTTACCTAGAGCACAAGAAAGGTAGTCAATCTATAAAATGTTGTAAGAAAACATAACATGTAGTACATATGGGTATAAGTCCATATGCATATGCTACATAAATTCAAAAGGGCATGTACCCATACATATGAAAGTAAATATCTATCTAGATCATGAAGAATAGTAAAAAAATCACATGACCATCATAGTTTAGATCTTAAGTGAGAGAAAGACATGCTTGATAAAATTATTTAAAGTTCACTTCATTTGTGCCTTTCTCTTGTTATTTTTTCTACTTTTCTGATCCAAAAATAATGTCTAAAACCCAAAGATATTATGTATTTCTCCCAAATTTTCACCTTCATTCCATATATACTTATTCTTCTACCATTCCTTCATGATAACCATTCTAACATAGGAATATAAAAAATTCACAAAATAGTGGAACAACTCCAAGGTCTATTGATTCCCTAATTGCTCACAACCTCTATTCTCTCCATTTAAAAAACCTTTCAATTTATTTCCAATATTCCTTATAAATATTTCATTGAATCCAAGCCTTGTAGGGGTAATAAAAAGCTTCTAAAATTCAAACTTTATAATTATAGTGATACTTTTTTATAATGCAAATTTAAAACATGCCTTATATGCCCATTGTTTGGTCTTTCATACTAGTCACATTATATTTACAAGGTTAACACTTGTTACTCCACATTGAGACTTGTGCATAACAACCAATTACTTAGACATAAATATCTAAATACACCTGCTTAATTTCCCACATGGTTAGGCATCCAACTTTGTAATAATTTATGCCCATATTGGCACGCAAAACAATAAAATATAGACAAGAACATCAAGAAAGCATAAAGTGTGACAAGGTCAACAGGCTAAAAATTGGGGATGTTACATAGCCCTCTGGTTCTATTCTTCATGTTAATAAATATGTTATATATTCCATTTATATCATTTGCAATTGTACATCTAACATGTCATCTTAAATAGTTTTTAAAACAATGCATGACAAATGATATGGCCATGCATTCAATATCATATGTTTTACCACTATTGAGAACTTAAATTCATGAGATAAGAATATCCATAGAAAAAATCATTTGTGTCAATTTAGTTGTTATCTAATTACATCAATGCCTCATTATCAATGAAAAATGTTGCATCTAAAATATATTGCATGAAATTTTTCAATGGCTAATGCTTCCCTCTTGATAGTTGTGTATTCCATCTCAACACTGGTAATTTTCCTACTTGCAAAGGAAATTGGTTGACTAATATTTCCTTCCCCTCGCTATGCAAATATAGCCATAGTCACCATGCCTAAAATATCTACATGTATATGAAAGGGCATTTTTTTTTGGATTGAAAAGTGCACTTTATTATATAAAAACTTTACAAAACAAAATATAGGTAGTCATACAAAAAAATTGGTGGAAAAGTCACACCCCAAAAACACACCAGGCTATAGAAGCCCTAAAATTTTAGCAGAAGCAACTAGAAGGCCATACCAACTAGAAAGTCTAACACATGTGCACTAACAACCAAAAAAGGAAAAAGAACAAGCAAACAAACAAGTCCTTAAGCAGTAGCAATGAATATGGTAGTAGGTGGCAGGGGTGGTAGAGGGTCCTGAGGCTTCCCTCCCCACCCCCCATCAGTTGGGGGGTCCTCATCGAAGGTGAGAGGTTCTCACCCATCATTTTATTTCTCTTGAGAAGTTTGTTGTAGCGACTTAGAATTTTATCAAAGTGAAGAAATAGAAAGTTCCAAGAGCAAAAACTTATCCTATTGGGGAGCCACCCAGCCTCTTCCACTACCACTGTCATGACAAGATGATCCACCCAAAAAATAACTAGTCACACACCTAGGAGATGGCTAGAAAGAGTGAGTATAGGAGCTCCTCCGTCTTTGGGACTGATAGCTTTAAGATCAAGAATGTCTGGGTCCATCACCATATCCTTGAGGAGGAATGTGTTCAAGCAGTTCCTAACTGATAGCACAAGGGGCATTACCCTAATGATCTAGTAGCTCCTATAAATGGTGAAGTTCCATCTGCACTTGCTCCATCTGGCTCTAGATATGAAGGGTAATAGTGGAGATCACATTTATTTTTTTAGAAATTAAAAAACTAATTTCCATAGCTTCATGATTAAAACAATCTTTATTTCTAAACTTCCAGATCTAAAATAAAATATCAATGCAAAAAATCTGCCAAAATCTATTGTATCTTGTAGGAAGTAAGGTCGAGTCCCCCAAGAGAGTTATTTTCCAAGTGAACATTTTGGTTCTGAAGGGTATTTTATGACCGGGGAATAATAATATTAGTGTGTGTATCCTCTGATTAAATTTTGGTAATATTCATAATATCCTAAAAATTCATGAACATCTTTTGATTATATGTGACTTCTAATTGTAATATTATAATACTGTTGGTTGGGTCTGCCAACATGATTTATTTGCAAATCACATGACCCAAAAATGTCTAAAATGTTACTATAAACATACATTATTTATGTGTTTAGTGTTATTTGTTACTATTACATCTTTTAAACATAATATGTAATCTATATGAATGGTATTTTAGTAACTCATAGATAGTCCAATCGTCCAAGCACACTTGGAGAAATTGTGTTTAAAATATTTGAAATCTTTTATCATAATATACAAAAATACCACTAGTGAATTTTTCAATCCAAATGGCATAATTTTTTAATAAAATGATCCCTTTCTTTGTCAAATGTATTTTTTTCCTTCTCTTATTTTTATATTTGGCCTAAATGGTACCTTAAAACCCCATTAATTAAAGTGTAAATTTATTGGCCAACCACTCCTAATACTTCTTTAGTAAAAAAAGTAGAAATGGATCTAGGAAGTACACATAATTTAACATTTTATATTGTATACATACCCAAATTCTACCATCCCTATTAAATCTAATAACCATCGAGATAACCCAATTAAACTCCTACAATAGGAAAAAACTATTGCTTCAAGAATTTAAGTGATTTCCTCTATAACTTGTGCACATAAGTTGGGTTTAATTTTAAAAAACTTATTTTTACTAGCATTAATCCCTCAAAGGACTTAATAATTTTTTTTCCAATTATTCATGATTTCGTTTCATCTCACTATTTTTCTCAAGGAACACGACTCAAAATTCCTCGATTAGCTTAACACTATGGGTGATGAAATTGATTGTCTAATAATTCCTAATAGTTTATATGCATGAATAATCCTCTTTTCCAAAATTTACATCCTCCTTTCATATGGGTTAATTATTTAATCCCTTCCACTTGCACACTTAATAAATTTATATCTCTTGTGGAATTAGCAACATTTAAATGATTTTCATCATTATCCTCTGCTTGTTTTTATTCTATAATTTTACATAATTCTATTACTTTTATAAGGATTGGATATGATTCCTTGTATCTTATATATACCTAATCTATTTTTACACATTCCATTATTTCTTTTAATAGGTTCATTATTCCATACCTCTCATTTTCATATATCTCCCTAAATCTATCCTCCATTGTTGCATCATTTCAAAAGATGGCTTCCTCCATGGCTTTCAAAGGTTCTTGTAACTTTGACCTAGTTGTGAAAAAACTAAAAAATCATGAAGTCTTCATTCACCATTTCCAAATTTTATATTTCTCATACTATCTCACTCATTATGTACATGCACATGCCCAAGTTTTTAACATCTCATAAAATGTATGTACAGAAGACCATATGGAAAAGTTGAAATTACTTTTAGTCCATATGCCTTCACACATTTTAATTTGGTCCTATGGGTTGGTATCCCTTGTATATTTGGGTAAACCCATATTTTGAAATATCTTTTAAAATTTAATGCTAATATTTGTTATTTTGCCCTTGTCTCATAAGTGTAGTGCATGTGTTTCCCACTATGATGCACAATTTTTGAACAAATATATAATTTTTTCTTATTATAGTGGTAAGTAACCATCCAAAACTTGAATATACTATTTATAACATTTTCATCCAACAAACCTTATAATCTTACTAAGTATTCCCTTGATTATTTGACACACCCTTTTTTCAACCTTCATGACTTATAGAATCCATTTCATCTTGGTTACTGGTATCAATTGAGATGTTTTCCTTGCTGTGTTGCATATTATGAATCTAACTCTTATGGATCTCATTTTAGACCTATAAAATCTTGTGAATTTCATACCCATAACTTTTTATGTATTCTAGAGTCATATATCACATGCCACACTTATGGTATACATCATAGATACCCTACTTCACCATCTCAACCTTGCATCCTCATTTGGGTCGACACAATATTTTTCATTTATAGTAATATTATATATATATATATATGGTTTCTTCCTCTACATCAACACTTTATAAATATGTGGGTCCATGTTAATTTTCTAATGGGATCATCTTGATTCCTAAAACTCATGAAACATTTATTAAAGTGCATGTCTACTTAGTTTTCATAGCACCATGGCCTGCCTAAAAGTGTTGGATAATTACTTACTTCTTCTAATTTGATTATCTCAAAATTTGTCACAAATTTTATTATATGGTGTCATGTATTACACCCTTAAGTACTCCTATGCATTTTGAATGATTTTTGTTTTCCATGATTAGTAAATTTTTTGAATGATATAGTTTAAGACTACACATTATTTTCCATGCATCCTTGGTTAGGGTGTTTACCTTCACCCCTATATCCAATAATATGTTATTTAGTTCCCATTTATTAATCTTGGCATCAATAATAAGTTATTTTTCATAACCAACATTTTTTGCATGATAAGCCTCCCTTTAATGATCCCTTCTATGTTCATTTCTCACCCATAATTTATCTAAGCCAAACCTTTAATAAAGGAATCAAAACATCATGTTTTAGTCACAATAATATATATGTAAGTTTTTCTACTTATATCACATTTGACACTTGTTTTGGGTCTCCCTTATCTTGGATCCTAGCTCTCATTTTATTTGGATTTCACCTTATAGGTCCTTGATTATCTCATTTGCCTGATTCAAAATCAAAATCTGAAATGGTACATTTAGGTGCTCTATTATAATATCCCAAGGTTTTTGTATTCCAATATACTTTTGAAACCACTATTGTGTGTACATGTTTGTTTCATTATGTTTGGTGAAATGAAATTATTGTAATTTACTTCATTTCTATGTATTCCTCCCTTGATTTTTTTGTTACACAATTGTAATCATTCCTACATAATTGGCCTTATCATTATTTAATATTTTATACATTAAATTAGGGAAATATTATATACAATGTACCTCATACTAATTATCATGAGTTGGAATCTTTTTTCACTTTTATTGGTAATGGTAAATGGTTCCAAACTTTAAGCATGACCCTTAGAATTTACACTCCTGGGGTTTCCTACCATCTTTCCTTCCAAATTATCTTCCTTAATGAGACTTTCCTTGGTTTTGATTATATCCTTATTAAGATTTATCATACCCTTCTAGGGTTCCCCCATAACCCCATTGATTTGGATCATACAATTTCTTAGCTATGGTTTCATGGGAGTTGTAGTTATTTTCCTTATCCCAAGCTCTCCTATATCTCATTTCATCAATTTATTTACAATCCATTATATCATGGGTGTCTAACTCACACACTTTACACCAATACATGATCTAGGATTTTTTTTCATTTTGAAATAGATGAAAATTAATTATCTCATGATCTTCTTTTTACAAACCATCATGACTACCTATACTTTACTCCATGTTCAGTCATACTTATCATGTACCTCAAAATCATAGTGTTTTCATCAAAGTTACCTATTTTTATCATGCATAGTATTCATAGTTATAGTTTGTAATTGGGTTTCCATGTTTGAAATATGGGTTGATACCCATGTACATTTTCCTTATTGATTCCAACCTAAGTGCAATGTCCAACACTTCACATGCTTCCATGAAGGTTTTCATTTCTAAATGAATTTAAAACAGTGCAAATAATCCTCTAAAAAATCATTATGCACATTGAAATGGATTTTAGCATATGAAATATTAGAAAAAATACTCTTGAACTATGCATCATATATTGTACACTCTCAGCTAGGTCCTACTTAATTTATTTCAGCACCAAAAATAATAGGGTGATCAAACTCTAGAATGTGAAATAATTTCAAAAAGGTTAACTTAAATATATCAAAATATACCACCACTTGAATGTGGTCATAATTCAAGAACCATGTGTGTTCCCTTTTATACATTGTGGTTTTGAAATGACTAGACCTTTTATGTGATAATGTAATTCTTTTTGTCCTCCAAGCAATCTCACAACTATGAACATGATCTAAAACATCTTCAATCTCCCTATTTTATGGTAACTTTATGAACATATCATATAAAATTTTCAATAGTGGTTCTTGTGTGATATTCATTTGCATGATGATTACTAGTTTCATCCTTCAAATTATCATTCCATTTGACACATTTGGACCCACACCTTCCTATAATAGATCTTGTGTGGTCACCATTTGGCTTATTTATACAATTGGATTATTAGTCCCCCTTTCTAAATTCATAATTGGATTTTATCTTCTCATTTATTAATTAATTGTGGTTTCTAATCCTTATTTCTCTTTATTATCAATTTTTTTGAAAATATCCAATCTCCTTAACTTAGAATATTGGTTTTTATTAATTTTTTTAAATCATAGCTACATCCATAATTATCGCATTTTCTCCTAAACTATCAAAACACATGTGGGTTTTAGATCTGAATATATTCAAAGATGATTATTTTCTTATGTGTTTCACCTCATCTTGTGAAATCCATTATTTATCTTGTAGTTACTCACTTAGGGTTTCTATACTATGTAGTCCTTTCTCCTTACTAGAGTGCATTTTTATTTCTCATGAACTAGTCACAAAACCTCCCCTTCCCATTTGGGTATTCATAGAATCCAAGTGATTTGGTCCTCCCTTATTATTGGGACTATAGTATTTATCACCTTCTCCATATTATTCTCATACTTGAAAAGTATTTGTTCCCTCTTACTCTAAACCCCATTCTCCCTATAAGCTTATTATCCTTCCATTATTTTATGAAAATACCTCACTCATATCCAATGTAATGTTAAGCTAACCCATGGGAAATAAATTGGCCTTCCATCCATAATTATTTTGTCTTCCAAGTGTGTTTACTATCATGTAACCCATTAATATTTTTAGTCTGAGAGATCAGGTCTTGGAAATGGAACCAAAATGTTTATATATAATAGGATGCATAAACTATTAACTAACTCAACACTTAAACAACATTAAAAAAAATATTATATTACTTAACCCTAGGGATAAGCACTCACTTGAATCATGTAAGAGAGGCAAATAATCTAATCATTAATAAGATTACAAGGATAAATTAAAATAGATAAAACTAAACAACACATATATAAACATTAGTCTATTTTTAACCACATAAAAGTGTTATTTAAAAGCTAAGAGTGATA
Organism: Torreya grandis; assembly: GCA_037957365.1. Classification (NCBI taxonomy): domain Eukaryota; kingdom Viridiplantae; phylum Streptophyta; class Pinopsida; order Cupressales; family Taxaceae; genus Torreya; species Torreya grandis. Next base: position 1,433,188 of record JARHVA010001251.1, on the reverse strand, counting down.
CTTGAGACACCCTATTCCTAGCTTAGCCTTATACCTATCCTAGATCCTTTTATCACACTTTTCTAGCCTTTTTTCAGACCATAGGTATCCCTAGTTAGATAAAATAGTCTCAAACCTTCATTTCTAGATTTTGGCCCTTCATGCCTAACAACCTACCAATTGGACATTAGTTCCACATTAAGGACAATAGAGCCACATAGTTCTAGTGTCCCCAACATGGTGCTAGTGCCTCCTACCCTAACTCTCCTCAATAGATATATTTTCAAATGTTAAAACCTCCTAAGTTTGACCTAAGCATATTTTATTATCCACACAAGCTACAAAACACTATAAATACATGAATTTTAGACCTCTATCCACTAGATGGAAAATAGATGCAAAATATCTATACAAACAAGAAATAAGTTGAGAAAAACCAATATTATTAATCCCTATTTTACCCTACTTATACATACTACCATCTACAGCTACCTTAAGCCCAAATTTTCAAGATTTCCAATCTCAAGCACACTCAAGGAATTCAAGACCACTATCATTCTAGAATTCACTTGAAATTACATCAAGAACTTAGGTGGGATAAATGCATCAAGCTTAAACCCTCCTTGGAGTATTGGTATGTAGGCTATTCTCTTCACAACAAGGTGTTGAGGATGTCCAACCTATCCTACTAATGAACACACATTTTAAACTCATGCCCTAATTAGAAGGAAGATTAGGGTTTTAATAATAAATCAGTTATTATAAGCATAATACAGAGTTATATACTTCATGCAAATAGGATCAAAAACCATAGGCAAAGGTGCACCAAAATTTTAGGAACAGTCATACAAAAAAGACACTAGCATTATTTTCAAGACACTAGAGCCATATGGCACTACTGTCCAAGTATAGTGATACTATCCAGGGGAAGATCTAACTCATGTATATTTTTTATGACACTTAGACCTATTCATATTCCAACTTTTAGTACTCAGACATTCTATGTCAGGTGTTTTCTAAATAAGTCTTTATTTTCACATATTTATTACTATTTTTAGAAATTCAAGGCAAGTTAAATTTTGTAACAAATTAGTGGTTATTTATTGCATATTATTTCACTGATTTAGATAACTCAACCCTTTAATCAAACGTATTATTTACATACTAAAACATTAAAAGGTTAAAACATTTGATGAACCCAACTTACTTCAAATATTATTTAAAACCCTAGTTTGTATTCTCTAAATTTTGTGCACTAAATTAGGGTTACAAACTTTTATTTTTTGGCATAACCTATCTCATTAAATAAATCTCACATTAGGGTTTAATTTATTTAAGTATAATTTAATTTTTTTCAAAGAAAACTTTTAAAAAACCGTAACCCTAGACACTCTTAGGGTTTATATCCTTTTCCTATTTATACTTAGATTTTAGTTCCAAAATATCATATTTGCTTCCATATTTATTTTTTTAAATCTTTCTTATACTAACATTCTTCAAAGGTTCAAAATATACAAAAAAATCCTACCTTCCAAACTATAATGGCAAAATTTACCAACATATTTGATAAGATCGATAAGCAACAATTACAAGATTTTATCTCCAAAAATACAGATATACAAAATAACTTCATTACTATTATTCAAGAAGAACCTAAAAAAACAAATAATGGTCAATCTTCAACTCCCTCAGTTAATAACATTGTTACACATATAGTGGGGCCAACTCAACTAGCACAACCTAAAATTATAATTCAACAACCTTTAGTGATAACTACACCTCTTGTGGCTAGTTCCTCCACTCCAGATGTGTAATCCCTTTTGCACAAGATTCATACTCTAAAGTCTAAGGTGTTACATCTTGAGAAGGGAGCCACTAGGACATCACATACTTTGTATTCTAATTTATCTTGCATACACATTTGACACATCACATAGTGGTAACTCCCTTTCCATCTAGTTTTGTATCACCAAATCTTACATTATGTGATGGCAAGGGTGACCTAGAGCATCATCTCAAAGTTTTTCATGTATCATATTTGGACTACGTGTCCAATTATTAGCTTCTCATGTAGTTATTTATAGGTGGTTTAAAATATTATGCCCTATAATGGTTTTATGATTTATCAAATCAATCTATCACGCATTCAATCCTTTGGCTAACATGTTTTTAGCACATTTTTCTATCAACATCGATGACAAGATATCATATGCACAAGTAGTACAGTTTAAAAAAAAGTCAAGTAAACCTATCATAGATTATGTATTATGATGCAAGACTATATTAGCCAAATTGACTAGACCCATAGGAGATAGAGAACTTCAGGACATATTTCAAAAAAGTCTTTTACCATCATTACATGAAGATATCTTGTTCAAGAAATTTCCTACATTTACATATTTATGCCACATAGTCAAAGAAAGAGAGGTTAAGCTCCTATCAATTGGTAAACTCAAGTATACAATTGGATCAGAGTCAATTATTAATAGTTCAAATAAACCTCCAGAAAAATTAAGGGCCACTAAGAACAAAGTGATCAAAAGGTCATAATCAACACAACTTCATAGCCATCTCCTAGATTAGTTTTATCCACTCCTCAACGTTGAATCTTCACCAACCTTCCAGAGTCACCAACATAGGTTTTATAGTAACTATTGGAATGTAATGTTATATCTCTCCCTCCCATTAAATTTTTTGATATGACATGACCTATTCTAAAGAACTATAATTCCAATGCATTATGTGAGTATCACAGGGTACTGAACCATAGAACAAATAGATGCGTAAGCTTAAAACATAAGATACAAGATTTTATTGAGGTTAACATTATTGGTGTGGGCACATCCATAAAGGAACCAAAAGCATAATAAATAAAAGATAAATAATTAAATATATTCTCATATATATTTCCAAATCACACAAAAAATGAGGTAGGGATTACATCAGGTGTTCATTACACATATCAGGCACATCCACCACCAACTTCATATCATACTATTATAGAGGAGGCACATCCATTTCATAACATTATTGGCATGTACCTTACTATAATTACCTAGACCACTCATCACATTCTCAGAGTATAAGGTTATTTATGATGGCATAGATTTACATGCACACTTTATACAAGCATACATAGATCATCACCTTATCTAGAGTGTTATGGTTGACAATTGGTCAAGAATTAGCATGTGTAATATAACACTCTTACAGCATTTGGGGATACTCATATTAGGTTATATTCCCTATAGACATAATCATTAGTAGTTTCAATGGTCATGATCAAATCTCCATTAGGGATATTGTGCTTCTATTATAGGTTGGACCAACATATATAGCCACTCAATTCCTAGTAGTACTTAGTATATGTGTATTTGATATGTCATTGGGTAGGCCAAGGTTTAATAGCTCTAATCCATCCCATCTATAGTATAAAGATGCTTGAAGTACATAAATTCAAATTAGGTTGTCAAAGTTGAGGGTCTCCCTAATGAGTGTTCTCTACCCATCCAATAGGCAATTATATCAAAGCCACTAGTTATAGTTCTAGTAACATTACTATATATTGCATACTTATCAGTTACAGATTAGAGTATATTTCCTTTGCATACATTATAGAGTTTAGTAAAGCCACCAGTATAGGTGATGTCTAATCCTATGCTATCGACATGTATGCATACTTTCTCATAGAGATTATTATTAGAGAGACCCCAATATCAGAGATATGTCACAGAATCTAGAGGACCATCCTCCACTTATTTTATGTTGATATATGTATTATTAGGTTCTCAAGGTTCTTAACATAGGGCACCTACATCACCTATATCTTCTTCTACCAGATGGGTTCCTAAGACCCCTATAGTTCACAAACCACCACAATCAATCCCATAAATTCATAGTATTACTACACAGGTAGATATAGATATAGATTACTTAGTATAGTATATTATGGGCTCATAGTTACCCTTTCACATAGTATGCATAATCATAGTTCCATTATTTGACACATATCATAGTGATATTGAGTCTCCCATGAGACTCATCAGCTAGTATGGTTCCTAGCCTCTTGTACATACTTTCTTCTCTCCTGTTCCTTGTACATAGTTTATTTTCATTCTCTTCTACATAGCTTATATCCAAAAAATTAAAAAATAATCTAACATGCCAAAATAGAAAAACATTCAAATATTACTCAAAAAATGCAAAATTTACATATTATATATATATATATATATATATATATATATATATATATATATATATATTGTTATGTTTACATTTCTTATATTTTCTAGACACTACATATGTTATTTATATTAATATAGTTGGTTTTATCATACATATATTCTTCACTTGCTCTTGTCGAGTGCTTTTAGATTACATATAGGACTCAATTCCACTACACTGATCTAGACTTGCTATCATCTTCCCACTAGGGGCATATACATTAATCAAGGTTCATTAATTTGATACATCCTCCCATTCATGGGTATCTTATACATAGTTTATAGTACTAGGTTCTATCCTTACATTCTTTACATTCTAGTTTTCACATTGATATATCTTGATATTGATCATTATTACTCACATTCAAATTTTTTACTAACTATCACTAGTTTAGAATCAACATTTGTACATTATCACTCTTACATTTATTTGTACTACATTCATACATACTTTCATTTCTAGCTTTCCTAGTTTAGGCTTGATTGTGTTTCATATGCTTCTTCTATTTGAGCGCATTTGAATATGTCATTGTTATTTGGCTCTACACTACTTTTATTCATGTATGAGGACATGTGACCATGTCCCTTACATTTGATTTCATAATTATGTATGAATACAATTTAACATGTCCTTCTAGGTGGATATAATCCAATTTGTTTGTTGCTTTCATCTGTGGACATTTGAATATGTCCTTGTATGTTTTCTTTCTTAGATTTAGTGACATGTGCCCATGTCCATTGTATTTTGGCCCCTTGGCCTATTTTTGCATGCCTCATGTGTTTTGTATGTATTATTTCTTATATGAATCACATCCATGACACTTATCTTCTCTTGTTACACACACCAATTTTCAATTCCAAAAGGGACCTCATGCATATACCCTTCTTACTTAGGTGTCGTGATGGGCATCATGCCCCATCCCCCTAGGTATCTGCTCAAATTTGTTGTTATACACATTTATTACATTTATCTTAACACCATTGTGTAATTATAGACATAAAATGCATCTTACATTACATACTTATGCTCTAATTCTTTTAGTTTCCAATGTTATGTTTGCACATTGTATTAGATTATCACGTAGTTATCATATATACTTTGACTAAAACATGTTACAGAGTTTTTTTTGAATAGGTCAACAACTACCATAAAAAGAGGGGGAATTCATAGGGTTTTTCACAGATATCAGGCTCTTACATTGCATTCATAGAACATTTTTAGCACATAGGCTCAATTTTAGGAAATCAAAGATAGGTAAGACAGGGAAAAATAGGGACTCAAAAAGAAGTTCAGTGACTTAGATTTCAAAGTAGATAGACATTAAAACTCAAATTGTGACACTATAACCATATGGAACTATTTTCCAAGACATGGTGCTACTATCTAATAGCCTTAGTTTTAGGGTAGTTTAGATTAGCCGAAATAGTACACCAAGTATAGTACAAGTTTACACAAATTTAGCTACAAGTTTGACAATTATGATTTGATTTTTCTTAGATTCATATCAATTTATTAAATTTAGGGCATCATGCATGGTATGATCATTCCCATATTTAGTTTATATACTCAAATATAATTATTATAACTCAATCTAAAATCAATAGCCTTAGATATCAGATTGGGGGCATGTACATGGCACATTATTTCCATATGCTTAGTTACACACAAGTTGATCAGATGGAATGGAAAACTCCATGTCATTCTCTAATTTTTATACACTTTAAATCATATTATAGGTTGTCACCAGATTCATGTATTACTCCATTTATAGTGGTTGGCATTTTTGAGTGTTACAGAGCTGCCTAATGTACCTAAATGGTTGTGGAGCCAACATACATTGTTAAATATACCTAATTAGATATTTATATCACTTTTCATAGTTCAATTTTAGATGCATATACTACACATCGGTGGGAAATGATGGAATCATATCCTAATTGAGTTTTTGAACTACCCACATGAGAGGGTTAGACATACTTACAATCTAATAAAAGTTATTCACAAGTCATGATCCACCAAGTAGGGGTGGGAAATCATGGAGTAAAAATCAGATTGAGTTCTTAAGCCACCCACATATGAGGATTAAGCAAGTGATCAACTTAGTTGAATTTATTTAATGAGTTGATAACTTTGTTCACCCACACACATAGGTTATCACTGAGTTTATGCATTAGTTTGTATACCCAATGAGGTGTATTCATTCCTTTCCTCTTTCTTATATATTTAATCAGCTTTACTCAGTTACTTCTTCATTCAACATAGTCTTTTTATTTTGATATCTCTTAAGTAAAAAATGATTTATGCATGTTTCATTATGGGTCATGCTTTGGATCATGCTTCACATATGTAAACCCATCTTCACATACTCAGACTTAACTACACAGGGTTCACTTCCTAGGTAAGTCTAAATACACTTCTTTTTCCTTTATACTAGTCATTTCACTTTGTTGCATTTATATCATAAAGGAGGGGCAAATGTAATCACCTAAAAGTGGTATTTGGATGCTAAGAGTACTACTTGAGACACCCTATTCCTAGCTTAGACCTAGAACTATCCTAGAGACTTTTATCACACTTTTATAGCCTTTATGTGGACCAAAGGTTTCTCAAGTCATCTAAAACACAGTCTCAAACCTTCATTTCTATATATTGGCCCTTCATGCTCAATAACCTACCAACTAGACAGTATTGCCATATTAAGGACACTATATCCACATGGGCTAGTATCCCCAACAAGGCACTAGTGTCCCCAACATGGCACTCATGTCCCTTACCCTAACTCTCTCAAATAGATATATTTTCAAATGTTAAATGCTCATAAGGTCAGCCTAAGCACATTTTATTATCTGCATAAGCTACAAAACACTATAAATACATGAATTTTAAACATATATCCACTAGATGGAAAATAGATGCAAAAGACCTAATCAAACAAGAAACAAGTTGAGAAAAATCAAGGTTATTAATCCCTATTCTTCCCTACTTCTGCACACTACCATCTACATCTACCCTAAGCCTAGATTTTATAGATTTCCAATCTTAAATCACACTCAAAGCATTTAATACCACTATAATTATAGCATTCACTTTCACTTGCATCAAGCACTTAGGTGGGAGAACTACATCAAGATTAATCCCTCCTCAAATTATTGGTATGTAGGTAACTCTCTTAACTATAAGGTATTGAGGATGTCCATCCTATCCTACTAATGAACACACATTTTCATCCCATGCCCTACTTACAAGGAGGATTAGGGTTTGCATCATAAATCAATTATTACAAGCATAATATAGAATTATAAACTTCATATGTGTAGGAACAGAACCTAGAAACGCAAGCATACGTGCACCTAAAATTTAAGAATAGTCCTATAAAGAGGGCCCTAACACCATTTTCAGGACACTAGAGCCACATGGTACTACTATCCAAGTGTGGCACTACTATCCAGGGGAAGATCTGACTTAGTGATCCTATTGATGACACTCAAACCTATTTGCATCCCAAATTTCAGCACTCATATCTTCCACATTAGGTGTTTTATAGATAATTTTTTATTTCTACATATTTATTGCTATTTTTAAAAGTCAAAGTAAGTCAAATTTTATAACAAATTAGTGGTTATTTATTTCATTGATTTATATAATTTGAACCTTTAATAAAACTTAGGATTTACACTAAGTAAAACCCTAAATGGTTAAAACACTATTAAAATTATTTTTTTATCTAGTCTAAGCATGTAGTTACTTATATGCAACAAGAAATAAAATTTTCAAGATATAAAATTTGCACAAACTTACACACTATTGTTGACTACATTACATGTGTCATTTCTCATTATTTTGAATGAGAGGCTAGGATTTCTTATTGTAGTATTACTTACACTAACCCACTCGTGATAGATAGATCTAGGTAGATTCCTTATATAACCTACTTCTAGACACCTAAATTTGGTATAATAAACTTTGGATACATCAAATTTGACATAATTTTACATACATGGACATTGTGCATACATTGGGATCTTACAAAAACTTTCCCTTTATATGTCTACCCATCTATTATTTTGGTCAACAATATTTTCTAGATATAACTATAAAAGAACAAAGTAGTCTATAAAATAGCATTTTAGATGCCTAAAAAGACCTTTTCCATATCTCATATCATTTATTTACACTTACAAGACACTAATAGTAAGTGTTGGATAGTTATGGTTATCGCAAGGGGTTATCTATGTTAGTAATGTCTAGGCACATTCAATAACTATTTTTCAAATTGGTAAGTTTCCATTAGTCCATCTTAGATGAGTTTCATGGATCATTCATAATGATAAATAATGAATAAAAAACTATAAGTACAAATTATTCCTAAGGTTATAATCACTTGGTGACTTGGTAACTTGAAATTTAATTAATCATTACTTAGAAATCTCCTTGAGGAATCAACTAACACTCTCTTGAGACATTATCACAAAGGCATACAATTTGAAACCCCTTAAAGGAGTAGATAAAAAGCTAAATCTAAATACACAAAATCAAAAATTTCATGGCACCAAGTGTTTAATATCAGAACATTGCATTTCATTATAAATTGTTCATGATGCTGCACACACAAATAAGTGGGATAACTAAATCTGCGTTTAAACATATTTAAGGTTTTGAAATGTATGAAAATTTTAGCCATTTATTAGGGAGTGGTTTGTGTTATCCAACCCAAAATACTAACCTATTTTTCAATAATAATCTTTTGGTCTAAATCATAATTATATTTTGATGAAGAAAAAGGAAAATAAATATCAACACATAAGAATGAAGGAAAGCACAAATAGAGGAAGCACTTTAAGGTGTATGAATAGGGGTATTATGAATTACATACCTAAAAAATACACAAGGACACTATTGGTAACCACCATATAATGCCAACTACTATAGGGTTCAAACTCTTTCGACAATGTCCAATGATGTCTTAAACCTCAATTTCAAGTATGAGTAGTTGACAAAGTAGTTACAAAGCATTTATACATATAGGGGAAACTTTTACAAATAATTAATAATCTTAATGACCCAAGTACACTTATACCCTTTTACTTTGTTAATTCTAAATCAAAATAGTGCAATATCTAAAGTATCAACTTCAATTCATATTAGTACTTTATTTCTATACTTTACATAATCTGATAGCACATATTATTCCAACATTTTAGACATATAGATCAAAATTAAGTAAAACATTTCCATAAACTTAATCATTAAGTTTAACACAAAAAACCCTAGGTTTCCTCCTACATTAATATTTCAATCTTCCCTAGGTTTCCATATTTTTCTTCTATTAGGTTTTGAACTTTAGCTATGATTTCCTCTTCTTACATGCATATTTTTTTTCCCTAGGCCTTCTTAGTAATTTCACACATACATTATATTCAATCTAATAAGGTTTGGTTTAATTTACCTATAAGATGAATTTATAATTTAAGTGGTATCATAATTGACCATATTCAAATTACTTTATCTCAATCTTGGGTTTGTGTGCCAACTAAAATGGTGAAAGTTAGTGATATACATGTTTCTTTTTCTATTGATACAAATAATGATAAGGAACACATTGATGCACCTAAACACATTATTAGTGATGTTTTGCCTAATATTTAAAATGATTTTGAAGATGATGTCAAATATAGTACTGAATATAATGGTAATGCACATCTTAACGAGCTCAATGGTGTAAATCTTAAACAAGTAGAAACACTTTCTAATTTTTAGAGAAGAATTAGTACGCAATGATAAGATAAATACTAACTTGATTGTTATCCTAGAGATCAAAAATTAAAATAATGCTAAAAAAACCCATCTAAGGAATAACTTGATGAAAATTTTAATGATATGAATCCACATTTTAGAGTATTAGATCCTACAATAGGTGTTGAAACCAATATTCCTAATACCTCCATTTATGTGTCTAAACCTATGGCTACACAAATTATGCCTACCCCTAGTACACCTAATATGGGAGAAACATAATTTATTCCTTATATAATCTAGATATTTTTTTGAGCCTCCTAAGCTTGTGACTCATGTGACATCTCCTATTTATTATCAATCTAATATGCATATAAATAAAGTGCTTGTACAAAAACTATTATATTTCCAAGCTAATGTTTCTCATATTGAACAAGGTTATTATAGAGCAGATAATTTGATAAAATATCAAGGATCATTACATAATGATGTGAATATAAGACAGGGTGTCCACTTAAGGACTAACTTTATCTCTATGATGCATAGTTAAATAATCAAACTCTTGACACACACATGAGCACACACAATAGAATTGAACTCATACACACATCTTGATTGATTTCAACTTCAAAATGTTACAAAGGAATGCACACTCCATCTCACACTCTCACACATGCCTATATATCTGTTGACCATTTTTGGTCACCATGGAAGAGCAAAATTCAAATTTAGTTCAGGCTTTAAGATCTCCTACAGGGTTTTGAAGTTTAGTCTAATTTTGGTAAAAGGGGAGATAAGTCAAAAGGAAAAAAATACTTAACATGTTTTTAGAAGTTGGCCTTCACAGTTTTTTTCAAAAGACTAGTTGGAACTTTTGTTGTGAACAAAATTTATAAAGAGTTTTCAAAGATTATTCAAAAAAAATTGTTGTGAATAAAGTTTTGAAGACCAACAATTTCTAGATAGAAGTTATGAACAAAAATCACTATACCATAAAATCTGAAGACTTTGAAAGAATTGGTTAAGTATTTAGGTCTTCAAGAAAATTATGTGATTAAAGGTTGTGATAATAGATTTCATAGAGAAGAGCAAAGCCCAAAATTTTAGTAGAAATTGTTTAAGTTTTTCCCCTAAAAAAATGTTGTAACTAGTCATAAATTTTGTTCTAAACAAAAGTTTTGAAGGATAAAGGACTGAACATAAGTCATGAAGTCTACAATAATCCCAAATAAATCTTCATGAGAATTTTATAAGTGTTTTACTCTTCAAAAAAGTGTGTCGTGACTAGTTATAATAATTGTTGTGACAATCATTTTTGCAAAGGATTAGGTCTTTTTAATAATTATTCTAAAAAAATCCAAGACAAAAGTCATGAAGAAAGAAAAGGCTTGGCTCATTTACAGAAGAGTCAAAACTTTTACAAGAAAAAAATTTAGAGATTTAACAAAGGTAAACCTTATGAAGACTAATTAGAACTTCTATTCTGAAGAAAATTTCTAAAGCCCAGTTGTGAAGATAAAAGTGAAGTTAAGTGCATGAAGACAAAAGCTCTGAATACTTCTATGTATCTCAAAGTAAGAAAGAGTTGAACAACAAAAGACTTATCCATTTCAGGGTTTTTCCTGGTGATCATTTTAGGGGGTGACTAATTTAAATTTAATGGGAACTTAATGACATCTTGATGGTTTCTTTGGTTGTTAGTCATATTAGGGCTTTGATCCACTCAAATTATAATAAGTTTTAGTTTTCTAGAGGATCTTGGTAGGTTTACACTTAATTTTTTAGTAGCCTCCCAAATTCAAGCTCCTAGTGAATCAAAATTATCAAACCTATCAATTCTCAAATCCACCCCCAAACTGACATGTATACCCTTGTCAGTATGGGCTCCTCCCAGCTTACAGGCACATTTATCACTTGGCACAATTTTAAGTAACTAAAGCCCTCAAGTTTTGATATATTGCTAGACTCTAGGACCCGTGATCTAACCACACACATTTGTGTGGACCTGAAAGAGTCTAGGGATTTATATCCCAATCAAAGGAGGACACATGGGCACCTATCAACCTAAGATTTTCCTAGATTGAAAATCATAGACTGACATATTAGGGTTTCTAAGCCAATGAAGTAGTGTCATGTGTTATAAATCATATAGGAGTTATCCATATAAATATAAATAGGATAATTAGCAAGCCCAAAATAAGACCAAGAGTCTACAAAATGTCAAATATGTGGGGCCTAAGTGGGAATACACTCATAAAAGTAAAAAACCTAAAATGAGCCTGATGCCAATATGTGGTTGTAACCCATCACTAATTAATTTGTTAGCATCTATGTTGGGACTAGCTAAGACAAATTTGATAGCCTGTTTCACTTATTTAGCTATCAAATTCATGAGTAGACTATGTAACTACATTGATTCATAAAATCAATTATGGAATGGTCTAACATGCAAATCATGGTGCATCTCAACTCCAAATCATAGAATTTCTAGAAGGATGATGGAATTTGACCCTAGTCATCATATAAATAAGTGCATAGGGATCCAGTAATGCAAAACATAAGTTATAATCTTGAAGGAGTGTGGTAGGTAGTTACACATGCATGGCCATAGTAATATCAAAGAGATCACCACTATCTCAAACCACTCCCCCAATCATCATTAGATGTTATAAGTTCACTGGGTAGTGGGTAGGGCCTGGCCAAGACCCTAAAATCTCCATTTTTTTGCCTATTGAAATAGGTAGAATTATTACCATAGCGGGACTTTTTTAAGCACAAAAATGTTGTAGAAAATTTCCCATCCATGATCAGTCTACTGGTTATAACATATTAAGTTAATTTTACCTTCTCATATGCATGTATCTTATGAGAATTCATGCGATTGTTGATCTTATCATGTGAAGAAGTTGATTTCTCCTTAATTTTTTGTCTAATTCCCTCACCTTTATGTAGGAGAATACTCATTTATAGGTTGTAGGTTGTATGATATTAAGTTCATGTGATGTTTAGATGTGAAGTTTCACCATTTAAGCACCTATAAGGCCATTTTTTAACCCTTATAAGTGTTGTCACAAGTTCCCTACCTATCTGCAAAACACTTATACAAAAGAGTTGTAAGATTGTGAGTTGTGCATGTTATTATCTCTTTTATCTTCATTGTGTATGCTTAAGTGAGTAGAGGACATCATAATATTCTAGTGTATCACCTCCTTTTTTAAGTCTTACATTTAGTTCAAGCTTTATTTTTCTCTTTTCCTTTTCTTTGCAAGTTTAATAGTGTTAGTGTTAGTGTTAGTTTATGTGATCCATCAGGGGAACCAGACCTCTCTAAAAGTTCACTCCAATCATAAGTGACACATAGCCTCAGAGTGATCCCATTGTATAAGTCAAAGGAAGGAGCCTTGAGACCACTCCTTTAAAGGATGTAAATCCAATGTGACAATAGTTCCTAATATGCTTGGTGGGATAGTTTGATGATCCTTATATCATCCATTGAAATATTTTGGTGTGTTCTTCAATGCATCTTGCCTTTCAAGGGAAATTTCTTCAACATCATGGTAACTCCAAGGATAAAATCTATTGGTTTAAGTAGTGAAAACATTTAAATATTATCAAACATCAAGATTTAGTTGATATTCCAAGATTAAATTATGAGAAACCTTATGAATTACCAAATAAGTCTCTTCCTAGGTTTATTTCAAGATCCTAAGGTTTAAAATCCCAAGTTTAAAAATCCTAAGTTTTAGAAGCCCCATCCTTTGAAATAGCCTATTCTTATGCAAACTCAACCTATTATCCCTCAGAAATATCCCTCTCAAAAACTTATTCTTCCTCAAGAGCCTCAAACTTCCCAACCATGATAGCTTTCTTGAACCAAGCATCCTAATTTCAAGATGCCAACCTTGTTAATGCCACTCCTCTCATACCAAATCAAAATCAAGAAGAGGAAAAGGTTATAGAAACTAAGCCAAGAAAAATTCTAAGTTTTAGGAGTGTTTCTTCAACCCCAAAGCCAATTCATGAGCAATAAAAGACCATAATGACTCATATTTGTGATACCACATTTTGATATCACTCCTTATTATATATTTTTTTACATATTTTTTGGACTCAATAGATATATGGTAGACTATTTAGTGGCGTAGGGTGCCCACACTTTATATTTTATGGACATCACTCACATTGATTACCTAGTTTAGTATATTTTATTTGTATGCATGGTTACTTATGAGTATATATACTTTGTTATCAAAATATTAATATTGAATATCATGATGTTCTAATTTATGAATTTACAGTTGATTATATTAAACTAACCAAGATAAATGAATGATTGTCTTGTAATTTTTTTTGTAGTGACATTTACATATATACTTGTTTCATATTATTCTAGATATGGATTCCTTTTCCATGGATGTATTTGATGTTTATATTGAGTGTGTAGGTTACAAAGGCCAAAGGTAGGATTAGGAGGGACTTATAATCTTATACCTTTCCTTATTTACAAATTGTTAATTATATTTTTTGTGTTATTTAAATTCTTATTTTTATTATTTTTAAAAATTTGGTATTTTGACCTAAATATCTCTTCTAATTTAAACACCCTAAACCTATGTTAACCCTCAATTGGGCTATTTAACCTTGTTAAAGGGTTGGGTTGACCCATAAACCCAATCCATGTGTTCAAACTCGGATTTATCTTTTCAACAACTTTTTAACTTGAGTATTTGACAAGAAAAGCTTCTCTTACTAATTTTTTTTGGGTCCATACCTATACCCAATAGGTAGGTGGGTTTTATAACGACTTTTGACCACACTTTTTTCATGCAAATGACTTTATTTATTACCTATATCTTCACCCCCATAATAAAGCTTGTACTTAGTACAAATGAGTTGCATTTTGTATGTTTTGTATAAGAAACACCCATGTGGGTGTGTAAGTGTATTTACATGAGTTGTAAGAGAATTTATGGAGGGTGGTCACATCCTTTAGATGTGGATGGCCATGTGTCATCCTCCTATTGTTCTTTTTTTTTTTTTGTCTTCTCCTTTTAAGAGCATTCTTTTGGTTTTTTTGGGTTTATGTATTTTCGATTGTTAGAGAACTTGGGTTCTTTGAAAAAAGGCTTTGGAAGATTGTCAAGTGGATCTTGGTTTGAGGTAGGCCTTTTGCTTATTTTTTTTATGTTTGAATGCTCTCTTATATTTTTTTTTTATCTTTAATGAATCTCCTTCATTGGAACATGAATAAGTGTTTTTTGTTTGATTTGAGGCCCTTATTTTTAAGTATTTTTATTTTTATTTTCTCATTCTATATTGTTGCCATGATTTTCCTTCTTTATTGTCCTCTTATTTTATTTTTATATGAGTGTTTGGTATAGTAATTGGGATCACCCCTATGCCACCCATGTGGGTTGGCATAAGTTACTGTATTTTGAAAATGAAAGAGTGGATGTCTTGCTCATGGCTTGTTGGACAAGCTCATTCTAGCCTTAGAGGCATGAACTTGCTTATGCGAAGTGAAACATTTTTACAAGGTTAAAAATCCACTCTCCTTTATGAAAATGGGAGGTCTAAGGAGGGTTATGGAAGGGCTAAGGAGTCATGATATTTTTTGGGAGGTATGATGAGGTATTTTGGAGGTTTAAGGAGAAAAATTATTACTTGATGAGCACTCTTGTATTTAGCTTTGGAAGCCACTGAGTTCATTTATGAACTTATGAGATAAATAAATCAAGTACCCTCTTTTCATCCCTTTGTAAAATCTAAGTGAATTCCTTATGCTTTTGTTTTTATTGTGAATACCTTTTTATTTTTTATCTTGAGTATTTGCACCTATAACCATTGAACTTTAAAAAAAAATCCATTGTGTATATGAGCTTGAGGCATGCCTCTTTCCCTTGGGTTTGGGGGAGGCTATGCATGAACCTCAGTTGGTGAGGCTCTCATGTGATGATTATTAAAAGATGGGTGGTCAAGCACCTTCCTTTGGCCTATCTTGATATTTCCTTGGAGTGTTCTCAGAGCTTGACACTTATGTGTAGCTTTTTGGAGCTTGGAGCTTGGAGCTTGATGTTTTGGCATGATGTTTTCTCTCATATATTCTTTTGGCATCTAAATTATTTAATTTTATGGAAGATTTTCTATTCCATTGTGAATCATTATTTTGAGGATTGATATTTTTGATAAAATCTTGTTAAAACTTGTAGCTTTGAACATCTCTTTTATGGACTCTTATGAAAGGGTTGTATTGAGACAATGATTTTAGCCTTATAAACTTAAGACTTACCTCTCCTATATCTTGTTAGGAATATTGTAATCTTTATTGGAATAAATACTTGTAATAATGTTACCACCTTACCTTAATTTTTATTTATTGTTATCAATATGTGAAAAAGTTATTTGTTGAAAATATGAATATGAGAAAATGTATGTTCATTACATTCTTTTGTATCTTAATATTGTTCATATGTTTGGTTAAATGGCAAAAGAGTCTTGATATGATGTATAAGTGAATATTTTTATTGAAATGTGGTGTTGAAGCTATCGTTATAGTATTTTGATGTAATACATATTCTTGATAAAAGGGTTGAGTAGTTTTTCAAAATAAGGTAATTTGAAATTAGAAGTTGTCTACTTGTAGTTAAATGTTTTAGGTAGTGCTCAATAAATACATGTTCTCTAATTTTCCTTCAAACATGAATGAAATGGTTGTCTTTTAATGAAATGATTCCTTCTTTTCATTTGTGTGAGAAGATAGATTTATAATTCATATTTTAAGTAGTCATTCTATCATCTCTAGTTTATATCAAGAAAATAAAGTTATATTGTAAACTCCATTATCTGCATTTATACACTTTATTTGGAAAAAAATATATATAATGGTAATAGAATTTTAAAATTGTAGAGTTCTCTATAATCAATTTAGAAGAGCTATTAATTAATTTACCTTATTCTTTAGAATATATATATGAAGTAGTCAATAAATGGAATGCAAGTTTATTTGAGGAATAAAAGAATTTAATCTCCCATATTAGACTTCTTCTCTTGAGCCTTCCATCCAAAACTTTAACTTGCACATAAAACAAAGAATAAATGAGAGCCTTGCTTTGAAAATTGACTTTTATCTTTTCCATAAGGAAATTATGGAAACACTTGGAATCCCTAGAGCATATGGCTCAAAATCATTTAATCCTATGGATCTGATCTATTCTCCCACTTGCAAGTGAGAAAATACTTTTGACTTTATTTTGTGCTAATAGATTTTAGACTAATTATTAACCAAATTGTGAATGAGGGTTAGTAAATGTATTACTTGTGAGTAACTAAGATGGGATTTAAATAGATTTAATCATTTAAATTTATTTATTTATTTTGGATTTGATTACCTTGTTTTAGTTGACAAGTTAAGTGAATAAACCCTTTTACAGTTTGAATAATTCTTTCCCACCTAAACTTTTACATGAGATTATTTAAATGAATTATTAGAAATGGAATTTAAATTTTCTCTATTAAGTTATTAAGTTAAAAAATTATTAATTACCTTGTATTAATTAATTAGTTCATTAAGTAAATCCTTTTAATAAGTTTGATTAATTATCTTGTTATATAGGTTAGACAGTGAATGTGAATAATAAACTATAGATAATAAAAAAAATTGCTCCTTTTACGTGATTAATTAGCATGTATTTTCTAGGCATTACATTTTGGTATCAAAGCTCAAGTTCAACACCAAGAAATCTGGGTATATATTTTATCAAACTTTTCCTTTCGTATAGTCCTAATGCTCATCCTGCGCTTATGCAAGATGAAGCAGTAGAAGGATAAATGTGTGGTTCATGCACAAGATGCAGGACCACCACCACCTGAACCATCACCACCCCCTATAGTAGACCATGGACCTCAGATTCTTTATGTCTTATAACAGCTTATGGGGGTACTTCAAGGTGGATTACTCATAGTTGGGGAGGAGTCATAGAGACACTCCCCACCCAAATCACAAGAGGCATCTCAACCTAGAGAGAGGTCACATAGTCCATCATAGTAATGGGAAGAGAGGGATCCTTCACCACACAGGGAGAGGCATGAAGATCATAAACCACCCAGGAGTTATCATGTGGGACTTGTTGAGACTTGAGCCACCCACCTTTCATGGAGAGGGAGATGATTTTACTACAAATGCATGGCTTTTGATTTTAGATAGTTACTTTAGTTTACAAGATTATGAGACTAATATCAAGGCCTGAGTTTCCATCCTCCTTCTCATAGAATTAGAAATTATTTGGTGGAGGAATGAGGAGTGAAAGCTTCATTTGGATCGAGAGTTTGTTACTTGAGATATTTTTTAGGAGTAGTTTCATGTTTGATACCTATTAAATCACTTTAAAAACAAGAAAATTGAGGAGTTCCATAGCCTCTAATAGGGTACTATTACTATGGCTCAGTATGAGAGCCAATTTTTAAACTTACTTTAGTATGTGGGGTTTCTTTTGGATGAGAAACTCCAAGTCAACTAGTTCATCAAGGGTTTGAATGTAGATATAGTTGGAGCAGTTCATCTTCTCTCTCCTCTAACACTTGAGGTTATTTTGGAGAAAACATATTTGGCAAAGGAAAATAGAGAGAAATAAAAAGAGGTTATAGAATTATTATGGGGAAAGCTTCAAGTGTAGTGAGACTTTAGATCACAAGGCACTTATCCCCCACCTAACGGTGGGTAGAGGCACTCTTAGTTCTCATGAGGCCTCCTCATCAGTCTTATCAACATTTTTAGTAGCAATGCCACCACCCTCTAAAGGGTTCTCAAAGAGATAGAGGGTAGGGTAGCCAGGAATAGAATAGAGATAGAAGACCTACTACATAATAGTCATGGCTAGCATAAACTCAATAATCTTATTATCAAGGGCCCATAATTTATATAGGACTAGATTATCAAAGGTTAGGAGGGATGCAAATGAGCAAGGGGAAGACCAAGGGAGCATGCTTCTTTTGTGGAGATATAGAGCATTATGCACAAGATTTGCCACTTAGAGCTTATATAAATGGATAATAGAAGGCTCCTATCTCTGAGCATACCATTGGTGATCTGGGGCATGCTCACTGTATGTATGCAGTAGTGGATAATCAATAGGAAGAGCACCAAGCTATAATGATTGAGACTATAAGTAGTATTTATGGGAATTTTATATCAGTGTTATTTAACTTAAGATCTTCTTATTATTTTATTACTCCATCCTTTGTGGATCATTATGGGCTAGTGGCATCTAGGTAGGGTAATCATTGGGATGTCAAGTTAGCCTCTTAGGCTAGGATGATGGTAGACTCTTTTTTTATTGGTTGTACTCTTGACTTGGGCATCTTCACCACCACTCTTGATCTTCTTATTGTTAGGTTGTGGAGCTAAAAGCTTCAACTTGTTACAGACAAAGAAAAGGAGGTTGCCGAAGACCCAGAAGCACTGGCATCGGTAGCATGACCGACGTCGGTCATGATCAATGTAGAAGGCCACTAGCGTCGGCAGGAAGTCAGCTGATGTTGGCAGAACCAGGCAAGCAGGGATCGGCATCAGTCGCCTGTGTGTTCCAAAATTGCTCGTTGCACGACCAGTTAGTTTAGTGAATGGAGTGTTTACATGTAAAGGCTATTTTGAGTCTTGAGTTGCATGGATAATTATAGTAAACTAAGAGTCTAAGTTATTGTTCAAGTCTGGGATCTATTTATAGACCCATTGGCATGTATTGTAAAGTGTGCTAGTGAAGAGAACAAAGTGTATGTTTCTCCTAGTTCCATTAATGAGCTAGAAAGGAAGGCAAGGAAGATCCTTCCATTGTAAGTATGGTCTATTGAATTTTAGGTTGCAGGTTCATGGGAGATCAACTTGAAGTACTATCGAGTGATTGGTGTACTGGCAGGGTTATTACTGACTGGTTGGAGAGGTGAACACTAATTTTGTGTGTGAGTTGTGTGTTGGGACCGTTTTTGGTAGGAGAGTGTTTTGAAGAAGAATTATTATTCACTTGGGGTGTGGGAAGCCTCTGTAAGGTGGAAGAGTGTGGCGGATCTTTATTGTATTCTTTTTTGTACAAGTATTAATATAAGATTGTATATTGTCTCTCATATTCTGTGTTATTGGTGAATTCTAGTTACTTGTATTTCTGGTATATTTTCACATGTTTAATTGCTTAAGTTTGGTAATCATATTGTGTTCTTTCTGAGGAGCAAGATCCTAACAAGTGGGATCAGAACAAGTGTGTTTGTTCTTGGATTCCCTGACAACTGGTATCAGAGCATGTTTGTTGTTCTAGGTACCTAACAATTGGTATCAGAGCTTTTTGGTTGGGATACTAACAGGTTGGATTAGATCTAGTTAGTGTGTGTTGATTATAGGTTACTCACAGGGGTTTCTGTTTGAGTGGGAGTAGAGCAATGGTAGAAGACAGTAAGCTACGAATGGAGAAGTTTAATAGCAGGAGGTCCAAGTTTAGGTATGGCAGAATAACCTACTGGAAATATGGAAAGAAAGAGCAGGAAAAGAAATATTGTTGATTGGTAGCAGATCAGCATGAAGGACATGAAGAAGAAGCAGGTGTTGCAGATTTCATTATACAGGGTGCTCTGGTATGTTCTTTAGATAAAGTAGAATCTAGGGTTTTAGATTTTGGTGCCTCTTTTCATGCATCCCCAATTAGGGAATTTTTTCATGAGTATGTCCAGGGAGACTTTGGAGAAATTTGTGTAGGGGATCGTAAGCCTTGTCAGATGGTTGGCAAAGGGAAAGTGAAGCTGAAATTGCAAATGGACAACACATGGGTGTTGAAGGAGGTCATGCATGTCCCAGTTCTGGAGTGGAATTTGATTTTTGTAAGAAGTATGGGTGATAAGGGTTGCACAGTAACTCTCATAGCAGACTCTTGGAAGGTTACCAAGGGTGCACTTGTTGTAGCAAGAGGTAAGAAAGTAGGTACGCTTTATCTATCTACTTGTATTACTGATTCTCTTTTTGAGTTATCTACTTCAGCTGTAGATTCAGAGATGTGGCTTAATAGGCTTGGTCACATGAATAAGAAGGAGATGCATGTTCTTGAGTCAAAAGGTATAGATCAAGATTTATGTATGTAGAAGAAAAAGGTGACATTTCTTGAGGAATCCGATGTTAGTGACAAGAGTAGGAAAGCCTTTTTTTTCAAGGAGAAGGTGACGAACAGAGTTCAGCACGAGGGGTAGATGAATTTTGAGCAGAGCAAGGGTGATTTGGACAAGGGTTTGATCCAAAAGGAGCTCATAGGAAGAAGTTAGTTCTCACAAGCAAAACACAGAGACCGACATCGGCAAGAAAATTGGCGTCGGCGTCCAGACAGGGACTGACATTGGCTATGTGCAGACTGACGTCAGTGACTCAGGGTAGATAAACACTGGTGTCAACAAGGGGAAAACCAATGTCGATGATGAGGTAGTCATAGGGAACCGACATCGGTCAGGTGCATACTAGAATGTGACTGGCATCGGTCACTGAGATGAATTTTGGGTGGACAGCAAGTTGTCAAGGAGTCTCAAGCACCCATATGGAGGACTTAAAGGGTATGTAAGCCTCAAATTCATCATTTCCCTTCTTTACACTACTTATTTCTCACTTGTGGTAAAGAACCATGAAGTTGTTAAAGAAGCAGAATAGGTAGATTCAGGAAACAGTGGGAGCTTGGCATGGATGGAGGATGTGATTCCTTGGAGGAGAACCAAATAGGAGTTTTGGGTGGAGTTGCGAGCTGGAAGTAAGCACTGAGAGACGAATGGATGTTCAGGATGAAGAAGAGCAGAAATGGATATGTGAGACGGAAGATCAGGGTATATGGTCTTGTATAAGCTGCAGGGCAATGGAGGTTTGATCATTGTGTTTTCTCTTTACCAGGTTGGATAATATTAACTACATTATCCTATTACTGTATATTGTGCTTGTTGTAGGGTTACATATATAGGTATTGCTGAACTAAAGGTAAACCTAGTTCAGGGGTGTGTCATGGAGAATCTGGGAGTAGCAATATTCTTTGGAATGAGTGTGTTCTAAGGACATGGAAGGTCATATATTGAATTTGTTTTAGGATGATTGTGTGAGATTGGTTAGCACGCTGATGGTTGGACAGTTCACAGAACAGGGTCTTGATTCACATAATGAGGTTAAGTGCATGGTATGTACTAGACCTAAGTTTTCCCAAGCAGTGGGAGTTGTCACAAGTTTGGAGCCAATTTGAGAAAGAAGCACTGAAGGGCAGTTCAGTAGATTCTTAGAGGGACCAGCAGTAGGTGCACATGCTATGCAGGTTCAAGTTATTTTCTACATGGTTTGTAGATGTGGATGTGGCAGGTGATTTGGGTGACAGGTGTTGCACTACAAGTTTTGTGGTGGTTGGTCTTCAAGAGTGATCTTGAGGAGGAATACAGAGCCAAGGGAACAAACTAGATGGTGTACAGGTATAGGTACAGTTGCAGCTATTTATCTCCAAGTGGGAGATTGTTAGGTTGTGGAGCTAAAAGCTTCAACTTGTTGCAGACAAAGAAAAGGAGGTTGCTAAATACCCAGAAGCACTAGCATCGGTAGCATGACCGACATCGGTCATGATTAGTGCAGAAGGCCATCAGCATCGGCAGGAAGTCGACCGACGTCAGCAGAACTAGGCAATCAGGGACTGGTGTCAGTCGCCTGTGTGTTCCAGAACTACTCGTTGCACGAATAGTTAGTTTAGTGAATGGAGTGTTTGCATGTAAAGGCTATTTCGAGTCTTGAGCTGCATGGATAATTATAGTAAACTAAGAGTCTAAGTTATTGTTCAAGTCTGGGATCTATTTATAGACCCATTGGCATGTATTGTAAAGTGTGCTAGTGAAGAGAACAAAGTGTATGTTTCTCCTAGTTCCATTAATGAGCTAGAAAGGAAGGCAAGGAAGATCCTTCCATTGTAAGTATGGTCTATTGAATTGCAGGTTACAGGTTCATGGGAGATCAACTTGAAGTACTATAGAGTGCTTGGTGTACTGGCAGGGTTATTACTGACTGGTTGGAGAGGTGAACACCAATTCTATGTGTGAGTTGTGTGTTGGGACCGTTTTTGGTAGGAGAGTGTTTTGAAGAAGAATTACTATACACTTGGGGTGTGGGAAGCCTCTGTAAGGTGGAAGAGTGTGGCAGCTCTTTATTGTATTCTTTTCTATACAAGTATTAATATAAGATTGTATATTGTCTCTCATATTCTATGCTATTGGTGAATTTTAGTTACTTATATTTTTGGTATATTTCCACATGTTTAATTTCTTAAGTTTGGTACTCATATTGTGCTCTTTCTGAGGAGCAAGATCCTAACAAGTGGGATCAGAACAAGTGTGTTTGTTCTTGGATTCCCTGACAACTGGTATTAGAGCATGTTTGTTGTTCTAGGTACCTGACACTTATCATACCCTTGAGTTCTTATGATGTTATTTTGGGAATGGATTGGTTCAAGACCTAGTAAGCTAAGATAAATTGTCACAATAAAGTTATTGAGTGTTGCAATGAAAATAGGAGTGTGTCTCTTATCATAGGGATCAAGAGGCCCATATATCTTCATGTGATTTATGCTATGAAAGTTAGGCAAAGTGCATGTAATAGATGTTAGATGTTTACCATCACTTTTAGTGATAGATTAGATGAGGAGAGTTTAAGAGCAACACTTGATGACCATCCTATACTCTAAGAGTTTTTTGATGTGTTTCCAAATGAGTTTCCTATATTACCCCCTTTAAGGGAGATAGATTTTAGAGTTGATCTTGTGCTTGGAGTAGAGTCTATATCTAAGGCTCCTTATAATATGACTACACCTAAGATTTTTGAGCTCAAGATGTAGTTGGAAGATCTTTTGGAGAAGGGACTCATTCATCTAAGAGTTTCCCCTTAGGGATCACTTGTGATATTCGTGAAGAACAAAGATGGTTCCCTTCATTTGTATAATGACTACAGACAGTTGAATAAGGTGATGATCAAAAATCATTACCCCCTCTTAAGGATTAACGATCTATTTAACTAGATGAGAGGGGCCAGGGTATTCTCTAAAATTGATCTTAAGTTAGGGTACCATCAATTGAAGATAAAATAAGTAGATATTCATAAGACTACCTTCTGGACATGTTATGGGCATTATGAGTTCATAGTGGTGTCATTAGGGTTGACTAATGCACTTGTAGTCCATATGAGTCTTATGAATGGTGTATTTAGGACCTTTTTAGATAGGTTTTTTCTAGTTTTCCTTGATGATTTATTGATATTTTCTCAGAGAGAGGAAGAACATGTAGATCACCTATGCCAGCTATTATAGATTTTATGGGAAAACAAACATACAAGAACCTAAGCAAGTGTTCCTTTTTCCAAATAGAGATTTGGTACTTGGGCCATGTCATCTCTAGAGAGGGGATAGTAATAAACCCCTTGAAGATCCAAGTGATTATTGAGTGCCTTATACCCACCAATGTGATATAGGTGCATAGCTTCATGGGGTTAGCTAGTTATTATTGCCACTTTGTCTATGACTTCTCTTGGATAACATACCCCATCACTTCCCTTCAAGGAAAGGGGAATAATTTAATCTGGTTAGAGAAGTGTGAGTAGGCCTTCTAAACATTGAAAGAGTGTCTAACTAGTGCATTGATCTTAGTAGTACCTAATCTAGAGAGTAAATTCTTGGTGTGTACTGATGCTTCTAAATTATGATTGGGAATTGTTTTCATGAAGGATAATCGGCTAATTACCTTTGAGTCTCAAAAAACTCAAGGATTATGAGTTGAATTGCCCCACTCATGACCTCAAGTTAGTAGCAGTGGTTCATGTACCTCTTAGATGGTGGTATTTTCTCTTTGTTAGTCAATTTATTCTAAGGATAGACCATTTGAGTCTTCAGTACATCTTCACTCAAGCTAACCTCAATACCCTTCAATAGTGTTAGATGGAGTTCCTTTATGAGTACCACTTTATTATTCAGTATATCAAAGGGAAGAAAAATGTTGTAGTATATGCTTTGAGTAGGAGGCGACATGATATTTTGATCATGATTATCCATGATGCATTAGAGAGAACACAACATTAACTTTTAGCCATGACCTTTTCCACTAATATGAGAGGCATAATTCTTGACCAATTACCTGGGTATAATCTTTATTAGAATAGTTTCTAGATGTTAGAGTCATATAGGACATGAAGTTCAAGTTTGTGGGTTACCCTTTAGAGTGATATGGTCTTTTAAGACATAGAAGGTGTATTTATGTGCCCATTGATGGTGGTCTATAAGACTTAATTTTTTTAGAGTATCATTGAGCCCCATATTCAGTACACCTTGGGGTTACGAAGCTTCATGTAGAGCTTAAATAGTTGTATCATTAGCCTATATTGTGACATGACATTTTAGAGTTTGTATCATGATGTCTTGAGTGTTATCGAGTCAAGGAATAACATCAGCATCTAGTAGGTATTTTATATCCACGTGGCATACCATAATGGAAATGGGATACCATTTCTATGAATTTTATTGTTGGCTTACCTCTCTCTTCTTATTGCCATGATGCAATCATGATGAGATTGGTAAGTTGACTAAGGTGGCCCATTTATCTCCAACGAAGACCACTTACAATGTAATGGTAATGGCAAAGGTGTTCTTGGATGACATTGTTTAGTTACATGGGATTCTATAGAAGATTATTTCTGATTGAGACCCTCTGTATACTTTTGAGTTATGGAATACCCTTCAGAAGGCATTATGTACTTATCTCAACTTTATCACAACCTATCATCCAAAGATAGATAGACAAATAGAGTGAGTCAATCAGGTGTTATAAGACATATTATGCATACAAATGATGGGTCAATAATCAAGTTGTAAGGACAAGCTATATTTGGTTGAGTTTGCCTAAAATAATAGCTACCATAGTTCCCTTAAGATGGCTTCATATGAGGCTCATTATGGTAGACCATGTAGGACTCCTCTAAGTTGGGATAAACTTGAGGATAAGGTTGTGATTGGCTTAGCTATGCTATAGGACATGGAGTAATAGGTATTCCTCATTTTATAACACTTGTAGGAGGTACAAGAGATAAAAAATAACTATGCTAATGTGAAGATGATAGATTAACATTTTACAATTATGGATAAGGTCTTTTTATGAGTACGATTGAATAAAATCCTGATCTACTATGGAAAAGGCTCTAAAATTGCACCCCATTTTGTTGGTCCCTTTGAGATCTTGGAGACAAAAGGACTAGTAGCCTACCACTTAGCTTTGCCACCTAGCCTATCTTGAGCCCATGATGTTTTTCATGTTTCACTTTTGAGCAGATATGTTCTAGATATTTCTTGTGTTTTGGATTGGAAAGGATTGTAGGTTGAGGGGGGTGGCCAGTTGATCTTGGATCTCATATGTATTTTGGCTCATCAAATGTTGGGACTTCAAGGCTATAAATTAGACTAGGTCAAAGTATAGTGGGATAAATATGATGAGTCTATAGCTATTTGGGAGGATGTGATACCTTTGTGAGCTTGGTATATGCACCTATTTTAGTGACTTCTAGGAAGAAGTCTACCTTTAGTGGAGGGGGATGTGAGAACCCATTTTGACACCACTCCCTATTACATAATTTGTTATATATTTTGTGTACTCAATGGATATATGTTAGACTATCTGGTGTCATGGGGTGCTCACACTTTACATTTTGTGGACATCATGGACATTGACTACCAAGTTTAGTATATTTTATTTGTGTGCATGGTTACTTATGAGTACATATACCTTATTATCAAAATATTGATATTGAATATCAAGATGTTTTAATTTGTGAATTTATAATTGATTATATTGAACTAACCAAGATATATGATTGTCTTGTAAATTTATTTTGTAGTGACATTTACATATATACTTATTTCATATTATTCTAGATATGGATTATTTTTCCATAGATGTATTTGATGTTTATATTGAGTGTGCAAGTTATAGAGGGCCAAAGGCAGGATCAAAAATGACTCAAACATGCCTTGATAGGACATATTCACACCTAAAATCACCCTAGACCTTCAATCTTATACCTTTCCTTATTTACAAATTGTTAATTGTATTATTTTGTGTCTTTTAAATTCTTCTCTTTAATATTTTTAAAAATTTGGTGTTTTGACCTAAACCTCTCTTCTAATTTAATCACCCTGAACCTATTTTAACCCTAAATTGGGTTATTTAACCTTGTTAAGGGGTTGGATTAACCCATAAACCCAATCCATGTGTTCAAAATCAGATTTATCTTTTCAACCACTTTTTAGCTTAAGTATTTGAAGAGAAAATCTTCTCTTACTACTCCTTTTTGGGCCTATACCTATACCCAATATGTAGGTGGGTTTTCTAAGGGCTTTTGACCACTTTTTGGTCATGAAAAGGACTTTATTTATGACCTATTTATTCATCCCCATAATCAAGCTTGTACTTAGTACAAATGAGTTATATTTTGTATGTTTTGTGCAAGAAACACCCATGTGGGTGTATAAATGCATTTATGTGAGTTGTAAGAAAAGTTATGGAGGGTAGTCACATCCTTGAGATGTGGATGACTATGTGTCACCCTCATATTGGTTTTTATTTTTTGTTTTATTCTCCTTTTAAGATCCTTCTTTTGGTATTTTTGAGTTTATACATTTTAGATTGTTGGAGAGCTATGGTGCTTGTAAAAAATGCTTTGGGAGATCGTCAAGTGGAGCTTATTTTGAGGTAGGCCTTTTACTCTCTTTTTTTAATGTTTGAATGCTCTCTTATCTTTTTTTTTTCCTTTTAAATGAATCTCCTTCATAGGAACATGAATAAGTGTTTTCTTTTTTGATTTGAGACCCTTACTTTTAATTATTTTTATTTTAGTTTTCTAATTTTATATTATTGTCATGTTTTTCCTTGTCTTATTCTTTTATTTTTGTGTGAGTGTTGGGTATGGGAATTGGGAGCACCCCTATGCTACACATGTGGGTTGGCACAAGTTATTTTATTTTGGTAATGAAAGAGTGGAGATCTTGCTCATGGCCTATTGGACAAGCTCATTCTAGCCTTAGAGGCATGAACTTGCTTATGAGAAGTAGAACCTTTTCACAAGGTTGAAAACCCACTCTCTTTTTTGAAAATGGAAGGTCTAAGAAGGGAAATTATTTCTTGATGAGAACTCTTGTATTTGGATTTGGAATCCATTGAGTTAATTTATGAGCTTATGAGAGAAAGAAATTAATTACCCTCTTCTCTTCCCTTTTGTGAAGTCTTAGTGACTTATTTGTGCTTTTGTTTTTATTGTGAATGCCTTGTTATTTGGTCTCTTGAGTCTTGACACCTATAACCATTTCCCTTTTAAAAATTCTTCCATTGTACATATGAGCTTGAGGCGTGCCTCTTTCCCTTGGGCTTGGGGTCGGCTATGTATGAATCTCACTTGGTGAGGTTTGCATGTGACGATGCCTAAATTATGGGTGGTCAAGCACCTACTTTTGCCATGTTTTGATGTTTCCATAGAGTATTCTTAGATATTGACACTTGTACATAGGTTTTTATAGCTTGGATATTGATGTTGTCATATGATGGTTATTCTCATATGTTATTTTGGCATCTCAAGTCTTTAATGTTGTTGAAGAGTTTCTCTTCCATTGCACAATAATTTTTTTGAGGAATGAGATTTTTGATAAAATCTTGTTAAAACTTGTATCCTTGAACATCTCTTTTATGAACTCTTGTGAAAGGGTTGTATTGAGACAATGATTTTAGCCTTATAAGCTTAAGACTCACCTCTCCTATAACTTGTTGAAAATGTTGTGATCCTTCTTGGAATGATTACTTGTAAGAATCTTACTACCTTACCTTCATTTTTAGTTATTGTTATCAATATGTGAAAAAGTTATTTGTTAAAAATATGAATATGAGAACATGTATGTTCATTGCATTATTTTCTATCTTAAGATTGTTCATATGTTTGGTTAAATATAAAAAGAGTCTTGATATGATGTATAAGTGAATATTATGATTGAAATATGATGTTGAATCTATTGTTATAGCATTTTGATGTAATACATATTCTTGATAAAAGGGTTGAGTAGATTTTAAAAAAGAAATAGTATACATGTTTATCTTTCCCTTGAATCTTAAAGAAAATTACCCTATTTTGTAATTAGAATAAGTATCTATTTGTAGTTAAAAAATTTAGGTAGTGCTCAATAAATACATGTTATCTACTTTTCTTACAAACATGAATGAAATGGTTGTCTTGTTATGAAATGATTCCTTCTTTTCATTTGTGTGAGAAGATAGATTTATAATGCATGTTTTAAGTATTCATTATACCATATCTTGTTTATATCAAACAAATAAAGTTAAATTGTGAACTTCATTATCTACATTGATACACTTTATTTGGCAAAAAAAATATATGGTGGTAATAGAATTTGCAAACTATAGAGTTCTCTATAATAAATTTAGAAGAGCTATTAATTAATTTACATTCTTATTGAGATTTTGTGTGTGTGTGTGTGTGTGAGTGTGTGTGTGCACGTGTGTGTGTGTGTGTGTGTGTGTGTGTGTGTGTGTGTGTGTGTGTGTGTGTGTGTGTGTGTGTGTGTGTGTGTGTGTGTGTGTGTGTGTCTGTGTGTGTGTGTGTGTGTGTGTGTGTGTGTGTGCATGCGCGTGTGTGTGTGTGTGTGGGCGCGTGCGTGCGCACGCGCGTGCATGCATTTGCTCATACAACAATTGGTAAGTTATCAATAATAAGTATGGACAATAGTGTGACTATTAATTGGAAAATTTATATGTTAAATTATATCCATTTGTGTCTTAAAATGTAAATATATGTGGTTAAGTTAATCAAATAATTAAATGTTCTAAATTACATACAAAATAACTATAAGTTGGGTTGATTAGTGGGTGTTACTAAGATATATATATTAATTCATTAAATTTAATATTCAAGAATATATATTCAATTGATTAACACACACACACACACACACACACACACATATATATATATATGTTAATCAATTGCATATATATTCTTGAATATTAAATTTAATGAATTAATTTATATAAATATATATTTACATATATAAATTATATATATTTAGAAAATATATATATAAACACATTTATTAATTTATTTTGCAAATTAGAATCTAAATAAAAGTAAATAATAGAAAAATAATAATAATAATAGTAATAGTAATAATAACAATAAATAATAATAAATAAGCTAAAAATATATATAAAAATTAAAAATAATAATATTATTATTATTATTAAATCAATAAATATTCAAATATAAATGTTTAAAAAATAGGTAAGGAGGGAGGGGCAGTGGTTGGGCCGAGCCCCCCCAAACCCTTTTTCAATTAAAGGAAGGAGAGAGGGGGTTTGACCAGCTGGCTAGCCCCTACCCTTGGCCCAAGGCATAGCTGACAGCCCCTACTATAGCCATGGCTATAGGCAACAAGCTGTAGGGGTCGGTTGATCGTGACCCTACAAATAATAAATAATAAATAATAAAAAAATTTAAAAAATGATGAATGAAATATTTATAAACAAATACAATATATATATAATATTCAATAAATGAACTAAAAGTTTATTTGAGGAATGAAAGAATTTGAACTCCTGCATTAGACTCTTTCCCTTGAGCCTTCCATCCAGAACTTCAAACTGCACATAAAACAAAGAAGAAATGAGAGCCTTGCTTTGAAATTTGACTTTTATATTTGCCATAAAGAAATTAGGGCAACACTTAGAATCCCCATATCATAGGACTCAAAATCATTTAATCCTATGGATTTGATTTATCCTCCCACTTGCAAGTGGGAAAAGACTTTTGAATTTTTTTTCTTTATAATTGATTTTACTTATTTCCATAAGTAGGCTTTCCTAAACCACTTATTAATTAAATTGTGAATGAGGGTTGGTAAGTGTATTACTTTTGGGTAACTTAGATGGGATTTAAATAAATTTAAATTTTAAATTTATTTATTCTTTTTGGATTTGATTACTGTGTTTTAGTTGACAAGTTTGGTGAAGAAACCCTTTTTATCAGTTGAATAATTCTTTCCCACCTAAAATTTTACATGAGATTTTTTAAATGAATTATTAGAAATGGAATTTAAATTTTCTCTATTAAGTTATTAAGTTATTAAGTTAAATAATTATTAATTACTTTGTATTAATTGACTAGGTCATTAAGTAAATCATTTTAATAAGTTTGATTAATTACCTTGTTACTTAGGCTTGCCAGTGAATGTGAATAATAAACTATAGATAGACAAAAAAAATTCCTTTTAGGGGATTAATTATCATGTTTTTAGGGCATTAAAATATTCAACCTAGCAATGAATATGTTCATCTTACTTCATTATTTAAACCTTCTTTCCCTCACACCATCTCCCTTTTTAAAGGAGGCCCTATTATATGGAGAGAAAATGAAGACAATTTAGATGAAGAGGAGGATGTTTCAGGGGAAGATTGTGAGGAAATAATTACTATCATCCTTCTTTGTGCCACTAAACTAGAAAAAATAAACCTATTACAAGAAGAGAATGTTTACAATCAACTAGGGTAGTAGAATAGTGAGCAAATGGATAAGGATGGAGAGGAAGAAAGTAATTTTGATGATGAGAACCTAATTTTATCCAGTCAATATTAAATTTATGGGTGTGATGATGATGCAATTTATTGGATGAATGATCTTCCACTCAACATGGGTGAGTAAGAAGATCAATTAAGCTGGCATAGATTTAACCCCCTATATATTTATGGGGTTAATAACTCTATCTCTAGGTGCCAACCAGACCAACCCCTATTTATTGATATAGGCCATTTCTATATATCCATTTAGTGTGAATCCCCCCTCTCTATATTTATTAGATCCCCTCTTGATCTAAAATCAACTCAACTTAACTTAACTCTCATATATATAGAGGGGTTGGGGGGTTGCCAAAAAATTATATACAATTGGCTAAGGAAGAAGTGCTTCTTGAATATAAAGGATTAAAGTTCCTTCATAAGGCATATTTTTAGACTCATAACATGCTTGGGGAACTCTCCCTCTCCATTGAAGAAGAAAAAGAAATTGAATTTCATCTTATTCCAAGGGAGGATTTCACAAAGGAGAGAGAGGTTGGGGCTATCAACTTATTTGATGAGTTGTTACTTTACATGATGGAGAAGGACTTTGAGGATGAATAGAGAACCTAAAGAGAGTATATGCCTCAATAAGAAGACCCTAATCATCTTGAAATTAGTTTGTAGATACCGACAAGTGATAGGGATTTATAGGACTTATTTGAGATCCTAAAAATAAGTTATATTCCTCTTCAAAGGGACTATAGTCTGAATAACACTAAAGAATGCAACTTTGGAGACAAATCAAGAAATAAAAGAGTGGTAGTCTATTAAATCTAATTTCCCAAGGGTCAAATATAGTTAGTACTAATTTATTTGATATTTTCAATGTTGGCTATCAACTCCTTGATAATCCTATAGACACGTGCACACTCCTAAAGGATAATGTAGGCATATTTTGGTCTTGGCCTCTCTAGAACCAAGATTAATCTTATTTTGAGGCCAATCCTTCAAGCATACCCATAGTCTTGTCAAGAGGATGCCCTATCAAGTACCTAGTTAGGTTAGAGGCTAATAAGGAGAAGTCATCACATGTTGTACTTAATCTAGATCACAAGATTGAGCACCAATAAATCCAGAATCAACTTGCCTATCCACTCTAAGACGGTTGTATTTCTAGTCAACTTATGTGGTTAAATAAGTTTTTTTTTTGTCCTTGGATAAGTATATCACTAGTTCATCAAGCACTTGATTCTTGTCCACCTCTGATTGACTACCCTTAAACACAAAAAGCATTCTAAATTGATAAAAAAAAAGGGGGGAAGCTATTTTGTAGAACTAGTAAATGGCTTTGTTTAGATAGCCTTTTTATTGGTTAGTTTAGGGTAGGTTATATTTTTTTTCCTTAAGTGCCTGTGTGCACATTGTAAATAGTTTTAGTGGTTTATATCTTCTTCTAAGTTCCTATGGCATAGTAGTGTTGTTTCTTTCTCTCATTTTATTGAGTTCACTTTTAGTTTTAAACATTGGCTCAGGTAGAAGGTTACATTTATCTTATATTTTTTAAAATATGAGAACTTTATATGCTTCTAAAACTCCATGCCCAATGGATTACTTCAAAGACTACTAGATCCCTACTTAGTAGGTAAGTAGCCCGTAGAAATCACCATAATGTTGACCATTTTTGGTCAACATGGTAGAGCAATGTTTGAATTTAGTTTAGGCTTTAGGGTCACCTATAGGTTTTTAAAGTTTAGTCAAAGTTAAGTAAAAGGGGAGCTAAGTCAAAAGGGCCAAATACTTAACATATTTTAAAAAGTTGGCTTTTGCACTTTTTGGAAAAAGACTAGTCAGAACTTTTGTTACGAATAAAATTTCTAAAGACTTTGTGAATATTATTAAAAGTTTTGGTCTTTAGAGAAAATGTGCAAAGATTAGTTAGAACTTTTGTTTCAAATATTTTTTTTGAAGACCAACAATGCATGGATAGAAGTTCCAAATAAAAATTATGAAAATAGAGAATCTGAAGAATTTACAAGAATAGAAACAAGTGTTTTACTCATTAAAAAAAGTGCATCACGACTAGTCAAAACAATTATTGCAATAATAATTTTCATGAAGGCTTAGGTCTTTAGAATAATTATTCTGGAAAAATCCAAAACAAAAGTCACAAATAAGGAAAACAACTTAGCACGAGAACAAAAGAGTCATAACTTTCATAAGAACAAAATTCAGAGCTTTTACTAGGAAAACCTTATGAAAACTAGACAAAAATTTTGTTATGGAAAAAAGTTTCAAAGACTAGTTACGAAGGCTAAAAGCTGAGTGAATTACATGAAGACCAAAGCTCTGAAGAACTTCTAAATATCCTAGAGTTTGTAGGACCCAAACAATAAAATACATCTATTTCAAGGATTTTCCTAGTGACCATTTAGGAGGCAACTAAGTTAAATTTGATGAGCCCCTAATGATGTCCTGATGATTTCCTAGGTTGTCAATCATAGCAGGGATCCAATCTGATTGAACTACGATAAGTGGAAGCTTCTTGGAGAGTTTTGGTGTATTTACACTTACTTTTTTTAGTAAGTTACCAGTGATGGTCTCCCAAAGTTAGGATCTTAGGGTGTCAGAATTATCAAGATTCACTAGTGAATGGGAACCAATCATCTTATGCCATGTATCATGTGTCAGTCTAGGCATCAGGCTCTAGAGGAATCATAAGTTGTTCATGGTATTAGTGCCCAAATCCAATCCTAAATTGACATGTAGGCACCTATCAACTTGCGCTCCTCCTAAACTGACATGTATAGACTAACACCTATAGGAGCCTAACCAATGATAATTCCCTTAGAATCTAACCTCCTATTAAGCCCCAAGGGACCTAATCATCAAAGATGGCCCTCCATATGGAGGTGGTAAGCCCCATGTGCATAAGTTGTAGATAAGTAAAAAAATAGGTAGTAAATGAAATAGTTCCATGTCATAGCTCATCTAGTTGTTAAAGTCATCAAAAGTGAGAATTTCATAGTGGCTCAATTGTAACTCACAGAGTGGGTGGAAAAAATGATAGAATTTGACTGTCAGTATGGTAGCATGTGCATGAGGAGCAAGAGACTACCAAAGATGACTATAGCCTTAAATAGACATGGTGGATAGTTGTACAGATATGGCCCATGGTAATATAGAGGATAATATAGTGGTTGAGCTAACCTATTCATGCCTACCATAATTGAGCAAGGGCACCCATCCATTTTAGTCAGAGTCTCGACTAATTCCCAAAATCATCATCAAAATTTGTAACTATCCTAGTAGTAGGTTAGAATAAAATATTCACCTATGGGTTTCCCATTTCCTATAAAAATCTCAGGTCTTATATTTTAAAATGGTCAATATTCATAAGCACATTAATGCTACCAAAATTTTCCCTCCATTAGCCCTTTACTGCCTGAGCCTTGAATTTTAATGCAAACTGAGTTTGCCTTTCTACATTTTCTTACATTTTGTGTGCATTCTATGGTTTTTTTATCTTTTCCTATGGATAATCTTTGTCCCTCTCATTTTTATCCATTCCTTAGCACTTCTATGTAGATTTAGGCTCTCTCTTACATGTCATATATTGTGTGCACATAGGTCTATATAAATACCACTCATGGATTATTTGTCATCCCTCTTGGTATTGTATTATGTCTTGTGCTTCCATGTGAATTACTTATGTAATTTACGCATCCATTTTGGAGATTGTGTGATATTTGATCATCTTATATAATTTTTAGTGTTTTATTTAAGGCTTGTAGATGTGTTTAGTCTAATTTTAGTGCATCACCATTTCCATTTCACCATTCCTTCTCCCTTTTCCCCTCAAGTTTTAAATTCAGGGTAAGTAGTAGATTTTCTTTCAACTCTTTTAAGCCTGCATATTGAGCTAAAAGAAAAAATTAAAGAAATAATGACCAAATTGTTTAACACCTTGTCACATTGGGAAAGTGTCAAGAAGCATATCAAGCAGGTTTTCCCTAATTTTTTGGTAGATATTGAGACTGATACTTAGTCTAGGATAAACTAATGGCATAGTGTGATGTGATGTTGGACCTAAACTTTTTGATAAGTCCTTTTTATAAGAGTCATAGT
The DNA here is from genome assembly GCA_037957365.1 of Torreya grandis. NCBI lineage: Eukaryota > Viridiplantae > Streptophyta > Pinopsida > Cupressales > Taxaceae > Torreya > Torreya grandis. The sequence continues at coordinate 1,397,500 of JARHVA010001251.1, read as the reverse complement.
GAAAAATATCATGGCATATGAGTCCCTGGTGCGGGAGGACCAAGTCAAAGTAAATATGATTAATAAATGGAGATCCCAAGAATTAATGACTCAAAACACTAGAGGAAGACTTAGGGAGAGGTGGGAAGTGGGAGACAGTTAGGGAGTGATTTGTAAGGATGAAAGAGACAAAGTCAAGCATAAATATAACACTATCATATATGAAGATAGGTGCTTGAAAATGAGGATGTAGCACCAAAGATAAAATATAGGGGCACAAAGGGCCATGTCCTTAGGAAATCAATGTAATTATATGCCATGACCCAAGTGTGTTTATGATTATTGGTTACTTACTATGAGTGTGATTATGATTTTAACTTCTTGGTCAGGGAAAACCAAGTATAAATAAACTTGGATATAATTTTGTAAGGTTGTTGGTTATTGTTGCGTTGATGTGATTGAGGATATTGTTGTGATATTATCATTATTGTACATAGTTAGATGGCATTAAGAGTTATATGATTGAGTTACACTATACACTTGATTATGTAATCTATGAATCACTTATCATTATGATGAATGGAACCTGTGTTGCTTAAATGTTATTATTTTGATTAGAGAAACAATGATATTGGTTATCTTATATGTTATTCAATTAACTAAGTTTAGGTCTATAGTTATTATTTATTTCTTTTTCTATTTAATTATTTATTAATGTGTATGTGTTCGACTTCCCTTGTATTTTAGTACACCTTCACATGATAAAACTAATGGTAACTAATCCCTCGCTATGTGCTTCGAGTGAGCACGTGAGAACTCATTCTTGCATGAAATACCAACACACCAACATGTTGGGTTTTTAGTCACTTCAACATGAGCTTAAGGAAATGTATGCCTAAGTAGATAAAATAATCCCAACATCCCCATGGACCTAATTGCAACTAAACAATTTAATTTAGGGCTCAATTATACCCTGTTACTTGATTAGAATAATTACTTTAAAAATTAGGGCCATTGAAGCCCCAAATCACATTTTTAAGCTGAAATATGGTTCATGTACCACAAATTAGTCCACTCTACATTATCATTGATTCAATTGAGTAATTGGTTTAGTTGGTGATGAAATTGGGCCAATCGAGTCTCAAATTATATAGTTGAGTGGAAATTAGGTTCATGGGGCTCAAATTGTCCTTTTTCTCATTTCTCAACTATCAATAAAGTAATTCATTAAATTAGCGACAAAATTGGGGCCAATTAATCCCCAAACTTCATCATTTAATTACAATTAGTTTTTAGGGGCTTGAATTGGTCCACTATTTGTTTGTCATTAATTTGATTGAGTAATTGGTTTAATCAATGAAGAAATTAGGATTAATTTATCCCAAAATCATATTATTTTGTTACATTAAATTTTAGATGCTTTAAATATGTCCACTATGCATCTATCAATGATCCAATCAAGTAATTAGTTCAATTAGTAATGAAATTAGGGCAATTACACCCCAAATAAAATAGTTTAGTCATAATTAGGTTTAAGGAGCTTGAATTCACCCACTATGTGTATGTTATTAATCAAATCAAGTAATCAGTTCAATGACTGATGAAATTAGGGCTAACTAAGCCATAAATCACTTCATTTAGTCATAAGTATGTTTATGAGGATAAAATTGGCCCACTCTACATTTATCACTAATCTAATCAAGTAGTTGGTTCAATCAGTGATGAAATTAGGGCCAATTGAGTCATAAATCACATCATTTACTTACAATTAGGTTCATAAGGTTTAAATTAACCCACTCTACATCTATGAATGATCCAATCAAGCAATTAGTTCAATTAATGACAAAATTAGGGTGCATTAAACCCTATATCTCATCCTATTCTCACAATTAAGTTCATGGGGCTTGAATTAGCTTATTATATTTTTGTTTATGATCTAATTGACTAATTTTTTCAATCAGTGATGAAATTGAAGCCAATTAATCCCCAAATCACATTGATTAGTTGTGTTAAGGTTAACAGGGCTTGAATTGGCCCACTATGAATTCATCATTGATTTAATTGAGTAATTGAATTGATCAAAGGCAAAATTAGGGCCAATTGATCCCCAAATCACATCACTTATTCATAATTAGGTTTTGTGGTCCTGAATTTGGCCCACTCTACATCCATTATTGATCTAATTAAGTAATTGGATCATCCAGTGATTAAATTAGGGTCTATCAAGCCATAAATTACATCATTTAATTATAATTAGTTTTTGAATGGGGCTTGAATTGGCATTACATTTGGCATTGATATAATCGAGTAACTAGTTTAATTAGTGATGAAGTTGGTGCCAATTGAGCCCCAAATTACATCATTAAGTTTTAATTAGGTTCATAGGCTTCAAATTTGCCTACTTTTCATCTATTATTTATCTAACAAAGTAATTATTTTATTTAGTCACAAAATTAGGGCCAATTGAGCCCCAAATCATATCATTTAGTGACAATTACATTCACAAGCCTCAAATTGGCCCACTCTAGATTTTTAATTATATCATTCAATAATGAAATTGGGACAAATTAATCCCAAAATCACTTTATTTAGTTGAAAATAGGTTTAAACACCTCAAATTGGACCACTCTATGTTTTTCATTGATCTAATAGAGTAATTGTTATTATAAGTGACAAAATTGGGTCCAATTGAGCCCTAAATCTCATTATTTACTCCTAATGAGGTTCAGGGTCTCAAAATGGCACACTTTGTGTTTATCATTGATCAAATCAATTAATTGATTCAATAAATGATCAAATCAGGTCTAATTAATCACTAAATCACATTATTTTGTCATAAGGTTCATGAGGCTCAAATTGGCCCACTCTACCTCCATAATTGATCTAGTCGAGTGATTAGTTTAATCAATGACAAAATTAGGGCCAATGGAGCTCTAAATCACATAATTTAGTACTAATTAGGTTCACATGTCTCAATTTGGTCCACTTTGCATTTTTAATTAATCCAATCGAGTAATTAGTGTAATCAATGATGAAACTTAGGCCAATTTTAGCCTTAAATTATATTGCTTAGTCATAATTAGGTTAGGAGGCTCAAATTGGCCAACTCTACATCCATTATTGATCCTATTGAGTGATTGGGTTAAATTTATGATGAAATTTGGACCAACTAAGACCTAAAACATATCATTTAGTTGTAATTAGGTTCATTGGGCTTAAATTGGTCAACTTGACATCTGTCATTGATCCAACTGAGTGATTGGTTCAAGCAATGACAAAATTTTAGCTAATTGAGCCCAAATCATATTGTTTTAATTATAAAAAGTTTCATGTGCCTCAAATTTGTGTATTTTTCATCCATCATTGATCTAATTGACTAATTGGTTTAATCAATGATAATGTTAGGGATAACTAAGCCCCAAACTACATCATTTAATTATATTTAGGTTCATGTCTGTTGTTGATCCAATTGAATAATAGGTTTAATCATTGACAAAATTGGTGTCAATATAGCCAAAATCATATTATTTAGTCATTCATTCATTCCCTCACCTAGAAATCTGACCAAAAGAGCACTCAAGAAGCACTCAAGTTAACAAAAGCTTTCCAGTTCTACCTTATTTTGATATCAGTCTAAGGAATAGCCAAACTATAGGTATAAAGTACTAAAATAGTGGTCATAAGTTCATATTTTCCAAGTTATAAGTTAGGTCATTGTTGTACTTACTTTACACATATTACATGATTCACACACAAGCCAACATGTATAGGAAAACTACATGAGTTTGAGGCCCTCTTCTAGAGTATTGCCTATGGACGTAGCACCCTTTGACTTCATGAATATTACAGGTCAGACTGATATCATGTCACCACTAACCCATTTTTCTCCAAGGTCACATTGAAGATAGAAAGCTAAGGTTTTGCCATTTCACTAGAAGTGATAATCCATGACCCAAATCTGAATGTACTAGAGTGAAGTTGAAGCTAAACTTAGAAGCATCTAGGTGTTTGCATCCTATTTTAGTTGATATTTTATACATGAAACTAGTGTCAAACCCAAACACTAGTATCGATGCAACTATCCTAGGATGACATAATTATCCATAGAGCTTGAGGCACCATATGTAGAATTTGATGATTGATCTAGAATTGTCTTCCTGCATGTTTTCTTCCTGCATTAGCATCAAAACCAAATAAGTAATCTCTTTTATGTCATTTCTATATCTATCATAATTATACTTTCTATCAATAGCTTATCTCAATTTAATAAATTTAGCATATGGTACATCTGAGTTTAACACAGTAATTGACCTACTATAGATCTAATATCCACCCTTGTGCCTTATCATTTATATATCCTTAACTATTTATACCCAAGTAGGATTGTTTGATCCAAATTATGGTTAAATAGATTCATGGATTTCAAATTGGCCCACTTTTCATCTATTATTAATCTAATCAAGTAATTAGTTTAATCAATGATGAAACTAGAGCCAATTGAGGCTCAAATCACATTATTTAATCATAATTAGGTTCATATAATTTGAATTAACCCACTCTATGCCTATCATTCATCTTATCAAGAAATTTGTTTAATTAGTGAAAAAATTAGGGTTAATTTAACCCCAAATTGCATTATTTAATCATAATTCAGTTATGGAGCTCAAATTGGCCCCTTTACATTCGTTAGTGATCCAATCAAGTAATTGGTTTAATATATGATGAAATTGGGCCTAATCGATCCCCAAATAGCATGGTTTCATCACTATTAGGTTCATGGGACTCAAATTATCCCACATCATATTTTTTATTGATGTAATTAAGTAATTAGCTCATTTAATGATGAAAGTGGGACTAATTTAGCCCTAAATCACATTGTTTAGTCTCAATTAGGTTCATAACACTTGAACTAGCCCACTCTACATCCATCATTTATTCAATTTAGTAATTATATCAATCAATGATGAAATCAGGGCCAATTGAGCCCCAAATCATATCTATTTGCAATTAGGTTAAGGAGCCTTTAATTGGCTCACTATGTGTTTGTTATTAATCTAATCAAGTAATTATTTCATTTAGTGATAAAATTGGGTACAGTTGAGCCATAAATAATATTATTTAGTCCTAATCAAGTTCCTAATGATTGAATTCACCCATCCATGTCCATCATTGATCTAATTTAATGATTGGTTCAATCACAAGGAAATTAGGGCTAATTAAGCCCCAAATTGCATTATTAAGTTGCACTTAGGTTTACTGAGAGCATTTTTGTATTGTCAAACTCTTAGTCGATTACTTTTCATTTAACTACTCATAGTTCTATAAGTTATTTTTGAATATACATACTTGGTTTTATGAATGGATAGATCAAAGGTTCAAATGGGTGCATCAAGAATATATATCCACTTTCATCCTTGGCCAAAAGTGAGTACTATGATTATTATGGCCAACAACTTCCATTGTGTAGAATATACTAAGAATATATAGTATAGGGAAACATCATTCACCAACCTTAACCTCTTATCATGAAGCTAATGTAATTTTGGTTAGTGTAAAATGTTTACAAGAGTGATCTTAGCTAGAAAAGGGAGTTACCTCTAATTGCTTTCAACCACTCTCACAGACTTCAACAAATTTTGTCAACTATATATGACTACAACAAGTCAATGATCACACCAAGAAAAATGTTTAACCCTCTTTATTTTAATTTGTCTTAAATTAATTTGAATAAAATTATTGAAATATAAATTTTGATATGTACTGATCTAGTATGAAAATATAATAATCGATAAAATTTGTTGAAATCATAAACTTACTAAAAATAGAAAATTAATATAGAGTTAGAGAGTGTCCCTCAAAATAATAATAGATCTAACTATGTAAACTTTCTATAAGTGTAAACTATGTCAAATTAATCTATAGATAGGGTTATATTAAAACTATTGATTCTCAATTGTTGGGACAAGTCTATGGGAAGTAGATAAGGGTGGACTATAGCCTTGTCTGGCTATTACGGCCGCATCCTAGATTATTGTTGTAGATTATGATTATAAGAAGGGTTAGTTCATTAAAAACAACAAATAGATGAACATAACACCTCAAAAATAATCCTCAAATTGGGAAAGTTTTAGCAAAATGTAAAAAAATAAAAATAAAATCTAAAACTACTAATTTAGATGAATATTTTTGTGCTTGCAGGTCCAATAGGTCCAAGGCCATAAATCTAAAACTACTAATTTATTTTCTTATAGGATGCCTATCAAAGTAGTCATTTTAAATTTTGTTTTTGATTATATCTTGTTTTCTTTGTTCTCCATACATAAATTAATCAGTAAGTCTTTTTGCTTACCTAAGGGTGACCTAAGGGCTACAGTCATGTATAATCTTCTTCTTATGTCCTTGTGGTGATTCTTAGAGGACCAAAAACCACTAATAAACCCTCCCCATTTTCCTTTATAGTGTGCAACAAGACCGTGGAATTGATATCCACATGTTTTTCATTAGTCTATAGGGGTCAGTGATGTGGATTTCATCACCATATACTAGACCACACTTTGTGTTCCAATGGAGTATAAATATTAGGACAATTATCATTAGATGCTAAATAAGAATTCCTCATAAATGGTTTCATGTAATGAGGTTCATTTTGGATCCAATATGAAAAGTGGTTAGACAATATCCTACATAGATTTGGTTCCCATATACCTAGTGTATATTGGGGAGGCCCTTAGAGAGCATGTATATCCTAGAATAGGACCTTTGACCATAATAGGCATCTTGATATCAAAATCAATATTAACTCCCATAGTGACCATTATGTGTAAACATGGTTGAGAGGGTTTGGTATATTTTTTAATAGGTCACTAGCCTACAACCTCACCTAGGAAGTTGTTAGACTATGCATTTATTAGGCTACACTCCTGTGTCAATCATTAAATTTAGGTTTGTGTCTTATGTGTGACTTGTGTGAGTGTTGTCAAAACTAGTACTATTTGTGAGATAAAAGGCCTAAAACCACCTAAAAGCTAAAAACACTAGTTTTAACCTTAGAAAAAACTAGTGCTTATCTCATTCCCTCAATTTTCATAAACTAGGTACTATCCTACATTCATCATTACCCATCTAGTCATCCACACATAAAAACCATCACTTAGATATCATACTCTTTTGATCACATAACCAAAACCTACCCCCAAAAAACTTACACTATTTCATCATCTCCATGCATTACCTCAAGTCAGTCAATTAAGTTATTATAACTAATCCCTTTCTACCATGTGATATCCACTTTGTTATCACCTACAACCATCCCATCACTATTTGTATTGTCATATCACTAGCACCTATCACCCTATCAGTTTTCAAACTTAGCATTCATCTTCTTTTCAACTCATCACCCTATCATATTTTAGATTAACACTCATTGTCATCTTGTCATATTTCTAACTCAAAATTTAACAATCATCAATTTCATATCACTCTACTAGTTTGAACCCAATAGTTATTAACACCTTTCTAATCTATGCCATACTGATAGTGTATGTCCTAAAACCCTCATTATTATCACAAACCAACTCATCATTACTTGTACTACCATATTACAAGTACTTTTCACTTTGTCTATTTTCAAACTCAGCATTTATTTTCTTGTCATCCCATCATTCTACCAAATTTGACATTAGCACCCATCATTATCTCATCATCTCACTAATTTAAAATTTGGAAATTGTTGATTTCCCATCATTCTACTAGTTTGGATCCAACAGTCATTGATATCTTTCTAGTATATGTCATACTAATAATCTAAATATCTGACACACATAGCCAAAACAAATATATATCCATTTACCTATAACTTGTCAAAATAGCTCTAATTTCTTAATCAACCTTGCTTAAAGGTTTCCTATGACATCCATTTGATCCCTTTTAAGTCAAACACTTTCATTCAATCAACCTCTATTAATACAGTAAATATATACTTTTTACCTAGCACCATAATCTAAATGGCATCCAACACTCATTCCTAAGCCATTAAAATATGATAAACATCTAGGCCAACAAATGATCTATTGGAAACCTTGGGTGAGCAACCTATTGATAATAAAGAAAATAAGAGTGATATGCACACCCTAGGGGGAAATGAGTATAACCCAAATGACTTTATGGATAATTATAGATCCAAGATTGAATACTATATCCATGACCATCAAGAATTACTACACATGCACCTTCTTGAAATTGGAACCACACTACCACTATATTTTAATGTGGACATTTTTAAGAATATTGTCTAACCTCAACCCAGTACATCTCACAATCCTCTTCCCATTGAACTAAAAAAAGAGGAAGACCAAGAATTGGTTGATGTTGAAGAAGATTATTAAGAACCACACCCTCTACCTACTATCAATACCAATAAATTTGAAGCTAACAAGGGAAAGTCCACTATAGAGAATCAAGTTGAAAATTATTATAAGCAATCCATGTTTAATTGGCTTAACCAACTAACCCAACAAGTTAATTCATTATCCTCCCAATTCATTGTTGAACCTTTGAAGCCTAACCCAACTAAAAGGCCCACAAAAACCATTTCATCATCTACCCATCTAATTAGAATAAGTCAAAACCTAATCCCTCCATCTCTAATTCATTGATTGATCCATATTTTTCCCTCAAATGGAAAACCATGAAGGAAAATCTTTAGGGCCTCAATACCCGATCTCAACCAAGAAATATCAATATGAAGAGTTAAGCTCTTATCCCCTAAATATGATCATCCTTAAAGTGCCTTTTCCAAGACACTTTGAGCCTCCTAAGTTTAAAAATATAAAGTAAAAGGTGATCCACACAAGCATGTCGAAGACTTCTTCATCACATGCCATAAGGTAGCATATAGTGACACATACATGTTTATAATATTTCTTTGAGGTCTTGGAGACCCCGACTTAGCATGGTTTATATAGTTTCCAAAGGGATTTGTAACATCATTCAGGGACCTGATAGATAAATCTAGTAAACATTTATCTTATAATGTGGATCAAAAAATAACTATGTTATATTTGTATGACACTAAACAAATAATTGGGGAATGTTTAGAATCATTCCTACAATGATGGCATGGTCTTGCAAGCCTCTTCCCTTGATCGATTCCTAAGAGGGAGTTAACCAAGATATTTATCAATAATATTAATTATAAATAATGCTACCAAATTAAGCTTCATTATATCTTTACTTTTGAGGAGGTTGTGGAAAAAAGGATAATGAAAATTTAATCTCAGAATAATTACCATCAAAGTAATACCTTGTCTAAAAAACCTAAGTTCTTCAATAAAAATAAAAATGTTGTCAAGGATGGGGTTACTGACTCTAAACATGTGTAAATGGTTCAATGATTTACCTCATCACCAATATCATAGAACACTTATAATGTTATTATACTAAGAATAAGGCCTAAGGTTGCCATTAAGAAATGATACTACACAAATTTAGACAAACTAATAGAGGATGTTTTAAGAAAAGTAATAGTCATAAAGATGATCACCTTACTAGAGATCAAGCCCCTTGAAAAAAATAAACCTTGCCTTGATTGGTTTAATGAGAATTAATTTTGTCATTAACATGAAATACAGGGGCATGATACTAAGAGATGTAGGCATCTAAGGAATCTGATTCAAGATTTAATTGAAAAAGGGGAAATAGAGATAAAAGGCATAGAAATATCATCTTCAAAAAATTAGTAACTGGGAATTTATCAAGACCCTTTTCCAAATCATCATAAAAAAATAGAAGGGTACACTAACAAACCAAAGCCAAAATCTGTCCAAACATGTTTCTTACCATTAGGTCCCTTGTCCCTATACTAATAATGTAGCCATCATTAAAATTAGGGCCAAACTACTAGAAGAACCCTAAAACTAACAACATCATATCCTCAAAATTAGATCATCCTCTAATTATGCCATCACAACTCGATGAGGCCAAATCATTATCTTGTGGGTACCTCCCAAATCCTCACTTCAAAAATCTCCTTACAAGCTCAATGTCCCCTAGAAAACCTCTAACATTCCTAAAGGAAATTATGATATTGTCCATCAACTTGAGAAGACCCCCACCAAAATTTCTATTATGAACCTTCTTAAGTACTCAATAGTCCATCACGACATCCTAAATAAAATCCTTCACAAATCTAAGGTGCCTACAGACATTGATGTTAGTTAGTTCTAAACATTGGTTGGCCACCTATCACAAACCCAACAAATCAATTTCCACCCTCATGACCTTCCACTCATTGGCCCTAATCATAATTATCCCCTATACATCAAAGTATCCATTTCCAACCACCAAGTTCCTCATGTACTTGTAAACAAAAGGTCAATAGTTAATTTGTGTAATATAAATTTGATCAAAACTTTGGGGTACTTAAAATCATCTCTTGGAAAAAAATTAATCGTCATTAAAGCATATGATGACAATGAGAGATAGTCAACAGGTATAATCTATCTCCCAATCATGGTAGGACTTGTAGTTCACAAAACCCTCATCTATGTTGTCAACTTTGATCTTCCCTATAATATTCTTCTCAGACAACCATGGATCTATGAGATGAGATTAGTTTCATCCACTCTCCACCAATGCCTCAAATTTCCTCATTTTGAGATGGAAATAAAAATCCATGAGGACCCATAATCTTTCCATAATTTTTAATTAGAAGGTGAGGACTATAATATGTATTGTCCCACCACATAAATTAAACATATAATCCTACGTCAAGGAAATATATTCATCCTGATGAGTTATTATCCACTCCACCAAATCATCCCAAGTCTACCCACATCAAAATTATTTAAAAAGGTTGTGGGGAATATGAATATTAGACATTCAATGTCGTTAATCTACCCCTATCACCTCGAAGCTATGTGTCCCCTACCATGCCAAAGCCGATTGCCTACACATATGGGTCTATATCATTTGAGAAAGTAGTATTTTTACTAGATGAAGAAATAGATAGCTCAAATGATTATTAGCTATTTGTAGAGGATTTTGCTTCGTGTTTCCATAGTCTAGTATACCCCATAGATATTAAAATTATGAAGAATATGGGTTAGAAAGGTAGGGGTTTAGCTCTACATGAATAAGGGATTTTAGAACTCATTCCCACATTGTAACATAAGGAATGTCTAGGCTAAGGATACGAACCACCTAGTCAGGATCTTTACAATGTCATCTCAGATACTTCTTCAGTTTCTAAAGAGCCTCTAAATGATATGGAAATTGACACAAGTTTTGTGCATATTCCCTATGAGGATGTTTATACCACAAACATTTTCACTAAAACCTCTATTTACACCATTGACCTCAAACTTTGTTACCCTTCCCTCATTGTCTAGGATCAACATCCTGCACCCACATTTGATATTTTTCAAAATGATGAGGCCATAATTGAATATATGAGAGCTCATGATCACATGCCATCAGGAGATCATAAGGGGTTCAAGATCAATTTAAATGATTTTGCCTATTTTGGTGGGTACATCTAGTCATTACATCAAGTTGAGTCAAACAAATCTATAAAAAGCTTGTCTTCTAAACCAAAACAAAATTCCAAAGATTTTCTTGGTCTTGAAGAGAAAAAATCATATGAGGAGATATTTGAGGAGCATCAAGGTAATCTCCAATCACCTCATGATTATCACTTGCCTTCTTCACCTACATATTCTCTACATACATCCCCCTCCTTAGTAAGAGAGGTCATTGAAGTCAATATTGGAATTGAGGAATATCCCAAGATTGTTAAACTAGGGGAATGTCTTAAGATAGAAGAAATAGAGGTCATCATTGTTCTTAAATAATTTTTAGATATTTTTGCCTGGTGCTATGTGGATATGCTAGGTCTTGATCCAAATTTGGTGGTATATCACCTTGTTGTTCATTCTAATGCTAAAATTGTGAAGTAAAAACATCATAAAATACACCCTTAGGTGGCCTTACTATTCAAAGAATATCTTCAAAAAAAATTGGAACCCATATTCATTCATCCAATTGATTAATCTAATTAGATGTTTAATATTGTCCTTATTGGAAAACCAAATGGAGGAGTTTGCATTTGCATAAACTTTTAGGATATTAACAAGGCATGTCCAAAAGATGACTTTCCCCTTCTTAACATAGACATGATTTTGGATTCCATGGTAGGATATGAAATGCTCTCCCTCATGGATGGATTCTCTGGTTACATCCAAATCAAGATTGCAGTAGAAGATCAACACAAGACTACCTTCACACTCTGTGGGGTACCTTCTATTATTAAGTCATGCCCTTCAGATTGAAAAATGTGGGTGTTGCTTTCCAAAGATCCATGGCTATAATTTTCCATGATATGATGCATGACATAGTCAAATATGTCAATGATATTTTGGGAAAGTCTAAAATAAAATCTAAACATCCAACAATCTTGAATAAAATATTTGAAAGGCTAAGCCACTATAAAGTCAGACTAAATCCTAAGAAGTGTGTGTTCAAAGTAACATCTAATAAACTCTAAGGGTTCATTATTTCTCATCATGGCATTGAAGTTGATCCAGAAAAGATAAAATCAATTATTGAGATGCCTCCTCCCAAAAACTTCAGTGAACTACGTAGCCTCCAAGAAAAATTGTAAGTTATACATAGATTTATATTCTAGCTAGAAGATAAATGTCACCCCTTTACTCATCTTCTAAAAAAGGGAGCCAAATTCAATTGGAATCTAAAATGTTAGAAGGAATTTGATTATCTTAAATATTATCTATTGAAACCTCTTGTGCTTACACCATCAATACCAAGAAATCCTTTGCTCATGTACATTTCAACTACCCCACATGATTTAGGAACTCTCTTGGCACAACATGATGAAAATGGTAAAAAAAAGAGCCATATATTATCTTGGCAAGACCCTTGTCTCTTATGAGCTTAATTACACTCTAATTGAAAAGGCCTACCTAGTAGTTATCTTCGCTTCCCAGAATATTAGGCACTATATGCTCAATAATCAAGTTAAGCTCTTTGCCAAAACTGACACACTCAAATCCTTTCTATCTAAATCAACTCTTACCAGATGAATGGTCAAGTGGATTATGCTCCTAAGTAAATTTAATAATGAATATGTGAATCAGAAGGCTATCAAAGGACAAATATTTGTTGATCAATTAGTTAAAACTTCTTTGTCTAACTCATCACCATTAATAACAACATTTTCTATTAAATCAATTATGAAAACTACATAATCTCCATCTTAGAAGTTGTATTTTGATGGATCCTTCACCACTCATGGATTTGGATATGGCATCATTCTTGTCACCCCTCAAGGAGACCTTATCCCTAAAGCTTTCATAATTGCTCTTCCATGTACAAATAATATTGTTGAATATGAAGCATTAATCATAGGTCTCTAATTAGCTACTCAAATGAATATCTAGGTGCTTCACATTTTTGGGGATTCACAATTCATAATCAAACAAGTCAATAATGAATTCCAAACAAAGTATGATAAATTGTTTCCCTATAAGTAGATGGTCCATACTTTGAAAATGAAATTTTAGAAAATATTCTTTGAGAAAATTTCCAAAGGAAGTAATAAATAGTTAGATGCAATGGCTACTATTGGATCACTACTAGAAATGACCAGACATGCCTCAAAGCCATTTCTTGGTGGAACAATTGGTATCATTGGCCCATAAAAATCCAATATTAGTGGTACAATTACAAATCCCAATCTTCCTTGGTATCATGACAACTACACCTACCTCCATGATAACATCCTTCCACCCAATCTTAATCACCACCATCACAAGGCCTTCATTCACATAGCTTCTCACTACACTCTCCTTAGCAGCATGCTCTATCAACGGGGCTATGATGGAACTTTGTTAAGATGTCTAAACTATGATGAAGCTCTTTCAACACTCAAGGAGGTCTATGATGGAATTTATGGGGGGCATGCTAATGGAATGGTCCTAGCCAAGAAACATCCTCAGATTGGGTATTATTGGACTGCCATGGACCACAATGCCTATCAATATGTATGAAAGTGCATCACCTATAAAAAACATGGAGGTCTCATCCACACTCCCTCTCAAGCATTGTATCCCATAGTTACTCCATGCCCATTTCTACTTGGAGACTTAAACTCATTGGTAAGATTAATCCCTCATCCTCTAATGATAAAAAATCATTATTACTGACACTGAGTAATTTACCAAATGGGTGGATGCCATGTCACAAAATTTCATAATTCATTCCCAATCATATGATTTGTCACTATGGAGTTCCCACCTTAATTATATATGATAACAATACATCCTTTAAAAATCAAGATGTCAAAGCCTTGTACCATAAATTTAGCACAAAAGGTCAACACCATACTACCTAAAAGGTAACGATCAAGCTAAGATGATTAATAAAACTCTCCTTAATATTATCAATAAAATCATCAATAAGGTTGGAAATAATTGGCATTATTGACTTTATCCCACCCTATGGTCCTATCGTACAAGTGTTCATACTCCTACTAATGCCACCCCATACTGCCTTATCTTTAGAACAGAGGCTATTTTTCCAGTTGAGGTCAAACTCCTCTCACTATGGATATCACTCAAAAGCATTATTATTGAGGACTCATAGGGTTATTCATCTACAAGAGCTATATTTTTTGGATGAAAAGCATCAACAGGCCTTAGATCATATGAGATTATATCACAATAGGCTACATAATTAGTATAATAAGAAATTTTGAGCTCGTGACATTGAGGTTGGTGACTTGGTCCTTAGAGAAAATTTAAAAAATACAAATACAGAATAAGAAAAGAAGAGTAAGTTTGAGCCAAACTGGTTGGGACCTTACATTATAGTGGCCAAGTTTGAGTCTAGAGCTACAAGTTGATTACTCTAGATGTCCAAGAGTTGGATGAATCAATGAATATCATGCATCTAAAATGGTTTTATGCCTAGGGCTCTCCCATCCAATATTCATTCTTGTGTATAGTCTTAAAAAAAGACATCCATTGGTGAAAACCAAAACTTTTGGCACCTTGGCACCTTAGAAAAGCACAATGATGAAAATCAAGCTCCGAGCATCACTTATGAGCAACCTCCATCTAAAAATAACCTTTGGTAATTAGGGGCAAAATTTTAGCCATCCAAACCCATCCATTCATCACCCATCCTCCCTGGCCCTTGTCTCCACATAGTGTACCATACTGAAAGAAGTGCAAGCTACCAAGAGTTTCATCACACCTCACAAATAAAATTCAATACAAGTCTAATCAGGAGAAGGAGCAAGCAAATTTTGAAGAGTTATCCTGGTGTTTCCATTCCACCCTTCCACCTTTCATAACACCTATGCACAATCTTTTTCTGGTTTCAGTCTACCACCTTGATTACTCTTGAAGTGGATATTCCTTCAGCTAGCTTCAACTTATCCCATTCTACAACACCATCACATGACTTGTCATTATTTATTAGAATAATTAATGGTTAAGTGGTGTGATTTATGTGCCCTTAATACATTAAATTACATTGATTAAATAATAATATAATTTATTATTTATCATGTGTTTATCCTCATGTAAATAAATAATAAAATATATTAAATGACCTTTGGAGAGGTTGGATCCATCAATGCAGTGGTTGGAAAATGCTACACTATAATGGTTAAGATTACTTTGCATATATAATCAAGAGTATTTATTGTAAGATGCAAGAAAAAAAAGAGAGTTGAGAAAAATGAGGAAATGTGGAGAACAAATTTCCATATTATGTAAAGATTGATTGAGAAGAAGTGAGAGGAAGAAATATTGTATTAGGTACTTGTTAGTTTCTCATAATATGAATAATATTTGTGGGTTTTTTACTTCTTGGAAGTTTTTCCATGTATATCTTGTGTTGGTTTCATGTATGCCTTTGCCCTTAATCTCATATCTAGATCCATTACTTGTATGTATTATTTCATTTAATTTATTATGGTATCAAAGCTTGTGATGTGTTGATCAAGAAGCAAGGTTGTAGATCAGGCTTGTTAAGCTATGCTCAAGTTCATTTTTGCTCAAAAATCCACTTGTAGATTCTATGGCACATTCACAAGAGTGTTGTTGAACCTCTCTTCATCAAGATCATGATCTATGCACTACAAGCATTCTTTAACAAATCTGACTAACCAAAGTTATTTTTAAGTCATTTTCAACCATATGAAGGACTTGCACAACCTATGGTATGATCTTCTACCTAAGGATTTGGTAATAAAAATTGATTTCAAATTTATTTAGTGTTATTTGGAGTCTAAATTAGTTAAACATCAGTCCCTTAACCTTTCTATGCTTCCTTAGAGCCTATAAGGTAGTTTTTGAAGATTTTAAATTTTTCTCTCCTCCCAAGCATTTTTTTAGCATGTAAAAACTAAAAATTAGTATATTTTTAGTTTTTTCAGTAGAAAATATCATTTTTGTTCACAACCTTGACTTAGTTTTGCCATTTACATGCATTTTTTACTTTTAATTCCCCTGATTTTGACCCCAATAGGTGATTTAAATTTTTCTCTCTCTTTCCAATGGGTTTTATATAGCCTATGAGGTAGAAATTTTTTTAAAAAAATCCCTGTATAATTTTGATATTTTTGGGGTCTAGAAGGGAGAAATCAGGTAGATTTAGCACTCTAAAACCTCTAAAGACTTTGAGAAGGCTTGTTTAGATCATTTAATTTTTTGCTTCTCCTTATAAGTGCCTTTGTATGGGCCCTTAAAGGAAAATTTAATAAAAAATATATTCTTGAGCTTATGTAGTTCCTTTCTGGCATTTGAAGGTTGAATTCTTTGTTTCTAAGCCTGCTTAAATGGTCTGGGAGAGCCATCTAGAGAAACCAGTCTTTGTTATGATATTTTTCCTCTCACTTGAGCACATATATAGGGCTATGTATAGTAGTAACAACAACAACAAAAATCTTTTTTTTATCTTTGACCTCAAATCTTGTTGTTCTAGAAGCATCAAAGGGCTATTGGAAGGTGATTCTGCAAGTTTTAGGCCATGATTTGGCCTCCATGAACTCCCCTGTTACTAAAAAAATTATATAGGTGTGCCATTATGCTATTATTTCCATAGTGAAAATGGAAAATAATGGTTAGTAACAGTTCATAGCTTATATTTATTAAATCAATGAATTATTAAATTCTTTTTATCCATATAAATTGTGGTGGGACCCTTGATGAGTTATCTTTTTCAAATTAAAGGCATTTATTTTTTTTAAACATTTATTTTATTATAGTATTTACATGAAATTAATATTTATTGTTTTTTATTCATTTTTTTAAAAACATAGAATTAAATAAATTGACTATTAATTTTGTATCTTGCATGTAAAATATATGTGATGTCTAATGCAAGTTGGTAAATCTAAATTTGGAGTACACTTATAAAAACAAGGTCTTGAGTTCAAATCTCTATCCCAATTTTATTTTAGCCAAAAACTAATTTATCATATTTAAAATAATTAGTTTAAATTATTTTTTGTTAGCCATCCAATCTCTCACATGTGAATGTTACGACACTTTTGACATTTTTTGACACCCTTGACTTGTCATATTTTATTTTTATCAAAGATGGTCGTGTGACTAGTCGATCTTTAGGTTTTTGCACATTTAGAACACATTGGTATGGTCTTTTATTTTATTTTAATCCTCCTTATATGAATTTTAGTGTATAAATCATCTTACGACACTTGCAATTTTTGTCCTTGTTATAGTTTTTTGAATTATTTTATAATCAACTAAGTGACCAGTGTTGTTTACTCACAAGAATATTTGTTTTTATTAAAAAATCAAGTATAAAACACATTAAAATTTTGCTTTCTAAACCTTTTTTATGTCAATTTAGTATAAAATATGAACTTGTAGTGTTAACTTTAAAAGGAAGAACAAATCTTCATGACTCAAATTATAATATGAGTTATTCATAATAAGATATATAATGTTTAGCTAACTTAGTATCAAATTATTATTGAATTAATTATACATACATCACATAATATGTTTATTAAATTTAACATGCTTTATTCTAAGCCTACATCCACTCCTATTGAAGTTGATGTTAAGCTTAATCCAAAACATGTATGATAAAGCTAACCTATCTATATATATATCTTGTTGGTAGTTTGATTTATCTAACCACTACAAGAATAGATATTTATTATGATGTGGGTGTTACTTCCATATTTATGCAAGATCTATACTTATATCATTAAAAACTAGCAAAGTGAATATTTTTGTATATTAAAAAAATTGTAAACTTTGGTTTATATTATTCTTCATTTGATAATGCTAATTTATTTGGTTATTGTGAGGCTAACCATTCTATGATGACTCTATTTTTAAATATTCATTTATGTTTGGTGTAGGCGTTATCACTTGGAACACTTCATGTGGAAGTTTTTAAAGAAGCCTTGTGATTATGAAGGATGATAGAAGAATATCATGTGGAAGTTCCTCATTGTACCACTCTTCTTGGTGATAGTCAAATTTGTATAGTTTTGACAAAAAATTTAGTGTAACACCAAAAAATGAAAGCCTATTGAATTTCATTCAATGTTGGGCTTATCAAAATTGCCATTGAGGGGAAGTGTGCATGATAATATCACTTCTTAATAGTCATGTTGGTCATGTGTTTCCTTCTAAATCTCTATACTTATTCTCATTGTAAAGCATTGTAGTCTATCACTTTATGTGATTTTGTAAACTTGATATGGAAGTCTATATTATACCCAACACATAATAGCATGGAGATCCTTATGTTATAAAATACTCCAATATACTTGGTTGATTATTCATGAGAAATACTGAGATGTATTCTCACTATGGGATGTAGTCTCACAATCATGCTAGCCTAAACTCACTCTAAGTAGTTTAGGGTAACATAGTGTAATTCATTTAAAAGTACCTATGGGGACATAGTGCAAAACCTTTAGGTGTCTATGGGTGTATGTGTAATTCTTTTAAAGGTGACTATGTGACTACGGATACATAATCTAATACCTTTAGGTAACTATAATTAAATAGTGTAATACCTTTGGGTGACTATGTTTACATAGCATAATTCATTTAAGTAGTTTAGGGTAAACTCACTTTAAGTAGTTTAGGGTAACATAGTGTAATTCCTTTAAAGGTGACTATGTGACTATGGTTACATAGTGTAATACCTTCGAGTATCCATAGTTGTATATTGTAATTCTTTTAAAGGTGACTAGGTGATTGCAGATACATAATCTAATACCTTTAGGTAAATATAGTTAAATAGTGTAATACCTTTGGGTGATTATGTTTACATAGCATAATTCCTTTAAAGGTGACTATAGCATGATGAATAATGTATCCTTCAATTATTACATCTTAAAACTTATCATTTGGATGGTTCATGAAGTGTAAGTTCGTTATGTTGTTACCTCCAAAAACTTATCATGTGGATGGTTCATGGAGTATAACTTGATTTTTATAAAGGTGATTATGGCATGTAAACCCATTTAACATTATGGAGGAGTATTTAAACAATTAATGGTTAAGTGGTGTTAAACTTTAATACATTAAATTAAATTTGTTAAATAATAAAATATTTTATTATTTATCATGAGTTTATCCTTGTGTAAATAAATAAAATATATATTAAATGACCTTTGGAGAGGTTGGACCCACTAATGTGGTGGTTGGTAAAAGTTACATTATAATGGCTAGATTACCTTACCTATATAATAAATAGTTTATATTGTAAGATGCAATGAAAAAAGCAGAGTTAAGAAAAATAAGGAAATGTGGAGAACACATTTGCAAGTTATGTGAAGATTGATTGAGAATAAGTGAGAGGAAGAAAAACTATACTGAGTACTTGTTAGTTTTTCATAATATGAAAGATCTTTATGGGTTTTTTACCTCTTGGAGGGTTTCCTACATATACCTTGTATTGGTTTCATGTATGCCTTTGCTCTTGATCTCATATCTAGATCCATTGCTCATATGTATTATTTTGTTTAATTTATCAGTATTCACCAAGTCAATTTCATGTCTCCATTTCTACTCAAGGTGAAGAAGATATTACACACTCATGGATGATAGAATCAAGGTTTGCTCACCCACTTTCTAAACTAGCTTGTTTAATTACCTAAAAACCATTTATATTTGGTTTTGCATCTTTGTGTGATGTGTATAATTGTGTGAGTTGATTGTATTTTTTTAGTTAATCAATTTTACTTTTTATATTATATTGTCACCGTTTGTATATATGTATCATGTCATTTTCTTATTTTTTCATCTTTCAAGTTTTTGACATCACACCATGATGTTACATTGGTAATTTTATACCAATGGTGCTTTATGTAAGATGTCCCTTTTTATATGAATTTTATGTCCTTAATGCACTTTGGCACCAATGATACCCTGATTACAAAATATCTGGATTCAACTTACCTTGTGTTACATTAACATGGATTGCACAACCTACATGGCTCAAGACATTCTCATTCCATTTTGTTCACTAATTCCACTACCAACAAAATGTAAACTTAGCCTTGTCTCCATACCCTAATCCCTCAGATAGGAGGATCGCACCTACCCATATTTAGAAACCAAAAAAGCATTTATCACATTATCATACACAACTTCATTATTCATGATTAAAAAACCACACACCATAACATTATCCAAACAACATATGAAAATACTACAATAATAATAATAATACAAATATTAGGTTGCTCTATTAATAACCAATACCAATCAACTCAAGCCCCTAAATCCTTATTTCATAGCTTGGGAGGTACCCCGATCAATCCAAATGTACCCATAAGCCAACATCTGTTAGTTCCCATCATGAATAATGCTAAACTGAATGGACAACTTGTCCATAGTAATGACACATGTTGAATGGTGGTGATTCTCAAACCACCTCCCTTATTCTACTAGTCCCATCATCATGTTTCCCTCGTGCAGGCTCTACCAACTCTTGACATCCCTATAGGTCTCACCTACAATATAAAAGGATGCCTTCAAGTCCCATAGGTCTTTGGCCACATCTTCTTCCTTGACACCTTCTTTAGTAAAATTAGTGCATCCTATATTGCAATTGGGGCATCAGCTCTTCTAGTTGTTATTGTCATAATATCACCTCCAAAAGGTTTATCACTCGATGAAGAGTGTGGAAAATTTACACATCTAATTCATAATTTTACTCAAGTGGTGGTACTATTCTATCCTATGATATTCTTTGAGTATTATACCATGTGCACTTCACCAATGACATGGATCAATACATAAGAATTCATTGCATTGAATCCTTACATCCTTGAGTGTTATATAACACTCACACCTTATTATTTGTGGTAGTGCGTGATTGGACATACTAATAGTATGAGCCCTAAATGAGGTCATTGATCCCTCATCACAGTGTCACCACTCACCAAGTGTTGTAAAATAATCTTTTAGCTTCCCTCAACATACTTATCCCCATAAACCATGACCCCACCTACCCTCAATAATTAACTTATCAGCTACTAAATATCACATCATATTACATCACATCATCTTATCTAATCATTACATGACATATTAAGACTCATCCCATTTTTCCCCATTCTTATCATTGAAATCAAATACATTATTATATCGTATAACATCACATCTATGATAATAATAACCATGATTTCAAATAATAAAATAAACATATATCACCTATAACACGTTTATGCAAACCATTGCCATCAGATATATATATATATATATATATATATATATATATATATATATATATATATACATATATATATATATATCATTTTGTATAAAATAATTATACTTATCCTCCTCATCAATAACATCATATTTTCATGTTATCATTACATACATCTATCCTCTTATTCCTAACATTTGATGATACATCTTGACTTACATCCCATACTATTGTGTTGGCCTCAGCGATGGGTAAACTGAATGGCTAGATGATTGGGAACCTAATGACCTCTTAGATTGATTGATCACCCTATATGATAAAGCCTTTTTTCTTACTAGCATTGCCTACTCATATAACACGCTCTAATATTGTGTCTCTCAAACCATCCTTGCCACCTTGTCCATCACATCTCCTAATCCTAGTGCATCTAATAATATTTGATCCTAATCTCAGCCACCTATATCTCTATCTTTGTTTGCTCCAACCATGACTACAACTACATATGGTTGGCTCACATCTGCTCCACCTATTTTTGCACAACCCCAATCTATGCTTCCTATTAGTTTATCTAATCCCTTAATATCATTACCTAGGCCAATACATCAACCATCTATATATCCCTCTAAATAATTTGATCATGCAAAAGTGACACTTGGCATTGTAATTATATTATCTCCCTTTGAGAATTTTTTAATTAGCTTGGATAATATCTAATACCCCTATTATTTTTGTTTTGTATCCCCTACCTCTATAGTTAGTATACATTCCTTAACCACTACCTACATCTATATCTCTGCATCCATCTCGATGCACTTCTAGCCATCATCATCACCTATAGTTCTCGATATTGATCTCACACAAATATAATTATCCATTAAATAGTGCATCTCATGACTTACCTACCCTCCAACCAACATAACTCCTTGACCTGTGACCTATATCCCCACAACCCTTATTTACACAACATGGTTTCCCTTACCATAACCTCCTTAGATGCAGGTTTCATTCCATACCCTATGACCTTCACCTCTCACCTACAGCCCCCCTCAATCTTGTGGACTTCTCTCACCCACACAACCCCTACCCTATGCCTACCTCACTCTTCAACCTCCTCTCCATTATTTTATACTCCCCTTTCCCTCTGATCCCCTCACCTGATAACCTCTACTCACCTGGGAAACTCTTTTTCCCCACTTCTTAAACCCCCAAATTTCCCATTCATGCCCATGATCTCCCCCACCATGGTTTCTTACCACAAATCCCCCACTTATTTCCAACCCATGGCTCACAAAACCCTAACTCACCCACAATACATAAATAAATCCAAAATAATTCCCATAATAAATCCATACCTAATTTATGTGTTCACCTCGATGTCGATCCTCCTACTTGTCCTCCTCACCATTCCACGTGCCCAAATTTTATACCCTATACCTCAACCATAACCTCCCTCTTATAATATGTTATACTAATTTGGCATTTTTTCATTCTTTCCATGCCCCATGTCTATATTACACCTTTTATTCTCTTTTCATCTTTTTATTCACTACATCTAATTTTTCTTGAGTGGCGGTTGAGCCTTTACTACCTTATTCAATAGCAACCATGTATTCCTCCTATAGGTCATTGAGTTTAACACTGATGATGTTATCCTAAGTACCCTATAAGGATTCTTGGTACAAAGGTATGAGGATAGATGATGCATACACCTCCTTATGGATATCTTGAACATGCTCTTCAAATCCTACCATGCATACCAGTTATCATCCTCAGCATATAGTGATGATAGCCTCTTGTACAACAAACCCCCATAGGTCTTGACTTTACTATAGCTGATAAAATTTGGCTCATAGCAATGATGTAATTTTGCCAAAAATCCTCTATAGATCCTGATAAATGTCCCCATCTTAAAACTTGGATCATAATGATAACTTCTACCACTCCACCCCTATTGTTTCATTCTAACACCTCACATTGGTAGCTTAGCAACATTCTTTGCCTCTTCCAAATAAACCACCTCCTTTATATCACCTCCATTTATTTAGTGCCTCCTTATTTTTTATTCATATTTATCCACTTTTCTCACTCCAAAACTATTACTTCTAATGCATATGGGATTATTCCACTTATAAAAACTCCATTGACCTTTGGTCTTATTCACACTCCATAGGCACCTCAATCACCTGAGTTGCCTAAGGTCCACTCAACCATCATCATGGAATCATCATTACCCCCATCCTTCATCAATCAAACTCATTTCCTAACCAATCTTGGCCATCAATCACCTCTCTAAGCTAGAATGACACTCATTTATCCTCAGTTCAAGACTAAAATTTTCCTAAGCATATGTCCTTGCTTGGGATATGTCAAAATCTCATAGATCTCTTTGTTAATATTTTTTATGGTGATTCCCCATTGGGATGTGTTGACAACCATGAAATCATCATTTTCATTCCCTATGCATCTATATTTATTAGGGGCATCATAAATACCATCAAATTGTAGTTCATTTATTTACAACACTTCACCTCATCCACCACTATTCTTTACATCCAATTCCTCTATTTCATCCATTCATCATCAAGTCTCATGTTCATCACATCATTCTTCCCCTTTTGGGAGAACTGCATCATCTTGAGGTCTCTTTAAATTATGTAGGTAGTGCTTGGGCATCTATGATGTCTAAAGATATTTTGATCACACTAACCATTTCCTCCCCTTCATCTCCTCATCACTCAATCTCCACTTGTCATATGTTTTGAGTTATACCCATCATCTTATTTTAGGCCCACAAATCTCACTAACATGTGGCCTTGATTGGGATACATTGATTGTTTGGGTCCTCATTTATCTTCTCCTTACCTTATTTTAGGTTGTAGGTCTCCCTTACATGTGTCATTACTTAGGATACATTGAATGCTTATAGCCAATTCACCTTAGTTAGGTTGTAGTTCTTCTTTGTATGAATCCTTGCTTGGGATACATCAAAATATTTCAACTAATTCCCCTTAGTTAGGTTTATATGTCTCCTTAGCATGTGTCCTTGCATGTGATATATCAAAATCTTTCGGCCTTTTATCATCCCATTACGTTTAGATCCCATTTGGGACATGTCAACATTCATGACATTGTCATCTTAGTTCCCTATGCATCAATCTTTACCAAGGGCATAATTAATTTATAGATTATTGCTCTTGATAATTTCATTTTGCACTCCTTCGCTATTCACACATTCTGACCTCCCTTTATCCTTTTGAGTGGACATATATGTCATCCCTTGTTGCATGTCCCCTTGAGGGGGCATCAAGATTCCAGTAATCTCACTAACATCCATTACCATATTTATTCTTTGAAAAACCATTACTTCTTCTAGTCATAATGCCCTTTTAAAGAGGGAAAAAATATATGCATTTATTTCTACTCACCCACTTAAATCACCTAATTTTTTAGAATATTTTACCCATATTACCTAATTAATCCATTTAATTTATTCCCATGTCCCCTTCCTACATGATAACCTCACCCCTCTCACCTTCTAAATTAATTAATTCATAAAATCCCATAATAACCAAATATTCCTATTTTTAACTGAGAGAAGGCTACAAAATCCATTTTGAGGCTATCAAAAGGAGAAGCAATCAAGGGGGCTCAGGGGGAGAAAATCTTAAGAGGTCATTCAAGACGTGAATCCATCTTTGACGTGTCTTTCCTAGTCCTTTAATGAGATAAGGTTGTGAATCCTCACCTTTTTTTGGATAATCATAGAGCATATGACATAAAATATTGAAATATTAGCAAATGATAGCATTGTTTTTGTAGATGATGTTCTAAACCCAAATTTTGTACTTCAACTTGATCTTGATCTCATGAATTAGGGGCTTATTAGCTAATAGAAATATGTAGACATGGGCAGCAACCATCCTCTAGTAAGAGAGAGTAACTGGGTCAATTTTGATAGGTTGGCCTATATCCCTAACAATCTCATTGATAACCTCTTGATGCTAGTATTTAAATAGGAGTTTAGGAAGGAGTACCCACATTAGAAAATCATCCATGGCTATGTTATTGAGGATCGACCCAACCTTCCATCTTCTGATAGAAACATTGGCCTTTCCCATAATCTAGGGGCCTTCTTAGAGAGCCTTAATGCAATGCTTATCAAATAAAAAAATATTCCCATTTTTAAAATGTCAAAATCCTAAATATTTCCTCCACTTTCTAATCACATGTATCTCAAAAAAGTCTATAAAATTCCAATCTCTATAACTTTCTCTATTCTAGAGTCATCCTCCATTTGAAACTTGAGAGGGAAATTTCCCCTCTATTTTCCCCTCTAACACTTCTATAAATGCGAGTTGGCCTAATAATTTGGGGAAAACTAGAATTGGAATTCAAGCATGTGTTATCTCAATCACTCTCCTCCATCAATATAGTCTTGACCCTATCATACTTCACAATCTTACATCCAATTCCATATATTCAATTTGTTAATTTAATTTTGAAGCAATATTTTGAAGTTTTTGTAATGGATATCAAAAGGGAGCAAGATGATGGTAAGATTATTTTAATTCCATGACTGATTACTTCATCTCTAATTCTTTCCATTTGATGATTATTTTGAATTTGGATTTGGTTAATAGTTCTTATGTACTTTTAATCTATTATGTCCGAATTCTTGATGATATAGTGACATATTATGCCTGACAAGAGCGGTCACTACTTTCACATTGGCATGATAGGAGTTTACCACATAATTTTCCTAGGGCCCAATAGTGTTGGTAAAACTTTACAAATATCTACATGTGATGGCTTATCGATAGGGGAGGAGTATTGTTCCCTACACATTATTCAAGATATGGGCCTAGGAGCACATCACTATAGAGAGGCTACTGGGTGATCGATAATAATGACATCTTGAGGAGCCACTGATAGATGATTGATATGTTATTGGAGGGGGCTGATAGGGCCATTGAGGAGATATATACTAATACACATGATTTATCAATGAGATTATGGATGGGGAATTCATTTGGAAACTATATATGCACATTTATTTTGGGTGGCATGAGGATGCTACTGTGACTCAATACATGACCATACCATGCTATATCACATGGTGTCATGACTTTACATTTGATCACTACATACTTAACCATGTACAAAGGTAATTTAGGAGAAAATAGGATGTGTCTAAGGGGCCTCACTATTTTATTCATGTCACATAAGAGATTAGTGAGTGGGGGACCCTTATTTTGAGAGTGGTAGTAGTGGATATCTATTTAACAATATAACTAATGTCCTAGGGATATGAGGAGGGGTGGGATGTAAGAGTAGTGGAAAATTATGTGGCCTATTGGGAAAAATAAAGAACTATATGGATTACTAGACTGAGGCCTCTAGGAGGTGAGCAGTAGAGACCACAACAAAGATAGGTGAGGCCAGTACCTTGATAGATTTAGGGATAAGGACTGAGGCTAGTTATAGTGACCATTACTATAAAGATATAATTACAACATGTTCCTTTATTGTAGGAGACCCTATAATAAGTGGTGCCTATGGATATATATTTTGGTTTAGAGAGTATTGGTAGTAGTAATGAGAGTAACAATGGTATTAGTAATAGCAATAGTAAAAATAGCAGTAGTGGGGCCTTAGAGTAGGATGTTGATATAGGAGAGGAACCTAATCTTGATGTAAAGGGGGAGTATATAGACAGGTAGGGTACATAGGTGACCCATTCTATTGCAAGAGGGTTAGGAAAAGCATTAGGATAGGTAGGGCCTTCTCAATTAGGGGTGTTAGATGAGGCTCATTCCACTATAGATAGGCTTGAGAGGGAGTCTGCAACTAGAGTCACATAGATATCTAAATTAGAGGGGGATATAGTTAAGCTACATAGGTAGTTAATGGTAGATAAAGGTGAGACCACCAAGATATAAGGCCTAATTATCAAGTGAAACATAAAGATTATTACTCTGAGGGGGCAAGTTGCCCAAATGATAGCCATGCATGGACAACTCAACTGAGATATGTAAAGTTTACCACAACCATCAATGAGGGGGATAGGGCTAAGGGAGATGCCCAAAGGCATCAAGTAAACGTGCATAGGATTTTTGGGGAGTGAAATACATTTAGATAACTATTTGTTGAGTAAGGGCTATCTAGGGTATTAACAAATATGGCTTAGGTCAAGGATGATGTGATTTGGGCCAATGATAAGGTTGGGTATTATAGGAGTCTATATAAAAAATCATGGCAATAAGGATAAAGGAACCTAGCTTTAGATAGCACATAGAGTTAGTGGTTGAGTCACACCTTGAGGTCTTGACACACATCAGCATTAAAGTGATATGTGGCACATCTTCCCCCACAACATAGAACCATGGGGCCACCATAGAAGCCACCACTAGCACTCAGTGTAGATAAAGTTTTGAGTAGTTTCCTCTTAGAGATATTAGAGCCATAGCTGAAATTTTTATGTAGCTCCACATGTATTTTAATGATGTATATGTATATCTCAATGTATAGACATTAATTTTGATATGTATACAAAAATTCATTTTTTATCACCTAATGTATATGGAATTTGATATTATTTTGATTTATATCTATGACATTGGCTCAAAATTCATGGATATTTGGTAGATGTTATGGATTAGATCTTTGATATTGATGTGGATAATTTATTTGCCATGAATCTATTGTATTTAATTTCCATGTTGATGTTGTTTTTGATCTAGATATCAAATATGATTCATGTTTAGACTATTTTGTCATTTGATCTTGATGTTTAAATGTTTATGACTAGTGGTATAGGGTTATTGTGGAGATGCACATCCTGATTAACATAGATGTATCCATATTATGTAGTTTTTTGTTTTGATGATGAATATGTGATGATGTTTCCAATTTTGATTTGGCATATGAGCACATGTTAACCATCTTGTGATGGAATGTTTTCTTTTCATGCGACATTGATAAATGAGTTTCTGTAGCACTTGATGTTTAGTTTTTCAAATAACATTATCCATCATAACTATAAAATGAATCATGATAACATTTTGGTCACTTACATAGGGCCTACTTTTGGAACAAATACTAACAACTCAAGATCAAGATATGAAAAATGAAGACCAAAGTGTAAAATCATAATGCACTAAATAAATATAGACCAACAAAGAAGTAAATACAAATGTTAGCAACTTAGGGTTAATATATGAATAATCAAGACATAAGTGTATGCAATGGGAAATGTAATAGATCTACAAATCAATCCTAGATCATAGAAGATAGATCTTACTTACACTTTTGATTATGGATACATTAGATAATCGAGGTCATGACCAATATGGATCTACTAGACCTATCAAAGGGATCTCTTACCATAATAAAAACATTGGGAAGAGTTCCAAATCCTCTAGTTAATGAAAATTATGCATTAAACCTAAATAGGTCCTATGTTTTCATATTCACTAAACTAATAACAAGTAAACTAAATTCTAATCTAGTGCTCACCAAAGCTTGCAGCACAAAGTGGGGGTAATAAGCATAAAAAATAAGCATGCATAAAAGACATATACTCACATCACTGTATATATAATCCTAATGCATGGAAGAGAAATGCAAATGCATATCTAACTATGCTTACTAAGTAGGAATAATTTAAGAATATTTACCTTTGAAGATGAACCCACCGATCCTCAATCTCTCCCTTAGAAAAGGTGTTTCACAAGAGATTGTTGTGGTATGTAAAGATGAAAAATATAAACCAGATCTAGGAAACACAACCTATCTATGCATCCAAAAGACTTCTCCATAAGACAAGATATGTATCTCCAAAGAAATTATGAAACCCTAAGCTTATTCCTTAAGTATAAGGGTGGATAAGCAGATGTGCAATATAACTTGTTTCTTCTTCTCCTCTTTTATAATGGCAAAATGATTGTGTTTATAAAGGTGGATCTAACCCTAAACCCTTCTGAAAGTTTCATCCAACAAGGTCAACCTAGTCAACATAGTATTGAAATTTATAAAATACATACTAGATAATGAACTATGTTAGCCATGGCCAACTTAGTTATTAGTAAGCTCTATTAATAATAATGCAGGGTTGTTGTGGCTCACATAGTCATGTAAATTGCCAAAAAGGGATTTAGGTTAGGGAAATGGATAATAAAGATGATAAATAACTAGAAGAGGGTGAAAATGGGAGGTAAATCTTAGGGGAATGGTTTTTAGGAGATAAGTGTGTAGATAGCAAATGGAAAAAGGGACAACAATCCTAAAAAACACTAATGGTCTACCTACCCCTTTCCCAATGCACCCCTTAAGGCATGCACTCAGATAGATTGAGACTCGATGGGTTCTTCCAAGATAAAGATCGTCAGTAATTAATAAAATTTTGAAAATATTATGTGTATACATATTCCTCACTCGAAGCTCATCACGTGTCACGTAGGTGTAACATGGGATGGTGCTTCGGGAAAAGAACATAGTGACACATAGCACTGAAGCTAAATAAAGTGTAGTAAGGAGCAAATAAGATAAATAAAAGGATGGAATTCAAAAACACGTACCTTTACGTTCCTTAGTGTTGTATATAAAGAAGGAGATGTGAGAAATGTGAAGGTATCCAATGTGAGGAACATAATAAAACCTATAGAGATTAGTAAAAAAGAGCAAAAAATGATTTTTTTGAAAAATAGACATATAATAGTGAAAACAATTCTCTACAATGTCGGGATTCTATAACATTTTATGGTTTGGAAAAAGAGTTAGTAAAGACAAAGATATGAGCAAAATAAAAAATTTGATGGTAAATATTTGAAGGTTAAATAATTTTGAATAGTAAATATAAATAAGATGAAAGGAAAAAGGAATTCACTTGCTATTATTTAATATTATGATAAAAATAGAGCTTTCAGAGACCTAGTGAGAGCCTAGACAGCCAAGATGGTGAGGAGACGATAGCTGAGATAGGAAGGATGCATAGTGGCCGCAGTGAGTGCATCCCAGGTACGTAACAAAAAATTTAAAATTTTTGAGTATTTTTATTTAAAATTGAGTGATTTATAGAAATTTTATAACTAGGCAAAATATAGATATTAGAATGAAACCTAAGTTTTAGGGACACTAGGGGTCAAACAGGGTATTGGGCAAGAAGGAATCAGAGCAATAATTGCCCAAGGTATTTATGATAATTAGTCAAAAATTCATTACAATGAAAGAATGAGGTCGACCAAGTTGACTTAGTTTTTAGGAGATAAGAAAAACTAATGGGTTGATTTAGTAGTAAATGGCTGACTTAGTTAGTTAAGGGAAAAATTAAGAGGACCAACTTAGTAGTAAGTGGTTGACTTGGTTAAGGTAAAAACTAAGGGGATGACTTAGTAGTAAGTGGTCAACTTAGTTTATTAAGGGAAAAACCTAGGGGCCGACTTAGTAGTAAGTGGCCAACCTAGTTACTAATGAGATGTGGGTGAATTGGTAAAGTCCTAAACTAGATGCATATAGATTAGAAGCAATATGTAATTCTCTATAGGTTCATCTCAATGATCACAAGAGTCCCATACCTTGGGGGATTATCCCATTATCTCACCAAACCAATTCTTCCAATTAAATAGGTGTAAGGTTTGAGTGACAATAATATGCTTATTGAAACATAAACATGAATAATAACTTGCATACACGGTATCTCATGGAATGGTTCACCTTCAAATCCCTATTTTTTATCTTAGATTTCTCCCTTTTATTCACTTAGAACTCTCTTTAGTGATGTAACTCAGTCCTCTTCCAAATTTTTTTTCCTGGCATTTCTCTACATTCTCCGATGTCTCTTCACCTTCCTTGGCCCCTTATAAATACTCTAGATCTATCTATCATAATTTTGGGCCATTAATTTTATTTTAAATTCATTCAACATGAAATAACCCTTGTTTATAATCCAAACCTACCACTAATTTTAAAACTTATCTTGGCAATTTCCTAACTACCACTGATAATTTAAAAACCACCACCATATGTAGACTAATGAATTTGTTACTATGAAAAATTGCCAACTTATGGAGGCCATAACTTGAGCATATAGACTGAAATTGAAATTATTATTTTAAGTTACACTAATATTTGAGAGGAATAAAATTATTCAGACATATTTAGGTTTAGATAATATCTTGATACACTTTTAGCTTTCCACATAACTTGTCTATTTTAGCCCTTCAATTCCTGTAGTGACATCCTAGATTATACAAATGTTAAGAGACTCAACCAACTTTATTATAAAAATGTAGATATATAAAATTTATCCTTATATAATGCAGTTGATGATAATGAACTATAAGATTACTAATATTACCTTGGATCATCTTCATCATGATAAGAATCATAAACACACAAACACACACCACTCTATTTTTGGTTGATTCAAGATTGTATGAAACCTTAGATGCTTTTGCATTATAAACTTGAGGTTTTTTTAATTTGAGATCTAGATCACATGGATGGAATAAGTGGTATAACCACTCTTTTCAACATGAAGTATAATGGCCATGGAATTCCTTTCCAACACACCAAGTACTTTAGTTAATGGTCACTCTTTATCTTCCACTTTTAGTTCCTTGTTGACTTCAAATCCTTTCTTCTCTTCTTACCAATATTATCTATTTTATCCTTTTTGGGATTGGACCCACCATAGCCAAACCACATCCACCTAGTTCTTATCTTCTTCTTTATCCATCTTATTAAGGGATAAAACCCACCTTTGTTCGATCACCACCACTAAATACCTTTACCATTATCATTTTTCCATCCTTCATTGGCCTTTAACCAATCATATCCATCTAGGCTCAACTCTTATCTCATATCCAATATTGCCTTAGTATACTCAACACACCTTTGAGTATCTAAATGATCACCCATAGCCTCTGATACTACCTCTAGGATAGTCTTCACCTCATCATCTCTCGTTGTCCTCATTATTATGTCAAGAAATTCCTCCACCTCTGCTGCAACATCATATTATTCTCCATATGATTTGGATGATGAAAAAATCAAATTTTCCATCTCATCCTTGCATTCTCATTCTCTTCATCAGATCTAGGCTGATTGATTTCGCATTCCTTCACCACAACCATGTCATGTGTAAATAATCTTGAACTCTCCTTGTCCATATTATAATAATGCATACATTGAACATAAGAGTCTTTTCTCAAAAAAATATATGATATTATCCCATATGTGCAACATCGCATCTATTATTCATTTATCTTGGTATAAATAAGTCCACCATTCTCATTTCTTACCTCTATGCCATGAGTGACATTCTTCATCTCTCCTTGTTCAAATTATCATTGGACTAACCTCTATTGCCAAGTTTTGAACTTTGGATTCCACAATTATACCATCTATCCATCTCTAAATATGTAGATTTGATGCATAGCCTTATATATCCATCACTTTCCTATTGACAAGGTCTTATTCTTCTTGCCAAACTCTTTCACGTGATATTATGAGAGTATACTCTCCTAGTTATAAATGCTATAAATGAGCTTCCACTTGTATATGATCTTAATAAAATTATTAAGACACACTTTCATAGTCTCTCTTGTCTCCATGATGACTTGAAGACAATCCTCTACTATTGTTATATCATCCTCTTACTTCACTTCTTCACTTTGCTTCTCATACAAATGAGCATGTTGGATTGAACCACACTTTTTTCTAGTATTTTCCATTTTATCCATTGCTATACTTTCACATCACATGAATACATTAATGGAATCAAGATTTTTAAAAAACACTTCATCATTCCTCATATACATGATTTCAACCTATCCTTCATTTCTTGCATGCTTCTCAGGGATTATACTCACATGATTGGCTACCAAAGACCCATTCTAAACAACATCCATGGTTATCCTCTCCTCATTATTATTTATATTTCTTTATCCTCCACATGGATATAATTCAACCATAATCTTCTTATGTGCATTATCTTTCACTTCATCTATCTGCATTACCTACTTCATGAAAACTTGCAACTCCTCATGGATACTCTCTTCTTTCACCTCTATTATTTCCTTAAAGGAAACATATACCTTCCCTTGGTTTTCCTCAACCCTTCTACCCTCCAAATGATAAAATTTAAATGAATTATCTTTATTTACCAAGGAAAATTATGAATCTTACCATGTATAGTACACAAAAACCTCCTTCATGTCATCAATCAATGGGTCTCCTTCATCCAGTTCAACAATAATCACATCTACATCCTCCTTCATGAGGAATACTTCACCTATGAGATACTCATGAAATTATTCCTCCTTGGTTCTTAAATTTAAATCCAAGTTCCTCACATAGAAACATCAATCTCTTGTTGTATTTCAATAAAACCTTCTTCTTCTCATCCAAATCCCTATCCTTGTTACTTATCAAAGTAGACTTGATTTTCTCACATGGAAACTTCTCTCTCATATTGCCTTTCTTAGCAATCTTCTTCTTATTTTATTCTCTCTCAAGCTTCAAGACATGAATATTATTCATCCATTCCACTTACATTATTGGGTGCACAATATGACCCATCAACTTGGAAACCATATTTTAGTAACTCATCACCTTCTTCTTTCCTTTTCCTTGTCTTCTTTCTTGGAGAACTCTCCAATACTCAACTTAAAATCCACATAGTCTCTTAATTACAACCTTCACCCTCATGAGTTATTCAATATTATCCTCTTCAAACAATTTCTCTAACTCCACTATCCAATTCATGAGCTCATTTGGGATCTTTTAACACAAAAAAAATATTTCTAGTGGGATTACCTCTTTTTTTCATCTTGACCTCTGCTAGTATATTTTGTTTTATAGTTGATCCTCTCTCTAATACATGCAACTTTTCTTGTAGGGATAGCCACATCTCTAAAATTTCTTATTATTTACTTTCATCTTCAACATTTTCACTTTTTACATCCTCTATCAGGTCTAATCTTGCTTGGACTCCATTCAACATCTCGACCAAATATTCTACCTCTATTTCTCTTATTATTTTGTGTGTCATATCTTATTCAACAAGAAGGCTTCTCTTTCACAACTTAAAATAGATTTAAAAAAATCCTATTAAACTTCCACTCTAATTTTAGGACTTCTCTCACACCTACCAAAAACTTATCCTCTTGCCTATGCAAGCTTTTATTTCACAACTTTTAAGTACCTCAAAAAGACTTTTCTTATAAAACCTATAATTAACTCATACAAGAACCTTGAAAACTCAACCCATAAAGGAAATACCTTGCTTTGATAACAAATTATTCAAGAATAAGAGAGGGGCTCCATTTAAGGCCTACCTTTATCTTTGT
Source organism: Torreya grandis (assembly GCA_037957365.1). NCBI lineage: Eukaryota > Viridiplantae > Streptophyta > Pinopsida > Cupressales > Taxaceae > Torreya > Torreya grandis. The sequence goes on along the minus strand of JARHVA010001251.1, from coordinate 1,362,440 downwards.
GATACATAATTAAACAATCAAACTCTTGACACACACGTGAGCACAAATAATAGACTTGAACTAATATATACATATTAATTGATTTCAAATTAAGTTTTTTTCAAAGGGATTCACACTCTCTCACACACCCTCAATCATGCCTATACAGGTTTATTAAAGTATAAACATGAAGAATAACTTGCACACATAGTCTCTCATGGATTGGTTCACTTTTATCTCCCTCTTTTTTCTTTCAGTATTTATTCACTTGGTACTCTCTTGATTGATGTGACTCACCCCTCTACCTAATTCCAAATATTTCCTAGAATTCTCTACCTTCTCCCATGTCTCTTCACCTTCCTTAACCCCTTAGAAATGATCTGGATCTATCTATCTATCATATTTATGGGTTGTTACTTTTGTTTTAACTTCATTCATGATGAAACCACCCTTGTTTACACGCCAAAACAACCTATATTTTTAAAATTTTCATTCATGGTTTCATAAATACCCATGATGGTTTTCAAACTATCACTATATGCATATTAATGGTTTCATAAATGTGAAAAACAACCAACTTCCAGAGGCTATAACTTGAGCATATGAACTAAGATTAAGATGATTATTTATTTGAAATTATATTAATCTTTGAGAGTAATAAAATTATGCAATCGTATTTTGGTCTAGAGAAGATCTTGATACACTTTTATCCTCATCCCCAAAACTGATTTGGTTTATCCCTTCAATGCACATAGTGACATCTTAGCTTGTACCTAATGTTGAGAGACTCAACTAACTTGATTGTAACCATGTAGATGTCTAAAATTTATCCTTATATAATGTGTCTAATGATACTAAACTTTATGAGTACTTATATTCCCTTGGATCATCTTCATCATGACAAGAATTACAAACACATAAACAAGATGACACAAACACACACCACATAGTTTTTGGTCAATGCAAGATTTCATGAACCCTTAGATGCTCCTACGTCACATAAGCATTTGGACACAATTTTTTACAATTATACCTTTCCTATAGGATTCATTACATATAATTTTACACCATTTGATGGTAAAGGTGATCCATAACAATGCCTTATAACCTTTCACATATCATTCTTAGACTATGCATCTAACAATAAGCTACTAAGAATTTTTTTGGTAGCATACTTAAATCTGGTGCCTTATGATGGTCTTATAACCTTCCTCTTTAGTCAATACATATTTTTAATCCTTTATCCAACTGATTCTTATCTTAATTCTCTATCAGCATTAGTGAGAATGACTCATATGCTTGAATTGAAAAACTCAAATAAGGTCCTAATGGACCCATTAGTGACTATGTGATTTGATATAAGACTATGCATTGAAAGATGAAAAATCCTATGGTTGAAAACTAATTTCAAATAATCAAGAAAAGCCTACTTTATACCATCAGTGAGTCTATTATGTTTAAATGCTTCCAATCTTTCAATGATAGTTCCAAATAGTCAAATACCATGAGGTAAACTAATCACTATGACCAAATTGAATTATGGGAACAACCCTATCAAATATTATAATGCCAAGTTTTAAGCTAAATAAAATTTCAAATCCAAGTCTGATGATACTAAGAATGAGGCTAAGATAATGGTCAATGCAGTTTCACAACCCATTAATAGGCTTCTCCTTTTGGCTCCTCAATGGAGGTAATTTACATGATTATCAAAACCTCATCATGATGTGTTACAAAAGTTAACTGAGTGAAATTTAATATATATTCTCCACCAATGGAGGTTTATATGACAAATTCATAACCTAAGGGGTTAAATATTGATATACATTATGATTGGCCTAGATGCATAGGGCACTCAACTAATAAATGCTTTGGTTTGAGGCATAAGATATAAGAAATAATTGATAAACAATATTATTATGCTAAATGTTATTATAAAACCTACTAATTATTTAATTTCACAACATAATGTGAAGATTCAGGTATGTTTTGATCCATTTATAAAACTTGTAATACAAAAAACCAAGACTAATCCTGATGTACATATGACTTACAATGCATATTCTCCTCCAACTTCTTATGCTCCTTTAAATGAGGAGTCTCATCATATATATGGTCTTATTAATACAATTGTAAGTAATAAAATACCATGGACTTGAATTACATTTGATTAGCATTAAATCATTTATGATGATTCTACCAGTGTGGTTTTGTTCATACATGCTTTCATTAACTCTAATCGTATAACAATATTATGATGGATACAGGTCAAGTGAAAACATATGCACCGTGACATTGCTTAATATTCTAAGGCACACATATATATACTTTCTTGGTATAATAAATATAATAAAAATTTTCCATGAGAAGTGATAAAACCATCTTTGTGGAATTATCTTAGCAATTATGGTAGGGCCTACATCTATTTCTACTTAATTATTAGTTTTCCCCAACATTGATGCATTTGACATGATATTAGGTTGACCATGGATATATAAGATACATAAAATCGCATATTCAATACATTAATTCTTGAAATATATCCATAGTAATCAATCTGTTATAATTCTAGGTGTTCTTTATGTATATCCTACCCATATTCAGACATTTTATTAGATGCCTCCATAACAACTTATTACATTCAAACCTTGAGATAAAATTACATGCAAGTGGTTAAATTCCCTTGATGATTAATTTTATAATTACATTACATCATTGATCTATTCAATTTCAACAAATTTTACCTATTTTATCATGTCCTATGATAGTTTCACCAAAAACCTTTTGAGCACGTTTCACAAAGAATGTTGATGCATTATCTTGACATTTAATAAAATTAATGGGTTAATATGGATGTTAAAGTTACATAGCACATACATGATCATATTTGATATGATTATTATTCTCTATATCTTACAAATTTTGAGATTTTTTATGATTTGACGATGATATATGTACTACTCTTCACACAAAACATACGACATTTGCATTGATTGATCTAGGACCTAAACTTGGGCATCCCCTTGATGGGATCATAGGTTAGTTGGGACATAATTCAAGTTAAAAATTTATAAAAAAAAAATCAAAAAGTACAAAACCAAGACCTATGTATGATAGTTTTTACTGATGCACATAGCTAATTTATGTTATTCATCATATATATGGTGAATTACATATCTTTTTTCTATGTAAATGCTTTTCATAATATACATGAGTTGGATGCAAGACATACATGTTACATATGATACATGGACATATAGATGTGTGACATTACTTACACCCACATGAAACCTTTCTAAATTTGGGGCATGCCTATATCTGGGGGAATATTCATACATTTTTAGGTTATATATTTATGTATTGGTCCATTGATCATAATATAATATTATACATGACTTTCTCTTACTCATAGTTTCTAAAGTATTATTTATTATGGGTATTGTTCTTTGATATATTAGATTATGGCAATGATTGATTATGCAAACTAACATTATTTGGTCAATGTATACTTTTAATTGATGACTATGAAATTTATTAATCATTGATGTGTGTTATACTAGTTTTTTTATGGGTACATTGGCTATGTGTTGTAACATAATGTATTAGTTATGTTGGACAAACCTCTAATCTGAGTTGTATCCATGTTAGGTTAGAGTTGTGTCATGTCTTGTATGATTTTTTGCTTCTTATTCAAGATATTATGTGATTTTATGTGGTGTGTGTGTGTGTGTGTGTGTGTGTGTGTGTGTGTGTGTGTGTGTGTGTGTGTGTGTGTGTGTGTGTGTGTGTGTGTGTGTGTGTGTGTGTGTGTGTGTGTGTGTGTGTGTGTGTGTGTGTGTTATTAATTGATATATCTACTAGACATTTACACTTGTATGCCCATTTCCTTAGATTACATGTTTTATATATGCTTAAATGATTAAAATCATTCTACGAAGACATATATTATCATGTTCATATACATATTTTACATAATTATATTTTTATCTATAGCAAATAATGTGTATAAATATTTATTTTAAGATGAGTGATTTGTAGGTTTCATCCCTCATATCAAAAGGGGGGCATACAATGGCTAAGTTTCTAAGATTCAAGCCATTAAAATAGATAGTTCACATTCTTAGATAAATTGTGTGGTTTAGATGGGTTATATTGAGTAGATTGTGACATATGTGGGACACTCTACATGATTGTGAGCAATAGTTGAGGCATTCTATGACATTGTGATAGATATATTTTGACATTCTATATCACTTTGAGGGATAGATAGATCATATTTGGGCATGGAATTTGTTAATGTAAAAAAAATTATATTGTCTATATTGAGGATCAATGGAGAATGATGGTACTACGTGAGTACTTTGGGTCTATATCTATCCACATTAATTGATCCTTTTACATATGATCCAATTTTGGGTGCCACTTTTTACATAATAACTTGATTCAAGGTTCCAATTCTACATAAAAGCCTTAGTTTTGGGTTCCATAAAAGAGTCACTATGATATTCACAATAAGGTATTTGAGGTTAATATGCCTCTCAACTTATAACATTATTTCTCTAGTGGTAGTTGGGGCATTTACACTCCTCAATACATTATTTCAACACTTACATCTCCTTGGGGCATTATCACCCCATGATATTCTCCAAACATCTTCAAAAAGTGTTAGTTGGGTTCATGTACCATTAGGGGTATATATTCCTTAGTATGTGAATTTAAATTGATTCAATGATCGATATTATTTCAAAATTTCTTATCATGAGAAGACATTGATCTATACATATTTTCTTGCAGGTTGTACATGGATAAAATGGGACATTTTGGTTATCATTGTCAACACCAACTACACTTATCACAAGTTCCAAATTTATTTTTTTCTCCTTTTAATTTAGAATTTTAAATACTAGATCAAAAGGGGGAATCTATAGACACCTAAATTTGGTATTAAACATTTTTTCAACATAAAATTTTACATAATTTGACATACTTGGATATTGCACATACATTGGGATCTTTTTCACACTTTGCCTCTATATGTCTACCCATCAATTATCTTGTGAAAATATATTCACCATATACATGTATTTAGGATCAACTTAGTCTAGATAGTAACATACAAAAATCATAGATAGAGGTTCTCCATATGTTAGATCATCAATTTATACTTCCATAACACTACTAGTCATGCCTAAATAATTGTAATTAATGTACTCATCTATGTCGTCTAACAATTTTTAGGTACATTCAAAAGATATTTTTTTAAAAATTAAGATTCTATTAGGTCAATGTAAACACATTTCATGGGTTGGTCATAGGATGAAATAACAAAGAGTTAACTATAAATAAAAATCATTCCTAAGGTTATACTCACTTAGTGACTTGGTAACTTTGAAATTGTTTGATCACTACTTAGCAATCACCTTGAGAAATCTAATAATACTCTATTGAGACATTATCACAAAATAATACACATCTAAAAATCCCTCAAAAGAACATCCCTAGATCTAATTTTCAATAAATGAAAGCCAAATTTACATGATATCAAGTGTACAAGATCAAAAAATTACATTTAATTGTAGATTATTCATGATTTTTCACACATAGACATAAACTACATGCAATTTTAGCCCTATTAAGAGTAATTAAAATAGGAAACATTGAACCATTCAATAGGGATTGGTTGGGACTATCCAACCTAAACTATTAACACATTTTTCTAATGAAATTCAACTATATTTCATTATCCTAATGAATATGAAATCAATACCTTTGTGGTATCTGATTTTTAGTGGTTAATTATATACACCATTTATTGGCATCAAACCATTCACTTAGAAATGTATTACTCATTGGATCAAATAAAAAAATTCTGCATAATTCCATGGATAAATAATTTATTCCACAAGACATCACAATAAAGCCGTTATAGTTTGATAATAATCAATCAATGTTTGACTTATTTGTTTCAATTACTCATCTTACAAATGCACTTTCATTACAATTCTTATTTCACTGATGATGACCAACCTTTAATAAACATCCTTGTCTATTTCTCAACAACCTTCAAGAAATAAGGGTGCTCATAGCTAATGTGTAGTCAAAATAAATTATAATTTATATTGATCATCACATAAACAACATTCATAATAAAAAAAAGTTATTCCTTCTGTAATTTATAAAAACCACTTTCCAATCCGTAACATGCAACATATCTAGAAATATTTAGTCATACAATTGAAAATTTTGTGATCTCAAATTCTATTTATATTTTGTTACACCCTTAGCCTTTGGCGTGTCTAGGGATATGTGTGGCTAATTTATGGCATACATACCTCTTTTATATTTTGGTTACATTTCTCTATGTTCTTAGATAGGTCAGCCTATGGAATAACCATGGATAAGTAGACTATATATAGGAGGTAGTGGTTAGTCTTTGATCATCATGTTAAGTATTTTGCTCTTAGTGCACTATTGTGGATGTTTCCCCCTCGAAGTGGCTTTGCTATATTATTTAGTATTCTGCTCTGTTATCAATTATCATTGTGTGATCTCTCAAATTTGCTTATTCTATGTGATATATAATCATTTTATGTGAGCATTTAAGTAATTTCATTACAAGTGGTATTAGAGCTTTGATTTGGGCAAGTTTCCTGTGGCATTATTTTTTTGGATCTAGTAACTTGTGACTTATGAGAGAGGAAGGAGCAAAAAAACATAACTTCCAATCTAGGAAGAATTAATTTTTCTATCAAAACATTTTTTTGAAAAACAAAATAATTAAAAAAATAGTCTAGAAAAAAATTTCACTTTACACAATTATAGTCATTGGATTCACCTCGATGAGATGATCACAATGGTATATTCTATCATTACACTTTTTTGGTGCCAAAATGTTTACCCTAGTGTACAAAGGTAGTCATTGGATTCATCTTGGTGAAGCGATCACAATGATACCATCTCTTGGTACACTTTTTTTGTGGTGAAAACCCTCCTAGGGTTTGTATATGGTCGATCCTTCTACACGAGGAAGAAAATAGGGGTAATAAACTCCTAAGAATCCTTTTATCGGTGACATGGAATCTAGAACTTCACATCCATTTATTTCTCAACTTCAAGCTAACATAAAGGGCTTGGTAGGGCATGATGACTTTGTTGTATTTTAAACTAATGTTTAGGGATGCACTAAGAGATTAATGGGTTTCACACTCAATTGAGTCAAATCACTTCTCAATTGGCTGCCCTTTCATCTTAGTTATAGTCAAACAACCCTCCACTTCATCATTTGGGTCCTCCTCCTCTCAACAGTAACAACTCCAACTCTAGTGTGAAATCAATGTTTCCAAAAGTGGGCATGCATAAGTTTGATGGTAAGGATCCTCTCACTTGGATTACGCAAATTGAGAATTATTTGATTTGCATCAAACTCCTAGTTCTCAGAAGGTGATAGTGGCATCTATGTATCTAGAACCTAAGTAGTTCATTTGGTAATGTTGCTTGTGTGTTAAAAATAAAAATAATGGTGCTCTTGTTACATGGTTTATTTTCACTAATGATTTTTTGGCTCATTATCAGAATAATGTCTCTAAGAACTACTTTAGCCAATTATCCAAACTATGGTAAAAAGGAACTGTGAAGGATCATATTCATCAATTTTAGAATCTATCCTTATGGGTGGAAAACATCACTAAAAAAAATTGATTGATCTATTTTTGACTAATCTAATTTTATGTGGTCTCAAAGAAGTTCCTAAGGAAGAATCTAAAGACTCTTAGCCTACTATTTCCTATCATGCCCTTTCAGGTATTAGTACTTTGCAAATTCTTAAGGTGGTGGGTTTTTGAAAGAAATAGGTCACTATATTGATTGATTTTAGGAGCACATACAACTTCATTAATAGTAAGTTGGTTACTCACTTGAACTATTTCATTTATCCCACTCTAGAATTTTAGGTCCTGATTATAGATGGTGGTACTATCAACTGCTCAAGAAAATGTCATAGTATTAAGCTAGCCATGGGAGACTACTTATTAAATTCTCCTATGTTTTCTATTCCCATGGGGGGTTGACATTATTTTGGGAGTATAGTGCCTCACCACTTTGGACACTATTGAGATGAATTTCCATGAATTATTCATGCATTTTTATTCTGAGGGAAGGAAAACTGAGCTAAGGGGATTAAGGGATAAATCTTTACAACTTGTTAGCTCTCATCAAATGACAAAGATTCTTTGAAAGGGTGTTGAAGGATTTGTAGCTCACTTGTTTTCCATAGAAGGTCAACATCTAGACCTTCTGATCTATAACAAGTGATTAATGCACATTTGATTGTTTTTGGTGACATGCTGAAAGGACTTCCACCTAGCCACACACATAATCATGCTATCAAACTTATTCCTAGTAGTACATTACCAAACATCAAGCCATACAGGTATCCCTATGCCTAGAAAAGTAAAATTGTAAATATGGTACAGGAGATTTTGGATATAGGAGTTATTCACCATAGCCAAAGAAAATATTCTTCACCAATTATCATGGTGTGAAAGAAAGATGACACTTAGAGGATGTGCCTTAACTATGGAGAACTCAACAAGTACACTATCAAAGATAAGTTTCATATTCCTGTCATTGATGATTTTCTAGATGAATTAATAGTTGCTATTTATTTTAACAAGTTAGATCTACATTTTGGGTATCATCAAATCCAAATCCATGATAAAGACATATCAAAAACTACTTTTAGGACTCATGAGGGCCATTATGAGTTTTTGGTTATGCCTTTTGGACTAACAAATGCACCATCCACCTTTCAAAGTTTGATGAATAGTTTTTTTAGGCTATTTTTAAGGAAAATTATTCTATTATTTTTTCATGATATCCTCATTTATAGTAAAAATTAGGAAGACCATTTGCACCATGTGAAATAGGTACTCTCAATTCTAGAACAACATCAGTTTATGCCAAACCTTCTAAATGTGCTTTTGTAGGTTGTGAGGTTGAGTATTTGGGTCATCTAATTTCACATGTAGGACTGAAAGCGGATCCTAAAAGAATCCAAGCAATGGTGGACTGGTCGATTCTTAAGACACTCAAGCAACTAAGGTGATTTTTGGGGTTAACTGGTTACTCTCATAGGTTTGTCAAAAATTATGGTAGCATTACAACCCCACTCACCTCTTTATTGAATAAAGACTCCTTTTTATAGACTGATATAGCTACCAGGGCATTTGAATAATTTAAATTGCATATGTACACCACTCCAGTATTGGCCACTCCTATTTTATCAAGACTTTTGTGGTTGAATGTGATGCATCTGGGTATGGTATGGGTAATGTACTCATGCAATAAGGTAGACCACTTGCATTTGAAAGTCATCAACTGAAGGGTAAAAATCATCACAAGCCTATTTATGAGATGGAATGATGGATATTTTGCATGCAATCAAATAATGGAGGCCTTATTTGATGAACCATCACTTTTAGGTAAAGACTAATCATGATAGTCTCAAATATTTTTTTGAACAATGGTTGTCATATGAAGAACAATAAAAATGGTTAACTAAGATGTTAGGCTATGATTTTGAAATAGTTTATAAGAAAGGAAAGGATAATTTAGTTGTAGATGCATTATCTAGGAAGGATGAATTAGTTAATGCATTATTATGTGTTATTACCATCCTACAGGTAGATTGTCTAGAGGAAGCATGATCAGAATGGGATAATGATAGTGCTACTCATGATTTGATTTAGAATCTTCAGCAAGGTTTTGGTGGATTTGAAAAATGCACATGGAAGGGTAATGCATTATGGTATAAATACATATTATACCTAAGTAATAATTCTCTTCTTAAATAAAAATCCTTCAGGAACTTCATGCAACTCTAATTAGGGGTCATTCAGGAGTTTTTAAAACCTATCATAGAATCAAGAAAAAAAATTGGGAAGGAATCAAAGGGGATGTCCAAAAATATGTGGTTTGAAGTATCATCTATCAACAAAATAAAGGAGAACCATCAAAACCCCAAGTCTTTTGTAGCCTTTATCCATCCCTAGACAACATTGGGAAGAGGTGTCTATGGATTTTATTATAGGGTTACCAAGATCTGATGGTCAAAATGTTATCATGATTGTGGTAAATCATCTTAGTAAGTATAATCATTTTTTTAATTTATCACAACCATTTTTTGATATTAAAATAGCTTCTACTTTTCTCAATACAGTTCAAAAATTACATGGTACCCCTAAGATCATTGTCAGTGGTAAAGATCTTATTTTCACTAGCAATTTTTGGACTGAGTTATTTGCATGTTTGAGCACCCAATTGGCTCATAGTTCATCCTATCATCCTCAATAATATGGATAAACTAAGGTAGTTAAAAAATGTCTAGAAGGATATCTTCATTATTTTATTTTTGATAAACAAGATAAATGGGTTCATTAATTGCCACTTGATGAATGATGGTATAATACTTCTGTTCATAGTTCTTCCAAAATTTATCCTTTTCTGGCACTATATGGATACCACCCTCCATTCATTACTTCAACCTTTAAGGTCCATCCTATGTTTCATGTAATTAAAGAACATATTCACCATCAATATGATGTCCTTGCAAGTTTACATGAAAATTTAGCCATGGCTCATAATTGCATGAAGCAGCAGGCAGATCAACACAAGAGTGAGAGGAATTTTTACATAGGCGATTGGGTCTTTATTTGATTGTATCCATATAATCAGATGTCCTTAAAGCAATATAAAAAGGATAAGAAGTTATCCTCTAAGTATTATGGGCCTTATTAGATCTTGTATAAAATTGGTAGTGTGGCCTACAAGTTAGAGTTTCCTTCCTCCATTCACATACATCCAGTGTTTCATGTATCATGCTTGAAGAAAGTCATTGGACATAGAGTTGCTACTCAAACTAAGTTACCAAAATTATATGAGGAAGGAAGAGTTATTCTTGATCCTGAGGTAATCCTTCAAATGCACACTAATAATTTGTGGTCTAGAGTGATTAAAGAGTACATGGTCAAATAGAAGAATTTGCCTTGTGAAGATGTTACTTGGGAGGATGAATCCTTTGTGAAGCAACATCCAAAGTTGACTCAATATTGATTACAACATTGTTTTGAAGGGGAGGGACATGTTACACCCTTAACCTTTGGCATTTCTAGGGATATGTGTGCCCAACTTGTGGCTTACATACCTCTTTTAGATTCTTGTTACACTTCTTTATGTTCTTCGTTAGGTCAGCCTATGGAATAACCATGGATAAGTAGACTATATATAAGATGTAGTGGTTAGTATTTGATCATCATGTTAAGTATTCTTCTCTTAGTACATTATTTTGGAGGTTGCCTCCTTGAAGTGGATTTGTTATATTATCCAGTATTTTGCTCTGCTATCAATTATCTATGTGTGATCTCTCAAATTTGTTTATTCTATGTGATATATAATCATTATATGTGAACATCTAAGTAATTTCATTACATATTCATTCCTCTAATATGAATTCATATGGACAAGATTTTTATCCTTAAAAAAAGGGTCAAAAATGTTTACTCATTTTTGGGAATGGTTTTTATATAAATAAAAGAAAATTTCTATGAGGTGGCTATCTACTTTCAACATTATCCAATAAATTTTAATTTCTTATCTAGTCTTCTTATCCTATAAACTTATAGGTAGTTGATCCAATTTATTTCATATTTATAGTATGTCATCATATTTTAAAAATCTAAAACTCTATTGATAGAGAATGCAATAATTTATAATGGTATAGAAGTAATAGCCATAGGATCATTTTATTACTATAAATAATTGTCACTACAAAAATACCATACTAATTCTCAACCCATTATTCCTTTCTAATAATCATTATCACCAAGTAGTCACTAACTACTTCTATAAATAATGAAAATAATATGACAACATGCCATCTTAGAATTTAGTCAAGATCACAATAATGAACAAATAATAATCAGAAAAACAATGTCATAATAGCATATTGTCTCCAACAAGGTTTAAACCCATCACCAAAAACATAATAATATGTTGCATTCAAATAATACTATAATTCATAAGGACAAATCATATATTCATCATTTGGTGTCATAATCACATGGATGAAACACATGATCACCAAATGGTATCTCAATCATGAAGGCATATGATTACCCATAAATATTTCTATTACAAAAATGAAGATACCAAAAGCATAGTCACAAACAATGTGTGTAGCCACTATATAAGACCATAAGTTTTCCAAAATGAAGTATCAACAACATTCCACCTTTCATTTTAATCATCCAAATAAGAAAATAATAACATAATGTTTCTAAAGGGTGTCAATGGTTAAAAAAATTGAATGTAAAACACACTATCACCAAATAGAGTCTAAATCATGAGATTGAAGCATACAATATTTATTTAATTTCTCAAAACATTAATTTTATCATAATCATGTGAAAACATCAAGTGGTCACCAAATGATATTTATAACCACTAGGTAAGGCATACAATTCTTAAAATAAATACCATAATTTTAGGCATAACTTGTAGAAGATTAATCTTGAAACACATTAATTTAATTCTACTTATTTTTGCATATCCTCATCTACCTAATAAGAAGATGCACACCCTATATAAATAACAATAGTAAAAACTTAAAACCCATAATGCTTCTTTCCCACTATCTTACCCTTAATAGTATTTAAAGGTTTTAAGCATAGAAATCACTATCAGCTTAGTAAGATAAGTAATGAAGGGTATATTAATGCAAGAACATCATGCTAGAATACATCATTTTTGAATTATTTTCAATAACTTGTCAAAGTTGGTAAATATTTGGTGTCAAAGTGTGTGTGGGACCTTTTAATGTCTATTTTTTATCTTAGAGTCCATTTGGAGTCCTCAAGGTCTGTCAAATAGCTTCTAGGAGTTTTCCCTACAAAATAGGGAATTTAAAAATTCAAATATTGTAACTAAGTCTAAGGGTGTCAAATTCATTTGTTGAATATATTACATGAGAAAATTTAGTTTCAAGGGTCCATTCAAGTCATGAGGAAGTGGTTTTAATGCATTTCATGTTTAGTGCCTAAATCAATTCATTTGAATCAATGTAAAATCATCCTTGTACGTTGAGTTAGTTATGATAAGCAAGTTAGAGTAGCCATCCAAAACTAAAATTGAAGTTGGATGGGAAAGTATTTGGTAAGGTTGAATGGCATAGAGGAGAGGATGGGGAGAGAGAGTGATCTCCAAGAAGGAGGAGAATATGAAAGCGAGTGTATGTACAAAATCCTAATAAAAGATGATAATCCAAGTTTTAGATTGCAATGTAATGTTGTTTTTCTCAAATTAATAGAGGAATATGATTTTGTAATGTTTCACTCTCCTTGAATAGTCATATGGTTATTTTTAATGAAATAATGCAATGTTAAATACCTTGAAATTATATACAGTCCATGTATGTGTGCATCTGTAGATTGATGATAGGTTGTATGTTACAACCAAGTGAATGAGGAATTAAGTAATTTCTACAAGGTTAATGAGTTTGGTTATCAGGACATCAATTTTGGGATATGTTTAGATCATATAGGTACCTTCATAAGCTTGAAAAAATGATACTAAATGGAGAAACTCAGAGGTTATGACCATTCTATCCACAAACCTTATTTTTTACACATGACTCTTTTAAGCATGGTAATTTGATGTATTTACACTAACTCTTATAAAAATAATGGTGGTTTATGTTTTTGGTATTGTTTTCATATAAACCATGTTTGGGTGATTCTAATTTCTATATTTGGAGATCATATAGTTGGCAAAATGATAACAGATAGTCCTTTAGGAAAAACCCTATGCATACATAGTCAAATCATGGATGAAAGGCATTAAAAAATGAAGGTAAGGAGTGAATGAATGTTTGGTTGAGAGGATATTGATATATAATATGAGTATCCAATGAGGATAAGGTCCCTCAATATTTTATGAGTATATGGACTAAGACTCATTACATTAAATAGTCACATTCCCAATAGTCAAACCCATGTTCTACACAGTCAAAGTACAAGAGGGGATATATGCACTCAAAAGGGTGAATGAAAATTATGAGAGGGAAGTTTTAGAATTTTTAAAGGTGGTTAAACCTCAATAATAACCTATTTTTTTTATAAGTAAAATGAAGGTAAACATGCTTGTGAAACCCTTGCATACTCACTCATGTGTGCCCAAAATTATGTGTTTAAGCTAAATTAAATCAAATGAAGGCTAAAAAGTGTTTCCCACATATTCATAAAGATACATAGGGATAAAATAGACCTAATTGTGATGATTTTGTCCTTTGAAAATTAGTATAACATAAGATATGTAATTTAATAGGGTCTCGGCCTGTGCAGGAGAAGGGAAAACCCTAGTTTAGGGTTTTGACATTTTGGAGAGTTTTACCCATGGTAAATTAATTAAACCTTATATTATTTATCTCCTAGATACTTCTAAAGTGATTAAAGTGGTTTTGACGTAAAGAGTATGGTTTTGTACATATTCTAGGACTGTGTCAAGAATTGAGAGCTAATTAGGCCTAGATGAGGGGTGATTGCCAAAGGAAGTATGATCTAGAAGGGGAGTTAGGATATGAAACTTATCACACACATAAAATTAGATATATGGTTTCTATAAAAATCTTTATATTCTCAAAGTACATAGGTACATATCTATACAACATAGATTTGTTAGAGAAAAGACTACAAGCCTTACGAGATCAAGATGAGCCTTGTATGTGAAATGGAATGTTGGATTGTGTTTGATCACTTGAAAAGGGTTAAATAATTTTTTATTTGACCATTTAAGACTATCCATTCAAATATATTGACTCATTTAATCCTATACCAATTTTTGGTCCTTTAGACCTTAGGAACTTGCTTAGTGAAAAGATAGTGGAAAAGTGAGAGTGAGTTTGGGAAAGAATAAATTCCCTAAGATAGAGAATGAGTTGTGAGTCACATAAGAGAGGTAGATGTCATCAAAAATTTCTTATAACTTTTTATAATGAATAGGAACAAGGTGTAAGAGGCTAACAGTCTAAAGATCAAGAAAGAAACAAGATTGACAAAGAAGATTCAAGACAAACCAAAGCATTGGTTGAGCCCTTTGATAAGACTAGAAACAAAAGTGAATATTTAAATAAAATTTTCCCTTACCTCTACATCATTTGGTATCATATCAAGGTAAGCTCTTGGTTTGAATTTGTTATGATTTATTCAATTTCATTGGTTTTATATATACAGAACATGTTATGAGGTATGCATGAGATAACCTTACAGGGTATTGAGGGAGAAGAAGTATGTTTCAGGTCTAATCTATTGAGATCAATAAAAAGGTATATCAAATTTAGGAGAGAGAAATAATAGCCCCAAATTCTTATGATAAAGGACTAGAAGCTAGTCAAGAGAAGACTAGTGAAGGAGAAGTAGAAGATCACAATGCAGGTGTATCCCAAAGAATCATGAAGAGTGAGGAAGAGTACAAGCCTATGAAGAAAACAAAAGACATTATGTAAGAAAAACAAGATAAAGAGGTGAAAGTACAGTTGTATGAATAATAAAATGAATGAATAAAATAAGATAAGTATTTGCAATATTTTTTTTCAAGTGTTGTTTATGATGATGAGTATGAAATTAATTCAAGTAATGAAGATCTATTGTATATGGAAATAATTGTGTTGATGAAAGAGTGTGTAACAAGGCAATGTGAGGATGAAGCACCTCATAGATTGATTGATAAGCATATTATGAAGCATGAGGAAGTTGATGTGACTCTTACAAATGAGGGAGTCCAAGGAGAAAACAAAGATCAAATTGCCCAAGAAGGTAAAGAGTAATATGGACCAAAGTTTGATGAGGATTTTGAAGAGATGGATGCACTCAAGTTGTAAGTATAAATGGAGATGTTGGAAGAGATATTCAATCCAAGGGGTTGAAATAATGTGACTTATAGCAAGAAAATGTCAAGGAAAAGACAAATAAGGAGCAGCAAAGAGAATCAAAAGAAGTTGTACAAACAAGGCCATAAGCAAGCAAGCAAGGGGAGTATAAGCAAGAAAACACGGTGGGTTATTCAATTGGGCAAGCTAAATCTGAGTTAATAGTTGATGAACATGAATATGTAAAGTCAAAAATTGGTCAAAATATATTGTACTATGTTGATAATGAATAGAATAAGAAGTTATTCTTGCACAATGAGAAAGGTCATAGGAAGAGGCATTAAAAAGAGGAGAAATGTAAAGTAGAGGCAGAAAAAGAGAGTAAAATGGAGCAAATGATAGAGGTTAACATGCCAAATAAGCCATTAGATCCTAAGGAAGAAGATGATAACATGGTCAAATAGCAAAAATCACTAAACAAGAAAGAATCAAGTGAGATTAATGAGAAAGCAAGCCATGAAACAAGCATGAGAAATAAGATTAAGAACCATTGGGTTGCATATGAAGATGATGAATGGAAAATACACTTATACAAGGGCGGACATGCAGAAAATAAGGAGCTTCAGTAGTTAGAACACCTCATAGAGGTAGAAAATACATGGACAAGAATATTAGATAAGACCAAGAAGAGGAAAAGCAAGAGTTTAGCAAAGAAAAGAGAGAAATAAATGAATAATAACATGAAATTGAACATGAAGGACCATCAAATCTTGAATTAGTAGGCAAGAAAGAAAGTTGGTGGCACAATTTATCTCCCTCTTAGGGAGTATGATGCAAGAGCGTCATGTTCGAATACATCATTTTTGAATTGTTGTCAATAACTCATCAAAGTTGGTCAATTTTGTGTGTAAAAGTGTGTGTGGGAATTTTTAAGGTTCTATTTTTTTATCTTATAGTCCATTTGGATTCCTCAAGGTGTGTCAAATAGCTTCTATGAGTTTTCCCACCAAAATAGGGAATTTGAAAATTCAAATATGGTAACTATGTCTAAGGGGGTAAAATACATGTGTTGAAGAGGTTAGGTGAGAAAAGTTAGTTTAGGGGTCCATTAAAGTCATGTGGAAGGGTTTTTAATGCATTTCATGTTTAGTGCCTAAATCAAATCATTTGAATCAATGTAAAATCATCCTTGTACATTGAGTTAGTTATGACAAGCAAGTTGGAGTAACCACCCAAAACCAATGTTGAATTTGGATGGGAAAGTCTTTGGTAAGGTTTAATGGAATATAAGAGAGAATAGGGAGAGAAATTGATCTCTAGAAAGAAGGAGGAGAATCTGAAAGTGAGTGTATGTACAAACTCCTCAGGGAAGATAATCCAGGTTTTGGATTGTAATGTAATGTTATTTTTCTCAAATGAATAGAGGAACATGATTTTCTAATGTTTCACTCTCCTTGAATAGTCATATGATTGTTTTTAATGAAATAATTCAATGTTAAATACTTTGAAATTATATGCAGTCCCTATATGTATGTGTGTATCTACAAATTGATGATACGTTGCATGTTATAGCCAAGTGAATGAAGAATTGATAAATTTCTACAAGGTTAGTGAGTTTGTTTGTTAGGACGTAATTTTTGGGATATGTTTAGACCATATAGGTACCTTTAGATGCTTTAATAATTGATACTAAATGAAGAAACTTAGAGGTTATGACAATTCTATCCACATACCTTATTTCTTGCACATGACTTTTATAAGCATGGTAAGTTGATGTCTTTACACTAACTCTTGTAAAAAGGATTGTATTTTATGTTTTAGGATGGTGTTAATACAAACCATGTTGGGGCGATGATAAGTGCTGATTTGGAGATCAAATAGTTGACAAAATGACAATAGACAGTCCTTTGGGAAAAACCTTGTGCATACATAGTCCAAATCATGGATGAAAGGCATTAAATAATGAAGGTAAGAATTGAATGAATGTTTTTTTGAGAGAATATTTATATATAATATAAGGATATAATGAGGACAATCTCCCTCAGAATTTTATGATTATCTAGACTAAGAATCATTACATCAAACAGTCACCATCCCAATAGTTAGACCCATGTTCTACATAGTCAAAGTACAAGAGGGGATATATGCACTCAAAAGGGTGAATGAACATTATGAGAGGAAAGTTTTATAATTTTTATGTGTTTTTTAACCTCAGGAATAACCTAGGTTGAGTTGATAAGGAAAATGAAGGTAAACAAGCTTGTGAAACCCTTGCACAGTCACTCATGTGTGCCCAGAATTTTGTGTTTAAGCTAAACTAAAGCAAATGAATGATAACAAGTGTTCCCCACCTATTTTGGAAGTTTAAAAAGGATAAAATAGACCTATTGGTGTTTATTTTTTCCTTTTAAATTTATTATAACACAAGATATGGAATTTAATAGGCTCTCAGCCTATGCAAGAGAAGGGAAAACCTTAGTTTAGGGTTTTGACATTTTAGAGAGTTTTACCATTGGGAAATTAATGAAAACTTTTAGTATTATTCTCTCAGATGTTTATAAAGTGATTAAATTGGTTTTGACTTGAAAAAGTATGATTTTGTATAGATTCTAGGATTGTGTCAACAATTGAGGGCTAATTAGGCCTAAATGAGAGGTGATTTCCAAAGAAAGTATGATCTATAAGTGGAGTTAGGATATGAAAATTAACACACACATAAAAGGATATAGAGGGTGGTTATAAAATTATTTATATTCTCAAATTACATAGGTACACATCCATACAACATAGATTTGTCAAAAAAAGGCTACAAGCCTTAGGAGACCAAGATGAGCCTTTTATGTGAAATGGAATGTTGGAATTTGTTTGATCACTTGAAATGGGTTAAAGTAGGTTTAATTTTAAAATTTAAGACTATCCATGAAAATATATTTACTCCTTGAATCCTAGACCAAGTTTTGGTCCTTAAGACCTAAGGAACTTGCCTAGTGAAAAGCTAGTGGAAGAGTGAGAGTAAGTTTGGGAAAGAATGAATGCCCTGAGATAGAGAATGAGTTGAGTCACATAAGAGATTTAAATGTCATCAAAAATTTTGTATTTTTATAAGGAACAGGAACAAGGTGTAAGAGGCTAATAGTCCAAAGATCAAGGAAGAAACTAGATTGAGAAAAAAGATTCAAGATAAACCACAGCATTGGTTGAGATATTTGAGAAGACTAGAACCAGAAGTGAATGTTTGAAGACCTTTTACCCTTAACAATACATCATATATTTACCTACCATTGTCAATATAAACTCAGATTTAATTTATACATAATATTAAACACAAGTAAGAACATTATGTTTTATGTTAATTACCTTTCAAGCCTAGATTATTTTTACTTCAAAAAGGTTAGACTAATGTAACATAATTCTATTTATTGACACAAAATCATTGATAAATATATTATTATTTAATTTTTTTTGGTTTGTTTTTTTGGGTGGTGATAACTTCATGAAATAAAAGGATTAATTTAGAAAGACAAATAGAAGTCATAATATAACATATAAACAAGGTAAATCATATACCATACTAGGTTAGACACTAATCTAGCCATATTATTCTCAAATTACCTCATACTTAAGGTATTCAATGCAATAGAGAGAGAAAGCTACCAACCTACTAAGGCATTTCTAATCATAAAAATTTCAATCCCATGTTGTATGTTCCACTAGATTTTTCATGGCTTCACAATCCATAGTGCTAGGAAGAAACAATCAATTAATTCATACCAGATAGGTTTGAATGTATTAAAACATGCTTCATTCATATTAACATTTAATAGGATCAATCATAAGTTAACTTAGGTTAGAGACTACTTATTATAATTAACCCTTCCAACTAGAATTTAACATGGTATTGTATACCTACCAATTGAGGTTCCACTAAAGGAAAAGGTGTTATAATAAATAAATAAGTTACTTTTTAAATCAAAATTTTATCACATGGAAAGTTATTTTTGACAATTAAATAAGTTCAAACAAAATTTCAATTCTTTTTAAAGAACAAGAAATTTTGAATCCAATATAGCAAATAGGATAACAATATCACATCTCTAAACAATCCTACAATGTAGTTACCACATAAGAGACACTTTAAAACCTCCACCATGGAAAGAAAACTAACAAAATAATAATGCAATGAAAGGGTATAAAACCAAACTAGTCTCATTTACCCATAGATACTACCAATAATGAAAAGTCTATATCATCTTCTTTTAGACTGCATATTTATTATAAGTTAATGCATCTTAATGATGAAAGTTTAGCTATGAAAAGTTAACATACAGATTCTTTATACAAGATTAATAACTATGATAAGTAGTTCCAATGGATCCCAAGTTATCAATACCATATCTATAAAATATATTCATATAACTATAGTAAATGCGTAAAATTGCCAATAGTCATTTATTGAAAAGATAAACCATGATTCTATCAAGTATAATAATCAACTAAGGCTCATAGTCCTTATTACTTATCAAATTCTAGAATCAAAACCCATAATAAGGGTTTTCTATATAAAATGTAAGAAATACAGCTCAAAAATCCCATCAACAAGGGAGTTATTTCCCTAAGAAGAAAAAATCACAAAACCATATCTATACTCAACATTTCATCTTGGGTTAAACCTTTTCCATATCACAATAATGATTTCACTCAAGCATGATGCTAAATATATTGAAAACACAATCTAAATTTTCTCCTTTTTCCATATAAAGGTCTTTCTTCCATAAACATAATATAATAACTTCTTTATTTGGTCCTAGTTAGATGTATTTTCCATCCACATTACCTCATGCACAAATCATATTATTTATACTTTTCAGCCAGGAATTTCATTTGTCAATGCTAGTGGACTCATTAGGTCTGAGCGTTTAAACCTACACTATGATACCACATGTTAAAGCCCCACTAGGATCACTAGGAACTACACAATTATATATATATATATATATATATATATATATATATATATATATCAAATCATTAATAAATAACTACTATAAATTCAATTTTATTTAATGCTCTTAAACATTTTAAATTTTACCAATTATATATGCATCTTTTGAATACCAAACCTTATTGGTTTTAGTTTTATAAATATCCATGTACAACAATCATATCATTTATTTTATAGCATTATTTAAGTACTAATGGCTCATAAGGATGCAATTACAATAAGAATGTATAATAATACATAAATTCAATTTCAAGAATATAAACGTATAATATTTAAACTTCAAAATACAATGACATCCATAAGTAATAAATACAACTATTACTTTGGTTCCATTTAATGAAAAAAAAGAGTTCATATTTGTTGTATCCACTACTATTTTTTCTAATTAAGACAATAATTTCAATTTACATGAATGGAATAGTACAAGAGAGATTCCATAGTACAAATATGAAATCAAGTAATAGACATGAGAATATCTATGAAAGATTTGGATCCAACTATAGAGAGGGAGATCATCATTTGGGTGTTTTCACTCTAACCATAGACTAACTATCTCCCACACACCTCCCAAATAGGAGTGATTCTTACCTTCATGAGGGGGTAGATAATAATGATTTGAATATCAAGAACTCATCCAGAATAGTGTGTTGTGTAATCACTATCACATGCAATTATCATAAATACCATGGAATACATCCTCTATCTAATATGGCATCACACATGTATGTAAATTTTAAGGTATAGTGGACATATAATGTATACAACTATAACATTACTTTAGCCAAAAAAAATATTATAGTTTCAAACTTCAAATAAAGTTGAGTCATAGTCCAAAACATAATACTCTCTGCTAAAACACCTCATCCTATATGTTAACCGATGATTAGTACTTATTTTTTGAAAAGGCCTCCTACCTTTCATCACCCATCATCCTTTAATGTGGAGGTGAAATATGAACAAATCATACAAAAATCAACTATTCATAAAAATTCATCCCAAACAGTCTAATAACCATAGCATATTATCAATAGAGTTTCAACAAGCAATATAATTTTAATATAAAAGGCACAACTATCAACAATAGATCCAAACATCTACCTCACTAATATTATGTGCAAGTTTAATAAATATCATGCATCAAGGCAATCTAAGATGTCATAATAATACTTTACTACAATACCTAATAATATTAATCATAATCTTACACTAAATAATAATTTCAATATATAAATATAGGTACTATGATTCAATATTTATTATTGTTTAAATCCCCTTTTGATATTAAATAGGATGGCATATTATTGTTTCCATTTTTATTTCACTTGGAAATCTATATTGTCTTAATATACCATAGTTTCAAATCCTTTGGAGACATTTATAATTCAATAAGGTATGGAATTTGAAGTACTTATATCATCCCCATGTATCAATAGGCTAGAGGTTAATGTTTTCAATACCATAAGTCTCATTAGGTACTACAAAGATAATATTGCATCATTAAAACCATCAAAAATAATAAATCACAATTAAAATAATCAAATTCAAGTACTCAAGGTTACATTCCTTACTAATTCATTATTCCAAATATCACTCAAGACTTCCTTAAATTTGTTTACTTCATCTAGAAGTCATTTTCCCCTATTTAGTATCTGAGACTCTATAATAATATGCTTCAATTGGCTAGATCACATTCTACTCAATAGATATATACGTCATTATATTATCTAAATATAATTTTATTAATAATGACTGCAAGACTATTGTAATATCAATTTATCCTTCATCCAAAAAAAAAAATCCAATAATCATCTAAAAATTTTCAAGCAAGATCCATATATAAGTTGATCCCCATGTTTTTAAAACATAATCACTAGAGGATTTTCCCATACTAAGGAATTTTAATACCATTTTTGAAAATATAAAAAATGAATATCCTAATAATCACATTACAATTTCTTCTTCACATTTCTTAGCAATAAATAGGATTTAGAACCTTACAAATCACCTTAATGACAAGCTACAGATTATGACTTGATTTCTAAGGTGACCTCAGTTGCATTTATCCCTATAGGTGGTTTTTACAACCACATACAGGTCTAAAAATAGACCTATTAATACTAAAATCAAACCTAGTAATGCATTTATATATCTCAAAAATGATTACCAGCTATAAACACTACATGAGTTAAATCTGAGTCATCATTATGACCTTGTGGTTATGAAGCCACATGATCCAACCAACTAAGTTATTCCAACATGTAAGGGATCTATGAAAACAAATTACAAAAAACTCATATAGTCAATATACATCCATTTCAATAAATAAAATAAAATCTAGTTTTAACATAATTTTACCATATATGTATACAACAAGGATTAAGAAGAGAAATCTAGATTTTATATTCTAAATCCAAGGTTTTGATTCTTTTAACTAGGGTTTCTAATTTGTTTCCAACTAATATTATCATTCAAAGATTTATCATCACAATGGAAAATAAACCCATAAGCATTTCAACTCAAATCTTAAAGAATCATTACTTGCCTATGATGAATAAAATAAAAGTTGGGTTCCTTTGCAAGTGTTTCCCTTCATGCTCCACAATTATCCTCCTTATCCCATAGCCAATGTTCTCTTCATTTTTTACCCTAATTCCATGTATTATACTATCCTCTATCTATTTTATCCACCAAATTTATCACTATAACCTTTTTAGTTGTCATAACAATAATTATTACTTCTCGTTTCCAAATGGCAACTCTCCATGGTAACAACATTCCTTAATTATAGGTTTAAATAACTCTTTATTCCCTCTAATAGAATTTTGCCCAAAAATATGTCAAATTTTTTCCACTAACAGTTTCATGAAAACAAAAATTCTCCATCAAATCAAAACATAAATAAACATTATCCATCAACCTGTGTTTATCAAGAAACACTAATCACGCCCTTTGACCCACTTAGATAAAAATAAAATTTAATAATTTTGAAAACTACATGATTAAAACATTTCACATTCCATGATAAAAAAAATAAGCATACCACCAAGTAAGTCAATGCATGTCATAAGTGGTCCAAGGTTCCCTTGAGGTCTAATGACCTCCAAAAAGGGGGTGTTTTAAACCTTTTTACAAAACAAGCTCATTTTCAAGATCACAACATAGTTTTTAAAGTGTTAGAATTGGTGAAATTTAAAACATAACCAATCAATAAATAATAGTGTAAAGTAATACATACTAGCATACATATATTTATCCTACCATAAAATTATGTACAACTAATGAAATCATATACACAAACTCACACAATCACTAAAGGAGTAAGAGTTTCTATGTGACACAACTAAAGTGCAATACTTAAAATCTAACTCAACAAGTAATTCAGTTCGATCAATCAATTATAAAAAATATACTACTTATATCAAGCATTAACAAATGTAATTTTGCATGCATATAACCAATCAAAGTGAAAGCACACTAAGCTAAACATGACATATAAATGATAAGCACAAGTGTATGGCTAATCTATTCTTTGATCTTTCTTGCTCACAACTACCATGATCTGATGCCCTCTCCCCTATGATGTTCTCCCTCTAAATTTGTGTTATCATGGGTACACTATCCTACATCCACCTTATCTATAAAATGGGTAGTTATCTAAGCTATACAAAAATAACTAACTAAAATATTCATCATGAAAATACATTAAATGATCTATTGTGTATTCAACATAACAACAATAAAATTATTTTAGTACATAATTTCAAAAAATCATAATGATGATGTATAATCAAATATACATATTCCAATATCATTATGAATGAATGATGTACTAAAACATTAGATTAATTAAGTAAACTAAAATATATATTTTTGATTATACCACATAGCTCAACAACTAGCCAAATCAATAGTCTAAACTTTTGCTTAAAAAGAACCAATGTTTCTTGTAAGGATTAGGACATGATGTAACATGATTAAGATTTAAGGTTCTTTGAGATACCACCATCAATAATAAAATATAAAGGATTCCCTTACACCCACATATATTAATAAAATATGCATTTTTATTTAGAATATTATTATTTATGTTTCTTGTACGGTGGATACTACAACATTTGGATTTGCATCAATGATTCCATTAGAGGGATTGGATCCATTATCCTCTATTTCTACCAATGTAATAATTTTTTTGGGAGCATTCCACTATATTTTGGAGTGGCTAATGTTATTTTTTTTTTCACACCATTTACTTATCTTAGACATTTTTGTATTTTTGTTTGAATAAGGTAGTATCTTCAATGTAAAAAATATGTCTAACTTACACTTCATCATATACTCTTCCTTAATGGTTTACACATATAAATTTTCATTTCCCATTATATTAACCTTGTTGAATTCACCTTGGAATTAATTAATAATGATAGGCCATTGTAGTACTTGATAATTGTTTGATGCTCTAACTCAAACGAGCCCAATATTACACACAAATCATGGAATGCATCAGTGTAGGCTTGGACTGACTAGTCATGTCCTTACCATAATAATTGTCATTAAATGTAGCAATAATCATAGACATCTTCAAGATAATATCCATCCTTTAAGGATTCAAGGAATTTATCCTAGGTTGGATCAAATTATTTTTCTTTTTTTTTCCTTCTCCCATAGAGAATGGGTTTTCCACCATTTCTTGATAAGTGGAAAAAATTCAAAAGTGTGATCCTAATTTTATCTTCATAATATTTTTTATTTATATATAAATATGAATCTAGTTGATCTAACCATATATATACATCATTTGGGTCCTCTTGCATTTGTTAATAAGACTTCGCTAGATCATGATCAACCTAGAAGTTCTAAGGATTCCTAGTTTTATAATGATGAGTTCTCCTCTTGTTACCAGAGTGTTAACTATCCCCTTCCTAAAAAAATCCTAAAGCATCAAGATTATAAAGGGAAAGGTTTAGGTCTAAACTATAAAGGAATTATTGAGCCTATTTTTGCTACTAAGCACAAAGGTAGCCAATGTATTGGCTACAAACTACATAAGGTGACCCCTCAAATCTTGAAAGTGACACTACTTTAGCATATAATGAAGATGACCCTAAAAATGATGTAGTATCCTATTATAATATTAATGATTATATTTCCAACATAAACTTATTTGATACTAATATCATTTTCGCTATCACTTCTTTGCCTAAAAATCCTCTTGTTCTTCATTATCCCAAACTAATTAATTGGGGTCAATAAGATCACACTATTCCATTGGATGACTTCTAGAATGAGGAAGCCTTGACATGATTCCTAGGTCTCAAAGATGAGTTACCAATTGGGGATCAAAAACAAGGCTTGGAGAGAGCATTACAACCTATTTCCTACTTTGGAGATTAGGTGAACTTCCTTGGTCAAAATATGAAGGAAAAATAAAATCAAACATTGAGGTGTTCCTCTAGTGAAAACCTCTTTAAGGTGCTTTTGGACCAAGAAAAAAGTAAATAAAAAGACAATTCCCTTGGAGAAAACCTATTTCAATCACCATTGGATGGGGAAGTTCACCTTTCTCCTCAAGAAGCTCAGAGTCCTACAAATTCATGTCTTACCTTTAGATCAGATATTCATGAAGAAGAACAAATGGTATTTAATCATGTAGTTTAACAATTTCTAGAAAAATATGTCATTTGGCCATTACTTTAAATGAGCGATTTAGATTCTTCTTACATGGGTGGACCCGATGGTCCATAATCATATGAAGAAGATCAATTCTTTTTTGTACCTACTTTATTATAATATGGTTCTACACTATTAGTAGAAGACACCACATAGGCTAATGTTGGCACAAAAAATGAGCCTAGAATGATTAAACTTGGAATGCCCTTTGCAATAGAAGAGTGTGACTTCATCATTTAAATTATTCAAGAGTTTATCTACATATTTACATGGTCTTATGTGGATATGTTGGGTTTGGATCCCCCTTTCATTGTACACCATCTTGTCATACACCCAGATGTCAAACCCTTTAATCAAAAATTATGCAAGATGCATTTGTGGATTTCCATGTTATTCAAGAAAGAACTTAAAAAGTTATTGTGGGAAAGCTTCATTCATGCCATCGACTATTTAGAATGGATATTAAACATTATTCTAATTAGTAAGAAACCAAAAGGCATTTAGTCATGCACAAACTTCAAGGACATCAACAAATCATGTTTGAAATATGATTTTCCACTACCAAAAATTAACATTAATGTAGATTAAATAGTGTTTTATGAAATTTTATCCCTCATGGATGAATTTTTAGGATACAATTAGATCAAGATTGCACTAGAGTATCAACACAAAATAATGTTCACCACTCTGTGGTGAACATTAAACTATCAAGTCATGTTATTTAGCTTGAAAAATGTTAGTGCCACCTAATAATGTGCTATGATGGTCATCTTCAATGATATGATGCATGACATCGCTGAAGATTATGTTTATGACATTATGGGAAAGTTAAAAACATGGATCCCTCATCCATAAGTTCTATGGAGGATATTTGAGAGACTTCATTAGTAAAATTTTCACCTAAATCTAAAGAAATGTGTCTTTAGAGTCACATTAAGAAAAAATTTAGGCATCATTGTTTCCCACTACAGAATTGAATTCAATCTAGCCAAGGTGAAGGCCATCTCAAAAATGCTTCCTTATTCCAATTTGAAATAGATTTGTAGTTTATATTGCAAAATCTATTTCTTCATCAGTTTATTTTATATCTTATTGCTCGTTGCCTTCATTTCACTCATCTTTTGAAGAAGGGGACCACTTTTCAATGAGATACTAACTGTCAAGAGGAATTTAAGCAACTAAAAACATATTTGGCAAACTTGCTAGTATTAGTTTCATCAATGCTAGGTAAGCCTTTATTCCTTTATATTTTAGCTACCAAACATGCCTTAGGGGCAATCTTGGCCCAACATGATGACCAAGGAAAAGAATGTGCAATCCACCATCTAAGAATTAAATTGATCATCTATGAGTGTAACCACACACCAATTGAGAAGGCATGTTTATAAATTGTCTTTGCATCATAAAACATGCAACATTATATGTTGAACAACAAGACCATTCTTATTTTGAAAGTAGATCCCCTCAACTATCTTCTTTCTAAGGCAGCCTTAATGGGTCATATGGATAAATGGATCATGCTCCTTAGTGAGTTTGACATTGACTACACTAATCAAAAATCCATTAAAGGGAGAGTCCTTATAGATCAACTTATTGATGTACCTTTATCAGATACACATCCTATAACCATGTATTTCATATATGATTCCATCATTAATATTTAAGAATCATGTCAACAGAAGCTATACTTTGATGGTTCTTTCATGACTCATGGTTCAGAAGTTGGTATTCTCTTTGTTATGTTGTAGGGGAAACACATTCGTGAGGCATTCCAAATTAATTTCCATGCACCAATAATATTATGGAATATGAGACACTTATTATATAGCTCCACCTAGTATTAAAATATAACATTTAATAGTTGGTTGTCTATGGTGATTCATAGCTGATCATCAATCAGGATACAAACCAATATCAAACTAGAGATGAAAAGCTTGTGCCCTATAAAGAAATGTTTAATACTCTCAAAAATCACTTCGAATGTATTTAGATTGAGTAGATAACCAAAGTCCAAAATTTATCAGTAGATGTTATGGGTACCATTAGTTCGCTGATATAAATATATTATAATATCCAAGAGTATCAGTTTCTTATCAAAAATATCTTTATGATAGCTTACACTCATCTAGATACTTAAATGGTATGTGAAATATCTAGTCTTGATTCCCCTTGGTAACAATATTTTTATGCCTACGTCTAATAACTCATCCTTCAAATGAATCTGACATATAACCAATAAAATTCCATTATTCACAATGTATATCAATACACTTTACTTGACAAGACACTCAATTATATAGGCTATGATGGGATGTTGCTCTGATGTTTAAACTTGGTTGAATATAAATTGGCACTTAAGGATGTGTATGAAGGAATATATGGGTCCCATATAAGTGGCATGGTCCTTGCTAAGAAACTCCTTAGAATAAGATATTATTGGCGCAAAATGGAAGTTAATGTGTGTGATCATGTTAATAAATGCCTTGCTTTATAAAATCATGGTGATTTAATCCACACTCCATCACAAGTGCTTCACCCTATTACTTCTCATCGGCCATTTTTGTCATGGGGACTCAATATCATTATTAAAATAAACCCCACTTCCTCTAATGGCCACAAGCATATCCTAACTATCATCACGTACATCACCACATGGGTTGAGGTAATCCCTCTCACTTACTTAACTGATAAGTAGATTTTCAGATTCATCCTAAACCACCTGATTTACCATTATGGCATTACCTTTTCCATTATATCTAATAATGGAAAGTCATTCAAGAATAAGTATGTAAAGACTCTTTGTGCCAAATTTCATTTTAAACACAAATGGTCTACACCTTATTACCCTCAAGGAAATGACCAAGATGAAGAATCTAACAAATAAATTGTCAAAATCCTTAAGAAAATTATTAATAAAGTTGGTCAATATTGGCACTTACAATTATTTCCTACACTTTGGGCTTATTGTACCAATGTCTACAATCATATAGGTGCAACTACTTACTTAGTTTTTGGCTCTAAATCCATTCTACCAATTCAGATTGAGTCACCCTCTCTGATTATTTCATTATAGGTCATTATTGATGATGAAGATTATAGAGTGGCTAGATTGCAAGAACTAGAACTCTTGGTCAAAAAACAAATAGTTGCATTAAGTCATATCAAGGCATATCAGAATTAGCTATGTAATAGTTATAACAAGTGCATTATCCCAAAATAATTTGAAGTGGGTGACCTAATCCTAAAATATAATTATAAAAATACTAATTAAGAGCATGAAAAGAAAGGGAAGTTTGAGCCTAATTGTTTAGGTCCTTTTATTATCACTAAAAATTATGGTATTGGGCCATACAAGCTGGCTGAACTAGATGGATATGAGCTAGATGAGCCCATGAACACTATGCATCTCAAGTGTTTTCAAACCTGACTTGGTTGAAATTTTTATATAAGGGCCCTACTTGGGGGCATTCCCTTTGTATGTATTATTTCCCCTTCTATTTGATTTGTCAGTCTAGATTATAGCCTTGTCTTCCTCTAATTCCCTCTTCCCATCTTGAATCTTGATTATGACCTATAGGTGCTACATGCATATTTATCATAAGGTTTTATAAGTAATTTAGAGTTGTTCGTCATAATCACATCCTTGCAAGTATAATTTCATAATGACAACATGCTTTTTTCATGGTTTTCCCATTTGATAGTCCTTGATGTAACT
The DNA here is from genome assembly GCA_037957365.1 of Torreya grandis. Lineage (NCBI taxonomy): Eukaryota > Viridiplantae > Streptophyta > Pinopsida > Cupressales > Taxaceae > Torreya > Torreya grandis. The sequence continues at coordinate 1,332,161 of JARHVA010001251.1, read as the reverse complement.
TATTTTAACCTTTTTGATGGTTTTTCATTCCCATTTCATCCCATTCCTTTTTCATCCTACATTGATGTTTAAGGTTATTTATTTCATGCCTAGGTGTTGCTATGGAATGGTAATCCTTTCATGTGCCCCCTTTGTGTAAACCACACTCTCATCATTTTGTGAGCATGCCTAGTTGCATCCAATTTAGCTATTGTTTGAGCCCCTACCCAAGGTTGTATTCCATTTCTAGATAGTTCCTTGTACATTTTTCCATATTACCTTTTTCATCTTATTCCAAAAATCCCAAAATAATTTAGAAATTGTTAAAACCCCAAAATAGTCAAAAACCAAAAAATACCAAAAAGAGATGTAAAGCCATAAAACCTTTACACAAATTATCATTCTATTAGATGGTGGATTTCCGCATAAGTTTTTTTATGACTGGCACTATTTGAGTATCAAGTTTGTATGTCATTCTAATGGAATGGATCAAAGTGGAAAAACTTTTTTCCACTCCATGATATCTCCATTGCCTTTAATTAGATCTAATCATTCAAAAAACATTTTGATTGCCTAGTTCCTTTAGGTTTTTGCCTAGGTCTTGGGTGGGTGTTCTTCATTCTATAGTGATCACTTTAATCAACAATGTTATCCATTCATTACACTCCCATTTCTGGGAGAACTAAATTTTCCCAAGGTACACACGGACTATGTAGGTAGTACTTGGCTACATGGGGTACCTTGGGTCAACCTAGCCATTATCATTCCCATTTTATTTTCCCCCAATCTAACTAATTTACTCTTGTCATTTAAAAATATAATTACCTTATGTTCTTGTCATTTCAAAATCTAACTAATTTATGCTCTCACCATTTTTTGATCCCATTTACGCTCTCACCATTTTGAAAGTACTTCATATTTTCCTCTTTAATCAAGTTCATTCTAATCATTGTCACCAATTTTATTCTTTCCCATTATTAGGAGAACTACATTTGGCTTGATGATCCACATGGACTATGTAGGCAATGTTCAGTTGCATGGGGTAAATGAAGTCAGCTCAGCCACCCCTTCCTTATTCTTTTATTCCCCTTTTTTCATCTAAAATTATTGCACTATCCTATCCAACATCCCTTAGACTTGTGGGTAGATCACCAATAGTAATGTTTTATTCACATTTACTTTCATTACTTGTTTATTTATTATTTTCTATTATGTTTTTTGTTTATTAATTCAGTTGGCTTGCTTGAGTTTTTATTTATTTATAATCATATTTCTTTTTATTTTATTATATTTGGTTAGGTGAATTATCTTTTCCACTTAGGTATTGATTATCCATATCCTAATCTTAAGTTGTTAACATGTGTATCCTTTTATTTATTGGTCTATTTTGTTTAGTGCATTATGATTTACACTTAGGTCCTGATTTTTCATATCTTAATCTTGATTTTTCAAGTATTTGCATATAGACTAGTCTCTACACAAGTGGAAAACAATGTTATCATGATTTCTTTCTATATTATGATTGATATTGCCATTGGACAAATAAAACATTAAAGTACTAAGGAGACTCATTTATCAATTTCATATAACAAGAAAGAATACCCTCACAAGATGGTTAAACATATGTTCATGTGAAAAAAATAAAATAAAAAACATCATCACATTTTTCATCATCTAAACAACAACAACTGGATAAAATGGTTACATCTATGCTAATTAGATGTACATCTCCAAAATACGCATATACATTTAGACATAAATATCTAAGCATAATGATCAAATGAAAAACATATTAAGACATCAATCATATTTGATATATGGAAAAAGTAGAGCATCAACATGGAAATTAAATGAAAAACACATATGTCCACATCAATATCATAGATCTAATGTATCACATGTACTAATATCCATGAATCAAGAGATAGTGTCATATATATATGACATTATCTCTTGATTCATGGATATTAGTACATGTGATACATTAGATCTATGATATATATATATAGAAAGAAAGAAAGAAAGAATATAAAAATCCATGTACATCAAGTGATCAAAAATTAATATTTTGTATATATCTCAAAATCAATATCTATACATCAAGATATACATTTACATTTCCCAAACAAAATACACAGTGTAGAGCTACACTCCACATCTCATCTTTGGCTCTTGTCATCACTAAGTGGAGTCTGATCAAACTTTGTCTTATGTCTAAGGTTAGTGGTGGATATTGTGGTGGCCCAATAACTCCTAACTATTGGGGTGGCTTGGCTATTGATCCCTCTAATGCAGATGTGTGACATGACCTAGAGTTTTAACTAGTTATTTGATTTTGTATATGCTCTCTAAAACTTGGTGCCCTAAGCCCTATTGGCACTACCATCTAATAGAGGCTCCTATAATAAATGGCCTCATCTTTGGATTGAATGATGTCAACCTTGGGCTAAGCCATATTTGCTAATGTCCTATATAGCCCCTGCTCAACAACCAACTGTCCATCCATGTCTCAATGCCCATAAAGCCTCTAAACATCTACCTTAGCCTTGTCTCTCTCATTGATTGTAAGGGCTAACTCTACATACCTTAATGTTATATTTCCTTGTATGGTGGTCATCTTGGCCACCTAAACTCTCAAGGATACAATATTAGTGTCCCTGTTGCAATGAGGCCTCTTATCCTCATGGTCTCTCCTTGATCTATGGCTAGCTGCCTTTGTAGCTGAGTGGCATCTCCCTCTAATGTAGATATCTTAGTAACCTAGGCTAAAATATCTTAGCCTAAAATATCAACTACTCACCTCTTAGAGGCCTTGGCCTAGTAAGATATATAAGTCTTAATTATTCCTACCATGTTATATGATCCCTAGTGACCTCTACATCATCCATGCCACCCTCATACCCCCATGATATTGTCTATACTATCAAAATATAGCCACTATTTTTTTCTCAAAATAGGAGGCCACCACTCACTAATATTTTGTGTGACATGCACAAAATAGTGGGGTCCCTCAGGTATGTCATATTTCCTTCTTAATAACCATTACATGTGATCAAGCCTATAACACTCTATGACATAATCATGATGCCCTATAATGTATCATGTGGCTGTCATGTATTGAGTTGTCAATACAGACTTGATCCATATAAGGTAAATATGCATATATGTCCACCAAATGAAGTCCCCATCCACCATCTCATCGATAGCCCATATATAGTAATAGATGTCTCCTTTGTGGCCCCATTGGCCCTCTCTTATCATGTACCACCCACATAATAATGGATGTTCTAACTTCCATTGTCATTAATCACCCACAGGATGCTCTATGGTAATATGCTCCTAGGCCTAGATATGGAGTAGTTTGAAAGAACAAATGATCCCCCCTCATCTATATGCCATAAAATATAGGTCCCTATAAATTTGGGCCAATTTTACATAGCCCTAGTAAAATTGGGTAGTAGATTTTTCCATGTCTCAAACAACACCAATTAGGCCAATATGGAAATAGAAGTTGATCTTATCAGGTAGCAATATACCATTGATAATATCCATCATAATCACTATCTCTCAATCAACCAATGGTTTTTCTCTATCTATAAAGAAGGCTAGGTCTTCCAATGATTCAATATCAACCACACCATAAACCATGGTAGCATCAGTAACACCAATCAAGTCCTCTAATATGGCTACCTATCTTTGCTACATCTAATTAATCATATGGCATCGGATGGGAATTTGAAGTATACACTAGACATCCTCTAGGGTCACCATCATCTATTTAATGGGAAGGTGGAATGTACTAGTCTTTTAATGCTAATACTCAACTAGAACTAATATAAGGTCCCTATCTACCCATATCAAGGGCATTATGTTAATGTGTCACAGACTGATCACCTCAATTGTTGTTAATGTTTCCTCAGTACTCAATCCTATCTATCATAAGATATGTGATAGTTATTCATATGTAATCAACAACGACACCTACTCCTGCCAATCATAAATATTTTTCTCAATAATTATTTGAACAAACTATTGTGTAATATGATCAAATACCATAGGTTCAATTACATATTCATATGAAATGCCTAAAATTTTAACAATGTGATTATCATGAATATACTTTAGACCCTTGTGAATTGTATAAGGAATTACTTTAGTTTTCTATAACCAATGTCTTCCCAATAACATATCAAAGACACATATGCTTGGTAACACTAATACATAAGTGGGAAATATGAGATGTCCCACTTGAAAAGTAAAAATAATGTGTCCAAGAGTGTTTTGTGTGTGGCCATCAAAGGTCTTCACAACTCAAAATATATGTTGTATATCCTTTTTTGTATATCTTAGGAAACCTAAAAGCATGATAGTGCACACATTTTCACTTGATCAATTGTCTATCATAAAACTATGAATAAGTTTCATCTCAATATATGTTTTAATGAATATTGCATGTCTATTAGAATAATCTTTAACAATTTTGGAATCATTAAATGTAATATATGGGTGTGATACTAATTAACTTATAATTATACCGAAAATGTTGTCAAGTGGATGCCCATATGAACTTAGAGGAGGATGAGCATTATATGCATAATTTACTTTAGAATTGTGATTTTTATCTTGTGCCCCATGATTTGGAAAAGGATCTTTATACATTTTTAGCTTTGCATGATCATTTTCTTGTGACTTAGCCTCTTTACTAGTTGTACCAATGTCAAAAATGTTTTGATCAATGAGATCTTGAATTTTATGCTTGAGCTTCATACATAGATTAGTAGAATGTCCCACATAGCTATAATAATCAAAAAATGAATTCTCATCAAAACTTATAGGTATAGGCCAAGATGGATCTACTTAAAATGGTGGAGGAAGTGTAATAACATGACATTCAAGAAGCTTTTGTAATAACACATGAGGAGGTGAAGGTAACCTTAAAAAATATCTCCTTGGTGGGTTTTTTAAGTGAAAATTTTTTGGTAGTTGATATATAGCATTAATTTTAGCTTTAGCCTCAATTTTTCCCTCATTATCTTTGCTCTTGTAGTTAGACTTACTTTGAAACTTGACAGTAGATGTAAAAGGAACACTAGATCTATACTTGAGCTTGTTTAGTGTAATCAATTTAACCTCACATTCATTAATTGTATGACATAGCTCATCAAATTATTTAAAATTATCAAATAATCTTTAGGTAAAAATGTCTTGGAGATCATTATCTATCATTAGATTTGACATTTTAGCAAGCATAGTCTTCTATCTTAAAATATACTCACTAAGTATCTCATTTGGACCTTGTTTGATATTTTTAACTTAATCATAGGATAAATGTTCACCTATATTAATATAAAAATGTGTCAAGAAGTGATTTTACAAAGGATTGAAAGTTTTAATTGCTTGAAGAGGAAGATCATAGAACCATCTAAGAGCATATTACTTGAGACTGCGTGGAAAGAACTTAGTTAACAATCTATCGTTAACCGCATAATCTAGACAAGTTGCATGAAAAGTATGTAGTTGTTATTCAAGATCACCTTTTCCTTCATAAAGAGGAAGCTTGGGAGTCACAAAGCCAATTGGGAGAGGGTAGGATGCAATGTGAGGAGTGAAAGGGTTATGCAATAAAGTATTATAATATAAGGAAGGGTTATTGTTGTCACCAAATATTTCACCCTAAATATGGTTGTTCAAACCTACTCTAATATTTGGAAAAAATTGGATTACCTCTAGGCCTGTGGGTTGCCTATAGTAGAGGTAAACCTATAGTTTTAAGGGCTAGCTCCCTAGATTTCTTTTTTCTTGCTTATCACCTACACTACTTACTTGCTTGTATGAAAAGGAATAGAAGTAACATGAAAATAAAATAATATAATGAGATGATAAACTATAAATATCTCCACTATAATAGCATAAAATTACACTAAGAAACATGATTCATAACACTAGTCTCAAAATCTTGAATTACTCTAACATTAGTATTTCAAACATGGAGGTGATATACATTACACTACTCAAGGTGAGTGAACCAAAGGTCAGATTATAGACACTAAGACTACTACTTACACTTAAATATAAACAAATTAACTTTAATACACTTCATGTGACCTATTAGAGTGAAAACTTCTTGTATCAAACATGGAAGGGTTGAGAGAAAGCAAGGATAGATACTAATCATTTGACTTTTTACTATACACCACTTCACACACCTAGACAAGATAGCTTGTGAACTCAAAACTAGATTTAAAGTCTTTATTTTAAAGGAAAAATATAGTATCAAAGAACTAGGGCTTTGCCATACATGGTGTGGATTCCTTTACAAAAGCCAAAATAGCTTGCATTTATAGAGCATGTGAGAGGAAAGAGAAGAAGTGGAGCTCAAAGGTCATAAGAACAAGTGTCAATCAATGAGTACTAGTTACATTTTAGAATAATGGAGTGGAAAATAGACCATTAAGTTATACTTGGATAAGTGTCCACTTCAAGCATGACAAACTATATAAAATTGGCATAGAGAACTTCAATTGCCTTCTTGAAATTGCCTTCATCATGAAGCATCTCTTGATCACCTGAAATTGAACTAGGAAGAGTTGACACATATGTATTACCTTATGGAGGTTGTAAACAATCTATGAGGGTAACTATATTCATCCTTAACTAATAACTTTCTTCATGACACTTGTACTCACCATCTGTAATCATTCATATGTCTTTTAGGACTCCTTCTTCACATTTGTCATCAAGGTCACCTTCAGTTGCTCAAAAAAATCCATGGAAGAGGTGTTAGGACACCTGTTCAAGGTCTTTATACCTTCCACTTCATGAATTAGACCTTAAAAATATCCCAAATCATATTTCTCATCTTCTCACTAGGCAATCACTTTATCTTTTCACTACCTATCCAAGACTGCTTGTGATGAATGATGTAGTAGAGGACATTTTGAACTTAAATGAGGTGAGAAGTAAGCATATTTAGTCATAATAAGTCCCTATAGACCTCATTCAATATTTTTCATCCATCAAAACTCTTTTGTACCTACAAAAAAAGTCAAAAGCTATAAAAAAGCCTAATTTTAGCTTGTTCATACAAGTAAGGTATAGACCAATTTGAGTGGGAAGGAGAATGGAAGAGTATTCAAAAATTCCAAAATAATTTTTAGGCTATTTTACAACTTTTGAGTGCATATCCATCTATTTCTTTTCCATTGGTTTCTAGATAAGGTTTTAGGAGGGTTTTAGAAGGTTTTGCTTCTTAACAATAGTTTATAAAACTTGGACATCTAACCCTTAAAAAAATTCCAATGAAAATAAGTGTATTACCATACTCAACTACCGCTATATCCTTATGGCACCATGCAATCAATTTGTACAGATGTGAGCATTTAAAGTTGGCCTATCGAGTTTTTTCATGCATTTTAGACACCCCTATCATGGTTTTAGGCCAAAAGTGACCCCTCTGTATGGTCTCCTATAAATTTATGGTTAAAAATCATCTTATATTCTCCCATTTAATGTCATTAAATAGATTAGAGAGTTTCATTGATTCATATAAAATGAATTGAGCATCATTAGGGCTTAGGCCTAATGGGCCTGACTATGTTTTGATTGCCCATGACCACCTCTAAGTGGTTTCTTAGGATTTTAAGGCCTACTATATGATTTTTAAATTTTAATCCAATGATGTGCATCATCATTCAATTCATTTAAGACTCCTCACTCACATTTCCATCATCCACACATTAAACTTGCAAGGTGGTCTTAACTAGGAGTGCCCTTTATATGTGAAAACATAGAGGGCATCTCCCCTATTTTTTTTCCTAATTAAGGTTATGAATGTCTTTAATATCTCTTTATTACCCTATACACAATTTTTTATGGATATATCACCTCTACAAATCTCCCAACACCCAAAATCTAAGACTAGCTTATAGCATTGATGACTATATGTAGGAATGCAAAGTTGGGCTTTGACTATAGGTTGAGATTTTAGTTCGACCTATGTATTTCTTTAATCTTATCATAAATTTATATGTACATCACCAATATGAGATTGGTCTCAATCATCTTCAATCCATCATACACCCTAGTTAACCTTCAAATTACTCTCTTTACTAGCCTAAGCTAATCTATTTACTCAATCAATCTGTATCACTTGTAGGTGAAAATCAAGGATATTTCAAAGGGACCATGTAGGTAATGACCTATTTCCAATCACTATCCTCCAACTCATTTAATTTATCTTGAGGTCATTAGATCATTTTTACCCCAAACAGACTCACTATACATGCAGGTCATGCATCTTACCTCCCACTATCAACATATTGTGGTTCCTAAGACTGACTGTGGATACTATTTAGGGGAAACAAGGGCACTTGTAGGTGATGACCAATGTCAAAACATTATATGTCAACTTCTGTAAATTTAATTGGAGTCATAGTGTCATCTTTCACTCAAATGGATCCACCTTGTATTGAGTCCATGCTTCTATTGTGCCACTATTGTGTTGCAAGGTCCTTTTTAGCTTAATGCACTATAGATTTCACTAAAATTCTATAGTGGGAACTTGCTTAAATTGGAAACCTACCTACATCACCTTCTCTTGACCAAACAACCAATTTTTTATGTCAATACATTACCTTTGGACTTTGGCTACAACATGGAAAAAATTAGGCATGTCTAGTCCTCAAGACACTTCACCATGGAAAGACCAAGTGTAAGGCATAATCCTCATTCAAAGAAGTTAAGGTAAATTCTCCCTTGAAGCACTTTCTCAACCTTGGTTGATCATGAGTGTCAATGAAGGGTTTGAGTGTGAATCTAACTGTGTTTAGAAAATTATAGGTTCTCAAACCATCCTCAAACATTAAAAAGTTCCAACATGAAGTTCACACCTCCTCATAATCATTGTTTGAACATTCTAACATAGTGATGTAGGTGGTAGTTGTAGGGTTACTTGACTATGTGCCATGTGTTAGGATTTTCACTCCATCAACCATGGATAATTGATATTAATCTTTGAGAGGAGAACACCATGACATGAGAGGTCATAAACAACATGTTACCCTTGATCTAAAACCACTATAGGAGAACAAGCTTTGCAATTGTGAAACACAGTCTATAAACTTGCAATGGAGTCCCTCACTAGCAAAAGAGATAGTCTTGCTCACTCCTTAACCCCCAAACATGCAAACTAGGTTTAATACAATGTGTAAAGGGATAAAATGTCCTAAAAGTCCACATAAAACACTTGATATGTACAGACCAATCCAAACAGAGGAGAAAACTGAAGGCCATGGGGATGTGTAGGTAGAAAATAGTCACTAGCACTCTTAGTAATGTTTCTTGAATCATAGGATAGTAATCCTCTTATTATTACCATAAAATTTTAGTACACAAAGAGAAATACCACCCACTAAGTACACTTTCTCTAACTCAACTCCTACTAGCCATACCAAATTGAAACCGATTGACCATTTTAGCTTACAAAGGAGAGTGATAAGAAAGAAAAGTCAGTTTTTGCCATTTTAGATATGTCAAAGTTGCTTGAATATGTAAATGAATTAAGGGAATCTAAAGAGACACTTTTTTACAATCCACATGTGCCCAAACTACTGCATAGGCTGTACAACTACCTAAAACCACCTGAAATTGCTTGATCTTCTTGTTTTCAACATTGCACCTATAATTGTCAGTTCAAAACTAATATTTCTAACATGCACCTAATATATATGATGTTGAAGTACACTTTGACACACTTTTATTCTTATGGAAACCTTGCAAGTTTAATAAATGCTCAAAATGTGACCTTAGAATGACTTAAGACAAACTTAGACGAATATGACAATGATAAACATATGTTTGATCTTATTAAATACCATGGGACACAATTTACACCCTAGAAGACCCTTATAATGAGTGTGACTATATAGGGGGTTGACCTAATTTTAGTTGTGGTCAAATTAGTCAATAACTACCATTATAAATGGTTTTCTCAATATTAGCTAGCTTGGCTTGTAATAGAAGAAGGGATTACTCAATGGAAGCATTGGTTGTAGTAATATGTCGTGGGTAAGTAGTATGAGTAGGCATAGGCATAGATAATTGAGGGAAACATTAGATTTTCCTAGATTAGAAGTGTTATAAGTGACTAAGGGTAGAGAAATAGGAATGGGCTCAATGGGAGGAGTGACAACATTAGAGGTAGGGATTCTAGAATGCAAAAGGTCAAAACTTAGGATGAGGAAGCTAAATTAGCTTGATACTCAGCTTTAAATTCAAAAAATATGTAGATAATGGTATTCATCTCATGAGGGTACTTTTGGATACCTTGATGAAATATAGACCATTATTTGACTTGCTCTTGATCTACTTCTTTAAGTTCATTTGTAGTACGATATGTTTCTTACTCTTTATCATATTCCTCATCAGTACTATCATTATTAGTTTTAATGTATACTTAATTTTTATCATGACCTACCATTTTAGAAGAGACCAAATGGATCTCCATATGTGAAAAAAGAGTATTGGTTAATCTAGCACATGCCTTATAGGCATACAATATAATGCAAAGTAACAAAATAAAGCAATCAAATTTATGATTTAAGAAGATAATGCAAGCAAAAACTAAGGATGAAAAGGTGATCTAGAAGGGGTTTGAATGATTTTTAGGTTCTCAAATATACTTGATCATCTATTTAAAGTGTCAGCCCAATATTTCAAAGCATTAATGATGGAGATAGAACCATACCCATAGTCCACTAAACCCGGTTTTGAGGGTAAGTTGAAAGTAACTTCCTAAGGATAAACACTTACCAGTTTTGCTACAACCCCTCAAGTTGTACTTTAAAATGTAGTAGATTTTTTTTATCAATACCAATTAACATTCATTCCAAAAAATAATCAATAAAATATACCATAACCATAACAAGAACAATAGTACTTCAAATTCAACAACTGCATATAATATAAATCTTATACAGCTCCACAGAAAGCCAAATATTATAGGACACAGCTAAAACTGGTCTGACAATACAATATCTAAAAATAAAATATACAATTACATAATAAAATTACATTACTTTAGACATACAGCCTCATAAAATGATAGATACCAAGCTCTCCAGAGCTCAAGCCAAACTAACTCATGTATCACTGATAATCTCAATGTATAGAATAATCAAAACATAACTATTACACAATGTATACTAATCAACAATACTACTATCCCATACTAGTATATGTAAAAATACTAAAATCAAAGCAATTATAATCAAATAATGACCATACTAATCTATGATTAAAAGTTTAGTTAGCATAGGGTGAAATCAGGATGTGATAGGTGCACGACAAAATCAGACAGATGGTATAGTTTCATATTGGCATAAATAAGGGGATATTAAAATTTTTTGATATATCGGAGGTAAGTGGAAACTAAATTTCATGTTTATATCCATACTATTGCTATTATTATTGGGTTAAACCCCTCACACCATGATATCTATAAACATAACACCATGTAGGCCTTCACGAAAATAGATAAGTAGTTTGAAATATGTTGGATTTTTTTTTTAAACAAGCAAAGGAAAATGAAAAACAAAGTGAAAAATCAAAATCAAAATAATTTTTTGTATATGAGATATAAAAATTCAATCCAAAGTTGAAAGAAAGAGCATCTGTGTCAGTATTTATTGGAGATGACAAGACAAACTTTTTTAGTGTCAGATTACTACAAGGTCAAAAAAGTTAAATCGTTATGTTACAGATAATATTTAAGGTTGAGGAATATATTCTTTTTATGATGTGGATTTACATAATTGAACTAAAACCCTAAGATAAAAATCAACAAGAATTAAAGGCAATGTTCTATTCTAAAAGCAAGTTCATTAGAATGTTTACCCTTAGAATTAATTAGCATGTAAATTAACTCTAAAGTATTGTAAACTTGAAATCTGATCTAGGAAGGTAAATAAAATATCCTACTATAAAAACACAATGATATACATAATTTACAAAAATTAAAAATTATTAAAAATAGCAACTAGGGTTAGGGTTAGAGATATACGCTTGTAAAGTGATTTATTTATTTTTTGTATTATGATTTTATTGATTATGATTGTATAAAACTACTAACAGAGACCTAAAAAACATAGTGTTAATTGAAAACTTTGCTTCATTATATTTTGGGACAAGTACACAGTATCTAAACAAGGTCACAATGCATTGTTTTCCTCTATTGTGACTTGGTACATGTCGATTATGTGCTAAATCTGAAAGTTTGACATTGTGTGACTCTATATGTAGATCAATTTATTTTGTATGGAGTCTTTTTGGATACGTGGATCACCTAAAAAATCAAAACTCTAACCTATATAAGGATAAAAAAAAATCAAATACAAAATGGGGGAAAAGTGGGGAAGTGGGATATGGTTGAGCTATCCTCAAAAAACTCCTTGTTGACTAAGTGTTGCCTACTTAGTCTAAATGGACCTTAGACCGATGTAGTTCTCCCCATGGTGAAGATTATAGAAGAATACAACTGGTATTTTTTATTAAAATGCTTGACAAAGGATGGCCTCAACCTAAAGTAAAATAATGTTAACTTGGCCGATGACTTTATTACTCCAGTAGAACTATAGTAGGGTTCTTGTTAAATCGATAAGTGTTTTTTGAATTGCCTTTACAAGAGAGAGTTAGCTAATGTAACCAGGGGGTTTGAAGTGAGACACTTGATGTGATCTTATAAGAGATATGGATTGTTTCTGATAACCAACCTATTGTTGTACATGGGTTAGCCATTAGGAAGCATGTCATTTTGAAAAACTAGCCATTAAAATACTATGCAAGTTCACACTAGTAGATAGTTGCACAGTGTGTCCTTGTCTACTTAGTACACACTTTTCTAGATTGGATAGAGGCTTATAAAATTAGATTGTCATTGAAGTGTCTATTGATTAGGGATTTTTAAGAATAAATTAGGGAAGTATAGAATATGTTCACAATAATTATGAGACTTAGAAGGCTCTCATATGGATAAATGGTTATCAGAATGGTAATTTGGCCAATCAAGGTAAAATATGTCAAAGACCAATAATGTCAAACATTTAATGATTAAATTGAAGTGTTTGCACCCTCATCAAAAGAATACACCATTTGGGGGCTTCTCAATAATCCTTTTAGATGACCTTGCCTAACTACCACTTGTGAAGGATAATCCACTAATGCGTGCAATTTGTCTTCAACCATCATTTAGAGAACATTTTACATAATATTCTCTTTATGTGTAGATTTCCATCAATAAGGAGTCAATTAAAAAATAGATTCAATTCTATAACTTGCTAACAAATATTAGAAATGCAAGTCCCAAAATAAAGGATTTGGAACAACTCATGCCAAAACAAATACCTTGATCTTAATAGCTAAAGGTAAAAAAATGTTTATGGCCTCTATCCACCTCTAAGTAACTAATGACTTTATGGCATTGCACAATAAACATATTTTAAAGTTATTAAATGTGTTTATTTCATATTACAATGTATAATAAATAAGTTGTGGGTCTCCTTCCACATCTGATGATGAGAAATTATAGGGTAAAGTATAATTATGTGGCATCAACCAAAAGGACATGTTGACCTCCAATTTATGGGTCTACATTGGCTTAATCAATGGCTCACTTGGGAAAGTCAATAATATAATGTATACAAATTCTTCCAGACCACTTAACATTCCAAAGTTTGTTATCATCTCCTTTTCTAGCTACATAGGACCACCATGGGATGTCAACAACCCTAAACATGTACTTGTCACACCTGTGATAAGAGGGAATCACATAAAACTACCTTTGAAAATGGCATAGGCTTTAACAATACATAAATTTCAAGATTTAACATAAAATAATGAAAATTGGAATATTAATTGATAAATTATGACACTCATAAAACTTTCACGAATGAAAGCTTTTGTAAACATTTGTATATTCCTTGATTTTTTATTTAAAATATATAATAAATTGTAAAACAACAAATACACAATAATAAGAATGCAATAAGAACAATAACTCTTTCATATCATTGTGACATCCTTATCTCTACAACTATCCAAAAATATATTCCAAGTGTTATTCACACAACAAAGGCAAATATTCCTCCTCCCTTCTTACCTCCCAACTTCTAAAATTTAAAATTATAGCTTCTGCCATTATCATCAAACCTGCATAAATTTACTCTATTTATTTTCCATGTGAAATAACATAGAACTTTAATAACAACACCCATAGATAAATGTCGATTACTTCTCTGTGTATCAATTTCTCCTCCTGTGGCTGCAAATTTATCCTCAATAGGAAAAACCTTGGGTAACATATTGACATCATTTTTAGGAGCAGGTGTTTTGGGATTGCCCTACACTTTCATGAAGACCAAATGGATTTCAGGCCTCATTGTGCTTGCAGTATTAACATCTATTGCTTACTATAGTATGATGTTATTGATTTGGTGCAAGAGAGCCCTACAGAATCAAGGGTTTTAAAAGATAGATAGTTATGGGGATCTAGGGTTTATTGTATAAGGAATAAGAGGGAAGGCCCTGGTAGATTTAATAGTGGTGCTTTGTAGTACAGGGGTATGTGTGGGTAACTATGATATTCACAGGACATAAGTTATATTTCATATTTTCTGGCTCTAAAGTGGAGAACAATCTTGATGGAGTTTCAGCTTATTTATCCCAAGTTTTTTGGAATTATCAGGAAGGTTGGCTTAACATGGCTTTGTTCCCTTTGGATCTTGTGATGAATGGGATTTTATCCCTCACAAACATGGCTCCTTATAGTATTTTTGTAGACATTGTGAATGTTTTTGCAATGTTGACTATGATGGTTGAAGAGGTCATGTCTATTGTAAGGAGTGTTGGTCCTCAATCTCACATTAAGGCCTTCATTGGGGTTTTTGCCATTCCTTATGGAATTGGTGTTGTAGTAGATGCATTTGAGGGGTAACTATGATTTTCGCCCTTGAATTGGCCATAGAGAAGAAACATAAATATGGTGGTGTGTTGGGCCTTACATTTGTTTTCATATCTTGTATTTATGGGAGCTTTCGGGCACTATGTTGTCATTGCAAGTTGCCAAAAAGACATTCATTTGAAGTGCTTCTGTAATAGAGAATTTCTATGAATATACATTTTAGTTTGATTTTTTTGACTACTCTTCTGTGTATATATGGTCTTGCTTGATCGGTATAAGGTTCACATTTCTGTTAATTCCCATGCATTTTAGCATGTAATAATAATATTCTCACTGATAAAGTGTAATAAGGGTCTGAAAGTCCAAGGGTTTGAGTATTGTTTTTTGGATGTACCCTAAATTGGAGCTTCTGATATCAATTTGATTGTTGGAGTTGTAAATAATTTAAGGATCATTTTTGGTTGGTATGTTTTCTGAATCTTGTATTTATTTTATTTTGAACAACTCATCTTTGTTTGATGTTTATATCTTCTGCAATAATATGGATTCTCTGTTGTTTGTTTGTTTTCAGCCATTTGGAGATTTTGATTCAATTTTCAATGTTGCAGTGTTTTTAATTTTAATATTAATTTTTAAAAATCTACTACATCTTGAAATGTAATTATAGCTTTTGGATTATGTGTTGTCCAATTTGTTTTATTTTTATTTTATTTTTGGTTTTTAAGGAAGAAGCAGACATACGTTCATTTTCTCTCTATTTTATAATTAAATGTTAAATTAAATACCATAAATACATTTTTTTTAAATATGTTTCAATTTAATATCAGATTTTTGATTCTAGGTGTTCAATTTAGAGGAAAAAAATAGACAGACCTTCATTTTCATTCTATTTGCTGAACAAATTGAATAATATAAATACGTTAATGTTATTTATTTTTAATTTTTGTAAGGGGCTAAAAGATTTACTAATTTTTATTGTTTTTTAACTCTTTGTACAGTTATTTCTATTTGTATTTTGTAACAGGGGCTACATTTTTTATTTTTAAAATTTTTATTTTATTTATTTATTTGCTTTTGAAAAAAAATTGTATAAGATTTTTTAGATTCCTACAGGTGGACATTTTAGTTTCTCTTTTCTCCAAATAACAAAATTCTTTTATTATTATGACATTTAAGAAAGGAAAATGTAAAATTTATTATCTCGTTTTTGTAGATTTTTACTTATTTTATTTTTTATTTTATTTGCAAGGGTTTAAAGAGTTAGTAATTAGATCTGTAAAATGTATGGTAAGGCACGTAGGATTTGAGGGTCAATAATTTGAGGTTCATGGTGGCTTTGATCCCCAGTATGTCCTTTTGTGGATGCAAGGCATACTAAACAATGAAGTATTTTATTTTGTCCTATAAAGTATTATTTTTGGTTAGTTTTTTTAATTACCCATTTTCTAATCTGTAATCCAAGGTTTGGTATGGTTCAATCTTGGAACCTTCCTTGCACAAAATGTAACTGTATGATGTCAAAATTCCAAAATCTGTTGCAAAAGATTGTCTCACAACAAATGATAATTTTGGGGTATTCTAAGTTTCTATGAAGCCCAGGGAAACCAACCTTGTAAGGGTCATCAACTCTACACTCAATATGAACCTGTTTTTCTCCATAGCGAAACACATAAGGATATGTGGACACATATTCTTGATTAGAGGGTTGTTATTCCACTATTCCAATCTGATTCATGTCTTAATCATTATACACAATTGGATTCCAATCCTCAATGTTTGAACTATGCTCCCCTTTCTTGGTATTTGAGTTATCACAATTATCACTAGCATAATGTGTGTCTTTGTTTTTCAAATCATTTAATACAATATCTTGACCTTTTGATAGTAAATTAACATCTACCATGTGCAACTACAAATCTTAAATATATGATAATTGAACATAATATTCAACATGACATTGAGATTCGGTTTATGTGACATGCTCCCCCACCGCTTAACTAATTATCCCACCCTTTTGTTTCACTCCTTTTGCAATAACTTCATTGTGCCATCATAAAATAACAAAAGGGTAAGTACACACATTTGGGGGAACAAAAAGGGCCTACTCGTGGACATGATTTTTATGAAATTTCATAAATGTGAACTTCTACAGATAATTAGAGATGGCTACACTCGAAATTTGAAGATGGTATAAAAACATGAATTGTAGCATTTCGAGTCTAGTTTCCAAAAAAAAAAATTTGAAAAATGGTTAATTATAAATAGGTCAAACATCTAAAATTTGAAGATGACCTCCTATTTTTTTAAAGAAAACATAGTAGATAGATGGTCGTGCAGCCCACCATTTTTTTAGCATCATTAAATATTGTTAGAAACCCTTTGGTGAATATTTAGATAAGATATTCTAGTGTGTTATGAAATTTTTTTTATATTTTTTTAATGAATTTATTTTTAATAATTTTGTAATTAAGTAGATCCTGAAAATTGACAAAAATGGATAGCCAACCATACGGCCCACCCTAACTACCTCAAAAAAATGATTTTTTTTTTTTTTTTAAAAATGTGTGTAGAATTAGGCCTAATTTGTTACCATATAATTTTTTTTGAACTTAGATCAACAAAAATCAAATTAGATAAACATGAATAGGCATATATGGTTGCGACATGTAGTGGCCTAAAAAGGTATTGTTAGAAATAAATATAATTTGAACCCTTAAAATATCCCAAAAATTATAAAAATCATACATTTAAAAAGAGGACAGCATGCTTGTCCTAACGTTAATAATTTTTTGAATTTTGATGTTGAAATCCATAACGTATTTGGTGATTGAAGTTGAAATTTGTTTGTTTTTCTTAAAACTCTCAGTCTCGGCTATAGATGCACAGTCTCAAGCCTTTGGCTCAGAAATCCAAGCCATTTCTAAGCCTAAAGGAGCAGTTTTAAATTCAAATAACATGTACGTGTTATAGAACATGTACGTGTTGTATATCGCAATATACAACATGTGCGCATCATATAATGCATGCATGTTGCTTTGACATAAAACAAAACAAACAAATTTCATGTTTTTTCATCGAAGAAAGGTCCCATTAGCCGTACATCCTTATAGGGGAAATGTCAAATTTCATTTTTTTATAGGGGAAAGGTCCCATTAGCGTTGGACAATGAATTAAGGTACCATAACATCGCATTAGACTTCAAAAAATTTACCCATTTCAATATGTTGTCTTAACTATTTATAACTAAGGTTTCAAGGTCTAACACATTATGCATTTTACAATATAAATGATTTTATCATGAGAGGTCATAAAATGCATTTTTTAAACCTATGATCAAAACTTAACCTTTAGAGTACCAATTGATGTGCATCAGAGTATCAATACTTGACTCTTACTTGTCAAGATGTGATTGGTAACTTTTAATTTTATAGAATAAATGTTGAACAAGTATTAGATTTTACATGTTCAGCTTTTGGTGCACTTTAAAATTTATATACACCAATATGTTTTGTCAATAGAACACATGTTAACAAAATCCTTGTTTGACAATTAAAACGTGCACAGCTATTGGGACCTTTCCCCTAGTAGGACAAGGATATACCTTACCACCTTACTTGACTAAAATCCTACTTGCGCTTAAATTTTGTGTTTCTTATTGATATTATCCTAATTGCCTAAAATCCTATCTTACCATTTTGTTGTTTCTTTGATATCTTTGACCTGACCCCTTTATTTATAAATTTTTAACTAATTTGTTTAAGTGGAAAACCCATTGAATTGGAATATGTAGTATAGATAATCTTGTGTAAGTAGAAATAAGAATTGAGCCCTCGGTGTAACAATGCATCTCTTGGATATCTATTTCAAGAATGATATCTAATGGAGCCCAATACCTGTGAATCATGCCTTGGATTATCCCAAAAACATTCCTAAAATGTGTTGAATAAAGTCCCTTAAGTTTCCTCCAAGGTCACTTAGTGCATCTAATTCAATAGGTGCATTTTGAGGTCCCAATTGAAAGTCTAATAAGAGTCTTCTATTGTTATAATTATTCACTTGATTCCCCTAATGTATTCAAATGCATTATTAAAATTTTGCTTAAAATTAAGATCTCTTGTGAAAATATGGTTAATCCTCCATTCCATGCACGTCCTTCATCTACCCCTCCATCACACATGGGACAACCATCAACCACTCCATCCATTGCCATGTCATCTAAAGAGTGTGTCTTTGACATGGGACTAGTCTTAGCCACACCATAGATGCAATAATTGCAAGCTCAAAAACAAGCTAGACAACACT
Source organism: Torreya grandis (assembly GCA_037957365.1). Lineage (NCBI taxonomy): Eukaryota > Viridiplantae > Streptophyta > Pinopsida > Cupressales > Taxaceae > Torreya > Torreya grandis. The sequence continues at coordinate 1,312,927 of JARHVA010001251.1, read as the reverse complement.
TTGTGCTTATCAATACTATAGAGTTATATACCTTATTATGTAATTGGGATGGTAAGATATGAAAGTAGGATGATGGGTACAAGGTATGTACATGTTTTTCTTAAATATTTTGGTCAAGTTGGGTATGCATTTTTTTTTGTATAAGATGTGGTTTTAAGATTAATAAACTTTAAATGGTCACATGTATCCATTAGTGATGATGTGGTTTTAAGATATCGTGCCTATAGTGATCAATGTATAGCTTATAAAATATCTAAATGCACTATGGACTTTGTTCAAAACCATTAGGGGATGGTGTAGACCTGGCATTGACCAAGTACAACATATGTATAAGTTACCCTAGCTCAAACTCTATTAAGCTTATTCAAGATACATTAAACCTGTGATAATGTCCCCTAAATCTAAGACCTGCTTCCCCTCAAGGATGATGCTAAGCAGAGAGACCCAATAATTATTCATGTGGATGATGAACTGCTCACCTCATATAGATGGTTGATCAGAATTAAATATCAGTGTGCACCCACTTGTTGAAGGTTTCAATATTATATATTTTGTACATATATCTTCAATCATCTTGTTTATATTTCATTGTAATGAGCTTAAACCTTATGATGTGGACTAAAATAAAGTAGTACATGTCTCAAAATTCTTGATCTAATTTGGGATTTGAGGTTAAGGCTCGTCCATTATTGAATTATGTTCTCTCTTATGTGTAGGACTTAATGTGAATGTACATTGAGATCTAGAGGTAATTTAAGGCAGAGGGATATAAATAATTTGAATAGGTACATGTATAAAATTGATAACATTTGGTGCTTTCTCAATTCATATGGGACCTTAGAGGGATCTACATGATAATTTTATACAGTAATGGCAAGTCAAAGGCTTGCATCATGTGAATTATTTACTACACATGAGTTGATTGGATCGATGTCAATCTTTAAACATTATTGGCTTAGATGTATGTATGATAAATTTGTGAATGGGCCTAAGTTGGATTGGTTGGCTCAGTGATGGAACATGTCTAAGTATCAAAGATGTGCATATCTGACAACCCTAACACTGATCTAGGTGTACTAGACCTACACATGTGGAAATCTTTGATTGGATTGGGCATCCTGAGGCTTTGACAAATTTAATGCTTCTAGGACAAGTGATAAGTAGATATCTAACACAAATATATGTGTGTATAAGATACACACATGGTGATTTATCTAATTGGATCAAGCCTCACAAAGATATGATAGAGCTCTTTAATGCTTCTAGGACCTGACACCTCTTAGAGTGCTGACACTTTTGAGCATGTATGAGGTATATGTGGTGATATGTAATTAGATTTAGCCTCCCAGGGCATTGTCAACTCTAAAACTTATAGGACTTGATGCATCTCTGATAGATTTAACACTTTTAGGTGTATGAGGTACACACATGGCATAATAAGGTTCAATTATTGGGGAATGCAATCGAGGAAGCATGACAGGCCAATTTGAACCCCTTCTTGACATAACTATAATATCATGATATATGATTTCAGATAAAACTAAGTATGACTCTATCTATCATGAATTGAACCAATTAGTCGATTGGTTCAATTAGGGACATGATTTGGGCAAAATTGAGCCCCTACACCAAATTTATGGTCCAATTGGTTGTATAATCTATATGCAACATGTATGACTTAACTAACCCTAATATGTAGGGTTTAAGTTTAAAGGTGTATATAAGGTCTAATCACTTTATGCCATGTGTGAACCTAATTTTTATTCTATAGGATGTTAATTAGGATTAAATCGATTGGTAAATAGGAAAAAAAATTGGTTTAAAATTTACGGTGTAATGTTTAGGGCTTAGGTTTAGGGTACATAAGGTCAATCAAAAAGATAGTTCTTAGTCTAAATGATGTTAATTTGGGCTAAAATAATTGGTTCAAGGTTTAGGAGTTTATATTTATGGTTTTGATTTTAGGGATTAAGAACTTTAAGCATTAAAGCTTGGGTTATAGGTTTTAGGGTATATATGGTACAATCATGATGTAGATTAGGGCAATTTAAATTTGATCAAACCCCAAATCACATTTAATAGTCATGCAATTAGGCTGAAGGGGCTCAAAATAGCCCTAATTTACTTTAGATACATAGCTAAATTAGTAATTCAAAGGCTAAGTTTTGGCCATAGGTTTAAAAAATACATTTTATAACATCAAACCCTAATAAATAACAAATTTGAAACCGTAAGAAAATATGAAACCCTAAGGTAGAAAAACCAAGGGTTTTTTACATTCAAATCAATGATTATGTTCAAAAAAATATTTTAATTATTCTGGATAAACATGATTTAAATAAAGTAAAAATATGGCTAATTAAGAGTATGAAAAATATTGTAATATTACCCTAATTTAAATTGACAAATTTAATAGAATAATATTTCACCTAAAATATTGTAAATTTACCAAGTAATAAAAGAGAGATGTAGTTAGCATATTTTTTAATTTTATTGCTCATGACTATCATCACCAAGCTTAAAAAAGTTATGTAAATGCTTCGTCATTACTCAAATCATAAAATTGTATCTCAAACCTTGCCTAGATGTTACAATAAATAGTAAGACCCTTGTGGTGACTGGTATTATCTTATCTTTATTGGCAATGTCCTTGTAAATTATATAGGTAAATTACATCAAGGCCTTCAATAAATGACAAATAATCATAACATTTTAGTGATAAATTACCCATCGTATGGGTCTATTACTAAGTCATAGTCTATCTATAGAGTCAATACACTTTAAAATAACATAAGATACTAAGACATTTTAATTCTACTAATAATATTATAATTAGGTATTTAATGTTAACCATGTCCAACCTCATAACTCAACATATATTGTTAATTAAAGCATCTTAATGTCAATCAAATATGAAAAATACCTATAATCTCACGTAATATAGTTATATTAGCACCTAACAATTGTCACTACTTTACAAACCACTTAAAATTTAGGCCTTCACTTTTTCTTACGAATCTAACCATTAATGGCTTACTAGTGAACGTAAATGTGGCCAATTTCAGCCCATTGAATGTAAATTAGAGTCCATGATGTGATTAAAAGTGCTAAATTAGGTCACATTTCATGACATGTTGATCGTAAACCCTAATTTTATCACTTTAACATGTACAGTTCCCCTAACACCTAATTTCATGACATATACACATGTACAAACCTGTTACACTAAACCCCTAACCTTAAATCCTAATTTTATAACAAACACAACCCCTAAGTTCCCTGATTTGATCATAAATGCATAAATTCATGAATGTGGTTAGTGTTAATTTGTGAACTTGTCATTCACCTAGTTTCGTAAGGACCTATGATGGGATTTTGGGTAAAATTAGCTCATTTCATCTTACATATAGAGCCTTATTGCATCATTCATTAGTCTTATTGCTTCATAGTCTTATCAAGAGTCTTATTACATCATGTATTGGAGATTTATGCATCATATTGGGGATTTATGCATCATATTGGGGATTTATGCATCATATTGAGCCTTAATGCATCATATGATAGCCTTATTACATCATATTGGATATTTATTGCATCGTATGATAGTCTTATTACATCGTATGATAGTCTTATTACATCGCATGATAGCCTTATTGCATCATATGATAGTTTTATTGCAACATATTGAGCTTTATTGCATTATATGATAGCATTATTGCAACATTTGATAGTCTTATTGCATCATATTATAGTCTTATTGAGTCTTATTGCATCATATTATAGTATTATAGTGGAAAAATTGCATTGAATATGAGCCTTTTTGCTTGTTTTTGTATTATATGCCTATACTTCAAGGAACATGTATGTGTTATAGAAATGCGTACATGTTCCTTAAATTAAAAACAAACATTCACTTTCAACATCTATTTTTATCCCTAATTGAGGTTGGTGTCCCCACAGACAATCCCTACGTACTCTGCATACTTTTTTGGTTACATTTTATTTTGGACCCCAAATTTGAAGTACTTTCTTGGTTGCTTTTGTCAAAATGGGCTCCAATTCATGTTTAGGGAAGAGGAAGAAGTTAAAGAATAAAACATCAGAGTAATTAGAAGAGTTGAGAAAAAAAAAAGGTATGAATGCAAGTATTTCATTCCAAACAAGGTACAAACACTAGCCTTGATGAGCCAAATTTATATAATGAGGCAATTGACAATAATCAATTGAATAATGATGAAATTTACAATAATAAATTTAAATATGATTAAATTCACAATAATGAATTGAATTATGATGAAATTGACAATATAAAATTAGATAATATTGGAAATTCACATTCAAAGTTTAAAGTTTTTGATTTTGTTGATGAAGAGCCTATGCATGATACTTTACCCACAAACAATGAAGAAAATTTAATGGACTCAAATAATGATGAAATTAACAATGAAGAAAATTTTATGGCAACATATAATGAAGAAACAAATAATGAATAAAATTTCATGGAAACATATAATGATTTTGAAACACCCTCTGAATGGATTCCACCAATAACAACACCTCCAAGAATTATGCGTAGAAAAGTTAAGTACTTAATTGAAGTTAATAAAAATATTTTGAAACCAATGCATAACAAAATATCTAACTGCCATTCAAAAAGATTGGCTCAGTAAATTTGGGATAGTTTATTTCATAGATTGGAGTATGATAATCAAAGATGTCAATTATTTGTTTCATTAATGAAATTTGTTAAGATGAGACCTATAATGTACACATTAGGACAAGAACATCTAACATGGATAATGAAAATGATGAAATTATTGAAACTATATAAGATGCATATGATATTATAGGCTCGAAATAATGTAACAAAGATTGTAATGTTGCCCAACGTATAATGACAACTTGTGTAGTAAGTGCTGAAATAGAGAAAAAAAGATTAATTTTAAAAATAAGTCGAACACTTGATATAAATATAAAAACATTAATGAAAACAAATTCAAGACGTGAAAGACTTAATGAACCCAATATGAAAGAGCTCTAGTCATTCTCTGGTAGACTTCTACGAAAGGATAAGGCTATAGCCGATGCTTTGAAATACTTACTTGCACAATTTTGAAAAGATAATATAAGATTTTCACCCAATGCATAAGATGTAGTGAAAATAAGAGTTGGTTCTCATAATCGTGAACTGCATCCAAAACATTTATTGGATATGACTCAAACACAATTATACTCTAAGTTTTTGGAAAAACATCCACAAATTGCTATTAATCAAAGACTTTTTGACATGGCCAAACCTTTTTATGTAAAAATAAATCACACATGCACCACTTATTGTTATAAGCAACATGTTGAATTTTCAATGCACTATGATATTTTTTGCCATATTCATTATACGTTGCATACTAAAAATATTTTGTAGGACTGTGGCATAGAAGTTTTGCCAAAATCAGGTAGGGAATTTATTTCAAATATTTTTTGTAAAAGACTAGATAGATAGTTATTTTATAAGAAAGTATGTTTGGATGGAAATTTTAGCATTTGTGGTGGACTGTCAAAATTAAAAAAATGTATCTATGAGGAGTGTACAAGTGCAATTGGATAGAAATTAGTTGGTTTGAGAAAATAAAAATCTGACTTATCAAGTAAAAGATGGCAGAGAATCTAAAAGATGTGAGCTTGTTACTAAAGAGATACATGTTTCATAATTTATGGAGAAAATTATTTATGAGTATGCAAAGCACACACATAGGGATAAATGGTTGGATAAACATTTCAAGCTAAGCAAGGGCATATTCCTACTTGATTCTATTATTTCATTAGTTGAGTTTGATTAAAATTACACATTCAAACCACAAATAGAACTCTAATTAAAATATTATAACTCAACACAAATTGTCATATTCGTACATATAGCATTCATGTAAGTACTTGATAGTACAAAGGAAGATCAAAAAATATTAAAGAAGTACCATTTCTATATCATTTATGACTGATCACATTATAAAGAGTATGTGCAAGGTTGTTTTGAGAAGTTCTATGGACATTTGACTCAAAGGAACATTATTTTCAAATAGCGTTACATTTGGTCAGACAATCGCACATCACAATCCAAAAATGCATGGATGTTTTAGTAGTTGATAAGGATACATGTTACCATTGATGTAGAACATATTTGGAGTTTCACTGAGGCTAGACATGGAAAATTGGAGCATGATGGTGCTAGAGCATGTGTAAAAAGAGTCATTGTAAGGGAGGAGTTAAAATATGATAATGTTGTTGATTTGATTGACACAAAAACTATGGTTTATTGGGGTAATGACAACATATGTCATGGTGCTCAAACAAATTTTATTATTTGTAAACATTCTTTATTAATGGAAGAAAAAGACTTGATAAACTATGAGGATTGTATGAATCTAACAGGTTCAAGTGAGCTCCACTCATTTTGTAGCTCAAATATAGGTTCTTGGACTATTTATATGCGACAATTGGCATGCTTTTATTCTGCATGCATGGACTTTGTTTAGAATGAATGTGAGTCACAAGAGTGGGTGGATGACTGGAGCTCTAAACCTCTAATTCCAATCAACACATATCAGGTTCCACCATCATTGCAACTTATAAACATGACATCATCACATAACTTTGACCATATTTCTGATCTAATACAGCCAGGTAGAAGATTAATCTTTATGTATTATTTATTCTCGTAATATATCTTCATAATGTCATTAAAAATTGTTTTCTATGATGCAACCCATGTTTCTATAGTTATTGGAGATGAGGACAATGAAGACGGAATAAAGTACTACTTATGTCAGTGTGTAGATGGAAAGAAAAAATTGAATTCTCTAATCATAGATGGAAAAAGCATTGATTATCCCACTAGGTCTGTGATAATCACTAGAATTTTGCTTCAATGATATCTTATAAAAAAATTTAAATGTATGGTTGTTTAAAGACTTTGAAACTTACATGAAGATTATACACTATTCAAATTTGGATCTTGCAATGAATATTCAATTGTAAAAATATCATGGGAGGCCAAGAAACAAAAATCTATCGAAAGTTCATAAGTCAAACCATGAATCTATTCTTGATACTATCAATATTAGAGCAGATCCAAGTGGTTCATTGGATTGAAATGCACAGGTATGTTGAGTTGTAAAATGTAGATGTAATCAATTTTTTCATTGATAAATTTTGATACTATCTTTTTTTTGTAGCTTAGTGGTGCCAAATCAGCTTCCACCTTCATGTGGTTAGCACTGTTAGTAAAGAATTTCATATTCTTGAAGCTAAGAGAAGATTACTAAAAGTACTTGGCATTTTTGTGCTTCTAAACAATTTCTCATGATAAATTTATTTCTCCTTGTAGCCTTCCAAACACATTTATTGTCAGTGTTTCCATGCTCCAAACAGTAGTGAAAATGCACTTACGGGTGGAAGTGGGTGTCATGATCATTGGAGCACATGTAATTTTTATATATAGACATGCTTGAAGCAGTGGATTTGCACCTGCTGGTCCTAAAGGTAAAGTTGATAGTTAGAGGTCAACAAGTTATCTCTTCACTACTAAAAAGTTACATTTTAGGACCCTTTACTACAACTTCTACCATGAATTTCTCTTAGAGGTGATTCAAACTAGATTTGGGATGCAATTAGAATACTTTTCCACACACATGAGGGATCTTACGGTTCTTCCATAAAATTTACAATTTGGGTTTTATGCATGCCTAAAGTTAGGCTAAAAATCAACATATTTCTTGTATTGGGAAAGGCATTCTTGAGCCTAGAAAGGGAGGTGGGTATGTCGTTTGGGCCAGATGGGAGGCCAAGAACCTAGTCTTGGATGTTATTCACCCCTTTAGACATGTTGGTAATGCTAATTTTTAGCCAACAAGCACCAAAAATTAAGTTCTCAGATCATAGATTCAACTTTTATAACATTATTTGTCAGTGTTTTTATGCTCTAGAACAGTAGTGAAAATGCACATATGGGTGGAATTGGGTGTCAAAGTCATTAGAAAACATTTAATTTTCTTATTTATATGTGTTTGAAGTGGTGGATTTGCACTTTCTAGTCCTGGAGGCAAAGTTTCTAGTTGGAGGTCAACAGGTTGTCTATTCACTGCCAAAAAGTTGCATTTTAGGACCCTTTACTACAGCTTCTACCATGGATTGCTCTTAGAGGTGATTTAGACTAGATTTGGGGTGAAATTAGAGGGATTTCCCATGCACACAAGGGATCTTATGGTTCCTCCATATGAATTACAATTTTAGTTTTATGCATGCTTGAAGTTAGGCTAAAAATCAACATCTTTCTTATATTGGGAAGGGTGTTCTTGAGCCTGAAATGGGTGGTGGGTTTTTCATCTAGGCCAGATGAGACACCAAAAAACTAGTATTGGATGTTATCCTACCCTCTAAATGTGTTGGCAGTGCCAATTTTTAACCAACAAGCACCAAAAATTGAGTTTTCAGACCATAGCTTCAACTTTGACAACATTTGTTGTCAATGTTTATGTGCTCTAGAATAGTAGTGAAAATGCACCTATGAGTGGAATTAGGTGTCATTGTCATCGTAAAATGTGTAATTTTCCTATTTATATGTGCTTTAAGTATTTTATTTGTACATGCCAAACTCAGAGGCAAAGTTGGTAGTTATAGTCAACAAGTTGTCTCTTCACTACCAAAAATTTGCATTTTAGGACCCTTTACTGCAACTTCTACCACAGATTGCTCTTAGAGGTGATTTAGAATAGATTCAGGGTGAAATTAGAGGGATTTTTCATTCACTTCAGGGATCTTATATCTCCTCTATATGACTTACAATTTTGTTTTTATGTATGCCTAAAATTATGCTAAAAATCAGTATCTTTCTTGTATTGGGAAGGGTGTTCATAAGCCCAGAATGGGTGATGGGTTTGTCATCTAGGCTATATAGGACACCAAGAACCTAGTCCTAGATGTTATCCACCCCTCTAAACATATGTAAATTCCATTTTTCAACCAACATGAATAAAAAATTGAGTTCTCAGATCATAGCTTCAACTTTGACAACATTTATTCTTAGTGTTTTCGTGCTCTAAAACAGTAGTGAAAATCCACCTGCAGGTGGAATTGGGTGTCATAGTCATTGGAAAAGATATAATTTTCCTATTTATATGTATTTGAAGTGGTGTATTTTCACCTACTGATCTTGAAGGCAAAGTTTCTAGTTGGAGGTCAACAAATTGTCTCTTCACTGCCAAAAAGTTACATTTTAGGACCCGTTATTGTAACTTATACCATGGATTACTCTTAGAGGTGATTCAAACTAGATTTAGGGTAAAATTAGAGGCATTTTTCATGCACATAATATATATTATGTTTCCTCCATATGACTTAAAATTTTAGTTATATGCATGCCTAAAGTTAGGCTAAAAATCAACATCTTTCTTATATTGGGAAGGGCATTCTTGAGCCCAAAATGGGTGGTGGGTTTGTTGAACGAACCAAATGGGAGGCTAATAAAATGGCATTAGATGTTACCCACCCTTTTGGATGTTTTTTAAATGCTATTTTTCAGCCAAAAATCACCAAAAATTGAGTTCTTAGATTGTAGCTTCAGCTTTGATGACATTTATTATCAATGTTTCCATACTCTGGAATAGTAGTGAAAATGCACTTGTGAGTGGAATTGGGTGTTAATTTTGTTGGAACACATTTAATTTAACTATTTATATGTGTTTTAATTATTTTAATTTCACCCAACAGTCCCAGAGGCAAAGTTGCTAGTTGGAGGTCAACAAGTTGTCTCTTTACTGCCAAAAAGTTATATTTTAGGAGAGTAGAATAATGCATGGTAGTAAGTCTATGATGGCATGAAGATAAATAATAAATATAATTTGGAGTAGATTATCCCTTTAATCATTTGTAATAACTCTCATTTAAGTTTAATTGATGGTAGCTGATGGAAAATCTTACATCTTTGCACACAGGCAGGTTATGATATATAGATCTATGAACCTATGCTTGGACAATGATCAAGCATATTACAAGAAAATCCTAATAAAGGACATAGTGTGGAGTTTTTAAGTAAATGAAATTCTATACTCTTAGATAAATAAACCATTGTTTGAAACCCTAAGGTAACAATGTCAACTTTCAGATATTGTACAGGCAACATTGTAAAGACCATAGCAACTGGGTTACAAAGAAAATGAGAATGGCACGCGAAAGGAAGGGAGAACCCCAGAAATAGGAACCCAAGAGCTGTGATGAATGGAAAGAGAAACAAGAAGTCTGGAGAATTCTGCAGAAAGGAAAAGTTGCGAGCTATATGGAAAGACTCCATGGGTCAAAACCGCATATCACTACAGCTTTTTTCAAAAATTGGACTGGTGAAAGGGTCACCCTGCATGGTATCACAGTGAACTTAACAGAGGATTTTATCGCTGAGGTTACAGGGTTGCCTACAGATGGACTTAAATTCTCCAAGCAGACAAGCATTTCGAATGAGGCCTTTTGTAAGTTCCCCAAAACGGATGAGGAAGAGCAGAAGTTGGTCAAGAACGGGGATTTCTATGAATTGGATCAGATTAAAAGGATATGGAGGGATGTCTTAAGCTGCATAAGGGAGTACTTCATCCTGGACGGAAGAAGTAAGTGAGTGCACAAATTCCACTTTGTCTTCCTTAACCATTTCAGGCACAAGGTAAGTTTGTCTTTTCCCTTTTATCTTCACTTCTCCTTGGTCCAAAGTTTATATGCTCATAGGAAAAAGGAAACACGCCCTATCCTACATGAGGGCCTTATTCTGCTAATCGAAGGCTATTGCAAGCATAATGCAATGGTAAAGCACCCCATATAGGGGAAAACCAAGGAGTTAGGGAACAGAAAGAGTGAAAGTGTAAATGGGAAAGGCAAAATCAAGCTCCCTAGTGCTAAAAAGCAGAATGTAGAAGAAGATACAGAACGGGAGAGAATTGAAAAACCCAGGGAGGAAAACTTTGAGGAAGAAGAAGGTACTGAAAGCTGGGATACAAACTCTAATGAGGATGAAGAATGTCCTGAGAAGAATGAAAAAGATGATGTCAACACAGAGGAGGATTCTACAAACAAAACTGAAGATACGGAGGAAAATTAGAAAGTGTCGGAGGATGAATTTGTCCAGGATGGCCCTGTTGAGGACCCAGCTTCAAAGAACGAAAAGGAAACTACAGGTCAGGATGATAATCAAGATATGGATATGGGAATTCAAACTGGAATTAAAGAGCAGGAACAAAAGGGTCGAGAGGATATCTTTGAAGAAGCCAAGAACAGTCCCAATAAAAATTCTGAGGAATGGAGAGGGAAAAAATAGAATGATGAAACACACACACCAATGACTTGGGTTAATTGCAAAGCAGAGGCATCTTCCCAATTTGATTCTTGGACGTGTAGGGAGATTATGGATCTCAAAAGGAAAATGGAAACTATGGAAGATACCTTGAAAGTTGTATGGAACAAAACTAACAATATGGAAAATCAGATAAGAGAGATCCCAGGCAAGCTCAAAGCCTATGAGAATAACCTCCAAGAACATATTAAGGACAACAGAACGAAAATGGAGGAAGTTACATCCAATATTTGTGCTGTTGCTATCAATATTGGAAAAAGAGCCAATGAGGAAACCAAAGCCTTGGAGGGACCTAGCAAAAGGATGAGACAAAGTTCAAGAAAGAAGGTTACACAAAAAGGAGCCATGTTGGCGGCAACCACTACCCAGGATACTGTTATGAAAGGAAAAGAAACTATGAAAATGATATTGGAATTGGATGAATAATCTGGTTCCTCTTGTTGGTTATGAAACTGGTCCTGTTCTTTATTTTCTTTTTGTAATCCTTTGCCTTTGGTGTAACCAGATCTCTGTTAAATCTGGGTTTTGATCGGTAGTCTTTCTGATGGTTTTAAGTCCATTTAAAACCTATTTTTGCTACTTCCTTGTTGTATTTTTTTAGGCTTTGCCTATGGTTTTTGATGATCTTTCTTTCTTTCCTTGTACTAGGGTTTCGGGGCCCCTTCAAAACCTGCTTTTTCCATAATCTAAAACATTGTGACAATAAACATGTCATTCCATGAATAGAAGGAATTAAGACTTGATAAATGGAATTTAAGAGTATTGAAAGGTGTACTTAGAGTGATATAACCTAAATAATGAATTATATTATTTTAAATACTGATGTAAATAAAATACACAATAATTTAGTATCACCCTTGTTGTACACAGTCAATTCTGGCCCATAATCAATTGAGAAATTGATGCTTTAAGCCTATAACGGATCAAAGAAGGGTTCTATCCTATTTTATGAGGTAGAGGATATTATGAAATAAATTTAGGTGATTATTTGAGCCTTTGAAACATTTTATCATTCAAGATATAGAATTTAAAGTGCTCAAATGGTCTATAGGGCCTAGAAACCCTAGAACTAGGGTTTAGGAGAGTTTGAGAGATGTAACCATAAAAAAAGGTCCAAATTTTGTAATATTTCATAATTATATGTTTTCTAACTAATGAAAGTGTTTTGGGAATGGCAATGTATAGATAGGTACAATTTTGAGGACTATAGGGTTAAAATAGGCCTAGTTTGGGGGTTTATATCAAAGCAAGTGATAACCAAGAGAAGAGTAAAGAGTTGTAACTTTGTGAGGAGTTAAAGGGTGATAGAGGGTGATCTAAAGTGTTCTTACATCTTCAATGAAGGACACAGGTTAACCAAATAAAAGGAAAAATAGTCAAAATAGGGCTACAAGCCTAGACAGAGTCTTGTGACTTTGAGATGCAGCAAAAATGGAACAGAGTGTTTGGTCACTTGAGAAGGGTTTATACAAGTACATCATGATCACTTAATACCATAAATGTAATGAATTTTATTCTTAGCAACTTAAACCAAGGAATGGTTGTAGATACCTAATGGGCTACATAGTGTGAAGGATAGTGAACACACAAGGAGAAGTATTGAAAGGTGAAGTAGGTTTGGAAAATTGAAATAGGTTTGGGTAGGAATTTTTTTACCATTTAATACCATTCAAACGTTATGATTTTACTCTTGAAACATAAAGTGAGATTTGGTCCTTAGAACCCAAGGGGTTCTGCCTAGTCAAAACTAGTGAAGAGACTACAAGAAAGTTTGTCAATAAAATAATGTAAGGAGGCATATAATGATTAAAAATTATAATGAAGTATTATAACACCATCAGGGAAATTGTCTCTATATATTCAACAAACAATTACATGTGTCAAGTGACTAATAAGCCCAAGAATCAAAGACCAATTTTGAATTAGTAAGGGAATCTTAAAGATAAAGTCATAAAGTACATTGAAACCAATTAGAATGATGATTTATATACTTCTCCTTAATTATCCACATCAAAAACCAAGTCAAAATAGGATGATGACTCATTTTTGAAATTTGACCAAGTAGTCAACTTTATGTCAAATCACGGTCAACATTGGAGCCTACCTTAGAGAAATTAGTCAGGTTGGGGCATCTACAGGTTGAATCAAAGCACAAAATTTGGTAAAAAAGGTATAAATGACCTAAAAAATATACCATACCATAATAAATATTCTATAAAGAATGAAATTTCCCACTATTTTGACATCATCCTCTTATAGTTAAGAAGGCAGTCGTTGGAGATTTTTGAAAGTTCTATCAATTATGGATGCCAAGAAGCATTTTAGGACTTGGAGAGATCTTAAAATAATATAATATGATGTTTAAAACCTATATTTTCCTATATAAGTGATCACATTTAGTGTTTTCATGAAAAAATATGAATAAATACAAGTTTTGGCATGAAGGAAGCATGCAAACAGCTCAAGGTAAATTACGGTAAAAAGGGTCTACAAGACAAAGTACATATCCAAATGAATTAAAAATTGGTAAGATTTGTATTAATGACCTAATATATCCATATATCATCTTTGGAATGTCATATGTAAATTTTAAGTGCTCATTGTTTTGCCACAGTCCCCTTCATGTCTCATAATGGTCATTATTCATGTAGGCATATTTTTTGGAGTTTTAAGGTGTGTTTGAGGGTTTAAAGATTATATAAGTATTTAAGAAATATTTTAATATTTTTTTAAACCTCTTAAACACCTTTAAAGGGTGTTCACACTCCAAACTTCATGCAATCCCCACAGGCAAGCTTAAATCCTGACAAACAGTCTCAAAGGCATAAAGGCAAAGTTAGTTTTTTGATCATTGGAAAGGTGTTATGAGATGTTTTAGATGTCATGAGGATTTTTTAAATAAAATAATATCATTTGGAAGGTAAAATTGGTCCTTTGGAGAGTATGTATAGAGCATGGGAAACCCTAGATTAGCAAGCTTCAGGCATTTCCAAGAGATTTAACCATGGGAATTTAATGAAACTTTGTAATATTTCTCCCCAATACATCTAAAAGGTGAATCAAAAGTTTTAAACCTGATATTGTATGTTTGTATATATATTCTAGGACTGAGGGTTTGGAATAGGGCTAATTAGGCCTAAATGAGGGTAAGCTAATGAAGCAAGTGATATTTAGAGGTGTAGTTGGGCTATGAAATTTGATAAAGATATGGAAAAGGATAGAGTATACCTATAAATTCCCTTATAATCTCTTAAACAATCATAACTTTTCTGTACAAGGCAAAATATAGTAAAATAGGCTACAAGCCTTGAGAGAGCATTGTGTCCATAAGGTGTGGAATGAGAGTATTATATTGTTTGAGTACTTAAAGGGGGTTATAATAGGTATGTTATGATCATCTAAGACCATATATGACAATAGGTTGAGCTCTTGAAACATAGACCAATATTTGGTCTTTGAGACCCAAAGAAGGTGCCTAGGAAGAAACTAGAAAGAGATTGAGAGGAAGTTTGTGAATGAGACATGAATGGAATGAGGTAAAGGATGTATGGATAAAGGTCAATTCAATCAAGGAGGTTATAATAAGAGTACAAGGAATAAGTACTAGGTTTAAGAAGCTAAATTAAGCCTAAAGAGTCAAAAGAAGAGCTATCTTGTGAAAGAAGATTCAAATCAAACCATAGCAAGTGAATGTCATCAGTTGGGTTTAGAACTAGCTAATTATGTTTTTATAAAATTATCCTCCATATATATGCATCAACATACAAACTTAATTCAAATGCAATCACTGATATCATTTATTTCTTATAAGGGTCTGATTTGTAACATTATCCTAACAAGTTATTCTCAATCTCATAACATTTGTAATCCTTAAGAATACTTCAAAAGCAATAATTTATAATACTCTAAACATAAGTGATTCAAACAATATTTACTTCATTGGTTTCCTTAAATATTACTGTATAAAATAAGAATGCGATCTATGAATGCCATATATAGGCATATAATGTCAATAATACATACATTGCCATATAGGCATACAAAAAATTACATCATGTCTAACAACATAGTATCTGATGTTAGGTGAATACATCATATATGCATGTACAATGCCAAAAATGCATACATTTCCATATAGGCATATAAAAAAATACATCATCTACAACATCTTAATCATCAAATAATCTCCCTCTCTTTGCCTTCTTCGAAGAAGACTCTCCTTGGGATGCCCTGCTTGTAGATGGAGATATCTCGAATGCCTTGGATTGCTCCAAGGTTAGACTACGGGTACTACATTCATATCTCACTGGCATCTAAACCTATTCAAATACAAAAAATATTATAAAATTAACATTTATACATGAAACCAAGTTAAGAAACTCATGTTTTAAACTATAATAAAAAAAATTATTTAAACATGCACTTATCACAATCTCATGGTCCTACTCAATTTGTTTTTGATGCTCGAATGGGTCAGTGCTAAGTTCAGGGGCATGAACAAGTGTGTCAAATGATGAAGAAACATGAGGATCTATTTTAGTATTCATCTAAATCAGACTATCAAATGTCATATGATAGCCCTATATACACAATACATTCATGCATATAAGTTATATTTTCTAAATTATATAGTAAAATTATTAAAATAAAAGTAATAAATTACAATTTAAAATTACAAGTGGATATGCATACCTTAATGAGTGCTTGTGTAGATGACACTGTAGCAGAAATGCTTGAGTCTGACTCGACTCACAAGGATGAAGGAGTGTTTACCCTAGTCATCAGCTAAACAAATAACACAATAATTAATAACTTGGGAAATTCATTAATTAAACAAGTTGCTAGCAAACTTAGTCTCGCATAAGATATGAAAAAATCTAATGAGGTCATAAGAAGCATAAATGTGATAAGTGGATATGTGCAACATGTGACTTATAACACGACACTGAAGGCAAGAAATGTCAGTTTCATGAGGGAGAATGACAAGACAATGAGGGAGGATTTTTAGTGAATTTTGTGAAATTGATTCATTGAATGTAAGTTAGGTGTTGAAACATCCTTGATATGTACCTATATACACTAGTTTGGATGCTTGTATAGCTTTACTGAGGTGTATTTTGTATTTTGACCTGATTACTTGGTCATTAGGCCTAATTGTCTTAAGGAAATTACTTGGTATAGTTGAGGATAGTCTTATGAGTATTGGTGTGATCAAAAATCCCTTAGAAATAGTCATTGTGATAAGACAAGTAACCTGTATAGGTGTTTATTGAGAAGTTTATAAACTAAGTTTTAATTAGGTTAAGATACCTAGAGTGAGAGGTTGCTTTTATGGGGGACATTTATACTTGAGGATTTTAAGAGTGTCTAGAACCTTATAAAATAGGTCTCATCAAAAACTAAAGAAACATATAGAAAATAGAACTAAATATTTTAGAGATAAGAGTGAGTGGACAGTCTTCTTTACATGTGCATGATTTTGGTTTCCCTATAGGTGACATTAGGTTGACTATCTATCTTTAGATTTCCCTCAATTCTTACAAGGGAAGGTATATATGTATTTAGTGCAAGTAGGTTGAGGTCAATAAAGGGTGTTATAGTCTTGTCAACACTCAATATTCATTTTAGGGGGACTTTCTTGATGAAAGGTGTTATAGTCTTATAGATTCAGCATGTCACTCGAGTGATGAAAATGCATGTATATATAGGACCTCCCCCCCAACTAGATATAGTATGTCTTTGGTCCCCCTAAGTAGGTGGTGGGAACAAACTACTCAACCCCATCTATCTATATGGGGTTGAGGTCCCCTATTTGCATATGGTCACAAGGCCTATGCCATATACATATAGGCTATAGTTTATATTTGACGCTCTCTTAATAAACCAATGGGATCTAATGGATACTCTCCAAATAAACCAATGGAATTGACTAGGTATAATGGGATCAAGAGGCTATGCCATCGAAATTTATAATCCCATAGATAGAGATGAAATTATTATACTCAGATGGAATCAAGATGGGAATTACATTGCTAGCTATGACCATTTTGGATATCGATCATAGAGATTGAACCCCTATATGTGATTAGGATAACAAGGAATCAATTGCCTGGCTATAAGGCCAATATTTAAAAGAAAGGAGTGGTGTGCATATTGATGAAGACATGATATAATCGATTTGGAAATTGATATAAATATATTGTACCAAATAATTTTTATCAAATGAATTATATATATACATCCAATCCTACTGATTGGGATTGACCTACTATGGGAACTACATATAATGGGATATCAAGAAAGTGTTCAAATAGCTATTTTGGTTATTAAATACATAGTTGAGATAGAGGATGAGTTTCTAACAAGTTATGCCAATCCATATTAATACATCAAACAATAAAAATTCCAACAAAATTATATTAGGTATTTTATATTTTCTTACACAAAATCTACCAATGATGCAATTAACGTGTATGAATGTACATATAGAGTATATAAGATTCACTTGAAATTTTACCTCTATAAATGTATATGGTGTCGTACTAACATGGATAGATGTAGTAGGGGTTGGCCCACTACCTAGTTGTGATGTTGAAGGCAACGTCTCCTCCTAAAACACAAAAAACATACAAATATATTAATCAATTTAAACATGTAAATTAATTTTTACCTTTTTAATTTGCAAACATAACTTAAAAAGTTAACATTAAATTTATATAAAATATACTTGCATGTGTGTAGAGACTCCCAACATATCCAAACCAAATCTGTATGCCATTAACTCATCAGTAAAGACCATATCCTCCAATCCCCCTAAAGTGCCACTGTCATCATCTAAAGGTCCAATGCATATAGCACCATAACATCTTCATGGGTGGATTTGGGTATGGCCACTAGCTGGAGTATCTCAAGCATATGTCTATGAAAGTCTACTCATATGATAAACGAGTGTATCAATAAGTGTACTAAGTACATGCAAAGTGTCTATCTCAATAACCTCTATCATCATAGAGGGAATCTTTAGATGAAGTGGATTTTAGGTATGGATCCTTAGAGGCTAATTAGGTGCATGACATGCACCTAGCCAATCTTACACGAAACCTTTCCCTTGGCCTTGAAACTCACCATAGTCAAAGTAGTTTGGAATTTGATTGATGACAAACTCGCAATAGAGTTTCCTCAAAAATTACAAAGGTACCCCATGGTTATTACAAGGGGGATAGTCAAACACCATCCACCATCACTTCCAAAAATTATCTTTAATCAAATTGTGTTCGCATTGGTGGATTGGGAAATGTTTGGTTGTTATGGGAAATGGGACATTGGTGGTCGAGTCGATAAATAAGGCACAAATTTGATCTTTTATTACATTTTTCTTCTTCACCTTAGATGTTGATACTTTTTTCAGCATATTAAACCCTACAACTATCCCTATATGACCTCTATCTATCAATTTGACTCATTATCGAGTCAACTTGACCTAATACTAACTCTAGGATATTAGCCAAATAGGTGCAGTGGGTGTTCATGGAAGTGGGCTCCCCCATTATCTTAATTATCTACTCAATTTCAATTTTGTTCTCCATTATGTGAGTAACTATATCCTCTTGACTTCCTAGGGGATCTAGTGGAACTATAAGAGGGTTAAGCAGAGCATGCCGATTTGTTGAAGAAAAATTAAAAATCAAACTATGCAATTTACATTCACAAAAAATTCAAAAAATTTGATTTAATTGACAAAAAACCTACCTCTTATTCATGGTGGCATTGTCAATCTTGTGAATGCAAGCCAAAAGGAAGATCTACAAGCCAAAATGTAAGATGGATATCAAAAGGAAGATTTACAAGCCAAACGCGACCACAAAGCACCAAAACATGAATGGAAAGTAGGAAAAAATGAGAGGAGTCAAGGGTTTTTTCTATTTTGTAGTTTTAGAAATGCATACGTGTTATGTTTATTTATAGGAATGTGTACACATTATTATAAATAAAAATAATGCGTATGCATTATTATTATAATGTGTACACATTATGGATCAAGTATCCCAAGCCATAACACATACGCGTAGTGGGTTATGTCCATGAAATTGTCCCCTAAATCTATGCATATACCCAGAAACCAAAGAGCCTGACAAAAAACATACTTGATATTAACACCACCATCAAAGCTATATATGGTGACATTCTCCTTCACCCATTTCTTTTTAGCCTTATAGTTGTTGCACATTTCCTATAACATGTTGTTAAGAATGACCACCATGACCTTAATATCAGTCCCTGCAAGATCCTTGAGAATGTTGTCATCTACATCAAATAACTTCACCTTATTTATCACATTATCTTTCAACATCTGCACAATAATTTCATGAGGCAATTGATATGAAGCAATAGTTCCCCAGTTAGCACCCACTCTTTCCACTATGCATCCCATCATTGTAGGCGTCCTAACACAAATCCATAGGAAAATCCAAGCTCATCGCATTGAAATTTTCTTTTGTCTCCCCTTTCTACCATGCACTAACACGCCCCTCGTGTCTAATGCCAGATCCAGAGGCATGAAAATAATTTTCAAATTTCAAGCAAGTCAACCTATAGTCAACCACCAAAGTTTCATCATGCTTATCCTTTTTTATTTTGGGTTTCAAAACCATTGAATCAGATTACAACTTGTCATTTTGATATTTTCTTTTTACATCTGCTCTTCCCGTGAGAAAGCCCATGGACTTCTCTACCCCCAAACACAATTTGCATTTCAAAGTCTAGACTTCTAGTGGAAATACTAGATCTATTTTGCATCTGCTTTATGACCTTTGAACCTTTGATAAACTTTGGAATGTGTTTTAAAATTTCAAATGCATTCAATGCATTGACTTCCATTGAGCTATCTCTTTGTAACCATGTGCCTCCCCCTCCACGTTAGTCATGAAAAGCTAATTTATCTTGTTTGTCTTTTCCTCCACGTAAGCTTGGCCATCATGGCGTGGGCTCAATCATTTAACTATTTCCAACATGGTAGACAATAGGTACTCTAGCTGTAATGTAACTCTTGTTATGTTTATCTTAGCATGGTTTTATGAAGGGCAATCCATAATTTTACTAGTAGGTGTTTTACAAACTCTTTTATAATTATATGATATTATGAGAAAAATGAAATGTTAGATTTTGTTATATATTTTGAGGAATTTTTTAATTAAAAATATTATCAATGAAATTATATTACATATAAATTGATATTTATTAAGAAGCTTCCCAAACAAATAGTAGTACCTCTTTAAAACTTCTTGTTCTTTAATAAAGCAATTGCTCAATGTTTTTAAAATAAATAACCACTTCTATATTTTAATAAAATATTTTAATTTTTTTAAAATAATAACTATTTTTATATTTTTAAACAATATTTTAAATATTTCATAAATACATATTTATATATTTGATAGAGTTGGTTGCACTATAAAAATAGCAGCCATTCTTCTCCATAAAACTAATCTTAAAAGCATTTTGAAATATTTTAGCCCAAGTACAACATAAATGTTTGAGAAGCATCTTATTTCTTTTAAATTGGAAAATAGATATTGACAATGGGTCCACATTTTTTATTTATAAAATAATCAGAGCAAAATTTATGTTTATGGAAAAAAGTCTTAAATCAACAGAGAGAGTATATACATCTACAATACAACCATTAATAATGTTGTGTAAATCACATCATATCTATTCATAAACATTACAAATAAATCTAATAAGACCTTAAATTGTAACATGAGATTTAATTTTATAATTATTTTTCTATTATAATAAATGACAAAAGAGGGTATAAGAGAATATTTGATTTCAAGCAAATTTGGAACAAACATCATAATTAGATGGCGTAGAACAGGTCCATGTAGTGAGGAGAAGCAAACCCAAAAATATAAAAGCAAACAGTGATTTTCCTTTAAAATGTGTAAACATTTTTAGAAGAGTAAGGTTGTTCTTAAAACTATGAGACTAACCCTAGTAAACAATGGATTTACAAAATTAACTAGATGATTTTATTTTTAGGTCTAGGGCTCTAAAAACCTTTGAAACTATATGTGGATATGTTAGAAAATGATATCCTTCCTCAAAACCATAACAAGGAAACTAATCCTACAAATTAATGAATAAAAATAGTTGCTTTGGGGCCTATGTTCAAAATTAGTAGAGATTTAAGTAAGCTATTATGAAGGCCCTCAGCATATAACAATGTCACAAACAACAAACCAAGTATAATGCATGCTAGAGAGGTAGTCCAATGATGACATAGTGTCTAATTTATGTCTTGTTACACTAGAATTAACACTTGATGGAGTAATAAATGATTCATATTTCCGCAGATTCTCAAATCTCTATTCTAACTACTTGAAATGGTTGTAATGAGAAATGTATGGTATATCTCTAGCATGTCTTGTATAACTCCTAAAAGCACTAATGTACAAGTGTATTTATAGACATATTGAATTCAAATTAAGACCCTCTTGACACACAAGCTAATCCTAGACAAAAAAAACTAACAAATTAGGACCACAAAACACAAGGGAAATCAAATGAATTCAACAACCAACTTTTCAAAAACTATCTAGAAATTTACATTGTGCAGACCTAGGGGACAACAAAAAAACACAAGGAAGAAAGGGTGAAGAGAGATAGAGTACAAGGGTCAGGTGGGGCATGTGTGATAAAATGTCCAATAATCTTGACAAACACACCAATAAGATCCTAATATGGACTAATAAACTATAAACACATAAGTAATCTATAATATTAAAAATTTACAACTAATAAATACCCTTGGAAAAAAATTATGTGTCTAATTAATTCCCTTAGCCCTACTTGATGTGTGTATGTGCATATATATCAAACTAAAACAAGTAGGGGTTGGATACAAAATATGGAAATAACTCCAATGCACCTGAAAAATCAATAAAGGATATTTACATGTGGATAAGTGTCCAATCAATAAATAATCTATTAAAACCTAGAAAAGACAAACTGGAAACAATACACTCTATTTTTTATCTATGTATCTATGTTAAAGATATGTGTATCCCCTTAGAGAATCTTGTGCATCGAAGCATGTACATTGGTCAATAATGAATAATAAATAATGTTATAAATTTATGAAGTACCAAAATCCATGTAACAATTTAATCATATTAGTGCATAATCATGGCATGTCATGGAGTCAAATAAACCAAACCACCTTATAAATATAAGTCCCATAGCCATGGGAAATGAAGTGAAGTACAATTTATGTGTTGGGACTTCAATTCCCAATATTATAGATAACTCTATTTTCACTAACATAAATAATAATCATAATTCTAAAATAAATAATATAGAACATGACTTCCCCCTCTGGGTTTGAGAGGAGTGAAAATGGTGATCATCAAATTTCAAGAAAAGAAACTTAAAAGATTTCTCTTAGAGAGATAAAATAAAACATTAGGAATCATAGGAAAACAAATAATAATTGTGACATAAACAAAGGTCGTATAGTGGCTAGTCCTTCCCACTACCTTGAATAACATATTGCATTTTATATTTATGTCATTGAAAGTAGTGAGCTTTTAGCATGAAAAAAGGGAAAATATTTTTTTTAATAGTAAGCATGAGGAAACATAAAAAATAGTTTCATTTGTTGAAAAATATAGAACTTTGTAAAAACAAAGTAATGGTAGCATAGCTTGTATATAATATAAATAGATGTCATTGACTTCTGTATATACATTGTAATCAATAGGAAAATATAGGATAAGTTTGATAAATAAGTACTATTAAATGTCTTGAAATGTAATCCAAATTCCAAAAGATATTAACATTTGTATATACATTGGTAATAAGAGAAAGAAATTATGGGACTCTAGGATAAGAGTGTTCCATAAATAAAAGAAATGTGCAATATAAGACAATGAATAAAAATTAATTAGAAGTGTATTTTTTAAATCTGAAAAAAAAAAATTAATAGTAGATAACTAGAAATCTAAAATCAGAACAAATGAGGGTGGAATTTGTTTAATTGTATTTTAATACAATAATATCCACTACCCAAAATTTAACTAAAATAACAACCAACCGTATCCAATCACTGTAACCTTCCACATTTACAAGCTCAGAATGTTGAACATGGGATTCTATATCTAAGATCTTAATCAATTGAAAGTTACGCACTGCAAGACTTAGAATCAATAATTTTGTGTGGCTCTACACTACAACTCATACTCGATTTTAATTTTATGATAGATACGATGATATGAAAAATCCAAGCAATTTTCCCATCTACTAGTACTTCTACAGTGATCTAACAGGAATGATTTTGTTGTTGTCTACTTGGCTTTGGTCTAGGCATGCACCATTGTGAAGGTCTAGGTTCAAAACTTGTCAAGAAGGTAACTAATATACCATTTAGATTGATCTAATTTTAGTGGCTAGTTACAATGGGCTCTTTTAGATTGAGGCTTTGGTCTGTAAAATCATCAATCCATGCAAATGGCATAAAAATAGGAGAAACAAAGGACTTTTACAGATAAAATAAGACTAGCAAGAAATACTAACAAATTAATATTGGAAACAATGTAATGACTGGAAATGAGAGTTTTATCAATAAACAAATTTATATATTCCAATATTTAGTTGTATGTTTTGAAACTGGTAGATATTTTTCCTTCCTCTATCTCACTGTACATGCAGGGAGTTTTCCCCTTTTATTATAAAACCTAGATTACTTTGAAGGTTGTTGGCTTTTTGTTAGTTGTAATTATTCCATACTTAATAACAATTTTTATTTTTTTTTAAATAATGTCATATTTAGATGATCGATATGTTTCGGATCAACCTCTATAATTCATCATCAGGGAAAATAACTATGTTAGAATAACAGAACCAAGATTTTTTTATTCCATATCTTTTCATTACAACTATTTTTTTACCAAAGTTAAAATGTTTTAGCATCTTAATTTCCACATCTATGTTTGATGGTAAAATGATGTATTTCGACAACTCGTTAATGTCTTCACTTGTGGACAACCTTACTCCTTCCATATATATATATATATCTGTAGTATAGGCTCTAAAAGTTTTATAATGTATAAATTGTTGATAGTTATATTTTTTAACGATATGTTATGTTTATCACATTAAATACTATATATTATTACTCTAATGATGGATGATGAGTTGTCCAATTTTAACGATATTTTATAATTTTTATATTAAATACATTTAAAATTATATTAAATTGAAAAGAATATTCTCTACTAAAATTTTAGGAATATATTATTATTTATGTATTACATCTTAACAAAACTTTATAAATATTATCTTAATATATATTTTAAATAATTTAATATAAAAATATTAATAATTGATAAATGATTCCTATTAATTTCTAACTAGAGAGGGATTATCTTAATATATAAGTTTGAAACATTATCAAGGTTAACTTTGACGTTCACGTGACCATCAACTGATGTCTATGTAATTGTCAAATTTAATCTCGTCAACTTGACACATGTCATTTCTTTGAGATTCCTTGATCTTGCAAACATAAGCAAAAAAAATGACTTGGCATAATACTTTGGGAAATATGTATAAAGGACCTTACATGAATATTCTAGCCTAAGGTCTTAGAATTAGTAAAATACGATTTAGACCTAGGCTAAGAATATATAAAAGAGATCCTACGTTTAATCTCAATGATCTAGCATAGAAAAATATGATTGGGACCCTTGGCTAAAATCTTAAATCAAGCTCAAGACATAATGAAAATGTTCTCTAAGCAAGGGTTCCACTTGGCAATATGGTATTTGTTTCAGGGCAATTATTGTGAGAGAATTGTTATCGATTTTCTATTGTTATGACCCTGATTTCATCAGACAAAATGTTTGAGACACAAAGTCTGAATTATTTTCATCAAGGAAATTATTTTGGACAAAATGTCCACAATAATTCTCCCCAAGACTCAATTCTCTCGGATAAAATGTATGAAGGAAAGCTTCAAGGGATGATCTCAAAAGGGCCAAAGGGCATGATGTTTTAAACAAAATGTCTGAAGGAAGGGGTCAAAGGGAGAAATATCTCAAACAAAATGTTTGAAATAATTGGCCAAAGGATAAAGGCTTGGGATAAAAGTCCTAAAATGTTGGTGTGAAGGGCAAAAGGGCCCAAGACAAAAATCCTGAAGTGCAAGTCTTGGAGGGGAAAGGGCCCAAGACAAAGTCCTGAAGGGTAAGTGGCCACTTTAAAAAGGGTTGAAGGGTCATTTTCAAAATGTCTAAAGGGTCAGTTTAGAAAGTTTGAAGGGCATGTGCCCTTGGGGGAATTATTTTGGATCTTTTGCATCAAACAAAATATCTAAGACACAAAATCCAAAGGAATTGGCCAGGGATAAATAGTTCAAAAGAATAGGTCAAAGGGTGAAAGGCTTGGGACAAAAGTATATGGTAGTTCCCTAAGCCTTGTTGGAACTACCATATCATAGAGGCTCCTATAATAACTAGCCTCATATTTGGCCTAAATGATGTCATCCTTGGCATGATCCATATCTACTAATGCCCTAAATAGCCCCTGCTAGACAACAAACTATCTAACCATGTCTCGTTCTACATGAATCCTCTGAACAATTTCCCTAGCCCTATCTCTCTTGTTGATCATTAGGGCTAACTCTCATCCTTCAATGTTATATGTCCTTGTATGGTGGTCATCTAGGCCACCTACCCACTCAAGGCTACAATATTAGTGTCCCTCTCGATAATTAAACCTCATAGCCTCATAGTCTCTTCTTGTTTTATGGCTAGCTACTTCTATCACTCAGTGACATCTCCCTCTAATCTAGATATCTCAGTAACCTGGGATGAAATATATTGGCCTAACCTATTTATAGTTGTTTGGGCCTCCTCTAAAATCCTTGGCTGGGATGGCCCTACCTAGAAAAAATTTATCCTCTATCCTACCCTGACCTTCCTACAATAGCAAGGGTCGCCTGAGTTTCCTACCTGTCAATATCCTCCCCATCTACCTTTGGACTAGGGCCATATCCCATGTTAATATCCCACTTATGAGATCTCCCACTAATATTTTTTTCCACTTCTACTACTGTTATTGCTCTTTATCATTTCTAGACCCCTTTGAACTAGAATCTATGATCATAATCATGGCATACTATAAAGTCATGTGTTATATTGGAACTTTCCATAAAGGTACCTATTGTATGGGAACTTGTCATAATGGTACCTATATGGAAATGGCTATCAGCACTAGTCTCACCCATATCCCTATACTTATTGAGGGGCTAGCCTCACTTGTTTATGTCGTCTCTAATGTGGCCTCAACTACTCACCTCTTGGAGGCCTTGGCCTAGTAATCCATATAGGTATTAGTTATTCCCACCATGTTATATAATCCCTAGTGACCCATACATCATCCATGCCACACTCATACCCCTATGGAATCGTCTATACTATCAAAATATATCCATTATTTTTGTTCTTAGAATAGGATGCCCATACTCACTAATATTTTGTGTGACGTGCACAAAATAGTGGGGTCCCTCAAGCACATCATATTGCCTTCCTAACATCCATCACACATGATCAGGCCTATACCACTCAATGACATAATTGTGATTCCCTATAATGTAGCATGTGGTTTTCATGTATTGAGTCACCACTACATCATTAAGGCATACAAGGTGAATATGCATAAATGTCCACCAGATGAAGTTCCCATCCACCATCTCATTGATGGCCCACGTATATTAATATATGTCTCCTTTATGACCCCGTTGGCCCCCTTATATCACATACCACCCATATAATAGTGGATGCTCTAGCTACCACTATTGTTGATCACCCACAAGCCGCTCTATAGTAATATATTCCTAGGCCCAGATTGAGAGTAGTGTACAAGGACTAATGATCATCCCTCATTTATATGCCATCAGATGTAGGTCCTTATAAAGATAGGCCAATACTATTCGGCCTCAATAAAATAGGGTATTAGAGTCCACCATGTCTCGAATAATACCAATCAAGACAATATGAAAATAGAGGTTGATCTTGTCGGGTAGCAATATGTCATTGATAATAGCCATCATAATCACTATCTTCCAATCAACCAAGGGTTTTTCTCTATATGTTAGCAAGTCCAGTTCCTTCAATGATTCAATTTCAACCACACCATCAGTAACACCAATAAAGACCTCTAACTTATGACTAGTTATACTTATTACATCTAATGATTCATATGGCATCAGAAAGGAATTTAAAAGTATACACTAGACATCCTCTAGTCACCATTGTCTCTTTAGTGTGAAGGTGGAATGTATTATTCTTTTAATTCTGATACTCATTTAACACTGATATAAGGGCCTCAACAAATGCTAATGTCTCCTCAGTCCATAATCCTAGCTATTATAGGATATGTGACAATTGTTTGTGTGCAATCCATGCCGACACCTACTCCTACCAATCATAAATAATTTTCTCAATAATTGTTCCAAACAACTATTTTGGAATAGAAGCAAATACCATAGGTTCTATTGGAAATTCATATGGAATGCCTAAAATTTTAACCACGTAATTATCATGAATATACTTTATACCCTTGTGAATTGTAGAAGGAATTCCTCTACTTATTTATAACCAAGGTCTTCCCAATAACATATCAAAGACACATGCGCTTGATAACACTAATAAACAAGTGGAAAATATGAGAGGTCCCACTTGCAAATGAAAAATAATGTGTCCAAGAGTGTTTTGTGTGTGGTCATCAAATGCCTTCACAACTCAAAATTTATGTTGTATATCCTTTTCTATATAACCAAGGGAACCTAAAAGTGTGATAGTGCACACATTTTCACTTGATCCATTATATATCATAACACTATGAATAGGTTTAATGTCAATATATGCTCTAATGGATAATGCATGTCTATCAAAATCATCATTAACAATTTCAGAACCATCGAATATAATAGATGGGTGTGATACTAGTTTACTTATAATTGTACCAATAATGTCGTCAAGTGGATGCTCATATGAACTTGGAGGATGAGCATTATATGCATAATTTACTTCAAAATTTTGCTTGTTATCTTATGCCCCATGATTTTGAAAAGGAGTTTGATACATTTTTAGCTTTGCATTATCATTTTCTTGTGGCTTAGCCTCCTAACTAAGTGTACCAATGTCAAAAATGCTTTGATCAATGAGATCTTTAATTTTATACTTGAGCTTCATACATATATTAATATAATGTCACACACATCTATGACAATCAAAAGATGCATTCTCATCAAAACTTCTAGGTACAAACCAAGATGGATCTATTTCAAATGGTGGAGGAAGTGTAATAACATGACATTCAAGAAGCTTTTGTAATAACACATGAGGAGGTGAAGGTAACCTTAAAAACTACCTCCTTGGTGGATTTTATAAGTGAACTTTGGTGGTAGTTGAGATATAGCATTAATTATAGCTTTAGCCTAAGTTTTTCCCTCATTGGCTTTGCTCTTGTAGTTTGAATTGCTTTGAAACTTGATAGTAGATTTAGAAGGAACATTATAACTATACTTGAGCTTGTTCAGTGTAATCAATTTGATCTCATGTTCCTTAATTGTATCACATAGCTCATCATATGGTTTAAAATATCAAATAAGCTTTTGGGAAAAATGTCTTGGAGATCATTATCTGCCATTCGATTTAACATTTTGGCAAGCATAGTCTTGTATCTTAAAACATACTCACTAAGTATCTCATTTGGACCTCATTTGATATTTTCAATTTAATCATAGGATAATTTTTCACCTGTATTAATATAAAAATGTGCCAATAACTGATTTTATAAAGGATTGAAAATTGTAATTGATTGAAGAGGAGGATCATAGAACCATCTAAGAGCATAGTATTTGAGACTACATGGAAAGAGCTTAGTTAACAATCTATCATTGTCTACATAATCTAGACAAGTTGCATTAGATGTTATTTAGGATTACCTTTGCCTTCATAAAGAGGAAGCTTGGGAGCCACAAAGTCAACTGGGAGAGGGTAGGATGCAATACGAGGAGCGAAAGGATTATGAAAAAAGGTAATATAATATAAGGAATGGCTACCATGAGAAATGGTTTGCTCAATATTAGCTATCTTGTCTTGCAACAGAAGAAGGGATTACTCAATAGAAGCATTGGTTGTAGTAATATGTGGTGGGTAAGTAGTATGAGTAGGCATAGGCATAAATAATTGAGGGAAAACATTATATTTTCTTAGATTATAAGGGGTATAAGTGACTAAGGGTAGATAAATAGGAATGGGCTCAATGGGAGGAGTGACAACATTGGAGGTAGGTATTCTAGAATGTGAAAAGTCAAAACATGGGATGAGGAAGTTAAACTAGCTTGATGTTTAGCTTTAAATTCAATAAGTATGTAGATAATGGTATTCACCTCATGAAGATACTTTTGGATACCTTGATGAAATATAGACCATTATTTCACTCTCTCTTGATCTACTTCATTAAGCTTATTTGTAGTAAGATATGTTTCTTGCTCATTATCATATTCTTCATCAGTACTATCATTATTAGTTTTAATGTATACTTGATTTTAACATGACTTTTCATTGTAGAAGAGACCAAAAGGAAATCCATATGTGAAAAAAAAAATGTATCATTTAATCTAGCACTATGCCTTATAGACATACAATATAATGCAAAGTAACAAAGTAAAAAAATCAAATCTATGATTTAAGAAGACGATGCAAGCAAAAATTAAGGATAAAAAGGTGATCTAGAAGGGGTTTGAATGATTTTTAAGCTCTCAACTATACTTATTCATCTATTGAAAGTTTCAGCATAATAGTTAAAATCATTAACTATGGAGATAGAACCATACCCATATTTCCCTAAACCCAATTTCTAGGGTAAGTTGAGAGTAACTTCCTAAGGATAAACACTTACCGGTGCACTACAAAATCAAATGGATGGTATAGATTCATATTGGCATAAACAAGGGGATCTTAAAATTTATTGATATACCATGAGGTAAGTGAAAACTAAAGTCCATGTTTAGCTTTGTACTATGGCTATGAGTATTGGGGTAAACCACTTACGCCATGATATCTATAAACATAACACTGTGTAGCCCTTCATGAAAATAGATAAGTGGTTTGAAAACTGTTAGAATAAACTTTCTAAAACAAGCAAAGGCAAATGAAAAATAAAGTGAAAAATAAAAATCAAAATAAATTTTTGTATAGGAGATATAAAAATTCAATCCGAAGTTGATAGAAAGAGCCTCCATGTCAGTATTTATTTGAGGTGACAAGATAAAAAATTTCAATGTCAGATTACTACAAGGTCAAAAAATCTGAATTATTATGTTACAGATAATATCCAAAGTTGATAACTATATTCTTTCTATGATAGGGATTTACATAATTAAATTGAAACCCTAAGATAAAAATTAACAAAAAATATAGTTAATGTTCTATTATAAAAGTGAGTTCACCAAAATGTTTACCCTTAGAATTAATTAGTGTGTAAATTGACTCTAAAGTATTGTAAACTTGAAATATGATCTAAGAAGGTAAATAAGACAACCTACTATAAAAACACAATGATATACATAATTTACGAAGATTGTAAATTATTAAAAATAGCAACTAGGGTTAGGGTTAGAGAGATACACTTGTAAACTGATTTTTTTTTGTATTATGTTTCTGTCAATTGTGATTGTATAAAACTACTGATAAATACCTAAAAAACATAGTGTTAATTTAAAACTTTACTTCATTATATTTTAGGACAAGTACACAGTAGTTGAACAGGTTCGTAGTGCATTGTTTTTCTCTACTATGATTTTGTACATGTTGATTGAGTGTTAAATCTGAAAGTTTGACACTGTGTGACTCTATATGTAGATCAATTTATTATGTGTGGAGTATGTTTGGATGTGTGGATCACCTGAAAAATACAACGCTAACCTACGTAAGGAATTAAACAAGATTAAATACAAAAGAGAGAAAAAATGGGGAAGTGGGATATGGATGAGATATCCTTGGAAAACTCCTTGTTGATTAAGCTTTTTCTACATTTTTTTAATGGACCTTAGGCCAATGTAGTTCTCCTTGTGCTCAAGATCATAGATGAATGCAACTAACAATTTTTATTAAAATGTTTGACAAAGGATGGCCTCAACCTATAATAAAGTAATGTTAACTTGGCCAATGACTATATTACTCCAGCAAAATTGCATTAGGGATCTTGCTAAATAGATAAGTGTTTTTTGAATTGCCTTTACAAGAGAGAGTTAGCTAATGTAACTAGGGGTTTGAAGTGAGACACTTGATATTCTCTTATAGGAGAATCTATGAATTATTTTTGATAACCAACTTATTCTTGTGTGGAGGTTAGCCATTAGGAAGCATGTCATTTTAAAAAACTAGTAATTAAAATATTATGAAAGTCCACACAAGTAGATAGGTGTGTAATGTGTCGTTGTCTTCTTAGTGCACACTTATCTAGATTGGATAGAGGGTTCTAAAACTAGATTGTCTTTGAAGTGTCTATTGATCAGGGATTTTTAGGAACAAATTAGGGAAGTCTGGAAGATATTCATAATAAAATTTTGAGACTTAGAAGGGTCTCATATGGATAAATGATTATCAGAATGACGAGTTGGCTAAGAAAGATAAAATATGTTGAGGACCAACAATGTCAAGCATTTATTGATTAAATTTTAGTGTCTACACCCTCATCAAAAGAATACACCATTTGGGGGCTTTTCAATAATCCTTTAAGATGACTTTGCCTAACTACCACTTGTGAAGGATAATCCACTAATGTGTGCAATTTGTCTTCAACCATCCTTTGGAGAACATTCAACACAATATTCACTTTATACACAAATTTCCATCAACAAGGAGTCAATAAAAAAAATAGATTCAATTTTATAACTTGCTAACAATCATTAGAAATGTAAGTCCCAAAATAAAGGATTTAGAACAACTCATGCCAGAACAAATCCCTTGATCTTAATAGCTAAAGATAAACAAATGTTTATGACCTCTATCCACATCTACGTAACTCATGACTTTACGACATTGCACAACAAACATATGTTGAAGTTATTAAATGTGTTTGTTGCATAGTGCAATGTAGAACAATTCATGGGTCTCCTTCCATATCTGATGATGAGAAATTATAAGGTAAAGAATAATTTTGCAACATCAACCAAAAGGTCATGTTGACCTTTAACTTATAGGTTTACATTGCCCTGGTCAATGGCTCGCTTGGGAAAGTCATTAATATAGTGTATACAGATTCTTCCAAGCCACTTAATATTTCAAAATTTATTATCATTTTTTTTCTAGCTACATAGGACCACCATAGCATGCCAACAACCCCAAACATGTGTTTATCACCTCTATAATAAGAGGAAATCACTTAAAACTACCTTTAAAAATAGTATAGACTTTAACAATACATAAATTTCAAAGTTTGACATTAAATAAAGAAATTTTAAATATTAATATTATCGATCGATAAAATATAACATTCATGAAAGAGATTTTACAAACCTCTGTATATTCCTTAATTTTTCATTTAAAATATATATACAACATTGTATAACAAGCAATACACAATAATAAGAATGGAAGAAGAACAATAACTCTTTCATATCGTTATGACATATTTGCCTCTACAACCATCCAAAAACCTTTTCTAAGTGTTCTTCGCATGACAAAGGTGAATCTTCCTCATCCCTTCTTACCTCCCAACTTTTAAAATTTAAAATTATAGCTTCTGCCATTCTCATCAAACATGCATAAATTTACTCTAGTTATTTTTTATGTGAAATAATGTAGAACTTTAATAGCGACACCCACAAATAAATGTTGATTACTTTCCCATGTAGAAATTTCTCCTCCTGCAGTTGTAAATTTATTCTCAGTAGGAAAAACCTTGGGTAACATATTGATATCAATCGTAGGAGCCAGGGGTTTTAGGATTTCCCTATAGTTCATGAAGACCGGATGGTTTTTAGGCCTCATTGTGCTTGCAGCAATATAATATATTGATTATTATAGTATTGGTGCAAGAGAGGCCTATAGAAACAAGGGTTTAAAAAGATAAAGAGTTATGGGGATCTAAGGTTTGTTGTATATGGAAGAAGAGGGAAGGCCCTCGTAGATTTCATGGTGGTGCTTTGTAGTACAAGGGTATGTGTGGGTTATATGATATTTATAGGACATAAGTTATATTTTGTATTTTCTGGCTCTAAAGTGGAGAACAACCATGATGAAGCTTTAGCTTATTTATCCAAGTTTTTTGGAATTAGCAGGAAGGAAGGCTTCACTTGGCTTTGTTCTCTTTGGAGCTTGTGATGAATGGGATTCGATCCCTCACCCACCTAGCTCCTTGTAGTATTTTTGTAGACATTATGAATGTTTCTGCAGTGCTGACTATGATGGTTGAAGAGGTCATGTCCTTTGTAAGGAGTATTGGTCCTCTATCTCACATTAAGGCCTTCACTGGGTTTTATTCCATTCCTTATGGAATTGGTGTTGTAGTATATGCATTTGAGGGGGCAACTATGATTTTTCCACTTGAATTGGCCATGGAGAAGAAACATAAATTTGGTGTTGTGTTGGGCCTTGCATTTGTTTTCATTTCTTGTATTTATGGGAGCTTTGGGGCACTTGGGTATGTTACTTTTGGAAGTGAGATTAGAGATATTGTGACTCTAAATTTGGGAAGGAGTTTTGTGGTAGATTGTGTTCAATTTACATTATGTCTGAACCTTTTTTTCACATTTCCACTGATGATGAATCCTTATTATGAGGTTCTAGAATGGAGGTTTAATAGGGGGAATATTCTTTAATTATCAGATCTATGACGGTTTCGTTAATAACAATGATGTAAATTCTAGTTCCTTCTTTCACAAATTTTTTCTCTCTAATTGGGAGCAACATTGTTTGTACTTTGGATTTTATGTTGTGCCCCCTCTATTTCATTTGCATGCCTATGGGCATGAGTCTTATTGTCTACAGATCTTTGCAGACATCTTGCTTCTTGTTTTTGGGATGGTCTTTGGTATGGTAGGGACCATCTCATCCATTGCTCAAATCTATGAAATTTAAACCAAGTTGTGAAGATCTTTTTTTAACAATTGGAACTGTTATCATCAAATGTCTTAGGCTTGTAGACCAAAAAATTAGAGCACTCAAAAATGTTTGTAAGTGGAAACCATGGTGCACTATTTTGTTGAGATTTATGGTTTGATTTGTAGACCATAGTGAACTATTGGGAATTGCATTCCTAATGACAAAAGAGACAGCTACAGAGACCACAGAGATCACATTCTCAAAATTTATGAATTGATGGGAGTAGGTTAACTTGTTGGTTTGGTACCTACACTTTCAATACATACAATTATTCCTTGTTTATAATTTATTTCATAATTATGTCAATGTTTTAGAAGAAATAATGAATTGAATAATAAAATATAAAATTAGATTACATATTTTTGGAAGTATCATGTACAAATTTTTAATCGATATTTCGAATCAATGTCCATGATCCATTCTCAAGGGATAAAATTCTAACATTATAAAAATGATCAAAAGTAAAAACCCCAGATTTTTAGATATCAAACCCAAAAAAAAAACAAATATTGTTATATAAAACATGTTGGAAATATTATAGTTCTATTTTATTATAAAGCATGTTGGAAATCATGCACCCTCTAGACTGTAAAGGGATGAGCAAATCAGTGTGAGACCATCCCAACAGTAAATTAGAGGTTATGCATTCTTGTTCTAATTGGAGGAATACAAGTGTCAGTTTAAAACCTATATATTGCCACTAATA
Source organism: Torreya grandis (assembly GCA_037957365.1). Taxonomy (NCBI): domain Eukaryota; kingdom Viridiplantae; phylum Streptophyta; class Pinopsida; order Cupressales; family Taxaceae; genus Torreya; species Torreya grandis. The sequence goes on along the minus strand of JARHVA010001251.1, from coordinate 1,277,658 downwards.
AATGAGAATTAGTGTTATTATATTTATCTTAGAAGGGATAATCCACAATTTTACCAGCCGGTGTTTTATGAACACTTTTATAATTATATTATTTTATAAAAAAATGAAATGATATATATATATATATATATATATATATATATATATATATATAATTTTAAAAAAAATAATAATCAATGAAATTATATTATATATAAATTGTTATTTTTTAAGAAACTTTTTAAACAAATAGTAGCACCTCTTTTAAACTTTTTGTTCTTTAATAAAGCAACTAGTAGATTTTTAAAGAAATAACCACTTTTATGTTTTAAGTTTTTTTTTTAAATAATAATTACTCTTATATTTTTAAAAAATATTTTAAATATTTCATAAACCAATATTTATATATTTGAGAGTCACTGCATTATAAAAATAGCAGTGATTCCCTCTCCATAAAACTAATTTTAAAAGTGTTTTGAAATATTTTAGCACAAGTACAACATACATGTTTGAAAAGCATCTTATTTCTTTCAAATTGGAAAATAGTGATTGACAATGGGTCCACATCTTTTATTTATAATATATTTAAAGCAAAATTTATGTTTATGGAAAAAAGCTTCAAATTAATAAAGAGTATATATATTTAAAATACAATTGCTAGTAATGTTGTATAAATCATATCACATTTATTTATAAACATTACAAATAAATTTAATAAGATTTAAAATTGTAACATCAAATTTAATTTTATAATTATTTTTATATTACAATTAATGATAAAAGAGGATATAAGAGAATATTTGATTTCAAGTAAATTTGGAAACAAAAATTATAATTAGACACTGTAGAACAAGGCCATGTAATGAGGAGAACCCCTAAAAAAATAGAAGCGAACAATGATTGCCCCCAAAAATGTCTAGATGCTTCCAGAAGAGTAAAATTGTTCTTAAAACTATGAGACTAGACCTGGTAAACAATAGATTTACAAAAATTGACTAGATGATTTTATCCGTTAGATGTAGGGCTCTGGAAACCTTTGAAACTATATGCAGATATGTTAGAAAACCATAACAAGGAAACTAATCCTATAAATGGATGAATAAAATGGTTGTTTTGGGGCTTATGTTCAAAATTAGTAGGGATTTAATCACTAGCTATTTTCAAGGCCCTCAACATATAACAATTTTACAAATGGCAAACCAAGTATAATACACGTTAGCGAGGTAGTCCAATGATGATATAGTGTCTATTTTATGTCTTGTTATACTAGAATTAACACGTGATGCAATAATAAATCATTCATATTTTTGTAGATTCTTGACTCTCTGCTCTAATTGCTTGAAATGATTGTTTTGAGAAATTTATGGTATATCTCTAGCATGTCTTGTGTATCTCCTAAAATCACTAATGCACACGTGTATTTATAGACCTACTAAATTTAAATTAAGACTCAATTGACAGAAGCTAATCCCAAACAGAAAAAAATAACAAATCAGGGCCACAAGACATAGGGGAAATCAAATGGACCCAAACAACTGACTTTCTAAAAAGTATTTAGAAATTTACATTGTACGGACTTAAGGGACAACAAAAAACACAAGGAAGAAAGGGTGAAGAAAGAGAGAGGACAGGGGTTGGGTGGGGAACTTGTGACAAAATGCCCAATAACTTTGACAAATGCACCAATAAGAACCTAATATGAATTAATAAGCTATAAACACACAAGTAATATATAATATTGTAAATTTACAACCAATAAATACTCTTGGACAAAAATTATGTGTCTACTTAATTCCTTTAGCCCTACTTTGATGTATGCATGTGCATATATATTAAAGTAAAATAAGTAAGGGGTGGATACAAAATTTTGCACTCTTGAAGCAACTTCAATGCACCTGCAAAACCAGCAAAGAACATTTGCATGTGAATAAGTGTCCAATCAATCAATATGTTAGGTTGTGGAGCTAAAAGCTTCAACTATGCAGACGAAGAGGAGGATGCTGAAGTTCCAGAAGTACCAGCGTCGGCAGTATGACCGACGTCGGTCATGATGAATGCAGAAGGCAACCGGCATCGGCAGGGAGTCGACCGACATTGGTCAGCACCAGTTAGACAGGGACCGACGTCGATCGCCTGTGTGTTCCAAAACTGTTCATTGCACGAACAGTTAGTTTGTTGAATTGAGTGTTTGCATGTAAAGGTTATTTCGAGCCTTGAGCTACGTGTCTATTATTAGTAAACTAAGAGTCTAAGTTATTGTTTAAGTCTGGGATCTATTTATAGACCCATTGGCATGCATTGTAATTATGAGCTAGAAAGGAAGGCAAGGAAGATCCTTCCATTGTAAGATCATTGAGTTGCAGGTTGTTGCAAGCTCATAGGAGATCTACATGTGTAAGTATGGTCTGTTGAATTGCAAGTTGCAGGTTCATGGGAGATCTACTTGAAGTACTTTAGAGTGCTTGGTGTACTGGCAGGGTTATTACTGATTGGTTGAAGAGGTGAACACCAATTCTGTGTGTGAGTTGTGTGTTGGGACCATTTTTGGTAGGAGAGTGTTTTGAAGAAGAATAACTGTACACTTGAGGTGTGGTAAGCCTCTGTAAGGTGGAAGAGTGTGGCGTCTCTTTATTGTATTCTTTTTTGTATGAGTATTAATACAAGATTGTATATTGTCTCTCATATTCTGTGCTATGTGTGAATTCTAGTTACTTGTACTTTTGGATATTTTTGCATATTCAATTGCTTGTATTTGGTAATCATATTGTGCTCTTTTTGAGGAGCAAGATCCTAACAAGTGGGATCAGAACAAGGTGTGTTTGTTCTTAGACTCCCTGACAACTAGTATCAGAGCTTTTGGTTGGGATACTAACAGATTGGATTAGATCTGGTTAGTGTGTGTTGATTACAGGTTACTCACAGGGTTTCTATTTGAGTGGGAGTAGAGCAATGGCAGAAGACAGTAAGCTACAAATGGAGAAGTTTAATGGCAGGAGATCCAAGCCCAGGTATGGCAGAATAACCTGCTGGAAATGTGGAAAGCAAGGGCACTTAAAGAGAGATTGCAGGTCGGGTGAAGATTAGCATGAAGGACATGAAGAAGAAGCAGATGTTGTAGAGTTCGTTGCACAGGATGCTCTGGTATGTTCTTTGGATAAAGTAGAATCTTGGGTTTTAGATTTTGGTCTCTCTTTTCATGCATCCCCAAATAGGGAATTTTTTCATGAGTATGTCAAGGGAGACTTTGGAGAAATTTGTTTAAGAGATGGTAAGCCTTGTCAGATGGTTGGCAAAGGGAAAGTGAAGCTGAAATTGTAGGCAGGTAACACATGGATGTTGAAGAAAGTCATCCATGTCCTAGTTCTGGAGTAGAATTTGATTTCTGTAAGAAGCTTGGGTGATGAGGGTTGCACAGTAACTCTCACAGCGGACTCTTGGAAGGTTACCAAGGGTGCACTTGTTGTAGCAAGAGGTAAGAAAGCAGGTACGCTTTATCTATCTACTTGTATTATTGATTCTCTTTTTGGATTATCTACTTCAGCTGTAGATTCAAAGATGTCGCTTAATAGGCTTGGTCACATGAATAAGAAGGAGATGCATGTTCTTGAGTCAAAGGGTATGCTTTCGGATTTGAACAACATAGATCGAGGTTTTTGTATGTAGAAGAAGAAAGTGACGTTTTTTGAGAGATCTGATGTTAGTGACAAGAACAAGAAAGCCTTGGTTTTCAAGGAGAAGGTGACAGACAGAGTTTAAGACAAGGGGCAGAAGAATTTTGAGTAGAGCAAGGGTGATTTAGACAAGGGTTTGATCCAAAAGGAGCTCGCGGGTAGAAGTCAGTTCTCACAAGCAAAACACAGAGACTGACGTCGGTTAGAAAACTAGCATCGGCGTCCAGATAGGGACTGATGTCAGCTATGTGCAGCTCGATGTCGGTGACTCAAGGATAGATAAACACCAGCATCGGCAAGGGGAAATCGCTGTCGGTGATGAGGCAGTCGCAAGGAACCGACATCGGTCGGGTGTAGACTGAGATGTGATCGGCATCGATCACTGAGACGAATTTTGGGTGGAAAGCAAGCTGTCAAGGAGTCTCAAGTGCCCATATGGAGGACTTAAAGGGTATGTAAGCCTCAAATTCATCATTTTCCTTCTTTACACTACTTGTTGCTCACTTATGGTAAAGAACCAAGAAGTTGTTAAAGAAGCACAGCAGGTAGATCAAGGAAACAGTGGGAGCTTGGCATGGATGAAAGATGTGATTCCTTGGAGGAGAACCAAACAGGAGTTTTGGGTGGAGTTGCCAGCTGGAAGAAAGCACTAAGAGACGAATGGATGTTCAGGATGAAGAAGAGCGGAAATGGATACGTGAGACGGAAGGCCAAGGTATATGGTCTTGAATAAGCTGCAGGGCAATGGAGGTTTGATCATTGTGTTTCTCTTTACCAGATTGAATAATATTAGCTACATTATCCTATTACTGTATGATGTGCTTGTTGCAGGGTTACATATACAAGGAGTTGCTGAACTAAAGGTAAAGCTAGTTCAGAAGTATGTCATGAAGAATCTGGGAGCAGCAAGATTCTTTGGCATGAGTGTGTTCTAGAGACATGGAAGGTCACAGGTTGACTTTGTTTCAAGATGATTGTGTGAGACCGGTTAGCACGTCGATGGTTGGACAGTTCACAGAATAGTGTCTTGATTCACATAATGAGGTTAAGTTCATGGTATGTACTAGACCTGAGTTTTCCCAAGCAGTGGGAGTTGTCACAAGTTTGGAGCCAATTCGAGAAAGAAGCATTGGAGGGCAGTTCAGTGGATTCTTATAGGGACCAGCAGCAGATACACATGCTATGCAGGGTCAAGTTATTTTCTACATGGGTTTGTAGATGTGGATGTGGCAAGGGATTTGGATGATAGGTGTTGCACCACAGGATTTGTGGTGGTTGGTCTTCAAGAGTGATCTTGAAGAGGGATACAAAGCCAATGAAAGAAACTAGACAGTGTATAAGTACAGGTACAGTTGCAGCTGCTTATCTCCAAGTGGGAGATTGTTAGGTTGTGGAGCTAAAAGCTTCAACTATGCAGACGAAGAGGAGGATGCTAAAGTTCTAGAAGTACCAGCGTCGGCAGTATGACCAATGTTGATCATGATGAATGTAGAAGGCAACCAGCGTCGATAGAGAGTCGGTCGACGTTGGTCAGCACCAGTTAGACAGGGACCAACATCGGTCGCCTATGTGTTTCAAAACTGTTCGTTGCACGAACAGTTAGTTTGTTGAACTGAGTGTTTGCATGTAAAGGCTATTTTGAGCCTTGAGCTGCGTGTCTATTATTAGTAAACTAAGAGTCTAAGTTATTGTTTAATTTTGGGATCTATTTATAGACCCATTGGCATGCATTGTAATTATGAGCTAGAAAGGAAGGCAAGGAAGATCCTTCCATTGTAAGATCATTGAGTTGCAGGTTGTTGCAAGCTCATAGGAGATCTACATGTGTAAGTATGGTCTGTTGAATTGCAAGTTGCAGGTTCATGGGAGATCTACTTGAAGTACTTTAGAGTGCTTGGTGTACTGGCAGGGTTATTACTGACTGGTTGGAGAGGTGAACACCAATTCTATGTGTGAGTTGTGTGTTGGGACCTTTTTGGTATGAGAGTGTTTTGAAGAAGAATAACTGTACACTTGAGGTGTGGCAAGCCTCTGTAAGGTGGAAGAGTGTGGCGTCTCTTTATTGTATTCTTTTCTGTACGAGTATTAATACAAGATTGTATATTGTCTCTCATATTCTGTGCTATGTGTGAATTCTAGTTACTTGTACTTCTGGATATTTCTGCATATTCAATTGCTTGTATTTGGTAATCATATTGTGCTCTTTCTGAGGAGCAAGATCCTAACAAGTGGGATCAGAACAAGGTGTGTTTGTTATTGGATGCCCCGACACAATAATCTATTAAAACCTAGAAAAAACAAGTTGGGAACAATACACTCTTTTTATTGAGAGTGTGATAGTGACCCATACATGAGTTTGAGACATCTATGGATCTATGTTGAAGATATCTGTATGCCCCTATAGAGTCTTGTGCATCGAAACATGTTCCAAATCTTGCAAACACATTTTTTTCCGATTGACATGTACATTGGTCAACTTTGAATAATAAAAAATGTTTGAAAAATATGAAGTATTCAAATTCATGTAACAATTTAATCATAGCATGTCGTGAAACCATCTTAGAAATATAAGTCCTAGAGCCATTACTAAATGAAATGAGGTATAATTTATGTGTTGGGACTTCAGTGCCCAATATCATATATAACTCTATTTCCACTAACATCAAGAATAATCAGAATTCCAAAATAAATAAGTATAGAACATGACTTCCCTTTTTGGATTTGAGAGGAGTGAAAATGGTGATTATCAAATTTCAATAAAAGAAACATAAAATATTTCCCCTAAGAGAAATAAAATAAAATATTATACAAATAATAATTATGACATAAAATAGAAATATATTTCATTGACTTTTGTATATACATTGTAAGCAGAAGGAAAATATAGTATAAGTATGATAAGTACGTATTATTGATAAAGCAAAATATCTTGAAATAAAATCTAAATTCGTAAAAGTGATTGACATTTGTATATGCATTAATAATAAAAGAAAGACATTATGAGACTCTCAGATAGGAGTGTTCTACAAATAAAAGAAATAATTATCTATGCAACATGAGATCAGGAGTAAAAATTGGTTAGAAATATGTTTTTTTAAATTTGAAAAAAAAAAAAAATTACAAATGAGGGCTGAATTTTGTTTAGCTGTATTTTAATACAATAATTCCCACTACCCAAAATGTCACTGTAACCTTCCACATTTACAAGCTCGGAAAGTTGAACATGGGATTCTATATGTAAGATCTTGATCAGTTGAAGGATACGTGCTGCAAGACTCAACATCAATAATTTTGTGTGGCTCTACACTGCAACTCGTACTCGATCTTAATTTATGATAGATGTGATAACATGAAAAATCCAAGTAATTTGCCCGTCTACTAGTATTCTACAGTGATCTAACAGGAATGATTTTGTTGTCTGCTTGGCTTTGGTCTAGGCATGCACCATCGTGAAGGTCCAGGTTCAAAACTCATCGGGAAGGTAATTAATATACCATTTGAATTGATTGATCTGATTGCGTTGTTTGGTTACAGCCGCCTCTTTCAGGTTGACGCTTTCGTCTTTAAAATCATCAATCCATGCAAATGGCATAAAAACAAGGGAAACAGATAATTTTTAAAGACAAAATAAGACTAGCAAGAAATACAATAAATTAATATTGGAAACAAAGACAATGACTGGAAATGAGAGTTTTATCAATATTCCAATTATTTAGTTGTATGTTGCGAAACTGATACATAGCCCAAATCTGATCGTATACACGTGGAAAGCGTTAAGAGTCATCTTAGCGACGTGACGTCTCCCACATGGCTTTAACATACATGCAAATAAAATGTTCTGCACGTTTACTTCTTTAAATTTTAACTTTTGGTGGATGTCGGTGAACGTGGAGTCACATTTAATATTATGATGTGCTGTCACTGTTAATTAATGTTGATGATGTCAATGAAAATATATTCTTGAATAATATTTTTAAAATATTTTATTATTTATATATTAAATTTTGTTGTAAATAAAATAATATTTTTTTTTAATTATTTTATTAGTTATATAAAAAATGATTATTTGAAAAGTGAATTGTATAATTCTTGATGATACAGTGAATATTAATATAAAATATATAATAGACGTCAACAAATACTATCAACAATATTCATATCATCAAGGAAATAATATGCAACTAATAATTTGGTAAAAGTATAAAATGATAATAAATTAGTAGTTGTTCCAAGAGTGCAAGTTATGTTGAGAGTATTGTAATTTTGATTGTATATTATTCCCTCTGCAAGACTCATATTGTCGTAATAAAACCACGTGGCTTGGCTTCAGATGTTCAACTAATCGACAAGGGTTTCATATTTCAAACTCTATGTGTTCTACCTGACAGTGTTATGAGACTTCGCATTGCCACAATGATGATAGGTAGTTGTTGTTGCACTGGAAGACATGAAGTTCTGAGAATTGTGCTTTGCTCTACAGGGTACTTGGATTGCCAAGATGATGACACATGACAATCATCACACAATGTTTGACAATCCATGGGACTCTTCATTGTGACGCTATGACCATATATTCGTCTCTAGTTGGAATATTCAAATAGCTAGAAACCAACATCATTTTCAACCTAGGTGTCTCTTTGGTTGATGTTTCTGACCATTCCCAATTGGTTACACCTGTGAAGACGTTGACAAGGTGAGGACGGCATGTATAGTGGAATTATGTACAGATCATTGCTCGTTTCATTTAACTCTTTGTTGAGATTGAACTCTCAACCTTGGAAGAATGTTCGAAAAGCTAAATGATAATGATTTTATCTTTTCAGAATCTCTGTAATAGCAATCTAGAGCGAAGGGCCAAAGATGAACCATGGGGGCAATACATTGGGGTTATGGATTTTATCTTGTTGGTTTCGTTGCAGTTGAAGTGGGTATCGAAGCTTTTGAAAAGTGCATGCCACATGGGTGCATGAGTAAGCATCGTTCATGATACAATGTGAGGACAAAAGATGAGACAAGAACAATGTTCATGAGTTTCATGGGCAATACGACCACCAATTTACACTTTTGCTTTATATGAAACCCCACATCTACATCATAGTTAATCAGGGAAAAGGAAGGTGAACCATACATCTTTAACTGAGAATCATAAAGCATTTGTTGAGATCCACGCACAACACCAGTTTGGTTACTTAGCTTGACACATGTTGCAATCTAAGGAAAGCCAAGCAATGAATGAACAAGGTGACACACAATACCATCCTCGTTACCACCTAGTAACAATCACCAATCAACCACCTTTTATCTCAATTGGTGACTCCTCTTTTTGTCCTTTATATAGAATCATGGTTGATTCAAGTTGAGTGTCATTCTGGTTAGATGTATTTGTTGATGCGGGTTTTATGCACACCACAATCGTAAGGAGGTAGCCTCTAACATTTTAGGATCTCAATGGAGGTAAACTCCACTCCAGTGCACGAGTTGCAGGTATACGGTCTATTACAACCTGTTGATGGAATAGTGAGTAGGGCATGCAAGTTGTTGACAAGGTTTTTGGACAGGGTGTGGTTCCTAATAAGGGTAGTGAATCTCTATGTGACTTGGATGGATGGCTGGTTGCTAATCTAGAGTAGGTAGATCTCAAAACAAACTAAAAAAAGGAGGGAAGGGTAAGGCAGAAAAGAAAGCTTATATGGTTTTCAGGAACTTCTTCCCTGACTGGTTTCTAAAAGGACAAGTGCTCTCAGAACCTATGCTTGTTGCTAGCAACAATTGCACACACATAGTCAAACACGGCTAAGAAGTCTAAGGAAATAATAATGCAAAAAATTCACAAGCCTCAGACAAAGGTTGCTCCTTTTAGGGCAGTTATTGCACACCCTTAATCAGGCGATTATGGCTTGGGCTAGTGAAGTATCTGAGGCAGCTGTTGCACACACACAAAAAACTACATCTAAGAAAGCACTCATGCACGATTAGAATTATGAATCAATTTGAACCTAACTATCTTAACCAATATATTTACCAATCTTTCAATAGTTGATGCACATCTACAAATTAATATATCAGTCAAAATAATCAAGAATCTATTCACACATTTTGCACACTAAAGATTATTGAAACATACAACCAAAGAAAGTAACAACTAATTATACATAAATTGGAAAGAAAATACACAAACACATTCATTGACGATCAAAACTGATGTTGCTCATGTATTCAAAAAAAAATTGATAAAAATCCAAGTTGGATTACAATTATTTATATAGACTTGGGGAAGGGGTTGCCTCATCCTCCAAGTTCATGCAGGTTACATGTGATAGTCAGAGCATGATTTTTAATTGTGGTCTAAAACCGTATAAGAGTCTACTTACATTTATCCATTTAAAATAGGCTTTGCTAAAGATATGTAACATGTGCATGTGTATAAAGATAGAGGCAAGTTTTTACAATTATAGCTCAAATTGTATGCAAACTACAAATAGATGCACCATTTGTCCAAACTGCACATGCCTCCTTTTATAGGTTGTGAGAACAACCTATTGATCTTTCAGATTAGCTACCTTCAAATGGAACTCTAACATATGCATGAAGGACCAAAATTGCATTACCAACATTTTAGAACTAATGAAACTATTGTTAGCAGTGACTAATCTAAACTGTGTATTGCATGCTCACCCATAAAGAATCTGGATTTTCACTTTTATATTCATTGTTTAGATTAAGACATGTGTGTTCATACTTTAGCTTAACTATGAGACCCAACGTCTATTGATAATTCTAGCTCAAGTGTCTAAAGATCTAAGTATTTTATCCATAATACCCTGCTAGCTTTTGAAACGTGACATGTGTCAACACTTGATTGACTCCAGGATCTTTAAAAAGTCTTCTTTAAAACTTGCACCATTGATCCTTTGGATGATGGAACATGAGCATCCTACTTAGCAGCTCCGTGGGGTCTCTATGTGCTTTGAACGCTTTTATGCCACTTGGCAGCTACTCAAAGCTCCTGAGCTCTATGTGTTGGGCTCGCTACTTCTTCCCATGGGTCATTGTATCTATGTATTGGGCTCCCATGATGATGACACTTGACATTTCAACTCACTCTCACATCATTCAATCAAATGGGCTCAAGCAGATGCATGTCATAGGATCTTGGCTTAGACCTTTTCACTTGTACTTCAATCATGCATGTTTGTCATTTGGCAACTCTCTATTTAATCTAGGACCTTTGAAAATTAACTATCGATCTCGTACTATTGGATCAAATATATAGATCAACATAAATTATCGATCTACTAGATCCACTTAACATTTCAATCCAAATGGGTAATTTACGAGGTTATATTTGGCATTCGCACGACCGTCAACTGATGTCCTCATGACTATCAAATGATGTATGCATGACTGTTAAATTTAATTCCATAAATTAGCCATTATCAAGGTTAAATTTGACGTTTGCATGATCGTTAAATAACGTCTTCATGATCGTCAAATGATATATGTGCAACTGTCAAATTTAATCTCATAAGTTTGACATGTTGTTGAGGTTAAGTTTGATGTTCATGCAACTATCGAATGACGTCCTCATGACTATCAACTGATGTCCGTGCGACTATCAAATTTAATCTCATCAACTTAATACATGTCATTTCTTTGGGATTTCTTGCTCCTAAAAACATAAGCAAAAAATGACTTATCATAATACTTTGGTAAATATGTATAAAGGACCCTACATGAATATTCTAGCCTTAGGTCTTAGTATTAGTAAAATATGATTTGGACCTATGCTAAGAATATATAAAAGAGCTCCTACATTTAATCTCGATGACCTAGCATAGAAAAATACTATTGGGACCCTTGGCTAAAATCTTAAATCATGCTCAACACATAATGAAAATGTTCTCTAAGCAAGGGTGCCACTTAGCAGTATGGTATTTTTTTTGGGACAATTGTTACGGGAGAATTATCATGGGCTTTCCATTGTTAGGAACCTAATTTTGTTAGACAAAATTTTTGAGACATAAAGTCCAAAGGAATTCTATCAGGGGAATTTTTTCAGACAAAATGTTTGCAATAGTTCTCCTGAAGACTCAATTCTCTCAGATAAAATGTCTGAAGGAAAGCTTGAAGGGATGATCTCAAAAGGGCCAAAGGGCATGATGTTTCAGACAAAATGTCCAAAGGAAGAGGTCGAGGGGTGAAATCTCTTAGATAAAATGTCTGAAAGAATTGGTCGAAGGACAAAGTCCAAGGATAAAAGTCCTGAAAGGTTGGTGTGAAGGGCAAAAGGGCACGGGATAAAAGTCCCGAAGGGCAAGTCTTGGAAGGGAAAGGGCCCAGGACAAAGTCTCGAAGGGTAAGTGGCGACTTAAAAAAGGGTTGAAGGGTCATTTTCAAAATGTTTGAAGGGTTGGTTAAGAAATTTTGAAGGGCATGTGTCCTTAGGGGAATTATTTTGGGCCTTTTGTGTCAAACCAAATGTCTAAGACACAAAGTCTGAAGGATTTGGCCTAGGACAAAAAGTCCAAAGGAATAGGTTAAAGCGCAAAAGACTTGGGACAAAAGTATATGGTATTGCCCTAAGCCCTATTGGCAGTACCATAACATAGAGGCTCCTATAATAATTGGCCTCATATTTGGCCTAAATGATGTCATCCTTGGCATGAGCCATATCTACCAATGCCCTAAATAGCCCCAGCTTAGTAGCAAACTATCTAACCATGTCTCATTCCACAAAAAGCCTCTGAACATTTTCCCTAGCCCTGTCTCTCTTGGTGATCATTGGGGCTAACTCTACATCCCTTAATGTTATATGTCCTTGTATGGTGGTCATCTAGGCCACCTACCCACTAAAGGCTATAATATTAGTGTCCCTCTCTATAATGAAACCTCATAGCCTCATGGTCTCTCCTTAATCTGTCTCTAGCTACCTCTGTAGCTCAATGACATCTCCCTCTAATTTAGATATCTTAGTATCCTGAGATAAAATATCTCAGCTTAACCTATCTATAGTTGCTTGGGCCTCCTCTAAAACCCTTGGTTGGGATGGTCCAACCTGAACAGATGTTTATCCTCTATCCTACCTTGACCCTCCTATAATAGCAAGGGTCACCTGAGTTTCCTACCTATCAATATCCTCCCCCTCTACCTTTGGATTGGGGCCCTATCCCATGTTAATATCCCACTCGTGGGATCTCCCACTACTGTTATTATCACTTCTACTACAATTTTTGCTCTCTATCATTTCCAAACCACTTTGAACCAAAATCTATGATTATAAGCATGGCATACTATAATGACATACATTATAATGGAACTTTCCATAAAGGTACCTATTGTATGGGAACTTATCATAATGGTACATGTATGGGAATGGCTGCCAACACTAGTCTCACCCCTATCCCTATACTTGTCGAGGTGCTAGCCTCACTTGTCTATGTTGTCTCTAATGTGGCCTCAACTACTCACCTCTTGGAGGCCTTGGCCTAGTAATCCATATAGGTCTTAGTTGTTCCCACCATGTTTTATAAGCCCAGTGACCCCTACATCATCCATGCCACACTCAACCACCATGGAATTGTCTATACTATCAAAATATAGCCCATGTTTTCAATCTTAGAATAGGAGGCCCCCACTCACTAATATTTTGTGTGACATGCACAAAATAGTGGGGTCCCTCAGGCACATCATATTGCCTTCCTAACATCCATCACATGTGATTAGGCATATACCACTCAATGACATAATTGTGATGCCCTATAATGTAGCATGTGGTTGTCATGTATTGAGTCACCACTACATCCTTGAGGCATACAAGGTGAATATGCATATATGGCCACCAGATGAAGTCCCCATTCACCATCTCATTGATGGCCCATATATAGTAATAGATGTCTCTTTTGTGGATCCATTGGCCCCCTTATATCACATGCCACCCATATAATAGTGGATGCTCTAGTTGCCACTATTGTTGATCACCCATAGGATGCTCTATGGTAATATGCTCCCAGGCCTAGATCTGAAGTAGTGTACAAGGACTAATGATCCTCCCTCATTTATATGCCATCAGATGTAGGTCCCTATAAAGTTGGGCCAATATTACTAGGCCCCAATAAAATAGGGTAGTAGAGTCCACCATTTTTTGAACAATACCAATCAGGACAATATGATAATAGAGGTTGATCTTGTCAGGTAGAAATATATCATTGATAATAGCCATCATAATCACTATCTCCTAATCAATCAAGGGTTTTTCTCTATATGTTAGCAAGGCTAGTTCCTCCAATGATTTAATGTCAACCACACCATCAACCTTGGCACCATCAGTAACACAAATCTAGTCCTCTAACTTATGGCTAGTTATACCTATTGCATCTAATAAATCATATGGCATCAAATAGGAATTCAAAGTATACATTAGACATCCTCTAAGGTTACCATCATCTCTTTAGTGGGAAGGTGGAATGTACTAGTCTCTTAATTCTAATACTCAGCTAACACTGGTAGAAGGCCCATGTCTACCTAGATCAGGGGCAACAAGACAATGTGTCATAGACCAATAACCTCAATAAATGTTAATGTCTCCTCAGTCCACAATCCTAGCTATCATAGGATATGTGGCAGTTATTCGTGTGCAATCAATACCGACACCTACTTCTGCCTATCATAAATAATTTTCTCAATAATTATTCCAACCAACTATTTTGGAATAGGAACAAATACCATAGGTTCCATTGGATATTCATATGGAATGCCTGAAATTTTAACCACGTGATTATCATGAATATACTTTAGACCCTTGTGAACTATAGAAGGAATTCCTCTCATTTTCTGTAACCAAGGTCTTCCCAATAACATATACTAGACACATGTGATTGGTAACACTAATAAATAAGTGGAAAACATGAGAGGCCCCTCTTGCAAATGAAAAATAATGTGTCCAAGAGTGTTTTGTGTGTGGCCATCAAATGCCTTCACAACTCAAAATTTATGTTGTATATCCTTTTTTGTATAGCCAAGGGAACCTAAAAGTGTGATAGTGCACACATTTTCACTTGATCCATTGTCTATCATAACACTATGAATAGGTTTCATGTCAATATATTCTCTAATGGATAATGCATGTCTATCAAAATAATCATTAACAATTTCAAAACCATCAAATATAATAGATGGGTGTGATACTAGTTTGTTTATAATTGTACCAATAATGTTGTCAAGTGGATGCTCATATGAACTTAGGGGAGGATGAGCATTATATGCATAATTTACTTCAAAATTTTGCTTCTTATCTTGTGCCCCATGATTTTGAAAAGGATTTTGATACATTTTTAGCTTTGCATTATCATTTTCTTGTGGCTTAGCCTCCTCATTAGGTGTACCAATGTCAAAAATGTTTTGATCAATGGGATCTTAAATTTTATCCTTGAGCTTCATACATATATTAGTAGAATGTGACACACATCTATGATAATCAAAAAATTCATTCTCATCAAAACTTCTAGGTAGAGGCCAAGATGGATCTATTTCAAATGGTGCAGGAAGTGTAATAGTATGACATTTAAGAAACTTTTGTAATAACACATGAGGAGGTGAAGGTAACCTTAAAAATTACCTCCTTGATGGATTTTATAAGTGAAATTTTTGTGGTAGTTGAGACATATCATTAATTATAGCTTTAGCCTAGGTTTTTCCCTCATTGGCTTTGCTCTTGTAGTTAGGCTTGCTTTGAAACTTGATAGTAGATTTAGAAGGAACACTATAACTATACTTGAGCTTGTTCAGTGTAATCAATTTGACCTCGTGTTCCTTGATTGTATGACATAGCTCATCAAATGATTTAAAATTATCAAATTAACTTTGGGTAAAAACGTCTTAGAGATCATTATTTGCCATTTGATTCGATATCTTGGTAAGCATAGTCTTGTATCTTAAAACATACTCACTAAGTATCTCATTTGGACCTTGTTTAATCTTTTCAACTTAATCATAGGATAATTTTTCATCTATATTAATATAAAAATGTGCCAAGAATTGATTTTATAAAGGATTGAAAGTTGTAATTGATTGAAGAGGAAGATCATAAAACCATCTAAGAGCATAGTCTTTGAGACTGCATGGAAAGAACTTAGTTAACAATCTGTCATTGTCCACATAATCTAGACAAGTTACATTAGATGTTATTCCTAAATCACCTTTGCCTTCATAAAGAGGAAGCTTGGAAGCCACAAAGCCAATTAAGAGAGGGTAGGATGCAATTTGAGGAGAGAAAGGATTATGCAATAAGGTACTATAATATAAGGAATGGCTACCATGAGAAAAGGTTTGCTCAATATTAGTTAGCTTAGCTTGCAAGAGAAGAAGGGATTGCTCAACAAAAGCATCGGTTGTCGTAATCTATGGTGGGTAAGTAGTATGAGTAGGCATAGGCATAAATAATTGAGGGAAAACATTAGATTTTCTTAGATTAGAAGGGGTAGGAGTGACTAAGGGTACATAAATAGGAATGGGCTCAATGGGAGGAGTGACAACATTGGAGGTAGGGATTCTAGAATGCAAAAAGTCAAAACTTGGGATGACGAAGTTAAATTAGCTTGATGCTCAGCTTCAAATTCAATAAGTATGTAGATAATGGTATTCACCTCATGAGGATACTTTTGGATACCTTAATGAAATATAGACCATTATTTCACTTGCTCTTGATCTACTTCATTAAGCTCATTTGTAGTAAGATATGTTTCTTGCTCATTATCATATTCCTCTTCAATACTATCATTATTAGTTTCAATCTATACTTAATTTTTGACAGGACTTCTCATTACAGAAGATACCAAAAGAAACTCCATATGTGAAAAAAAATGTATCATTTAATCTAGCACTATGCCTTATAGGCATAAAAGTAACAAAAGAAAACAATCAAATCTATGATTTAAGAAGACAATGCAAGCAAAAATTAAGGATAAAAAAGTTATCTAGAAGGGTTTTGAATGATTTTTAGGCTCTCAAATATACTTGTTCATATGTTGAAATTGTCAACCTAATATTTCAAAACATTAACTATGGCGATAAAACCATACCCATAGCCCACTAAATCCAGTTTCTAAGGTAAGTTAAGAGTAACTTCCTAGGGATAAACACTTACCGGTGCACTACAATATCAAATAGATGGTATAGATTCATATTAGCATAAACAAGAGGATCTTAAAATTTTCTAATATATCGTGAGGTAAGTGTAAACTAAAGTCCATGTTTAGCTCTATACTGTGGCTATGAGTATTGGAGTAAATCTCTCACACCATGATATCTATAAACATAACACCGTGTAGCCCTTCATGAAAATAGATAAGTGGTTTGAAAACTATTAGAATAAACTTTCTAAAAAAAAAGCAAAGGCAAATGAAAAATAAAGTGAAAAATAAAAATCAAAAGAAATTTCTATATAGGAGATATAAAAATTCAATCTGAAGTTGATAGAAAGAGCCTCTATGTCGGTATTTATTTGAGGTGACAAGATAATTTTTTCAGTGTCGAATTACTACAAGGTCAAAAAATTTGAATCATTATGTTACAGATAATATCCAAAGTTGAAAACTATATTCTTTTGTGACAGGGATTTACATAATTAAATTGAAACCTTAAGATAAAAATTAACAAGAAATATAGTTAATATTTTATTATAAATGTGAGTTCACCAAAATTTTTACCCTTAGAATTAATTAGTGTGTGAATTAACTCTAAAGTATTGTAAACTTGAAATTTGATCTAGGAAGGTAAATAAGACAACCTACTTTAAAAACACAATGATATACATAATTTATAGAAATTGTAAATTATTAAAAATAGCAACTTGGGTGAGGGTTAGAGAGATACCCTTGTAAACTAATTTACTTTTTTCTGTATTATGCTTCTATCAATTGTGATTGTATAAAACTAATGATAAAAACCTAAAAAATATAGTGTTAATTGAAAACTTTGGTTCATTGTATTTTGGGACTAGTACACAGTAGTTGAACAGGTTCGCAATGCATTGTTTTTATATACTATGATTTAGTATGTGTCAATTGTGTGCTAAATTTGAAAGTTTGACACTATGTGACTCTATATGTTGATCAATTTATTATGTGTGGAGTTTGTTTGGATGCATGGATCACTTGCCAAATCAAAACCCTAACCTACGTAAGGAATTAAACAATATCAAATACAAAAGTGAGAAAAAGTGGGGATGTTGGATATGGATGAGATATCCTCAGAAAACTCCTTGTTGACTAAGTGTTTCCTACATTTTCTGAATGGATCTTAGGCCAATGTAATTCTCCCTATGGTGAAGATCATAGATGAATGCAACTAGCAATTTTTATTAAAATGTTTGACAAAGGATGGCCTCAACATATAATAAAATAATGTTAACTTTGCCAATGACTATATTACTCTAGAATAATTGCAGTAGGGCTCTTGCTAAATAGATAAGTGTTTTTTGAATTACCTTTACAAGAGAGAGTTAGCTAATGTAACTAGGGGTTTGAAGTGAGACACTTGGTATGTTCTTATAGGAGAATCTATGAATTGTTTTCAATAACTGAACTATGGTGTGGGGGTTAGCCATTAGGAAGTGTGTCATTTTGAAAAACTAGCCATTAAAACACTATGGAAGTTCACACTAGTAGATAGGTGTGTAATGTGTCTTTGTCTGCTTAGTGCACACTTATCTAGATTGGATAGAGGCTTCTAAAACTAGATTGTCATTGAAGTGTCTATTGATCAGGGATTTTTAGGAACAAATTAGGGAAGTCTGGAAGATATTCATAATAAAATTGTGAGACTTAGAAGGCTCTCATATGGATAAATCGTTATTGGAATGGTGAGTTGGCCAAGCAAGGTAAAAGATGTCGAGGACCAATAATGTCAAGCATTTATTGATTAAATTTCAAGTGTCTACACCCTCATCAAAAGAACACACCATTTGGGGGCTTCTTAATAATCCTTTTAAATGGCCTTGCCTAACTACCACTTGTGAAGGATAATCCACTAATGCATGCAATTTGTCTTCAACCATCCTTTGGAGAACATTCAACACAATATTCACTTTATATGCAAAGTTCCATCAATAAGGAGTCAATCAAAAAATAGATTCAATTCTGTAACTTGCTAACAAATATTAGAAATACAAGTCCCAAAATAGATGATTTGGAACAACACATGCCAAAACAAATACCTTGATCTTAATAGCTAAAGATAAACAAATGTTTATAGCCTTTATCCACCTCGAAGTAACTAATGACTTTGCGACATTGCATAATAAACATATTTTGAAGTTATTAAATGTGTTTATTACATAATGTAAAGTAGAACAAGGAAGTCATGGGTCTCCTTCCACATCTGATGATGAGAAATTATAGGGTAAAGTATAATTGTGCAGCATCAACCAAAAGGTCATGTTGACCTTCAACTTATGGGTCTACATTGGTCTGGTCAATAATTTGCTTGGGAAAGTCTTTAATATAGTATATACAAATTCTTCTAGGCCACCCAACTTTCCAAAGCTTGTTATCATCTCTTTTTCTAACTACATAGGACCACCATGGGATGTCAACAACCCCAAACATGTGTTTATCACCCCTGTGATAAAAAGGAATCACATAAAATTACCTTTCAAAATAACATAAGCTTTAGAAATACATAAATTTCAAGATTTAATATTAAATAATGAAACTTCAGATATTAATAATATTAAATTTCGCAAGTAAAAGCTTCTGTAAACTTTTCTATATTCTTTATTTTTTTATTTAAAATATATGCCACATTGTAGAACCACCAATACACAATAATAAAAATGCGAGAAGAACATTGACTCTTTCATATCATTGTCACATCCTTACCTCTACAACTATCCAAAAATATTTTTCGAATGTTATTGGCACAACAAAGGTAAATCTTCCTCCTCCCTTCTTACCTCCCAACTTTTTAAATTTAAAATTATAGCTTTTTCCATTCTCATAAAATGTGCATAAATTTACTCTATTTATTTTTGACGTGAAATAACGCAGAACTTTAATAGCGGCACCCACATATAAATCTTGATTACTTTCCCATGTAGCAATTTTTCCTCCTGCAGCTGCAAATTTATCCTCAATAGGGAAATCCTTGGGTAAAATATTGATATCAATTGTAGGAGCAAGGGTTTGGGGATTTCCCTACACTTTCAAGAAGACCAGATGGATTTTAGGCCTCATTATGCTTGCAGCAGTAGCATCTATTACTTACTATAGTATGATGTTATTAATTTGGTACAAGAGAGCCCTACAGAATCAAGGGTTTCAAAAGATAGAAAGTTGGGGGGATATGGGGTTTGTTGTATATGGAAGAAGAGGGAAGGCCCTGGTAGATTTCATGGTGGTGCTTTGCAGTGCAAGGGTATGTGGGGGTTATATGATATTCATAGGACATGCATTGTATTTCATATTCTCTAGCTATAAAGTGGAGAACAATCCCGATGGAGCTTCAACTTATTTATCCAAGTTTTTTGGAATTAGCAGGAAGGCTTCACGTGGCTATGTTCCCTTTGGAGCTTGTGATGAACGGGATTCATTCCCTCACCCACCAGGCTCCTTATAGTATTTTTGCAAACATTATGAATGTTTTTGCAATGCTGACTATGATGGTTGAAAAGGTCATGTCCATTGTAAGAAGTATTGGTCCTCAGTCTCACATTAAGGCCTTCATTGGGTTTTCTACCATTCGTTATAGAACTGGTGTTGCAGTATATGTATTTGAGGGGGTAACTATGATTTTTCCACTTGAATTGGCCATGGAGAAGAAACATAAATTTGGTGGTGTGTTGGGCTTTACATTTATTTTCATATCTTGTATTTATGGGAGCTTTGGGGCACTTGGGTATGTTGCTTTTGAAGTGACACCAGAGATATTGTGACTTTAAACTTGAGAAGGAGTTTTGTGGTAGATTTTGTTCAACTTATAGTATATCCGAACCTTTTTTCACATTTTCATTGATGATGAATCATGCTTATGAGGTTATAGAAGGGAGGTTTAATAGAGGGGAATATTCTTTAATTATCATATCTATGATGGTTTTGTTGATAACAATGATGGAAATTCTAGTTCCTTCTTTCAAAGATCTTTTTTTCTCTGATTGAGAGCAACATTGTTTGTATTTTAGGTTTTATATTGCCCCCTCTATTTCATTTGCATGCCTGTGGGCATGAGTCTTGTTTCCTACGGATCTTTGCAGACATATTGCGTCTTTTTTTTTGGATGGTCTTTGGTGTTGTAGGGACCATCTCATCCATTGCTGAAATCTATGAAAATTAAACCACGGTTGTGAAGATCTTTTTTGTATAATCTGAACTATTATTATCAAATGTCTTAGGCTTGTAGACTAGAACATTAGAGCACTCAAAAAGGTTTATAATTGGAAACCTTGGTGCACTATTTTGTTGAGATTTATGGTTTGATTTGTAGACCATGGTGCACTATTGGGAATTGCATTCTTAATGACAAAAGAGACAGCTACAGAGACCAGAGAGATCGCATTTTCAATTTATGAATTGATGGGACTAGGTTAAGTAACTTGTTGGTTTGGCACCCACACTTTTAATGCATACAATTGTGAATTGACATTATTCTTTGTTCATCATTTTTTTATAATCAGTTCAATGTATTAGAATAAATAATGAATGGATAAACAACTCATGTTTTTGGAAGTATTATGTACCAAATTGTTTAAATCAACATTTCAATATTGTGTATCAAACTTTTTAAATTGATATTTTTGATCAACATCCATGATCCATCATTAAAAAATACAAAATTTTTACATTATAAATATTAAAATTTAATATTATAAATGAGAAAAAATAAAAACACTGGATTTTTAGATATCAAACCCAAGGAAAACAAGTGCTCTGATGTGAAACATGTTAGAAATATTATAGTTCTATTTCATAAAAAAACATGTTGGAAATCATGCACATTCCAGACTGTAAAGGGATGAGCAGTTCAGTGAGAGACCATCCCAGCAGTAAATTAGAGGTTCTAAATTCTTTTTCTAATTGGAGGATTACAAGTGTCAGTTCAAAACATATATGTTGCCACTAATAAATGAGAATGATTATTATTTTCAAGGTTTTTTTTTTCTTGTTTATCTTAGTGTGGTTTTATGAAAGGGACAATCCACAATTTTACCAACTAGTGTTTTAGAGAAATTTTAGGAATTATTTATAAAAAATAAAATGTTAAATTTTGTTATTTTTTTGGATTTTTCTACTAAAATTATTTTTTTTTAAATTATCAATAAAATTATATTACATATAAACTCTTATTTCTTAAGAAGTTTTCCAAATAAATACTAGCATCTCTTTTAAACTTCTAGTCTTTTAATCCCAGTATCAGTGAGATTTTTTTAAAAAGTAATAATCACTTTTATATTTTAAGAAATGTATTTTAATTTTTTTTAAATAATAATTTTTTTTATATTTTAAGATTTTTTTAAAATTTTTTCATAAACATATATTTTTATATTTCATAATAGTGATCCCTTCCTCCCGCCTCAAAACTAACCCTTAAGCCTTTTGAAATATTTTGACACAAGTACAACACAAATGTTTGAGAAGCATCTTATTTCTTTCAAATTAGGAAATAGAGATTGACAATGGGTCCACATCTTTTGTTTATAAAATATTAGCAAAACTTATGCTTATGGAAAAAAGCCTCAAATTAATAGAGAGAGTATATACATCTACGATACAACGCTAGCAATGTTGTGTAAATCACATCACATCTATCCATAAACATTATGAATAAACCTAATAAGACACAAAACTATAAAATCAATCTTAATTTTATAATTATTTTTTCTATTACAATAAATGACAAAAGAGGGTATAGGAGAATATTTAATTTTGAGCAAATTTAGAAACAAACATCATAATTAGATAGTGTAGAATAAGGCCAAGCAGTGAGGAGATGCAAACCCCCAAAAATGGAAGCAACCAGTAATTACTCCCCAAAAATGTCTAGACACTTCCAAAAGAGTAAGGTTGTTCTTAAAACTATGAGACTAGACTTGGTAAACAATAGATTTACAAAAATTGACTAGATGATTCTATTCGTTAGGTCTAGGGCTCAGAAAACCTTTAAAACTATATGCGGATATGTTGAAAAATGATATCCTTCCTCAAAACCATAACATGAAAACTAATCCTACAAATGGATGAATAAATTGGTTGTTTTGGGGCCTACATTCAAAATTAGTATGGATTTAAGCTCTAGCTATTATCAAGGCCCTCAACATATAACAATGTCGTCCAATGATGATATAATGTATATTTTATGTGTCTTGCTACACTAGAATTAACACTTGATGCAGTAATAAATGATTTATATTTTCGTAAATTCTTGAATCTCTACTCTAACTGCTTGATATGATTATTTTGAGAAATTTATGGTATATCTCTAACATGTTTTGCATATCTCCTGAATGCACTAATGCATATGTGTATTTATAGACCTTATTGACACATAAGATAACACTAGATAGAAAAAACTAACAAATTAGGACCACAAGACACAAGTGAAATCAAATGGACTCAAACAACTAACTTTCCAAAAACTATTTAGAAACTTACATTATGTGAACTTAAGGGGACAACAAAAAAACACAAGGAAGAAATAGTGAAGAAAGAGAGAGGAGAGGGGTCAAGTGGGGTGGGGGCATGGGGGCATGTGTGACAAAATGCCCAATAACCTTGACAAATGCACTAATAAGAGCCTAATATGGTCTAATAAGCCATAAACACACAAGTAATCTATAATATTGAAAATTTACAACCAAGAAATACCCTTGGACAAAAATTGTGTGTCTACTTAATTCCCTTAGCCCTACTTTGATGTGTGTATGTGCATATATATCAAAGAAAAACAAGTAGAGGGTGGATACAAAATTATGCATATTTGAAGCAACTCTAATGCACTTACGAAACCAACAAATAACATTTACATGTAGATAAGTGTCCAATCAATCAATAGTCTATTAAAACCTAGAAAAGACAAACTAAAAATAATACACTTTATTTTGTTGGCATTGTGATAATGACCCATACATGAGTTTGAGACATCTATGGATATATGTTGAAAATATGCATATGCCCCTATGGAATTTTGTGTATCTAAAAAAAGGTGCCAAATCTTTTAAACACATTATTTTCCTATTGACATGCACATTGGTTAATCTTGAATAATAAAAAATGTTGGAAAAATGTGAAATACTAAAATCCATGTAACAATTTAATCATATTTATGCATAATCATGGCATTACTTGAGTCAAATAAACCAAACCATCTTAAAAATATAAGTCCTTGAGCCATTGGAAAATGAAGTGAAGTACAATTTATGTGTTGGGATTTTAATTCCCAATATCATAGATAATTTTATTTGCACTAACATCAAGAATAATCAGAATTCCAGAATAAATAAATATGGAACATGGCTTCCTCCATGTAAATTGGCAATATAAGCTTAGCTTAATAATAAATGCTTCAACAATTTAAACTTGAAAATATAAATCTAATATTGTTTAATTTGTGAGTGCAATTTGAATTTGACTATCAATTAATTTTTTTGGAGAAGTTTTATAAGTTCACATAAAACACATTTTAGTAATTTGATCATAGTGAGTTGTAAAAATATATTACATATAATAGAAATTTAATATTTTTAATATAATTTTTATTAAATATATTAATTATCATTGTGATGCTTATAAAGTGCTTCATACGAATATTAATTTGAACAAAATGATTATTATTAAGAGCGCAATAAGTGTTATAGCATTTAGTTTATCTAAAATTATATAATAAAAAATCTTTTAAATTTTTTAATCAAACTAAAATCCACTAAATCAACATAGACAATTATCTTAACATAAAAAATAAAAAACTTCAACCATAAAATATGATAGTTTAGTAGTACAACATTGTTTATTTTTTATTCTTTCCTTACAAATATACATAATTAATTTTTATAAAAATAATTAAATTCAAATAATAAAATAAATCATATTTATTATAATAAAATATAACATCCAACTTTTCTGATATTTACTCTTAATTTATTTTGATTTAAATATAATATAAAATTAAAAAAAAATTAAAAAAAATAGATACCAAATTTGGTATCAAGCCGTTTATCATCAAATACTTCATTAAAAAACTAAAATAAATTATGATTTTTTTTTCGAAAAAAGGTTGTTTTGATTGTTAAAGCCTTTTAACTGCAAACTATCTGGACATTTTATATATTTTTTCGATTAACCGGTATGCCGACATATTTTCAATTAAAATCTAAATTTTTAAAAGCTGACAGATGTTATGATCCTACCTCAGCATATAGTACAAGATAGTCCAGACTACTTAAAAATTGAAAAGTAATGAGGTGGTTGATACCAAATATTTAGTGACAGACGACTTGTTTGCTGGCGAGAACGCTAGCATTTACTGCAGACCTTATCTTTCATTTATTGGGTGACATTTACGTAACGATTCCCATCATTTGACTTAACAGCGCCGGGCAGGAAATTGGTCCGTATTTGGGGGAAAAACTCCGAAATTGGTCGATTGTTTAATCAGATAAATCTGTCACAACACAAGTATCTGCGTCAATTTATAGTACCAGATAAGACATTTAATAAATGATATTATTGCATTCGTTGACCTTTAGATTGTTACATTTACTGCATATACTGCTGACATGATCCGAGTTTTACAAGGGTCGTGGGCAATAATTCAGCGTTTAAAATCGAACACGTCACAGCTCTTTGAAAGGGTTCTGACCTGTTTTAGAGATATAAATAACTATTATCATTCAACTACAATTTTAAGACTTTATTCTGACATCTTTTTTCAGGGGGCTTTTTTGTTTTTCTTAGGACAAGTTTTTTTTTGAAGAATTCAAAGACTATGGTTCAACGTCACCAAATTAAAGATTAAGTCTTACAATTCCAGTCTGATAACAAGTTTTGTCATTGTAAAATTATACAATAAATGAAATGATTGCTCATTTCAACATTCTTATGGTTGAGTTGTAATTATGATTTGTTTATGTTTGTGTCTCTCGACTACTAATTACCTTCTTTTGGTTGATTTGTAAGTATGATATGTTTTTTTTATATCTCTTTATTACTTGTTGGTAGTTTATTCTTTGTACAAAATCGTAAAATATTCAATCAAAATTTTTGATCATATTTATTGTTATTGATTTATCGACAAATAACGATTATTGGTGAAACCAGTGGTTAGAGACCATGGTAGTCTCTTCATGCCGGTGGAAACTAATGAGATTTGATAGGTGACTTATTAATTTTGAAGAAAGGAAACAATTAAAAAACATATTAAAAAAAGTAAACAGCCGGGATGGTGATTCAACAAATCGCCATAACTGATAAGTTGGCGGAAGTTGCAACTTGTTGTCAACGAATTTAAATATTACTATTCACAGCCCTGGGCAATTTAATACACAAACTAACCAATCCAGCGCAGCTGCCAGCATATTCATTTTCCATCACATTCCCATCAGAGACGTACGTAGATATGGAGTTTATTCCAACGAATGGATGTTAATGATGTATTAATGAAGCAAGTGACTACAGTGTATGCTTTTCTATCAAACATGAACAACGCATATGTTTTTGTTTTGTTGCTTGTTTCATTTTCCTTTGTAAATAACAGTTGTTAATTGTCAACTAAACGTGCAAGATGCAGCTAAAGCATGTTGAGTGAGGTCGATGTTGCTTTAGTGCTTCACCAATGTAACTTGCAGGTGCCTTATAAGTCAGCGTTCCCTGCCCCCAGCGCCCCAAACATGCTGTTTATGGTTAAAGCTTTGATTTAGAGAATGCACCCTTAAAATAAGCATGTAATTTCTTTCATCAAAGTTGTTATAGCAATACCTATAAACCCAAATGATTAGGTTATATGAGAGAACTCATTCAGATCTTTTTTTTTTAATTCCTGATTTCAACATGTTAGACTAAAAATCAAGTGAAGGATTTAAGATTAAAAATCAAGTAGAGGATTTAATGCTATGTAAACAGGTTTTGAATTCACATAGGATGAGCAATTAAGATGGATTTGATTTTTATAAAATATTTTATGTGGCCTTCACATGTTATGACACATTTCATGTGTATTAAGTTTAAGCAATGTCACAAGTTTTTATAGAATAATTATACTAAAAGCTATATATATATTCTCTTTTAATTATTTGATGATTTTTGTCATAGTAAAAGTCATAGCGTGCATTGATTTGACCTATTATGTGAAGTAATGAGTGGATTTTTAAATCACTTTATGTTTTCCATTAGAGCATGTAAATATTTTTACAATAAATTCTAACATCCATTATTGAAATCGAGCCTCAATTAGAACAGGGTTCAAAGGTAGATGTTTTAGCTTCATCTTTCTCAAAAATAGTTAATGTTAGAAATATGTTGTGACATTAAATTTGATGTCTATAAACAAAGTAATCTAGTAGTATTCAAAATGAAGGATTTTATGAATTGTTGATCTTTATGCTAGGTGGAATCCATATATTCTATTATGAGTTTTATTTATTGGATGTTTAATTCCGTTTTTAAAAAAACATATTCACTGTATATCTTATGGATTTTTCTAATACTATATTTGTTTTATAGAAATATGGAATCATAATTGTAATATTTATAATAATTATGAGTAGATATTATCACAAATAAATACTTATTTTAATTTCTTTAATTAAAATACACATACTAATATATTTTTGAAGAGGTGATCGTTATTTATAATTTTTTTTAATTTTATTATATAGATATCTACAGGCAATATTGTGGTTGTGTTAATTCTCTTTGAATTAAACATGACTAAAGTTCCAACTATTTTCTATCTATGAAATATTATCTTGATTTTTTTAGCTTTGTATGTACATTTAAAAAAGGATAAATTGTTTTCAAGTAACTTAGCTACATGGCTTCTTATCTTAGGGTAGAGTATTCCTTTTTTTGTTAGAAGGATGGCAAACACGGGGTGAGAAAAATGAATCTTGTGAAATAAAGCATACTGCATTCTCGTATATGGTACTTATTTATTTTAATTTTTTCATTTAATAGGTATAAATTGTGAGAAAATTGCTTTCATTGGTCATTCTAAGAAGGATGAAAGCCAGCTATCACTTGTTGATACATTTCTTATCCCTCAAAATTTTAATCAACAATGATATTCTATAAATGAAGACTTTGATGTTCATATGCATGAAAAAAACTATGAATCAAATGGAAAACAAATTAGGAAAGAGGAACAAGTATCAAAGAAATAGAAAATAACATTCAAGTCCAAATGGAAAACAAGACTTTCATGGGCTTATGCTATAAAAGACTATAATGGTGTTGAACGAATAATGTGTTTTTCATGTGTAAAATAGAAGAGAGAAACTCTATTTGTTAAAGATGGGAGTACCACCTTTTAAGTCAGTGGTTTAAGAATCCATGCAGAATCAAAGCCTCATAAATGTGCTTTACAAATTTTAGAGGGAGAAAACAAACAAATTAGTATTCCAATTACAAAATATGTAGAACTAAGAACTAATGGTAGATGCTAAGAATTTGAGAATCATATCAGTGTTTGAAAATATGTATTATGCTGCCACACATAATTTATCTTTAGAACTCTATAAGCCAATTTGTGACTTTAAAAAACACATAGGCACTCCACACATGCCTCTAACAGATGAATACTTTGTATATACAAATACCATATCTTTAAAATAGTTTCTAAAAGTTGCGAAGGAGGTATATTGGAAAAAAATAAATGATGAGATTTTTTGTAGTTCATTTTACTTAAGTTTAGTTGATGAAAGTGCTGATCAGACTATGAAACAACATTGGATAGTTTATATTGCATATTTGACAAATGAAGAGGTTGATGTATAAAAAAATTATATGCTTCCTTCAAATAAAGGATGGAAAAGTTCAATCTATATATGATGTCATGATAACTTTTTTAGGAGAAATGAATTTATCCATGATGAAGTTAGTTGGATTTGGATTTAATGGGGCTTCTACCATGAGGGGTATCTATGAAGGTTTATCTACTAAGCTTCATCGAGATGCTTCTTAGTTATTAGATATTTATTGCATAGCTCTTTGAAAAGTATTATCAGTAAATGATGCTTCATCTTATTTTTCAGAGCTACAATTTATTGACAAATTTGTAAACAAAATTCATTCATGGCTTAAAAAATCTGCTAAAAGACATGAAGCATTAATAGAGCTAATGGAGTCATTTCAAATTAGCAGGTTAGAGGCATTGCAAATTCATCAAATTAGGTGGCTGTCTAGAGAAAAATTCATGGAAAGACTTGTCAAACTCATGCATACTTTGTTGAAAGAATGGGAGTTAGAGGATTAAAAAATGTATGATTTGGCAAGATTTTTTTTAAGTTCAAATTTGCATCCATTCACTTGTAGACGTGCTTATTGAGTTAAGTAAGTTGAATAAAAAAATTCTAGAAGATCATGTTAACATTTATCATATTGGTACCACTTTAGATGTTACCATTAACATGCTTCATAGAATATTTCAAAGAGACATATTTGGGGTAGGTACAATACATATTTCATCTTTTTTAAACAAAACACAAGGAAAAACTCTTTAGTTTGTAGATGGAGTAGGTATAATACATGTACATCCTTTGAGATTTGAGAGCTTAATTCACTCACAAAGATTAGGGACACTAGATAATTATATTGTATTAGAAAAAAAATAATACTTAAGGTTATTGACTCTCTAGATACAAAGTTCACAGATTTACTTATATTTAATGTTGTTAAGTTTTTCAGTCCTCATAATTATTATGATGAAATAGGTAATAAAGATCATGTAAAAAAAATGGTTAACATGTTTATGTGAAAAGTTTAGTATTGATAACTTATCTATTATAGATACTATCAAATGTTTAGGTGAGATGAATGATTTTGTTTGTACTATTTATAAATCGCACCCAAAAAAATATATGTTTAGAGCAAAAGATTTATGTGGGGGTGAACCTGAATGGTTCGAGACATTTTCATGTCTAATGCAACTATGACAAGCTATTCTTGTTATTCTAACAAGTACATTAGTATGTGAAAGAGATTTCTCAAAGTTAGACATGATAAAGAATAATAATAGATCTAGACTTTCTTTGAATACATTGGATATGTTATTGTTTCTCTTTCTTTGTGCACCTCATGCTCTAAATGAGGTAAATTATAATACTATTTATGTTGAGTGAAAGCATATAAAAGTGCTAAATCCTCTTCCAATAGACCAATAAATTCACTAGTACAACAATTTGGAATAGAAGAAAACAAAACCACAACAATAATTATAGTCTTGAAAGGAAATTTTTTGAATATAAATTTGTAACCAATTATATAAGCTAAATAAATATATGTTTTACTTTTGTGTATTTGAATCTTTCTCCAACAAATAGGTATTGAAACTTTTATACTTCTAACAAATTGGTATTGAAACATATTATTTTTGAATTTATTACCAACTAATTTGCATTAGAAATGTCAATTTCTATCTCCAAATTTAGTTTCTCTTTATCACACATTAAAACAATGTTGGAGTCCATACTTTTAGTGATGTGTATATTTAATTTACTCTTTTCAGTGGAAGTACAATTATTTTTTACAACTTTTCATCACTGAAATGTTAGTTGAATAATTACCCTTCAACTTGAAATTAAGATTAGCTCTTCAAATTTGATCACTGCTAGGCATGATTAGTGTCCTTACATAAGAATTTCTAATTTTTAAATAAGATATATTTATAATTATATTAAATATAAATGAATATTTATACATAACCCTTTTAAGAATAAACTAATATTTATATGGTAAATTTTATAAAAAAACTTTATAACTATTGAAATTATATATGTTTTAAGTTTTATAATTAATTAAATGAAAATAAAATATTTAAAAAAATATATATCAACACCCTACTTTAACAAAAACTGATAATACATTAAAAATCATAAAAAATAAATAATAATTGTAACATGAATAATAATAAAGTAAATATCAATATCAACATATAATAAATGTCAACAAATACCATCAAGAATACTCACATCACCAGGGAAATAACATGCAAGTAGTAATTTGGTAAAAGCATAAGGTGATCTTGAAATCATAAGCCTTTTTCCCAAATGTCAAATTCAAAACTTATACTCAGTCTTACCTCTTAATTTTTACAATCAAATATCTCAGAGAAGATTATCATGGGTGAATGGCCATATTTTTTTGGCATTCGAATTGGAGCCGGTGAGTACGTCGATACTTTTTTTTTCATTTTCGTTCATTTGCTGAAAAGGTGAAAAAATGTTAGAAATAAGGGGAATGTTCTAGGTTTGAATTTGAAACCCCGAGTTTTGGGGAAGGAACCGTGCATTTTGGTACGTTCTTAACATGGAACTGTATGGTTCTAGCAAGAAACCATACACGATCACGGGAAAAATAACATGCAAATTCTAGGATTTTTTTTTTTCTAATTTTTTATTTTTGAAATTAAAATATATTTCTATTACGTGCATAGTAATGATAAAAGGATTAATTTTTATCACATATTATTGTGATGTGGGATTTTATATACATGTGAGAGTTTTGTCATGGGTGAACATTAGATACCATTAAAAAAATTAATCTCAACGAGGTAGATTGGGAGAATTTAAATGTAGTTAGATTACGTCATGTTACATACTTACTCACAATGTGATATGACTCAGTTGGCCTTATTACTATGGCAAAGTAATGTAATAGTGATACTTGTATTTTACTGATATCAATTGGTGAGATGAAAATGAATGTAGAGGATGTTAGGAGGATCCAAAGGATACTCGTGAAGGGGAGATAAGTGACATTTAATGGGCCTAAATAGGCCAAATGGGAGTTGACCCACATCTAATATGTGGGGGGAACTCCAAGAAGGAGGGAGAGTATAGGGGGAGTCCCATTGGAAAACATCATATAGCTATACATGTCACGATTACCCATGTGTATGATCATACTAGTGAGCTTCTTCATCATAATGGACACAAAAGGGTTATCATGCATAGGTATAGGCCTTGACCATTGATCAATGATATGGAGGAGTAGAGGAGAGTATATACTTGGGGACATTGCATGATAGCACATCTATACTAGGATTTATGTAGGTTCATATATGAGGTACAATGTAGTAGACTAGCAATAGGGACTCTCTTATAGATTTGGCCCTATGAGCCCCTAGTAGTGACAAGACATATTAGCTTGCCACTTACCTTAGAGGGTGGGGAGATACCACATATATGGAAATGGATCTCACTAGGACCTAAGAGGTAGATGGAGGAAAATTTTCATTCTAGAAGAGGGCCATAGATTACCTATAGGAGAAAGAAATCACCTCGCAGCCATAAAAATACCATTTAGGCTAGGTTGGGGATGTTGTATAGATGTGGTGGATCAAGGTGAGCTAATGGTGCCGAGTCTAATTTGGAGTTATCAATGAGACATTAAATTGTGAAAGGCTTCTAATGAAGTTCATGATACTACTGGACATGCCCAACCATCCATATCTAATAGAGAACACAAATATTATCATAAAATGATGGAGAGCAGGAGCTACCTCAGATCAAAAATCTAGATCATATTAATGATGAAGAGGAGGTTTAAGATTACCTTGATTGAGGGATCAATTATGCAGGATCCACCAAGGGCTAGCAAACATAATGGGTTAAGGATTGTCTTGTGCCATTATTTCCACTAGGGTAAGAGTGACATGATCCACAGGGAGAGATTATAATGGAGATTCCTACATGAAGTAGAAACATGAGGTAGGTTGGACAAAGGAACACCCAATTATGGTTTCTCCACTCTAGGATACTAGGCACACCGGCTGATAACAAACATATCCAAATATCAAATTCAACTATGTTTCATTTCTCATCTTTAATTAATGTTGGGGAGTTTATTGATAAACATTTATTTATAATGAAATAATGACTATCAATGAATGAAAAATTATGATTGACGTTGCAATCGGCAGGCTAACTTGAGACATTCCTGATGACTTCCCTAGGATGTTCAAGTAGGCTAACTTCAAATTAGGTCCATAGGCATATATGTTTGATCTAGTTAGTAGAGCTAAGGCATCATATATATATGTTGCAGTGAGGGTATAGGATGTGAGCAAAGATATCAAGTAGACACAAAAATAGATCATGTAGATGCAATAAAGACACATAAAGGAAGATGCATTAATATCTTGGTTCAAGGCTCGACTAGTAGCATGTAAGCAAAGAGGAGCACAAAGGCATGAGGTAGAAATAACACCTTCAGTGAATGACATAAACATGTAAAAAAATTCTTACCAATATGTAGAACATAAAAAATAATACTACAAAATAGAAACATAGAATTCCAGATTACAATAGAGAAAGCATGAGGTCATGAGCAATATGGGGGACACATAATTGGATAACTATGTTCATTGCATTTGTCACCCTACAAGCTAGTAGAGACATGTGAGGAAATCATTATTCTCCACCTCATGCATGAGTTGTATAGGTCATGTGCCCCTTATTATGCATTGTAACATATTAGATGTCTAATATATTTTTTCTTTGCATTTTACATGTTCCTTAATGTGTATGTGTGTGGACTAATAAAATCCCGAGTAAATAATATTTTACAATCACATAATAATAAATAAATAATAAAATATATCATGGGATAACAAATGTGTACATTTTTGTCACATAAGCAAGATGAATAATCATCTAACAATAATTAAGAATGAACCACATATAAAAATACATAAGTGTTGGTGTTTTAAAAAATTGTGACTTAAGGGATAAATGCCACTATGAAATGGTAAAAATATACACACAAGGGAAATCTAAGATAGTAATGTAAATTACCATAATCAAAACTCCCCAATGTCTTGAAATTGATAATTGAAATCTTGAACAATTGATAATTGAAAGAAAAAATGAAAGAGATAAGGAAAGAGATATAAGTGATTGAAACCAACATATTGGGATTTTGTATTTGACTTTTGACACTATAAATTGAATTTTGAGGCTGACTGGACCAAAACCTTATGATCTGATTGCAATCTTGAAGATGATTAGAATCATAGGACCCACTAATATGACTAATTGGATTGGTATGACTGAAAGTGGTCAATTTATGTTGACTATGGTTCCACATTAAGAATGTGACAATTGTGACTTTCTAGATTTGTAAGTTTTTGGGATGCTTTGGCAAACACTGATGAATGTGTTATTGGATTTGTTTTGATAAATTATTTCTCATTTTCCTCCAAATCTACTCTTATTTTATTAAACTTTAATTTTCCATAATGTCACAAAAATAGATAATATGTGCAAGGTTAGTGGTAGGTGCCCCCATAAGGGTTACATCTATGTATCTTTCACACTTAAAACCAAGGATCAATGTAGTCCTAATGTTTTGTGAGTGATCCCAATCCAAATTAGAGAAAATTATTCAACTTTTATACTAGATAATCAAATTCAACTATATGCCTCGTTATGACCTTATTTTGGTACAAGATATGTTGAATCAAGACTTCAATTGATGATGAGGGCAATTCAGGATTAATGTGCAGGATCATTGACATATATGTAATAGATAAACTTAATGTGCTCATAAATGAAAGAATTATTGAGTGTCTTGTCAAGTGATAGAAGATATGAAATTTATTAGGGTACATTTTTATATATAGGCGATTTAACAATTTGGGAAATATTGGTGTATTATTCCTAATTTAGTTAAAGGGTTTGCATAGTAAAATTAGTAAATAAATATGCACTTATTAAGCTACTGATTTTTGAAATTTGATTGTAATTCAAATTTTTCTAAAAATAGTAATAAGGGGAAGAAAACAAGACTTAGCTAAAAAATGATTGATCCGACTGAGACAAAGGTTGGAATTCACTGTGTTGGATTGGGACACTGTTACAAACTAAGATCTAAACTTTATTTTGTGATTGGACAAGAGAAAGGAGTGGCATCAGTGTTGTAGTCCACCTCTTTTGCTATTGTTCTAAAGATCTGAGCTTTTTGGGTTTTGTTTTCTAGGTCTGTGTGACCATGTCTACAAAGTTTTGATAGTTGTAAGTCTATAGAGCTCCTTGTAGAGAAAATTATTTATTCAAACCCTATCTTCCATTATGCTTTGACCAATTTTAAGCAAGAAAGGTGTGTTAGTGTGTGTAAGATTCACTAAATGTGGATCCACACCCCCTGTGGGCATGTTGCCTACATACTAATACTCTAAAGACGGATCAAGCCATATGTAGTTCTCTCACTTGATGTGCAAATATGTGTATGAAGATGCAAAATGCTAAACTAGATGTAATTGAGGTGGCTAGGGACTAGTGTAATAATTTGAATAAGTTTTTAAGTGCATTAGCTGGATGTATACAGAGAATAAGGAAGATTGCTTGAGTAGTCTTATTTGTATTCTTGCTTGCTTAGTGATAATTGCCAACCCCTTCTAAATGATCTTTGAATGGGCTTTTATAGGGATCTATTGTTCATGGTTTGAATGCACTCGTGTTAGGCCGACAAGGAGAAGGATGGGAAATCAGAATAAATTGATCGTTAGGAGCAAAAAAGGACTTGGAAAACAACGTTGAAAGTAGATAGGAGTGGCACCAACACTATAGTCCTAGTGTGGCATTACTATCATGAGCAGACAGGACCTAGGGGTGGATCTATCATAGAAAGAGGAATCTAACTCAATTGTGATCAAGTTTGAAAGGCTAAAAATGATTGGGAATAAGTGAAATATGCTTAGGAGGGTCATGAGAGCAAGCAAGAGGGACCTATGGGTTGGGTGTCATTAGCCACACTCAAGTTACCAATTTTTGCATTTTATATGACTACATTTCCCCTCCCCCTTTATTCTAGTGATGCAACAAAGTGAGATACTAAGATAAATAAAAAATTGAAAGCGTACCTAAACTTACCTTTAAGGGTGAAGCTCACGAAGCTGTGTGATATTGGATATGCATAGAGAGAGCATGTTGTGAAGTATGAATCTACAAGAAAAATTAAGAGTAGATCAGTTCTTACTAGATACACTATATCTAAAATAAGAACATACAAAGCTAGGTAAGAGAGAGAGAGGAAGAGAAATGAATGAATATGCCTCATCGAGTATGTGAACCAATATAAAACTTGTGTTGTTGAGTAATGTTGGGTGATGATGAACGATGTTGAATGTGTGTTGAACCAAGAGTAGTATCATGAACAAAGTTGAGTGCTCAATTCCTCATAGTGGCTCAAGAATGTAAAGGCTGGCCCTTTGGTTCCATCATTGCCCACTAAGTAAAGCTAGGTGATCATGTGTGTACTAATAAATGTTTAGACTATGTGTTCAATCCCTCTGAGTAGGTGGCTCAAGAATACAAAGGCTAGCTAGTCCTTTGGCTCCATCGTTGCCCCATGAAGTGAAGCTATAAACTGATATCAATATGAAATTTATGTCATGTGAGATAGCTCCTAAATCCCATGAATGTACTATGATCTGACAATGTTGGCATGGATAGTTGAATGTATGCTAGAAATGAGGCTACTCTTGGCCACTCCAAAAGATGGAGATTAGGCTTGTATAAAAGCCACTCTAAATTGGTGCATAAGGCTTGTATGAAAGCCACTCGAGAACTTAGGAATGTGTAAGTTAGGCTTGTATGAAAGCCATTTCAAAATGATGCCAACCACTTATAGATCAAATAAGGCATGAAATTGCTAAGAATGCCTGGGTAATACTGAACTCGAAAAGGAAAAAACAAATGTGCCATGCACACTGCCCTCAATTGCTAGTGTCTAGAACATGGATTCTGATCTGAAAGGTATATCAACTACCATGTTTGAAATTGAAAGTGAGATCCATCATGCCATGCATGATGCCCCCTATATATATATTCTCTAAACAAAAGTGTACTAAAAACTACTAATTCTAAACTGGTTTGGCTATGCAAAACTATAGCTGAACCTACTTTTCTGCTTGCTTCTAGAAATTTTGGTTTTTTTATTTAGACAAAAGCTCCAAAAGTGGACACTAGTGGCATCGATGCTATATTCTAGGTTGGGCACTATGTTCCTAGGCCAAATATGATGATTGTTATAGTATTTTCACTATCTACATAATCTATTCTGACTATTTTGATGTTTGGTTGTTGTTCTAGGTGTTCTAAAAGCTAGATTTTTGATCATTAGGATCTTTGATTTATGTGACAAAACCCCTATTTGTTTTCCCCTCTTTTGAGGGTCGAAATGAAGACCTTGTAATGAATACCCTCAGAAGAAAGAGCCCTGAAAGTGTGTTATGCTATAAAGATACATGTTATAGCAATGATAATTGATAAGATATCTCAAGATATAGCATGGTTTGTAATGAGAGATTATTAGATCAACATGGGTATGCTTAAATAGATATAAAAATGTAATAGCATGTGCAATGTAATGAACTATAAATGAAAGTCTGGTTAGTTTTTATTTGGAGGGATGGAACATGAAGTCCATCATGGCATCCAAGAAAGAAAGATAATGCATGATGTGGATCATGGCATTACAA
This sequence comes from Torreya grandis, assembly GCA_037957365.1. NCBI lineage: Eukaryota > Viridiplantae > Streptophyta > Pinopsida > Cupressales > Taxaceae > Torreya > Torreya grandis. Next base: position 1,240,330 of record JARHVA010001251.1, on the reverse strand, counting down.
ATAATGAGAAACAAATAAGCAACAAACACACAAGGTAAAAATCAAGAAGCATACAAAGGTGGCCAAGGGACCACACAAACAAGGGACATGGGCACATGTCACTCATATGAGAAGGCAAGCATACAAGGCATGTTCAAATGCCACATACACATATAATTGAAACAAGAAAAGTTGGTGTAGAAGCCACTATCACATAGAAGAGTACAGGCAAAGGACATTGGCAAATGTCCTAAAACACATACAAGAGACAAACAAGAACTAAAAAATGTAATCATATCTAGATACACAAAGCAAGAAAGGAATGCATGTAATAACTGGAAATACAATCGCATCTAACTAATCCAAGTAAGAGGGAAAGTACGCAAGACATGTTAGTAAAAGACTAGGTATATGCTAATAAATACACAAGTGTTATATTATAGTGAGATGTTGATATAATGCTCTTTGTGGATGGAGATGGAGGAAGGGATCACGACCATCATCAAATGCCTCAAGATCATCATCACAAGTATCATCATATGTTGTAAAAGTTATGTACATGGTGTCATCCTGTCGAAGGTAAACTGAATATTGCTCTGGTGGTGGAGATGTTGATTCTTCTCTAAGACATTTAGCTCTTGTAGTATATTGCTTCAGTAGAAGTGGAGAAGCTAGTGTTGTAATTTGAACAATACCCTAAAACTGTAGTTTATCCAATCTTTATTATAAACCTGTACATGAGTTTGTATGCTAGAAACTAGGCCACTCTTGGCCACTCCAAAAGATGGAGATTAGGATTTTATAAAATCCACTCTAAATTGGTGCATAAGGCTTATATGAAAGTGACTCTAAATTGGTGCATAAGGCTTGTATGAAAGCCACTCTAAATTGGTGCATAAGGCTTGTATGAAAGCCACTCGAGAACTTAGGAATGTGTAAGTTAGGATTGTATGAAAGCCTTTTCAAAATGATGCCAACCACCTATAGATCAAATAAGGCATGAAACTATTGAGAATGCCTGGGTAATACTGAACTTGAAAAGGAAAAAAAACAAATGTGCCATGCACATTGCCCTCAATCACTGGTGTCTAGAACATGGATTCTGATATGAAAGTTATATCAACTACCATGTTTGAAACTGAAAGCGAGAGCCATCATCTTGTGCATGATGCCCCATATATCTATATTCTCTAAACAAAAGTGTACTAAAAACTAATAATTTTAAACTGGTTTGGCTGTACAAAACTACAGCTGAACCTACTTTTATGTTTGCTTCTATAAATTTTGGTTTTTTATTTAGACAAGAGCTCCAAAAGTGGACACTAGTGGCATCGATACTATAGTCTAGGTTGGGCACTATTGTCCCGGGCCAAATATGATGATTTTTCTAGTATTTTCACTGTCTACCTAATCTGTTCTAACTATTTTTATGTCTAGTTGTTGTTCTGGGTGTTCTAAAAGCTAGATTTTTTATCATTAAGATCTTTGATCTATGTGACAAAACCCCTATTTATTTCCCCCTCTTTTGAGGGTAGGAATGAAGACATTGTAATGACTACCCTCAAAAGAAAGAGCCCTAAAAGTGTGTTATGCTACAAAGATATATGTTATAGCAATGATAATTGATAAGATATCTTAAGATATAGCATGGTTTGTAATGAGACATTAGTAGATCAACAGGGGTATGCTTAGATAGATATAACAATGTAATAGCATGTGCAATGTAATGAACTATAAATGAAAGTCTGGTTAGTTGTTATTTGGAGAGATGGAGCATGAAGTCCATCATGGCATCCAAGAAAGAAAGATAATGCATGATGTGGATCATGGCATTACAAATCATGAGAAACAAACAAAAAACAAGCACACAAGACAAAAATCAAGAAGCATACAAGGGTGGCCAAGGGACCACACAAATAAGGGACATGGGCACATGTCACTCATATGAGAAGGCAAGCATACAAAGCATGTTCAAATTCCACATACACATACAATTAAAACAAGCAAATCTGGTGTAGAAGCCACTATCACATAGAAGAGTACAGGTAAAGGACATTGGCAAATGTCCTAAAACATGCACATGAATATAAGCAAAGGACATTGGAAAATGTCCTAAAGCACATACAGGAGACAAACAAGAACTAAAAAATGTAATCATATCTAGCTACACAAAGCAAGAAAGTAAAGCATGTAATAACTGGAAATACAATCACATCTAACTAATCCAAGCAAGAGGGAAAGTATGCAAGACATGTTAGTAAAAGACTAGGTATATGCTAATAAATACAAAAGTGTTATATTATAGTGAGATGTTGATATAGTGCTCATTGGGGATGGAGATGGAGGAAGGGATCATGAACATCATCAAATGCCTCCAGATCATCATCACAAGTATCATCATATGTTGTAAAAGCTATGCACATAGTGTCATCCTATCAAAAGTGAACTGAAGTTTGCTCTAGTGGTGGAGATGTTGATTCTTGTCTAAGACATTTAGCTCTGGTAGTATATTGCTTCAGTAGAAGTGGAGAAGCTAGTGCTGTAATTTGAATAATACCCTAAAACTATAGTTTATCCAATCTTTGTTATAAACCTATACATGAGTTTGTATCATGACCTGTGATCCTGTGAAAAAGATAAAATGGGTGACCATCTTGCTATCATAATCTATTAATAGATTTGTGTCATAATGTAAGTAATGTGATTAATCCATGATCAAGTAACATCTATAACATAATCTATGGTTTATGTTGTGTGCTACCTACCTGAATCTGAATGACTAGCTCTATATCCATAGAGGTAACCATGTGAACTATATGTGCCAAGTGATCTATTTGTGGCCACGAATGTGGAGTATGTCTTGAGAGTGTAGTGTGAGATGCTAAGAGTGATGTAGGATGTCTAATGAAAAATTTAGAGTCATCTTGGTACTGTTCTGGGCCAATTGGTATAAATCTCAACCCACACAAATAGTCATCTGTGAGTGTGGGTGATGTATCATCATATGAAGAACCCTAGGAATCTGTATCAACATCATGTACATGTGGTAATTCAAAATTTACCACAAGGGGTAACTGTGATATGGGAGTCTCATCAACTAAAGTAGTAGAAGACAATGGTGTCGTGAGGGTGTTTATAATTGATGGAGTAATTTTATTTATAGAATCAACTAGTACTACTAGAACTATTATTGGTAAATGTATAAATGTAACAGGTGTAGGAATCATGACTAATGGAGTAATTGAAACTACTAAAACTGATGTGATTGGTTAAATATCTAGAGTTGAGGGCACAACTTTAAATAGAGGAGTGTGAGAGGTGATAGTCTCTCCAACCTCATATATATGTATCTGATCAAGAGAAATGAAATCAGGTGCTAGTTTAATTATGAGATGAGGTGTCCCATCCATAAAAATAGTTGAAGATGACTCTATAGTTCGATAATATTTGAATGGCTGGTTATTTGCTAGACATGTGTATAGGTATCCTTCATGGAGAAACTTAACACATCGATGAAGTGTAGAAGGAACTACCCCCATAGCATGTATCTATGGTCATCCAAGTAAAAGATTATAATGAAGAGGACCTGACAGACCTGGAACTATGTAGAGAGGGTTTTGGATCCTACCATGATATCTAAAGTAATGGTTCCCAATGTCTATCACAATATATCATCAAACACTCTAATGTTCTTGTATTACTTTTGCATGGAATCCATCTCTACGCCCATGGTTTGTAAAAATGTAATATTGTATATATTAAGTCTAGAACCACTATCAACTAGAACTCTCTTAATTGTGCTAGTTTTTTCTTGAGCTAGTATGAATAGTGGTAAGTTTTTATCAATTACTATCTGAGATGGCATGTCATCATGATCAAAAGTGAAAACATCTTCTATATTTTTTAGTATGTTGACCATTGATGCAAAATAATAAGGCTTAGAGTCAATGAATATCAAATGTCCTTGAATACATTGGATTTCTAAAGTAGTTCTAATATGAAAATCTTAGCTGGTGTGTTTCTCAAGTGATCAATAATATCATATGCCTTGTGTGGATCTTCTTGTGTGGGTGGGTTGGGCCTAGGATGGGAAGGAATAGGAGGGTGGTGGGATTCCTGACTAGGTGGAGGAGGCATTGTGGCACATTGAGTGATAGCTCTAACCATATTATTTACTATCCATATAGGACTAGTAGTAGCTACGAGAGGAGAGTAAAGATAATTTATAGGTTGAGGTGGTGGAGGGACAAAGGGTGTCAATTGGGCTCTCTATTGATGGGTAGTGACCTCGGGAAGGGTAAAATAGACCATGCAACATGACTCAGTATGGGATAGAGGCTCCAAAGGAGGTGATGCAAAAGATATCTTAACATGTTTGATAATAACTTTCTGAACATCATCCCATATAATGAAAAATAAGCATGAAATGCAAAGAATGAAGCTTTGTACTAACATATAATAGACTCCGTCATTCATGTACATGATAGGACCCCTGATGGCACCATTATTTACAAGAAATGTAAGAAAAATTTGTAAATAAGTGAGATCTATTTTTGAAATGTAATTTTAGAATATAAGGTGATATCTCAAAAGTAGTAGGACCTAGTGTATGCAACTAGGGTTTGAAAAATGATATTTTTGAAAAATACTATGGAATTTTGAAAATGGAAGTGGATTTTTGATTTAAATATGCAACTAAAAATTCAAAAAATTATTGGAAAATACTTGATTGAATAGGACCTAGTATGTGCAATTAGGGTTTTAAAAAATAAATGTTTTTGAAAATTACTATCAAATTTTGAAATTTAAAATGAATTTTTGATTTTAAAATGCTAGTAAAAAATTAGGAAATGATTGGAAAATTATTGGAAAAATAGCGGCACCTAGTATGGACAACTAGGGTTTGAAAGAAAATTATTTTAAACTTACTATAAAATTTTAAAATTTAATGCTAATTTTTTATTTAATTATACGGGTAAAAAATTATAAAAATCTAGGAAAAATCAATAGGAAAATTACACTAGGGTTTCTAGGGTTTTTATGCACAAATGAAGTAAGTTGAGTTCACCAAATGATTTAACAATTTTGGGAATATTGGTGTATTATTTCAAATTTAGTGAAAGGGCCTGAGTAGTAAAATCATTAAATAAATATGCAATTATTAAGATACTAATTTGTGAAATTTGATTACAATTTAAACTTTTCTAAAAATAGTAATAAGGGGAAGAAAACAAGACTTAGCTTGAAACTGATTGATCTGACTGAGACAAAGGTTGGAATTCACTATGCTGGACTAGGACACTATCACAAACTGAGATCTAAAATTCATTTTATGATTAGATAGGAGTGCCAAAACTAGACAATAATGGCACTGATGCCATAGTCTACCTTTACCACTATTGTCCTAAGGATATGAGCTTTTTGGGTTTTGTTTGCCAGGTCTGTGTGACCCTGTCTGTGAAGTTTTGACAACTAAAAGTTTGTAGAGCTCTCTACAGAACATATTATTTCTTCAAACCCTATCTTCCATTATAATTTAACTAATTTTGAGCAAGAAGGGGGTGGATTAGTGTGTGTAAGATTCTATGGACATGGATCCACACCCCTTGTGTGGGTACGCTACCTACATACCAATACTTTGAAGAGCGATCAAGCCATATGTAGTTCTTCCACTTGATGTGCTTTGTGAAATTGTGTGTATGAAGATGCAAAATGCTAAACTAGATGTACTTGAGGTGGATAGGGACTAGTGTAAGAATTTGAATAAGCTTGTAAGTGTGTTGGTTGGCTATATGCATAGAGTAGGGAAGAGTGCTTGAGTAGTCTTGCTTGTATTCTTGCTTGCTTAATAATAATTGCCAACCCTTTCTAAATGATCTTTAAATGGGATTTTATAAGGATCTATTGGTCATGGGTTGAATGTAATTGCATTAGGATGACAAGGAAAAGGATGGGGAACCATAATAAATTGACCTTTGGGGCCAAAAATGGACTTAGACAATAACATCGAAAGCGGATAGGAGTGGCATCGGTGTTGTAGTCCTAGTGTGGCACTATTATCTTGAGTAGATATGACTTAGGGAGATGGATATGTCATGGAAAGAGAAGTCTGATTCAATTGAGATAAATTTTGGAAGGCTACAGGTGACTGGGAATCAGTGAAAGATGCCTAGGAGGGTCATGAGAGTAAAAAAGAGGGCCATATGGGTCGGTGTCATTAGCCACACTCAAGTTACCAATTTTTACATTTTATATGACTACAATAGGTCTCATAAGGACATTCACACATACGATTAACATGAAAAGTAGTTAGAACAATAATCAAGGCATAAAAAATCAACATAGGATGAAAAGACCTAAATACATCACATGACTAGATTCATGGGACCCATGAATATGGATAAGTCAAAGAAAAGGCTAAAAATAAAGATCAAGATAGCTAGAGGATGATTTGATGGATTATGATGAATAAAACAAAGAGATTTGATGTGTTTATAAGGAAATATGGATGAATGAAGGCTATGAAGGGTTTAGTATGGATGGAAAGTGTTAAAAAGGGGCTAAATGTATGCTAATGGGCCAAGCATGCTAAAACATGACAAAGACACAATGTAAAAGTGTCTTGCATCAAAATTAGGTGTCTACATTAGGTAATCTAATACATTATGAAAATAGAGTATTTAGTTCAAAAATAATAGATTAGTTAGTGAATCTAACCAATGATGCTAGTAGGTCCAAAATAATCATCATAAGATAAAACAATTGAAGGATGGATACTACTAGTGGTTTGTATTGGGCATGGTGGGATACATGATTTTAAAGGTAAAACATGATCATCATTGTAGTTATTTTTTATATTTTTCATTATGTAAATAATATCTCTCATGCATTGATTTTATTTATGGATTTTGTGTTTGCATTGGAGACATACTATGTGATGATTGCACACTTATTGGATTTTTTACATCATTGTATTTTATGCATTATTTGTTAAGGTAACTATTGTGATAATGTTTTCTTCACTTCCATGTATTCCACTTCATCCTTGATTTGTTTAGTTTAAAAATTGGCATATGTTTGAATTATGACCACTATATTTTGATGTCTAAATTTTACACATTCATGTACAATAGAAGGAATTAATTTCATTTGATATATACAAGGTCATCTAAAAAAATCATTGTATGATCCATTAGTAAGAACCACATGAAATAGAGTTTGAATTGTCTTTGGTCTCATGCTAATAATAAATATGAAAAAAAATAGGTTCCCATCCAATACCACCATATCTTTTCATAACTATAGAAGTGTAGTTGAAATCGTCTAAGCTAAGTCCAAGCCTATAAATAAATTTTTTAGTATGTACACACCTTATTTGTATTACTTATTTTTTCTATTCGTATGGATATTTGGAGCATTAATCTCTCTGATTGTAAATCCTAAGGAATATACTTAGATTGGGATGCACTTATTTGTGGTTATTTATGAGAGTTTCCATGATGATCATCTATTATTAGTGTCTCCTTAATTCCTACCATGTCATCAGATTTCTTCTTCACTGATGGTTCCCATTCCCCCTTTCAAATTATATTATTTTATATATGTGCACTTCTTCTCAATATTATTTATGTAGTTGATGGAATCATGAAGTTTTCCCTCGTTATTAGCATCATTGGTCATGCCAATGATATTTATCATCTACTAGACACTTTTCTATGTTATCGACTAAGTCAATGATGTTGACCAATTATGAAATTTTAAGGATTTTAAACCATATTTATATGGTTCAACTTTGTCATTTATAAAAATTAAGAAATCAAATCCACTCTACTCATTAGTGTAAATTTCAAGAGCCTATATCTAAAACCCCCTTAGGTTTATTTAGGCAAATCTGATTCATAGCCTTGGTGAATATATAGGTTCTAGTTTTTTTTATAGGTTTTCTGTATAACCTCTCATCAATACAGTGCAACTAAGTGACCTAGCTTGCCACCTAGTTTCATAATGTTGCTAGATGACACATGCCACTACCTAATTTTAGAATGCTATTGGGTGGCACATGTTTTCACCCGATCACACCATGTAGTCGTGTGATATTTGGTACTGCCTAGTCACAACATATTGTTAGATGGTGTTTGTAATCACCTAGTAATGCCATGTATACAGGTGACATATGTTATTTCCCAATTACATGGTGCCACCAGGGGGTAACAAGTGCCACTTGATTGCATGGAGTAGTCAGATGGTAGTAGGTATCGCCCAACTAAATAATGTAACTAGGCAACGCCAATGCAGGACTGGTTACCACTGATTATGTCTACTGGCCCCTTCATTACATTTTGAACCTATAAATACCTCCCTTGGCCCTCATTCTAACACTTTATTCCCTATTTTTTTCTCATCTTGCTCTATCTACTTGTGCTTTTGATGAACAACAAATCTATTACATCCAAATGGATTCAACAACTACAACATACATACACACATGCATCATCTATAACTATATTTTCAAGAATTTATTATGTCTGGACTTCCTCAGAATGGTGGAGAATCCTGAGACATATATGGATTATATCTACGTGCAATTTTTGAGGCCTCATCAACAAACCTTAGTATGATACTGACACACACCTACTTCGATCTCTAATGGCTTGATATGACCATAGCGAGTCCAGATTCCATGTGTATGTGAACATGAAATTGATATCCTTTGGTACCTCTCCTTTGGATATTCATAATTTAATAGGCCTTCTACACTACAATGAAAACCCTATTAACAGTAAAACACTTTCATCTTATGAATAAAAAAAGTATTTGGAGTCTATCTATAACTTGGATATCGACCCAGCTAGTAAACACTAACTTTATTATTGATATTTATATTTGTTTTTATAATTCATGAATCATTATTCATATTACTAAGTCTAATGTCCCAATTACATGTTTTTCACTTTCATTGTAGATAATCAGCTTAGAAGGGGAATCCAAGTGGATAAAATATCCAATCCATTTCTAAAAGTCATTGTGCATTTAGAATTATTTTACAAGGTAAACCAAGGGACATTCCCTATTGGGCTATTTACTATATTCTTTGATCTTTGTCAGGGTTAAATATTACTGGTGCACATATATATCTAATAGGATCAGGTCAGAGTTGAATTATGCTTTTACCAATGAGACTTCCATCATTGATTCCTCCAATTTATTATGGCCTTGTATTATGAGACCTTATATGATATATAAAAAACAATAATTCTAACTACCCTGCATAAAAAAATGACCACTAATTATTTGTCCTTTGAGGAATAGGAGGTTAATTTAGACTTCAAATTAATTAGCTAATTGTTACTTTATAAATATTTATAAATTTAAATTGTAACACTTATTGGCTTGTTATAGATAAGAATGTGTGCATATAGCACATGAAGATATGCAACATCAAAAGGTCATCATGCCCTTGAGGGCTCTGGTGATAATGAGTCCACAGAGTTTTCATTTAATTCATTTTGAATTTTCAAACACCCAAGGCCTTCCGCAATATCATCTCCCCTTGCAGGTTATCCTCCTCCCAAATTTTCATGATTATTTATTTTTTGCATTATTTTATGAAAATTTATTTTTCATATTATTTTATTAATTTGTTTACTTTTTGTAGTGGACTCTAGATTTGTTTCTATTGAGGAATCTTCTCAACAACACTTTGAATGTTTGTTACCTTACAACTTTTTATTTTTGAATTAAAGTTTCATCTATTGGATAATTTATTAACTATATAATTTCCTCTTTTGTCGTTGAAACCACCACTCTCACACTGACTCAGACATATAGAATAAAAGAGGCAATCTCCCACACTACACATAATAATTATTACATTTTAAATTAGTATTAATTTATGTTTTCAAATTTACCATTTTTCAATAAATTTTTGTTTTGCAATTCACCCACATCTGTGAGCATTGTAGACACTAGAAATCCACACATGATGGTTTCAAATGTTGCAACTCCCCTAGACCACTTTAGGACCCCCTAAGGCCCCAAATTGACCTTTTGACTGGTAATTAAACCTAACCCTAGTCACATTGACCTACTAACTTAAACCATCCTTTTAACTCAACTTGACCTCAGCCCTCAACCATCAATGATCAGGTTCTACCATCTAAACTAACTTAACTGGCCCATTACTCTGACTTGATTTTCTATAATTAGAATGTCTAATTCATGTACGAGGCCATGCATGCTAAATTTAAAATTAGATAGCAAGTTGGACCCCTTGTTAACATCTTGTTTCACCTCTCCTTCCTTGCCTATAAGAAGAGAGGAGCAAGAGGTGAAAAAACATCCATCTATGACTTCAATAGCTTTTACATCCAAAGTTTCTTTACAGGTCACTTCTTCTAGTAACCCAATGATCCAACCATCACATCAGAGAGCTGACTTGTCACTACCCATCGATTCATAGCCAAGTATCTTTACTCTACCAAAATCATGTCAAAATCCATCAATGAGCCAACCATATCAAGCATTCATCCAATCAACCTCTAGTAAGCTACGTATTTATTTTCAATCTATCAATTACCTTGTTTAAATTTAAAAATCAGCCTAATATAAACCAATCTCTTAGAGTTACCTTCTTTGATCTCATCAATCTAACATTTTTATCACCTAAACCCAACTCATAGTAACAACTGATGGTCACTCTGATCACCAACGGTCTATCCCAACCATCAATGGTTACCCCAACCACTGATGGTCACTTCAATCACCATCGTTCACACCAATCACCAACTTTCATTGTGGTAAAAAATAATAGTAAGCTATTTTCACCCACTTACCCTCAGCCAAATCTAACTTTTTTTGTTTGCCTATTCACAGACCCCCAACCTCTTTTCTAAAGCACACCTGACCTACTTAGCTTTAGTATTGACCCCTCTATAACAACCAATAATATAGTCAGCAACCATGATGCCAAACCCATCAAGTAGAAACTTTGATGAATATACCCTCGCATACCCCTTATCATCAAATAAGAGCTTTAGTGTCTCCTTTCTATCAATTTCATTCAACCCATTGATTATCTCCAATGGGTCTCGAACATTGTACCTATCACCAAAGCCATAAGGGGACTACATATTTTTATGGACTTTCATGACCTCATCCTTGTTTGCCTAAAAGATGACTTTCCTCTACCAATCATCGACCAACTAATTGATCTTATAGTTGGCCACAAGATGTTATCTCTCATGGATGTATTTTTGGGCTACAATCAGATCCTAATTGTCCCTAAAGATCAACACAAAATTTCCTTTATCACCCTATGGAAGAATTTTTGCTACAAACTCATGCCCTTTGGTCTAAAGAATGATGGTGCACCCTACTGATATGCCATGAATTATATCTTTCATGACTTTATCCACAAAATTATCGAGGATTATGTGGATGACTTTCTTGGTAAATTCAAATATCATAAAGATCATTTGGTCGTTCTCAAAATTATCTTTGAGTGACTCATTTATTACCACATATGTCTTAACCCTAAGAAGTGCATTTTTGGGGTCTTTTCAGGAAAACTCCTTGGTTTTATTTTCTCCCTTTGAGGAATTGAAGTCGATATTCCAAAATCAAAGCCATCCTTAACATGCTTCCTCCAATCAACCTCAAACAACTCTGTAGCTTGTAAGGGAAGCTCTAAGCCATTCATTGCTTTATCTTTCAGCCCTTGGACCAATGCTAACCCTTCCATCACCTCCTAAAGAAGGATGTATCTTTCAAGTGAAGTGACCACTATCAAAAGGCATTTGATTCACTCAAAGAGTACCTTTTGTCCCCACCTATTTTCACCCCTCCCAAGGATGACCAACCTTTCTATCTTTATATCTCCACCACCGACCACTTCCTAGGGGTAATGCTCACTTATCAGGATGAAAAAAATAAAGAACAAGTTGTCTACTACATCAGTTGCACATTTATAGAGTATGAAACTTAGTACACCCATACAAAGAAAATTTGCCTCACCCTGGTCTTCATGGCCACCAAACTTCACCATTACCTTCTTAACCATAAAACATATGTCATAACCAATACCAACCCACTCAAGTATATGCACTCGAAGCCATACCAAAACTAAGGTATGGCTAAGTGGCTCATGCTTTTAGCTAAGTTTGACCTTAATTTTCTTCAATAGAAGTCAATTAAAGGATAAGTCATTGCTAACCAATTAGTCAAAGCACCTTTAGTTGACAACCAACCTCCCCCTCTTGAGTTTCCAGATGAGTCCATCACAACCCTCTCTCAAGTAGATTTCATCTATCAAGTGACCATATTCTTTGATGAATCAAAGTGTCAACATGGTGAATGAGCTGGAAATATCTTTATTCCCCTTCATGATGAACCTCTTCATTTATCCTTCAAGCTATATTTTGAATGTACCTATAATATGGATGAGTATGAAGCCTTAGTAATAAACCTTCAAATTGCCTTAGCTTTGGGAGTTAAAATGATCAACATCTTTGGTGACTCTCAACTAGTGGTCAATCAAATCAATGGCTCTTACCAGTGCAAGAATGATGTTTTGCAATAGTACAAATAGCTAGTTGATGAGCTCTTAGTATCATTTGAACACTACCATATCCAATCCACCCTGTGATCTACCAACAAGTTCGTCGACACCATGACTTCCCTAACCTCTCAAATCTTGTCTGCACCCTCTGACTCCAAGCTATCTATCATTATCCATATACTCACCCATCATTATTACTTCAAACTAGATTCTCCCACCATCTTTAGTGTGGAGCAGACCTGACCTAATCTTTGGTATCAATAGACCTCCAATTATCTTAACCTTACCATCATTCCTTTTGGTCTTTCCAAAAATGCTCGAAGAGAATTTATCTAGAGTACCTCACATTATACCATTATGGGGGGAATTATTTATAGATGTAGATTTGATGGTCTCCTCTTCTATTGCCTATGCAGTCATGAAGCCTCTCATGCTATCAAGAAAATGCATGATGGGATATGTGGGGGATATTTTAGTGGCCTTGCCATGGCTAAACGCATCCTTCACCTTGTTTATTATTGGCTTAATCTTAACCAAGGTTATTATGATTATGTGAAAAAGTATGTTAACTATCAACAACATGCCAATTTACATCACACACGTAGCCATAGTATTCATGTATCCACTAATTTTTTCCCTTCTCACAATGGGGTCTAGACCTTATTGGTGAAATTACCCCCCATTCTTCACATTAATGTCATTCTACAGTCACTGTGATTGAATATTTTACCAAATAGGTAGATGTTATTCCTCTAGTCTCAACCAAAGTGGAAAATATTATTGACTTCATCAATTATCACATCATCTATCGCTTTCGAGTTATTCACAAAATCATCATCGATAATTGAAAATATTTTAAAAACAAACAAGTCTAGGGTCTTTACAATGCATTTGGTATTAAGTGAAGTTTCTCATCACCCTATTTCCCTAAAAAAAATGGATAGGTAGAGGCCTATAACAAAACTCTTAACAACATGCTCACTAAAATGGTCAATGCATTTGGTCAAGATTGGCATTTGCACATCCCCTTCACTTTATGGGCATTTAATACTAGCATCCAAACCCCTATGGGTGATATCCCATTTTCTCTTGTGCTTGGAGTAGAGGTTGTCTTACCTCTCGAGGTCTAAATTCCTTCTCTTTGCTTATCTTTGAAATATCTTATTTTTTAAGATGATTATCATCAGCACCATTTAACCCAGCTTGAGCTACTTGACGAGCATTATTTAGCCACCCTTACCCATCTGCATGTCTATCAAGAGCGAATCAAACGTGCTTATCATAAACACCTTAGAGTACAAACATTCAATAATAGAGACCTCATTCTAAAGAAAAATAAACATGTCACCAAAATGAAGAAAAGTAAGTGGGGAAAGTTTGTTTTCAATTAGCTTGGACCTTATATCATAACCCACAAGTATGGATCAGGAGCTTACCAGTTATCTTCTCTTAAAGGCAACCCAAAACCTAAGCCCCTCAATATTTCACATCTCCATCCTTTCTTTTGTTGAAAAGGATCAAATTCACCTTTTGCCTAACTTAAGCTCATTTCTTACTTTCAAAACACATTCATCTCCCTATTTTAGGGGCAACTGATTAAAACTAAATCATGTGATTATCTATCACAATCATAGCCTAACATTGAACAATGGGTACCACACCTCTACCCATGGCATGATTCTCATGGTAATTTCCACCCCTTTTCATAGAATGAATTCCCATGATCGTTGTCACCTAAACCTCTTTACACCTAATCAACCTTCTTGTACTTTTAGTTTTGCCTTCGTAAAATTCAACATTTTATCCTATATAATCAAGCCTATATCAAGAAAAATCAAATGAGAATAGGTAGTGTCTTAACCAAAAATAACCATGGGTCATTCCTAGCATTCATAGACTGCTCCCTTGAAGGATAGCTACCGAAAACATATCAAAATTGCTCAAATTAAGGTAGACTTCTCCATTGAAGGACAACTATCAAAAGCATCAAACAAAATACATAAACTTAGACCACTCCCTTGAAGGATGGATGGGTTAAGCATTTGTCAAGGCATAGCAATTTAGTGGAAGCTTTCCGCATCAATCAGCTTCCCCAACCCTCCCATACAGGAACAAAATAAATAGAACACCCATTATCAAGTAACAAAAAAAGCAAAGGAATTTGGAAAGCCATAATCGGCTCTCATAAGAAAAATAATTTTGAAAGCTGCAATCAACTCTCATGAGTAGACTTATTGCATCGATCAGTCTACACCTTATATGACATAGACTTGTTTATACTGACTCTTTGGTAACCTCCAGAATATGCATGTTATTCTCTTAAGAAGGTTCCATTTCTCATCCATCTCCCCTTTATACACTATAAAGCAAGGGATTTTAAGCTCACTTTACATTATGTGATCAAAACACCTTTTAACCAACTAACGAATGCTAATGTGAAACATTCAAAGGGCTCATATTCCTTAAGCCACTCCAACTTTGGATTTTGTATTAATCCTTGCCAAAGAATGAGCATTGTGACCTCTTCTTATCCTTTCATGACTAGTTGATATATTCACCAAGATGGTTGTCTCTTGATTATATTATTTCTCTCACATCTAGTGTTGTTATTCAACTTACTTTATGTGTTTTAACTTAAGCAAAAATAACCATAATCATAACATCATATCAACATGTATCATAAGCAAAATTACACATCATCATCATATCATATCATATCATACCATCCATGAATAATTAAGCAATAAAATCATTTTTATTACATGTATAAATATAAATAAAGAAGCACATGCTTGTTAAATTCTAGCATGAACATCATTATCACATCAATATCATATGAACATAAAACAAAATTAATCTCATCACATGCTTATTTAGGTGAGTCTACATCAATATCCATATCCATAACATAAACATAATCAACATAGCATCATCAATGATTAATATGACCATCACATAATAACCATCGAGGCAAGCCATGAATCATGAGCAATAAATAAGGAACATATATATAAATCATGAGTCTATCATCCATGACATCATAATGTATAAAATAATATACATGTCTCTCTCTCAAAATGTATGTCTCACCACGGTGGCTCGTAGGTCAATATCAAAATGATGTGCAACAAAATATAATATCTCATAACTATATCATGACTATGCCCCTAGGGTACCATTATTTCTTTAGGCATCAATACCTCTTGGTGCCTATCCTCTTGTGGTCCTAGTCTATCCACCTATAGAATCAACCCACTGACTTGGTGTCGCCACACTAACACCACCTACCAAACTAGCTCTATATTCATCCCATCAGGCTCATCAGGACAATGTCTCAGGACTAGGACCTCATAGTAGCATAGATCCTCCACTATGGCTAAATAATAAGCCATAAGGATAGTACTTGATGGTCTTATAGATGTTTCATCTCCCCCTTTGGTCTATCTCAAGGAGTCTCTCTCCAAAGTAACCAGAGCTAGTGTAGCTCTATCCTAGTCCCTCTCACTTGTAACCATAGCTATCTAACCCTGTAAATATGCCACATGAGCCTATGTTATGGCTAATACCACTCCTACTTGTGTACCTGGGTTATCCCCCTATACTTGCACCTACTAACCTCTACTAGCTTGGTCAACATCTATGAGCTGCCTACCACCATCTTCACCACCAAAATTTACTGATGCATATAGTGCCTAGTATCATGCAAGGTAACCATCTACAAACCCTACATCATCTATCTTGACCCTAGTTGACAATTCTTCATGATCAAATAATGTATAGATTAGTTATGGCTCAAGTTGTAAGATCTCTACATCTTCCCACTTATATCTAGGAAATAGGCCTAGGATACCCTACATCAAGACAAACTACATCTGCACCCTATCAAATGGGATGATCTCTACCTCCCCATCCTGCCTATCGAGGATCCACCTATAACTCTATAAGGACAATGTGTGTTTCCTGTATCCAACCCATGTTTAAAACCTAATGTATGGCCTCTAAATAGCATCACCTATGACCAATGAATCCAAGGTACCCCTGAGCCAATCAATGTCATGTACCCCTCCTCTTGGTCTAGATAGGTGAAATTTATCTCTCCACCACATGAATCTAACTATGAACTCCATCTTGGCGTAACCCTCCCATGACAGCCCTACTAATCACAACACTCAGATATGCACATATGCCCAATAGTGTATTACAAACCCAACATTGATGCCATATCTCCTGCGATCTTTGAAACCCCACAACTCCTTATATAGTTAGACTAGCAGCACAAATAGCCATTTGAATACTATGTGGCCCAACAAGATCTCAACTAGTACCCCTAGTAGTAGATATGAGAACCTCCTATTACTCAAATCAAGAATAGTAAAGCATGATACTTCCACCACCATCATCATCATAAGTAGCCCTTTATCATCCCTCACCCTCTGATACAGTAGAGTGTAGGTAAATCTTCTAACATGCCATATGACAACATCATGATCTTCTCTATATAGCATCTCCAAGAGCTCATATCTCTCCTCATACTCGATGTGATAAATCAACTCACCCTAAATAAGTAGCCATGTAATTTTGTGCATATCTTCTAGCAAGATCATCACTCACTAGTGGGTAGAAGGATGATGTTTATGGCCAGATCCCATCTCTTAATGAGGGTCATGATTATCACCACATCTTGTAGCATGTGTTGATAGTGCAACATCATTCTGAGAATGACCTCCTCCATGTGGGCCCAATCCACTATGGTCATCCCTCAATGAATCTTAGGGAAAATATGAAGCACTTAATCCTACATCTAAATCTGCTCCTGTGCTTGCAAGGTTCATTAGCAAACAAACTTAGTTCACTAACTCATTTTACCTATACAAACTATATTACCCTCTTTTAGCCTACCCTACTTTACCCATTTGACCATTACTTATTTCCCTCCAACACTACCCTTTACCTCATCTACGAAACCTAAAACTCACTCTATTTCTTATCAAACACTTGACGTCCCATTAACCTACCATTTTAAATATTTAACATTACACATACTCAAATTACCTTCAAACCTTAAAACATTCAAGTCAACTTTTCAAAAAACATCACCAAACCTAACTGATCACCAATAATCATAGTGACCACCGATGATCAGGTGACCCTTTGGCTGATGATCATCGACCATCGATGATTGGGATGATCATTGATGGTCACTATGTGTGACTGTGGGAAAAAAACACCTAACCCTACCCACCCAAAACCTACCCAACACAACCAAATACTTACCAATTTATATAAATTCCTATCTCCTACCCACCCCTACCTGACCTACCCCTAACCAATTACCCAAATCAACAACTAATTTCACCTAAAAACCAAAAACCCTAATACTTAAGTCACAACCCAAATCCCTCCCACCAAATCAATGACAAATAATAAGAAAACAACCAAATTCAAATGTATTTATAAACCACAACTAAACTATCAATTTAATGCGACCCTTACCTCATTCCTCAACTATCATCAAGGAAGAATCTGGGGACCCACTGCATGACCACATGCCCTACCTCACCTAACCTACATCTTCATTTATCAACTTAGTCAAATCAACAATCACCTTTACCAATCACCCACTAGCAGTTACCATCAACAACTTTACCCAATATGCCAAAAACACCAAATGCCAAAGTTAAATGCAAGCAAAATGATTTAAAATGACATAACTTTGCACTTTTATTTGTGCCCATTTAGGGTTTCCACCTAACCACCGATGGTCAGGGTGACCATCGACGGTCGACCCTAAGGACCTTGACCATCAATGGTCATGCTCATGGACTTGTTTCACCCTACCAACTTTTTAATTTTTTTTTTGAAACCCACATCAAGCACCCACCCATAGAGACCATCTTCTCCACCCACCTTGACCAACCACCTTGTCACCTCACCATTGGTCCATTTTAGCCTAACCAATGCATGTTTTACAATGATCTTGTCTAGTCCTTTTGACTATAATGATAATAATTTCTAGGTTGACATTTTTTTTGAATTTGTGTTACCTTGCACACACCAAACCCACTTATGTTTTTTTAGAGCACTTCTTACCTCATATACCTATGACTTTACCAAACCAGTTTATGTTTTCTTAGGAGCACTTCCTATGTTAGATACCCATGAAAACATAAACCTTGCCTAGGAGACTTGTGTTTATGAGTGTACTTAGTTGCCATGCCTAAATATTGTCATGTGATCCACTTGTCACTTGTCCTTCTATCATTGACCCTTATTTTTACCAACTATGGTAACCTAGTCAATACATGTTCTTGGCTATCATACTTTGTTTACACCACGTGCACATGCTTACGCTTTAGTGCCCAACCTCACCCACCTTTTTATCATCACCTTCACCACTTATCAAACCCACACTCAATTTTATTTCACCTCATTGACTCCTAGTTTGAGGGGGAATACCTCCTCCCATGCTCAAGGCAACCAAACCTTTGACCAACAATCCATTTTTTGTTTTGCAGCCCATTGATATAAATTGCATAACAAAAAAGGGCAAAATCTAGACACCAAAAATCTACACATGATTTTTTCAAATGTCGTAACCCCCCTGGACCACTTCAGGACCCCCTAGGGCCCTAACTTGACCTTTTAACCAACAACTAGACCTAACCCTAGCCAGATTGACCTATTGACTTAACACATCTTTTTAACTCAACTTGACCTCAACCATTAACTATCGATAGTCACCTTAATCATCCATGGTCACCTTGATCATCAACGGTCAGGTTCCACCATATAAACCAATTTGACCCACTACTTTTACTTGCTTTTTTATAAGTAGATTATCTGATTCATGTGCAAGCCCATGCATATCAAAGTTAAAATTAGATAACAAGTTGGACCCTTTGTTAATGTCTTGTTGTACCTCTCCTTCTTTGCCTATAAGAAGAAAAGAGAAAGAGGTGAAAAAATATTTTTACAGTGACTTCAAGATCTTTTGCATCCAAAATTTCTTTGCAAGTCACTTTTTCTAGCAACCCAATGATCTAGCCATCATGTCAGAGAGCTAACTTATTGCTACCCCTTGATCGATAGCTAAGTACTGTTACTCTATTCAAATCATGTCAAACTCCATCAACAAGCTAGCCTCTTCAACCATTCATTTGATCAACCTCCAACAAGGTAAGTATTTGTTTTCAATATGTCAATTACCTTGTTTCCATTTCGTAATTAGCTCAACATAAACTAATCTCCTAGAGTCACCTTATGTGATCTCATCAATCTGACCTTTTTATCACCTAAACCCAACTCACAGTAACCACTGATGGTCACCTTGCCTATCGATAGTTTGTCCCAACCATCAATGGTTACCCCAAGCATTGATAGTCACCTCAACCACTGATGGTTACATCAACTTCCAATGATCACCGTGGCAAAAAATAACAACAAGCTATTTTCACACACTTACCCTTAATCAAATATAACTTTCTTTTTGTCTGCCTATTCACAAACCCCCAACCTATTTTTTGAAGCACACTTGACTTATTTAACATTAATATTGACCTGCTTATTTTTATAATAGTCATCTTGGTCTATTTCTTTATCAAGCATTTTTTGTATGCAATTTTAGTATCTTTTGTGATTAATACAAGTACTTTATCTTCTATTTTCTAAATTTAATTATTTAAAATGTGTGGATTGATAGCGCTCGAGGAAGTTATTACTTTCAAGATCTAGCTATCATTAGGAAATCCACCCAACTATCTATCTAACCAACTATTTACTTTAGTGTTATTTTTTTGGTAGGTCATTCTTTCCAAGCCAAAGAGGAGCTCTCTACAATCATCTGATTCAACGTGTGCATAACCAACTAAATTTTTCAACCATACCTGTATCTAGTTTCTTCTTCCTCTCTTAGAATATAATATGAAATTCATTGAAACAAGCATAAATATGCCACCACCCCTACCACCCATCCAAATTTAGATAAGAGGGAAAAATACCTCCCTTCCTATACAAAGTAGAGGAACCCTACAATTTTTAGGGTCTAATTTCCCCAATTTCTCTATTGGTGGTGTTTCTAGTGCACATGGATTTACATGTTTGCAATATATTGATATTGATGAATATTATCTTGGGATCAAAAGTGGGCTCCTGACTAGTGGTTATTTCAATACACATGATTTTATTCAAGTTTCTAATGTGTTTACAATAGAAGTGTCTTCTACCTCTTCCCCCTCTACCCCAGCCACCATCGATAATTTGAACATGTTCGATGATGCTATCACATATTTTTCATTGGATACTTTAGTGTCAAAAAATCTAATTTTTAATCTCGAGGGTGTTATTGATGAGTTCAATGCTTTAAAATAATGGGAAATGAGGGTAAAAACATTGATAAAAGAAATTAATGTTTGTTTTCACAATCACTCCCAAAGAGTGAATTTGTTTTTGCTTGTTCAAAATGAACCTCAACTATTGAAACTTTATTCAATCAAGCTCAATCTAGGTTAATTTTAATTAATAATGTTTACAATGAAAATATTTTAGACATTATGATAAATAGGTTGGGAAATTTGAATGCAAAAGCCCAAGCTTATTTCAATAAATGGGCAAGAGATATAAACCTTGTTGTCATTAATCAAGTGGAGAAGGAAAAAAATTTGGTAAGTTTTCATCATTTATAGCATATATATTCTTGTTATTATAATTTTTGTCTACTTATATTTTATTTTTCAATCACAGGTAAAATATGAAAATTTGAAGAAAGAAGCACATCTTCTTAATGTGCATTTAAAAAACTTCCAAAAAAGTATAACTTTAGCTATTACAATCAAGGAAAAGCTTGTTCTATTAAGTAAATAGAACAACACCTTGAAGGAAATTATTAAAGAGCATGAGATGGATACAAATATTTTATTGAAGTGAAAAATAGACACAGATTTGAGTCTGATTTTAGTAGGTGATTTAGCAAACAAGGAAAGCAAAAATCTTACAAATATAAATTCTATTGTAGATGATCTTCTTAAGTAAGGAGTTTTGAAGGAGGGCACACAAGTAGGTCAAGAAGAGAGTGGGGTTTAAAAGGAGGGCAATGGCATGCAACAAGTGGGTGGAGGGTCTGTTATATAAAATTATTAATTTGCTTCAAAAATAGTTTAAAATGTTCAAAATGACAATGATATCTATTAAACACTTCATTATGTTTGAAATATCTTGGTTTGTAATTTTAAGATCTTAAATGTATTGTTGTCAAGATTAAATATTCTATAGAGATATAGTAGTGTAGTATTTAATCAATACTTGGATGAATATTGATTTTATGAACTAAATGAACTAGACTGCAGCCTATATTTTAATTTTGAATGTATTTTTGGTTGGGATGTATATCTTATTTCACATTAAGGAATACCTAGTTGTAATGTTGTGTGTTTTGCATCTTTTAATATTGCAGTAAGGATACAGGTTCTATTGGTACAATCATGATAGATTGCTATATAATTTTGAGATCTTAAATGTATTGTCATAAATATTACATATTCCATGGAGATATAGTAGTGTAGTATTTAATTAATACTTTGGTGATTATTTATTTTATGAACTAAATAAACTAGACTGTTGTTTATATTTTAAGGTTGAATGTTTGGTTGGACTGTGTATCTCATTTCACATTAAGGAATACCCAGTTATACTATTATGTGTTTTTGCATCCTTTAATATAGCACTAAGGATACAAGTTCTTTTCTTTATAATTATGAAGCCTATATTATTATAATATGTTGTCATACAATAATAACATCAGAGTTTTATTTCTATTTATAAGATTATATTAATAGTTAATTGTCTCTATATTTATATGGCATGTCCAAATGGATTAGTCTTGGAAATTTTATTATCATGACTATGGTTTATCTATTTAGACTATGATATGAATAGAATTTTTATCATTGAGAACAAAAGAATATACGTGGATCTAACATTTGGGGTATATATCATATAGTGGCACTAATGACCCTGCTATCATCTGGTTGCACACATGCAACTAGGTAGTACTTGTTATTCTCAGGTTTCATCATACATCTAGGCATCACTTGATGCCCCCTGCTTGCATCATCCAGTCAGGCAATACTTGTTGTTACTTGGTTACATCATGTATCCAAGTGATAAGAGGTATCACCCAGTTTCATGGTACAACCAAGTGACAACAACAATAGGTGTTTACCAATTTCATGGTGTCTAAAGGAGCCTTCAAGTGGTTTTTAAAAATTATAAGCTCATAAAAGTGGATACTTTACATAGAATTGTAATAGGACAAAAATGAAGTGCTAAATTTCAGCCTCTCTATTAAAGAATTATTGCTACATTTATGATTGTCCAAAGGTGTTTCATAATTTTTCTTTGAAAGTAAAGACATTAGTTCTAATTGAGTCTCAATTAATCCATAGAGAGAGTTTAAGAAACTTGTAAGTAGTTTACATGCATGAAATATAATTAATAATTTTAACTAGAGAGAAAAACATCTATTAAGTTAATCATAAGGCTATCAATAGTTTTAATGAACTCAATCTTTCAAATATTTTACAAAAGCAAAAAAATATGAAATATTTTAGAAAACAATAATTGCTATACATATCAAACTAAAACTCAGGTAGCTGAGAAAATCCTCAAGAAACTTGCCTATCATAAGTGATATTTACATCTACTATGTTAGTGCCATATTCAGTCTATGTATTTATATCCTTTATATTGGTCATTGTATTATTGACGCCTCTTCTTTTAGCCAGAGAACTCCATGTTGCCAGTGCTCTTTCATAAGGAAACTTGTCCATAGAATAACATTAAACATATAGTTTCAAGGAAGTCTCTAGATTTTTATCCAATCTATTGTAAAGTTTTAACTTCACAAAAGACAATGCACTAAATACTCATTCATATTCCATAGAACCTAAAATCATTATTTGACAAAGTTAATATAATCTAAAATATTCACTAATAATTTCTTATAAGATGATACTAGGATAAAGTTTTTTCCATAGCCGTGTAATTGCATCATTTTCAGTTAGGTCACTTAGACATTGAAATTGATCCATCATTGTAAGTCCAAAATGTGTTGATTGAGATGTCAGTAAATCTTTTATAAAAATACTGTTTATTTCAACTCCATTCACCTCTACAGATTTATAGAAATGCTTAATAAGGGAACCCATATATTTGTGAATGAAAGTGATAATATGTTAATGATTGTTAACACTGTTCTAAAAATTAAGATTCACAACTCCCATGCCCTCCAACAACTCATCCCTCTGAAAACATTCTCTGATCTTAACAAATAAGCTTTGTGAGATTTTGCTTAATTTAATTCATGTTTTAGATATAATAGTATCGTATAGAAGATATGTTATAGGTACATCTTAAGGTTCAACTCCCACAACTACAAGTCTTCTATAGAAAGTGTGCATTGGGATCTCCTTATCAATTACCACAACACAAAGATAATAGGTCCGTGAAAACTTTCATTATATATATATATATATATATATATATATATATATATATATATATATATATATATATATATATATATATATATATATATATAAAGATTGACATACTCTTTTTCTCAAGCGTATGAAGTCAAAAATATATATAGATCTCTCTTGGGCATGTTTCATTAAACAATTGATTTCCTTTAACATTGGTAGAATACCGCACAATGTTAGTAATGTTTCTAAGTTTGTTAAATGTTACATCAAATATTTTTCCTTCTCAACTTCCCTAGGGTATTTAATCATAAAACTTGCTAAAGCGGATATTCATCAAATATTTTGCATGCAAGTTCATACATGGAAATCCATCTTGTATCAATGTTTTTTAGAATTTTTTTACCATCAATCACCCTAATTTAAAATTTATAGATCTCTAAAAATCTTTTTGGGCTACTTGACATATAAACATGAAAATCAAGAATGAGCTCTTCCACTTTTGCAACATTACCAAATGTGCTTACAAAAATTTATGCAAGATTCATCCTATGAGCCATGCAATTAATTGAACTCATAAATAGGGCAACTATTGTTTGAAGTTGAACACAAAGACCGCTTTTATGCCCCTACATTACTGATGCATCATCAATGTCAATACACACCAACTTCATAGCTATTGCATAATCATCCATCCTAGTTTTTTTTCTCAAACTAGATACAACCAATTTGTGAAGGTTTTCTGTATTACAATTTTCTACTATTTTATGAATAGCCAATAGATGAGGTTGCCTTGAATAGTTTTTAAAAGTATAAACATTCATGCAAACCCATGATATGTTGTCAACTGTAGTGACCTCATCAATTGACAATGTGATAAATAATGACTATTAACTTTTTATTTCAAATCTTCCTTCTCAACCATTGCTAGATATTTTTCTATTTCCCAAGCATTGATATCTGACCAATGTGATTGTAGAATATCAAGAAACCCATTATGTTGAAACAAAATATTATAATCTAAAAAATTAGAAATAGGTCCACCTTTTTAAAAATGTGGTAAATAGTAGAGAATTATACATAGTTTGCCTTTGGATTGGACTACATAACTTTTAAAAATTGAGCTTTGATTGTTCCCCCTTTTTCAACAAAATGATTTTGTCATTTATGATCATTTTCATATTCATGTGCATATCTTTCATGCATTCATTCCTCTACATTTTTCCATCTGTGTGTTCTTATTGTTTGTCCATCTGGATGCTTCATATATATATATATATATATATATATATATATATATATATATATATATATATATATATATATATATATATATATATATATATATATATATATATTCCCACAATGTTTCTCAATTGTATCTAATTTAAGTTGCACTCTATGTTATTTTCCAAGTTTCTAACTGTATATTGTGCATTTGCATTTTGTTGGAGTCTCATTACCATTTTTTGGTTCTATATCTTCTATAAAGGGATATTTTTCTACCCAATGACCCTGAAAAGACCTTCCAATTATCCATGTACTTCTCTTCCTCCATTGAGATCTCTAAGTGGAATATTCAACTGAATTTGGTATTTGATGAAAACTACAAATCTCTTCTAAATTATACATAGGAGTGTCTTCTAGGGGTGGTTTGTCATTAACAAAACATTCAGGTGGAAAGATGTTATTGTGATTAATGCTTTCTAATAAAATAGTATCATTATTAGTGGGGATTTCTACATGTAAAAGGGTTTTGAAATTATTCCATGATTAAAAAGAAATTTATTGATTTTTTTTGAAAAATAGTTAATAAATACATGTATTCTGAGTGCATATTGTTTGTGCAATCATATTTCTTGGGTTTCTAAAATAAAATAATATGCTCAAATTTATTGATAATTGGTGTAATATTTTAATGTTACCACTTAACACCATTCTAATGTAGGGAGGATGCAATCAGGGGGTGTGAAGAGTCAACAAGGCAATGAATGAAGTTGGTAGCAAGACTTAAGATGCAATTAGGAAAAAATAGTTGCACAGTGCTAAGGCATTATTGGGCAACAACAGTCAAGTAGTGCTAAGGTGAAATTAAGCAATAATGGTTAGGCATCAAAATATGCACTGGGGTAGTAGTAGTGGGGTGATAGACAATCAAATGATTGCATGGATGTTGTCGAGTAGTGGCAATCAGGCAGATGCAAAGATATAGTTGGACACCCTCAAGATTCAACTTGGTAATGAGGTAAAGAATGAGACTTGAATGATAACCCTTATATATATATGTGTGTGTGTGTGTGTGTGTGTGTGTGTGTGTGTGTGACGAATTACATGGCTACCCTGATAATTATTGTAAATGATTGACAATCTAATCCATAAAAAATTTACATCTCAAAATTTTAGGTGAATGAGTTCTATGTACTACTCTTCCAAAATTGCCAAATATAATTTCCCAAAAATGAAATATTCATGAATTAATGAATATTCACCACTAAAATTTACCCTATTACTCATGCATACAAAATTCACCTTAGTAAGAAGAAGATGAATTAGATCTAAGGGTATTACCCTTGAGATATAATAATTTGCATAAGGAGTTGAATATACGAAGAAGAGATGTTAAACCACCAAGATACATCTAGTCTTTGGAGTCCCAAATTAAGGATATTTAGGTAATATTCTTTCCATCTTGATTTCACACACAACCATCTCTCACAAAGTTCCACATGAGCTAAGGGATAGATTAATGCATCGACAAGTCAACCCAAGATAAGTATCCTAACCTTATGCCCCTTCTTTTATTACTTTACTCGTTATATTATATTGACATGTTTTTGTATTCCATGCTTAGAGATCTCTTACAAACTCATTTTCACATGTCCCTTGTCTATAGCCACATACAAATTTATGGACTAGCATATCATATGTGTATTGGATCTATTATGGTATTGCACCTTTTATTATATTAGATGATCCTTATATTATTGATCATTCTTAGCCTACATACATTCTGGTGAATCTGACATGAATCTTGTCCACTATAATGTTCACTAGTCTTCACTTTTTATTTCTTTTACTTCTTAGTGCCATTGATTTGTCATCACATTGTCTTCACCATCATTATATTTTGGTGAACCATATGTTAATCTTTCCCCACTGTTATGCTAGGTCATTTTCATGAATTTATTTATCAAGCTATTAACTGTAAGAGAGATGGCATTTCCATGATCTATTAAGTAAATAACAACTATCTTCTAGATTAAACCCAATATAATATTTTTGGATCAGCATTTTAGACCATACTTTATGAGCCATCATCATGATAAGAGACCAAGAGAATAGTAAGATTATATTATAGACTTGTGTTCTAATTTATAGAAGTTCACATTGAAGTGTTAGTAAGTCGGGTGGCAGGGAAGGGAAGAGAAAAAAAAAAAAAAAAAAAAAAAAATAATAATAATAATAATAATAATAATAATAATAATAATAATAATAATAACAACACATTAATTTTTTTTTGTTAATCTAAGAAAACTAAAAATTAATTTAAGTTAGTGAATGTCCCCCAATTATTAGTTATTGATTCAAAGAGAGATGGTCACCAAAATAGGTTTTATTTATTTTTATTGGGATGTTGTATAAATATTAATATCACTAAAGGGGCGTAGGTGGGGGATGGGAATAAAATTTTAAAGTGGAAAATTTCAAGAGTATAAAAATTAATTAGGAATATTAAAATTAAGGATGAAACCAAGTAATAAAATTAAGAAATTTCAAATAAGTAGCAAAGGATCTAGGCAAAGAGAAAAATAATTTCAATGAGAGTGACCCTTGTAACAATGAAATGTTAAGTGGTAGGGAGGTTGGGAAGGAAAATAAAAAGGAGGTTTAAATAAGTTGAGAATAATTAAATAAACTAAGTTAGGAAAAAGTAACAAAGCTAAGAGATAGTGCTTCAAAGAGAAGGGAAGACAAAGTAATAAAATGAGAATCTCTATAAATTTTTGTATTAAATGGTATGTAAGAAAATTTGTAATTAAAGAGAGTGGATGAAATAAAATTTGGAAAATGTATGCACCTAAATTCACTCACCTACATTATTGTCACTAATATTCCTATTAGTTGACACTAATTCTACTTAATCTAAGTTATCCCGCCGATATATCCCTTTTTTCTAGTCATTTATCTAATGTTCCCCATCAATATTTCATCATTCACTAACATTAATCTATCCCACAAATCATTAATTTATCCTAAATATCCATTATCTTTATCTAACCCCATTTATCTATTATTTGGGAATTTTAAATTCCCATGGCCCACCTACCCACCTACTAAGTCTATCCTTAGGTCTTCCTACACCCCTAGTCCCTAATCACCCACATAATCCCTATCTAATCCATCCCTAATAAAAATTAACCCTTAATAGGATTCCATAATCCTCCAATTCTAAAATCCTCTCTATTCCAACCCCTCCTCTCTAGAAGCCTCTAAATCTAGAGGCTTCCAAGGAATTTTAAATTCCTTGGATAGTTCC
Organism: Torreya grandis; assembly: GCA_037957365.1. Classification (NCBI taxonomy): domain Eukaryota; kingdom Viridiplantae; phylum Streptophyta; class Pinopsida; order Cupressales; family Taxaceae; genus Torreya; species Torreya grandis. The sequence continues at coordinate 1,211,784 of JARHVA010001251.1, read as the reverse complement.
CAACCCTTGATCTCCCTCATCCAAATTTTAAACCTCAACCATTGATTTCTCCCTATAAAATATATATAAGCAACCCATTCTCCTCCATGGAAGATAACTAGCTAATTCATAAAGCTTCCATGTCTAACTAGCAACCAAGCATTAAATCTATGTCCATTAATCAATCATCAACATCATTGATCAAGCAATATTATTATGTCAAATCTGACTCTTAAGGTAATCCTCATCCAAATCTTTTTATTTTGATTCCATTTAATCATGGTTTGGATCACTTATCTTTAGGATTATAGGGTTTTTGAATGGTTGAATTCATCTATTACATTAGGTTCTAGTGGCTCTAGACTTTAACTAGGTAGATTGATATTTGAGTTGATTGAATTGCATAATTTAGTCTATTAATATCAAATTTCACCTAAAAAATTATGACCATGGCAGGACCAAAAAAAATCCTCTCGAGCTAACATTTTTGGCACTTTAAGTTTGATTGTTTAAGATTATAGGTCAAATTTGAAGCAAGATTGGTGGCTCAATATTTTTCAAAATTACCATCCACAACAATCACCAAGGTTTTGGTTCTTGTACTTGTAGCATATGTTAATATATTTTTCTTCCTTATTCTACCATTAAAATAGTTATGCCTTGTTGTTTCTATCAATAAGTTACAAGTGTGTTGTATTCTATACATTTCAAGATATTTTAAAGCCTTGTATATATTTATCAAATATATATTTCCTATCCATGTATATATTTTTGATAAAAAATCTAATTTTGGATAAAAAATCTCTTTTATTAAATGATGTTTGAATCTGATTTGTAAATGTTCAAGGTGTGTGTCTACCAACAATTCCCTATACTCCAGTATATTAGGCAAATTTTAATTGCTCTCTGACCATATGGCCTTACAAACCAAGTAGTTATATCATAAGGATGTTTGCTTGTAGCAAAGCCATCTTATTTTCTACACCCTTAGAAAATCAAGATGTCATTCTAAGTCTAATCATACATCCTTTTGGCATATGTTGACAAACCTACGCTTATGCATAGTGGCCCCTACTATGTAACCCTACAAATAAATTAAAGAAAACCCTTTCTTATAACCCTATCAATTTTTGAAGGACACAATCTTTTACGTAAGGATTTCCCAAAGGATAGTATCCTAGGGTCATATCCTAAGTGTTATTGATACTGTAATTGTAATACCTCCCCATCAAACTAGTTTCCTCTTTTTGCAACTAGTTTGATGGGAGTTTTGTAGACTGAAATCTCCAATCTTCAAAACTGTCATTGGATGAATTGAAGACCAAAGTTACCAGTCTTCAAAACTACTATTGTTTTTGCTTGGAATGTTTATCCCTATTGTCTCTTGGAACTTGGAGATGGATGAAGAATACCGGTGGAGAAAAATAACTGCAAGGAAAAACATGTACCCATATGGTACCAAAAAAAATAGTAGGTGTGATTAGTAACTAGCATAGAAAAAAGACCACACTCGGTACTTCTATGAGGTAGTTTTATTTATTTAATTTAAATGGATATATGTATATATGTTAACTGGTATAAAATATGGTAATAAAGATTTAATTTACAGCCTATTGAATAGATAAATATAAAATATAAAAATAAAAATCATCTTAAAAATTCATGGGTCATGCATCACCATAGATGCCATGCCATATAAATGGGGGCTTATCCATAGACAAACTACTAGAGAAGATTCTAGATTTATTTGCATTAAAACTATTAGTCAAAACTTTTAAAGATCTCGAGCCTTGTGCAAATTTGAAACTTGAAATTTTTTGTTTGGCCTTTAGTTAAATGTTTTAACTTTTTAAGAAATAAATAAATAATAAAGTACAATTTTAATTAGAATTATAAGGACTTTTACTAATAGTTTTGTCTTGATTTCATCAATTTAAGTAAATGGCCATGTAAAAGCATCCTTTTGTATTTATGGACAAAAGTTATAATTAGAGTATCATCAAGGGGTTGTAGTACTAATTTGACATATCACCTTTTAGATTAGTCTTCTTATTCGTGTTTGTAATCTGATGATTTAAATCATATTAAATAATATTTATTATCCTGCAATATTAAAATAACAAAAAGGGTGCAAATTTTCAACATTCATGGATATTGAAAAAATCAAATTTGTTCAAATTACCAAGTACTTTACCGATTGATCGAAGAATAAAATTGATTAAATCATCTATTTTGTAGGTTGATCTATTTTGAAAATAGATTAAAATATCTTTTTTAATCATTTGTCTAATTTTGCTTGTTGACACAATTGATGTATGTTTGTAGAAAATAAGACTGTTAAAGAAAAAATTATTGAAATTACTAATCCTTGTCTTGCAAGATCCCTCTTTCGAGTGACACAATCAGACTATTAACTATGTACCTACAAGCTGCTTGTTAAATACTCCTTGTGGCACTTTAAAAAATCATTTTTAAATATTTTTGAACATCTTATCTTGTATATATCTTTTTTGATCACTTTATCTTGTATATTCTTGTCTATCTTTTCATCTTATAAATATAACACACTTAATCATAATTGGTTAATTGATCTTTTGGTCTACCTATCGGTACCCTAAGGGCTATGGTTGGTGTATGCTCTCCTCTTTGTGTCTTATCAATGATTCTTAGAGGATCAAAAACTACCTATAAACCCTCCATCATTTTTCTTTTCTATGGGGTTGGTGACATGGATTTCACCACCATGCACTTGACCAAACTCCATGTTCTGGTGGAGTCTAAAAATCAAGTGAGTTTTCATTAGGCAGCAAAGTAGAATTCTCCATAAAAGGTTTTATGGAATGAGGGGTAGTTAAGGTCCAAAATACAAGGCAGTCAGATAGCATCTTACATAGACTTGGGCCCCATCATACCTTCATATATATAGGGGACACACCTAGAGAGCCTTGTGTAAGCCTAGCATAGGAGCCTTTGGTCATAATAGGTGTACTGATATAGGAGTCAGTATTAGCTCTGAAGTAGCCATCATGTGTGAGTGGTGTTGAGAGGGTTTGGTAGATTCTATAATGGGTCATTGGCCTACAAGCTCACCCATGATGTCATTGGATGGTGTGAGCATAGATTTACATGCCCACTAGTATATTAATAAGAGGATTGTCGCTTGCTTGATTTGATATGTGTTGTGTTAAACCAGTGTTATTTATAAGCTGAGTTAGCCTTCACCTGAACCGATACACACCTATCTATGTCTTTTCATAATCCATAACCTTGTATATACTTGCCTCATCATTTTGTCATCATCTTATTGTACATACCATCTTGTATATCCTTGTATTGTCCTATTTCCCATCTTATCTTCATCCTATCCTAGTCTAGTCATCTTTACTCATCATTAATCATACTCCATTATTCACATATGCTAATCACCTCTAGTCCTCCACACCTTATCTTAAGAACACCTTGTATACCCTTGAATTTTTCACATATCATTTCATATGTATCTCATCATCCTCTTATTTCCCTTAGCCTATCAGATCTCTCATCTTGTCCTCATCCCCTTCATCATTGATCATTACCTCATCACTTGCATATCCTAGTCATCATCTTGTATATCTTTATCTTACCCTATTGTACATATATTTGTTCTCTTTCACATCCTTATAGTCATATCCTATCCTAGACCACTCATCATTAGTCACACCCCCATCACTAATATCTCATCTTATACATCCTAGATATCATCTCGTACATATTATCCTTTTGTCTTACTATCATCCTTGTCTAACCATATCCACCTATCCTTGATTATCCCCCATCACCTATATATTCTAATCAGATCTTTATCATCATCCCATTGTACATATTATCCTTGTATTGTCTTATCCTATTGCCCATCTTGTACTCATCCCATCCTAGGCACATATTATCACCACCTTATCTTCCCCTCCTCCTAGTCCAACCATTATCCACTCATCATTGGCCACATCCCCATCACCTATATCTTGTTTTGTACATAATTTGTTATCTTGTATATCCTTCTAGTCACATCCTATACTTATCTCACTATCATTAGGCATACCCCCTCACACATCCCAATCACATTTGGTTTTATCATTCGAATCTTATCCTAAGCCAACATCTTTCCCTAATCAACCTTTTGTCTTGACCTTGCCTTAGCCTAGTCACCTCATGACCCATCTAGTCTAACCTCATCATATCTTATCCTAGTTGAATTTTTTGGTCATATATGGGCCTAAACCATCCCCATCTCACACCCTTTTTTTATCATTTTATTATCACCTATCTATATGTGACCTTTATCACATAATCATCCCCCATCCCATCTTGATAAAATCAGTCTAAGGTGTTGAGCGAATACTTTTTGTCTTTCCATATTTTCCTATTATCTTAGTCCACTATCATTCATCACTTGAGCAGATCTCATACCCTAGTCAATATTTTGCTAGCATCCTTTAACTCTATCAGTCTCAATCTAGAAAACCCATCAATTATCATCTCTAGTCAAATCATCTTGCCTAATTCGTAACTAGCACCTACCCAATCATAATCTTGCTAGTTTAAATCTAGACACCCATCAAATCTCCAATTCTATTACTAGCTTGAAAACTAAACATTGTTGATAGGTCGTTAGCACCTATTATACTATCAGTTTGAAATCTGATCATAGTCTTTAATCCATTAAGTCTATCCCATCCTCATCATCATCCATCCTACTAGCTCAGTCCTTCAACTTTACTTTGTTCAAATAATCCTTAGTCTACCTTCACATCATCATCCGTCTTTCTCGATGGATTTAGACTCGTTATTGTAGACCAATACATCTTAGCCAACAAGGATGAAGTCCTTTTATAGGGACTAGAGTTAGGTGCTCACCTACCCTTAGACCTTGATCTGATTTGCTACAAATCACCATCCCACAGCCCATCAAAATTATTATTAACATTCCTTAATGTGGTCACCCTAATCAATCAAAACATAGTAGAAAATAAAGATGAATTCCTCTTGTGGCTATGGAAGATGGGTCTCCACTTTCCCAATGTTTTTGACCTCATAAACTGCAAGTCACCTCCTAAACAAGTCCAGCATCCAAATTTGTCCTCATCCCATCCCATTTCACCATCCAATCACCTTAAATAAATGCCCTTATCCCTGATTTATACTTGTCCATGATCAAATATTCCATCTACCAATCATAATCCATCACCACTCCCTTGACGTACTAGAAAAAGAAATCCCATTTTATCAACCTCATCCCCTAATAACATAACATCTATATCACATCCTTCTAAATCCAATACTCTATCCCAATGAGTCCCCCATCCTTTATCACCCACCATCGTGAACCTTGACCCCACTTTCATAGACCAATACATAGTTGATAATAAGGATGAGATCTTCTTACAGTTATTTATGATGGTTATACCACTTCCCAAATATGTTGACCCCTTTTAAATCATTTAAACTCTAGTACAAACCCCTTCATGTGAGTCCCATTTACATCTTGTATCTACTATTCATGGTCCCTCATCTGCCCCTTCCTATGTTAGCAAAAAGAATCTTATCTTGATCAATTCACCTGTTACTAGTCCACCCACCAGTCACATCAACAACCATCTAATCTAAATTCCAATGCTTCCACCTCTAAGTCAAAAGGTGAAGTGGGCCCTTATACTCCCCTTCTTATTCCCTTGGAATCTCTTTTCTAACAACTTGTCACTACTAACATCTCCCTTAACCTACTAGAAAAGGAAAGCCTATTTTATCAACCTCATCCCCTAATAACATGATATCTATATCACATCATTCCAAATCCAATACTCTAGCCTAATGAGTCCCCCATCCTTTATCACCCACCATCGTGAACCTCGACCCCACTTTCATAGACCAATACATAGTTGACAATAAGGATGAGATCCTCTTATAGTTATTTATGATGGATATACCACTTCCCAAAGATGTTAACCCATTTTAAATCATTGAAACTCTAGTACAAACCCCTTCATGTGAGTCCCATGTACATCCTCTATTTACTATTCATGGTCCCTCATCTACCCCTTCATGTGTTAGCAAAGGGAATCTTATCTTGACCAATTCACCTGTTACTAGTCCACCCACCAATCACATCAACAACCATCTAATCTAAAGTCCAATGCTTCCACCTCTAAGTCAGAAGGTGAAGTGGGCCCTTATACTCCCCTTCCTATCCCCTTGGAATCTCTTTTCTAACAACTTATCACTACTAACATGATGGTCTACCCACCCATATGACATCTTGATCCCACCAAGCTTAAGCCCTCCTGGTATAAAGCAAACTAATACTATCTCTATCATCAAACTTGGGGGCATTCCATTAAACAATGTCAAAATTTCCAAGATTATGTCCAAGACCTCATCCATCATGGTGACATAGTAATTCAAAAGGAACTAGATGAATTTTTTTCCCTGAGTGAACAAGAAAAGGAATGCCAAGATTTCATTTTAGATCATTATCAATCCCTTCCCCTTCCAAGCAAAGGCTAATACATCTTATCTATCCTCCAAGACCCCCCTTCTTCAATCAACCATCTATTCAAAACAAGTCTATTCCCCATAAGCCTGGTCTTCTCATATCCATTATTCCTTTCATGGACCTATCTTTTCCCAGTCCATTATTCACCTATCATCCCATGTTGAGAGGACAATTGTAGACAATCACTCTAACAACATCATGTCTTATACATCATAATCAACATCAAAGCCAACACAAATTTTATCTACATCAGGATCATGTTCAACACTAACATCTGCATCAAATTCCTCATCAAAAACATCATCCCTCACTGATTTTGCATGAAATGATGTTAATACCTACTCTTTTAAAGATACCCATAATTTAGATGATAACCAGTCACCAAGCATATCTTTTGATCCCAACTAGGATGATGAGATCATAACTGAGTTTCTATCAACCCTATCTATCATAGATTTTTAGAGTGGATATGCTCCTACCTTAGATGTGTCTTTTAACAAGTCTTAGTGATCCTTTGCAAATTATTGAGGACACCTTCTCCGATGTAAAGGCTAGGGCTCCTAGTGACCTTTATGAGGAGTATGCTACCCATTATCCCCTCAATCCATCACCCAACATTCCTCATCCACCTCACCTCTATAATCCCTACATCCCACTACATGACAAGAATGAATAGGAACATGCATTGTTGGATTCCCCTCTGCATTCCATATCATTTGCCATAAATACAAAAATCCAAGACCATATTGAAAAAGTCATAAATCATAATTAAATCATCTTTGATCCCATAAGTCAAAGTCAAGAAACATCAAATCATCGATCTAATCAAACAAAGTCTTCCCCTAATAAATCCCAAAATCAGGCACTAGGGGACCATCAAAGTCAAAATAATCATTATATATCAAGTCAAAAATCAATTTCCTCTAGTCAAGCCCAAAATTGGGCACCAAGGGGTAGTCAATATCAAATATAATCAATAAATAAAGTCAAAAACCATACGACCAACCATCCTCTTAATATTTGGATCAAAGAATCAAAAAGTTAAAATATTTTGGATCCCTTAATCTCATGGCACCAACCTAAAATATCCGCTCCACCATATCCAATGGTGTATGCCACTGTCGAACCCCATTTTTGCTCCCCATCTCATCATATCATTTATGATCATATCCCTCCTTCATATCCCATATCCCCTCAAATTAATCATGATATCCTCCCATCCAGACCATATCTCACATCCTTAAGAAGCATTGTCCCTCATAGGGGTTACAAAGACACCTAGATAAAACATTTGGAGGATGTTAAATCAAGCATCAATAAAGGCCACTAAGACATCTAAGAATCTAGCATCCATCACATGGTCCTAGCATCACCTTTCTCTAGAATAGGTGTCAGTTGAGAATTCAACTAGCATCAACATTATTGAATCTTGCACCATCCCTAATAAATCAAGATGCTCAAAACCAAAAAATAAAAAATAAATAAAAATCATTTGTCCAATGGTGAAAACTAGTCTTCTGGCACCTTGGGCAAGTACCATGATGAAAACTAGTTTCCAATGTCATGTTAGAATAAACTATTATCCACATTATCTCTCCACACTTAGGGGCAAATCCATCCATTTCATATCCTTTGTCAATCCATCCATACTAGTCTCATCCCTCATCAACCTTATCTACATCATCCATCCATGTCACTTCTTATCCCTTGGTCCAACCCATCATTTGCCATCATATTATTCATCATATCTCTCATTACTTCTTGTTTGGACCTCCATAAGGAAGTGGAAGGTGTCATTAGAAATGTTTTCAAGTCATCTTGGTGTATCCTCCAATGAACACTTGGGTCAATAGCTATCGGGTTCCTTCACAATGTGGTCATTGGCAATCCCTAGTCTATTCTTCCTTGATCCTCATCTCATTTTCTACACCATCCTCATCCTCTATCATACCATATATCATTTTATACCTTTTTATCCTCATTACTAGGCCTGGTGTTCCCTTTGCTAGTAACCCCATTTGTATAGTGTACATACTGTTGACCAAATTTGACTTTTAAGTCAAATTGGGGCACCTATAGGTAAAAACATGAATTTTTAGGTCTATGAGGAGTATAATATGGATTTCATAAGGTGTTTCATAGGTCAAAGTAGGCCATCCAACATTGTACTAGCCTTGGTCATTAGTTTTCTTAGTCCCTTTAGTCATTTCAAGTCATTTTAGGGGTAAAAAACGTGCATTAAATGATTTATACATGTTTATATGGAAATGTGAAGATCCAAATGGGTGATTTAATGCTCCATGTGTCCACTTAAGTCCTAATCAACTGAACCAACTAAAATATGGTAGGTTATATAGAAGAAAGGGTAGTTTTCTTGAGCAAAAGAGAGAAAATGGCACTTGTATGACCTCCTTGGGGAGTGTGCCACATGGGATTAGGTCAAGGGATGTCATTTAAAATTCCTTAGCTTAAAATGTTTTTTAATCTGAAAGTGTCATTTCTTTCTCACAACCATTTTTCTCTTTTCTTGCCTTTCTAGACATACAGAGGTGACTTTTAAGTTTGTACTTAGTACAAATAGCTCAGTGGATTTTAACTCAAACACCTTGAGGAGGTTATATTAAAATTATATACATTCATTTTCATATAATAATTTTGAGTAATGGTAGCCTGTGCTTCATGAACCATTCTCATGAAGTTGACTGTGCAAATATGTTTGCAAATCTATATACCATGCAGGCTTTGCTTTGGTTTGAGAGTTTTCATATAATATAGTTGTTTATATTTGTTAAATATGATTTTTAATTACCCATAATATGTTATCCATGCTTGGTTTCAGGTTTCATGGTGTTTGGATGAGTAAATCACTTCAATTTTGTAGACTGATCTTTTTTAAGTGCAATAGGTAGGTTTTCATCATTTACAGAGTCCTCATGCTTGATCATGATTTTAGAGATATGTAAGAGGTAATTTATAATGATGTAAATTTTATATTATTACCCTTAATCTTCCAATATCATATTCTAAAGAAATCTCCATGAGTATAGCAACCATATGCAATATTGATAGTCTAATAACCATTGATGAGCATAATCAAGTGTTTTCATGAATAAGTTCATGTTAAAAGGGAGGTGTAGATACTTGTTCCATATCCATGATAGTATGAATATTATTATGGAAGTGTCAGGATAAGCATAGAACTCATTTGAAGGACAATTTTAATGCTTACTGCCCATATTCCCTTTATTGCCTATTTACACTGAATGTTCACTTTCAATCAGCCTTGACAGAAGGTTAAGTTTCCATTTCAAGTGTGTAAACATAGTGGTGAAACTCTAATTTATGTTCTTAATTAAATAAATTAACATGGACAAGTGAATAGGTTTCCATATGGTGCAAGAAAAGGGAACTATAACAATCAAAAACAACATTCTCACACAGTCTGCCATTGGAGTATGCACCTATAGGTACTTGAAAAGGAAGATCATGTTGAAACTAGGAAATAATGACTCGATCCAAGTCATCATAGGTTTAAGGAAGCTTTGTTGAGTTGTGGAGCTAAAAGCTTCACCAATGAATGAATGCAAAGGTTTCTGTATTTACACAGTCACCGACATCAGTTAGGGACTGACTGAAGGCTGCCGACGTCGATTATGGATCAGCCGACGTCGGTCATGTGCAAGCAGACAGGGACCAATGTCGGTCACCTGTGCATTCCAAAAGTCTATTTTCATGGGATGAATAGATTGTTTGTATGATAAGTTTAACTGTTAGTGTTGAGTCCGCGTTTCTATTTTTGGCAGGACTGATTTGAACCTTTGATTAGAGGTGTATCTAATGGTGGAGAATGCATAGCTCATGATCCCTAAATCTATATAATAGAGATAGATCTTCATAGCTTGTAGGTATGGGAAAAAGGGTGAATCAATTCAAGTAGCTGAATTGTGTTTGTAATTGTGAGAGAGAACTCTTGAGGGAAAGAGCTCTGTACATTTGAGAGGTGTAAAAGAATGTGTGATTTCTTCAATTATATTTCCTTCTGGAAGAGTTTAATACAAGTTTTCATTGTTTCTTGTATCTCTTATTCTTTACTGATTCTGATTTCTAGTTACTTATAATTCTGGTTTAATTATGTGTTTAGTTGCTTACACAACAGTAATCAATTGTTCTTGTTAGATCTTGACAAGTGGTATCAGAGCTGGTTCACCAAGTGATACCAACTGACAAGTGGTATCAGAGCTTGGGTTCACTAACAGATGGTTTCATATCTATTTAGTGTGTATTGATTATAGGTCACTCACAGGTGTTTTTGTTTGAGTGGGAGTATAGCAATGGCAGAAGAAAGTAAACTAAGAATGGAGAAGTTTAACGGCAAGAATTATCAATTATGGAGGATGCAAATAGAAGATTATCTATATCAAAAAGATCTATACTTACCATTGGGTGGGGTTTCAAGCAAACCCACAGATATGTAAGATGAAGAATGGAATGTTCTTGATAGAAAGGCTCTGGGATCCATAAGGTTGAGCCTGGCATCTTTTGTGATATCCAACTTATCACAGGCAAAGACAACGGTAGAGTTAATAGATACTTTGGCAAATTTATATGAAAAGCCCTCAGCTTCAAATAAGCTATATCTTATGAAGCAGTTATTTAATTTGCAAATGCAGGAAGGTGGATCTGTATCTAGTCATCTAAATGATTTCCATGCAATAGTAAATCAATTAAATTCAGTCAAAATAGTTTTTGATGATGAAATTAAGGCTCTCTTAATATTATGCTCTTTACCTGAAAGTTGGCATAGTTTGGTAATGGCAGTTAGTAATACTGCATCTGCTACAAATATCTTGAAAGTAGATGATGTTGTTAGTGTAATATTGAATGAAGAAACTCGCAAGAAAAGCACTGGGAAAACATCAGGTAATGCTTTAAGTATTGAAAGCAGGGGAAGGCAAAAAGAGAAGGGCAAGCAAGAGAGATCAAGGTCTAAGTCAAAGATGAGAAGTAGATCCAAATCCAGAAATGGAAGAAAAATAACCTGCTAGAATTGTGGAAAGAAAGGGCATGCAAAGAAAGATTGTTGGTTGAAGGTTAAAGAAGAAAATCAGCATGAAGGTAAAGAAGAAGCAAAAGTTGTAGGTATTGTTGCACAAGATGCTCTTATATTTTCTTTAGATAATAAAATAGAATCTTGGGTTTTAGATTCTGGTGCCTCTTTCCATGCTACCCCAAATAGAGAATATTTCAATGATTATGTCCAGGGAGATTTTGGAATAGTTTATTTAGGGGATGATGAACCTTGTAAAATTGTTGGCAAAGGAAAAGTGTAGCTGAAATTACAGAATGGCAACACATGGGTGTTGAAAGATGTCATGCATGTACCCATCCTGAAGAGGAATCTAATTTCTGTAGGAAAGTTGGGGGATGAGGGTTGCACAGTAACTCTCATAGCTGAATCTTGGAAGGTTTCCAAGGGTGCACTTATATTAGCCAGAGGTAAGAGAGTAGGTACTCTCTATTTATGTAATTGTATTACTAATTATTCTCCTTCTATATTATCTACTTCAAATGTAGATGCAAAGTTGTGGCACCAGAGGCTTGGCCACATGAGTGAGAAGGGAATGACAATTCTTAAGTCAAAAGGTAAGCTTTCAGATTTGAAAAGCATAAATCTAGATTTCTGTGAGCATTGTATTTTTGGGAAATAGAAGAGAGTGAGATTTCTCAAAACTGGGTCAACAAAGAAGAAGCACAAGTTGGAGCTTGTTCACACAGACGTGTGGGGACCAGCTCAGGTAGCTTCTATTGGAGGATCACAGTATTATGTTTATTTCATTGATGATGCTACAAGAAAGGTATGGGTTTATTGCATAAAGAATAAATCTGATGTTTTTGACACATTTATGAAATGGAAAGCTTTAGTTGAGAATGAAACAGGTTTGAGATTGAAGTGCCTTAGATTTGATAATGGTGGTGAGTACTATAGTTATAAGTTCAACATGTACTATTATATGAATGGAATACGTAGGGAAAGGATGGTTCCAAGGACACCTCAACAAAATGGAGTTGTTGAAAGGATGAATAGAACAATATTAGAGCGTGCATGGAGTATGAGGTTGCATGTTGGTTTACCCTTATAGTTTTGGGTAGAAGCTATAGACACTATGGTTTACCTGATTAACAGAGGACCCTCTACTGCTCTGGATGGTGGAATTCTAGAAGAGGCTTGGACAGGTAAAAAGGTAGATCTTTTATTTCTCAGAGTTTTTGGTTCTGAAGCTTTTGTGCACATTGATAAAGAAAATAGAAAGAAGCTGAATGCTAAGTCTATGAGGTGCACTTTTATTGGTTATGGCTCTGGAGATTTCAGATTCTGATTATGGAATCTACGAACTAACAAAATTATTAGTTGTGATGTTGTTTTCAATGAAAAGGTGATGTACATTGATCAGCTCAAGAAGCTGAACAATTATGAGTAGAGCAATGTTGATTTGGACGAGGTGACGATCCAAAATGAGCTCGCAAGAAAATATAATCACAAACAGGAAAACACAGACACCAACATTGGTCATACAAGAACCGACGTCAATCAGACAGTAACCGATGTCAGTCAGGAAGGAACTGACGTTGGTGAGGTAGAACCGACGTCGGTCAGGTATAGACCGGGAGATGATCGAGATCGGTCACTTACAGAGAATTTGGGTGGACAACAAGCAGTGAATGAGTCTCAAATGCCCAGGAGGAGGTCAAAAAGGGTAAGTAAACCTCCAATTAAATATTCCCCTTCATTATTCTACTTATTGCTCACTGATAGTTGAGAATGCATAGCTCATGAATCCTAATGTTATATAATAGGGATAGATCTTCATAGCTTGTAGACATGTAAGGGAAATTGTAGACAATTCAAGTAGCTAAATTGTGTTTGTAATTGTGAGAGAGAACTCTTGAAGGAAAGAGATTTGTACATCTGAGAGGTGTGGAAGAAAGAAAGATTTCTTCAATTGTATTTCCTTCTGAGAAGAGTTTAATACAAGTTTTCATTGTTTCTTGTATCTCTTGTTCTTTGTTGATTCTGATATCTAGTTACTTATTATTCTGGTTTAATTCCGTGTTTAGTTGCTTACACAACAGTAATCAATTGTCATTATTAAGATCTTGACAAGCTTGACATACATTATTTATTTTTTAATTAGGTAAATGAATTCATGGAATACCTTATAGGATCAAAGACTGTGAATTCAGGCCCCTGATCCCTAAAACGAAGAGACAGAGGTCCTGAGGTGTTTTGGAGATAATATATCACATGGTTGGCAATAGTTTTAGGGAATATAGATAAGTGAAATTTGTATCCCATAGCAACAAAATAGACCTTGAAAAATATTGAGAGAGAGACGGTTAGTGGAGGATGGTAATTTAGAGGCTCCAAGTTGCTTTCAAAGCCACTAAAACCAAATAGTGGCATCTACAGATTTTGAGTTCTGAATAGCTTTTGATATCTTAAAGAATAAATGAAACTTATCTTCATTTTTTGAATTGTCCAATAGATTTAATTATGTATATATGAGCATGGAATAATTAGGATGATGAATTAGAAGTGTTTAAGGTCTCAATCACACCTACAAGTGTCTATACATAGGGATAAGATACCTCAGTCAAGACAATGACCCAATTTGATATTTGAATGGTGTTTAAAGGATTTTAAGAAGGAGACTAGTTTAAATACATATATTTTGACCTATAGGGACTCATTCAATATCCCTAGGAATTATAATCAACCTCAATATCACCTCATAACCACCTACAAGAATCGTGAGGCTAGGGTTTCACTGTCAAGGGCGAAGGAACTCAGTTTGTGAGTTCAAGAGACATGTAAAGGGTATATAGAAGTTGGAGTGATGATAAAAACTTTTTTTCCTTATTAAAATTCAAGATAAACTTAAGGAACTTTAAACATGAATCCAAGTCTATGCAAACCTCTCTCAACCCTAAGTACACCTACAACTAACCTTAAATGATTGTGATAGGCAGTGGGCTAGAAAGTGATGTTTGAATATTTACATTGAATGAGTATGAGTGAATGGTTAAAAGAGACTCAAGGAGGGTGTGTAGATAATTTTATCAAGATTAATTCATAAACACACACCTATAAGAGCAAAAGCAAGGGTATCCCCAAGTGAAACATAGTCAAGAAGGCAAATAGTCTACACCAGATAGGAATATATAGAGACATTTGAGATTTTGAGGTATGAATGGAGGATATGGAATATTAATTTAGGTTTAAAAACCTAATATAATCATCATAATGCACATAAATAGAGAAAAGGGCTTAGGTAAAGCAAAAAACATAATCCATATGGTTGAATGGGCACATAGTCTATTTTCAAATAGTGTGCCTTGAAATTTTAGTAGGTTAGGGGGACATATGCCCTAGATAAGGGTTTTATTTTTTTACAGATCATACTTAACACCTAGGTAAGCATATCCAATACTTATTTTGTATATTAAAATAGGGGAAGTGCCTTCTATTTTGTCTCAGATAGAGGACACTTTCCCCATACATAAACCCTGGCAGTCTTAAAGAGGGTGAAAAAAGGGTGAGATAGAGGATAAGGGAACTTTTTTGAAAGGTGTGAGAAGATGGAAAATATCCAATACATCATGGAAAACCTTTTTCAAAGGGGGAAAACTCAACATAATGATCTAAACCACCAAATATGCAGGCAACCTGTTAAGCAGGGTTTGAGCTTAGTATCAAATGAAGAGCCATTCATACTTATAGCTTTAGGTAGGATATATAAAAGGTTTGGACATGTTTATAGGGTGAATATATATGTTTTTGAGCTGGTGAAATACAAAATAAACCAACAGGGATATCTAACACACCAAAGGTTACAGGCAAGCCATTGAGCATGGTGATACCTAAGTTCAAATGGAGGACCATTTTCACTCCTATCATAAGATGGGAGTTAATAATAATTGATACATGTTATTTATAACATTTCAAACATATTAAATCTTTAACCTTGTAAGAGAAACCATATAAAGGTCATTTTTGACTTAAAACCCACTCAGACTTGTGTAAAGTGGGAGAGAAGAGCTTGATAGGAGAAGTTTCAACACTCATATATTTTTGGAGGATGTGCATGGATGAAAAATGGGTTAAAATATGTTATTAATGGTATTTAAAGACATATTTAGGAAATTTTTTGCAAGTTGGACATCCTAACTTTATGAACAATGCTTAAGACCAAAAATAGGTCTAAAACCCTTCCAAAACCCTTGTAGAGACCAGTTTGGAAAAATAGAGTTGGATATGAAATATAATGGATCATAATGCCAACTAGATCTCTTAGGATCGCTCACATGCCAACTAGATGTATGGAATTGTAAGGATGGGGGTAGAAATAGGATTTTTCTCACTATTTTATGTGTTTTGCAGGTTATAGGAGGTTTCAAGAGATGAAAAGTACATGGATGAAAATATTAAGACTTAAGATAAATCTAAATATCACTCCATTTCATTTTAAAAACTCCTAATTATTCAAATAATTGCCTTCATCTTAGCCAGTCAAAACTGGCCTAGTAGACAAGCTAGGGAGAAGTGTGAAAACTTCAATTAAATGGATTTTTAAGGTACCCCTAATGATTATAATTAAATTAAGTGTATTTAAATGTGTTATTCACTTCCTCCCATGTATTTTCATGAGAAATTGATGCCAATTGTGTAAGATGTATGGAAGAGCAGTTTTCTAGACAACAGATGATGATCACTCCTTTCGAGGTGATTCCATATGACCAAGCCTAAAAAAATGAATGAAAAAGCATGTTTTATGTCCTTTAACTTTATCACAATCATCATACCTGGTCCCAATCAGTTATGGTATGTTTAAACAGGTCCAAATCATGAAGGTAATTTTTTGATCTAGAATGAGGAGTTTCTTACTACTTTTCATGAAGTTTATGCCTTGAATTGGCACTTATGATTTCATACCTTGCATGGTTTATCCAATATCCCATTATAATTCATAATTAACTACTTATATCATCTTTACAAGTGTCCTTGTGACCCTTGGACCTCTCTCTCTCTCTCTCTCTCTCTCTCTCTCTCTCTCTCTCTCTCTCTCTCTCTCTCTCTCTCTCTCAAGTTTTATAAGAACTAGCCATTTTGGCATTGTATGGAATGCTCCACCTGAGTATGGTGAATCCATACTCAAATGTATACCTTTTGAAAAATAATAAAATTTATTTTTCCCTCCTCTATGACTATTTTTAGTGTTTCAAATTAGTTTATGAATCTTGCTTAGTGAAAACTATGGATTCCTTAGCATGTTGTTCTATTCTTTTACCTATTTACAACCTCTTCTTGCAGGGCATGTGAAGTGTTACAAGAGATGTTCATGGTTTAAGTGAGTTATGATATTAATTATTGACCTCATATGCCTCTTTTATACTCCTTTTAGATTTGCACATTCATCCATAACCTCATAATGTAGCATTGATGTGAGAAGATGAAGATTGGAGAAGTGTATTTTCAATTTGTCATTTGATTTCAAGTGTAATACACATATGGTTTGATCTCATCATATTATTTTGTGTATCACATCCATTAAATTATTTTACTTTAATTTATATCTCTCTCTTCCCCCCCCATGTTTAGTATTAATTTCAATCCAACGTGGTACATCAAGGGAGCTAGCCCTATTTAGAGATTCACCTCATTCCTTAGGCTACCCACAATCCTAGAGGTGATTCCAGTATGTAACTTGGATGAGGAGAGATTTACATCTCCTAAAAAGGTGAAAATCTAAGTGACAACACATACATATCCCAAAAATCCCTAAAAATTGAAATATGGCAAAAACCCAAAAAATCATAAAACTTGAAAAAATGTCAAAAATAGTCCATGATGTCTTATCTTATAATCAGCCATATCTTCCCATATTTAGATACCACATTTAGTCTTGGAACCAAATTAGAGTGGTCACCCATCTCTCCATCTCTTCAAATCTGATCCTTTTGACTAAGTATTAATGACATGCATCACCTTGTCAAAAAATTTAATTTGACACCCATCACTTCTTATCAATTGCCTTTTCATATCTAGCACCCATGAACTTACTTATTTGCTAGTATGAAATGTAATTGGTCCCATCACCTTCCTTATAAATTCATTTTCACACATAGGAGCCAACAAATTACCTCTTAAGTGTGGAAGGTACTTGATCCCATCATTGTCTTTATTGTTGCCTTTTCATACCTAACACCCATCAATTCACTCTTTACAAGTATGAAAGGTATTTGATCCCACAATTATCTCTTCTTATTTCTAGATTGGACTCTTGTATGACCTTGTCTATTGGTAATCCTTGGTTATAAATTTTATAAATAACCATCCTTGGCCACTTTTCAATTCAATTTTAATATCAAATCAGTATTCAAAGACCTTATCACATCACCCATCCTTCCATACTAAACTAGGGGAAACATCTTAGCCTAATCCTAATCATGATCACCATATCCATAATCACATCATGATCATCCAACCCATAACCTAATCACCAATACAATCATTAAACACAACATTGGGACACTGCATGTAGATACTCGTGAGTGTTATTTGTTTGTCTTGTTTACATGTATTTTATCAAGTATATATCTTGTTTGTCTTATGATTTGTTTACATCATGTATTTTTGTCTATTGGGCAATGAATAGGGATTCTATGATGTTACCCAAAGCTATAATAATGCTTATAATTTCCCTTGAGGATGTAGAGTTCACTATTTATCCATGCACTTTGGCATCATGTCGTCTTGGTCATGCTTATATCACGAGGAAAACTACCAAGTGTTATATCTATTGGATTGCTTAGACTATAATGATACTTATGAAACTTGTGATGGTTTAATCATCTAATCATCGTTATCCACATCACTAATCTAATCATCATACCCCGTTTAGCTAACATCCAATATTTAATCCTTGTCTCATCATCTACATCATATCCTTTAATCACAAATATCATCCTCAAATCACTAATATTCATCATCATCATAATCATCATCTTAATCCTCTAATAAATCCTTGTTATTTATCCCTAAGTCAAAACTACATCGGCTTGAGGTCTTTTCAGACTATGTAGGTAGCACTTGGCCACTTTTTAGTGCCCACAGATAGCTCAGCCACTATCTCCTCTATCACTCCCTTGCATGTGTCCTTGATATGGTCATCATCATTAATCACATTAGGGTTCATTGATTTGATGAAATATAGTCCAATTATTTTACCTTGACTGTTGGTCACTCGATCATATTAATTCTTCTCTATCATCATCTTCATCATATCATTCAACTTTAGCTTTGAGCTACACCCATCATTCTAAAATAATCATCTTATCTTGGCCTATAACTCTCCCTTACATTCATCCTTTCTTGGGATACGTCTAAAGATCGTGGATTTTTGATCCTATCATCATCATGTTACAATTAATTCCCCCTTGGGATGTGTCGATAATCATGACTCAATCATCTTTATTCCCTATGCATGTGTCCTTTCTAGGGCCATCATCAATATGTAGCTCATTGCTCAATTTAAATTCATATTATTTATATTATATCTCACATCTACCATCCCATCCCCTTATCTATCCATCACATCTCACCCCTCATTTCTCATTTTGAGTGGTCATCCATCTCATTCTTCTTTGCATGTCCCCTCGGGGGGATATCATATCCACTAACATCATCTACTAACATTCATCTATGACATGGTTTTTCTTTGAAATACCATTACTCCATCCACTTCATTCCACTTGCAATTCCCTTTTAAAGAGGGGCAAAATGTATGCACCTAAATTCACTCACCTACATTATTGTCACTAATATTCCTATTAATCAACACTAATTCTGCTTAATCTAATTTATCCCACTGATATATCCCCTTTTTTTAGTCATTTATCTAATTTCTTCCATTAATATTTCATCATTCACTAACCTTACTCTATCCCACCAATCATTAATTTATTCTAAATCTCCATTATCTTGATCTAACCCCACTTATCTATTATTTGGGAATTTTAAATTCCCATGGCCCACATACCCACCTACTAAGCCTATCCCTATGCCTTCCTACACCTCTAGTCCCTAATCACCCACCTAATGCCTATCTAATCCATCCCTAATCCCAATTAACCCCTAAGAAGATTCTAGAATCTTCTAATTCTAGAATCCTATCTATTCTAACCCTTCCTCTCTTGAAGCCTCCAAATCTAGAGGATTCCAAGGAATTTTAAATTCCATAGATAATTCCCAACCCTTGATCTCCCTCATCCAACTTTTAAACCTCAAACATTGATTTCTCCCTCCAAAATCTATATAAGCAACCCATTCTCCTCCATGGAAGCTAACTAACAAATTCTTAAACCCTCCATGTCTAACTAGCAACCAAGCATTGAATTCATGTCCATGAATCAATCATCAACATCATTGATTAAGCAACATCACTATTTCAAATTTGAGTTTTAAGGTAATCCTCATCCAAATCCTTTTATTTTGATTTCATTTAATTATGGTTTGAAGCAATTAGCATTAGGATTATAATACTATTTTGAGTGGTTGAATTCATCTATTGCATTAGGTTCAAGTGGCTCTAGACTTTAACTAGGTAGATTGATATTTGAGTTGATTGAATTGCATAATTTAGTCTATTAAGTTCAAATTTCACCTACAAGAAGAATTTAGATATGAAAAAATGAGAAAAACAAAAAATTTATAATGAGAGTAGCCAAGGACAAAGGCCAACCCATCATAATGTTTTAAGAAGACTAGTGATTGGACCCCAAAAATGTTTTAAATCCAGACTTCCAACCCCATTTAAATTATTATCATACTTGTATATTTTGATTACTTTTCTCAGGCATCATTTGAATAAGTTATCCTCTATGGCTAACACCTTGGTTTTATCAGTGCAAATAAGATGTCAGGTTTTGAAGGAGTGTTATACTATTGGATTTTATCTTATCTAATTTTAATCAATATCAATGATGTCACCTCTTAATTTTTTTATATCAATCCTCAACCCATTTAAATTATATATGTGTTGCTCATTTCTCCCTCCTATGCAGACCATAAAGAGAAATTACTCATGGTGCATTTTTTATCAATGTCAACCTAATCTACCCATCAAACATTACATGGCCAAAGTTACCCAATATGATAGTACTATCTTGAATATAACACAGTCTAAGATATCCAATATGATCTTCCTACCTTTGGTGAACATAACATGGTTGGATATCCCTAAGATGATCTTCCCATCTTTGAACATAACACCCATTTCTAATGTGTAAGCCTAAGAGCATCTAAGTGTATTTGTTTCTAGATTCCCTTATTTAATAGATATATGTTAGTTCTCTTATGTTAGTCATTATAAAAATCCATCGAATGGTCTTATGAATCCATATAGAGGAGGAAAATTGTAAAAATGCAAAAAAATCAAAAGCCAAAATATCAAATCAAATGAAAAAGACAAAATTCAAAAGGAAAAATAAAATATCATAAATAAAATAACACAAAATACATGATAACATCATTGGCATGCCCCCTATTGTAGTTGAAGTTCAATATCCCTAATTGAGTCCCAGTAGAGCTGAAGGTCCATTTTAGTGTGGTAGGCTAGTTGAAGACACTTAATTTTTGTACAATACATGTAGTTGTAGTGCTTTTATCATGATTTAGAACATTTCTTTTATTTTATTACTCTAGGCTCTTATTTGGTGTAACTTCCCTTCACATTGGACCATTTATATTCTTATGTCATCCACATTTGCTCATGCACACCTTTATATCTATCATTTTCTACCTAAAGATCTAACCAGTTATCTTTCAGCTCATTTTGGTCTCTATATCATGGGATTTATTTCTTAACCATTTTTAGAGCATTTAGAAAGGGGTTTGGTCCTTCTTGGAACAATCCTAAAGTAGTAAATTTATTTGTGGGTCCTTTTTTCCACCATGTCATGTTTTCATATGCCTTAATTATCAAATTTCATGCCTTTCCATGGTCATCCTATGTGTGAAAGTGTTTCAATTTGAAATCAAATATGTTTATATGTACACATATGATAATCCATTTATAACCAAAAAATTGATTTTTTGATTTTCACATTGATAATACATATCGTACACTTATCAAGGAGATTTTACTTTCTATATTTATTCCTCTTTTCATTTACTAGAGTTGTTTGGATGCATACTTATACCAAAACAAGGATTGAATATAAGACATATCATATTTTTATACTTATTATCATAGGGAAATAAGATAGATTCTTCACTCACTTAGGATGGATCATTCATATGCATAAAACTACATGAGCCCTAATTCTTAGCGTGTCTGATGTTTAACACTAAAATGATCTAGGTGATCTTATTGTTAGACCTAGATTTAATTAAGGGGGTATATAGAAATGAAATGGTATAAGGGTGATAATCATATCTATAGCAGACCATTTAGATGCTAAACTCAGATATAGGCATATGCTAAATTCATAAAATTGAGATAGTCTAAATATAGAAAGTACAAATAAGCTATGTATGAAAATGACAAAGAAGTAATATACTTAGTTAATTCTGGTGTTGACATAGTGTTGGACTAGAACAAACAAGAATAATGATGGAAGACATTTCTATAATAATCATAAAAATTTTAATCTAATGCTTTTGGAGATCTAGACACTAATGTCAGCCTGGAACATTTGAATCAACACTATTGTCTAGGTTTGACATAAGTGTTCTATACAAAATACCTACTAGAAAAGTATGTGACCATATGGTTTTTCTTTGCCTTCACTCTAGTGCATTCAGATCTTGATCCTGGACTATCACTCTTTATGAAATGGTAAAACCCTAATTATCCATCTTCATAGTGACGTTGGGGGAAAATGAGTTAGTGGGCACATGGTGTCAAACTAACCACAAAGACATCTCTACCATTGGTTACTTCCTACATATCTAATACTTAATAAGATGGCCTTAGACTTATGTACTTCTTACCTACATGTTGGCTTGCGTGTGAATCATGTAATCTGTGGAAAATAAGTATAACAGTAACCTATCTTATTACTTGCCAAATCAAGCTCTTGAGCTACTCCTTTACTAATTTAGACCTGTCTATGTGTCATACATATGACTATGTGGAAATAGGGAATCTTTGTTTAATTTAAAGCTTGATAGAGTGCTTTTTATAAGTTGCCTTAATCTCTTTGGTATTTTTCTAGGTTTCCCTAGGTGAGGAATGAATGAGGGTTGATCTTATATTTATATCAATTCTTTTGGAGTAATAACTCAAATTAATGCACTTAGGCCAACCATTAAGATATATTTAATTTACAAATTAGATGAATTTAGGTCACTAGATACTACCATGAGGTCAAAAAACTAACAACAATGCTAGTGTTTTGTTAGGTTGTGGAGCTAAAAGCTTCAACCTTTGCAAACTGAGGAACAGATGGTTGCTGAGTTCTACAGGAACCGGCGTCGGCAGCAGGACCGACGTCGGCTGGGACCAGAGCAGAAGGCCACCGGCGACGGCAGGAAGTCGGCCGACGTCGGCAGAACCAGACAGGCAGGGACCGACGTCGGTCGCCTGTGTGTTCCAGAACTGCTCGTTTCACGGACAGTTAGTTAAGTGAACGAAGAGTTTGCATGTTGAGACCAGTTAGAGTCTTGTGCTGCGAGGACTATTGTCTAAATTAAGAGTCTAAGTTATTGCTTGAGTTAGGGATCTATTTATAGACCCATTGGCATGTATTGTATAAGGCATGAGATAGAAAGGAAGAGTTCCTTCTAGTTGTAAGATCTGTGAGTTGCAGGTTGTTGCAAGCTCATTAGGGATCTACATGTAAGTTTGGTCTTTGAATTGCAGGTTGCAGGTTCATGAGAGATCAGCTTGAAGTGCTATAGAGTGCTTGATGTACCGGCAGGGTTATTACTGACTGGTTGGTGAGGTGAACACCAATTCTGTGTGTGAGTTGGTTGTTGGGACCGTTTTTTGTGTAGGAGAGTGTGTGTGAGAAGCAAGATCCCAACTAGTGGCATCAGAGCATGTTTGTTGTTCTTGATTCCTGACAACTGGTATCAGAGCCTTGGTTGTAAGTTCTTAAGCTTGATACCATCAATCGGTATCAGAGCTTTTGGTTGGGATACTAACAGATTGGTGTAGATCTGGGTAGTGTGTTTTGATTACAGGTTACTCACAGGGTTTCTGTTTGAGTGGGAGTTGAGCAATGACAGAAAGTAGTCAACTACGAATGGAGAAGTTCAATGGCAAGAACTACCAATTATGGAGGATGCAGATTGAGGACTATCTGTATCAGAAAGATTTGTACTTATCGTTGGGTGGGGTTGCTAGCAAACCCTTGGATATGAAAGATGAAGAATGGGAGGTTCTTGATCGGAAGGCTCTGGGATCTGTTAGATTGAGTCTTGCATCATCTGTGATTTCCAGCTTATCACAGTGTAAGACAACGGTGGAGTTGATGGAATCTTTGGCAAATTTATATGAAAAACCCTCAGCTTCGAATAAGGTATTTCTTATGAAGCGTTTATTTAATTTGCAAATGTTGGAAGGTGGATCTGTTCATAGCCATCTTAGTGATTTCCATGGTTTAGTAAACCAGTTAAGTTCAGTCAATATTGTATTTGATGATGAAATAAGAGCTCTCTTAATCTTGTGTTCATTACCTGAAAGTTGGGAAGGTATGGTAATGGCAGTTTCTAACACTGTGTCTCCTTCAAAAGTCTTAAAAGTGGATGATATTGTGAGTGTAATCTTGAACGAAGAGATACGCAGGAAAAGCACAGGTGAATCATCTGGTGATGCTTTGAGTGTTGAAGGAAGAGGAAGGCCAAGAGAGAAGATAGAGCGTGGGAGATCAAGGTCGAAGACGGGCAAGAGATCCAAGTCCAGGTATGGCAGAATAACCTGCTGGAAATGTGGAAAGCAAGGGCACTTAAAGAGAGATTGCAGATCGGGTACAGATCAGCATGAAGAACATGAAGAAGAAGCAGATGCTGCAGGTTACATTGCACAGGATGCTCTGGTATGTTCTTTGGATAAAGTAGAATCTTGGGTATTAGATTCTGGTGCCTCTTTTCATGCATCCCCACATAGGGAATTTTTTCATGAGTATGTCCAGGGAGATTTTGGAGAAATTTGTGTAGGGGATGGTAAGTCTTGTCAGATTGTTGGCAAAGGCAAAGTGAAGCTGAAACTGCAGACAGGTAACACATGGGTGTTAAAGGAGGTCATGCACGTCCCAGTTCTGAAGCGGAATCTGATTTCTGTTAGAAGTTTGGGTGAAGAGGGTTGCACAGTAACTCTCACAGTGGACTCTTGGAAGGTTACCAAGGGTACACTTGTTATAGCTAGAGGTAAGAAAGTAGGTACGCTTTATCTATCTACTTGTTTTATTGATTCTTCTTCTGGGTTATCTACTTCAGCTGTAGATTCGGAGATGTGGCTTGATAGGCTTGGTCACATAGATATGAAGGAGATGCTGGTTCTTGAGTCAAAGGATATGCTTTCGGATTTGGAAGGCATGGATCGTGGTTTCTGTATGCAGAAGAAAAAGGTGAGATTTCTTGAGGAATCCGATGTTAGTGACAAGAACAGGAAAGCCTTGGTTTTCAAGGAGAAAGTGACGGACAGAGTTCAGCACAAGGTGCAGGGGAATTCTAAGCAGAGCAAGGGTGTTTTGGACAAGGGTTTGATCCAAAAGGAGCTCGCGGGAAAAAGTCAGGTCTCACAAGAAAAACACAGAGACCGACGTCGGCAGGAAAACTGGCGTCGGTGTCTAGACAGGGACCGATGTCGGCTATGTGCAGCCCGACGTCGGTGACTCGGGGCAGACAGAGACCGGCGTCGGCCAGAGGAAAATGACGTCGGCGGAGAGGCAGTCGCAGGGAACCGACATCGGTCGGCTGTAGACTGAGATGTGACCGGCATCGGTCACTGAGACGAATTTTGGGTGGACAGCAAGCTGTCATGGAGTCTCAAGCGCCCATATGGAGGACTGAAGGTGTAAGTAAGTTCTTAAATTCGTCATTTCCCTTCTTTACACTACTTGTTGCTCACTTATGGCATAGGACCAGGGAGTTATTGAAGAAGCAGAACAGGTAGATCCAGGAAACAGTGGGAGCTAGGCTTGAATGAGGATGTGATTCCTTGGAGGAGAACCAAACAGGTGTTTTGGGTAGTGTGGCCAGCTGGAAGTAAGCACTGAAAGATGAATGGATGTTAAGGATGAAGAAGAGCAGAAATAGATACGTGAGATGGAAGATCAGAGTATTTGATCTTGTATTAGCTGCAGGGCAATGGAGGTTTGTTCATTGTGTTTCTCTTTACCAGGTTGGATAGTATTAGCTACACTATCCTATTTTCTGTATGATGTGCTTGTTGCAGGGTTACATATACAGGTATTGCTGAACTAAAGGTAAAGCTAGTTCAGGTGTTTGTCATGGAGGATCTGGGAGCAGCTAGATTCTTTGGCAAGAGTGTGTTCTAGAGACATGGAAGGTCATGTGTTGACTTTGTTTCAGGATGATTGTGTGGAACCGGTTAGCACGCCGATGGTTGGACAGTTCTATGAACAGGTGTCTTGATTCACATAATGAGGTTGAGTGCATGATATGTACTAAACCTGAGTTTTCCCAAGCAGTGGGAGTTGTCACAAGTTAGGAGCCAATCCGGGAGAGAACCATTGGAGGTCAGTTCAGTGGATTCTTACAGGGACTAGTAGCAGGTGCACATGCTATGCAAGTTCAGGTTTATTTCTACATGGTTGTAGATGTGGATGTGGCAGGTAATTTAGATGACAGGTTTTGCACCACGGATTTTGTGGTGGTTGGTCTTCAAGGATGATTTTGAAGATGGATACATAGCCAAGGTAACAAACTAGACGGTGTACAGGTACATGTACAGGTTGCAGCTGTTTATCTCCAAGTGGGAGATTGTTAGGTTGTGGAGCTAAAAGCTTCAACCTTTGCAAACTGAGGAACAGATGGTTGCTGAGTTCTACAGGAACCGGCGTCGGCAGCAGGACCGACGTCGGCTGGGACCAGAGCAGAAGGCCACCGGCGACGGCAGGAAGTCGGCCGACGTCGGCAGAACCAGACAGGCAGGGACCGACGTCGGTCGCCTGTGTGTTCCAGAACTGCTCGTTTCACGGACAGTTAGTTAAGTGAACGAAGAGTTTGCATGTTGAGACCAGTTAGAGTCTTGTGCTGCGAGGACTATTGTCTAAATTAAGAGTCTAAGTTATTGCTTGAGTTAGGGATCTATTTATAGACCCATTGGCATGTATTGTATAAGGCATGAGATAGAAAGGAAGAGTTCCTTCTAGTTGTAAGATCTGTGAGTTGCAGGTTGTTGCAAGCTCATTGGGGATCTACATGTAAGTTTGGTCTTTGAATTGCAGGTTGCAGGTTCATGAGAGATCAGCTTGAAGTGCTATAGAGTGCTTGATGTACCGGCAGGGTTATTACTGACTGGTTGGTGAGGTGAACACCAATTTTGTGTGTGAGTTGGTTGTTGGGACCGTTTTTTGTGTAGGAGAGTGTGTGTGAGAAGCAAGATCCCAACTAGTGGCATCAGAGCATGTTTGTTGTTCTTGATTCCTGACATGTTTGTCCTAGATGTTAGTGTCTACAAATCAAGAAAGTAGGTACAGGCTCAAAACTTGTAGAGATGGATGATAAGTATAATTTAAGAAATTTGGGTAAGATATAAGGCCTAGGTCATCAACATAAGACTAGTTAAACTAAGAGATATGGGTCAAGGAGCACAAGGTATAACAGATGTGAGACTTATAAAAGCGAAAAAGGTCTAGAACTAAGAGGAACAACCAAGGTCTAAGTTTTCCAAGTGTACAAAATTGAGGTGTTATATAATCCATAAATATCATCTTCATACCCCACCTATTATAGTAATGAAATTACAAGTTTCAAAGAAACGAATGCTTGCTTAGGTGTGCATGCACAACAATTTTTGTGTGTGCCCAACTTGAGTTCTTTGTTGGTGACTCACTTGTAACCAAGAGAATGTTACGATGTATAATCAGTGCATATAATATGGAATTTCAAAGTATTGAAATTGAAAGAGTAAAGTTTAGGAGTACACCTATGTGTCGATGTAACCACCTTGCCTATTAGCAAGTTGTTTTTAAAAAGATGTATCGTTGTAAGGCTTTGAAGCCAAGATTAAGATAAATATAAATAAATATTGAAAGTGCATATATATAAGGAGGTATAAATAGATAGGGAGAGAGAGATATTGGAAGGCATATGCCTCCATATTTGGAGCAAAAGTGAGTTTCCACCTAGTAGTTGAGATTAGCTCAACCATGCAACCCAATGATACTTATAACCTAGTGAGGTTGGATAATAAAATCAATTCCAACCTAAAAACTTGGAAAGATTGAGTGATTTAATCACCTCAACCATACTAAAAATTGAACCAACTGTTGTAGTATATTGGCTCAATAAAGTCCATAAAAGTTTTTAGGGTATCAATACAAAAAAAAATTATGATGTGGTAACAATCCATAAAAGATTTTTGAAATCTAAAATTGATATATATTTTGTAATATTAGGCACAGGTTGCATAGCATGTGCACCTTAGATATGTCTCATGATGAAACTATGTATAATAATGGTACCAATGTATAAAATTCTACCACAATTGTGAATCTAAGTCATATAATTATGTGCTTTAGATAATTCAAAAAACTATGTAAGCATGGGGAACATGCTTACAAAGCATGCCTCCACTATGTATGGAGAAATATTAAAATTGATATAAGTACCAATGTGGAGAACATGTTTTCAAAACATACCCCCATTATTTATGGATAAATATGAAAACTGATATAAGTACAATGTGGCGAATATGTTCTCAAAACATACCCACATTGTAATCTAGAGATGCTACATAGTGAATAAGTGTGGAGAACAAGATTCCAAAGCATTCCCCCACTAAATATAAGAATTATGAACATGTAGAACCCATGCCTATTTGATATGTCCCCACTGAATCTAAGAACTATGAATGTGTGGAATCCATGCCCATATGACATTCCCCCAATGAATCTAAAAAATGTGCCAAGTGTGGAGAACATGCCTCTATGGCATGCCCACACTAATATGCCCCCTTTGAGGTGAGGGAAAT
Source organism: Torreya grandis (assembly GCA_037957365.1). Classification (NCBI taxonomy): domain Eukaryota; kingdom Viridiplantae; phylum Streptophyta; class Pinopsida; order Cupressales; family Taxaceae; genus Torreya; species Torreya grandis. The sequence goes on along the minus strand of JARHVA010001251.1, from coordinate 1,183,053 downwards.
ATAGGAACTAGTAGTTACCTCATGTTAAAAGGATAAGACAACTATATAATATGTGAATGTAACCATGTAGCATATAGAAGGGGTAGATATAACATCGAAGCACATAGAGCCAATGTGGTCACATGAAGGCCTAAGATACATAATAAATATCATGGCAATGTCTAGATAGTAATAGTTCAAGATCAACAAGAAAACAAGCACACACACAAGAGCAATCAAAATTAAGTTAGAAGGTAATGGTCTAAGGAGACTACAAACAAAGGGTATGCTCAATTACCACACAATCAAAGGGACATGACTTAGTAAAATGTCCATAAAGGCAAGGATTACATATTGAAATGGAAATGAAAGCATACATATGCATAGGGGATGCAAACAAAGGAACAAATTCAAATGCTTGAAAAATCAAGACAATAACAAGGCAATACACTCAAGGAAGTGCATAAATTAACATTTAAATCTTCTTTTAGAACTATTATGATATAAAATATACATTTCTACTACTTAACCCAAATTGAAAAAATGATACATCTTGTTTTGCCATCCTATGTTAGTATATCCTAATTGACATAGTGTAATCATGCCAGCTCATGCCTTTAACATCTTCTATAGTTTATGCCACAAAATACAAAGGGTAATGTATCAAAATAAAAAAAATAAAAATAAAATAGTCTTAAATTGATTCAATGCATATATATACAAGAGCTCAGTCTTAACATCATCCATTCCAAACTTATGCTACAAATAATGGGAGAGAGAACATGTTAACATCAAATCACATAGCCAATAACCCATAGGATTGATTGAGGCCAAAACTTATGTACTCAAAATCTCACACACAACCCCATAGAGACTTGGATGTAATAAAAAGGAGCGTACCTCAGCTTAGAGTTGATGTTCCATGTTAATAGAGGAGAAGGGTCCATCTGAAGAAGAATTGTATCCTCTAATCTTAAAACATGATATCACATTGGCAAAGAATTGAGTCCAAATTACCTAATCTAAACATTGTTAGTTACTATGGAAGGGAAATACCTTAAAATAGAGGTCCTCTATGAAGGGATAAACTTCCTTTTGATTAGTGTGTGTAATATTATAAATCCCAAAAGTATTTGGAGATATATGTTGATTATTTATTAATAAATTGTGAAGACCCATGAATGGAGCTCAGATCATTGATAGGCATTTTCCATGCACTACCCATCACTTTTTATATCAGGAAATTCAAATTAGTTTTTTTGGAAACCACTCTGGATTCAAGTCAAATTATTTCATAAATGTACATCCATTAAATTATTTACATTTTTCCACAACCTAGATGTCTAGTTTTGTGATGGCAAACTTTAGTGAGATCTTTGTTTTATAAATTTTGCTTGATTTCATTAAACAACCTGCTAACACAAATGATCTATTAATCATGAATATTTTATTATAAATATATCAAGGTGGAAAAAGGCTTGAGTAAGTACCAACATGATATAATTGTAAACATGCACCCTCTAATGCAACATATTTTAATTTGAATTATTGATTCTATGGATCTCCCAAAGAAGATATTGTTCACAATAGTCATCATCGATTTGAACACATGCCATCCTACATGGTAGAGGAATGCATTTATATTATTGTGTTATCTTTCCTGGAAGACCTATATAGTACACAACTTTCTACAATTTTTTAGAGTTTCTAATCTAATAGTTTTTGCTACTATACTTTTTTCCAACATGAATCCCATCATCATTTGCATGTAATTTCCATAACCATGTAACGAGGTGATATTTTCCAATTAGTGAGGTGGTTATGAGGGCATTATATGAAGGTTTGGTGCCCTCTCAAGTGTGTGTATATGGTTTGCCTATATGACCATCATTTTTCAAGAATCTTCGCAACATGGTCATTGATTTATTACCTCCCCTAATGGTTTCCACATTCATATGCTCAATTAAAAACATTTTTTTTGGTTATGTGAAATTGTATTTGGTGGCTTGAAATAAACAAAGGAAACCTCAACTAGTAAGCACTCCCATCATTTATTGTCTATATTTATCATACCTCAGTCTGAATTGAGGAAGGATATGGGGATGAATGGAAACTTACCTACAGTCTTACTAATGGAAGAAGGAGAAGGCATGGGTCCAATTAAGGTAACTGCCATGTCACTTGAGCAAACATTGTATGATAATATTTGGGGAAAGTCAATTGATCAGTTTGTTATTATATGTGGTTATAATAGTGAACTTACCCACTAATTACAGTCAATTGAATGGAAAATGCCTATTTAGGTATGTTTCTTGAAAATAGAAGGCTATGTTTGAATTTTAGCATGAGAGCTTCCTTTCATAAAATCATTTCATATTACATGGCTTTGTATATACTCATTTGTCTAGGGTTTATCCCTTTCCTATTAGGTTTTTTTGCTTCCTAGCTTTAGATCTAGACTTAGTTTTATGTATTTTATTTTGGGTTGTTGGAGTCTTTTGTGCACTCCTAATTATCTAGTATAACTTGTTATACTTATGATTCCCAGTGACCTACTTTGGTCCTTCATGGACATTATATATGTTCTTTCTTTGACTTTCATGTCATCGCTAGAGAACAATTTTTATTTCCCCCAAAAAATCAAACCTCAAAATTGGGAAATGTTTCTGGATCTATGGTCACCAATCCTTCCTAGATAGCTCTTATAAACTATTTTAAGTGTACTATTTGGATGTATTGTTATGCATAATGTTTTTTGTCATATAAAGCTCATAGGAGTAGATTTTGTGACCAAGAATTTGGATTTTAATCTCTGATACCTCATTTTTTAGGCTTATCTTTACTTAACTATTTATCTCTCATCTCATTTTATTTCGTTTCACTTGATAATGCTTATGTGATGGAAAATGTTGCTTGTGCAAACAATCATGTTAGTAGATATCTTGAGGTTTTTGAAAGCTCCATTCATCTTCTCCATTTTTCCATAATGTTGTGTCATATTCCATGTGTTATTTTATGTCCCCTAAATATAATGTAAGCATTCAACTTTTATAGGTGTGAAGTAGTTTGTAAGGCTAAAAAAGTCGTAGGTTAGTGTTCCGAGAAGGATTGGTAATCATTTTAGATATGAAACACATTATTTTAGGTTATGATGATTTGCATTCCTAGTTAAATATTTGACCAAATTGTTCTAAGCTACCAAGTTATAAATATTCATTATCATGATCACTACACAAATATTGGGTTCCAAAATATTGTTCTCAATGCTAAAAAAAATATTAATCTATTTTTTTTTATCAAATTTGGGCTATTGATGAAAATAATAATGATGATGGCTTATAATGTGTTATATTCTTACTTCTTTCTTACTTTCACGTGTAGGCATTATCACTTTGATATGATAGATTTAATTGATACATAACTAGTTTTATCTAGGATTACTACGTGAGCAAGATGTTTAATAGTGCTAAGTTGTTAATTTACATGATTGAAGCCTAGGTAGAATTTGTTAACATGAAAGGTGTCAGTTGTTCTAATTTTATTAGATTTTTTTTTCATTTGAAGACATTTTTAATTGAGTTTCATCATGATTTTGGCCTTGTCTGATATTGCAAGGGTATTATTTCCTTATCGGTTAAAACCATCATTTTAAAAATCCTATGTATTTGTCACATAAATTTAGATCTCGCAAGGTTTTATATGATGGTGTATGTGCTTTCCTTGATAAATCAATCATTATTGATTTAACACTATGATCACTTTGGTCTTCTATGAGATGATCATTATATTTGGTTGGTATTTCTTGGTCTTCTATGAAATGACCACAAAGACTTTTTTCTTATCTTCTTATTAGTCCTGAATGGAAACTTATGGATCCATTTAACTTAAACTTAGAATTAGTTTTGAATATGTTTCCCAATCACATTACATCGATTAGCATGCACACACACACATGGATATATATATATATATATATATATATATATATATATTACACTATCCTATTTTGCATTTTTCTCTCTGCTTGCTAGCCTCCACAGGGACTTGGTGCTAGTGCCCTTGTCTGCATATGCTAAAGGTTTACTTATATATTTTTTACACACATGCTTATCATGGTAATATTTGAGTTAGATGAAGGATATATATGTTACATATGATCATGGATTTACAATGCTAATTCATAGCTTCATCATTCCTACACCTAGGGGCATCCTTTTATATGAAACATGCTTATATCGGGAGGATTTTTTAATGGGTTAGTGGTTCTATAATTCCTAATTTAAATTATTATATATTTTCTTACACATATCTTTCTCTAGTTTATGTCTTGCATGTTTGATTACAGGATACGTTATGTGTTCTCTTTTTTTTCCCTATTATTTCTCTCTTTTTTCATATGAATTCTTGTGTTTGTGCATGTTTCTTGGCACGTATTGATTTATTTTGTATATATAAGATCATCTATTTATCAATTTGTGTCACTTATATGTGGTTGATTACTTATTTTATTTTAGTCACTTTTCTTCATTTGATGTAATCATTTAATATATGTGGTTACATGATTGTGTGTGTTTATATTGGTTGAATATATTGTGTGTTATTATATGCTTAGTGTCATGATCTATATCATGAATGTTATTACTTTACCCTAAATTTATACACATTTACTTACCATGATTTAGTTTCAACATATTAATATTGAATTATAGATTACGATCGATCTTTACATGATCTTATATTTATATGATTACCCACATGTGTTTACAAATGTGGTTTCAATGATTATTACTTATTTTGATTTATATCTATGTTACACATGGTGCATATGACTCTTTTATTTAAGATGAGTGATTTTTAAGAGCATCCCTCACCTCAAAAGAGAGTACGCAATCAACTTATTTTATCTTTGGTTATAGATTTAAAGTGGTTACAAGGTTATAAGTTACACAGTGGTACCATATCAAAATAACATACCATTTGGGGGATTCTTCATATTCTTTTTAGGTGACTTTGCCTAACTACCACTTATGAAGGACAATCCATTGCATGTGTGCAATTTTTATTCAACCATTTTTCAGAGAACACTCAATATGCTATCACTTTAAATGTAATTTTCCATCAATAAATAGTTGATAAAAAAATAGATTCAATTCTATAACTTGCTAACAAATATTAGAAATGCAAATCCCAAAATAGAGGATTTGGAACAACTCATGTCTAGAAAAGATATCTTGATCTTAGTAGTGGAAGATAAATAAATGTTTAAGGCCTCTATCCACCTCTATGTAACTAATGACTTTGTGACATTGCACAATAAATATATGTTGAAAATATTAAATGTGTTTATTGCACAGTGCAATGTAGAACAAGGAAGTTGTGGGTATCTTTTCACATTAGATGATGACAAATTATAGGGTAAAGTATTGTTGTGCGACATTGACCAAAAGGTCATGTTGATATCCAACTTATGGATCTATGGTAATGTGGTTAATGGTTCGCTTCGGAAAGTCACTAAAATAATGTATATAGATTCTTCCAGGTGACCCAACCTTCCAAAGTTTGTTATCATCCCTTTTTCTAGCTACATAGGACCACCATGGGATGTAAACAACCCCAAACATGTGCTTATCACACATGTGATAAGAAGGAATCATAGAAAACTGCCTTTAAAAATGGCATGGGCTTTAACAATACATAAATTTTAAGGTTTGACATTAAACAACGAAACTTTAGATATTAAAAATATTGATCAATAAGGTGTGACGTTCATGGAAATTTCACAAGTGATAGTTTTTACAAACCTCCATATTCTATTGATTTTTCATTTCAAATATATGCAAGGCTATAGAGCAACCAATACACGATAATAATCATGCAAGAAGAATAATGATTTTACTTCATATAATTGTGACATCCTTGCCTCTACAACCATTCAAAACATTTTTGATCATTATTTGCATAACAAAGGTAATTATTCTTCCTCCCTTCTTATCTCCCAATATTAAGTGTTTTTAACTTTGATCTATTTATCCACCAATACACATGTTTTACATCGTTGAATATTTCATTTTGGTATGTAATTGCATTTTAAAAAGGTTACCCACATCAGTCTTTTTGATATAGAATCTCATCATAAAGTGAAATAAAATATTATGATATTTTAACATTTAATGAAAACTTCCCCTCACTTGGTTTCTTAATGTATATATTTTTAGCTTAATATGCTTTTCCCCATAGCATCCAATTTCTAAAAATATATGTTCTAGCTTGTAAGAATTTTATAGGTGTGTTAAATCCTCATTCTAGTGTAGATCACCCCCATGTCTTCACTGCAATAGATTACTTCACAAAGTGGGTTGAGGCTATCCTGGTCAGGTAAACTACTTTTGAATTAGTGTGTAATTTCATTAAAGAGAATATCTTGGTCAGGTATGGGGTTTCTCAAAAGATAGTGACTAATAATGCATCCAATTTTTCTTCCTCTAAGCTCATGGGTTTCTATTATGGCTATGAGATTTCATTATCTCATGCTTCAGAATACTACCCTCAAGATAATGGTCAAGTGGAATCAACCAAAAAGAATCTGGTCACCATTATTTGTAAACTTATAGATGAGAACTAATGAAATTGGCATAAAATATTATATGATGCACTTTGGGCTAATCGCATTACTCCTAAGAGGGATATTGGTATGTCATCATTTTAGTTAATGTATGGCACTGATGCCACCTTGAATATCACTTTAGAATTACCAACACATTAATTAGCTAAAGCAATCAAAGATCAAAGCTTTAGGGATTCATTGGACAAAAGGATTTATACCTAAACAAGCTAGAAGTAGAAATATTCATAGTAGTTGACAGGATTACAGAGAATCAATAGAAGGTGAAATCACTTTTTGATAAAAAGGCTAGGCATAAGGATTTTCAGATTGGTTATTTTACTCTTCTAAGGGATAAAAGGTATCAACCCAAAGGTAGTCATGGGAAGTTTGATTCGTTGTGGAAAGGTCCATTCAAAATTCTTCACTTCTATGGAAACAACACATATTATTTGGCCTACAAGGATGGCACCCATCTTCCACTTCCTTATAGTTAGCAATATTTGAAGATTTTTAAGCAATAGAGACCAATTCTCCCAAGATCTAGTTTAGTTTTAGGAATTTGGTTGTGTTAGTTTTCTCATTCTTTGATTTTTCATCCTTTGTTTTTCATTTTTTATTTTTATTTGTGTTCTTTTATTTATTTGTGTATCTCACTCTTTTGAAGTGTTTTATTTAGAGTGGCTTTGTATCCCAACTCAATGATCATGAAAGCCAAGCCTATGTAAACCTAGAAATTTTGGAGTCCATCCTTGCATTGGTCAAATGTAGGTCCCTAGTTAGAGCTAACTATTGTCCCCTAAATTTCACCAACCTATGAAATTTGGGGTACCCCATTCAATTTTTCTTAAAATCAAGTGAAAATCAAAAAAAATTGAAAGAAAAGTGTTTGAAAAAATACGTAGTCATTTTTCATTTCATCAAAGTCAAGGTTTCGAGACTGCAATGCAGTTGTTAGACCTTAATGACTATGATGCAACCATCTTACCCTGCCTCAACCCTCATTTGTGAGGGTTGAGTCTTAAGCATGTTGGTTTTTTCTCAATCCTCACTATTTAATTATGTCTTTCCTCTCAATTTGGATTATTAATATAGTGGATTTGGAGCTTTACATTTGCATTTCTTCACTCTTGAGGTTTTTCATCATTCCTTGGCATTTGGATATTATTTTTAATATGATTTATTCTAGTTTCTTCACAGTTAGGACTTCTAGGGTTTGGAATTATTTTTGGGGTTTTTTCTTTTAGGTGGTACATTTTTTGATTAGTTGCTTCACATCCACTTGCTATTATCATTGGTATCTCCTACCTCATCATATTTTTACCAATACTCAAGAGCCTTGCATCTTTGCTCTTCCAATGCTGGAGTTGTCTCTCCTCCCTTGCATTAGAGTTTTTGGATTGCATCACAACCCCAAAACCTTGATGTTAGAGTTATTTGTCCTCCCTACATTAGAGTTTCTAGACTACACCATAGCTCTAAAACCCTAATGTCATAGTTGATCCCTTTCCTTGCATCAAAGTTTCCTAACTACTATGTAGTCCCAAATCTTTGATGCCATAACTTCATGACTACAATGTAGTCCATTGATTCTACCTCCCCTCCCTCCAATTCTCTTTTTTCCATTTTCTCATTCTAATTCACATATTGCTTCCCTATTCATTGCTCTCCCATACCTATGATAGTAAATGTCTACAACATTTAATACAAAAGGAAAGGAAAAATATAGTGAGATGAAGTACCAATTTCAAGGGGTCACTCCCCCTCCAACATTGACAATTTCACTGACACAAACTTGGGTCACAATGACATAGAGGAATTCTAGAGGAGGATAAATACTTATTTCAACAATTATTAGACACAAAGTATTTACGATAATGAACTTCGTCAAGCTATTGTATTGTTGATCTATATGCAATGCATTGATCTTGTCATGACCATTGTAAGTAATTATGATAGAGATAGAAGGGAAGTTCATACTCCCATAAAAAGGATCACCTTGAGACTTAGACCTGAACACATTGAGGAGATGTTGGAGATTCTAAACCATGAGGTTTTTATGAAAATCACTCTAGAAATAGCCCACTAATTTTATGAAGAAAATAAAGATGATTGTATCAGGAATTTAAATAAACATTGGCTTACTATACCTAAACCCTCAGTTCTAGGGTTCCTAAGTTGATTGTTAAACAATATTTTAAGCTTGAAATTAATGACATTACCACTCTTCTAAACAGGGTGGTAGGCAATCCCACGATAAGGGATTACAATGAATGAATGTTTTAATATATCCATATTATTCACTCCAATAAATAATATATCAATTGGGTTGAGTTGATTAATTATTCTATCCACAAATAGTTGTATGAGGTGATCACTACACATAATTTTATATTATGTCATACCTCATTTATGTGGTTGCACATAAAAGATTCTACAATGACTTGACCATAATAGGGATAATTTATGCCTATAATATATATGAGTATTATCCTCAATTGAGGATGAGAGAGGGTGTTAAATATTTCTATCGAGTTAATGGCATTTTTATTCATTCATCATTTAAATGTTTGAGGTAGAGCCTTATAATCAATGTTTCTTAGTTGTTAAAATAGAGATGTCGAGATGGGGTGGCTAGTCTATACAATTTCCTACCTTCTCCTACATTAGGGTGAATAGGTGTGAGTCTACCCCTTATATGCTTCCAAATTTTGTGGATGCTAGATGGGCACTCATGGAACTAGTGCGACAATTAATGAAGACTCAAAAGCTTTTGGTTTCAAAGCATAAGTTTGCTAACATTCACTTTCCTATGACTATTAGAGGTACACCTATGTTGCATTGCATAAAGCTAAATATATAGAATAAGAGGAATGATAATTAAATCTTTGAGTGCTTCATTCAAACACACACCCTATTATGAAGACTTTTGGATGGATTATGATGATGAAAGGGAGGTTAGACTCCTTAATTATACTTGTTTCGTGCTAGATCAAGTGACCAAGTATAATATTGTGGATATCCCTAAGGATTTAGATATCAAATATGATGGTGAAATGGTAAATGAAAATTACTTTTCATAAGGAATTAAGACTGCACCTCTCCCCAGGGTTAACATGAGTCAAGTAGAGGTAACATCATTAGATACTTGAACTCAAGGAGTCTTTAGGAGAACTATGGTATGGATCATAAACAAATGAGTAGATGTGCAAAATTCCAAACTTCTTACACCTTTGAAAGTTGTAGATATACCTCTTATTGAACCAATAAATCAAAAGGAAATAAAAGATCAAGTGACACTTTATGGCACTATAGTAGATTCTATTGTAATAGAAGAGACTGAGGAGCCTTCACCTCAACTCAAAAGGATACCTTTGAAATTCAAACTAAATAATTCAACTTTTGGGAAAGGTAATCCTTGGATCCACCTCAATAGTAATGGTTCCTCTCCCTTTTGTTAAACAACTACAAGAGGCTCTGCCTCAAGACATATTTAAATAAACCATTGAATCTATTTTTGAGGAAGGAAAATCTCTTCTAGATATAGGATACACTTATTTTAAAGTGGTGGAACACTTACCTGTTATTCAAGAAGATGAGCCAAAAACTCAAAAGGCTTTAGAGGTAGAAGTCCTATCTCCTCTGTAGCTAGAATAAATAATGGAGCCTATGGTAGATCAGGCTCTGGTGGTTTAAGGACATGCAGAAATAAGATCATCATTATAAGAGCAAATTGATACTAGATCATCTCAATGGCTAAGAAAAGTGGTAAAGAAGAGGAAGAAGATGGTTCCAACATTGGAAATAGACTTCATTACTCTCATTCCAACACACCCTCAAGCTGCAAAGAAACCCAAAAAGGTTTCTCATATTGTTATGGATGAACAGGGTGAGAGGTATGTTGAAGTTGATGTTCTTCCTCCAAAAAATTCAAAAGATGAAATCATAGCTATAGATTACCAAGTTTCATGTGTTTACCTTAGTAAATCCACCCATGAAGGTTTGAAAGAAGATGTGTAGATAACTATTGGTTCCTTGAATCAAATATTCAATCATGATAAAGCAACAAAAGATTAATTAAAAGATAAAGTGGACCAGCTTACAAAAGTAATACATAGACTAGTCAACCCAACTCAACCACAACTTCAAGACTATATTCCAAATACCATGACTCTCCAAGTAGCAGAGAGAATAGGAAACATGGGGAGATCCACTAAGGAATGGTTTGAAAAGGTGTTGGAACAAGGAAATAAAATGATAGCCTCAGCTATCAAAGTCTACTCCACAATTGAAGAACAAAAATAATACGCCTACAAGAAAGAGGTTAAATACAAAGAAGAGCTAGGTAAGTTGAAAAATTGGTTACCACAGTTGCAAATGCTGGCAAAGGCAGATGAAGATACTTTGGTTGATGATGGATTATTGACTGATGAGGACTTAGTAAAACATGTTACGAAAACAATCATTCCTACATGTGCAAGTAAAAAAACATTTGCAAAATAACAAACTACAATATAAAAACATAAATATGAAAGACAAACCATAACCCAGATATACATGGAAACCCTTACAAAACTAGCAAGGAAAAAACCATGGGGCAAAGGCAACACTAGACTTCATTATACATCAATAACTCTCTCTTACAGTTCCTCTCACAATAGCTACAAATAAGTGATAACACCAAGCACTCAGGTGAGCAAATCTTACACCAACCTATCCATGCTCTAACCTCTAGCATGAGTTGAGCTAATAGCCTCCAAGCTCCAAGTTGCAACAACCTTCTCCATGGATCCATCATGCACCTAGGTGAGCAAAGAAAAAACATGCCTCCATGTTCCAACCTTCAACCTGCATTTGATGTTTACAACCCAAACATCTAGGTGAGTAAGGCATACAAGCCTTTCCAACTCTAACCTATAACTATGGATCCAAAATGGAGAACCTCCAAAGGTTCCTCCATGATCCCCAAATGGGATAAGCCATTACCAAGGAGTACATAATGCTTTAATATCATTTTACATCAAAGAAAAAGAGAAAGGGAGAGGATTTTGACTCACATGGGTGGGGAACATTATCTTGTGAATAGGAACTCATGTCTCTCACTTGAGAAAGGTCACACATGTGAAGGCATCGCATGATGCCAATTTTGAACTTCTCCACTAGCCTCTAAAGGCTATATCCCACATAGTGCATGATCATGTGATGTACTTTTCTATCACCTTGTGCCAAAGTCTTCAAAGAAGATCCTCCACCAAGTAAGCCCATATGCCACCCCATGTGGCTCCAAAGTACCATGTCCCACTTCACACATGTGAGAGGAATGTGCAAATAAAATATTGCTTGCTTGGGCTCCAAGGGTCAGCAAAGTAGCCACGTACTTTGTCCTCTTTCCAAGTCACCCATGTGACTCCAACATGCTTGCCCCTCACACATGTGTGAGGAAATATTTAATAGTGACCATCTTGTCACCTTCCTTGCATGTGACCCTTGACTTTCTTGCACCATGTGACATCTTTGTCTTTTTCTCCATGTGACTCCACAAATGGGAGTCTTGGACACATCAAAAATTGTGTCCCACATATATGACATCACCATGATTGCTCTTGGGACCCTTCACGAGCCCTCATCCTGGGACCCCTATGGGCCCCACTATCACATCACCTTTTTGTCACATCACTTGCATGCCATGTCACTTGCATGACACATCACTGCACACCTACATGCCACATCACCCTCATGTCATGTCACCATGAATAGTGAATTGTAAATAATGCCCATGAATAGTACTCATGAATAGTGACCTATGAATAGTGGCTTCACACCCTAACAAAACAAGTCTTGTTTTTGTGGTTGATAAGATACATGATCAAAACTATAGAAGAATCCTTCCGTAAGTTTAAGGGATCCTAAATCTTGGTAGTTGACCCTACTTTTGATATCTATGAGGTAATTTAGAAACTCCCATGTTTATTTTTGGAAAATGAAAAGAAATTAATTTTAATGGAAGATATACAAGAGGCATTCAAATAGTTGATTGATTAGGAAACCAACCCTGCTTCATCATTCAATTACAAATTGATTCAAAGATTTATGCAATTATAGAATTCATTTGATAGGTTGGACAAAGATTTGAAGAATTTCAAAAGAATTCCCCAATAAATTATAAATATGAAGGTAAAGACTGAGATTACTTATCAACACTCTGAAAGTCCAGGCCACGACAAGGTGGAAAACATATTGTAGAAATTTGAGGAATATGAAGAGAAATGACAATGAGACATGTAGTCATAAATCCTTACGGTGGATGATGAATAAGGAGACAAAGAATATGCACTGGAGAATGCACCGTGACTTGCAGCTCATAAGTGATTTTTGTCATGACCTTCTTTGTAGGTGGAGGGCTAAATTTTGGTTCAAAGGCTTTTATAGTTTTGTATGCAATTTGAATGAGTTAACATGTACCTTGAAATGTGCAACTAAATTCTATTTTTATAATTTATTTCCTAGGTTTTAGGGATAAGATTTATTATAAATAAGAGGCTTGCATGACTCTCAAAAAGGTTGTCAATATTTGAAATTTTTGTAAGAAGAGAACTTTTGGAAAGAAGAGAAGAGGAAAAGAACTTTGTGCTTTTCTAAAGAATCAATAAAGTTAAGTTGTTGTATAACTTTGAGCTTGGCCGTGGTTGTATATTTTCCCTATCAAGACTAAGACTCTTCGGCCTTCCCCACCCCTCTGTAGATATGGGGGAGTTCCCCTCCCCCATCGATATATCCCATATAAATATATAGGGGTGCCCCTACCCCAATCTATATATCTTATATCTATTGAGAGGAGGGAGAGGAGGTAGTTAGGTTTCCCTCTCTATATATGGGGCACTTGACCTAACCCCCCCCAAATGAAATAGATATATAGGGTCGATGAAGGGGTTAGGTTGAGAAGGGAGTGTAGCTAGTGCCATATAGATATATATCATAGTTGCCTTGCCCCATATACTCACTCCAATTTATAGATGGGGCTGGACTCTAGATCTTAGATAGTCGACAACCCTATCTATGAGTGAATTCTTGATGTGAGTGGGAATTCAATCACTCATATCACATATGTAATATAATAGACAGAGGTTATATGACCCAAAAACCTACTATAATAATTATTGATATGAACATTCTATCTATTTTGGGCCCCTATCTATAGATATAAGTAATCACTCAACTCATATCATGTCTGAACCTAGAGCCGAACTTGAATGTTCCTATGTTTGTTTATTCAAAGTATTTTTTAATTTATCCTTTTCTTAATACAAGTCTTACTTGATAGTAACTTTATTTTGAGCTAATGGATGTAATACATAAGTGAAATATGTGTTTGCTCAATTATTTGTGTTCTTTCTTCTCTTCTCTCATAGTTAATCTTTTCTATTCTCTTGAAATCACTCTCCTTTTCATACTTTCTCACATATATGAAAACCCCCAAAATAATTTGGTATGTATATTTGTGAATATGTTAGGTTTCTGTTTTTCTTTTCTTTTCTTTCGAATAAAGATAGTTTCTCCTACAAATAGAAGAGGGACTCTCTCCCATTACACTATTGACTACGGCGTGTGCATTAAATCACTATACACTTTTTTCAGTAAGCAACAATTAGTGTATTTTATCTTTGGCTATAGATTTAAATTGGTTCCAAGGTTACATGTTGGGGGCTTCATAATCCTTTTAGGTGACCTTGCCTAACTACCGCCTATGAAGGACAATCCATTGTATGTGTGCAATTTGTCTTCAATCATATTTCAGATAAATTTTAATATGACATTCACTTTAAATATAAAATTCTATCAACAAATCTAGTCGATAAAAAAATAGATTTAATTCTATAACTTGCTAACAAATATTATAAATGAAAATCCCAAAATAGAGGATTTAGAACAACTCATGTCTAGAACAAATACCTTGATATTAGTAGTGGAAGATAAACAAATGTTTGAGGCCTCTATCCACCTCTATGTAACTAATGACTTTGTGACATTGCACAATAAACATATGTTGAAATAATTAAATGTGTTTAAATTACATAGTGCAAAGAACAAGGAAGTTGTGGGTATCCTTTCACATATGATGATGATAAATTATAGGGTAAAGTAATGTTGTGCGACATCAACCAAAAGGTCATGTTGATATCCAAATTATTGGTCTATGCTAGTGTGGTCAATGGTTTCTTTGAGAAAAGTATTAAAATAGTGTATATAGTTTATTCCAAGCGACCTAACCTTCCAAAGTTTGTTATCATCTCTTTTTACAACTACATAGAACCACCATGGGATGTCAACAACCCCAAACATGTGCTTATCACACTTGTGATGAGGGGGAATTGTTGAAAACTACCTTTGAAAATGGCATGGACATTAACAAAACATAGATTTCAAAGTTCAATATTAAACAATAAAAGTTTATATATTGATCAATAAAGTCTAACATTCATAAAAACTTCACAAGTAAAAATTTATACAAACTTCCATATATCCCTGCTTTTTCATTTGAAATATATGCAAGGCTACAAAGCAACCCAGACACAGTGATTAGAGTACAAAAAGAATGATGATTCAACTTCATATCAATCATAATTTGCACAACAAAAATAAATCTTCTTCCTCCCTTCTTATCTCCTAATATCGAGTATTTTTAACTTTGATCTATCTATCCACCAATAGAGAGATTATACATCATTGGAAAATTCATTTTGGTATATAACTTCGTTTTAAAAAGGTTACCCACACCAAGCACGATGATGTGCTCTTACTCCCTCGCCAAGTTATTTTAAAAAGTAGGAAGAATCGAACGTGCTCGAGTGGCCTTATCTTAAAAGATTATAAAAAATTGGACACCTCACCATCCTTTATCCCTACTTCCTTCCCAACCGGAATTATACGGGTAACATACCTGTGAATACTTTAATTATGATATGAGATTAAAAGTAATTTTGACTCTTTTTATAATTTAAAATTATAGCTTCGGCTATCATCGTCAAGCCTGCACAAATTTGCTGTGTTTATTTCGGACGTGGAATAACGTAGAACTCACCCATAATGGCCGCACCCACAGAGAAATCTCGGTTACTTCCCGACGTAGCAATTTCTCCTCTTGCGGCTGCAAACTTATCCTCTGCAGGAAAAACCTTGGGTAACATATTGATATCAATTTTAGGAGCAGGGGTTTTGGGATTGCCCTACACTTTCATGAAGACCGGATGGATTTCAGGCCTCATTGTGCTTGCAGCGGTATCATCTATTGCTTACTATAGTATGATGTTATTGATTTGGTGCAAGAGAGCTCTGCAGAATCAAGGGTTTCAAAAGATAGAGAGTTATGGGGATCTGGGGTTTGCTGTATATGGAAGAAGAGGGAAGGCGCTGGTAGATTTCACGGTGGTGCTTTGCAGTGCAGGGGTGTGTGTGGGTTATGTGATATTCATAGGGAATACATTGAATTTCTTATTTTCTGGCTCTAAAGTGGACAACAATCCCGATGGAGCTTCAGCTTATTTATCCAGGTCTTTTGGAATAAGCAGGAAGGCAGGCTTCACGTGGGCCCTGTTCCCTTTGGAGCTTGTGATGAATGGGATTCGATCACTCACCCACCTGGCTCCTTTCAGTATTTTTGCAGACATTGTGAATGTTTTTGCAATGCTGACTGTGATGGTTGAAGAGGTCATGTCCATTGTGAGGAGTGTTGGTCCTCAGTCTCAGATTAAGGCCTTCACTGGGTTGTCTGCCATTCCTTATGGAATTGGTGTTGCAGTATATGCATTTGAGGGGGTGACTATGATTTTTCCCCTTGAATTGGCCATGGAGAAGAAACAGAAATTTGGTGCTGTGTTGGGCCTTGCATTTGTTTTCATATCTTGTATTTATGGGAGTTTTGGGGCACTTGGGTATGCTGCTTTTGGAAGTGAGACCAGAGATATTGTGACTCTAAACTTGGGAAGGAGTTTCGTGGCGGATTTTGTTCAGCTTGCATTATGTCTGAACCTTTTTTTCACATTTCCACTGATGATGAATCCTGCTTATGAGGTCATAGAAGGGAGGTTTAATAGGGGGGAATATTCTTTAATTATCAGATCTTTGATGGTTTTGTTGACAACAGCGATGGCAATTCTAATTCCTTCTTTCACAGATTTTTTATCTCTGATTGGAAGCAGCACTGTTTGTATTTTGGGTTTGATATTGCCCCCTCTGTTTCATTTGCATGCCTGTAGGCACGAGTCTTGTTGTCTACAGATTTTTACAGACATATTGCTTCTTCTATTTGGGATGGTCTTTGGTGTTGTAGGGACCATCTCATCCATTGCTCAAATCTGTAAGAATTAAACCACAGTTGTGAATATTTTTTGGTACAATTGCAACAGTTATCATCAAATGTCTTAGGCTTGTAGACCAAAAAATTTCAGCACTCAAAAAGGATTGTAATTGAAGATATTATTTTGTTGAAATATATGGTTTGATTTGTAGACCATGGTGCACTATTGGGAATTGTATTCTTAATGACAAAAAAAACAACTACAGAGACCACAGAGATCTCATTCTCAAAATTTATGAATTGATGGGACTAGGCTAAGTAAATTGCTGGTTTGGCACCCACACTTTCAATGCATACTATTGTGAATCGACATTATTCCTTGGTCATAATTTATTCTATAATCAGCTCAATGCATTGGACAAAGAATGAATTGGATAAACGAACATAAGGTTCTTACATTACAGGGACTGAAACTCCAGTACTGAGAATGACCAAAAACAGAGACACCTGACTTTTCGATATCAACCCCAAGAAAAACGAGTGTTGGTGATGTGAAACATGTTGGAAATATTATAGTTCTATTTCACGAAAAAAAAACATGTTGGACATAATGCACACTCCAGACCGCAAAGGGATGAGCAGTTCAGTGGTAGACCATCCCCGCAGTAAATTAGAGGTTCTACATGCTTATTCTAATTGGAGGAGTACACGTGTCAGTTTGAAACATATGCCACTACTAAATGAGAGATTATCGTTTTAATTTTCTTTTCTTTTCTTGTTATCCACAATTTTACCAGCAGGTGTTTTTGTGAAATTTTAGAAACTTTTTCCTAATAATATGATTCTATGAAAAATGAAATGTTAGATTTTGTTATAGATTTGGAGGAATTTTTTATTAAAATTATTTTCAATTTTTTTATATATTTAAGTTTTTTCAATAATTAATTTTATATATTTATTAAAATAAATTATGAAAAAGATATTTAACAATATTTTGATTGGTAGAAATTAAGAAGATATTTAAAGAGTAGCTGTAATACTAAGTGCCCCATGACAAGTGCGAAAATCTCTCCACAAATTACTTCTATAGCTGCTATTAATTGCAGAGGTTATTGCCATTACATGTTAAGTCTGTTGTTGAAGGTGCGGTAAAGGTGCCGGATGGCAGTCTTGTTAGCTGGTCGAACAACTATGGTTTTACAATACTGTGTTTTTTCTGAAGTGGTTTTCTGATTTGCAACGGAAGTGAGAGTTAGATTTTCAGATATGCAAGAAACGAGCAGAGGGTTTTTTTGGGGTTTGTGCATAGCCCTTTTTCATTTGGAATAATAATTTGTATAGGCCTGCACCGGCAGGGTCTACTTACTGGTTCCTTGTATGCTGTACCAAGGCTTCAACCTTGAACGAAGTTAAAGGCTGCTGGTAAGGTTTGAAGAGTCTGGCTTTACACCTGATCTTGTATTTTCTGAGACCTTGCTTGTTGAGACATTTTGTTGGACAATTGGTAGGCCTTGTGTCAACAGTCTACATCCTTCGATACTAGATAGTCACAACTCACAACTACAATATCTGTCAACAATCCACATACACTCGTTAATATTTTTATATTTTCTTTGATGTAAAAGATGGAGACCCTGTTTCTGTTTGTTGAAAGAGTTTGAGAACAGTCTTGCCGAAGCCATGCATTGTATATTTCTGATCTGTCTCTAATTCGGAGTGTCTTCTTTTACGTAGGTGGAGCTTGTATATATAGGCTAGCAATCTTACAATGACATCTGATTTTTACCTAACCTTCCCAGCTGTTCCAGCTGTATACTCGCTGTCTTTTATAGCCGTTCCCGCTGTCCACTTTTGATTTATTTCTATTTACCCGCTTGTACATTACTAACTATAACAGATGCCTAATCAGTAGCCCCATTGATACTATTTGTTGCAGTAATCTTCATTAGCTTATTGGTTCTCCTTGTTTGCCTCATCTATATTACCCATTGGGTTTCCTGCCTCCTGGGTTAGCTTGTTTAAAACTGAACACAACAAACCTTGAGTAGCTCGCTTGACTCTTAAAGGACAATAAATGCCTTTCTGGACATACTGACTTCCTACATAAATCAATAGAATGGTTCTGACAGGTTTCTTTACACTGGAGTGTGCAGTGAGAAGTATGATGGGCCACACAGAGTCATCTAGCTAACTGTGATTGTTATGACCGTCCTTTCAAGAATAGTCAAAAAAGAGATTTCTCTTTCTCAAGTTCTTTTAATATTTTTATAATTTCTTCCTTTCTGTCTTTCTATAAGGCCTAATATGAATGGAAACAGTCATCTTCTTGCCAGGCCATAGTAAGACGTGAATAGAAAGAAAGAACATAAAATATTTGCTTAAGTTAATGAAGTTCAGGTCAATACCATCTACACACCAAGCCCAAGACTATTATTATATCTCATTCCATTTCTGCATCTGGTTGCATGCGGTACAAGAAAATGGAGCAGGCATGGAAAAAATTTGACATGTATAGACATGCATGCATGCAAAATAGGTCTATGTTTGTAAGCCAAGATTTTCATCTTTTATGTGTGATTCTGACTTGACTTTGCATTTTCGTTCATCCCTTTAAAAAGAGCGTCCAAATTTCAAATCACTTGTACGTGTCTTAAAACTGTCAGGAGTGATGGAGGACTGACAAATGCAATGCTCAGGAGTTGTTACATTTTGTTTTGACAGAATAGATGCACATGTCCAAGCTAAAGGCCAGTCCCTTTGAAAAATTGCCTCAACATATGATGTGAGCACTCTGTTTTAACTTTCACCTTTTCTTCCCCCAATACTTGGCATGCCTTTTGTAGCAGATACAAATGCAATTTGGCTAAGAAGATTATAGAAACTACTTCTGTACACAACTTGAAAGCTTCTCAGAATAGCTACCACTAAAGTGCCATCAAGAGACTATATCCTACTTAAAAGCTCTTCTCTAAACAAATAATCCCTTGCAACAAAAGAATCAATGTTTTCTATATCTAACTTAGCTTTCTTTGCAACAATTTGCAACAAAAGAATCAATGTATTCTATATCTAACTCAGCTTTCTTTGCAAGAATCTACACCTTCCTTGCACACTCTACTTTGGTCACCCATGGGCATTAATGTAATTCTTCCGTTATTTGGTATGCAACAGAGGTAAATATTACTTTTGATCAGCATTGCTGCCCTATGACTAGTATCTTAATTTTTTGAAGTTTGATCGAAGATGACATAGGTGTTACCTTTTTGCTATATACTGAATGATAGAAATGGATCGACTGCAAAAACATACTGAAAATCAATTTCTTTCTGCTAAAGTAAAATATTGGGAGCCATCCGGAAAACTATTGCTCTAAACAAATTTCAAACATCTACTGCAAGTTTTAAAGAACTAACTTCCCGTTGGTGTTAAAGACCACAAAAAAATGTTAAAGAAAGGAGCAAACTTATATTGATATCTTATATGATCTTTGTGGGTTTTTTGAAATATAGTTAGATTTTGATGGTAAAACAATTTTATTCACTTTATAAAGTGTGCTGACTTGATTTGGTATACATGCATGTCAGAAGCCAGAATTCTTGCAGTAAGGAATTACATTTTTGTATACTCTAGTCATTTTAAAGAATGATAAGTTTCATACCTGCATCCAGCTGGTCCCAAAGGTTTATGTAAGGCAGCAGGACAAGCATATTTCCTTCAATAGTGCATAACAAGTTTTGATCTTGATTCATTCATAATTTGCTTGAAGGAATGTTTTGAAATGATTTGTAAATCTGGCTGGAAAATTAGTTTTTAAACTCAAAGCTTGGGTCCTTCCTGAAACTCTTCTTTGTTTGAACTTCTTTTGTGTTTGTGAACATCCTAGCATCTAGATTTTTCTCTAGTTGTAACCTATCAAATCCAATAAGAGTATACTGATATAGGGGTCACCATAAGGGTTTGGCATGTTTTAATTTCACAAAAATTCATGAAATTGAGACCAACTTGTTCTTTACATGATGTGTTTTTTAATCCCTCTTCCTTGGATGTTTCAGAAGTAATCCATCTTAATGCAGATCTCAACAAAATACAGTTGAATATTTTATTTTTGTTCGCTTTATCTTCAGACTCAATAATTGATATGCACACAAATCCCCGAGCCTATGCACATGCCGGACATATTTGACTGATATGCTTTATAACTCTAAGCAGAAAAGCAAGTTTTATTGCCTGATTTACCATCAACATCTTCTGCCACGCTTCCCATCCAGTAAGTTTACCTGAAACCTGCAATGTTATAGTGGTCTTTCTCAATTTCCTTTCCTTTTGTGGTAAGAATTGACAATCTAATGAACTTGCATTTGGATAGCAGTTATTTCACAGGGTAAGCCGAAGTTGTCAACCCCTGTGCCATACCCATTTGCAGTGATGAAACCCAGTGGAGGATTATAATTCCCCCAACAAGACTAATACTACATCCTGCTGGTGATCATGCTAAACCTCCATAATATCAAATTTTATGTACCACAGAGACATGCAAGGAGGACGTTAAATCAATGTAATAGCAGACGATGCAAATTTATGCCACACTTCCTTTGTCCAGTAAGTTAACATGATATCCACAATGTTATAATGGTCTTGCTCAATTCCCTTTCCTGATGTCGTAAGAATTGGCAATCTAATGAACTTGCATTTGGATAACAGTTCTTTCACAATGTAAGCTGAAGTTGTCAACACCTGCGCCATACATATTTGCAATAATGAACCCTAGTGGAGGATTATGATGCCCCCAACAAGACCAATACAACATCTTGTTGGTGATCATGCTAAACCTCCATAATGTCAATTTTTTTTGTACCGCAGAGACATGCAAGGAAGACAGTATATCAATGTAATGGTAGCTGATGCAGATCACGGTGCTATTATAAGAAAATTTGCATCTGAATGTTAAATGTTCTTTTAAATTGAACCAGGGGACTTCAGCTGGATTTTAAGCACATACATAAAGGACTTTATTATAATATTCTAATGGAAACAACTGTATGAAAATTCAATAAAATAGTGGAAGATACTTATGGCAGTTTAATTATAAAATAATTTGTATCTGAATTTTCATGCTGCTGATCTAAAACTTGAACGCTGGTTTTCCAGTAAGTTTACCGAAAACATGTTACGAGTACTTCAATGCAGACAACTATAATATGCAATGAAACATATAGAGTTCTTTGGATGGCTGTGTATTTTATGCAAAGTAGGCTTAAGGATGTCATGTCCCCATTCTGGCTGACATCGTTTAGCATGACATTCTACAAGGATTTTGCCTATACCTGACTCTCGTAGGCAGATAAAGGTGGTGAGAGGGTCTTGTTGGCAATTCGACGGCTTACGACGATCCGGGAGATAGTTTATTTTTATTTTGGAGGCCAAATTGTTATATTTTAATTTTAAATGCACTTTTATTTTAAATTACTTTTATCTAAAAAGTATAACAAGTTTTGTATGATGTATTACGGAAACTCATAGAATTTCCGAAAAGTGCATAAATAGACCCTATGGGTCTAGTATTTGGCACCCAGAGTTTATTTTTGATTATTGAATCTCCTTGAGCGTTTGTAAGACTGCAGAGTCTGCAAATCGTCACATTTATCTTTGAGAACGATACCTCTCAAGCGATTTGCATAACTGAGGGTGTGAAAGATCATCCGAAGGGTTGCACTTAGAAGTGGTATTCAGCTACTTCAAGTTGGGCTTATTTGGTACTCAGACATTTGTTTGAGGGTTCGTATTTTCAGTGGTTACATTGATCCGTACAAGTACGACTTAACCGTACGCACGGCATCTTGGTCTTCAGCGATTTTCTGGTATTTGGAATCAGCGTCACGGGTTCGAAACGTGGGAGCTCCACATTCGCGATTCTTTCTCCACGCGTTCTCCTGAGTTCACTATTCTGTGGACAGAATTTTAAGCGGACAAAAAAATAGACCCTGCTAGGGCTCGAGCACGTGGACAGCCGTTGAATGAACTTTATTGGGGGCTATTTCGCGTGTGGATCAGTAGACTGCAAAAAGAGTGTGGGAATATTGGTGGTCGCGGGTTTTTAGCCGCGGATTTCTACGAGTTCCTTGTCAGTCCGCTTTGCAAAGGTATTTTGACGCTAGGCCGACCTCTCCACCACGTCTCCGTGTACGGACATCGCACGACATCAGTCTGCTGCAGCTCTCGTGGGCCTGGGAGTGGACGCGCGGGAGGCAGAAGAATTTTTGGTGCACGCACAAGAGGAAAGGAGCAGCAGTATCAAAAATATAATGCGTCGACCTTTGTTGAGTGCGCCAAACATCTGTCAAGTCATCCAATGTGGCAGCTCATAGTCGGCAGTCCAGGTTCTGTCCATAATAGCCATTGCTTGGTATATCCGAGGCGTTGATTGTTATAAACACTTAAGTTAATACCCAGTTGTATTTGCATAATGATATAATTAATTGCCAATCATTTGCAATCTATTGTAAAAAGGATCGATATTCTCTTGAATAAATAAATTCGCTGAGTGGATTAATTTCGTATGTTGATTTCCACTTCCAACAGTATAATTTAGTTGTTTGACAACTGTTTGACGAAATTACAAAGATGTATTCAGTGATAATTTTGACTAAATTCTTAATGCGATGTAATTTCTGATATTTCGTAAAGTGTTTGTCAAAATTCCTTAGTATAAAACCAGTGTATTTAGTGTGCCCATTAGTAAGGGACATTACAAAGGATGACTTCAGATCCAGAGATGTTACTAGAGTGTGCACAGAAACTGTAGATTCTTACAAAGAAAGCTGAGTTAGAAATAGAAAACTTAGATTCTTGTGTTGCAGGAGATTCTTTGTTTAGAGAGGAGCTTTGCACTATCTAGATCCAAGGTTATATCAATCTTTATTTTTCACTTGGTGTTTATATTGGAAGAAAAATTGAACAATATTGACAATTGCCGAATACTAGAAACTATATATTTCCATAATTCAGTAAATCTAAAGATATAGATTCAGTAAATCCAAAAATATAGATCTCTCAATTTCTTTATGATTTTAAATGTGTTGTGCTTCAGTTTTGACAAATACTCAATCTTTATTTTGAATTGGTGAATGTTTTGGAAAAAAATTAAAGAAAGACATAACACCAAACTCTTTTCTTTTGCAGGGGCACGCAAGAAGTACATACCCAACGATTTCATGGGCATTCTATTGGACCAATGCAAGAGGTCAAGGGATTGCAGATACATTGATTGCTCGGCAACTCGGTGTATTAATGACTTCATGGCTTCAACTACTACTCTGTTTTCATTTCAAAGCACAATCTTTCTTTGTTCTCCAAAAAGGTTGATTTATTTTAATTTTTTTTTAAGGTGCACTAAGGTTATCAGTTGTGTCTGTGATGTGTATTCTTCCCTGTGAAGTTTAAGTCTTGCACCAACTTTTTTCTTACTTCAAGCAGAGTAACAGTTCTATTGCAACCCAGAAGTACAACATGTCATTCATGTTTAAAGATCAAAAAGTCAAATCTAAAGCATAAAACCTAAGATGTTTTCAGTGTAAAGTCATATAAGAATGGATTGCACTCGGAGATCATGTTTGCAGATGCCCAAAACTAACTCTCATGGTTTTATCCCTAAAAGCTATGTATCTTGCAACAAGAATTTGAACAGATACTTCAAAAACTTGGAAAATCTAGCATCTGAAGCTGAAAAAGCAAGAAACAGAAAATTTGCTGGAAATGAATGGGAAATGGCAAAAACCTGTTCAATCGCTAATAAATGATATGTAGAATCTTTTAAACTCCTAAAACTTAAAACATTGTGAAATTTTTTAGAAAGCTGAGTTCAAGTCCTAGAGTCTTTTTGAAACTTTTGGATAACTGTTCAAAATCTCAAAAATGTTTCCAAATCTGCAAGAAATAATTCTGATTTTTCCTCCCTTTCCCCATAAGTTTTTGGTAGGGACAAAGACTCCTAGGTCAGTTTAAACGCAGTTTAGGCCCCTTGATCATTTCTGGTTATTGAATGAAAAGTTGAACTCTTTTTTATGGCAACTTTTCACCTCAATGTACCACAAACTTTTAGCAAGATATGAGTGGCCTTGGCAAAACGAAAATTAAGCTTTGAATTAGTGTTACTCGATCTATTATACAGTTTGTTTCCCTCCTTGTACAGAACCTCTATTTGAAAGATAGGAACATTATGTTCATAGCATTCACACAATCTAAGACATGTACTTGCGAATTGATTTCTACTGCAATTATATAGTTCTGAAATATACATATCTTGACAAATATGGCTTACTTTTCTTTACGACAAATTAAATTATATTCTAATCCCCACAAGTACTTGGCACATGGCATCCTTGTTTGTTAAGAAGCTTTCTAAATAATAATAGCATCTATTTTAAACCTCTTATCCTTTAATACAAGTACTACCTGATTTTTATTTGGTTGAGTAATAGCCACTTCAATGTTTTAGAAAATTATTATAATTTTTTTTTAAAACAATAGCTACTCCTATATTTTAGGAAAATATTTTAATTTTTTAGAGACACATTTTTATATTTAAGAGGGTCACGTGCACTATACAAATAGCATCCATTCCCCCTCCTTAAAAACTACATTGTTAGTCTTTTGAAGTCTTTAGGTACAAGTGCAACACAAATGTTTGAGAAGCGTTTTATTTCTTTGAAATTGGACAATAGGGATTGATAATGGGTCCACATCTTTTGTTTATAAAAGATTCACAGCAAATGAATGTTAATATGGAAAAAGGCCTTAAATTAACATAGAGAGCATATGTATCTACGATACAATCATTAACAATATTGTGTAAGTTGCATCACATCTATTCATAAATATTACGAATAAACCTAATAAGACTTAAAACAATAACATCAACTTTTAATTTTATAATTATTTTTTTTGTTGCAGAAAATGACAAAAGAGGGTATAGGAGAATATTTGATTTCGAGCAACTTTGGAAACAAATATCATAATTAGACAATGTAGAACAGGGTCAAGCAGAAAAATAGAACCAAAGAGTTATTGCTCCCCAAAAATGTCCAGACGCTTCTAAAAGAGTAAGGTTGTTCTTAAAACTATGAGACTAGACCTAGGAAACAACATATTTACAAAAAAAATCTTAGATGATTCTATTTGTTAGGTTTAGGGCTTACAAAACCTTGATTTTTTGAAACTATATGTAAATATGTTGGAAACTGATCTCCTTCGTCAAAACGCTCATAGGGAAACTAAGCCTACAAATGGATGAATATAATCATTGTTTTGGGGCCTACGTTCGAAATTAGTAGGGATTTAAGCACTAGCTATTATCAAGGCCCTCAACACATAACAATGTCGCAAACAATAAATCACGTATAATCCATGTTAGTGAGGTAGTCCAATGATGATATAGTGTCTACTTTATGTCTTTTTACACTAGAATGAACACTTGACGCAGTAATAAATGTTGAACATATTTCCTTAGATTTTTGAATCTCTGCTCTAACTGTTTGAATTGATTATTTTGGAAAATTTATATTATATCTTTAGCATGTCTTGTATAACTCCTAAATGCATCAATGTATGCGTATTTAAAGATCTATTGAATTTAAATTAAGACCTTATTGACACATAAGTTAACACTAAAAAAAAAAAAACTGACAAATTAGGACCACAAGATACAAGTGAAATCAAATGGACCCAAACAACCATATTCTCCAAAACTCTCTCTTACGAACCTAGGGGGATCACAAAAAAACACAAGAAATGGTGAAGAGAGAGAAAGAGAGACAGAAAAGCAGGGGGTGCACATGTGACAAAATACTCGAAAACTTTGACAAATGTATCAATAAGAGCCTCATATAGACTAATAAGCCATAAACACACAAGTACTCTATAATATTGAAAATTTACGACCAATTAATACTCTTAGACAAAAAATATGTGTCTACGTAATTCCCGTAGCCCTACTTTGATGTGTGAATGTGCATATATATCATAAAACAAGTAGAAGGTGGAAACAAAATTTTTCACTCTTGAAGTAACTCCAATGCACATGCGAAACCAACAAAGGACATTTATAGGTGGATAAGTTTTCAATTGACACGAAATCCCCAAAAAATTAAAACCAATACAAGGTTGTTTATATAGGGGTTGTGAAACACAAATCTTTTATGAATAGGTTTTCTTGAGTAGACCTTATAAGAAAGCATTTGATCCCTTGCTATATATTAAGCTCATGATGTATAAGTGTATTGTCGTACTCTTATAAATTTTAATCTGAATATATGTGTATGCAAGTCATCTTCCTCATAAGACCAACTAAACAAGACTCACTCATAAAGAGTTCTTATTTCACGAAAGGGTAGTGTACAACCAACTCTAGACCTAAGGGAATGTTCTCAAAACTCAAGGATTCCTCCTTATTAATAACATGATTAAATAAATTTCTAAAAGCTAAAACAGTAAGAATATACTTAAGCATCTTACTTTGTGAATAAAATTCAGTCAACATGTAATCATTGCATAAAATTAATTAAACTTAACTTTATTCTAATGTTGTTCTCAATATCACAATGCAACATAGCCATATAATTCAAGTGATGCAACCTGCTAAACATGAGTTTACCTCTATTCACTTACATTCATCATATGTATTAATGACATAGTTCGACAAAATGGTGTTGCCATGATAATCCATAAGTTCACAATAAAATGATACTAGCAATATCCTCCAAACGATGCCATCCAATCGAATTGATTCATTCGACACTAGGGTCATAACACCATACACAATTCTTATTGAGACATCTTAGAAACAAGTATTATATTCATATAATTTGTAATACAACTCATTAAGATAAATTTCATTAGGGTACCATCATAGTTGTACCTTAGAAACCATCCACTTAAAAGAGTGCTCACCAAACAAGTTCTAATTATTGCATTAGAATTTAACATAAAATATTTAAACATAAACAAGGACTTTCTCCACGGAACATAATATGTTATTAGTGCATACATTTTGGATTCAAGATCATGGAGTCCAAAAATTCTAATTCACTGGTCAACTAATTTTCATCTTCTTCATCAAACAACACAAGTAGAACATTATACATTGATTGACATGATATTCATAATTTTAGAAATTGTATTAAAATAGAGTGTAGAAAGTCTTAATACCCCTAAATGGCAACATACAATATAATTCCAACAAAGGAAAAATTTACAATCAACTTCATGTTTAATATTTCAAACATATAGAAATCATTCACAATTATTTCAACGCAACTCAAGTGTCATAAGAAAATGAAGCGACCATCATGGCGAAATGGAACAAGTTAATTATCAAACAAATATGAGTGGAACCCAAACAATTTCCATAAAGAGATAATTCCATATTACAATCTAATTTTGTTAGAATTCCAAACAAATTTATCAATCAATTTACTTGTTTACATGAACATAGTTATAATAAACTATTCATCTATTTAAATTTTCCTTTCTTGAACAACTTTATGAATTTGCAACATCAAAGAATCCAAAGTCCCAAACCAATGTCAGTTCATATCAAATACCGATGTTATCTTTTTAAAAATCCCAAAATGATAATAACTAAAAAGATAGACGTTTCACTTAATACCTTATTCATAAATGAAAAATTCAACAAACAACACTATCTAATTCACTGAATATGTTTTTCAATTCTTTAACGATTTACAATTCTATTGGAATGCTTTCTCCACCAATACAATCAATGATTCATTTCATAATCAATCAATTACTCATTGCAACAAGAAGGTTTATATCCATTACCGTTAGTATTAACAAATCTAAAAAACTCAATTTACACAATCAAAAACCAATGCTTTCTGTCACAAGTCAGTGAATAAATAACCAAATATGTCCTTACTTATATGGCAAATTCCAAAGCTAGTTCGAAACCCATGATGTAGAAATCAACCATAACTTCCAATAACATAGTCGCCTCTAATTTGAGTCATACTACACACCAATTCAAGCACAAACAAAACTTGAATTCATACTTATTAACATCAAAGAATCCATTATCTATGAGATAAAACACTAACTCAATCACCAAGACTAATATACAAAACACAACATGAACCTACAACCACTTAGTCAAGAATATTATAGTGCACAGTCGATTTATTATATTCATGATTATTCAATCACATAAAAATTGAAATGAGAAATAACAAGTAATAAAACACTGAGATGATCACCACAACTTTGTTTCATAATGCCAAGGACTCAATCTTTTGATTGATACATTCTTGAGTGATACTCAAACCATTACTCAATAACCTTGCTAGACAACTACAGGTTTCATAATTCGAATCTATCTATTCAAACAACCAAAGATAAATATAAACCAAATGCATTTTCAATCACAAAACAGAGTCAAAAGCCACTCCTAGTGCAATCTAATCATTACAAAATGATTGAACACTAACATTTTAATATGTATGATCAATAATATAAACATTTATATATGTAACCACATCAATACAATAGTAAATAGTCACATGAATATGACTCAATGATTTACTTCACATAGTGCATTGGAATAAATCCATACTTCATCTGAATGGAATCAACATACTAAACATTCATAAACAAACATGATTCTAATACCTAAGTCCAAGTATACAAACTTGTTTTCTACACTTCCATAGATCTATAAATACAACTCAACCATATTCTACGAAATGTTCAAGGTTCAAATCTAGTGAAATAAAACCCACTCGACTAGTCCCATGAACCCCTCATTGGTGGCCCTAGACCAACCCAACCATCAATATGATAGAGATTCAAACTCACAAGGTTGCGACTATTTAATTTAAAAACCAATGAGTTTCCAACCATTCAATAAAAAATACTAAATACTCATTCATAGACAAGTAGAAGAAAAAACCCAACTCATAACTTACTGTTCATAGTCAAAACACAACTATAACACAACAATGTCTTGAGCATGAGCAATAATGATAATGTCCCCATTTTAGGGTTTTAAAACAACATGAAAGAATCCAACTAAACAAACTTCACACAGCCATGAATCTAAAACCCAAAATGAAAATATAATTTCACAACTATGAAGAAAAATAATATGCATACTCAAAATACCGAAGCCTCTTTCAAATGAATTGGCTAAAACATTCATATTATTTCCAAGGAAAAATCACACAACAAATCTCAAATACATTACTTACTTATTCTTAACAATGCAAACCATTTTACCTTCATAGTTCCACAACAAAGAGCCAACAACCAAAGTTTGTGTTATACTTCCAAACACCACACACATTTTTACATACTCCTTCCCATGAAAGACGAACAATAATCTCCACCCTCCCTTTGGGTCATGGTGCAATGGAGCCTTAACTCCATGTTTCCACGTTCCCCAAATTTTTAGGTAGAAAAACAACTCAAATGAATCCCTGTTAACCAACTTAGCAATCCAAGTGACCTCCATTTCCACCAATCAAGACAAATATTCTCCTACGAGTTACGATGACAAGTTTATACAACTCCAAGCAAAATAAAAATAAAACTCAAATGTTAGATGATCATTCCAAACAACATCAATGAATCAACCAAACCAAAGTTAAGATTTTTCATCATGCCAAATTTTCTAATGTCATCAAATGGCATGATTGAAGCATAAAAAAGACCAACAAAATGACCCCCATGCACAAGTCTCTTTCCTATGTCATGAAGGGACCAATGGCTTCATAGATCTAAAAGATGATATTCAAACAAAATGAAAACCTTTAAACCCCAATCTACAAACCAAAAAAATCAAGAATATTTCGATCAATGTATTCTTTAATGGCATAGAGTCCAGGTGACCATGCCTACTCAAGAGTTCAATTCATTGAAGCCTTCACATAAAATCAAATCACAACTAGAAGCTCATAAAAAATATATTCAATAGCCAACAATCAAAATCTAAAAAAACATCTTTAACAAAAGATAAAAGAATCAAAATAAACTATCCAATTATCCTTCCTGCCAAAGCAACTCTTTGAAATATGAATGCAAATCATTTCAATAATGCCATAATAGATTTAGGCTCTCCTTTTAGCAAGTTTGATAATGGAAAACTGGTTATGTTCTTCACAAAAATAATGATAATGAACCAAGTCATAAAAAGGAATAAAAAACCATTGTCATAACAATCAGACAATGACCGAGATAACCAATACGATCTATTGTAACAAACAATGAGGATGTTTATAAAGTCATTACTTTATAGTTACTAGTTAGATTGTACCAGGGAAAATTTTAATGGCTTACATTAAAACAAACTTGGAGGTCACTAGACGAATTGGTTTCTCAATGGTAGCAAATCAAGTTAGAAAGCATATAATAATATAAGAGAATTAGGAGGTGACATGTGGTGAATGTAATACTAGAAAGCATTTGAATGTACAATGTATAATGGAGTTATCTGACTGCATGCATCATAATGCAATCATCTGATGACATTTTACAATCATTTGACAACATTATGGAGTTAGACAACTACATGATGTAGTCATCTGACTACACGATGCATTCATCCAACTGCACAATGCAATCATCTGATTGCATGATGCAGTCATCTAGCTACAACCTACATTCATCTGGCTGCATGGTACAATCATCTAATTACATCCTATAATCATCTGAATACATGGTGCAATCATCTGACTACATGGTGCAGTCATCTGACTACATCCTGGAGTCATCTAGCTGCATACTATAGACATCCAACATCACAATCTAACATCTAGATTTTAGAAGATGCATTGGATTCTTACTTGTTAGATGGCTTGTAGTTGATGGTGTTAGATATTATCTTGAAAAGTAATGTTTTTTTAAAATTAATTTAGGCACACTATATGATACATACTATTAGTAAAGAAATTAATTAAGCCATTCATAGACAACATAATTAAACATACAAGACTACTGGACTACGTAATTGATTTATGAATTAAAAAGAGAAAATATTATTCAATAAACAACATAAATTTATCACAACTGAATTTAATTCAAGTATATTTAAAATATCTACAAACTAAAACTCAGGTAGCTAGAACAACCCTTTTGTAACATGTGCTTCATCGTTGACATTTGTATGTACTGTCTCAGTGAATTTTTCAATATATTCTTTGATTCTTGTATTAGTGACTCCTCTTCTTTTAGTAAGAGAACTCTAAATTGAAATTCCTCTTTCATATGGAAACTCATCCACTGCATAACCTGAAACATACAACCTAAAACATGTATTACTATTGTTATCCAATCTGTTTAGAAGTTTAGATTTGACAAAAGATAGTGCATTAAATACCCTTTCATCTTCCACCGAACCCAAAATTTTTTTTGGCATAATTCAGATAACCAAAAATATTCGCTAATTTTTTCTTGTAGAACACTGTTAGGATGCAATTTCTTCCATAGCCTTGTAATAACACCTATTTCTATTGGTTCATCTAAGGTCAGATATTGTTCAACCATTGTAATTCTAATTTTTTTTGACTATTATTCAGTAAATCATTTTGTAAAATACCCTCAACTTCAACTCCATAAATTTATATAGACTTAATGACATGATTAATGAGAGTACCCATGTACTTAATAAATAAATTACTTGTTATTTCTTTACCTTGTAAATTATTCTAAAATATAAGATTCACCATTCCTATGGCTCCAAGCAATTCATCCCTTTGAAATCGATCTTGAATTTTAGTAGATAAGCTTTTTGAAATGTTACTCAATTTCATTCGTGTTTCATTTATGACATTATCATATAGAACACGTGATATATGTACTTCTTCAATTTCTACTCTAGCCACATGAGTTAGTCTTTAAGTGTGTAGTGGTATCTCATTTCCATTAATGACAATACAAAGATTATCATTAATATTGAATTTCAAATAGCTTTTAAGGTCCTTAATATCTGTTAAAATTTTCCAACTATCAAATATTGGTTCCTTAAAACTTTCATTGAGTAGTATAATATATCAAGAGATTGACAAACATGTTTTCTAAACTATATGAAGTCAACAATATATATGGATCTCTCTTGCAACTGTTTTGTCAAATAATGCATTTATTTCAACATGGACATAATACTAAATAATGTTAGTAGGGTTTTGAAATCTGTTAAATGTTACAATTGTCAACATCTTTCTTATATTTAAATGTAAAACCTATCAATGATTGATATTCTTCAAATATTCTATATACAGGTTTATACATGGAAATCCATCTTGTATCAACATTTTTTAATAGTTTTTTACCATTAGTCACTCTAATCACAAATTTTTAAAACTCTAAAAATCTTTTTGGACTGCTTGACATATATGCGTGCAAGTCACGGATAAGCTCCTCCACTTTTGATACATTTTTAAATGTGATAATAATTTTATAAGCAAGATTCATTCTATGTGCCATGTAGTGGATTGGAGTCATATATGGGGCAATCATTGTTTGTAGGTGAACATACAGACCAATTTTGTTCCCCTGCATTGTTGATGCACCATCCACACCAACACACACTAACTTGGTACCTATATCATAATATTCATCCCAACAATTCTACCAAATTAGAAATAACCAATTTGGAAATGTTCTCAACATTACAGTTTTCCTTCATTTTACTTACAAATAATAGGTGAGGTTTCCTTAAAAAGTTATCAAATGTATAAAAATGCATACAAACCCATGATGTGTTTTCATTTGTTATTACCTCATCAATGTACAATGAGATAAACCATGCTAATTTTACTTTTCCCTTCAATTCCTCATTTTCAATCATTGCAAGGCATTTTTCCATATCCCAAGCACTACTATCTAACCAATGTGATTATGGAATGTTACACAATCCAATATGCTAAAATAAAATCTTGTAATCTAAAAAATCAGAGTTTGGTCTGCCTTTTTTTAGAATGTGATATAAAGTAGAAATATGTATATTTTTGGCAAGTAGATTGATCTGAACAACTTTTCCAAATTGAGCTATGATTGTTCTTCCTTTTTGAATGAGGTGTTGTTGATGCTTTTGATGATTTTCATACTCTTTTGCATAACATTGATGTATGCATTTTTTTGCATTTTCCATCTCACTATTTTTTTGATTTGCCCATCTTTGTCTTTTATCAATTCATATATTTTACCACAATGTTTCTCAATTATGTCTAACTTGAGTTGCATTTTATGTTCCTTTTCAAGTTTCCAACTGCTAGTACACATTTATATTCTATTGGTATTTCAATACTATTTTCATGATGTATAGGTTCAATGAATGGGTATTTAGTTTCCTAGTCAAACTTAAATGACCATCCAATTATCCATGTGCTTCTCTTCTTTCGCATATATTTTTTACTACTTTTTTCAACTGAAGATTATGTTGGTTGAGTATAAATCTCATCTGGCAGTGTTGGGTACTCATCATTGACATCCATGATGATGCCTTCTGGTGTCATTTTCCTTAACTTTGTTAGGGCATTTCATACTCAAGGATGTCTTCCAATGGAGGCATATCTTCAAATGGGTTATCAATGGGTTTTGCTTACAAAATGGGTATAGATCTTGTAATTATTATTAAATATTGGTCCTTAATTCGAAAGTATAAATAATTAACAATATAGTAAATCATATAATATTTAGTATCTCTATTTGGAATTTGATATCTAGGGATGTTTTCCATTGTAGGCATATCTTCAAAATTATTATGATTGATTTTTTCATGAAAAATGGTTGTAGACTAATTATTAAAAAAGATTATAATAAAAGTGCAAATAAATAATAGAATAACAAATTAATAATATTTAATATCTCTATTTGGTATTTCATACCCGTATACATCTTCTAATGGAGGCATATCTTCGATTGTATTATCATTGGATTTTGCATGCAAAATTGTTATAGATATTAATTATTAATGAGCCCTAATAGTAATGAATAAATAATAACCATTTATAAATTAATATTTATACTTCTATTTTCCCTCTGGCTAAAAAATAAGATAACCTTATTCTATTTTTTAAATTTCTTTAATGCCATTAAATCAATAATACACACAAATGATAGTCATCTGATTGCTACATAGATACCCGACTATTCCATGTAGTCACTTGACTGATGGTTATAGTCATCTGACTACTCTACCTAGTCATTCAACTAATAGTTGTAGTCACCCAACTACTCCATGTAGTCACCTAATAGTTGTTTGCAGTCATCTGACACCTTGTTATTGTCTATCACCTTCTAGATGTCGTCCATCACCTAGTTACTATCACTCGACTATTGGTTATAGAAGCATGACAATAAAATTTAGAAAAGAACATAGAGGAGTGAATACCATATATATAATGGCGAATGCCCTTGGAGTGGATTTCTTAGACTCGATGATATACATTTATAAGGGTAAATCTATTATAAAAAGTAGGTGAATTAACCTTTGAATTTAAATTTTACCCTAAAATTTAGGTGATCCCATGCTATTGGACACCCCCCAAAATCACCAGATTTCAACTTTGAAAAATAGAGTATTCATGAATTAACAGAAAATTGCCATTAAAAAATCCCTGGATTAGACTAACAACTATTTTCATAACCTTGTTAGTTAGATTCTTGATTAAGCCTAGCTCAAAGAAATCCTATAAACACCAAAAATGACACCATCAATATCTATCTAGTAACATCCAAATAAACATAACTAAGTAATCAACTAAAAAGTTATTTGCAACTAATCCAACTGAATACAACAATGTATCATAGTCATCTCATCATAACATCATAATGAGTTAATCAACAAAAGTATGATCAAGATAAAATGTGATCATAAGAACATAATATTATAATGCAAGGTCCAAGGTCTCAATAATAATAAATTTTCAATGAGTTCCAAAAAGGGTTGTGACACCAATCAATCAACAATCTATTAAAACCTAGAAAATACAAACTGGAAACAATAAAACCTATTTAATTGGTAGTGTGATGGTGACCCATATATGATTCTCATACATCTATGGATTTATGTTGAATACATGTGTATGCCCCTATGGAATCTTATGCATCAAAACATGTGCCAAATATTTCAAACACATTTTTTTTCTTATCAACATGCACACTGATCAAATTTGAATAATAAAAAAATGTTGGAAAAATATGAAATATTGAAATCCATGTAAAATTTTAATCATATTTATGCATAATCATGGCATGTCTTGGAGTCGAATAAACCAAATCATCTCAAAAATATAAGTCCCAAAATCAATTGAGAAATGAAATGATGTATAATTATGTGTTGGGACTTCAATTCCCAATATCATATATAACTCTATTTGCACTAAGATTAGGAATAATCAAAATACCAAAATAAATAGATATAGAACATGGCTTCCCCTTTGGGATTTGAGAGGAATGAAAATGGTGATCATCAAATCTCAAGAAAAGAAACTTAAAATATTTCTGCCACATGGAAATAAAATAAAACATTAAGAATGACATAAAAACAAATATCAATGTCAAACATATGGTAAACATCAACAAATAACATGAATAATGTTCCCATCACCATGGAAATAACATGCAACTGGTAACTTGGTAAAATCATATAGTGATAATTAATTATCTTGAAATTATAAGCCTTTTCTCCATAACATATAAAGTAAAAGTAAATGTGCAATTGGAAACTTATCTCCAATCTTACCTACTAATTTTCGCAATCAAAGATTTGAGAGAATATTATCATGGGTGAATAGTGATATTTTGTGCCATAAAAATTGGAGCGGATTTGATCTAACACTACTCCAATCAACTTTTTACACTTGGTGAATACTCCGATACATTTTTTTCATTTTTGTTGCCATAAAAATTGGAGCGGAGTTGATCTAACACTACTCCAGCCAACTTTTTACACTTGGTGAGTACTCTGATACATTTTTTTCATTTTCACTGCCATAAAAATTGGAACCAATTTGATCTAACACTACTCCAACCAAATTTTTACACTTGGTGAGTACTCTAATACATTTTTTTCATTTTCACTCATTTGTTGAAAAGGATAAAAAATGCTAGAAATAAGGGGAATAGTCTAGGCTTCAATTTGAAACCCCAAGTTTTTTTTGGAAGGAACCATACATTTTGTTAATGAATATATGTTCTTAGCATGGAAATATATGGTTCTAATAAGAAACCATACATGGTCATGGGAAAAAACATTGAAGTTCTAGGAATTTTTTTGTCTAGTTTTTTAGTTTTGGAAATTAAAAAAACTACTATTACATGCATAGTAATGATAAAAGGATTGATTTATTATCATTTATTATTGTGATGTAGGAACTCATATACATGCGATGATTATATCATGGGTGAGCAATAAATACTATACAAACACTCAAGTTGAAGGAGGTAAACTGGGAAAATCTACATGTAGTTATATTAGGCCATGTTGCATGCATACCCATGTTGTGATATGACTTAGTTGACCTTAATGCTTTGGCAAAGCAGTGTAATAGTGATATTTATACCTTATGGGTACCGACTGGTGAGATGATAATGAAAGTAGAGGATGTCTAGAAAAACCAAAGGCTACTCTTGAGGGGGGGATAAGTGATCTAATGGGCTTAAATAGGCCAAACAAGAGTCAAACCACATCTAATATGTGGGAGGAGATTTAGGAGGGAGAGAGAGCATAGGGGGAGTCCTATTGTGAGACATCATATAGGCAAACCTGTTGTAATTACCTAAGTGTATGATCATACTATTGGGCTTCTTCATCAAAATGGACACAAAAGGGGTATCATGCATAGGGATAGGCTTTGACTAATGATTAATGGTATGGAGGTGTGGAAGAGAGTGGAGACATGAAGGAGAGTATATATTTGGGGACACCACATGATAACACATCTAAACAATTATCTATGCATGTTTATGTATAGACTAGCAAAGGGTACACTCCTATAAATTTAGGCCTACGAGCCCCTAGTAGTGACAAGGAATATTAGTTTTCTACTTACCTTATAGGGTAGGGAGATACCATATATAGGGAAATGGATCTGAATAGGACCAAAGATACAGATGGAGGAAAATTTGTATATTAGAAGTGGGGCATAAATTACCTTTAGGAGAGACAAATCACCTGGTAGCCATATAGATACCATCAAGGCTAGGTTGAGTATGCTATATAGATGTAATAGATCAAGGTGAGTCGATGGTAATGAGGCTGGTTTGGAGGTGTCAATGGGAGGTTAAAGAGTGAGAGGATATTACATGACGTGCCCAACCATTGATATCTAGTAGATAACACAAAGATTATCTTAAAAGAATGGAGAGTGGGGGCTACCTTGGATCATAGATCTAGATAAAATTAAAGATGAATAAGATTAAGAGCATCTTAACTAGGGGATTGATTATGTAATATCCACCTAGGGATGGAAAACATAATGGGTTAGGGTTTATCCTGTGACATTATTTACACTAGGGTTAGAGAGACATGATCCTGAGAGAGAGACTATGATGGATATCCCTACATGAAAAGATGAAAATAGGTAGGATGGATAAAGGATAATCCAATTTCTCCACTTCAAGATACTAAGCACACCAACTGATAATAAGCAAATTCAAATATCAAAGTCAAATATGTTCCATTTCTTATCTTTAATTAATGTTAAGGAACTTATTGATAAATATTTATTTAAATTTAAATAGTGGTTGTCGATGAATGAAAAATTATGATTAATGTTGCAGTCAGGATACTAGCTTAAGACATTCCTGAGGACATCCCTAAGATGCTCAATTAGTCTAACTTCAAAGTAGGTAGACATGCATATATGTTTAATCTAGTCAGTAGGGCTAGGGCATCATATATATATATATATATATATATATATATATATATATATATATATATATATATGTTGTAATGAGGGTATAGGATGTGAGCACAAAGCTCAAGTAGGCACAAAAATAGATCAAGTAGATGCAAGAAAGAATAAAAAAGGAAGATGCATTAATATCTTGGCTCAAGGCTTGAATAGTATCATGGAAGAAAAGAAGAGCACAAGGGCATGAGGTAGAAATATCACCTTCAATGAATGACAAACCATACAAATAATATTTTACTAATATATAAATCATAAAAATTGATACTACCAAATGAAATCATAGAATGCAAGATTAGAATAGAGGGAGATCATGAGATTGTGAGCAATATGGGGGACACATAGTAGGATAACTATGTTCATTGCATTTATCACCCCATAGGCTAACAAAGACAAGTGAATAAATCATTCTTCTCCACCTCATGCATGAGTTGTATGGGTCATGTTTAGCCCTATTATGCATTATAACATATTAGATGTCTAATATATTTTATCTTTACATTTTACATGTTCCTTAATTTGTATGTTAGTGGATTAATAAAATCCCAGAGTAAACAATGTTTTACAATCACATAATAATAAAGAAATAATAAAGTATATCAATGGACAACAAATGTGTACATGTATGCCACATAAGAAACACATTAGGAAGATGAATAATCATTTAACAATAATTAATAATGAACCACATATAAAAATATAAGTGCAGGTATTTAAAAAATTGTGACACAATGAATAAATGCCACTGTGAAATGGAAAAAAATTTCACACAAGGTAGATCTAAGATAGTAATGTAAATTACCATAATAAAAACTCCTCAATGCATTGAAATTGAGAATTGAAAGTTTGAATGATTGACAATTGAAAGAAAAATGAAAGATATAAGGAAAGAGAGGTAAGTGATTGAAACTGACACACTTGGGTTTTGTATTTCATTTTTTACTCTAAAAATTGAATACTAAGGTTGAGTGGACCAAAAACTTATGATATGATTTCAATCTAGAAGATGAGTAGATTCCTAGGACTTATGAATATCACTGATTAGATTGGTATGATTGAAATTGGTCAATTTAAGCCAAATGTGGGTCACTGTTAAGAATTTGACAATTATGAATTTATAGATATGCAAGTTTTTGGGATACTTTGGTAAAGATTGATGATGTGTTTCTTGCTTTGTTTTGATAATTTGTTTCTCATTTTCCTCCAAATCTACTTTTATTTGATTAAACCTTAATTTTCCATAATGTCACAAGAATAGAGAATACATGTAAGGTTAGTGGTTTGTGCCCCCATGAAGGTTACAGGGATGTTTCTCAGACACTTAAAATCAAGGATCCATGTAGTTCTAATGTTTTATGAGGAATGCCAATCCAAATGAGAAAAATATATTCAACTCTAGATAATCAAATGTAACTATATTCTTTGTTAAGACCTTATTTTGGTACACAATATGTTTAATCAATAATTCAATTGATGACGAGGTCAATTTAGGCTTAATGTGCTAAATATTTGACTTTTATGGAATGGATATACTTAATGTGATACTAAATGAAGGAATTATTGAGTTTCTTTTCGAGTGATAGAAGATATGAAATGGATTAGGGTGAATTTGTACATATGGGATTCATAGGGACATTTCACACCTAGGATGAACATGAAAAGTAGTGAAAACCAATAATCAAGGAACAAGAAATCAATCTGGGATGAAAAAACCTAAAAACATCATGTGACTAGATTTATGGGACCCACGAATATGGTTAGGTCAAAGGAAAGGATAAAAATAAATATCAAGCTAGCTAGAAGATGATTGGATGGAGTTTGATGAGGAAAATAGAAAGATCTGATGTGTTTATATGGAAATATGGATGAGAAAAGGCTATGGAGGGTTTAATATGGATGGAAAGTGTTAAATAAGGGCTAAATGTATGCTAATTTACCAACCATGCAAAATCATGAGAAAGACACAATGGAAAAACGTCTTACACCAAAATTAGGTGTCTACACTAGGTAATCTAATACATTATAAAAATAGAGTGGTTATTTAAAAAATAATAGATTAGTTAGTGAATCTAACCAATGATGCTATAGGTTTAAAAGAATCACCATAAGATATAATAGTTGATGTATAAACACTATTGGTGGTTTCTATTGGGCATGGTGGGACCCATGAGTCTAAAGGTAAAAAATCATCATCATTAGAGTCATTTTTTATATTTTTTGCTATGTAAATAATGTCTCTCATATTGATTTTCTTTATGTATTTTGTGTTTGTCTTGGAGAAATACTATGTGATGATTGGAACCTTATTAGATTTTTTACATCATCGTATTTTATGCATTATTTATTTAGGTAATTGTTGTGATAATATTTACTTTGCTTCATGTATACCACTTCATCCTTGGTTTATTTAGATTAAAAATTAGCATTTGTTTGAATTGTGACCCCTTGATTTTGATGTCCAAATTTTACACATTCATGTACAATAAAGGGAACTAATTTCATTTGATACATCCATTGTCATCCAAGAATAACATTGTATGATCCATTAGTAGGAACCACATGAAATAGAGTTTTAATTATCTTTAGTCCCACTCTAATAATAAATATGACAAAAATAAGGTTACCATATAATACCAACACATCTTGTGACAACTATAAAAGTATAAGATAAATCATCTAAGTTAATTCCAAGCCTATAAATAAATTTTTTATTATGTACACACCTTATTTTTATTACTAATTTTTTCTATTCATTTGGATCATTGGAGCATTTATATCTCTGATTATAAATCCTAAGGAGTATACCTCGATTGGGATGATCCTATTTGTGGTTATTTATGAGATTATCCATGATGATCATTTATTATTATTGTCTCCTTAATTTATGCCTTGTCATCAAATTTATTCTCCTTCAACCATTCCAATTCCCCCTTTCAAATCCTATTATTTTCTATTTGTGTACCTCTTCCTGATGTTATATACTTAGTTGATGATATCATGCAATGTTACCTCTTCACTAACATCATTGGTCATGTCCATGATGTTTTGTGTCTACTATACATTTTTCTATGCCATCAATCGAGTCATTGATGTTGACCAAACTTAAGTTGTGAAAATTTAAGTATTTTGAGCCATATTTATATGGTTCCCCTTTATCATTTCTCAAAACCAAAAAATTAAATCCAATCTAATCATGCACAAAAAATGACCTTATTAATAATAATAGGAATTAGATCTAAGGATATTAAACTTGAGAAAGCATAGTTTGTACAAGGAGTTGAAGATATCAAGAAGAGAAGTTGTACCACCAAGGCATATCTCGTCTTTGGAGTCCCAAATTAAGGATACTTATGTAATATTATTTCCATCTTGACTTCACATAAAAAAATCTCTCATAAAGTTCCACTTGATCCAAGAGATAGATTAATGCATCAACAAGTCAACCCAAGCTAAGTATCATAACTCTATACTCTTTATTTAAATACTTTGCTAGTTATATTATATTGACACTTTTATGTATTCCATGCTTAGATTACTATATAATTGATATTGTAGTGATATCTTTGTATGCTTTATCTCTTTATTTAAATTTTTAGTATTGTGTTATCTCTATATTCCATGCTTAGATTACTATGGGAGAGATTAATGATTCCATTTCAACTCTTAGTTTAGAAACCTCTTGGTTACTGCCTAATGGCATTGTACTTCTTTTTGATTACCTCTCACAACTCTCAGATAGTTTATAATGAAACATTGGACATAGTTAGGCATATGATTTATATTGTATATGTATATTCCCCTATTATATCTCTTACAATTTCTTTTACACATATCCCTTGTATATTGCCTCATACAAATTTATAGACCAATGTATAATATGTGCATTGGATATGGTATTGTACCTTTTATTATGTAATAAGATCCTTATATTATTGATTATTATTATCCTACATACATTTTGGTGAATCTGACATGAATCTTACCCACTACAGTGTTCATTAGTCTTCAAGTTATATAATTTTTTTGCTTCTTAATGCCATTGATTTGTCATCACATTATCTTCACTATTATTACATTTTAGTGAACCCAATGTGAATCTTACCCCACCATTGTGTTGGATCATTTTCACAAATTTATTTATCAAGCTATTATATTTTATTTTATCTAATTCTAATCAATATCAATGATGTCATCTCTTAGTTTATTTTATAAATCCTCAAACCATTTAGATTCTCTATGGGTTACTCCTTTTTCCATTCCATGCATACCATCAAGAGAAATTCCCCATGGTACAAATTTTATCAATGCCAACCTAATCTACATATCGAATATTACATGACCAAATATATCCAATATGATATTACCATCTTTAATAAATATAACATGGTCTAATATCTCCAATATGATCTTCCTATCTTTGGT
The DNA here is from genome assembly GCA_037957365.1 of Torreya grandis. Taxonomy (NCBI): domain Eukaryota; kingdom Viridiplantae; phylum Streptophyta; class Pinopsida; order Cupressales; family Taxaceae; genus Torreya; species Torreya grandis. The sequence continues at coordinate 1,139,834 of JARHVA010001251.1, read as the reverse complement.
GAACATAACATGGTTGTATATGCCCAAGATGATCTTCCCATATTTAAACATAACACTTTTTTCTAATGTGTAAATCTAGGAGTATTTACGTGTCTTATTTTCTAGGTTATCTTATTTAACATATAAGTGCAAGCGACCTTATATTATTCATCATAAAAATCCATTGAATGGTCTTATGAATCCATTTGGAGGAGGAAAATCAGAAAAATGTAAGAAATTCAAAAGCCAAAATATCAAATCAATTGAAAAGGACTCACAAATAAAAATAAATATCATAAGAAAAATCGCATAAAATACATGATAAAATCATTGACATGCACCCTATCATAGTTGATTTCAAACTTCATAATTGGTTCCCAGTAGAGATAAAAGTCCATTCTAGTGTGGTAGGCCAGTTGAAGACACTTAATTTTGGTACAATACATGTAGTCACATTGATTTTTTCATGCTTTAGTAGATTTATTTCATTTGATTAATATAGGATCTTAATGGTGAAATTTCCCTTCACATTGGACCATTTATATTCTTTTGCCATCCGCATGTGCTCAAAAACACCTTTATATCTATCATTTTCTACCTAAAGATCCATCCATTTATCTTGCAGTTCATTTTGGTCTCTGTATCATGGATTTTATTCCTTGACCATTTTTGGAGCATCTCAAAAGGGACTTGGTATTTTTTGGAACAATCCTAAATTAGTAAATTTATTTGTGGGTCCTTTTTTCCACCATGCATTGATTATCAAATTGCATGCCTTTCCCTAGTGATCTTATGCATGAAAGTGTTCCAACTTGAATTTAAACATGATTATATATACATGTACCATAATCCATTTATAACTAAGTAATTGAGTTGATGAATCACACATTGATCATATCTATTGTATAGTTGTCAAGGAGATTTCACATTTTATAGTTATTCTTCTTTTCATCTAATATATTTGTGTGGATGCATACTTGTACCAAAAGAAGGATTGAATTTAAGACATATCATGTACTTATACTTATTATCATAGGGAATAAGTTGGAGTATTCACTCACTTTGGATGGGCAATTCACATGCATAAAACTACATGAGCCCTTATTCTTATCTTGCCTAATATATAGAGAAATCCCTACTTAAGGGGATCGGTCTACTAACTATGCATGTTTCCCTTAGTCTTGAATGAATTTATAAATTGTTGATGGATTAGTGTTACATCAAATGATAAGAGATTCTAATATTTAAGCACATCATTTTTCTTATCATAGATATGATTCTAGAATTATGCTATAAATGAAGGGTTTCAAAATGTTTCAAACCCTAAAGATATTCAAAGCCATTTTTGGACCTACATAATCATTTTTGGTAGAGATTATCACTTTTTGATTTTGTTTTTGGTCACTAAAATTTTTGGAACAATTTTAAATTGGTCATCATCCTAGATCACTTCCATCTTTCTAGGATCTCTTTTGCACTATTCTAAGGCCTTGTTTCTAGCATCTCACTCACTTTCAAGAACTCAGGTAAATCAAAATTTAGTTACATATCTCTCTATCTTTCCATTTATCCTTCCAAACATTTTTTGTTAAATATACTTCCATTCATTATACATAAGGTTAAATATCTATTTTCCATATTTTTGGCATTTAGATTAGACTCTCCATAGTACCTTATTTTTCATTAATTGGCATAGTGTTTTGAAAACAATTGTATCATTTTATGCATTTTTTCTAGTGAACCCTATGTACACAATATTTTTAAACTTTATCAATTACTAATGATTTCTCTCTTGTAGGAACCCATCAAGTCTCAATATATATGATTACATGCCTTAAAAGGTGCACTATAAAAGGGGTGGGCAGACCAATGGTACTTCACAAGATTGTTCTCCCCTATACCACCACTTGAAACCAACACAAACCTATCCTATACATTTCCCTAAGCTTTGACACCTCTATTACACACTCTTCCAAGAAATTCACCACCTCAAATAGCCCATACCTAAGACAAAACTTATTTTTGTCATTTACCGAACAAAGTCAGCCTAGGCCAACCTATTCTTAAAACATAAGCACATTATGAGATTAGGTCGGCCCCAACCGACCTAGTTTAGGACCTAACTACTTTATTTATTAAAGAACATCTATTGGGATGACTCTGTCAGATAAAACTTTAGAAGAGTTTAGGGTTAGACCCAGCTATATAAACACATCTATTTTTCCATTTTCATTAGAGAGATATAGATAATCATTTATTTGTGTATTTTCTTATCCACCATTTTGATTGATGAGCCATTGCTTAGGGTTTAATACTACACTTGGAGAGAAAAATATTTTCTTATGGGAGAAGTCTTTTAGATGCATAGGAGAATTTGTGTATCCTAGAGTTGACCTATCTTTGTTATCCTTACAAACCACAACAACCTCTTGAAAATCACCATTGGCTAAGTGAGAGATTGAGGCTTGATAGGTTCATATTCAAGGTAAGTATTCCTAACTCTTGCTCTCTTTATTAAGTACATGGTTTTGTATTTTTTAGCTTATGAATATGTTTCTCTCTCCATGCATTAGGATTACCTCTATATTGAATTGAGTAAAATTATTCTTTACATGTTTACCTTTATGTTTATTACCCCCATTTTTTGCCACATGCTTTGTTGAGCACTAAATTAAATTTAATTTTCCTTGTCATTTACTTTCATAAGAAAACATATGACCTAACTAGGATTATTTTAAGGTATTGATTGAATAGAGGATTTGAAACCCTCTCTAGTGATATTGTGTGGTAAAATATCCCTTACTTAGGTTTAGTAGATCTATATTGGTCATGACCCTAATTGTCCAAATATACCAATAAGCGAAAGGGCTAGTGTGATTTATCTTCTTTGAGATAGGAATGATTTGTAGATCAACTTCACATTCTCTTGTCATACATTATGGTGAACCCGACATGAATCTAACCCTTGTAGGTTTTATTTCACACCTTCATTTATTATCATTTTTACAATACTAGCTCAAATATATCGACTCAATTTAACATTATGTGTGTAGGTTTAACAAACAATCACTCTGATCGACTCTGTATTTATTTATGTAGGTCATATTCAACCACAAATAATTGGATTGATCTGCTCGACTTAGTTCACTGCTTTATATAAAGATTTTCAAACTCATTCGACTCAACTAACTCTGTTATTAGGCTAAAAATATTCAACTAGACAACATGATATAAAATAGTAATTTTAACATCTTCAAAATCATCAGGTTCATTCTTACCATCTTAGTCATTTTTTTTTTCATTTATAGTGTTGTTTTTCAAAAAATTTAATTTATAAAACTATAAATCTATAGAAAAATAGGTTGATTGGATCAACATAGTTTTATAGCTTACTTTACTGCCTATAAGACTTATTCAACTTGTTTGACTATGTTCTTCTATCTTTTACTTCAATAGACAACATCAACCCTATATGTTTTATTCTATACTATTTACATACTTAGTCATCTAAACCAACACTTTACTCTTCAAACAAAGGAATTAATTCATATTGTTAGTAATTAATTCAATTTTCATTTTTATTGCATGCTTGCTTATAGTAACACATATACACTAAATAGGAAGTTTTAATTTATTGATTTAGTCACACTATTTTTCTTTTATTCACACATTTCCAAACCACATAACATAAAAACCATTAAAAAAATTATGGTATAGGGGAGGAGAGATATGGCCCCATCTCATCTAATATCTAGGGCCATCTCCATATATATAGTCTAGAGGGGAGGGGAGATATGGCCCCAAATAGAGAAGAGATATAGGCATCTCCTTTAATATTTAGGGGAGGCCCCCATATAATATATAGGGGAGAGGAGACTCATCTAATATAGAGGGATGGAGGATAGAGATATGGTAGATAGAGATATGGCCAAGGTCTACATAATTATATTTCATCACCAAGGGAGAAGCTGACTCAATTTTCTAGCTGAGTATAAATACATGGTTGATGGTATATATTAGCAAATCAATTGACACCCTTATCACTATGAAATTATGAAGTGAGGGCTAGGCCTCAATACCAAGCTAGTACCATCACCAATACAGACCCCTTTCAGCCTTAACTACCTGGAACCATACTTAGATTGCCTTTCTAATTCCTTTTTGTATCCAAATATATATCACATTTATTTATAAAATTATTATAATTTAAAACATATAGGAATGACTAAATATATTAGTATTTCTATTTTTATTACTTGCTCTCTGATAATTATATTTTGTATTACAAAACTTGTATCAACTAGTGTTGGTACAAGGTTTGTGTTGTGTACCATAATTGGGTTGACTAGATTGACAAAATTATTTGTGTGTTTATTTCAAATATTCTAAAAAATAACATTATATCTATAGTCATAATTTCCAACACCTATCTCTACATTCTAAACATAGTTGATCTACTCAACTGTGTCTCCTACAATCTCTATTTTCCCACAACACACATTCATTCTATTCAACCCAATTTCTTATAGACTACATTTTATGTATAAATTTAACACACAGTCAACACATTTGGCTGTCTTTTAGACTCCTTTAGTTTCACCATCTATAGAACATAGTTGACCAGTTCGATTACATCTTTTACAGCCTATCCTATCTATTGTTCTATAAGATAGTATCAACTGGTTCGACCCAATATCCTAACAATTGACCTTCATTTTTAACAAGTTTTTTTATTCTCTCCTTCATCATGAATTTATTGATTGAAGATAATAAAAAATTGAATCAAATGAACATGATGAGTTTTACCAATCCCAATAGATTTCCTAAGACACATCTTGTGGCATCCACCATGGATCAAAATAATGTCCATGTTGCCACCCACATTACCAACTATGGGAGGACTCCACATTCTTCCTAAAAAATCAACCCCTATTTTATTTAGAAGATGAGTGTGATCTTGAATACACCATGGAACTTATCTTTTTCATCAATGTAAACCCTCAACATAGAGGAAAATATCCTACAACCATCTATAATCTCATGATGGGACCTCATATAGAAGAACCCCATTCACCTTCCCCTACATTTTCCCAAGGATTTGGGGGAATTCATTTATTTTCATCCCAACTTTACCCCTCTATAATGTCTCCTTCTCACACCATGACATCATCCTCTATGTCTTCTTCAATCTCCATGCCAAGTATTTCTACCAACATGGCAAGTTCAACTTCTAGTGGGGATCTTCAAAACACCCACATCCCTAACCATGCTATCGACTATTTTTTTCTACCAATGCTATTCATTCGACTAGTGTTATGCATGATAATACCTCAACACACACTCATAATACATCTCAAGCTCTTAATACCTCACATAATACTAATGCATCACATGCTGTGTCCACTAGTCAAAATGTTGCTCAAACTAATAAACTTCTATTATAAAAGCTTAAAAAAATGCATACTTTCCAAAATAATAATGAAAATTAGATGATGAAAATGCCTAATCACCTCTTACATCTCCAAAACCAACCTCACCATGTTCCATGGAGAGCACAAAATCCTAATGCCCCCTAATCCCCCTTCGAGATTCCCATGGTAACCTCATACCACAACCTCCACTTATAAAAAAAACCATCAAACATGTAAAAATTTAACATCTAGTACCTCAAATTTATAACATTGACATAAGAGGTATCATCCCCACCATCACTTATAATGGATCTACTAATCCTACCCTGTATCTAAAAACATTTAGTAACCTTTAAAAAGATTGGGTTAAGCTTAATACTTTTGTTGGCACTTAAATCTTAGTTAAAATGCTTTCAGGGGATATTTTAGATTGGTACAATTAATTAAAAATCCACTCTGTTACTAGCCTAGAAGACTTGGTCAACTCACTAGTCCAAGAATTCTAAACTAGTGATCTTCCCAAAAATAACTTAGCTCATTTTATACATTGTAAATAACTTGAAACCAAAATGGCATAAGTCTTCATTAAACGAATGAAAAAAATGTCTAACAAATGAATGACAAACTCTTACACTTATTTACTAATGCTCTCCACTCTAAACTACAATATTGTGTTAGGACCCTTTCTCCAAAAACTTTGGAAGAAGTTGTTGACCAAGCCAAACAAAAATACTTCCTCATGCATCAATTTGAATAACCTTAACCTATAATAGGAGCTCATCTACTTATCAAAAATGAAATTGTCATGCAACCAATGATGGTGTTACTAACACTTATGATACCATAGACACTTTTGACCAATTTTTGACCCTCAGGTCAAAAAGGTCAACCCCTATAGTTTGAAACTTAACTTGTCATGCTTGTTAAAATTGTTGATATCCATATTATGTCTTTTGATGTCTTATGCCTACTTCATGAGGTTTCATGATGGTATTATTATTTAATGGAGGTCTTGATTAGCATATTTTAAGGTTTCAAAGAGTGTACTAGAGTGTTCTATAGATTCATCATGAGAAGTCTTGGCTTGGGTCATGAAATGAGGCATTAGTCCTTCAAGAAAGTATGCTTGAGTGAGAAGAAAAGATTCAAAGGTCTCTAGATATCTAAAATAACATGTCATGTTTTTTTAATCTTAAGGTAAATTAGAATATGTTAAGGTTTTATAATAATTAAGGTTTCTTATTCTCACTATATTTTTTCTTGTCTTAGCTACTTCTTATAGAGGTCATTGTTAGCAAGGTGTAGGGGATGTCCAAGTCACCATTTTGAGTCTTGATATGAGGTCTAACTTTGTGTCCAAGGTCATATTGTGTGGTCTATTTGTCAATCATGGTTCAAAGGTAAATAAGTTTTTAAGGTCATCAAATATCTTTTAAGCATGTCACATAGGTCAATATTGAATTTTAGAAGTCCTTAAGGAAATGTGCATATGGTTAAGTCCAACGTATGTCTAGCCTTGTCAAGTCAATGTTAAAGATAAAAAAGATGAAATATATATTAAAACACACTTTTCAAGCTTATGAAAGAGATTTATAATGTACATACTGTTAGGAATTGGTTAGAGTCAAGAAGTTTTGTAGTTTAATGTATAAAAGAGGATGAATCACTCTAAAGAAGGCAATTTTGGTCACTTATATAGATAAAAAGGGTCCATATTTAGGTTTAAATTCATGCATAGGTGTGTATTAACCTATATTAGATCAATTTAATGACTATCAAGCTTTCAAAAATATAGAAAATTGAAAAGATGCATAAGAACCTCTATTGAGCTCTTGGGAAACTCACAAAGGCCACATTCACATGTTTGGTTTGTACAACATAGAGAGAGTTTCATCTAAATATATTAGCTAGAGATAGAAACCCTAGTGGCCTTTAATTTTTTGGCATTGGTCTGTAAGAAGAAGCTTCCTCCTTTATGAATAATCATAAATATTCTAGGGTGGTCTTAAACCCTAGCTAAACCCTTGAGGCTCAGTTTTGAGTAAAATACATGAGTTTTGGGGCTCATTGAATCATGATAAATATTTTATGAGTATCTCATGGGTCTAATAAGTCTTATCACATCTTTCTCCACTAATTTTAGCATGTATGAACAATCAAAGATCAAAAAATCCCCATGAGGGACAGGTTGTAGGTCTAAGGAAGATGTCATCTTCACTATTTTAGTGGTTTTTGGGTGTGTCAATGATATAACCAATTTAATGTTTCCTCCCTAAATATAAATGACCTCCCTCTCAAAATTTCAAGGTATTTGAATGGCCTCTAAACTCATTCAGGGTCATCAAATGAATATTGGCAACCTGAAGTAGTAGTGAGCTTGAAGAATAGAGGGTGTGTACTCATTGTTAGGTTTGAGTATGAGCTTTAAGGTGAGCTAAGTATTGTTAAATTAGGAAATATACCTCTCACATCCTTTTAAGATATTTATAATCATATGAGAAATTTTTTATAAATCATATAAGTTTAATTGGAGCCCATGAAAAGTACGTTTCATGGCCTAGAGGCGAGCTAACAGGTATAGAAGAAGTTTAAACACCCTAGGTGCCTCTAGAAGGAACTGTCAACATTGTTTAGCCTAGATGAGATTCTAATCAGATCATGATATGAGTCTTACTCATGTATCTCCATTAAGAGACAAGATTTAGGAGTCTCCAAGGACTTAAGGAGACCATAGGTCATTGCCCCTTGTAATATAAAGTGAGAATCAGACATTTTGAGCCTCTAAAGGGTTAAGAATAACATATGAGATTATCCTAGGTTCCCTTTAAATAGATGAATAGATGTATTCAAAATTTTTTAGGTGTCAATAACTCTATATTACCTCATGAAAATGTGGAAACATAGTAAAGAAGACCAAACATGTCATTGCTTATTGTGGCACATACTTAAATCCTTGTTTTTGACCTATAAATGCTAAGGCATAGTTCTAAGCATGATGGGATTTTAAAGATAAAGTTAGTAGTATAATTTCCCAATATATGATAGACACCTACAATAATACCTTCATGTTTTAATGGTAGACTGTGCATAGTGTGGAAGAGAGGGTCAAATGGCTTTTTCAAGCCAACAAAGATGATTTAAAGGATTCAAGGATTGATTTTCATACTCACAGAGGTGACAAAGTGTAAATAATACGTCCATTAGTACCAAGATACAATAAACATATTGATTAGGCCTGTTTGGCTTAATAATCATTTTAAACCCTATCAATAACAACTTCACCTTAGAGGCAACATGAAGACTAAAAGTTGGTGGAGAATGATCCCTAGGAATGGGTAGAGGTGTCTTAGATATCATGTTGGTGTTTGGCATTCATTAAAAGTCATTTTGTGTCATTACAAGATAAAAATCCTTCTCAAGTTCTCAAAAATAGACTACCAAGCCCCAAAATCTCTTTCTCTTACTCAGTGGTACATTGATAGGTTACTCAATAGTACCTATATAGATGCATTAAATGCTCCAATTTTGTGGTGTTTTGTGTATAAATCAAGGTTTTAGAGCATGAGAATATGTGAAATCATTAGGGAAGGCAATCTGAGTTGTCTTATGCGTTTAAATCATTAAAATAAATTTATCTACCCTTAAAAGTGCTCATACAGGCCTGTACTAGAAGGGCAGTTTGAGGATACTATTCAAAAAATGACATGGTCACCTAGAAGGTTCCAAAACAATAGGGTTTGAGTTCTTTTGAATCCTACATCATGGGTTAAGATGTAGTGGATATATACAAACATGTTCTTCGACCCTATAACAGGGTTATTTGAAGTCTATTATTGGCCAATTTTGGCCTACATATAAATCTTGACATTGCAATAAAGATTCCATATTGGTGTGGAGAAAGAAGCTAAGTAGAGCTCATGTTGAATAAAGGATCCAAAGTTCTAGATGGAATGAGTGGCCAAAGGATCTTAAAATTGCTCACAAATCTTTTGAAAATAATTTAAGCTTGCTTAAAATGCAATTTGATTTATCTATAGAGCAAGGAACTAGTTCTCAAGCAGTTTTCATGGTATTCAAGAATTTTAGAGTCATGGACAAGCCTACATAAGCCTTAGAAAATCATTTAGAGATTCAAAGGTTCAAGAAAAGGTCCCTAGCATAATCCTAAGTGAGCTAGACCATTAATAGGACATCATGCAGGAACAAGTAGACTAGTTTTTCACAATCAAACTTCTTCATGCCAAAAACATGCTCTACAAGTTTCATGTTTGCACGAGCTTTCTAACCTAAGTTATGGAGTTTCAAAGTAGACCCTGTAAAGTAAGACATCCATGTGAGTGTCAAGTTTGAGCTTCATAAAATGGCCTTTGGGTTAAAAAGGTCCTTAAAAGGTTTAAATTTGATCAAGATCTAACGGTCTATGTGAGCTCGCATATTGACACATAAGATCTAATGGTTTGTGCTAGGGTCAAACAAGTCAAAATGTCCCAAGGTTCAAAGCTCTTAAAATGCTACAAGTTGGACATGATGTAATGGTGCGATTTCATCAAGAAAATATCCAATAATGCATGTTAAATGATAATAAGGTGGGTTTGAGCTAGATCAATGATTAATATTAAATTGTACCAATGATCCAAAGGTGTGAGCTTGACTGGTAGGAAAGTGGGCTCAATGAGATCAAATGCTCATTTTGCTTTGTACATTACGATCCAATAGTGAAAGAAAGTAAAAAATTTAGTGTATCTAGATCAAGGTTTCACATTAATTTGTACATAATGATCCAATAGTGTGAGCAAGGTCAACAAGGTTAGCGTATCTAAAGGACAAGCGAGAGGTTGCCATGTGGTAGAAGTGTGATAGGTTTATAGGAAAATCAATGGTCCATGTTTATCTCATACAAAACAAATCAATTAGCAAGGTTCAAATTCAAAATACTACGGGAATTTTGATGGGAGGTCAAGCATGTGACCAAGGTCAAAATGGGTAAAACAAGGTCTTACAGGGTCATCCTACCACCATTAAATATTGATACAATACCATTAAAAGGATCCAATGATGCAACTAGGTTAAAAGAATATAAAGAGCACCATTGAAGATCAATATAGACCTATGGTTCAAAGATTTGTAGCTTGCAGGTTTCATTCTATTAGAGAGTTATCAATGATGTCATGGCAATGTCATGGAGGTGTCCTGGTGAGTGGATGAAGTGCCTTGATAGACTATGTGACAATGACAAAGTGTGCAATGTGCTTGTCTTAGTATGCTTGAAGTTAGCTTGGTGGATCTTCAATTTTGGCATGGTTAGAGATGTTTAAGGATTAGTATGATGATTTTATCATATGTAAAGGGTCCTATCAAAAGTCAAGAATGATTTGAGTACTTATGTGTATGATTGGAATTCATTTGGTAGTCTATAGTTTTCATCTATACCTTTTGGGTCTAGTAGTAGAAAATATGAGTAGGTAGTTTGATGACATCACCATTACCATGTGTAGATGATTCAGAGGGAGTTGGTCATATGGTTGTGATTATATTTGTACTTATTTTCTAAGTGCAAAGTCTCAAGTCTAGTGATGAAGTGTGATAAAAGATATGTAAGTGCAAAGTTGGGCTCTCAAGCATTTTGACAATATTTTTCCATACTTGGCTAAATTTACGTGGTAAGAAAAGCTAAGTAGGAAATTTGATGGTGTCATGTCTCACATGTGTGGACATTTAAAGAAAAGTTGATTTTATGGTTTTATTTAGTTTTATGCCTATTTTATTTGCACTAACTTTCAGGTCAAGCACTAAAGTGCATCAAAAGATATGCATGTGCAAATTTGGCCTTCCAGACTAGTTCTTGACATAGTTGGCTTTGTGGCAAAAAAATTTCTAAGTGAGTAGATTAATGGAGTTATACTCACATGCATAAAGATTTTAGGAGCATTTTAGCACATGTTTAGATTCCTCTTTGAATGTATATCATATGATGAAAATTTGAGATCATGATATTTATCGAGGCAAAATATATGCCTATGTAAAGCTGGCCTTCCAAGCATATAAGCAAGAGTTCCCATACTTAGTCTATTTTGCACGATGTTAAAGATCAAGACCAAATGAAGATCCAATGATTCATGGGAGATCATACATCTAGATATATGGTGCATAGCAAGTCAAATAGGTCAAAGTGTTTTTTGGTTAATAGATATAAATATTGAGCTTCTTCTAAGATCCAATGGTGTATATGCAATCATTTAGTCTTGATCTAATGGTGCATGTTGAGCGAAATGGTAAGAAGTGCATGATGTTTAATAGTATAAGTTATCAAAAGGAATTAAAGGGTTCTAAGTGTCATGATCATGGGGGTTTTGAGCAAGATAAAATGATGAGAACTATGAGATAAATCCCTGACTGATCCACAAATATCAATTGTACCTTTTGAGTCATTATTGCAAGAGTGCACGAGATGAGGTCGACATGTTCAAGGTTTAATGTTTGGAATTAACACACTATGTGTTAAAGGTCAAGATTCATATAATAAGATTGATAGTGTGTGATTGATATAAATCAGTGAGGACTCGAGATGCGAGCATGGTGTTTGAAGTTTAATTGTGACCATTTGAATTCAAATATTTGAATTTAACAAAGGAAAAACTAGTGTCTAGTTTTTGTGCTATATCTTTTGATCTATGCAAAATTTCACCATGGTATAAAAAGAAAATATGTAGAGGACTCCAAGATGAATTTGGAAATATAGATTTGAATATATGAAATTGTGTACATTAAAAGTTATGAAGGTTCTAATTTTATTATGTTTTTATATTTACTTTGCAAGTAACCCAAGAAGATTGTTTGAGCTTGTGTTGATGATATTTCGATGTTTCATGTTGAATTAGATATTAGAGAGTGTTGTAAACTACATAAGGATGATTTGTGTGGATTTTATAGGTGTGATCAATATATATTGAGTATGAAAATGCTTAATAAGTTTACTATGTATTCGTTCATGATGTTCCTGTGCACAAGGTCAGTGTTTGAGTTATTTGAGCATACACAAAAGTGAGAAAAGTTGATTATGATAATTTAAGGATGTATAAAGGGACATAAGGAGTGGACCCATGTATTTTAAAGTGGTCCTATGTTCTTAGTTTACTCATAGGAGTGTCAAAGAGCTGAATGGGTCTTCATAAGACTTAAAAGGTGACTTAGGCCTATTTGAAAGTGTGTTGTGCTTAAGTGTGACACATGTTAGATGCCTTAAGGGTGAAGGAATTTATTGTGGCTGATAAATAATATTGTGGAATTGATAATTAATGATTGTTTTATAAAATTTGAAACCATATGTTATGGTTTCTAGGGGTTTTTTGTAAGAGATGTGTGTGAGACTTGAGAGAGACTTGTGCAAGGCTTGTAAGAGGAATGAGTGAGCATTGAAGTGAAGAAGAGTGAACGAAAGCAGAGGAGAGAGCGTGTGACCAATGGATTGGTTATTGAGAAAAGTAGATTGAGGACTATGTGTATAACCTATGGGTCATATTTTTGATGTCCAAATAATGCTGCTGTAAGTTGAGGTTGAGCAAAGAATAGTTTATGTTTGTGTGAAGCATGGTGGTTGATTTGAGAGGTAGATTAGAGTGTGGAATCTGTGTATGAACATATGGTCATGTTGTTGAGGTGGTGACAAAGTTTTTATTGAGAAGTGTAGAGTGATCCAAAAGGTGTCTTTGGATATATTCAAAATGTGATAATCAGAGTTCCATTATCAAGTGTTGAAGACATCAGTTCAAATTTGGAGTTGTTCTTAGGTGTTGTTATGGTATCTCAACATCTAAGGGGGTTGTAGCCTCCTTGCAAATTAAAACTTGATAAAGATCTAGTTGTTGTGGAAGCTTAACTAGATAGGTGTAGAACCTCCTTGTGGGATTGTAGTCTCACTAAAATAAGGGATGGTAGTTCCTTGATCAGTTCTAGCTAGTCTAAATTAGTTCTTGTTATTATAGGATAATAGTTCAATTATAGGTTCCAATGGGTTTTCTCCCCCAAGAGGGTTTCCCAAATATGTCTTGTATTACGTGTTTGATTATAAATTATCTCTCTTGTTCATTTGTATTAATGATGTATATACTCCATGAATGTATGCATTGAATGATTAAGGGTTTGAAGGAATTGGATAATTTGGACTCATTAATTCACCCCCCCTCTCAGTGGTTTGTACCTATAACACATTCTGGGACCACGTTCACCATTCTTGTATAAGAACTTTTATATAATGAGCTCTCAATTTCTATAGATGCTAAAAGGAAAAAATAGGTATTATAGACCTAATAGAGATCAAGAGTAAAGATATGCAGTTTATAAGTTTGCATCAATTTATGTGGTTATAGGGAAACCAATAAAGGAGATTGGTTTTCTATGTATAAATTATATTTGGTCTAGATTTGATTGAGGGTAGATATATATGATTATGTAAAGGGTCCTCATCCTTTAACATGACCATATTTTTGATAGGCAGCTACCTAAAGTAGGCAAAGCCATGTTCTGTTAGATCCATGATCATGAAAGTTTTTATTTTCAGTAGGAGATGGTGTGAAGGATCAAGAAAAGGGTCTGGTGCTTGAAATTTGTAGATAGGAGTATTAAATACATCCTTGGATCCTTAATGGACATTTATCATTTGGTAAGCCATGAGCAGTGTCTTGATTGATCAAAAAGGTGGCAAGGCATTCATTAGAGCAAGAGTTGGCAACTCAAGCTAAAATAATGATCAGAGATGATGTGTTTTCTCTTTGACAATGTGATCCCACATTCTTTATCTCTCTCCATTATCCTATATATCCTAGTCTCATACCCATTATGGGGATTCTTAGCTCTTAAAATTTTTCATTCTTTTCTAGGACAAGGATACGATACTCTTGTAAAAGTGTGATCATTTGATATGGTTAAACCCTATCAAAATATTATAAAAAATGCCTTTTGAAGTAATAGGATGAACTCTTTGATTACTTCTTACTTTTTATTAGTGATTAGTATGTTTAAGTATGATGAATTTGTGAAGGAAAATCTTCTTAGTCCATTGTCCTTTTGCTTGCCTCTTTAAAGGTGTTTTCAAGCTGTTTGCAAGTCTAGATTAATGTTCTATTTAAACCTCTTCTATGAAATATTTATGCAATTAGTGAGATTGTGAGGTTGTGTGAGCTATAGTTATTTTATGCTGATCCAATGTGGCTTCAAACTTATATGAATGTCCATTTTAACTTTGGTGCATCACCTTTTAGCCTTCTTAGGATCCCTTAAACCCTTTCTAAACCTTTTCTTAAGGATTTTCAATATTTTAGGTGAGCATCACAAGGAAGTTGACCTTCTTTGGAGGTCTAACCCCACCATAGGTAACCCACAACCTGGGGTTGTTCCTATTATGTAGCTCAATTGGAGGGAGCTTGAAGTACTCTCTCTGAGGGTGCAAATTGAGCCTATAATAATTAGCACTCTCGATGGGTCCAAATTAAGGAAGATTGATCAAATTTGATGTTGATTTGATCATATTTATAGTAGTTAAGCTCCCAAGAAACAAATTTTGATGAATCCAAAATGAATATTCAACATTTTAGTAACAAATTAGTGGATTCATCCCATGTTAAAGGTGACAATAAGGTCATCTTCAAGAGGTATTCCATTTAAAGTTGTTGAACTACCTTTAAATATATAAAAAAAAATTAAGGTTTGCCAATACACATCATATCAAGGAACCCTTGATCCTAAGTCATTTTCAAGGCCTACCCCTATAATGAGATCCTTATTAAATCCTTTTCTAGCCATGGTAACTCTTATACCTTTTCCCTTTGTGGCCTTTAATGGCCAAAGTCCTCTAGACCTTTCCCAATATGATCCTATCCTAGTTACAACTCTCAAAAGTGTTCCTTATTATATTGGAGATCAAGCTACAACACATTTTTAACACCTCATGGACATATCCAATTTTTGTAATATTCATAATGTCACCGAGGAGAATATATATATTAGGCTATTAGCTACTTTTTCCAAAGAAAAGGCCCTAGATTGGTACAAAGGCCTTGTTAGTAATTCCATTCAAACATGGGACCAATTAGGTGATGCCTTGTGAAAAATATTTGAGGACAAAAGTGATCATTTTTCACTTGTAGATCAACTAACTGCCATTAAGAGAGCTCCTCATGAAGTCATGCAAGACTTCAACACTAGGTTCCAAAAAACTTGGGACAGAATCCTAGTCTCAATTAGACTAACCCCCAACTTTGCCTTCCTTTACCATTTGAAGGATTTAAATAGTGACATAGTAGTGATGATCCAATCTATGAGAGGTAATGTACTTTAAAATGCTTATGAGGTGGCCATCAAAGTAAAAAAATATCTGGTTCAAACTGGAAAGATTATACCTAGACCACTAATGCCCTTATTTCTTGAAATTAGAACACCTCCTATTGCTATCCCTCCACTTGATGAGATTTCTCCTATGCCAACAATTACTGCAATACCTGCACCAAAACAAGAGAAAGCTTCCACTAGTGGATCCAGTGATTCCCAAGAGAAAAATAACTTTCAAGAGCTCAATATCTTGTTCCAATCCTTGGGAAATGAGATAATAAATATTAAGAGGCAATAGGGTTTCAATAGGCCTTATCAAGGTGGTCATAACATTCAACATCAAGCTTTTCAATAAAATAGGCCACCATACAAAGGGAACTACCAAGGCCAAATCCAAGGTTAAAATCAAGGACAAGGGAAACATGGCTATAATAGGTAGAAAAACTACAATCCTAATATTGCAAGAACTTCCAACACCTTGGTCCCAGTTCAAAATAATGTGGCTCAAGAAGCTAAGTGTACTATGCCTTGGAATCAATCTTTTAGGTAGTCCATTGTTCCAACCACTAAATTCACTCAAGCATTTAATGATCAATGACAATAGGCTACTAATTTTGGGTACAACCAAGCTCTCATGCCCCAAAATGTAGAGATACCTATGATGACCAAGTCAAAAGTACCTTAACAAGGTCAAAGCACTGATCAAAAATCAAGTCAGTTGGGTGCCACAATGATGAACTATGAGTAAGAAGAGTGTTATACACTAAATCAATAGGATGGCTCTAACTAGGGATACATTCCATTGGCTACAAACACCAAATTTAAAATAAGGAACATGGATGGTAACCAAGAATCAAGCAAGGATCCTCCTACCATTACTCCTTCAATATCTAAGCTAGATGAACTTAATACTATTTCAAAGGTCCCAATAGTTCTAAGAGGTTAGAATCATGGAAATGTCTTGGTCCCTCAAAACTCACAAGCTTAAGGTGTAGTTGTGGTTCCTAAAGTACAACCAAAGGTTAGTGGTTCATCCATGAACATTGTGGAAAAAATAAAAAGGTCCAATGTGGGACATGTTCTCCATACCTGGTTAGGTAGACATTCTTTAAGAAGGACTATTAAAATCAATGTTACAAATAAGCCACCAAGTAAGGAGAATGTGGTCCTTACCAATGCAACCAAGAGACTAAATGAAGGGAAATAAGGTAAAGTGGTCAAGCCTCCTCCCTTATATATTTTAGTGATTATTGGTAATTCCTTGGTGCACAATTGCTTAGTGGATAGTGGGGCTAGTACTTAAGTAATGCCAAAGTCCATAGTTAATAAGCTTGGTTTGAAATATAAGCCCCAGTCCAAAGGAGTGATATAGATAGATGGTTCTTCTACCAAGCCATATGGCATAATCAAGAAGCTCAACTTGAACCTACACACTTTCCCTAGTGTCTCAGTGGTTCGAGATGTTTTTATCCTAGATGTGCTTCCTCGCTTTACACTATGCCTATCCAAGGAGTTCACTACAAATATTGGAGGCTACCTTGCAGTAAATTAGTCATATATGACATTTAGAACAAGATATAAGGCCAAAGTGTCAATCAAATATGAGCCCATTGCACAATTTCACATAGAACCCTATGGAATAGATAATATCAACATCAATTTTACCATTATTGATGAAGATGAATTTGCAATGGGGCAAGAGTTGAACACTCATCCAAAAGAGGTACCAGATATGTTCTTGGATGAACTATGGAATGATAGCTAGTTGGTGTATCCCTTAGAGGGTGTTGAAGAAATTGACTAAGGTGTCTACTATTTACATGAAGAAACCTAGTCCATGCCACCCATCATGAGACCTCAAAAATATCCTAGTGGTCTATAGAAGTTGTTCTTTGATGGCTCAAGGAGCAAGCATGGAGTGGGTGCAGGTGCTATGCTAGTTTCCCCTTTAAATGATAAATATATCTCTTTATATAGGTTATAATTCTGCTGCTCTTTCAATGCAGTGGAATATGAAGGTCTCATCCATGGCCTTTAATGGGCTAGTAAGAGAGGGACTAAGCAATTGCAAGTCTATGGGGATAGTGAATTGGTTGTGCACCAAACTAGAGGCCATAATGTCACTATGAACCCCTTAATGAAGTACTACAAGCATAAATTATGGGACCTAATTGAGGACTTTGAGGCCTTCAACATCTAATTAGTGCTAAGGGGCCAAAATCAACATGCTAACATACTAGTGGCTATGGGGGTTCATTTTGATAACCCTAATGAATTGAAAAAGACCAAGGTGCAACCATATGTCAAAGTGGTAATAAGACAATCAATGCCAAATAATGAATCTCATTGGTAGGTATTTTAAAATGAACAACAAATTGCATATTTCTTGTAGCAAGAAGCAGAGTTCTCCTCCATCAACCAAGGAATGTTGTGACATTAGTATGGGGAGAATATTGTTTAATTAAGGTCCAATAAGCTTCCTAAAGGGGTAGTCACCCTAGAAGGTCTATTTAATGAAGGGGAGCATATGAGTAAGGATAAAGTAGTGATGTCAACTAATGAAGAGAATTATGAGAGAGTTCTTATCCTTAAAGACAAGCTCCTCAAGCTTAGAAAGGTAAGCACTAAAACTGAAAGGAATGCTTTCATAGAGCT
Organism: Torreya grandis; assembly: GCA_037957365.1. Classification (NCBI taxonomy): domain Eukaryota; kingdom Viridiplantae; phylum Streptophyta; class Pinopsida; order Cupressales; family Taxaceae; genus Torreya; species Torreya grandis. The sequence goes on along the minus strand of JARHVA010001251.1, from coordinate 1,121,466 downwards.
TTGTAAGGAATATACAAAAATATTTGATTGGTAATATAATGACCTAAGGGGCTTTGACCTTGAATTGACCCAATAAACTATAGAGATAGAGGCTAATGATAAGCATGTTAGGTAGAAGTATAGGCCCATAAACCCCAAAATTCAAGATCTCATGAGAAATGAATTTACCAAGTTGTGTGAGTCCATGATAATCTTTCTAATTAAGCACTCATCATCAGTAGCTAATATAGTACCTATTAAGAAGAATAATGGGGAAATCAGGTTGTGTGTGGACTTTAGGTATCTTAATAAAGTCTCTTTGAAGGATCATTACCCTCTACCATCCATGGAATAACTCCTTCAAGTAGTTGCTGGTTTAGAATGCTTCCCTCTCATAGATGGGTATTCATGTTATAACCAAGTGCTAATAAGAGAGGAAAACCAATACAAGACTACCTTTACCACCAAGTGGGGAACATTTGCTTACCATAAGATACCTTTTGGATCATTTAATGTTGTGGAAACCTTTCATGGAACAATGGACATGGCCTTCCAAAGATTGCTAAATCAAAGGTACTAGTCTACTTGGATGACCTCATAGTCTTCTCCAAGAAATCCAATGAGCACATGGACCATCTAAGGCTGATATTTCAAAGATGTAGAGAGTATGGGATCTCTTAAAATCTCCAAAAATGTGTGTTCTTTGTGCATGAAGGTAAGTTATTGGGTCACATTGTTTCAAAAGGACTAGCCATTGACCCTAATAGAGTAAGTGTTATCTTAGCTTTATCCTTACCAAAACATAAGAAGGGGATTTAGAGCTTCCTTGAGAAGATCAATTTTGTGAGAAGGTTCATACCTGGTTTTACAAACCTAGTCAAACCCATCACCACCATGTTGAAAAAGAGCCTGTTATAGGTATAATCCACTAAGAGAGGGGGGGTGAATCAATGGTGGAAAATAATCCAATTCAATTTCCAAACCCTTAAAAATACTTAAGTATTCAATACAACCATTCATGAATCATACAAATCATTCATAGTAGTGAATAATGAACATAATGCAAGATCACATATACAATACCAAATCTATATGGAAAACCCTCTTGGGGAATAAAATCCACTCTCAAGCTTGCAAACACATGGACTACTATCCTATAAGATGATCACAAACAAGAGACTGATCAAGTCCTTCTAATCAGGAACCTTGGTTAAGTCCTTTTAACCTAAGGCATTTAATGAGATAATAATTCCATAAGGAACACCTACCCCTAAGATGATCAAGTCCTTTTGAACACCTATTTGATCAAGTCTTTTTGACCTACAACCTTGATCAAGTCCTTCTGACCAAAGGTCTTTAGTGAAACCCTATTTCACAAGGAGAAATTACCCCTAAGGAAGATCAAGTCCTTTAAACCCTCCTTGAAATGAACACTTCTACCTTATAACTAATATCTGTAACCCCTGAAGATGGACCTCTAATTATCTGATAACTACACAAACTATCTCTCGAACTCATATAGGTGTCTCACATAAGCATGCCATAATCTCTCTCCTTCACTCAAACAATCCTCATATGCACACTCAGATCTCTTCACATAGCTTCAAACTACAAGAACACTATATTGTCATTAAAAACATGACCTACATATCATACACATAGTCCTTAATCTTCTCTGCTCATCAACCCAATAGATGGACACTCTCACTCTTCTCTACTTTCCTTTGCTCTCCAACTCTCTCATATACTAGTCTCTTCAAGTCTAGAAACCATCTCCTTTGGTTTCACTATATATAGAGCAAACATGATCATCATCATCTTAGTCAGCCATTATGCATGCCTTATCCCTTAAGGCATATATCATACTAAGACATAACTCACTACCATCCTCATAGGTTGGCTATAGCACCTATGGGTCACCCTTCATTAACTACACCTTTTAATAAGGACCTTGTAGCTCTTATAGGTCTCATAGAAACCTATTCACCCATTTCACACTTCATCAATCAAAATAAGAACACAAAACCACTTTAAAATACATGGGTCCACTCCTTATGTCCCCTTCAACATCCTTAAATGATCATAGCCAACATTACACACTTCTATGTATGTATAATCTACTCAAACATTAGTCTTGTACATAGGAACACCATGAATGAACACACAATAAACTTATTATACTTTGTTCATATAGAATATCAATTGGTTAAACCTCTAAAGACCATACATAATATTTGAATGAAGTTTACAACACTCCCAAATATCTAAGTTGTCATGAGATAGAAATAACATTAGAACGAGCTCAAATATCCTTCTTGGGTCATTCACAAAACATAATCAAACACATAGTCAACTTTGGAGTTTAATAACTTTATTTGTATATAAATTCATGCCTCTAAACTAGATTCTTTAGATGCACCATGGATTTCTCTTAAAAAATTATTTTAACAACAATATCAAATTTGAATTCTATTGAAATATATGGAAAAAATATAGAGCTCTAGTTTTTCCCTTTACAAAATTCAAATATTCAAATTTTAATGGTCACAGTTAAACCTCAACCACTTGCCTTCATCTCATGCTCTCAATAAACTTGGCCAATCATGATCCATTGATCTCATTATAAGGATATTAACCTTTAATGATGTTAAAATTTAGTCACTTTGACCACTTTATCTTGATATACTCCATTAGATCAATTTTTATGAACGCCTGCTCACCGTTGCATCTTCTGATGTAGCTCGATCTTTATCTCAGCTTAAAGTTAATCAATGATCACTTGGCTCCATCTCACTACTTCCAAACATTTTGGGGTAAATTTACTCCATCTATCTTCTCAATAATTTCTCAAACTTTACCTCTTGCATATTTAACTAAGTATGGGGATCACTATGATCTGCTTGGAAGGCCAACTCTGGACCTTATTAACTTTCACCATGCTTTGATGGATGATCTCAAATTTGGACCATATGATCTCCTCACATAAGATAATACATCCATATACTAATCATATATTTTAACCTTCACATGAGTGAGATATATCTCCATTAAAATGCCTTATCAAAATCCTCTATCATAAAGCCAACTATGTCAAAACTTGCCTGGAAGGCCAACTTTGCTGATGCATATCTTTTGACATGCTTTATCACGTGATCTAAAATGCCTCATCTTGTTTGTGTTTGGATTCCCATTATTGTTCCTCCTATTACTAACCATGTGAAATTCATGATATTTAACTTTTCTCTTTCTTATAATATCTTACTCAGTCGATATTGGACTAATCATATGAGAGAAATCACTTAATTTGCATGCTAATGTGTCAAATTTCCTCATAATGGTAATATCTATAAGATTAAAGGGACAAGAATCCTTTAAATTTTGAAAAATTACAAGAACATGGTGTTTTTAAAATACCCACCCTGGTTTTCCATTTTGGTAATCCCAATACTTCAACTATCTAGTTAACTCTACTAGAGGTTACAATGGTCACCTTGAATTAATTGGGAATATCCCACCTAACCTCTTAGATTCCAATGATGATGAGCTAAATGAGATAAGCCTTAAGATCAAAAATTTTGATCTTTCCCTTCAGATCATTTCTCAATTAACTCCTCTTTAACCTCGATCCCGTCAGTAACCTTCTGATGCAATACCAGTTACCCTCACCAAAACTAGACACTCTATTCATGATACCTATTGACACAATAATTAATACATATACTATCAAATTGCATACATCTGATTATGATGATATGCTTTACATGACCCATTTTTAGATGGATTTTTCCAAGATAGAAACATTGAGGTTCTTAGATATCGCTCTTCTTTATTTCAATATTTTCATTCTTCTTCTATCATTTTTTCTTTTATAGTACATAATATTAGTTTTTACACTACTGTTCATAGGGTATAAATGGAACACTCACATGTTACACCTCTAGTCACAATATATCCTCTCAAGAGTATGCTCATGGATCATGCCATGACAAGACCTTATCATTTTTCTAGATATCATTACCCTTTCAGTCTATTTTCTCTAGAGATGTTAGTCTCTATGCTTAGACCCACTGTATAGCCAAATTTACCTATAGATGAGCCTAGTCTGGTTTCCAATCCAACCCCCCCTTCCTTTGTGATGGTCTTATTCCCTTACCTCAACTTGATCCCTTACTTGCATAATGGGTAGATTAATCTTATTATGTTATTCAGACTTATTGGTCATTGAACCAAAGATTGCCATCTATATCAACAGCCCCATGCTTATTCTTCTACCCCTTCAGCTAGTAGACCCCTAAAGTCTATTAATAGATGTATTTTTTGCTTACATGGAAAAAATAACTATTCTTATATCCACTACCAAAAAATTAGGTAGTACATCGACATATTTTAACTAGTCACTACCCAAACCAAAGACAAAACCATACCTCATCCCAAGATACTTCCAAATTACATCCCTAAATACAAGGAATCTATTGTCTTTGGAATTAGTGTTATACCATTTATTTTGATCAATGTCAAATGATCTATTAGCATCTCTAGAATTTCCCATAGTTGACACTAACACCATTTATTCCTCTTGTAGGTCATCTATGAATAAATGTTCCTCACTCTTCACTAATCGCACCTCCTCCTAGTTCCACAAATACCATTCACATTGAGACATCCATTCCTTTCATTGAGTATCCCACATAGGAGATACAACATGAGCATTACCCTTATTCTTCTACACCTAAATTTTTAGTTGAGATTATACATAAGGAAGTATTCTCATAACTTTCCATGAATATTGATGAGACTCTAGCTAACATCAGAATTCAACTACATAAGGATGTTTAAGATGTTATGGATAACATTTGTGGTCAAATCTATTAGTATTTGTGAAAATAACATGGTGTTATTTCACATTATTCTATTTTGTGATTTGGATTGGATTTGTGATCCATTTATATATCTTGTACTTTTGACTATTTGTCAAAAATGATTTCACTTATGTATTTTTGCATGAACCATTATATTATGCTTTATGTGTTTTACATGGTTTCATTTTGTTTCACTTTTTATTATGGATTATCATCATTATTTTCATGAATGTAAACTTATGTTTATGCTTTTACTTTTTTAATTAATTCCTTTATTTTCTATATAATGATTGGTCACTATCTTTTACACTCAAATAAAGATAATTATTATTGTGACTTGGTTATAGAACCCTGATTCCCTTAGTGTTTTATCTCTACCATATGATCAGTTGGCAAATAAAATTTCTCATTGTAATACCACTATACATTGATATATTTGGATCTTATTTCCCTTTCATGTACTAAGCATACATGTGTTTGAAACTTGAGATTAACTACTAGTTCATAGGTAAGCCTAAGTTTTTTAGTCATTCATATATCTGGTTACTTAGCCGCCTTTAACTAAATTCTAAATCTCATTCATGTGTATCACTTTTATCACTCATGTTGGTTATTCTAAATCCGTATGGAGGAAGAATCACAAAATCCATTAAAAATTTAAAATCCAAATCATTTAAACAAAAGGTAATGATTCAAAAGGCAACATATAATTTAAAAGTCTAATCACATCAAAAGATGTGATTTACTATCTTGAACACATATCCTATTTCTAATCAAATATAAAACTTCACATTTGGATTCATAATAGAGTCAAAGTCCATTAGGGTGTGGTATCCTAGTAGACTGGGATAGGAGGAAAAAAATTTATAAGTGATACCTACTTTCTCACACAAGTACCCAATTTTCATAGTAGACCGATGACTTTGTAAGAGGTCCTGCGGAATGAGGAACATGTGGTGGAAATGTAGGTCCATTTTAGTTTTCTTGTTCATATAACCTTCATGAGTTGAACTTAGTATTCCACCTATTTTACTTTACAACTTTGTGCTTATTGTGAGCATGTATCTTTGTATTTTGATGGTAACTAGACTTTTAATATCTTTCTTTCTTACCTAGTATGCCTCATGTTTACTAAGGTTTTATCATAAATGCCTAAGTCATGCTTTTTACATTCCCTATTTTCATTAAAAAATTATTAATATTTCCACTTGATTAAGATGATTTTGTTAACTAATTATACCCCCTAGGGTTTCCCTTTGTGAGTTGCATTATATGACCTTGGATAGGACCAGGCATTCCTCACAAAATATTTCCTTATTTTTTCCTTTATTACCATTCACATCATTGGTATTTACCTTATGAGTTGCAGTGTAAGACCATTTATAGGACCAGGATCTCCTCACAAATTACCACATTACAACATTTTTAAAAAAATATTCTCACATTTATCTCCACCTCATTGATGTTCCCTTTGTGAGTTACAGTGTAAGACCTTGGATAGGACTAGGCCCTCCTCACAAAATATTCCAATATACAATTCATATTATAACAAGATTAAAATAAAATTACATGCTTCAAACTTGAGATTATTTGTGTTACATTATTATTTACATGTCATTTATGTACATCCTATCTTGATTTAGTATGTTTTATGCTTACTTCATAAACACTTCACTTTTTATCTTCTTATTTTTCTATTGTGTGTATGTTTACAACGATTTTATTAAATTTCATATACTTACCATCTTGATTTAGTATGATTAATTTGATTTATACTTGCATTTTTTTTTTTTTTTAATACTTCCCATCTTGATCTAATATGATTGATTAACTTTATTGTTAGTTTGTTTTTATACCATTGATTTTCATGTGTTTTCCACTTTATTACAATTTTTCATACTTTCCAACTTGATATAGTATGAATTTTATTTGTTTTAATTTGGTAAAAATCTTTTACATGGTTTGAAAACATTTCTTACCTGTTACTTTACCATTTTTTTGGTTTGTTATATTTATTTATCTCTTGTTTTTACACATTTCCTATCGTGATATAGTGTGTATTACATCTTATGATTATTTACACATTTTAAAATCATTTAATTTTTTTTTTTTTTACCATGCATGTGTATCAAAAATGCTATAAAATAAAACACACATAACATATTTCCCATAACATATACAACAAAATTAAAATACATGTGCTAGAAAGGAAAACATACATACATCCATCCATAGACAAATACCAATCATAGACCAATAAATGTCCATATATATATATATATATATATATATATGTATATATATATATATATATATAACAATAAATAAAACTCTAAGGTTGTGCTTCATCATGTCTATCTTATGGCTAAGCCATGCTACCCATGGATGCCTATGATTGAACCCTCTAAATGGTATGTTGTAATAAGGCAGTTTGATATCTCGAGCCATTAATATGTCCCTGTAGATTGGCCACCTATAACTACACACGTGCAAGCTCTATAGTGGTTCCCATAAGGATAGCTCATTCCTATGCCAAAGCTTGCCAAGCTTAGGCCTCTCCTTCTCCTACTCTTGTAGGTGGATGTAATCCATCTTCTCACGTTTGTAATTATTGAGCAACCTCCCACACCAATCTAAACTAGCTATCATAAGTTGGGGTGGATAGTTCATAATGCGACAACACCCCATCCAAAATATCATGGTGTGTAGCCACAATCATGGCTCCCCATCTGATCTCCTTTGCTATAGTACCTATAAAATAAAAAAAATATATACATCAGATATCATATATATATATATATATATATATATATATATACACACATATACATATATACATATCTCAAACCATCTATCTATCAATAAAAATAACCATATATATATAAAAATACATATCTCAAACCATCTATCTATCACTAAAAATAACCATCTATATATCTTATAGTCTCATCTTCAACAACCTCTTTATTAACTAGCTATGTCCCACAACCACCATAGGATCACCATGTGCAAATGATCATGTCTATGTCCCCTCTTATTTATAGTGCCTTCTCTTCCTATGATCTTAAGGCAACTATTGTTTCCCTTGCTATAGATCCACTCTTGTATCCTCACCCACAACATCCACAACCATAACATACTCTGCACCAAGCCTCATTGTATCTTACTACTATGCTTGACCTATCCATGGTTTTGCCCATTATGGCCTAATAATAGGTATCTATATAGGTACACCTATGCCTCCTCTCCCTCTTAGCTATTTAGTATAATGTGCCTAAAAATAAAGCACTATTAAAGGGGACACTAGATGTGGTAGGCCTAGCTACCCAAGTACATGATCTACTAGATGTGGCTCCACCCATGAATTATAATGGATTGTGATTTGAATGCATGCAAACCTATAAAAATAATCACCCAATTTATCCATATCACAATAATATTAGTGTAAGGCTACCACACTATCTACCTTGGTGTCACAGTTTGTAAAGCTAGGATATGAGGCATTACACACACTACATGATCCTTCCTCCATCATACCACTCAAGGTAACCTGTCATGAACTGAATGGGGAAACCCATCTGATCTATACATAGGATATCTCTCATATATCCATGCACTCAAAAAAATAATGGGGCCCATCATCTTCTTCCCCTAGGTCAACATCCCATACATATCATTCATGAGATATAGCCAAATAAAAAAGCCTAAATTGTATAATGCACCTTGGTCTAGGATGGACTATCATAAGGCTATTACAATAAATGGTACCTTACCATCTAACTTATGACACAACACATGTGCTATCATAAGTCATATCAATGCCTTATGGATATCTAAAATGGCTAAGATATACACATCAATCAAACTAACCCACAACCCCAACTGAATCCTATCTAAGCATATCGCCTGATAGGCTAGGGATCAACTCTCATCTTCCATCTCTAGGACATCGCATATGATTGGAGTACCAATAATTTAAATTCTAATCAAGGCATGGACATCCTCCAAGGAGATGCCCACCTTTATGGTATCCCCCTCCACATCCCATCAGAAAGTGTTGATCAATTGCTCTCATGCTCCTAGGAACATGATGATTAGATAAACACTAAGTGAGATGCTCCTCATCTCCATGATGCCTAAAATCCCAAGGCAACCAGCCAAGCTTGATCAACATCTAAAAATTGCTCCAACAAATTTGATATCAAGGATGCATCAACTAGGTGCCAAATCTTTGTCACCTCTACGAAATATCAAACAACAGAGAATGTAATAGATATCAATTTAATAATCATAAAATACATTATTAAATATTCTAAAAATACTAAAAATTAACTAATTAATTAGCCTATTTTATTTATTTTCCTTTTTTCTACACAACCAACCCTTTTAATACTAAATTAGCCCTGTCACCTCTTTGCCATACTAAGTCATCCCTCTACTACATAGTTATCCCATTCTTGTAGACACAATCAACCTTTTTGAAAATAAATCAACCCTTTCCTATATTTTTCATACTATATTGGCCCTCTACCATGTATTTGACCTCTTTTAACATATTGTATTGGCCACATACTATGTACTGCATTAGCTATAATATACTATGTTGACCATATCTATTTTTCTAATTAGATTGGCCATCTTCTATGCAGTCAGCCACCCCCGTCAATAATAATTCATCCCTCTGCTATGTATTCTATGAACTTGATTTATTTTTCCCTTTCTAACCGAGTCCATAAGGCCAACTCTATTTCTAGTTTACGATGACTTTTCAACCATTGACCATAAATACCTTATGCATTTATTGGTCTGATTCTTTCCTACCTAGTATCTCATCTTACCCCTAGTTTACCTAAAACTTTCCTAGGGTTATTTTTTTTATTTACATATTACTTAACAACTATTTTTCTATATCTATCTTAATTTCATTTAAAATTACCCAAAAATTTGAAATTAATGCATCACTTTTCTAAGTTGCACTAGTTATGACCATTAAGCATCCTCCACATCGAAGTTGTCATCTCCTCACCATGATCACTCTCAAGGTTCAACTGGGTCTTTTAGAGCTATATTTTCCTAGAATAGTAAAAATAACAAATGAATTAATTTTTACCCTATTTATATTTACTATTCAAAATTATTTACCTATCAATTATTTACCAATAGATGCTATTTTTTCCCCATAACTTTGTTTCTACTAACTCTTTTTACGAACCTAAAGATGTTATGGAATCCTAATGTCATAGAGAATATTTCCACACATTACATGTATATTTGGAAAAAATTTCAAATTTTCACTTATTTTACAAGTTCACCTAATGTTCCTTCCATTGGACACCTTTACATTTCTCTCATTTCCATCCTCTTCTACATCACTAAGGTAATTAAAGGTATGCATTTTAAAATTATGTCCTTTCATTTATCTTATTCACTTTTTACTACAATTTACTTAGCTTAACATTATGGGTTGATAAGTTATTTTCTGGAAACACCATCCTATGTTGCAACTACATGACACATGATGAAATTTATGTGGGGCATATGTATACACACAATATTTTAAAACTTTATCAATTACTGATGCTTTCTCTCTTGCATTAACTCTTTGAGTCTTAATCTCTTTGAGCGCATGTCTTAAAGGGTGCATCAAGAAAGGGGTGGGCAGATCACTGGTGCTTTGCTAGATTGTTATACCCTATACCACCACTTGAAACCAACACAAACCTTTCTTAAACATTTCCCTAAGATTTTTCACCTCCATTATACACTCTTTCAAGCAATTCTCCATGTCAAATATCCCTTACTTAAGCCAATAACTATTTCTATCCTTTACCAAATAAATTTGGACTATGCCAACCCTGTTCTTAAAACATAAGCACGTTACAGAATTAGGTTGGCCCCAATCGACCTAGTTCAGGACCTAACTTATTTATCTATTGAAGAATAGGGTTAGTGAGGCTGACTCTATTGGATCAAATTTTAGAAGAGTTTATGATTAGATATAGTTTTATAAACACATCCTTTTCACCATTTTCATTAGAGAGAGATAGAGATAATCATTTATTTGTACATATGCTTATCCACCATTCTACTTAAGCAACCATTGCTTAGGGTTTCATACTACACTTAAAGAGAATAATATTGTCATGTGAGAGAAGTATTTTGGATTCATAGGAGAGGTCATATAACCTAGATTTGACTTATCTTTGTTATCCTTAAAAACCACAAAAACCTTTTGAAAAACACCATTGGCTAAGGGAGATATTGAGGCTTGACAAGTTCATATTCAAGTTAAGTATTCATAGCTCTTGATCCTCTTTATTAAGTAGATATATTTGCATTTGTTAACTTATGAATATGTTTCTATTTCCATGCATTAGGATTACCTCTACATTAACTTGATTAGAGTTCTTCTTTGCATGTTTACTTTTATATTTATTACCCCCATTTTGTGTCACATGCTTTGGTAAGAACTAGATTAGATTTAATTCACTTTGTCATTTACTTTCATAATAAAACATAGGACCTAACTAGGGTTATTGTATGGTATTAATTTACTAGAGGCTTTGGAACCCTCTCTAGTGATATTTTATTATAAGAGACCCCTTAGTTAGGTTTAGTGGATCCATATTGGTCATGACCCTGATTGTCTAAATGTACCAACAAGTAGAAGGGATAGTGTGATTTATCTTCTCTGAGATATGATTGATTTGCAGAGTAGATTTAATTTCCCTTGTCATATAAATCTTTCCTTTTAAAAAATCCAACCTTAAGGTTACATGCTTTCTTTCCTTCTAGGGTTTTTTGTTGTGGTTGTTTCAGATCTAACTTATCTAGTGGTTTTTTTTATTATTGCATTACCATTAGCCTTAGCTTCTTGTATGTATTCTATGTTTCTATCCGAAGCCATTTAATAAAGATAGATCTAACATCTATTAAGAAAAGTGATGGATTGAGTTATATATATTTATTTAGTTCAAATTCATTTTCTTGGTAATCATTCTCATTTTAAAAATAAAATTGCAAACATTGATATTCCTTATCCTTATATTCACGATGATAATGCAAACTATACAATTGTGAATGATGAAAAGACATATGTTGACCATGATAATACTTGTTATGTAAATGATTTTGAGGATAGTTCTACAAATGATAATAATGCCAGTAGATATCATGATATAGATAATGATGAGATAGATCAAGAAAGATTCAAAATAATATCTCATTTTACACAAATTATTAAAAAATGTCTTGACCAATTGAATGACATCTTACTTGTTTTAAGAGTAGTACAAAAGAAAAAATTATCCTAGGAAATTGTATCAGAAGAAATACATGTTGAAAATAAATCCTTAAATGTTTTTATTTCATAAACTATAGATTCTCCTTTTATAGTATGTCATGAGGCTAGTGTTACTAATGTTCATACATTTTTGCCTCCACATACTACTTATACTTACGTTACTATGTTTATTCCCACTTGAAATAATTCTTATTTTATGCCTCTTACTATTTCTCAACCTTATCGACCTACTTATCAATATCAATATTTTGGTCATCTCAAAATAAGTTATAGATGTGCTAATTATACTTTGGTTCTTACATCTTAAGATGCATTTCTTATAAAAACTATTCAAAACTTGTAAATATTTTTTTTTTTTTTTTTTCAAGGATCTCAAAGATCAAGACACATGATTACTTCTCATAAGATATTACACAACCCCTTGGATTCTTAGGTCCTTATTTAATCATTTCTTACTAATTTTTTTGTGCCAAAGTTTGATTGATTAAAGGAAAATGGTAATCCTTCACATCATATTAGATATTTTTATGCTTCATGTTTTGACTTTGTACAAAATGATAAATTTTTAACTATATTCTTTGATATAAGTCTCAAGGACTATAACTTGGATTAGTTTTACACCTTAACATTAGGATTTACTATTATTTCAATTATTTGTTTGATAGTTTTTTTTATCTCATTTCTACATTAACATTAGCCAAAAGGTAATGTTTTCACAATATTCATAACTTAAATAAGGACCTAATGATCCTATTAGTGAGTATATCCTTAATTTAAGAACCATGATTACAAATATGTCTTACCAATATGTGTTACTTCCTTCACTAGCATGCCCCATTTTCAAATTGAAAATGGGGACCCTCTTTTCTTATTTAATATTTTTCTATGGGGTTGTGATGGTTTGTCTAATTGAGCTCTTCTTGATTGGTAGTTTACTAGATGTTAAGTTACAAATGATTGTTTGTGCTCATTTTTAATGCATTTGCATTTTCCTCAATTCAGTCTGAGATTTCATATATGAACATTAATATCTAAATTATAGGTTTATTTTAATATTATGAAGTATTATTCCTTGAAAAAATACTTTATTATTCACCCATTTGAATGTTAATGCTTAAAACTTAATTTTATATGAATGAATGGTTTCAATTCCTATATTAAATGATTGTTTATTGCATAAAATTTGCTTGGCAATACTTAGTTTTTTAAAAATCTTTATTAGGTTAATTTTCTTATTTTATTAAATGTTTTAAAAAAATTCTTAGGACACAAGATTATTTCATGCATCTAAATATCATCAATGAATAGCTTCAGAGCCAAATCTTTTTGGAAAAATGACTAAGTATTTTTAAAAATTCACTAAGCCCTAAAAAGATGCCACATGGCACACTCTTAAAAGCCCAGAAGCATGGAGGATTGAATGAATTAAAAAATCCTCAGAATCTCAAACCTCAGGGGTATTAAGGCATTAATTGGGAATATCAAGAGTTGATTGATAATGGAAAAGGCTTGTGGCCCTGAGTCCTTTAGAAGATGCCACATGGCACCCTCCTTAAATCCTAAGAGCTTAGAGATAATACAAAATTAACTTGGGTGTTTGAGGCATTAACAATATTGACTTGGCAAAGCAAAAAGATCTCACGATGCTAAGAAAAAGCCACATGGCCACAACAATGACAAAGGTAGACAACAAAGTAAAACCCTGGGATGTCAACAAATTACCAAGTGGCAAAGTGGGACCCAATGGGTAAAGCTAAATGCCTAGTGAAGGAAAAGGAATGAGAAGTTGAGGAAGGACCATGTGGTAGTGGTGATGAAGGAAAAGGAATGAGAAGTTGAGGAAGGACCATGTGGTAGTGGTGATGTCATAATATGAAGGGAATAAGATTGATGGCCTATTTGTCTATCAAAACTATCAAAAGCCAAGATAGGACTATGCATTTGATTTAATAACAAAATCAAGTTGTAGCTCAACATCATGATGATAAAACATGGAATTTAAGGCATTACGATTGGCACAATGATCAAAAGGGTGTGTATTAAACTAAAAAAATGAATAAGGCATGAATCTTAGGTATGTCATATGTATTGGGATCAAATGAAGAACATAAGACAAATTTAGACTTCAAGAGGCATTGCATTTGATTACATAGAAAACATATAAATGAAATTCCCAAAGCAATCCCAAAGACCCTATGCTACCAAAGTTCAATTCACTATCTAAAAGAGCATGATTGAGTTGACATGTCTGTCAGAGCCTCAATTACACCTTCCAATCATATTGATGTTTGCTTGTAACTACCCCAGTAATGGGACATATTTGAAAATACATAGATTGAATTATCTATATAATATTAGTGACTACATTGTAATAAAGGTTGGCTCTATTTAGATTAGAGCATAGAGTAGTGGACTAGACATGCTTGGATTCTCCATAGTTAGTAGACCAAGCATTTTTCATGATTTTCTAGTGTAGTATTTTCCTTATTGTTATGAAAATGAAGTTTGTAGGTGAATGACTATTATAAATCTCACCATTGTTAATCAACAATAAACATCTTGATATTAATATTGTTGTGCAGTTGAATTTCCATTTCTTAAACATTTTTATGGTGGTTATGCTCCTCTTTGTTTAAGCAACTTCCCCCCAAACTCTTGAACCATATTTTAGTTAGAGTTATGCTAGGTTTGATTTATCTAAGCACTAGTTTATATGACATTTATTCAATCAGACGCTACAACTTCATCTCTATGGCATTAAGTATTTTCCCTTTCTTTTTGAATTTCTTTTTCTCTTTATTTTATCAATGTGTTAGCTTACAACTAATAGCAATTTGATTATAATGTTAAATTATGATTGTTGAATGTTGTTTATCACCATTTAAGCATTGTGGAATAGATTAGTGGTGGACTAATGCAGTTTTATAGTGTCTATAACTTAAGCCATCATCTATAGTCAGTTTCACTGAATCCCCTTGAATTAGAATGGTCATAATGAGCTAACTAAGGTACCCTACATACCAAGACTTGGTAACCAAGACCTTTGGGATATTGATTCACACAAATGTCCTCTTAGGAGAGATATGGATTAAAAACCGCTACCTAATTATTGGTTTCATAAAAAGACCCATCAACATTTTTGGCACCATAAGGAGGGATAATCTGAAGCTAAATTGCATTTCATTAAAATTTTAAGCTAATTTTTTTTTGAGTCATTACCTATCCAGTCCCATGGCCTTTGCATGGATATGTGGGTATAGTTGCCTTGTGAATGTTCTAGGACCTTCCATGACTTGTCCAATAACCCCCATAATTTTTATGTAAATTATATCCATGGCAGGGTGAAGACTATTAAGGAACATGTACATGATTTTAAATAATCCATTATCACAAGGTAAATTTAACATGAGGATGTGGCTTATTACCTATTCCCCCATTCACTAGATTAAACAACCTATTCTTGATACCTTTATCTTATAATAAGTATGCATCACCTCATTGGCCATCTTTTAGAATATGTTCCTTAACCATTTTAGTGTTCCCATGGACCCTTTTATCTTAATTTATCAATTATTACATCCCACAAAGAGCTCAATGAGCTAACTAGTGCATTCAACCATAGATTCTGTCAACTATATACGAGGTTGAAGAATCCTTTACTATAAATAGAGGATATAACTATAACATTTTACCTCAATGTTTTAGATCCTTTAACTACTTTGTTCATTAGAATAAACCCAGTTTTCCTTGCATCTTTGGCTTTGACCTATGAAGAGGACTGCACAATAGATCAATAGTTGATGCCCTATGGCTAGGGTCCTCAATATTCTTATCCATTGGGATAACCAAAGATCTATCCAAAGTCCTTTGAGCTACATGAATTCAAATCAGCCCGTGAATCATCATGTGCCATACAATGTAATGCACCAAGTTTACAAACAAATTAGTTTTTCTCCAATAAATGAGAACCCTACTATTAGTTTTAATACATATGATTCTATCAATATAGTATATCATTGATAGGTTGTTTTTACTTGTGATTATAGTCAAGTTTATTTTAATGCTTCTATTAATTACTTGTAATTTTTTGTAGGAGGATTGTAGATAATTCTTGACTTAAGCTATGAGGTTGCATTCTTGAATGCATCATTGGGAGTCTATGAATATCGATGTGTATATGATCATACACACTGATAATACACCATCTTATAAATGTGATCCATTACTTGAAGGCTATAGTAGTGATGATGATGATTTTGATAGTGAATTTTCATTAGAGGCTACAAGTAACCTAGTGGATGAAAAGCAAGAGGATGGAGAGTTGTGAGCTAGATGAGAAAGATGCATATTATGCATCTAAAGCATCTTTCCCTTGAACCACCTTAAAACCTACATTTGAGAAAATGATCCAAGATGTTCAATAACTTGGTGGTTTAGTTTGTCTTCCCCCTCATCATTAGAAGAGGGTAAACTCGAATAAGATAATGTTGAGCCAGACCATTGGTGCCAAAAAGAGGAAAACCAAGAAGAAGGTTTATCCCTTTGAGGAAAATGAGTTAGATGATCTTGAAGTTGATGATCTATTTCATCATATTATCCCTATTTTAAAATCAATTAAAAGTATCCATGCATTCTTCCAAGTAGTAGAGGCAGTTCGGTTTAAAATGGGAAGTCATGAACATAGTGGCCCAGATGAAGCAATCATACCAATAGGGATGCAAGTTGAGAGTAATATAATTCAACCCAGTTCCTTGCATACCTTAGCCACTAAAGATAAGTTCATAAGGTATTTGATATGATAATAATATGAGTTAATTCCATTCTTTTTGAATGATAAAAATATAAAAGAGGATGCTATGCAGGCATCCATATGCATCTAATAACAACCACAAACTGATTCATATATTGGCTACAACAAATAGGAATCACCTACCAAGTTGATGCTCAGTTCTTTTTGGTATGTAATAATACCCACCCCTTCCCCTTACCATAATTTAATGTTTAGGTAGAGGTATTTATTTAACCCTACCCTTATGCTTTCTATAATCTAGATACAAACATAATGCAAAATTTTACACTCCTAGTTTGCTTGAATTGCATGAAAATACAATAGACAAATATTTAAGGGATAATGCCCATGAATGTAGAGGATAAAATAGAATAAAGTAATATTATCCTTTTCCATTTTCAAAATCTTTAAAATAAATAGGTGTCTAACTAGTATCAAGCATGCATCTACTTGAAAACCTTTGTGAATAATTTCTCTTTTCCTTTCTTATTTCCTTTCTACTTTTTTCCTTCTAGCCCCTTGTTAGTTTATTTTACCTTTCTTATTTTATATTTATAGTCATTATTTTTTTGCTTTGATGTTCACCCATTAATCAATAAATGAATGAAAGACATTCCAGTAAGTAAACAACATGGTTGGCACTCAAGGCATAAAAGTTAATCTTGCTTGAATAATTGCATAAAGCTATCATGACTCTCTTGTGAATTTTTAGATTCATAAAGACAAACAATTCAATATAGAATGTGTGGATTTATAAAATTTTATTTTCTCATTTAAAACCATCTATACACTTAATTAAAACATCTGAATAAAATGTAGTGTTATCTTTTTTGGGTTTGTATTCATTGACCATGAACTTTTTAATTTTTATTGAACCCATGGATTGGTCCCTAACCCTCCACAAATATAAAACATAAATTATCATTTCAAAATAATTGAGCCAAAATTCAAAATCTAAAAATATTTTTTGAAATGGTGATCTTGGTAACCTCCATCATAGGCTTTCTAGCTTGGTTGGTAGTGGATCAAGGCCTTAAGAAGGGACCAAAGGTATATTTATTAGGGCTATAGATGTTTGGTTGGTAGCAAGGCAATACTCACACCATTCCCCCATGACAAATAGCTAAATATTTCTCCTTTTAGAAGTTATGATCATTTATACAATCTAAAATATTATGTGTGCATACAAACAAAATGAATCAATGAATTGATCACAAACATAAATGATCTTTAACAAGATTGCAGTTGAGTATGCCACATATTGAGGCATAATTTAGTGACTTTATTATTTTGATTTTATCTCAAGTAATCATTTTTATTTGATGCTTGTTGTTTATATTTAATAATAAGAGATTATGAATTTATTTAAATACTCAAGATTATCTACCAACAAGAGTCATTATTTGTTGTTGCCTTCACCAACACATCCTATTTTCAAACTAAAAATAAGGACCCTCTTTTATTATCTAATATTTTTCTATGGGTTTGTGATAGCCTATCTAATTGATCTCTTATTGATTGGTAGTTTAATAGATGCTAAGTTACAGATTATTGTTCATGCTCATTTCTAATACCTTTGCATTTTGCTCAATTCAGTCTAAGCTTTCATCTATGAACATTAATGTCTAACTTAAAAGTTTATTTTAAGCCTATGAAGTCTTATTCCTTGCTAAAATGCTTTAGTATTCACCCATTTGAATGTTCAATCTTAAAAATTAATTATATGTGAATCGATGGTTTCAATTTCTATATTACATGACTACTTATCACATAAAATTCACTTGGAAAAACTTAGTTTAAAAAAATATTTACTTAGCCAATTTTCTTATTTTATTGAAGGTTTTCAAAAGATTCCTAAGACCCCAAATTATTCCATGCAAGCAAATATCTTCAATGCACATCTTCAGAGCCAAATATTTTGTAAAAATCATTATCTTTTTAAAAGCCTTAGGCCCCTGAGAAGATACCATGTGGAACCATCCCATAATCCTAAGAACATGGAGGATTGAAGGTATTGACAAAGGATTGGAACCCTATAACCTTGAGGGCATTAAGGAATTAATCCAAAAGCCTTAGAGTTGATCGACATTAAAAAAGGTTTGTAACCCTGAGTCCCCAAGAAGATGCCATATGTCACCCTCTCATAATCTTGAGAAATTTGAGTGATTAAAGCATTAACCTGGGAACTCAGGGCATTAACAATATTGAACTACTAAAGCATAAAGAGATTGTGAGGTTAAGAAGAAGCTACGTGGCCACATAAATGATAAAGGTAGATAATAGAGTAAAACCCAAGGACATTAACAGATTGCCAAATGGCAAAGTGGGGCCCGATAGGCAAAGCCTAAAGCCTAGTAAAGGAAAATGAATGTGAAGCTGAGGAAGGGTCACATAGTAGTGGTGATGTTAGAATATGAGGGGACTAAGATTGAAGGCCCTTCTGGATATCAAACCTATAAAAATCGAAGATGGGACCATGCATTTGATTCAACAAAAAAATCAAGTTGTAGCTCAATAATATGATGATAAATCATGGAATCCAAGGTGTTGTAATTAGCATAATGATCGAAAGGGAGTAGATTCAACTAAAATCATAAATAAGGTGTGAATCATGAGTGTCTCGTGCACATTGGATTCAAGCTAATAACATAATACAATTTTAGCCTTCAAGAGGCATGGCACCTAACTACATGAAACATGTCTAAATGGTAATACCAAAGCAATCCTAATGACCCTTTACTACCAGAGTTTAATTCAATATCTACAAGAGCATCATTGAGTTGTCATGTCTATCAGATCCTCAACTACACATTCCAATCACATTGATGATTGATTATAACTACCCTAGTAATGGGATGAAATTGAAACTACATAGATTGAATTATCTATATAAGATCATCAGCTACAATGTAATAAGGTATGGATCCATTTAGATTAGAGCATAGATTAGTGGACAAAACATGCTTGGATTTTCCATAGTTAGTAGACCAAACATTTTTCATGCTTTCCCAGCATAGTGTTTTCCTTATTGTTATGAAAATGAAGTTTGTAACTGAATGACTTGTAAATCTCAATTTTTTTAATTAACAAAAAACATGTTGATATTCAGATTGTTGTGTAGTTAAATGGCCATTTATAGTGCATTTATATGGTGGTTATGGTCCTCTTTATTCATAAAAACTTCATCCCAAACTCTCACATCGTCTATTAGCTAGATTTGTGCTAGGTCTAGCTCAGCTAAGGACTAGTTTATATGAGATTTGTTCAATCAAACATTGTAACTTCATCTCTATGGTAGCATGACTTTTTCTTCCCTTTTCTCCTTTCTTTTACTCTTTTTTTTATTAGTGTGTTATCTTAGGACTAATAAAAATCCACTTATAATGTTAAATCATGATTTATAAATGTTGTCCATCATTGTTTAAGCATTGTGGAATAGATTAGTGGTGGAATAACACAATTTTATAGTGTCTATATCTTAAGCCATGAGATAGAGTTAGTTTTACCAAATCCCCTTGAATTTCAATGGTCATAATGAGACAACTAGGTTACCCTACATACCCAGTCCTAGTAACAAAGACCTTGGGGAGATTCATTCACTCAAATATCCTTTCAAGAGAAAAATGGATTAAAAACCCCTACCTAATTATTGGTTTCATCAAAGGACCCATCAACATAATTACTTGATATTGAACTATAATATATTTTCTCTAACAGTCTACACCAACCTATCTAAGATAAAATGATGTTTAACATGTATCCATATTTTGATGAACTTTATCATATGGTTCACAACTATGAAATCATGATTTTAAAGTCCAACATGTTTAAGTATGAGATTACTTCCCATACCTATAACATCCTAAATCATCAAAGTGAATCACACTCGAGACTAAGTATAATGATACTCTGAGTCTTTATCTAAACTTTATGATGTGAATGCAGCATTTTATTACCATAGAGATTTAGGCTATACTACCAATATTTTTTTTTGCATTGAGACATAATATTAAAAATCTAATTGATATAAATGTTATTCAAGTGGAAGGACACAAGTGTACATTTAATGAATTAGTTTCTCCACAATTTGGCACATGAAAGTTTTTATAAATCCATATTCAAATCATAATACTAATAAGAAAAATATTATTCACATCATAATGCCTAAAAAAGAACCAATGGTTTAAAATGACTGTAAATATTTTATGGTTTCATAGTTGTGGTCATAGATGCATGTAAATAGGTTCCTTATATTATGTTATATTACCATGAGATTTCAACAAAGGATTAAAATAATGGACCATTTTTTTTACAAGATTTTATTTATTCACATCCTAAGTTAACAAATGATATTATGGTTAGAAATGGTTCTATCCTAAATCGTGTACATGCAATTTATTACTAGTAGAGGATACATTAAAAACTACTTAATTTGTATAACCATGGTTATTAAAGGTTATTAGAATCTCACACATGGATACCTCTTAGGGGTATCACATTACTTATCACCATAGGAATTAAAATAATTTTAGTGTGGTTTCATGTAATTTAGGATAAAATACTATGATTTATTACTTGGATGCCCATGCCTTAATCAAATGAGATCTATCCCATACAAATTACATCAATGCATATATTTTGTGCATTATAATAAAATATTTTATATTCTAGACATATCTTATGAGTCACATTTACAACAAAAACATGAGGTATTACATAAGTGATTCCTAAACAAAAAATCATATAACCTCAATTACAATCATGTAGAGTTATAGTACTACTCATCCACATACTAAGGTAGGTTTACCACAACCTCTTGTGTTTATTCAAGCTAAAATACCTATTAAGGTTTTAGTTATATGATCTATAATAAATTTATTATTTTCAAGAAGATAAATCAAATATTACAACCCATTTCCATGATAATGATTACACTCCTATTTATAAATATTTAGGTTACTATACAACTCATATTTACATTTTGGATACTAATAGTGACACATCTAATTCTGCACATTCATGCTCCATAAGGTCCCTAGATCTTGATCATGAAACTGATCAAGAAAATTATTAAATATATGATGAATATTTAGATGAGATTATCAGTTATTATTACTAACATATTGTTATCATCAAAAGTTTCACCTTTGAGGAGGTTGTTCAAGCCTCCTCACTTAAGTGATATCATGGGAGCAATCCTAGGTTGTGGGTGACCTAAAGAATGGATTGAACCTATAGATAGGGATAGATCCCTTAATGCATCACTTAAGAATTAAAAACTAATACTAATTTTAAGGGAAAAGGGTAATATAAAACCACAAACTAAAAGGAAGGTGATGCACCAAATGTGAAGACCACTACCATTGATTTGCATGTGCACTAAGACCTATAAGACCACCATAAGCATACACTTCTCCTAAAATAACCTATTAAATCAATGTTTTGAAAAGAGTTAATGTAATTCAAGAGTATAATGGAATATTTTTTCCACTTATAATCCACTTATAACCCTTGATGACACTCTTCATAACCTGTAATAAAGAACCAAACTGCAAGAAGGTAAGAAGAATAGGATAACAAGATGAGCTATGTCTACACTTAATTAGATCAACCATTCAAAGATTTAGACTAAAATAAACCATAAAACAAGGTAAAAAAATCATATTATTGATTAATAGGCATAAAAATGAGTAGGGATATGCCATAATCTTGGTATAAGGATCCATTACAATGTCAAAATCAAGCATATAGATAGAAGAGTGTGAGAAAGAGAGAAAGGAGAGGGGTAGGATTTACATATGACAAGTGTCATCTCATGAGGAACAAGTTATAATAAATCAAGTATAAAAGTATTTAGTTATGAATCCTCTTATCAACATGTGTATGCTTTATCATATACTCTTCTTCATCAATAGTAGCATAGAGTGACCCTTTACCTTCTTGATCACTCATAAACCTTATTTGAAAATGCCCATTTGGAGTGATTTTAAAGTGAAAAGTCATATTATTAGGCATAAATGATTGTATTACATTTAAGATATATTTAAGGCCACAAGCTAATCATTTTTACATCTTCATTCTTTTCATTTATCATTCTCATATTTTCTCTCTAGGTAGGCCTATTCTTTGTAGCCCTATTTTAGTGAAAAGCTCCTTGGTTTGAGAGATAAAAAATTTATAGGAAAAGTAAAGAAATATTTTGGTACCAATTATCACCTTAAAAATTCACCCCAAATTTCATGATCTAACTCTCAAGGTAGAGCTACTTTCTCAACCTCCATTGTTTCCCAATTAGGCCTAATACAAGCCCATAGTACTGGAGACCATACAATGTTGCATAGTATAAATAAAAAACCTAAAAAACCTATATAGGACATAAAATTAGGTATATTTTCAAATTTTAAATTCATTACATGGGTTATAACTCAAATTAGACAAGTTACAAGCTTTTCAGCCCTAGTTGGCAAAAGTACAACCCTGAGTAGGTCGAGAGCTAATAAAATTGTAGGGAGGGAGTTTTAGGGTATTTCAAACCAATAAAAAACATATTAAGGTTCCCATAAGATAAAAAAGGTCACTTATATTTTTATAAAGTCATTCAAAGTCATTTGGGTCACTTAAGAATCAAAATTCAGACTTTGGATCCCTATTTGGGGGTTTGCAAGGGTTTTGAGCAAGTAAACTTTTTAATGAATGTTTATAAAGACCAAGCCTCTTCAGGAACTCTAAATTACACAAAATTATATAATGGGGACATATTCAATAAATCCCAATTAAATTTCTACCTATGCATCTCTTCATCCAAGTTTTGAGCAAAAAACCTATGCTCTCTTGAGCTCTTCACAAGGCGAAATAATATTTTTGAGGTGGTTATCCTCTTAACAATGGTTAATAGAGATGTGGAATTTGATGAGAAAAATAATACTAGGAATATCATACCAAAAACCATCTCCATATTCCACATTATTTTTAGGATCCCATGCACCTCTTTCTTGGAGTTCTAATCAAATAATTAGTCTTCTCAAGTTAGCAAACCTAACAGTCTTAGGTTGAGAGAGAGGTTTTTTTGGCCTAAAAGACTTAAAAATTATTTTGGGTAGTTATATTTACTTAAAATATGTTTTAAAAAAACCCCAAAATGCATGTAGATGTTCTTATATATGCTTTGACGCTTGAAGATACTCAAAACTACCTATTCTACCTGTAGGTGCTTGAGTGAGGTTTTAATCTTGATTAGGCTTCTTGTAACTTTTATTCACTTAGGGATAATGAAGACCTTCATGACAATTTGAGAACCTTTTGTACACTTATTTTATCCCTATAACATGTATCAATATATTTTTTCAACATAGGAGAGTGTATTTTTTCCATTTTGCTTATGATAGGCCTATAGGACTACATTTAGTCTATCTTGTTAGGCTAGGCTGGAGAACAACTCTTACCTAGGTGATTTGTCCTCTTTTTCACCTATATCAACATCCTCAAATAGTAATCATGATTATCATGCTTCAATTTATCTTTAAAAATTGTATTCATGCAATATTTTCATCTTTATGCTCTCTTTCTTCACCTTGAAAAGGTCTGTAACTCGATGGGAAAGTGTCTTTTTATTATCAAACCAAGTATATGTATGACTCATAGATTGGATGTGGTGATATAAAGACCCATATAACATCTGACATCAATTCCATCATCATTCCAATCTCCCATCAAAATTAAAAATGTGTTTACAAAGGAAAACTTGAGCTCATAAGATTTGTTAGGGTTTTAGAGAGGTTTATAGTCTTAACAATTGTTCATAGAGCATGGCCTCCCAAAACCATAAATCTTATCATAATTTTGGATGGAATTATTGTCCACATTAATCCCTATAATCATTTGGTTTGAGTATTTTCCTCATAAATGAACCAAAGACAACAAACTAGCCTTCATTTACTTGCAAAGAGCTCAACAAAGGAGCTGAAGTGTTTTTGCTTTCTTTAAACATCTATAAGTTTGTTCAAACCTAATTTTACCTTGACATACCTGGGGGAATGTATACTACACCTGGAATTTCTTTAAAATATCCTTTCACTCCTTTGATATTCCATTCTAGACGTGTTATAACTTCTTACAAGTATAATCATTGTATCTTCTGATTTAAAACTATCATATTATGAAATGTGCCTACCAACTCCATGTTAGAAAATTCCTTAAAATTCATTTCCAAGTGCTTTGTGATGTAATTTACACCTTTTGTGTCTTTAAAAATATTAAACATGTTAATGATGCATAAATAAGGTTTAAAATGACTTATTAACCTTGGACATAACATGGAAACTTATAAGACATCAAAAACCCTCTAAACATGTTTAGATTTAACAATAGAGCCCCCTTCACATTGGCATTAATGACTTATGAAAGGAAAAGAAATTATAAAGATTAAAAAAGATAGAAATAAATTTACCTTAACTTTTCCAAAAGAACCTTAAACTTTGCTAAACATAAGAAGGAGACCACAATAAATGACCATTTGATGATAAGGTAAAAAGACTTGACCTTGATACTAACTAGACCATCCTAGATCACCTTGTAAGATGCCAAGGAAGACACCTTATCTATCTTATTTAGACTATTGATGACCAATATAATACCTTAGATGGCTATCAACAAAGTTAGAATCATAAGGAACAAAGTTTTGAATTAGACTCCCTTATGGTAGCCAAATTTGGATAACATCTTTGGAAACCTCTTGGGATTGCATGCCCACTATGAACCTTATACTAGTTGCCGAGTCCATCCATTTGGATATGGAGTCACACATCACTCAACTTTAGACCTGATTGGACCTTAAACTTTATTACAAATGCCTTGAACAATCAAAGATAACTAATATACCTCCAAAACTCACAACAAGACAAAATAACACACTAAAACAAGACACACTCACTCACTTGTGATACAAAGCACTTAGGGAAAACAAAACACAAGAACACTACTAAATAAAACTAGTCTTAAGACATCTTCCTCCTGGATTTAAAAAAAAAAAAATCTACAAACACCTCCTCTATGAGATATACAGTGATGTAGGACATGCTACCTTTTGATCATGATGTTTGATGGAGTAGACCTCTTGCTATCCAACTCATTTGGCATACTCTCAAATGAGTTATTAACAACAAAAATGATTCTAATGAAGACATAATCCTATAGTGTCTCAATAATCTTCTCATGTTGATCTTCAAGGATTGAAATAATCTCAAAAGTGATCACATTTTGATTAATAATGGCAACATCAACTTTATCTTCTAGAGGCTCCATGATATGATGTGATTTGGCTTGAATTGCTTGTTGAGGATATGATGTGATTTGGCTTGAATTGCTTGTTGAGGACTCACACATTACTCTTTTGAAATGAAATCAACTTAATTTTTTTTTAAAAATCATCCCTATAAGATATGTATCCCTCTTAAGAGTTTAAAACTCATCGTAAATATTCTAATACTTTTGCCACATGTCTTCAAATCCTCTTGACTAGCACCTTGAGAAGGTACTAATGACAATTTTGACATCATAGGTCAAATTGCCACCCCTACCACTTGAAACTTAACTTTTCATGTTTTTTGACCTATTAATTGGTATGATTTCCTTGTTATGTCTTTGAAATGGTCATCTTAAACCTTGATTAGTAGAGTTTAAGGTAGATTTGATGAATTTAAGGTTTTGATCATCATGGTCATGTACTTGTTGAGCCTCCTCTTAACTTATTTTAGTTTATTTTAAGAGATGAAAAGAGTATATAACATCCTAATAGGTCTCATGGCATGTGTCAAGATCATATCATGCTTTTTAATTGACCAAACTAGTTGGTGATATGCTTGACTAACTTCATGACCCAGTTGACTACATTTTGGGTCATTCCATGGATTTTGGAGCAGGTTTTGCATGATAATGATAGTATAATATTAGAATGAAAACATGGTGTGATTTTTCAATCATTAAAAGGTATAATGGATAAATTTTATAGTATTTTTATCAAGTTTCTCAATTGATTTTGGCAGTTTTAGTGTTAGAAAAGCCTATTTTGAGGTTATTTGTATAATTATTCAAGGTGAAATTGATCTTTAAGCATCTTTAGGAGCCTATTTTGAGGTTATATTTACAATTATTCAAGGTAAAATTGATATTTAGGCATCTTAAAGACATTATTTATTCATGAAATGGTCAAATATATGATTTTGAAGGAGTTTCAGGTGTCAAAATGAAGAAAACCAACATATTTCTCATATCAACCTCCTTAGCAGCTCTAAGAAGGCCATCCATTTTTGTTCAGTACAAGTTGGAAAGAGAGAGTTAGGTAAAAATATATTGGGAAATGATAAGTACCCTAATTAAATTAAATTTAGTATAATTGGTTTTCTGATTCATCCCCCCATTTTATTAACAATCGCTAAGAGTGCAATGGGGTCACTATGTCCTAGTCACCTAGACAGGGTCCACGTTTATCTCCATTTATTTAATTTAGAGATTTAAAGAGAAAAAAGGTTTTAGGGGGATTATTTTAGGGTTAAATAATAAATTTTTAATGTTGGAATCATCAACTAATTTTCCTTGATAAGGAGTATTTTGACAGGAAATTGGTTACCTATCTTGTTCATTGAGGATGGTAGTTTTCAAGCATGTTTGATATATCACTTGAATATATTAAATTTTTAAAAAGTCATAAAGATAATTTTTCATGTAAAATACACATATTTCATCCAATAATAATGTTCATGTACCTTCATATTTAATAATGTCTTCCTTGAGGTAGTTTGAGTGAGATAGGGCCCTTCATAATGAATAGTTGCAGGGTTGATGAACTTCTAATGTATGAGAGAATATTAGTGAGGTCAAAATGATATTGTAGAGTTGATATTGAGTGAGTTTAAAAAGGTGATAAATTATTTATTTAAATTTAGAGGACATTCTATGGATGGTCTTAAGATTATGCTCCTTGAGCTCAAAATCTCTCTTGTAGGCCTAATGCGCAGACTACATGGATATCATGGCAGGTAATAGAACATTTTGAGGAGTTATAAAGCAGGTAAAAAAGTGAATTGTTTAGAAAAATAATTAACTCATTAAATATACCAAAGGAGGTAATAAAATCACCAAGGAAAGAAAAATATCCATTTACGTCCAATACACAGCTTAACCAGCTTATGGGGACTTAGCAAGAAATATAAGGGCAAGATGGATGAAATGAATGAAATGAGAGTTGGAAGTTTGGAGATATAAAATTATATATATATATATATATATATGTATATATATATATATGTATATATATATATATATATGTATATATATATATGTATATATATATATATATGTATATATATATATATGTATATATATATATATATGTATATATATATATATATATATATATATATATATATATATATATATATATATATATATATATATATATATATAATGTCATGAGGAACCTTTAAAAATAAAAATATTCTCTTAAGAAGCTACAGTCAGCTTAGTACACCTACAATCAACAAGAAAAGACATAGTCAGTTGTGTGTTGCAAAGCATAAGGAATTATGGGTGAAGAGGGGAGGTTTGAATAGTTTGTATATGATTTCATAAGATAAAAATAGGTTATAAATCCAAATAAATTACCTACTCAAGGTCTTATTACATATATTTCTCCATATACACCTATAGGAAACACAAAATCTCCAACTACATCTAGTATACCTATAGGCAGTCAAAGGCAAGAGTGAAGATATGGACATGGGTTATGAATCAAGGGAAATGGGTGTTATGACTAAGTTTAATGATTATTTAATTATGAATGGAATTTAATTACATTTAATATGTATTTGAAAACCATCAACTCAATCTATAAGCTTAGTCTTCTTATAGAGTCCTCTAGTGACCTACAAGCTCATTTACAAACAAAGAGAGGAGAACATGATTTTCATTAGGAGATGAAGGTATGATAGTAAAAAAGGATGTATATGAATTAATAAAAAACTCCATCAGGTTTTTGATCCAATGATTGGAGAGAAAACTCAGATAAAAGACCTCTAGGGTCAACATGTTCATTTCGCACCAAAACCCTCCATAGTGAGAATTCAAGTTTTTAGACCTATTTGAGAGGTAAATATTATGAGGGTAATTTTATGTCATTTTAATGAACCATTTAAACATGTTTAAAATATTTATTTGATGTGAAAGTGTGTTTATAGGATTCAAGACCCAAAATGGTCTTCTTTGGCCTTTAGCATGGTCATCCCAACTAAATGGTAGTTTTGAAGAGGTGATAGCTTCTTGTATGAGATGAATGAATGATTTAATTTTTATGAGGTGTTGATGGGAGTCATATTCCTCAAATTAATGACATTGGTTTGGTCAGTTTTCACAATTTTATGAACAATCAATTAGAAATTAAACACCCCTGTTTTGCTTGAGAAAGAAAATGAAAAAGTAACTTTGTTTGCTCATATCTTGCATGAAGTTTTGCATAGTAACTCAAGCCCATAAGAGATGTTATATGGGTCCCACTACCACAAAATATTATCATTATTTTTTGGAAAGGACCTTTGTCTTTTATAAACCATTATTAAGAAATTAAACCCCCCAAAACCCTGTAACTAACCTGATTAGAGAGATATGCTTATTAATACCTTTAAATGTTATTTTTTGACCTCAAAATGGTATTTATGCTGTTCAAAACTCTCCTAATATTCAATTACAAGTATTTATTCATAGGTGTAGGTACAATATCATACGATGCAAGGTAAAAAACATAGTTTTTAGATTGTTTGTGAGGGTATGGTAAGTGGAATGATCTCCAAATAATTTTAAGATGTTTATGGGGACATAACATATGTTTTATGATCACTAAAACTCTTATAAATTTCTCTTAAAGAGTTATACATCCCCTGTAAGTTGGCCACTAGCTCAATAGGTGAAAGAACTCAATTTTGCAAGTCCAAAATCAATGGTGAAGGCTAGAGAGTGCCTTAAAGGACTTCAATATCAAGGATTGATTTGTGTAAGGGTAATAAAGGTACTATTAGGTCACATTAAATCATAAAAACCTGAAATTTTCTTCCAAAACATCTCCAACAACTCCTCAAGCATGCAAAAACATATAGGGTTGCAAATGGCCATTTCATGGTTTTCCCATCCACACAACTTTACAAAAATTGAATTTTGGCATGAATAAGGTTGTTAGAATAGGTAAAGCAAATCAAACACTTTTTGTGATTTTCACATGTCTTGGTGGTCATTTGGGTCAATTTTCTCTTTCTAGGCCTAGTAAGCCTAATTAAAACTAATTAGAGAAAGAAATGATAGAAAAGGAGTACTTCCACTTAGAGTTGGATCATGAAATTTTGTATGAAGCTGTAAAGGAATAAAGGGTACTCATAAATGTTATCAATTTGACAAGGGTATCCATAAATTATTATATACAAGGAGCTTCACCAATTTTTAGGGTTATAAGGAATGAGTTCTTTAGCAAGTAAATAAAGCAAAATGGTATATTTTAGAAGGTATGATAGCTCCAATTACCTTTTTTTAGGTCTAAATTGATTATGAGAATAAAAAATTAAGGGAATTTATATAGTTTAATGCCAAACCTAATTTTCTCTCTCCTACACCTCTTTGCCCATGAAGGAATCAAGTGATCTAAGTAATAAATTTATGCATTGAAAATTTTACAAATGATTTATTGATGTTTGTCTCTCCCTCCTACACCTATTCAAGAATGAATAATTCAATTTCAGTTGAAAATAAGGTTGAAAAGGTTGAAAAGGACTCCTAACTAGACCCTCCTTCCTTCCTACACCTAACATCTTAAAGGAGTCAAATAAGCATTAATGAGGTTATAACATCTTAATTAAGGTGGAAGGACCTAATGAATGTATTATGAGAATTTTTAAATGAATAATTAATGAAGAATTAAAGTCTTATTTTCAATAAAGAGGAACAATTATTCAATGAAGACATATGAACTAGTATATAAGGAATCAAGCAAGGATATAAACACCTTCCAAGTGGTCAAGCTTGACCAATAAATGATGAATACATTTTCAAGTCTCCTTAAATAATGATAATTTACCTCTATGCCACACTAAGGACATGAATGAAAAGAGATATTTGAAGAAGTACTATGTAGCACTTGAGGGTTTTAAATACCAAGTTGACATGCCTATTTTGGGGCTACATTGTCTTCCCATAATTTGATTTTCTATTTTTAATCTTATTTCCAAAATATTATTATCACTCTTTTGCTTAAATTGTGCTAAATTTTTTCCAAATTTTGTACTCACCTCTTGAAAAAATAAGAATCTTTTTCCCTCTATTTTCAGGTTTTGGTGAAGTGTATGGTGTTTGACATTGATATAAAATTATGAAGCATTAGTTTTCCTATGTTATTGTCTAGTTCTTCATACCTTCATACAATAAATTTGAGTTCTACAAGTCATATTAAGTGTCAAAAGAATCCTTAATCTAAGCACTAGATGTGAATTCAATTCTTTTTCATTCCTTCCTTGCCAAGAGTGAGTTTGTCAAGTCCTTGTGAAACACTGTCATATAAGTCATACCTGAAGTGAAGAGAATGTGTATAAGCTTATTCCCTTCCTAGGAGTGTTAATTAAAGGCATAAGTGGTCATATACATTAGTGTATCACCCTCATTCCATAATTTTCATTTGAATTTCATTGCAAACAGTATCCTTTTCACTATTTTCATAGTTAGAAATCAATAGTAGTAGGTTAAAGATCAAGTTTAGTGAGTTCATTAAGGGAACAAAATATCTATCTAGAGATTCTCTCCCTTTCAAAGTCACCCATACTTAGGAGAGATTCCATTATTTTAGAAGGAATAGAAAATAACACACTTTCTCACAAGGGCACACTCCTAATTGACAACAATTTTTGGCATGCTTAGTGGGATGCATAGTCATTGGCATAGCTAAAGTTTGGAGCTGAGGAAAATAATTTAAATCAATAAAGGATACTCATAATCATTTAAAATAGATGATTATTTGGATTTGAACCATTCTTAGCATCAAGCTAACACAACTTTCATGCCAAAGGTTATAATAAGATCATCGAACAAAGGTATTCCTTTTGAAATCATTGAGTTGCCTTCTAATTCTTATAAAAGGACAATATTTAAAAAGTTAAACCCTCATCCTAGAAAGTTATCTCTATCTCCTAGTCAGCCCATTATTCTAGATAGTGAAATTCCCACTATCTAGATAGCTCTACCTAGGAATCAAGTATTTGTCTCATTTAACAGAAGAAGCCTACTAAACCTTGCCCATTATGATGATATACCAGGATCAAATCTTAAGAGCATCCCTTTATTCTTAGGAGAATATCAAACCACACCTATTGAGCACATAAAGGATGTTTTGAACCTTTGTTCAGTCCATAATGTTGTCTAGGAGAATGTAATTATTAAACTACTTACTACCTCTTTCAAAGGAAAAACATTGTAATGGTATAGAAACCTCCCATTAAATTCCATTGCTTCATGGGATAACTTAGGTTCAGCCTTTTTTAGGAAATTTGAGGACAAATCTTATCACCTATACTTGGTTGAACAAATTACCACCATAAATAGGGATCTTCATGAGTTCATGATTGATTTTAACCTCAGATTATAAAAAGCATAGACTTGTATACCTATAATGATTAGGCCATCCCCATAGTATGTCTTCTTATATTATCTAAGAGCACTTAATTTAGACATAAGTGTCATGATCCAATCAATGGGTGTCACTAACTTACTAGACGTATATAAAGTAGCAATAAGAGCTAAGAATAGTTTAATACATGATGGAAAATTAGCACCTAGACTTCCTATGCCTTTTTCCCCATAAACACATCTAATACCAGCTCCTAAAGTTCCTCCTATGACTCCTATTCCAACTCCCTAGGCACAAGTTTCAGTCCTTCTTAGACAATTAACTAAGATTAGATAGCTCAAAGGAATGTTACAATCCTTTGGGAATAAGATTATCTAATTGAAAAGGTAGAAATACCAGGGAAATAGGTCTTACCAAGCACCTAATCAACCTACCTATCAACTTTTCAAATACAATAAAACTCCCTATCAAGGATTTAGAGAACATAGACCATATTATCAATCTCAAGGAGCTATCAATCAAGACAATCCATATGAATACATGGATCATAATGATCAATCTTCATCCAAGGCTATTGTTCCTATATAAACACAGATTAACATGATGCTAGATTTAGGTTGGCATCCTTCTAATCAAAATGACATACAAAATTAGGCATTAGTTAACCAATCCATGGTGATGCCTCAAATAAATAAGGAAGAGGATTTTATTCAAGAAGGGAAACATAGTGAAGGTATGGCACAAAAAGATAAGATCAATCATGGACAAGGGAAACTAAATTCTAATTTTGTGAATTGTTATCTTGATGATCATGTAGCCTTGAATCAAGTTGGTGATATGAGTTCTCCAAGCATTGTGGTTACAACTGTAGCTAGAGTGAAGAAGATAACAATTGAAGATACCAAATATTTGAATCATGTTACAAACATAAATCTTTTTATTCCTAAGAATGCCAATACTCAGTTTGTTTCCCCTACATTATAGAAAAATTAGAATATAGAGGTTGTTAAGACTCATCAAGTACCACAAGATTAGGATCAACTAGTTATGCAAAAAGTGTAGCCAAAGATAAGTGCATATCCTTATAGTATTATAGATCATATGAAGAGTTATAATGTTAAAATTATCATTTGGGATTCATTATCAATCCCAAGGAAAAAATACATGCTAATTCAGTAACTTTTAGCTCTTAAGTTGTCACCAAAACATGCTGGGAAAGAGATCATAATGTTGGTAAATTTAGATCAGCCAATGAGACAACAAGTGTAACAAGTACAAAAAGAGGTAGAATTGGTCAAGGATGAGGTGAAGTAGAGAAAAAAAACCCTTTTATCTCTATTTTATTGTTGGTGATATTTTGGTCCATAATTATATGGTGGATAGTGGAGCTAGTAATACTGTCATGCCTAAATAGATTGCAAACAAGCTTGGTTTAGTGTATAAACAAAAGACCACAAGATTGTTTCAGATGGATAGATAAAAAAAAAATACTTTTTTCATGATCAAATGCCTGAAATTAAAAATTCTTTCTTTCCCAAACATTACTATTTATTAGGATGTAGTGGTGGTGGATTTGCCTCCCTATGTTTCCATGTGTTTATCTAGAGACTTCACCTCAAAGATTGGTGGTTATCTATCAGCTGATTGGACATATTTGATGTTAATAAAAAGGTATGGTACAAAGGTAACTAATAATTATAATCCCATTTCATTTTTCCACTTAGAGCCTTACATTCCAATTGTTGTAAACACTAATTGATCATCTCGGATGAGGTGCTAGAAGCTAGTGAAGTGGAAACTAATTCACCTTTAGAGGTAGTTCCTGATCTATTCCTTGATGAATGGGAGTAAAAATTACTTGAAAATTATCCATAAAATAATATTTTGGGGGAGGGGCTTGGTTTCTATTACCTTCATGAAAATGATGCACAAATTCCAGCCATGGTGAAGGAAGATGAGTCTAGTGGTGGTATTTAGCAACTTTACTTTGACGGGTCAAGGAACAAGCATGGTACTAGGTTTCTAATGATGTCTAATATAACCTACATAAAAAATGTATTTTCATACCATTAAATTTTAGTTTTTATATTCCAATAATGTTTCATAAAATGAGGATTTAGTCCATAATTTGTAGTCAGCTAGGAAGATGGGAATTAATGATTTACACTTTTTTGTGATAGTGAACATGTAGTTGACAAAGTGAGATGGATGAATGTATGAAAGAACAACTTGATAATATATTAAAATAATAGATTTTGGGACTTACTTGAATATTTTTAGGATTTTGACATTTAGGGAATGTCAAGAGAAGAATTAACATGCATATAGATTGGCTGCCATAAGAGCTCAATTCAATATTCCAGCTGATGTAAGGAGTGAGAAAAGTCAATCACATATAAAAGTTTTTGTGAGGCATTAAATTATTGATAATCAAAGATCATATAATTTGAATTTTAAATCAACTCTATGGGCTGATAGGATCACATACAAGAGGTCTATAGCCAATTCACCATACAAACTAATTTATGGTAAGGAAGCAAGGTTACCCATTTCTCTTGAGTTTACTACTTTAGAACTAATGTACTAGTTAGAGTTATTGGAAAATGAACCAATGAAGTTAAGGTATGATAATATTATGGAGTTGGAAGAGATTAAAAATTAGTCCATGTTAGCAATGGAAATTCACCAAGCACAATTGAAGAGAGCCTTTGACAAAGGAGTATCTTCAAGAAGTTTCAAAGAGAGAGACTTGGTTCTCAAGTGAGATTAGGATAGAGATAAACCAAGAAGGAATATTAAGTTTTAATCCCTTTGGATTGGCCCATACACAATCTCCAACTACAAATCCCACAATGCTTTCCAACTTACAAAGTTGGATGGAGAGGAGCTTCCAATCCCAGTTAATGGGATACATCTAAAACACTACTATTGAGAGCTATGTTCCTTGTACATAGATCATTTATTTGTTTTCCTCCAAGTGTTATCTTAGAACACTATTTTTCTTTTGTTTTCTTCCAAATAATTGCTTTGCTTACACATTTGTCTTGTTAGTCAGTTTACCTTGTTTTATATGTTTTATTTCCTTGTTTTGGAGGGGAAAAGATGTCTTGTTTCAAGTCAAGACTCTTATAGTCATTGATCTGATTTTTTATTATTCATTTCAAACTATGAGAGTGATCTTATTAGTCTAAAAGAGATGTCAATGGTCTAGTTCATAAGTATATCAGGCATACTTCCCAGTTGAGTCACTAAAATGTTGACAATTTGGACCTCACAGGTCAAATTGCCACCCCTACCACTTAAAACTTAGCTTGTCATGTTGTTTGCCTTATTAATTGGTATATTATCATTGTTATGTATTTTAAATGGTCATCTTAAACCTTCATTAACAAAGTTAAAGGTAGAATTAATGAATTTAAGGTTTTGATCATCATGGTCATGTGCTTATTGAGCCACCTCTTGACCTATTTCAGTTTATTTCAAGAGATGAAAAGATCCCAAAACATCATAATAGGCCTCATGGATTGTGTTAAGATCATATCATGCATTGCAATTGATCCAACTAGTAGGTGATATGATTGAATAACTTTATGACTAGTTGACTACATTTTGGGTCTTTCTATGGATTCTAGAGCAGGTTTTGCATGATAATGAATATATAATATTAGAATGAGGAAATGTACTTTTTTAGGCATGAAAAGATATAGTGGATACATTTTTTAGTAGTTTCATTAGGCTTCTCAAGTGATTTTGTTAGTTTTAATGCTAGAAAGGCCTATTTTAAGGCTATTCATATAATTCTTCAAGGTGAAATTGTTATGCAGACATCTTCAAGATCTTATTTTTTTATGACAAGGTCAAATCCATGATTTTTAAGGAGTTTTAGGTGTCAAAATGAAGAAAACTAACTTATTCCTCATATCGACCTCCTTGATAGCTCTAAGAAGGCCATCCATTTTTACTCGGTACAAATTGGATAGAGAGATTAAGGTCCAAAGATATTGTGAAATGATAAGGACCCTAATTAAATTCAAGTCAGTGGCATTGGTTGTCTGATTCATCCCATCACTAAGAGTGTAAGGGGGTCACTATGTCCTAGTCATCCAGACAAGGTCCAAGTTTGTCTCCATTTCTTCACTTTAGAGCTCGATGGAGAAAAATGGTTTTAGGGGGATTAATTCAATGTTAAATATGACCTTTTTATGTTGTAATCATTAGATACTTTGCCTTTATAAAGAGTCTTTTGATAGGAAACTCGTTTCCTATCTTGTTTGTTGATGGAAGTTTTCAAGCATGTTTGATATATTAGCTAAATGTATTCATTTTTAAATATCTTCAAGCTCATTTTTTAGGTAAAATACACCTATTTCATCCAATTAAAATTTTTAGTTACCTGTTATAGACTAGTATTGCACCCTAGCTAGAGGCAAGAGTGTTCAGGTCCTACTTCCAAATCTAGCTCAACATGGGACTGACCCCAGGTTGTGGGTATCCTATAATGGGGTCAGACCTCTAGGATTTTTAATGAGGTCAGTTCATTTTATGCATAATTTAACTCATTTAGACACAAATAGAACCTATTAATGACTAGGGAAAAGGGAGAGAGGGATAACATGAAAGGGAAACCTAAGCTAAGGATGGTGATGTACCTAGATTATGATTTGATCCACTATGCTTGGATCTTAAACACCAATGAAACAAGCACAAGACCAGGTCCAAGATTCCAAATATCTATCATACATTAGTGTTTCATTAAGACGTTCAATAAATGATCTAATCTAAGGGAAATGAAAGAGAGGTCTAAATCAAGACACTAACCAGTCACAATATCCACATGCGTGCTTCAATCAAGAGGTATAGAACACTAAACATGACCTACATAATAAGATGAAATAGTAACTAGGTAAGACCATGACTTGACAAGGGAGAGACTTATACCACATATGCAAATCTGACATGTACACACTAAACCAAAATAATGAAAACTAAAATACAGTCTTCTATTCATTTCAGGAGGTTACAAACTCTATCTTGGTAGAGTTTGGTCATGCCCAAGGGAGGGAGCAAATAAAATATAGAGAGGATCCATTTTTTGGATCAAAAGCCTTTATATATTGCAAAAAGTGAGAGAAAGAGATGGGAACAATGCATTGGAGAGTGGAAAAAAGTCCTCATGATCAAGAAGTCAGGTGGCAACTCATTGATTGCTTTATGCATGCGTGTCTTTCTCCAACAAGCTAACCCTCACTTATCAAATCATTCTTGAGCTCCTCTTATTGGTTGAGAGATCCTATTAGTTATACATGATGACAAAGTATATTTTAATTAGAATCAATACTCTCAACTGCCTCTTCAATTACCAGCTCACCACCTTGGGACCCTAATTCCACTCGATGTGTTTATTTGGATCAAATCCTTAAATCCTAAAACTGATGGTGCCATGCCCTAGATGGTGGCTATTACCTAATTTGTTAATAATAGAGACACATAGAAAAATGGGACATTTTACATTAATCACCCATATTTGTCCCATGATCATAGATACACTATAGATAGAAAACCAATCTAAGATTATTGGTTTTCCTATAGTATTTATATTAAGATAGATCTATAGACTATATAGCCCCTTCTTTTTTCCAATTAAGTCTAAAAGGACCCATAAACCTTTGTAGGAGATTAGAGTTCACCATACCCAAGTCATTATTTAGAAATGGCAAACATAGTCACAAGAATGAACCTTGAAATCCATAAAAAAGTCAAACCAGAAGTCCATAGTAAGCTCTAATGGCAGTCCTTTATATTCCTTATACCTGACTGCATCATATTGATGACTCCATAGTGTTTGAATGAGCTTTAATGGCATCATGATATCCCTATAAAACCTTGTTTCCCTTGGTTGAAAATGGCTTCTCAACTGCCATCGAAAACCTTGGGCTCACCTTTGCTCTAATTGGTCATCAAAATCTAACTCAACCCATTGACATATTGGCTTATCTCGCTTTATTGATTTCATTTTATATGAATGCCCATGAGTCATTAATCCTATACCTATTGAACATGATGTTGACACTTGTCATGCATGCATTTTCTTTGGAGATTCACTTACCCTTTTGACCTTTGCTTGTCGTTAGATTTGAATGTATGTTTGAATGCATTCTATTAGATCTTACTTGGACCCATCGTTTGAACTATAATGACTACTTTACAATCTTGAATTTGATGTGTCATGGATCATATTTGATGTCCCACATAACATAAATTTTAATATCTAATGGATTTTTTCCCAAGCTTTAATTTGATGTTAGTGCAAATATATTATGTTGCAGGTCCAACTTTGAATGCCTATAACTTGAAACACAAAAGTCATGGAGGCACCAAATTTTTAGGAGATGTTCTTGAGGCCAAAAGGAACAAACCCATTTGATCCACTAGTCCTAAGAGCCTTCTAAGTGTATCTAAAAAATTCTCAAGTTGATTGGTCCATTCATTCCATGTCCTGACGATGGTCTAGTTCATTTGTCTAAGTATGGGAAACTTAGCAAAATCTGACCAAGGAGCCAACTTTGAACATGCATAACTTATTTTACACTTTGTTGGATGACCTAAAACTTAGTGTGTAGCAACTAGGGATTAAACTAAGTAAACCCATATGATCACTTTTTATTGAGACTACCACATGTGTGAGATATGGCCTCATCAATATGCTTACTTGGATCTATTTGATCTTCTTCAAAAATGGCTAAGTATGGAAAGTTAGAAGATTTTACCTGAGAGGCCAACTTTGGGTCTTCATATCTTTTGATGCACTTTGGAGGATGACCAAAACTTGGTGTATATGTTTTTGGGACTAATGTCAAAAAACCCATATGACCAATTCTCCCTAACTCATCCACATGTGGTAATTATGATGTCAACAAAGTGCCTACTTAGAAAATCTATCACTAGACCCAAAATATCTATATAAACATAATGTAGAACCAGATGAAAACCATGCACTTCCATACTCATTCCAATCACTCATGACATTTTGAAAGGTATATACAGCCTATCCATATACTCATCCATTATCAAACTAATCCATATGGGTATAATTTTGGTATGTGGGCCAAAATTGGCCAACAATACCTTCATCTTGAATAAGGTCTTCCTTGAGGTAGTTTGAGTGATATAAGGCCTTTTATAATGATTAGTTTTAGGTTTGATGAACTTCTAATGTATGAGAGCTTGTGAATGAGGTCAGAATGATATTTGGTATTTGATCTTGAGTGAGTTTGAAAAAGTGATAAAGTCTTGATTTACCTCAAGAGGACATTTCATGGATGGTCTTAAGACTATGCTCCTTGAGCTCAAAATCTCTCTTGTAGGCCTAATGAGCAGACTACATGGATATTATAGTAGGTAATAAAATAATTTGAGGAGTTATGAAGTAGGTAAAAAAGTGAATTGTTGAGAAAAATAATAACCTAAATGACATACACCAAATGTCATTAGCAAAGCACCAAGGAAATTAAAATATCCACCTACAACCAATACACACCTACAACTAGATTATGGGGACTTAACAAAAACTTTTAGGGTAAGATGGATGAAAAGAGTGAAATAAAATTTGGAAGTTTGGAGATATACAATAAACTATAATGAGCTTGTAAATATAGATATAAGGTCATGATGAACCTTTCAAATGAAAAAACTTGTCTTAAGAAGCTACAATCAGCCTAATACACCTATAATCAACAAGAAAAGACATAGTCAGCTATGTGTTGCAAAGCATAAGGAATTATGGGTGAAGAGAGGAGGTTTGAAGAGTTTTTAGATTATTTAAAAAGATACAAAAAAGTTCTAAATCCATATTAATGACCTACTCAAGGTTTTATTACATCTATTTCTCTATATACACCTATAGGAAACACAAAATTCCACCTACAACCAATATACCTATAGGTAATCAAAGGCAAGATTGAAGATATGGATAGGGGTTATGAGTAAAGGGAAATGGGTATTAGGATGAAGTTTGATGAGTTATGTAATTATGAATGGAATTAAATTCCATTGAATATGTCTTTGAAAACCATAAACTTGGTTTGCTTATACAATCCTATAGTGACCTACCACCCACTTAAAAATAAATAAAATAAAACATGATTTTCATTAGGAGATGAAGGTATAATAGTCATAAAGGATGTATATGCCTCAATAAAAACCTCCATCAGGTTTTTGATCTAGTGATTGGAGAGAAAACTCAGTTTAGGGACCTCTAGGTTCAACATGTTCATTTGGCACCAAAACCCTCCATAGTTAGAATTCGAGTTTTTTGACCTATTTGAGAGGTAATTATTATAAGGGTAATTTTAAGTCATTTTAATGAACCATGAAAACATGTTTAAAATCTTGATTTGATGTGACAGTGTGTTTAGAGGATTCAAGACCCAAAATGGCCTTCCTTTCCTTTATGCATAGTCATCTCAATTGAGTGGTAGTTTTGAAGAGGTGAGAACTTATTACAAGATATGCATGAATGTATGAAGTTGTAAGAGGTGTTGAGGGGGGTCCTATTCCTCAAATTCATTACATTGTCTTTGGTCCTTAGTTTTCATAGTGTTATGAACAATCAATTAGAAGGTAAAAACCCCTGTTTTACTTGAAAAGGATCTTAAAGAAGTAAATTTGTTT
Organism: Torreya grandis; assembly: GCA_037957365.1. Lineage (NCBI taxonomy): Eukaryota > Viridiplantae > Streptophyta > Pinopsida > Cupressales > Taxaceae > Torreya > Torreya grandis. The sequence goes on along the minus strand of JARHVA010001251.1, from coordinate 1,080,217 downwards.
GCTCATATATTGGATGAAGTTTTTTATGGGAACTCAAGCCCATAAGAGATATTATAGGGTTACCCATGCCACAAATTATTGGCATTGGTTTCTGGAAAGGACCCCTATCCTTTATGAACCATTGTTAAGAACATAAACCCCCTAAAACCCTACAACTAACCCAATTGGAGAGATATTATTATTAATGCCTTAAAATGATATTATTTTACCTCAAAATGGTTTTTATGATGTTCAAAAATCTCCTAATCTTCACTTCCATGTATTTATTCATAGGTGTAGGTACAATATTATATGGTACAAGGTAAAAAGGGTGGTTTTTAGCTTGTTTTTAAGGGTATTGTTAGTGGAGTGATATCCAAATAATTTGAATATGTTTATGGTGACTTAATAGAGGTTTAATGATCATTAAAACTCTTATACATGTCTCTAAAATATTTATACAACCCATGTAATTTAGCCACTAGATCAACAAGTGAAAGAACTCAGTTTTGCAAGCCTAAAATAAATGGTAAAGGCTTGAGAGTGCCTTAAAGGACTTCAATATAAATTATTGAGTTGTGTAAAGGTCATAAAGGTATTATAAATTCACATTAAATTAAAAAAATCTACAAATTTCTTCCAAAACATCTCTAACAACTCCTCAAGCATGCAAAAACATATAAGCTTGCAAATGACCATTTCATGGTTTGCCCATCCACACAATGTTCTAGAACTTGAAATTTGACTTGGATAAGGGTCTTAGGCTAGTTAAATTTAATTAAACACTTTTGGATATTTTCACATGTTTGGGTGGTCATGTGGGTTAATTTTCTCTTTATAGGCCTAAGAGGTCTAATTAGGCCTAATTGGAGAGATAAATGATAGAAAAGGAGTACCTCCACTTGGATTTAGCTCATGAAATTTTATATGAAGATGTAAGGAGATATAAGGTACTGATAAATTTGATCATTTTACCAAGGGGCTTTGTACATTCTTCTAGAGAAAGATCTTTACTAGTTTTAAGGGCTATAAGGAATGGGTGCTTTAGCAAGAAAATAGAGAAAAATGGTATATTTTGAAAGGTCTGATGGCTCCAATTTCCTTGTTTAAAGTCTTAATTGATGATGAGTATCCATCCATGGAGGTAATTTTTTTGGTTCAATTCCAAACCCAATTTTCTCTCTCCTATGCCTCTTTGCCCATGAAGGTGTCAAGTGATCTAAGTACTAAATTGATTCTTTGAAACATTTACAAAGGATTTGTTTATGTTTATATATCACTCCTACACCTAATCAAGCATGAATAAGTCAATTTAAATTTAAAATAAGGTTTCAAAGGTTAAAAAATGTTTCAAGGACTCCTAGTTAGACCCTCCTTCCTTCTTATGCCTAACATGTTGAAGGAGTCAAACAAGAATCAATGAGCTTATAACAACCCAATTAAGGTGGAGGGACATCATGAATGTCTTATAAGAAGATTTCAATGAATAATTAATGAATACTTAAATTCCTTTTTTCAAGGAGGAGGACTAGTTATTTTAGCAAAGACATATGAGCCAGTATATAGGGAGTCAAGCAAGGATATAAACACCTTCCAAGTGGTCAATCTTGACCAATCAATGATGAAGACATTTTCAAGTCTCCTTAACTCATGATAATCTACCTCTACACCAACCTAAGGACATGAATGAAAAAAAATATTTGAGGAAGTACTACGTAACACTTGAAGGGTTTGAATACCAAGTTGACATCCCTAATTTGAGGCTGCTTTATCTTCACATCATTTGATTTTCTATTTGTACTCTTATTTCTAGAATATTATTATCACTTTTTTCTTTGGTTGTATTTAAAGGCTTATAAATTTTATAATCATCTCTTGAATAAATAATAAGCTCTTTTCCTCCATTTTTAGGTTTTGGTGAAGTGTATGGTGTTTGCCATTGATATAGGATTGTGAAGCATTAGTTTTCCTATGTTATTGTCTATTATTTCACAACTTAATATAGTATATTTGAGTTCTACAGGTCATATTAAGTGTCAAAATCAACCTTAATTTAAGCATTGGATGTGAATTCAATTCCTTTTTATTCTTTCTTTGCCAAGAGTGAGTTTGTCAAGTCCTTGTAAAACACTATTGTATAAGTCATACTTGAAGTGAAGATAACGTGTGAAAAATTATTACCTTCCTAAGAGTGTCAATTGAAAGCATAAATGGTCATATAAATTGGTGCATCACCCTCATTCCAAAGTTTTCATTTCAATTCCATTGCAAACAATATCCCTTTCACCTTTTTCTTAAAAATCAATAGTAGTAGGTTAAAGATCAACTTTAGTGAGTGTATCAAGGGAACCATCCCTCTATCTAGAGATTCTCTCCTTCCAAATTCACCCACACTTAGGAGATATTCCATTGTTTTATCAAGAGTGGTAACTAATACACTTTCTCACAAGGGCACACGCCTGATTGACAATAGGTATAACTTGAAACACATCTTCACCCTTATCTTTAGGATCCATAGGATTGTCAAGAACTTCAAACTCTTTCATGTGATCATGATATAGCTACAATTCTTCTCTTTCAATCTCTACTTATTTTTCATTAGAGGCCATTTCCAGCCGACTCAACACTTCATCTTGTTCACTTAGGAAATCTTCCACTTCAAGACCAGCTACAAACGTTTCATTAAGAATCTCAAGGCAAATGATTAATTAAGATTCTTATATTTCTAAATCAACTAATTCCTCTTTAAAACAAGAAAGAAGGCCAACATTTTCAATCAAAGGAGAGAGTTCAAAACAAGTTTTTACCTCTTCTAGGCTACTTGAGGCATCTTGGAAAGTATCCAAATGCATCTCTATTGTATCTAGCTGCTCTAATTCATCAAGAGGATCTAAGAACTATTGTTTTCGATCAGCCATGACCTCATTTAGATGATTAGATGGCTAGGAAACTGATGTAACTATCTCAATTAAGTTGTGTTCACCCTCATAAGTGTTTTCTCCTTCAAAGTCTACTACCACATCATCAAAATCCCCCTTAGCATCATATTTGAAAACTAATTTTCTCTTATCTTCACCAAGGGGAGTGTCAATTATTAGTTCTTCCTCATGTTCACTTGAAGTGTCTTCTTCATAGCCTTATTGAAGTTCACTTACAATTTGTCTCCCATAGAACACATTCTTCTTTAAGGATAGGCTGCTCAAACTCACAAACAAGCTTTTGACTTTTGAGATCAAAGAGTCTATCATTATTCTCCTTCCATTCACCAATCAATCGCTTAAACCTTGATATTATTTTTTCTTTAACTTTGTCCACAAGGACTTCCTTCTTCATTTAAATTCTCTCTTGAATTGATCTCACTGATGGGAAAGTTTTAGGTTCATCAACCTTCTCAACAAGGACGTTTTTCTTTATTTGGATTCCTTCTTGGATTGACCTCCATGATGGGAAGGTTTTATTTTCTTGAAGAGGGATGGGTGGGGATCAAATAAGAAAAAAGTTATTCTTTGGTCTCAATTTCCAAATCTAAGATTTCTTCATTCTTTTTATCCCATGACTTCACCACTTGATTCCAACTTGGAATCTTGAAGAAAATTTTATGGGAGCTCTTGAGGAAGGGGAATAGATTTTGTTCCAAGATAGCCTCATTTGTTTCCCTCTAAGTAGTAATCAAACACTCCAATTATGATTTTTATTGGTCTTCAACCCTCTCAACAAGAACTTATTTCCTCCTCTAAATGCTCTCTTGGATTGACCTCCATGATGGGAAGGCTTGAGGGATGTGTGAAGGACTTGGGAGGCTTTTACAATCACTTGACTCAATATTTTGAGTGAGAACAGGTGGAGAAAAAGAGAGATGATGTGGAGTAGGATAAGGCACATGAGCTGATGATACTAAACTTACTTCCTCTCATGAACCAATAACTTGTCCTCTATGCATTTAATTAGACCACCTATGTCAAACATGTCACTAGAAAGTCTTTGTTGGTTCTCTCTCTCAATAGGTGCCCACTTACTCTTAATTAGTTGTAATGAATTATCCATATTTTTAATGAGGTTACACTTAGACCATACTTATTTTTTCTATCAAGCTCTATCATATGCCTTTCATAGCCTAAAAGAGTTTGTTTGAATCTTGAGATAGACTGAGTAGAAATGTAACTCTATTTACTAGGGGCAACATGGTCTTGACAAGGCTGATTAGAGGAATGAATAGGGTATCAAGGAGGTTGATTTTGGTGGGAGGTGGAATATCAGACTAATGGATAGATTGGTAAGGTTGTTGAGGGAAAAAGGAAGGATAATATTCTTAATAACAAGGCTAGTATGGCTCAACATGGGGCTAATATAACTCAACATGCTACTGATAAAGGTCAACAAACTACTAATAAAGATCAACAAAATCTTGACATGACTTACCAACTTGAGTAAAATAGAATTTCACTCCAAACTAAACCATGAAACCTCATGAGAAAGGCAAAATGGAAAGAACACTTGCTTAAAATAATAACTGGGCTTCTAAAACTAGTTGAATAAACTTGGAGTTGTCATTGGTGCTTTCATTCATGCCTCAAAAGGCTGGTAGATTGAAGAGAAACACCAATAATTCTTCAATGGATGAATTCTCATGTCCCACCAAGCATGCTAGAACTATTATCATCAAAATTTTCACCCTTGAGGAGGTTATTCAAACCTCCTCATGTAAGTGATAGCATGAGAACAATCCTAGGTTATGGGTGACCTAAAGAATAGATTAAATCTATAGATAGGGATACCTCCCTTGATGCATCACTTAAGAAATACAATCTACTACTAATTTCAAGGGAAAAGGGTAAGAAAAAACCATAAACTAAAAGGGAGTTGATGCACTAAATGTGAAGACCACTACCATTGATTTGCATGTGCACTAAGACCTATACAACTTCCATAAACATACACTTATCCTAACATAACCTATTACATTAATGTTTTGTAAAGAGGTAAGGTAATGTAAGAGTATAAGGGAAGATGTTTTCCAATTATAATCCACTTACAAACCCTAATTACACTCCTCATAACCTAAAATAGATAACCAAACTACAATAAGGGAAGAAGAACAGGACAACAAGATGAGCTACGTCTACACTTGACTAGATCAACCATTCAAAACTTTACACTATAAACAACCATAAAATGAGGTAAAGCAATCACATTTTTAATCAATAGGCATAAAAATGAGTAGGGATATGCTCAAAAACTCATCCAAATGGCACTCTACCCTTCCTTCACTCCACAATTCACACACACAAGCCTCTCTTAAATCTCTCCCAAGTCTCTCTCAAATATCCTCTTGAGCATATTCACCGATTCTACCTCTTTTAGGATTATTAGGTCCAAAGACCTATGTGATCACCTTCAACACCTTACTCAGACAAGCATGTCTGATCCTCTTTAGTCTCTATTGGTCCTCACTAACCTGTACCATCTTTTTCAAAGGTTCTTACCTTCACTTCACTCCATATTCAATATTCCTCATTCAAGTGTTACAAGTCTATAAACCAACACATTTGGTTCCATTATTCATAGAGAAATCATGATAATCACTACCTTGGTTAGCCATTAGGCATGCCTTAACCCTTAAGGAATCCATGAAACATATCTTAATAGAATCTTCATATGTCAACCATTACATCTATGGGTCACCCTTAAACAATTACATATTTTAATAAGGTCCTTGGAGCTCTTATAGGTCTCATGGAGACCTATTTACCCATTTAGCATTTCATCAATAAAAAAAGAACACAAAAACACTTTCAAATACATGGGTCCACTCCTTATGTCCCCTTTGACATCCTCAAATGATCACAACCATCTTAGCTCACCTTTATGTATGCTCAATCAACTCAAACACTGACCTAATACATAGAAACATCATGAACGAATACATAGTCAACTTATTAAGCATTATTCATACTCAATATAAATTTATCACACCTCCAAAATACACACAAAGTAACACCATTGAGTCTACAACACTCCCTAATAGTCAATTCAACATGAAACATCAACACAAGTTTGAACATCCTTCTCAAGTCACTTAGAACATATACAAAAACATAGTCAAATGAAAACATTCATAACTATGTCTATACATACTTTCAGATCTTCAAATCAGGTTCATTATATGCACTGTTTATTTCTCTTCATCTTTAGTTTTTACAGTACCAAGAAATTTGACTTTTATTGAAAGATATGAAAAAAAATATAGAGATCTAGTTTTTCCCTATGTTAAATTCAAATATTTGAATTCAAACAGTCATAGTTAAACTCAGGACATGTTAACCTCATCTTGTGAAATATTACAATGTTGACTTATTGCACACCATCAATCTCTATGGATCAGTTAGGTCTTTACTTTAAGAACTCCTTGTTCAATCAATCTATACGAACACCCACTTGCCATTGGATCCTTATCTTGTACTTTTGATTAGTTGTTAAAAATCATGCACCTATCCTCATCTCATTGCTTCCTATTTTATTAGATCAATGTGCACCATATTTATTGCTATAACTTTAACTCATGTAGAAATGACTAAGTATGGGGACCCTTTCAATATGCCTGAGTAGCCATTTTTGAACTTTAATAACTTATATGCTTCGATGCATGATCTCAAATTTAGACTAGATGATATCCTCACATAGGAGAATACAACCATGTAACACACTATAATTGAATCCTTCACATGTGTGCGATATATCTCCATTAAAATGCCTTCTCAAATCTTTTGTCATAGATCTAACTATGCTTAGAATTTGTTTGGGAGACCAACTTTGCTCCTACATAACTTTTTCCATGCTTTAGTGCATGACCTAAAATTTGGTACAAATCAACTATTCTCAAAACTAAATAAACCCATATGATCATCTTCTCCTAAAATGTCCACATGTGTGAGATATTCCACCATAAAATTTTTTATTTGGCTCTTCTTTCCACTTTGCAAATTTATCTATGGAAAAACACAGTCAATTGTTTGGGAGCCCAACTTTGCATATTCATATCTTCTGATGTGCTTTGTCGTATAATCTAAAAATTAGTGAAAATAAACTAGAAAAAAATTTGAGTAAACCCATATGATCATTTTGTCTTGACAACTCCATGTATACGAATGTTGACCTCATCAACATGCTTACTTGACTCTTTCTAGCCACATGTAAATTTGGTAAGTATGGTAAACTAGTGAATTCTATTTTAGTAGCCAAATTTGCATCCTCATATCTTTGATCATGCTTCGACACATGACTTGAGATATGGTATATAAAAACTAGGGACTAATATGATCATAACCATATGACCAACTCCCCTTGACTCATTCTCATGTGGCAATGGTGATGTCATCAAACTACCTACTTAGATTTTCTACCACTAGACCCAAAGTGTCTAGATCCACTCATATAGACAAGCACTCAAATAATCATGGACCTCTGATAGGACCCATTTCACATGCACAATAATTCAAACTCATACCCAAACATCTCTAACTATGCCAAAATAGAAGATAAACCAATCATACTTCAAGTAGACTAGGATAAACATATTTCACACTTTATCATTATCACTTAGACTATTAAGGCACTTTATCCACTCACCAAGAAACCTCTATGACATCATTATGACATCATTTACAGCTCTCCAACAATACCCCCTTTATCATTAATGTCAACAAACATCATATAACAATATATAATTCACTTTCCTTCTCTCTCAAAGCATTCCCACAATAAGAGCTTTCTCCCCCTTTGACATAATGACAAAGTGGGCATCAACTAATCTTGAGGACCTAAAAATACTATCAAATAGTAAAAGACTATATTATAAATATGATACAAACTCTCCCTTACCTTGAGCCTACTTCTACTTACCTTGACAACATCCTCTTGCTCCATTCCAAGTCTCTCTTCAACCAAGCATTGCAACCAATTAAGAAAGAAAAAATAAAACACTACAATATAATGGAACTCACCAAAAAACATTTGAGAAGAACTCCCCCTAATATTTATGAGCCATTCCACATCTTGATCATCTTCATATCTTCACACACACCATGAAGAATTGCCACACATGCTTATTAGCATTCTCACTCAAGCTACCATAAGGGCCACAAAAATAACTTTATTCCACTCACCAAATAGGAAACATGATCTAAACCAACTTGATAACTCTCTTTGAAACAAACATACCTTGCTCTTTTGGAGAAACTGAGCAAAAATCACTCTTCTTCAAACTAGGCCTATCTAGCCTCCTTATAGCCCTACCTGGAACTTGTAGAGTCCACATTTCAGTAGACACATCTTCAAGAAATAAAACCTCATATCTGGAGCACTCTCATATGCCCCCTTAATCACCCCAATTTTTATCACCAAGCTCATCCTCTGCAACATACTTCCTTCACAAACCTACTAGCTAATTAGCCCTCTATTTTGACAAAAACATGAATAAATTAAAATCCACAAACCTTCAGATCTATGTGAAGCATGATTTTAAAACCCATTTGTCCCATTAAACCTATTAATAATCCTCAAACATCAAATCATAAGGCATACCACTTTTCTACCATAGCCCCAAACCCTAGATTTTTAAAACAACCAAAGTCAACAAACCTCCTTATGGTCAACTCACACCTCTAAAACTTCTTGCACACCTGAAGACACACATCACACACCTATGGACCAAAAAATTGAGCCACCATACATTTTGGAACATATACTTCCTATAACCCATTTTAGGCCTACTTTGCTCTTAAGCAAAAACTAAGAAAATCAAGAGCACTCAAAAATATTCAATTTGCCTTCAACACACCTTTAGACTATAAAAGCACTTGGAACACATCACAAAGAAATGTATAGACCTTTCTAAGCATAAAATCTTGAATTTACATCAAACTCATTAAGCCACCTAGAACCATGCATTCTGATCCTATACTATAGATGCTTCATAAATCTCTAGAGCAGGCTCATGAACTTATTGCTCTCCCTTAACCAAATACCTTATTTGATTGAAAATATCATCTTGAGCACATAAACTTGCTTCTCCACACCAAATATATATAATAAGAAATCACAAACATACCTTGTTTTCATACCTTTCACTAAACAATATTTGACAGCCACCAAGCTTCCTGTGACTGACAAGTGTCTCTTTGAAGCCTAGATAGAGACACCCTCTACACCACAATGCTCTACCATAGTGTGAAACAAAGAGTTTCCCACAAATCCTCATATTAATTATCTTCCTTGGTCATCTAATACTTATAGTTCTTCTTCTTCTTCTTAGGCATAAAACTCATCTCAATCAACACCTTGGATTTCTCCTTAAGCTTGACTTGAACTGACTTTTGTTTTTCCTTTTCAATCTAGATAGTTGATATATTTTCTACTTTAGACTTGTCAACAAATGCTGACAATATAAACTCTTAACTTTAATTTAATTATGATCCATTTTTCACATTGGAAACAAATCCATTAAGACTCTTGGACATAATAGGATTAATCTCCTTCGTCTTTACTACCTCAGGTCTCCATACAATAGTTTGACTCTTCTCATCTTCTATAGCCAAATTACCAACTTGACCTTTGAATTTAGACTGATCTACAACAAAGCCTTTTAGAGAAACTTTCTTATCAACCTTATGACTAGAATAAAGCACAATGATTACCTTTGGTTTCCATTCTTGAGTTTGTCCTTTCTCAACCCTTCTAAGAGCTCTATATCTTTTAACATCCCTTAAATACCTCTTAGCATTATTTGGATATAATATAGCAATATGTCTACTCTTATGAAAATTAAAACAAATAACATCATTCATACCTTTTGATAGATTTGAACTATGATCAATCTTTGGCAAAAAACTCCTTCTATCATAGCTCTATGAATATGCATGCTTTATTGACTTCATTCTACATTCCTTAGCTCTATGACCATACATATTACATATATAATAATGACCATGAAATAAACTAATATACCTTGAAGCATTTGGTTGTCTAACATACCTTATTTAATTTCTCTTGACCTGATTTGTCTTATTTTGATATTATTAAAGCTTTCTTATCTTGACAACAAATTTCTCATACTCATCCATCAACGAACCTAGCTTAGTTTCCAATTGAATGCTCTCATCCTCTTAACTCTTTTACTTGAAATTGTATCCATTAACTAACCTTTGAGAACTTGGATAGTCTCCTTATGACTTTTAGCTTCTTTAGCCATGTCATCCTTTATTCTAAAAGCTTGCTCTATCAAACTTCCCTCAAGAGAAATGACTTGTGCTTCAATAACTTTGATCATATTTCTCATCTTATGATTCTTCTTCTTTTGCTCCTTCAGTTCACCAAGTGTACCCATGAGCTCATCTTCTAGATCAACTTCTTCTTCACTATCATGGTAAACTTCTTCATCATATATGATGTCTTTTTATTTTTAACAACTTTCCTCTTTTAAATTGAGACTTGCCTTGGAATCTTCTAGTTGATCCTTGAGGTTATTGATAACCTTTTCATCCTTTTTAGCATCATTTTTCAAAGTACATATTTTCTCTTCAAGTTCCTTGATCACAACCTTCCACTATTTATTTTCTTTCTTCAACTACTTAGCCATCTTTGTACCAACTCAGAATCTCCTTCAAGCTATTAAGCTTCCTCTAAAGGACCCGCTCTGATACCAATTGTTAGAGGTATAATCACTGAAAGCGGGGGGTGAATTAGTGAGCCTAGATATTTCAAATTTAATTCCAATCCTTTCAAACTCTTAATCAGTCAATACATACATTCATGAGGCACACACATCATTCATAGCAATGAACAAGAAAGATAATGCAAGATCAAGCACATAACACATGACATACCTAGTAAACCCTCTTGTGAAATAAAACCCACTAGAACCTTCAATTGGACTATTGTCCTATAATAACAAGAACCTATTTATACCAATAAGAAACTAATCAAGAAACTACCATTCTTAATTTTAGTGAGACTGTGATCCCACAAGGAGATTCTACACCTATCTAGCTGAGCTACCACAACAACTAGACCTTTAGAAAGTTTCACATTGCAAGGTAGTTATACCCCCCTTAGATGTTGATCTACCATAACAAAATATAGAAAAACTCCACCTTTGAATATATGTCTTCAACACCTAATAATGGAACTCTGATTACCACAACTCACCTTAACTCAACACTCCCTATTGTCCAAAACACATTACATACTTGAACCAATACACAAAGATCAATTAGGACCCATTACATATCCTAGCTAACCCTACTCTTCAATTCTACACACTCAATGTATCCTCCACAAAAATAACTCTATCATAACTTCAACAACATGACTAGATGGTCATACACATAGTCCATACACTGATTTTCCTCTTAGATCAACCACCAAGCTCACACAGTCTTCACCTTGCCTTCGCTCACACTCAAAACAACTAGAGCACTATTCTACCAATAAAATTCTGACTAAAAGGTCATACAAATAGTACTCGAACTAATATTCTCAAAAAATCATCTATAGGTCACTCTACCCTTCCTTCACTCCACAATTCACACACATAGGCCTCTCTCAAATCTCTCCCAAGTCTCTCTCAAATATCCTCTTGAGCATTTTCACTCATTCTGCCTCTTCTAGGACTATTAGGTCCAATGACCTATGTGATCACCTTCAACACCTTTCTCAAACAATCATGTCTGATCCTCTTCACTCTTTAATGGTCCTCACTAACCTATACCTTCTCTTTCAAAGGTTATTACCTTCACTTTGCTCCACATTCATTCTTCCTCATTCAAGTCTTAAAAGTCTAGAAACCAACACATTTGGTTCCACTATTTATAGAGTAATCATAATAATCACTACCTTGGTCAGCCATTAGGCATGACTTAAACCTTAAGGCATCACTCACATGAAACATATCTCAATACAATCTTCATAGGTCAGATATTACATCTATGGGTCACCCTTAAGAAACTACACCTTTTAATAGGGCCCTTGTAGCTCTTATAGGTCTCATAGAGACCTATTCACCCATTTAGCATTTCATCGATAAAAAAAAGAATACATAACCACTTTCAAATGCATGGGTCCACTCCTTATGTCCCCTTTGACATCCTTAAATGATCATAATCATCTTATCTTGCATATGTGTATGCTCAATCAACTCAAACACAAACTTGATGCATAGGAACATCATGGACAAATACATAGTCAACTTATTAAGCATTGTTCATACTCAAGTAGATTGATCACACCTCAAAAATCCCCATAGATCAACCTCATGGAGTCTACAACACTCCTCAATAGCCAATTCAACATGAAACATCAAAACAACATCAACATAAGCTCGAACATCCTTCTCGAGTCACTTGTAGAACACATATGAAAACATAATCAAATTTGAACCTTCATAACTATGTCTATACATACTTTCAAATCTTAAAATTAGGATCATTAGATGCACCATGGAATCCTCTTCATCTTTATTTTTTACATCACTAGCAAATTTGACTTCTATTTAATGATATGGATAAAATATAGAGCTTTGTTTTTTCCCTATGTCATATTCAAATATTTGAATTCAAACAATCACAGTTAAACTTTGAAAACATTGACCTCATATTTTGTATAATTTCAATGTTTAATTATTGTACACTATCGATCTCTTTGGATTAGTTATGTATTTACTTTAAGTGCTCACCATTTGATCAATCTCTACAAATACCCACTTGTCATCAGATCAATATCTTGTACCTTTGCTCAGTCATTAAACATCTTGTACCTATCCTCATCTCACTGCTTCCTAATTTCTTGGAGTAGCATTGACTGCCGATCTTGCTCAAACTTTAACTTGTGAATAAATGACTAAGTATGGGTACCCTTTCAATATACCTAAGTATCCATTTTTGAACCTTAATAACTTCTTCTGTGATTTGATGTATGATCTCAAATTTGGACCAGATGATCTCCTCATATAGAAGAATCCAACCATGTGACACACTACTCTTGAATCCTTTACATGTTTTAGATATATTTACATTAAAATTCCTTCTCAAAATCTTCTATCACAAAGCTAAGTATGCTTAGAATTTGTTTGGGAGACCAACTTTGATCTTGCATAACTTTTATCATGCTTCAATGCATGACCTAAAATTTAGCATAAATCAACTAGTCTTAAAATTGAATAAACTATCAAGATTAGGAGCACAATCGATTACCTTGTATAAGAAACTAAACACGAAATTAAACCATAAGTAATAAGTAACTAGAATTCATAAACAACACAGAATATGAGAGACAATACAATCTTGTATTAACACTCTTACAAAAGGAAATACAATGAAGAAATCACACTCTTCCCACACCTCTTGGGTGTACCAGTAATTCTCCCTCAAGAGTTCTCTCACTCAACCAATTACAACCACAACTAAACAATGAGTTGTACCCTCCACCAATCAGTAACAATACTGCCAATACCAAGTACTCAAAGTACTCCAAGTAGATCCCTTGATCTTGCACACCTGCAAATCACCTGATCTTACTTACCATGTAGATCTCTCCTAATCTTGCAATAACCTATAGATCAACTGATCTTACAATCAGAAGGATCTCTTCCTTGTCCTTGATTACAATACAACCCCATGGGTCTCTTAAATAGATCCCATATAAAAAATAATTAGACTTCCTAATTACAATAATTAGAAACGTAGACTCAAGACCAAAATTAGTCTTTTACATGCAAACTAACTGTCCATCTAAAATTAGACTAGTTCTGAAAGCGCATGCAAATGCACGCACACACAGGTTGCCGATGTCAGTTTTTGTCTGACCAATGTTGGCTGACATATAACCAATGTCAGTTACTATGAACACTGAAGATGATCGACGTCAGTTGATCAGACCGATGTCAGTTGCTCTGACACTCAGCAACCTCCATTTGCATCAGTGAAGCTTTTAGCTCCACAACTTAACAATCTCCCACTTAGAGATAAATAGCTGCACCTATACCTATATCTGTACATTGTCTAATTTTGTTTCTTGGCTTGTATCCCTCTTCAAGTTCAATCTTGAAGACCAACCACCACATATCCTATGGTGCTACTCCTATCATCCAAGTAACCTGCCATATCCGAATCTTCATGCCCATGTAGAGAAGTGCTTGATCCTGCATAACATGTTAACCTGATGCTGGTCCCTCTCAGATACCTAAGAATCCACTGAAATTCTTTCCAGTGCTCCTTTCTTAGATTGGTCACAAACTTGCTGACAACTCCCACTGCTTGGGCAATGTCAGGTCTAGTACACATGTACTCAACCTCATCATGTGATTTGGGACACTGTTCTATGAACTATCTATCCATAGGTGTGCTAACCGATTCTACATCCTACATATTGAACCTCTCCACTACCTTATTCACATAATCATCCTGAGACAACATCAACCTATGATCTTCCCTGTCTCTAGAAATACTCATGCCAAAGAATTTTACTACTCCTAAATCCTTCATGGCACACCTCTGAACTAACTTTACCTTTAGCTCAGTAACTCCTTGCATGTGTGACCCTGCAACAAATATATACACCACATATAGTAACAAGATAATGTAGCTAATATTATCCAACTTAGTAAAGTAAACACAATGGTCACATTGACATTGACTAAAGCCATGCTTTGTCATACACCTGTCAAACCTTAAACACCATTGTCCTGTAGCCTGCTCAAGACCATATAACCTAGCCTTCTGCCTCACGTGTCCATTCTCTCCTTTCTTTAACCTAGGAATCCATTCGTCTTTTAGTGCTTTCATCCCAACTGGCAACTCTACCAAATCTCCCATTTGGTTCTCTTCCAAGGAATCAATTTCCTCATTCATGCCATGCTCCCACTGTTTCCTAGATTCTACCTGCTCTACCTCTTTAAAACTTCCTGGTTCTTGACCATTAGTGAGCAAAAAGTAGTGTAAAGAAGGGGAATAATGAATTTGAGGCTTACTTACCCTTTCAGTCCTCCACATGGGCATTTGAGACTCTTTGATAGCTTTTTGTCTGCCCAAAATCTATTTTAATAGTGACCAATGTCGGTCACCTCTAGCCGACCTTGGTTTGCACCTGACTAATGTCATTGCCACCTGATCACTGACGCCGATTCCCTAATCGACGTCAGTGTCCACCTGCCTGACACCATTGAATCTGGTCTGCACATGACCGATGTCGGTACCTACCTGTTTGACATCGATTCCACTTGATCGATGTCGATAACTATGTCCACCTGCCTGACACCACCAACTTTGATTTGCACATGACCAACATCGGTACCTGTCTATTCAATGTTGGTTCCACCTGGCTGATGTCAATAACTATGTTTTCTTGTGATTGATGACTTTTTACCCATGAGCTCACCTTGGATCATAACCTTGTCCAAACTGCCCTACTCAAAATAATTTAGCCCCTTGAGCTGATCTCTGTCCATCATCTTCTCCTTGAAAACCAAGGCTTTGTTGTTCTTGTCAAAAACATCAAATTTCCTCTTCCTGCAATAAACCTAATCCTTTCTTGTAGCATACCACTGTGATCCTCCAATGGAAGCTCCCTTCTTTGTTGACTTAGTTTTAAAAAACCTCACTTTCTTCCGTTGCTTACAAAAATCTCGATCTATACTTTTCGAATCTAAACTTTTACCTTTTGACTCAAGAACATGCATCTCCTTCTTACTCATGTGACCAAGCCTACAAAGCCACATCTTTGCATCTACATCTGAAGTAGATAAACTAGAAGTAGAATCAGTAATACAAGTAGATATATAAAGAGTACCTACTTTCTTACCTCTTGCTAAAACAAGTGCACCCTTGGAAACTTTTTAAGAATCCATTGTGAGAGTTACTATGCATCCCTCATCACCCAACTTTCCAATAGAAATCAAATTCTGCTTCAGACCTAGGACATGCATGACCTCCTTCAACACCCATGTGTTGCTTGTCTGTAATTTCAGCTGCACTTTGCCTTTGCCAACCATTTGACAAGGCTTACCATCCCCTAAATAAAGCTTTCCAAAGTCTCCTTGGACATATTCATGAAAAAATTCTCTATTTGGGGTTGCATGGAAAGAGGCACCAGAATCTAAAACCCAAGATTCCACTTTATCCAAGGAACATACAAGAGCATCCTATGCAACAACACCTACAACATCTGCTTCTTCATTTCCTTCATGATGATCTTCTACCAACCAACAATTTTTCTTTACATGCCTTTTCTTTCCACAATTTCAACAGATTTTACTGCCATACCTAGATTTGAATCTCCTGCCTATCTTTGACCTTGATTTCTCTTGCTCGACCTTCTCTCTTTGCTTTCCCCTACTTTCAACACTTAAAACATTCCTTGATGATTCTCCTGTGCTTTTCCTATGAATTTCTTCATTCAATATTACACTAACAACATCATCAACTTTCAAGATTTTTGAAGCAGACATAATATTACTAACTACCATTACCAAACTATCCCAACTTTCAGGTAAAGAGCATAAGATTAAGAGAGCCTTAATTTCATCATCAAAAGTTATATTGACTAAAATTAACTGGTTTACCAAACCATGGAAATCACTAAGATGACTATGTACCGATCCACCTTCCAGCATTTGCAAATTAAATAATTGCTTCATAAGAAATACCTTATTCAAAGCTAAGGGTTTTTCATATAAATTTGCCAAAGATTTCATTAACTCTACCGTTGTCTTAGCCTGTGATAAGTTGGAAATCACAGATGATGCTAGGCTCAACCTTATAGATCCCAGAGCCTTTCGATCAAAAACATTCCATTCTTCATCTTTCATATTTGTGGCCTTGCATGCAACCCCACCCAATGATAAGTATAGATCTTTCTGATACAGATAATATTCTATCTACATCCTCCATAATTGATAATTCTTGCCATTGAATTTTTCCATTCTTAGCTTAATTTCTTCTACCATTGCTTTACTCCCACTCAATCAGAAACCCCTGAGAGTGACCTATAATCAACAAACACTAACCTGCTCTGAACCAGGCTCTGATACCACTTGTCAGGATTAAGAGCACAATTGATTACCTTGTATAAGCAACTAAACATGAAATTAAACTAGAAGTAATAAGTAACTAGAATTCAAAAACAACACAAAATATAAGAGACAATACAATCTTGTATTAATACTCTTCTAGAAGGAAATACAATGAAGAAATCACACTCTTCCCACACCTCTTGGGTGTATCAGTAATTCTCCCTCAAGAGTTCTCTCACTCAACCAATTACAACCACAACTCAACAATGAGTTATACCCTCCACCAGTTAGTAACAATACTACCAATACCAGGTACTCAAATTACTCCAAGTAGATCCCTTGATCTTGCACACCTGCAAATCACCTGATCTTACTTACCATGTAGATCTCCCCTGATCTTGCAATAACCTGCAGATCAACTGATCTTACAATCAAAAGGATCTCTTCCTTGTCCTTGATTACAATACAGCCCCATGGGTCTCTTAAATAGATCCCATACAAATAATAATTAGACTTCCTAATTACAATAATTAGAAACGTAGACTCAAGACTATAATTAGTCTTTTACATGAAAACTAACTGTCTGCCTAAAATTAGACCAATTTTGGAAGCGCACGCAAACATATGCACACACAAGTTATCAACATCAGTTCCTATCTAACCAAGATCAGCTGACACATAACTGATGTCAATTACTACAAACACTAAAGATGACCGATGTTAGTTGATCAGACTGACATCGGTTGCTCTGACACTCAGCAACCTCCTCCATTTACATCAGTGAAGCTTTTAGCTGCACAACTTAACATAAACCCATATGACAACCTTATCTTGAAATGTCAAAACATGTGAGATATTCCCCATTAAAATACTTACTTGAATCTTCTTTACACTTTGAAAATTTAGCTAAGTATTAAAAAACATAGTCAAACTGCCTGGGATCCCAACTTTGCATATGCATATCTTTTGACGTACATTATCGCATGATCTAAAAATTAGCACAAATAGATTAAGAAAAAAATAAGCAAACCCATATGATAATTTTTTCTTGATATCTCCTTGTGTGTGAATTTTTACCTAATCAACATGCTTACTCAAATCTTTTTGGCCACATGCAAATTTGGCTAAGTATGGTAAAATAGTTAATTTTATCTAAGTAGCCAACTTTACATTCTCCTATATTTGACTATACTTTGATGCATGACTTGAGATATGGAATATAATAAATAGGTAATAATTTGATCAAAACCATATGACCAACTCCCCTTGACTCATTCTCATATGGCAATGGTAATGTCATCAAATTGCCTACTCAAATTTTCTACCATTGAACCCAAAGTTTTTAGATGAAAATTATGGACAACCAGATGAATTCCACTCATTCAAATGTTGCCACTTGGATTTATAGCCTTTTAAGATATTATTATCTCTCCTCATCCAAGTGGCATAATGGAAACATCTCTCTTGTTTTAGGTAACAATTTGATGTGATGAATCTCTAGAAGGGCTAGTTCCCTTGATGCGCTCTTTGAAGTACTTTCTTGATATCAACTTTCGATGGAAAGGGTTAATAAAACAACTAAGAAATATAAAAAAGGTGATGCACCAATATTTTATTTCCTCCTATTTACTAAAATTATACTACTTAGAGCAAAACAAAGTTTATCTTACACAAAACTCACAACACAAGACAAATTGTTACATCAGTGTTTCATAAGTTAGGTTTAAGAAGGTATGTTAATACTTAAGAGGCAAATGAATGATTCCTTAAGATAATATATTAAAGGACCACTTATAAGACACTTATACACTTAAAATAGAACACTAAAAAAGATGTGTAATAATTACTCTTTTGCACACTTGGTGAACAATCAAGGATAACATGATAGAAAATATCATCTTCTACTAGACAAGACCAATGAGATTGAAATAACACTCAATTTTATATCACGTAAGTAGGATTTTTTTTTTAAAAATTCTTCATGGGTCATTTAAGTACCAATTTTTCTAGGCTTTCACCATTAACCAATGGAGGATGCCAAAAAGAGCTAAAAGAGTCAATATTTATAGCCTTTGAGAGAAGAACAAGACAAGGGAAGTCCAAAGGTCACTTGGACACTTTTAAATATAATAAAATAGGTTAAAATTTCATGAGAAAGAGATATGGGGTGAACCATGCAATTTTAGGAGGACCAAGTGTCCATACAAGTCATGCAACTTATGAAAATTGGCACAAAACTCCCAGTCTTGGCTCAAAAAACTACCTTCAAAATTTGAACCTATTTGAACATCCCACCAATAAATAATAATAGGTATAATTATTGGGATAATATGAAAGGCCTTAAATCATGAATCTCCATTCATTGGTTTCATTCCTACTTATCTGAAAACTCCTATAAGGAAGCCATCATTGTCTGCAGTCTAAAAAATTCCTTTTTTCAGTTACCCCTCACACTTGGCCCAAAAATGCCTTCATTTTTCCATGAAAATATATGGGAGGGAGTGAATGACACATTTCAAGACCCCCCATGGACTTAGAGTCATCAGTAATGCTTTAAAAAGGCTCACACTTGGAGTTTTCACCCTTTTCACCCTTGTGTCCATTATGCCAGTTTTGACTAGATGAAAGAAGAGCTATTGTTTTAAAACTTATAAGTTTTCCCTTAGTAATAAATGACCATAGGGAGTTATAATAAGTATAAATGTTTCCTCTAATATTTATTACATCTCATGAAACCTCCTAAAACCTAAAAGACACAAAAAGTGGTCAGAAATACCCTATTTTGCATGTTTCCCATACAATTCTATGCAACTCATCTATATGGGAGGAAGCCTGAATGAGTCCTCTACAAGTTCAAATATATTACATGGTCAAACTATATCATTTGGATATCTCTCCAATTTTTTTTCTCCATCAGGTGTTGGCTAAGGGTTCAATTAGGGTTTTAGGCAATTTTTGGTCTTAAGATTTGTTAATAAATATTGACATTAGATCTATCACTAAATGCCAAAAAAATGATTCCAAGGGTCCTTAATAACCTATCCCAATTCCTTTGGTTCCCATGCAAAGCCTTAGAATAGATATGAGCATTTAAAAACACTTCATCGAACTTATTTCTACCTTGTTTGCATGTTTAGGTTCTTTCTAGGTTAAAACTAGATTTATTTTAGGTTACTCTACATAATATGAGTTAAAAAATGTCTATAAAACTCTATAACATTCCTCAATCATCTGGATAGTCCACCAAGAGTTAAAAATGAGGATGGACCCCAAATTGTTTCTAGATCCCCTCAAAGCTAATAGGTCTAATAGGTAACTTACTAGCTTTGGATGTTAGGACTGATATTTCATGGTTATGATGGTGTATTATGCATGTTTACATCTAATTTGAGTTTAAAAAGTGACTAAATAACCCTCCAATCACTCTTCTTCATCTTCTTTTCTCATTCACCAACTAGGCTTGGTGAAAGTTTGCCTAGTTAGATTGTGTGCATGGGTAATTTAGTCACTTTGAGGATTTTTAGCTTGATCTAGTGATTTTATAGCATCTATTAACATTCCATACATCTTCTAACATGTTTATATAAGTTTTCAAAGCTTTATATCAAGCCCTTTACACATTTTTCACTCTATAGCTCACTTTGCCAAACCCCTATTTTACTAGACTGGCTGACCTCTAAGACAAAGTAGTGAGGTATAGCCCTCATCACCATGGAAAATTGAATATTTTTTGAATTTTTACAATTCTTGATTATTATTTTTACCAAAGGGTTCAGCTTGATTCCATGGTTTAGATGTCTAACCAACTACAAATACCCTAAAAAGACCTCTAAGGAGCCTATTTTCTTGCATTTTCCTCAAACCTTTCTAAGAGTGACCTCTCCAAGACAAGAAAATGCCTCTAGGTTGCTACATGTCCATATCCAATTCATGCTATTGGATATTTTGATTCATCTCAAAACATTCGTTCTCTTTGAATTCCTCATGTTCATCTATTAAGTAAAGAGGTTTCTTGTCTCATTGTATGGATTGATAGCTTTGGTCAAGTAAGGAAGAGTGGATAGACATGTTGAAGTGGTCTTAAAGTGTGTATAACAATTAATTCATAAATAATTGACCATATTAAGTTGATGCAAAACTTATCTCTTCACCTAAACATCTTCATGTCCTCTTCTCACCTTCATGTTCTAGACTAGAAAATGGTGGTTGTAGGTGCACACTGGGGTAGAAAATATCCTTTGTAAGTTTGTTGAATCATGTTTATATTTCATGAATTTACCATTAATTTGATTGAGGTGACCACATGTTTGTTTTATCACCCAAACTCCCTTTTGGGCCTCATATGCACTTCTAGTCAAAACTAGGTACTGCCCCTATCTATAGGTTAATGTGCTTTGCCTAGAGCTTATAAATCTCATTATATTCATGGAGAAGATGATTAGTTTTTTGATTCATCATATTACCCTTTCCAAGAATTCAATATTCACTTTCAACTCACTAGACTGAGTCCTCTCCAAAATGACTAAGCAAATCTTATGTAGACTATTACTTATAGTTGTAATAGCATCATGAGACCTTGGTTTAATTATTTGGGAACCTCTCTTAAAAACATTTTGATCACAAATGGCATGCTTGAACCTAAACTCAAACTAAGAGTCCTAAAAACACCATTGGACATCAAAATCAAGGTCACTACTGTGTGTTGAGATAGTCCACGTGTAGGATCTACTGTAGGTGTTTATAGGTTTTATTGAGGTGATTGTGATGTGAACATACCTCCTTGAACCCACCTTGAGTTCACACAACATAAATATCACCTTGTGTTACCCTAAATTCCCTAAAAACCATCAAAACACATACCTAAGTCACTGTTTGTTCATCTTACTTGTCTAACCCCTATAGGTGTCAATTCACATGCTATAAGGGTACCTATAGGTAGTCATAGGGGTCTATAAGACCCTATATTAACCCTCTCTTTATTAATTTCATTTCATTTGACTTCATATCATTAGTTTAAACCTACTAGTCATAAACCATTTGTTTAATGTTTCTCCTTAGGGGATAAAAGACCATTTATCTCCTTAGGCATGTAGATGTTAATGGAAAATTTTAGTGCTTTTTTAGGCATGTTTGAGACCTCAAAAAATCCATCCTCCCTTAATTTTTGACCTCCTTTCTTGGCAAATATCTTGTCCATGCTATCAATCATAACATTCAACTCTTTATATGCTTTGAGAACCTTAACAAACCTATCATAGGAGGTCCATAAGAACCCCTTAGAGCTCTGATTTAACCCTTTAAGGGAAAACTTCACTAAACCTAGTCACAACCTTCACACATGATTCCATGCTTCCTCTTTCCTTTTAGGCAATTTATAGAGGTCTGTCATGGCTTTCTTGTCATACCAAGATCTTAAGGAAGTGTCAAATTGTTTCAACCTTTACATACAAAACTTTAATCCCCTACTTAGCCACCTGTAGGTGGATGTTTTGGTAAGCAAACATTGAACTAGATATGAACAACATGAAACTTTATATGAATGTGAACTTTGTATGTTATTATCAAACATACTAATACACCTATAGAAAAACTAAGATTTTGGAAAACATTTTAACCTTCTCACATCTTAATGTGACGTCAGCAAGGACCTTGTGGGTGTGCATTAGGATGTTTTATAAAGGTAGGGGATGGAATTCGGAAAGAACATGTTAGGGAATAGTTTAAAAACCAAAAAAATGCATTTTTAAACCTTAAATTATATGATATCCATCAATAAAACCTTGAAACCAACTTCAATACACCTTTCTAACATGAAAAACACCTATATATGCATAGAGGAGAGCAATTAGGGGCATCTCATGACTATTTTAGCATGGTGGATGAACTTGTGACCATACTTTAACCTTTTAAAAGTATCTAAATGGACTATTTCCAACCCATTATGGATTTTTCAATTAAAATACCTTTATTATCATCCCATGAGCAAGTTTAACAAGCTTATACAGGTGACTACAATTGAAGTTGGGCAAAGAGTTGATAATGGAGAAAGATAAAGTGGGAAATTGCTCCAAAGTATGATGTGATGAAACCAAAGATGTGAAGGGGTGATAATATGGATTTGAGGCATGTGAAAAATCATCTTATATTCACAAAAAATCTTTGTAAAATCCTAACATTTTGTAACAAGGCAAAAAAGATTGTAACTTCACTACTTCACTCCTCTTTATAAACTGAGTTAGTTGGCTCATCAATTCAAAACCAAATATGAAAAAAATAATGGATAAAATGAGCTAAGGGAGTAAAATTAATTTGGAACCAATCTTATCAAGTGAATTTTATGGACTTTCCCAAACAAGATCAAAACTTATAGGGTGCACAGATTAGCAAGCAAATTTGAAAGGTCAACTTCTTAGGAATGGATCATAAAGCTTAGACTACCATAAATTTGAAAATAAATATCAAATGGAATATAAATAAGTGTATAATACACCCCAAGATCATTTTTATTGAAACCCCTTACGCTGACCATACCAAGTTCAAACCTACAGGTCACTTTTACTTCCCAAGAAAGGTGAAAAGGAGTATAATAGTTTTAGAATTAAAATGACACTTATAGATCATTTTGAATGTGTATCTAAGCATGGGGAAGCTAAAGAGGCATTTCATAATCCTTTCCCATGTGGCACACTTCCCAAAGAGGCCATATAAGTGTTATTTTCTTCTTTTTTCACTAGGTTTTCTTTTTCACATCCTATCAATTTTAAATTATGTTAGTTGATTAAGACTTAATTAGACACATGGGGCATGAAATAATTTTTTTAACCTTCACTCTTCCTAAGAAACTTGTATAACTCATTAAATGCACCTTTTTTTTACTTCAAAATGACCCAAAATGACAAGGACTATATAACTAGGGACCAAGGAAGTTATAACATCAAATGACATTAATTAACCTATAAAACAATTTGTGACATAATATTTGGCCCCTTATAACACCTAAAAGTCAAAAAAATTACCTAGGGGTACCCCAATTTGACCTAAAGGTCAAATTTGGTCAACAACACACAATAACTCAAACAACCATGGACCTATGATATTACCCCATACAAATTAACAATACTTCAAACTCATCTTTCAACATCTCTAACCATGCCAAAATAGAAGATCAACCAATCATACTTCAAGCATACTAGGACATGCATACTGCACACTTTGTCATTATCACTTAGACTATCAAGGTACTTCATCCACTCACTAGGACACCTCCATGACATCATTTAAAACTCTCCAACAATATCCCCCTTTGTCATTGATGTCAACAAACATCATAAAGAAATATATATCTCACTTTCCTTCTCTCTCAAAGCATTCCCACAATAGGAACTTTCTCCCCCTTTGGCACAATGACAAAGTGGGACTAATTGATCCTAAGGTCCTGAAAAGACTATCAAATAGGAAAGGACCACATTAAAAAGATGATACAAACTCCCCTGTACCTTGAGCCTAATTTTGCTTGCATTAACTCATACTTGCCTTGGAATATTCTAGCTAATCCTTAAGGTTATTAATAACCTTCTCATCCTTTTTAGTATCATTTTTCAAAGTACATATCTTCTCTTCAAGTGCCTTGATCACAACATTCCACTAGTGATTTTATTTCTTCAACTACTTAGCTATCTTTGTACCAACTCAAATTCTAATTCAAGCTATTAATATTCCTTCAAAGGACCCGCTCTGATACCAATTATTAGAGGTAGAATCATTGAGAGGGGGGGGTGAAGTAGTGAACCTATATATTTCAACTTCATTTCCAATATTTTCAAAATCTTAATCAATACATACATACATTCATGAGGTATTCACATAATTCATATCAATGAGTAAGAAAGACAATTCAAGATCAAGCACATAACACATGACATACATGGTAAACCCTTTTGGGGAATAAAACCCACTAAAACTTATAATTGGAATACTATTTTATAATAACAAGAACCAATTTCCAGTAGGCAATCAAGTTCCAGTGAGGAAGAAGAAGTTCAAGACAAGAATGAGAAAGAAGGAGTCACTATAGAGGAAAAATCTGAAAATAGTAAGCATGTTTCTGAGGAAAACCAACAAGTGGTTGAGGAAATTGATAAAGATCTAGATGATCCTTTTGAGGACCCCATTTCGATAAATGAGAGGGAAAATCTAGTTTAGGTCACCAACCAAGTAACGAAAGTGGGAGCTCAAGTTAAGGATGTTAATAACCAAAATGAAAGCCCTGTTGAAACTAAGGAACATAAACGAATGGAAAGGGAGGATCACATAGAAGAAGCTGGAAATAGTCCAAAAAAGAACACAAAAGATTGGAGTGATAAAAGGCAAAATGATGGAAGGCACCCACCTACAAGATTGGCCAATTGTAAAGTAGATGCTATCCTTTAATTCGATTTATGGATGTATAAGGAGATAATGGAACTCAATAGGAAAATGGAAATAATGGAAGGTAACCAGGAGGCAGTTCAGAACAAAATCAATAACATGGAAAAGCAGATGAGGGATATTCCCATCAAACTCAAAGACTATGAGAACAACCTAAAGGAACTCATTAAGGAAAGCAGAAGGAAGATGGAGGAGGTTACATCTAGCATATGTGCTGCTGCTGTAAACATTGGAAAAAGAACAAACGAGGAAATCAAATCCTTGGAGGGGCCTAGCAAGAAAACTAGACAGAGCTCAAGAAAGAAAGCAATGCAAGAGGGAGCCATGTCGGTGGCTATTGCCATTCAGGACATTGCTGTGAAAGGTAAGGAAGCAGTGAAGATGATTTTGGAACTAGAAGAATAGGTCCTGGTTCTTTTAGTTGGTTGTGATATCTAGTCTCGTTACCTGGTTTTTTGTATTCTCTTTACTATGGAGTTTCCAGGTCTCTGTAAAACCTGGGGTCTATCTTTTGAATTTCTTTTCTGGTGGTTTTAGGTCCATGTAAAACCTGATTTTGATACTTCTTGAAGTAGGTTTTAGGTTTTGCCTGTGGATGATACTGTTTTATCCTTCTCCCTTTGTTTCAGGGTTTTAGGATCCCTGCAAAACCTATTTTTACCTTAATCTAAAACAAGAGCCAATTTAGACCAATGAGAAACTGATCAAGGAACTACCATTCCTAATTTTATTGAGTTGTAATACCACAAGGAGATTTTACACCTATCTAGCTGAGCTACCACAACAACTAGACCTTTAGAAAATTTCACTTTGTAAGGAAGCTACAACACCTATAAAAATTCCACCTTTGAATTGATGTCTTCAACACCTAATGATGGAGATCTGATTATCACCCTTCACCTTCACTCAACACTCCCTATTATCCAAAGCACATTACATACTTGAACCAATACACAAACATCATTCAGGACACATTACATATCCCAACTAACCCCACTCTTCAACTCTGCACACTCAATACATCTTTCATAGCAATAACTCTATCAAAATTTCAACAACATGACTAGATGGTAATACACACAAGTCACACACTAATATGCCTCTCAAATCAAACAACAAGCTCACATAGTCTTCACCTTGCCTTTTCTCACAATCAAAATAGTAAGAGCACTATTATACCAATAAAATTATGACCAATAGGTCATATTAATAGTCCTCAAACTAATCTACTCAATAACTCATCCACAAAGCACTCTACCATTCCTTCACTCCACAAATCACACACATAAGCCTCTCTAAAATCTCTCTCAAGTCTCTCTCAAATATCCTCTTAAGCATATTCACCCATTCTACCTCTACTAGGCTTACTAGGTCCAATGAACTATGTGATCACCTTCAACACCTTACTCAAACAAGCATGTCTTATCCTATTCACTCTTTATTGGTCCTCACTAACTTTTACCTTCTCTTTCAAATGTTCTTACCTTCACTTTGCTCTACATTCGCTCTTCTTCATTTAAGTTCTATAAGTCTAAAAACTAACACATTTGGTTCCACTATTTATAGAGCAATCATGATAATCACTACCTTGATCATCCATTAGGCATGCATTAACCCTTAATGCATCTTATATGAAACATAACTCAATACAATATTCATAGGTTGGCCATTACATCTATGGGTCACCCTTAAGAAGCTACACCTTTTAATAAGGCCCTTGTAGCTCTTATAGGTCTCATGGAGACCTATTCACCCATTTAGCATTTCATCAATCAAAACAAGAACACATAACCACTTTCAAATACATGGGTCCACTCCTTATTTACCCTTTGACATCCTCAAATTATCAGTCATCTTAGCTCACTTCTACGTATGCTCAATCAACTCAAACATTGACTTGATGCATAGAAACATCTTAAATGAATAAATAGTCAACTTCTTAAGGATTATTCATACTCAACATAAATTTATCACACCTCCAAAATCCACATATATCAACCTCATGGAGTCTAGAACACTCCCCATAGCCAATCCAACATGAAACATCAAAATAACATCAATATAAGCTCAAACATCCTTATTGGGTCACTTGTAGAACATATATGAAAATGCAATCAACTTTAAACCTTCATAAATATGTCTGTACACACTTTCAAATATTCAAACTAGGTTAATTAGATTCACGATGGAGTCCTCTTCATCTTTAATTTTTATAACACCAGTAAATTTGACTTCTATCGAAAGATATGGATAAAATATAGAGCTCTTATTTTTCCCTATGTTAAATTCAAATATTTGAATTCAAATGGTTACATTTAAAATTCAAAAATGTTGACCTCATCTCATGATATCTTGTAGTGTTGACTTATCACACATCATCAATCTCTATGGATCAATCAGGTCTTTATTTTAAGTGGTCACCATTTGATCAATTTGTATGAACACCCACTCACTGTTGGATCCTTAACCTGTACCTTTGCTCAGTTGTTAAACATCATACACCTATCTTCATCTTGTTTATTCTTGAATTCTAAGATAAATTCACACCATCGATCTTCCTTTAATTTTAACTTTACATAAACAATTATGGGGACCCCTTTCAATATGCCCTGTTAGCCATTATTGAACCTTAATTACTTTTTATATGCTTCGATGCATGATCTTAAATTTAGACTAGATGATCTCCTCACATAGGAGAATCTAACCATGTGACACATTGCTCCTTAATACTTTCCATGTGTGAGATATATCACCATTAAAATTCCTTCTCAAAATCTTCTATCATAGAGCCAACTATTCTTAGAATTTATCTGGGAGACCAACTTTGCTCCTGCATAACTTTTGTCATGCTTCAACACATGACCTAAAATTTGGCACAAATTAACTAGGCTCAAAACTGAATAAACTCATATGATCACCTTCTCTTGAAATGTTTACATGTGTGAGATATTCCACCATAAAAATGCTTACTCAACTCTTCTTGCCACTTTGCAAATTTAGCTATGCAAAACACAATCAAACTACCTGGGAGCCCAACTTTGCATATGCATATCTTTTGATGTGCTTTATCGCATGATCTAAAAATTAGCACAAATAAACTAGGACCAAAACTAAGCAAACCCATATGATCATTTTTTCCTGACATTTCCATGCATACAAATGCTGATCTTATCAACATGCTTTCTTGACACTTCCATAAAATAGTGAATTAAGTTTACGTAGCCAACTTTGCATCCTCATATCTTCAACCGCACTTAGATGCATTAATTGAGATATGACACATAAAAAATAGGGAATAATGTGATCACAACCATAAGATGAACTCCCCTTGACTCATTCCCACAGGGTAATGGTGACATCATCAAATTGCCTACTCCAATTTTCAACCACTAGACCCAAACTGTCTAGATGAAAATTATGGACAACTAGATGAATTCTACTCATGCACACAAGCATTAAAATAAACTTGGACCTATGATAAGACCCTTGCATATGAAAAATAATTAAAAATCATCCCTAAACATCTCTAACCATGCCAAAATATAAGATCAACCAATCATACTTCAAGCATACTAAGACAAGCAGATTGCACACTTTGACATTGTTACTAAGACTATCAAGGCACTTCATCCACTTACTAGGACACTTCCATGATATTATTGAAAACTCTCCAACAAAGGTAAGATTTTTTTAAATTTTAATCCAATTATAACCCCTGATGACCCTCTTCACAACCTGTAATAGAGAACCAAATTGCAATAAGATAGGAAGAATAAGACAACAAGACAAGGTGAGCTAAGTCTACACTTGACTAGATCAACAATTTAAAGCTTTAAAATACAAAAAACCATAGGAGTTAAAACAATCATATTATTTATCAATAACCATACAAACCTAATTTGATGTCCTTTAAAGTATTTTTTAGGTTTTGGACTAGTATTATATGGCCTTATATGATCTCCATTACTGTGGGCTTGTAATTAGAAAAAATAGATGTTGAGAAAGTATGTCTACATTGAGATTTAGATCATGAAATTTGGGTTGAAGATATAAGGTTATAATGGGTACCAAAATATGCATTTATTTTTCTTGTAAGAGTTTTGGATCTCTTAAATTGAGGATCTTTGCATTAAAATGGGGCTACAAGGAATAGGCCTGCCTAGAGATATTTGAGAGAGACTTGAGAGAGATTTTAGAGAGAGATTTTTGAAAGTGGTTATGTGTTCTTTTTTTTATTGATGAAATGCTAAATGGGTGAATAGGTCTCCATGATACCTATAAGAGCTACAAGGGCCTTATTAAAAGGTGTAGCTTCTTAAGGGTGACCCATAGATGTAATGGCCAACCTATGACTATTGTATTGAGTTATGTTTCATATAAGATGTGTTAAGGGTTAATGCATGCCTAATGGATGATCAAGGTAGTGATTATCATGATTTCTCTATAAATAGTGGAACCAAATGTGTTAGTTTTTAGACTTATAAGACTTAAATGAGGAAGAGTGAATGTAGAGTGAAGTGAAGGTAAGAACCTTTGAAAGAGAAGGTAAAAGTTAGTGAGGAACAATAGAGAGTGAATAGGATAAGACATGCTTGTCTGAGTAAGGTGTTGAAGGTGATCACATAGTTCATTGGACCTAATAAGCCTAGTAGAGGTAGAATGGGTGAATATGCTCAAGAGGATATTTGAGAGAGACTTGAGAGACATAGGTACTTAGGTGCAAGTCCATTTCTAGCTAAATCGAGCCTTTAAAGGTGCAAGTTGTTGAGTAGTGCATTAAGGATCATTCAGTTACTTAGGTAAGTCATAGGGATGACTTAGGGTGAAATTTTCATCCTCAAGGTTGCACTTAGGTGTGGGTCTTAGGGCCTTGGTAAAATCTAGTCCAACACTTAGTCTATTTATAGGTAGGTCAACATTGCTAGATGGCACAAGGATGCCATTAGTGACTAGGGTTGGAACCTCCAATCACTATACATACATATAAAGAACTATAACATTGATATCATAAAACTAAGCTATAAACATATTACTACACTATCTATCAAGCCAGAATATACACTTAATTACTTAAGCACATATTCTTATTGATTCATAGTTTAACATATATGTTTTATGATATCAAATAGAGTAGATGCTCTTTCCTATCACTAATCATGCCCAGAGGCTGATAGGCAAGCTTAGGATATATAGTTGAGTGCCTATTCTATCATATGCATAATATTTAGGTTGGATCTTCATTTTTCTAGATCTTTGCTGCCTTAGTGGCCTCTTTTTTATCTTCAAATGTGAGTCTTATTTTATAGGAGGTTATGAGTCTCCTACTAGGTTGGATGGGTGCATGCCAAGTGATGAGCTTTCATTAGTCCACCAACTCCACTATGTTACCTAGGTTAGATGAACACATGCCATATGCTAAGATATTAATTAGAGGGGTCACTATCTTACCTACTCCACTCTCTAACACCCATGATTCTTGATCCACCACATATAAGTCTTGGCAGGGATGTCCTTTGAAAGTCAATGCCATGCAACCGCCTGCTAGCTGGCATGGGATCCTCAGGTACTCCTCTAGCCGGTGCCAAAATGTATAAAAGGAGAGAAACCAATCCAAAATATGCCTTATTCCAAGATAGGTCCAGTTGTCATGGTCCTTATTATTTATGTAAAAGGATGCCCAACATTACCCCATACAAAATTGCTAGTCTGCCCCAGACTAGTCTTTTAACACCTTAGGTACACAAAACTCATGTGCACCCTACTCTAAGTTTGCTTTAAAACTATCAAATCCTTGTATGGCACCCTTAATTTATTAAATGTTGCCATTTACTTCTATGAATATAGCCTCAAGAGAAAACATGTCTATTCTTTCTAGCTCTTTCTTAATGGCTTCAAGCCTTTCTTTCACGCACTTCACCCTGCTATCCAAAATCTCCCCCTTCTCACTGGCCTTAGTTTGGAAGGCATGGAAGACCACCTCCAAGTCTTGATCTTTAGTCTTCAATTGAGTAATAAGGGAGTTAACCTTGGCCATTAATTTCATGCACTTGATCTTGGTTACCATGAAGGAGTGTTGTAATAAAGCATCCTTCTCCTTTGCCTTCTTGAGGTGCACATTAATGACTGTTGCCTGGTTGGCGAAGCTGCAAAAATATTACATCTACTTCCTCAATGCCCTCCTTAAGTTTAGTGAAGATCTATTTAACCACATCCATATTTTTATTCAACTCCTTCTTTATGGCCTCATAGGGGTGTTCTTAGTCCTCAAGCATCGAACTCATCCTAGGGAGCATTTTCTCCACAAGTGCATAGACTTGGTCAACTTCACTCTTCTACAAGGTATCCACATCATCCAGGAGGGATGGATCCACCTCTCCTATGTGCTCAACAATTTGTTGTAGCTTAATCTTGGTTTCCTTCATCTCCTTCTTAGCCCTCTTTGTTATTTTCTTCTAGATACAGGCTTGAACATCATTGATGATGTTCTTGCATGCTACAGTGGATGCCATCTTGATCAAGGGATTGGATAAGTGCATGGGGTTCATATTGTGAGGATTTAGGAGGTGGTAATCATGTCCTTCCTCTATCTTCTTGGCACTCTGAATTGCCTTTATTGAAAAATCAAATTTGGGCTTGTGCATATAGCAATTAGTTCCCAAGAAACTTTGTGGCATATCAAGGTCATGGTAGTTTTTGGAGACATGCAATCCTTTAGGTAGAGGTTCTCATTATCCTTAAGCTCCTATTAAACCCTTTTTTTATTTCCTAGTGAGAACTTCTCATCCTCTCCCAACTCTTCCTCCTCACTTGTGCTGGTGCTTGAGCCAGTGCCTTCTTCTATGACTGTTTCTTCTCCTTCTTCATGTTCTTCCTCTTCATATTGTTCTTCTTATTGGGTTTCTTTATTGAACTTCTCCCCTGTGTCCACTTCTCCTCTTTCTTCAGCACTCAACTCACCATCATATTCTTCCTAGAGGGGTTCTTCTGTGGACTTTTCCCTTTTATCCATCTTTTTAGCAGTGGATTTGTGGTATGAACTTGCATTGCACCATCTCTATGTTTTCCTAGACCTAATGAGGCTTTAAC
This sequence comes from Torreya grandis, assembly GCA_037957365.1. Classification (NCBI taxonomy): domain Eukaryota; kingdom Viridiplantae; phylum Streptophyta; class Pinopsida; order Cupressales; family Taxaceae; genus Torreya; species Torreya grandis. Next base: position 1,047,666 of record JARHVA010001251.1, on the reverse strand, counting down.
CTCCTTCCCTATTTTCTTCTCCAAGGTACCAATATCACCTTATTTATCTCCAAACACCCCTTAAAAACTAGGACATGTTTGTTGTGCAACCTCTTCTACTATATTGGTGGGGGCACTTGGTGTCTTTTTTGGCATTTTCTATTTACTTGGCCCCACACTTGTGGAAACCTTCTTCTCCTCTCTCTCTTTCAACATCTTGGCCATTTCTGCCTGGGCTACTTCTTCCTCCCTTTCCTTTTTCCTGGCCTTCTCTTCCTTGGCCTTTCTTTCTACCTCTTCTTTCTTGGATTTTTCCTTCTTAGCCTTCCTTTGCATGGATTGGACTATGTATTTCTTTTATCACTCTCTTATTTCCTTAACCTCTAGCTGATTGATTTTAGTCTAGGAGATGCCCTTAGATTTCATCTCCTCATGCCTTTGGTTTAATTTTAGCACCACATAAATATGCACTTGGTCAAGGCCCATGTACTTCCACTAGCATTGCAGTTCCTCTTCCATTAGTGCACCTAATTGGGTCACCTCTTCGGGCTCCTTGCCCTTTTCTCCTTCTTGGATTCCTTCTTCCATTAACACTTGGTGCTCATCCTCTTTTCTTTTCTCTTCAACCTCCACCATCTCAATTACTTCCTTCAACACCCCTACCTTAGTAATTTATTATTTTTTCTCCTAAATCTCCTACACCCTATATATTTTGGCTTCATGAAAGCCAAGTTTTCTCAATCTCCTTCTACGCTTCTTCAGCTCGATATGAGGTGGTGGGGAGTGGTCTCTTCACACAATGAAGACTCAATGTCCTCATGCACAATGTAGGTGCCTATGACACCTTCTTCTTCCTCCCATTCCTCTTCTTTTGCTACCTCCTCTATGTTAGAGAGGACTATCTTTTCCATGAAAATCTAGACCTTCACTTTCTTCTTTGGGCTAGGGTAGTTATTCGACACAAAATTGATGCACTTCTTAGAAGAGCCCGCGTAGGATGCCTGCTTTTCTAAGGAAATTTTGAGCTTCAGACACTACTCTATTTCCTCCAAAGTTTTCCCTCTCTTCTTCTAGGGAGACATTTTATTCTCAGTGGGTGTAGGGGTTCCTTCATCTCTGACCTATACTGGGGGGTCTTCTTTCTACTTGATGCTTGATCCGGTACTGAAGTCCTTCTTCCTTGGCTTCATCTCATAGTAAAGTATATGGATGAAGGCAAGGATGGTCACCTCTTTAATTGGATCTATGTTTTTTCGATCTGAGGTATCTTATTAATCTTTTATTACTCTTCCATCCACATGGGAAAACTTGTACCTCAACTTCCTTCTTTTCACATCCAATTCCTTAACTAGAATTTGCATTCATTGCATCTTTAGGATCCTATGCAGTGTGTCCCTAAAGTATTCTACCAAGAAGGTGAAGGGGAGATTCAACCAACCTAACCTATTCCCATCCTTTAGTGCTAAGCACATGATGCATTATTGTTACATCATGGCAAAATTTTTCATCCCAAACATACTTTGGCAAAGCCCTTGGGGAATGTGCCACTTTAGTCCAAAGGCTTTGATGTACTTCTCACACTAGCACATTATGTGTGTCTTATACTTAAGGCTAAAGGTGTTAGGGCAAGTGTAACCCTTATACTTCTACACAAGGGATTTGTGGTGTTCTTGGAACACCCATAGATTGTCTTCACTTCCATCTGGGATCCCAATCTCCTCCATCATGATCAAGATGAGGATAGAGCCCCACTTAAAGGTCCCCTTGGCACTATGGCATTCTAACATGTTCTTGATCAATTATTCAACAATGAACTACATGATATTAAACTATATGCCTTGAACCATATGATATGCAACATATAGGTATGCCTTAGACACATCTATCCACCAATCATATTAGCATAATTTGGAGCTCATGAGGCATGTTGTTGACCTTATGTCAGGGTCCTCACACTTGTTAACAGGGAATGAAAAACCCTCATTATAGTATCTAAGGAGCTTCATGATGTGATCCACCTCTTCAACATCATCCATCATCTGATGGATGTCCTATCCAACATCTGGTAGCCTAGTTATCCTCTTGATTAGCTATGTTAGGATCTTCATATTCTACTCCACAAAATAGAAGCGGTCCTCATGGATTCACGATAGTAGGAACTAGATGAGTTCCTCTAGATTTTTGAAGTAGGGCAACTTATAGAACTAAGTTAAACCTATAGCCTTCAACTTTTCTTGAATTAAGACATGAAATAAGGTGTTGACCTATAGCATCTTGTACCTTATATCCACCATCTAATCTTATGTCAAGTCCTACAAATGACTTGACATCTAATGGTTTTACTCCTTTAACTGATAGTTATGTGCGAAGGAGTGACAAATTTCTCCTACATGAACCTCCAAGGGATACTATATATACTGATATGATAACTTAGTTAGCACCTCAATATCAATATCTATGATGCTAACTGCTTTGACTGGTTACTCCTTGGTTTTGGCAACCATCACCTCCTCTTCAATCTTGACCCTCTTAGGTTCCATCTATGCTTTTATAGAGCTCAATGCCTTTCATTTATTTAGCAATCTATATATACTTATATTGAATCTCGATAGATGTGGCTTGTCAAAGCCTCTAATGTAGTTTGGTGCTCCTACAGTCATGGGATTTGTGATTATATATTTAGCACTAAGCTTCACTAGTTGTTAATGGTGACTTGGGCGATAACCTCTCATTTCCCTCAGCTCCCTACACTAATTATCTCTGTTCAACCCTTCACAGTGTCTTTACTTGTGAAATCACTTCATTTTGATGTGCTTCCTTTCACTCTCAGTGCTTTATTTGGTTGAATTCTTACTGTAGTGGAGTTTTGTCTCTTCGGCTCTCTAGTTTATTACTTTGTTTGCACTAAGTCTTAGAGTTAGCTTAAACTTGGTAACCTAAGCAAGTCTACCACTTGCTAATTTATAGCCTTCTCTTTTCAACCACCATTATTAATGTAGGTTTAATGGTGTAGGCACATCAATTTCATGAAAACCAAGAAAATCTATGAAATCCTCAAAAATGTCTTATCTTATATACATTAAATGCATATCTTTGTGACATCATTGCCTTATTGAATGCTCCTAATGACTTTTTTGGTGGAGTGACATGTGGTTCATATGATCACTCCCCACTCATTTTGAGGTGGATTTTAACTATCTTAGATTACTTAATTCAATGCATGTATCTTTTGGTATGACCTTCACTTTCCTTGTGGCAAGCTAAGTGTATTGCCTCACATGTATCTGATTCAGCCTCCTTGATTTCACTATATTCTAGATTTCTCTCCTATTTCAAGCATGCTCCTATATCTTGGTCAACTTCTTGTGGGCCATCCTAAATTGGCATGTCTTACCCCATACAAATCTCTTATGTTGGTGCTCCAATGCTTTACTTCTCTTTAGGTTCTCTTACACACTATGAGATTATGCATCTTCAGTCTACCTTATACTCAACTAAGTTGAGCATCTTTACATCTTATCTTACGTTCAACTATGTTGAGCATATTCACTTTCCTCTTGGGTCTCTAACATCAAATCAATTGATGCACATTCTAGTAATTTTAGTGTAAGATAGCATTAGAGTGGTTCATTTTTGGGCCTTCACATGCTCTACACTATTTATTTTATGCATATATATCTTTTCTTGCTTCTAATTGCACTTAAAAATCTTCACACACCTACTATGTAGATGTTTGGCCTCATGCACTTATGGGCACAAGTGTTTGACTCACTCAATTGGAGTTATACATAAAGTGTTAACACAGAAGGTCTTGCAGCTATCGCACATTGCTCAATACCTTTATACACTACACATAAAATAAATAAAATATATAAAAGAATGGTTTGGCTTATGCCAAATGATATCTTGGTCAGCTTACTCCCAACTGACTTGTGACCAAAAAGTTGGTGTTTCCATGACATTATCACCATCCTACTATTTATATGGCTTCAATTGGTTGCCATTGAAATATCTAAGGAGCATTTTAGTGGACACTGTGCACAACTTACATACACATATTTCCAAGATGTGGTGGATGATATAGGGGCCCATCCACCATATTTGTAACTTTCCTATGTGTTTAAAGTACTTATAATCATAGAGAAACACCAATGCTCCTTGAGTCAACTCCTTGTGATTGATATGCTTGTTATGCTAGCACTTCTAGTGCACCTTTTTAATCTACTAACTTTGTTTGGCTTGGGCACGCTTCTCATCTAGGCACTCCAAGTCTTCTAACATTGCATTTAAAGATTCTTGGTCATCTAACTGACCAATTTGTGTAATGCATAAGGAGGGCACCATGAACTCTATGGATAAATGTGGAGATATCTTTCCTTATTATATATTCTATCTCATGGGACCTATATAAACTATTTCAGTGCTAAACACCAATTGAAATGGTATACCCTTATTGAGACACTTGTAGGTCATGTAATATGCCCAAAGTACCACTAAAACATGATCGTCCTAATCCTTGTGAACATCATCACTTATCTTTGTCAGGCATGTTTCCATAATTTTTTTAAAGGCTTCAACTATGTCGTTGGCCTAGGGATAATATAGGGTGGTCTTGTGGTGCACCACCATGTATTTAGTCAGAAGGATGCACACCATTTCATTGATGAAATGAGTGCCCTAGTTACTAGTTAGAATTAATGGGCACCCATACCAAGTTATGATGTTCTCCCATATGAAGCACGTGGATGTTATGATTAAGCAGTCTTTAGTCAGCATGGCTTCAACCCACTTGGTGAAATAGTCAGTGGATGCTAAAATATATCTGACACATGTGTACCATGTTGTGGGAGAGATTGGCCCAACAAAGTTAATGGCTCATTTGTTGAATTACACCTGAGAAAGAATGGGAATGAGAGGCATCTCATCCTAATGGTTAGGTTTTTTGGTGTGCTAGCATACATCACATGCCTTAGCATACTTCTGGGCATCTTGGAATAAGCTTGGCCATAACAAGCCTGACTATAATACCTTACACATCATTACATCTCTAGTGTAATGGCCTCCTATGATCCCCTGATGCACTTCCTGTAGGATAGATTCACATTCATGTTTTTCCAAATATAATGCCATAGGACTTCATCCCTACTTAGTTTGTATAGGTCCCCCTCAATGAGCTATAATGGGGTAGTGTAGACTACAAGTTATTTCTTTTCCTTGGTGGACAAGGTCTAGGGCACATGCCCAAGTGTTATAAAAATGACAATCTCTACCAAGTCTTTAGGGACGTGTTGGACTCGATAAAACTACACATCTGGTATATCTTCCTCAATTAGCACTAATGCATCACTAGAGTTGGTGCAAGATAAATGGTCTGGTCCCAAGTTCTGCTTCCCAAGTTTAACCACAATAGAGAATTGGAACTTTTGAAAGAAAACAATCCATCTACATATGCACCCATGTAAAATAGGCTTGTTCATGAGGTACTTAAATGCCTCATGATCTATGAAAAAGATGAATAAGGTTGCCAATATATATTTCCTAAATTTTTGTAAGGCATAGACCATTGCCAGCACCTCACATTCAGTGGTGGTGTAATTTTTCTCTACCTATCTCAATTTCCTACTTGCAAAGAAGATGGGGTGGTCCAGCTTACCTTCGCTTGTTAGTACTAGTATAGTACTAATGGTAGAGCCTGAAGCATCAACATGGACATGGAAAGGAGAAGTATAGTCAAGAAATTATAGAATTAGTGTGCTATCCAACTTTAGCTTCAGTGTTTCAAAGGCCTCCTCTTATGCCTCACCCTAGTAGAATGGGCCATCCTTGCACAAGAGCTCCTCTAGAGGTGCTATGATATTTGCATAGGTCTGAATGAATTTTTTATAGTAGTCATAATGGCCTAGAAAGGCACAAACATTTTTTTATATTAAGGGTGTCTAGAGCTAGATTATTATGGCTATCTTCATCGAATCTATAAGAAAACCATCCTTATAGACGATGTGCTTGAGCAATGTACCAAATGGAGTTGCAAATATGCACTTTTTCAAATTTAGAGAGATATAGAACTGCTTGTACCTCTCAAACATGAGGCATAAATTGTCATATCAATCTTTTACAAGACCATACATAGTCTAATCATCAAGATACACTTGGAGGAACTTATGGATAAAGTCTTTGAAGGTAGTGATCACTACTCTAGAGAATATGGATGATGCATTCTTGAGTTCAAAGGGCATTGCATTATAAGCAAAACAACTCCATTTAGTTACAAAGGTTATTTTGGGCTTATCCTTTTCCTTAATCTACATCTAATGGTAGCCCAAAAATCCATTAGGGAAAGTGTAAATTTTTTAGCATGTTACTCTATCTAGGACCTCATCGATGAATGGGGTCAAGAATGAATCATTAATGTAAGAAATGTTCAACATCTTGTAATCAATGCAAATCCATATGCACCCATCCTTATTGATGCTAATGACCATCAGGCTCACCCATTCAAATTCTTGTATCAGGTAGATGATGTTGACTGGTAGCATTCCATCAATCTCCATTTTTACCTTAGCATGGAGATTGGGATTCATCTGATATGGGAATTTCTTGACTAGCCTCACACTATCCACTAGCTTGATGCTCATTTTGACAAGGGATGGGTGGGTGACCTTCATGTCATGGTATTTATGTGAGAACAAGTCCTAAAATTCCTTCAAAAGGTCTAAAATTCACACTATCTCTACCTCAGACCAATAAGTGCCTATAGTGGCAATCTTCAACTCACCCTCAATGATGATGTCTACTTTAGTGGTCTTGAGTGGTGTATGGTATGGTTCATTTTTATCCTTATGAGAATCCTCAATTTGCCTTGTCCCCTCAATTATCTCAATTCAAAGATACATCAAACCATCTTCATCTAGGGTGTTGTCATCCATAAGGTGCACAAGTTTTTGCCTTCTTATTAGAGTCTTCTAATTGTGCTCTTTATAGGTCTCATCATATTATTCATTAGAGTTGCTATTGAGTGCCCACTCTTTGAAGAATGTTGGGAGTGCTAGTCTATTCTCCCCAAACATTTCCATAAGGCACTCTTCTAGGATGGTAGTGTCATCAAACACTACTTTGTGGATGACTTCTAGTGGATATAACAACTCTAAGTTCTACAAAGAAAAGGAGAAGCTATACACAAACCTTTCCTTGAGTATCTCCTAGTTTACTATTTTTTAATGCATCTCATTGACAATGTACCATGCTCACATCCATGTTTTCAAGGTCTTTTAAAAGGCATGCACCCACAGGCCTTTTGGCACATTCTTGTTGTAAACAGTCTAGGTTTCTTCACACAACCACACATGCACAATTGGGTTTGAATCACCTGAGTAGGAGGGTATGTCCAAGTCTTCATTACTTTTACCAAACCTAGAACATATGGATGCCTTTACATCTTACCAAGTTAGCAAGTTAGGTCTTTGCACTGCCCACCAGTGAGAAATAATGCACTTAAATGTATGCACTAGTGTGCCTATTTGATCTACCTCCTTAGGGATGTAAGATTCAATGTCATGGGTATACATTTATATGGGTTGGCTCCCTTCATACTTTAGGAGTACTACAATCTTCCCTTTACTTATCTTGAACACCCTTTTATCCACCTTTTAGGCATGGGAAACTAATTTCTTCTTGGGGTGCTCAATCCTAACCAACCCTATCCCAGTTGGCCTTGGTCTAGCTATGCACAGTAGGTGACACCTTTAGCCAGTGACTTTATAGGCCTCTTCAACCCATCTCTCATAAGCTACATCAATTGTATCAAAAGCTGATTGTCCATCCTCCCACTCAAGCATGCCTTGGTCATTAGGGTTGAGCTTCTTGGCACCCTACACCATGATGTTATAAATGTGGTTTATCTCCTCCTTGAGATCAACAATCTTTACATATGGGGGCCCTTGATCAAATGACAAAGGGATCACCACCCTTTCCTTGCCATTATCAAAAGTCATGTAGCACTTCTTAAAGCACATGCTTGCATTGTTAGCATAACACCATGGCCTTTCCAAGAGTGATAGATAGTTTTCCTACTCTGCCAACTCGATGACCTCAAAGTTGGCTTGGAACTTAACACCCATGATATCTACAATGGCACCTTTCAAGATCTTAATAGGCTACACTCAAGTTTTTTTTAGCCATGAACAACATGTGAGGTGAAGGCCTCAAGGGTGGCCACCCCATCTTTTCCTTGGTGGTTTGAGTTAGAATATTGACCTTTCCACCTATATCAACTAGTACTTCAAAAATAAACCACTCATTGATGATGGAATATATTAATAACTCTTGATCATACTCAAAGTTTTGAGTATGCCTTACTTCGTACACCTGCTCCATATGTAGCACAACAAAATCAATCATATGAGGCACAACCTCTACTTTTAGTTTCTTCCCTAAAAGCTTTATCAACAAATATTTTAGTAGGGGTAGCATTCCTTTAGTTTACAAGAGGTGCAGGATCTCAATCAACTCCTATACTTTGGCCTCTTGGTTGTTTTATCTTCTATGTGATGTGGTGGCATGTGCCTCTAGATCTCTTACCTATTGGAGTTAACCCTATAAATTTTGTATCATGTTCATGGCTTTTTTAAGATGGTCCTTCTATCATTTAGGGTCAGGATAGGGCACATATTTTAGCTTGGGTCATGCTATACGTTGAGTGTGGATTGACTCACCATACTCCAAGCATAGTTCTTGTGTTAGCATAGTAGGCAGTTGAGTGGTAAAACCATTTTGGGTAATGGATTGCATCTTATGTGGCTCTTTAAGAGTCTATTGTGTCTTGGGATCCCACATTTCCTCTTTGGATTCATTCCTCACCATTTTTGTACCTCTGTCTACACTTGGCCAACCTTGAGTCAGCTTTTTGTATAAGTTTGGGCATTCTTCAACTACATGTGGTCCTTGTTAATACCTACACATTGGTTGGATGCAGAAGTCGCATTGATAATGCTCAATTGAACCACACTTCTAACATGATCATGTTGGGAATATTCCTCCACCACATCCTCCTCCTCATTCACATGCACCTCATTGGTTCCCATAACCCATGTTTGTTGGCCATAGCCTTCATTACCTTGACTTGCTTAACCATTGGATGATGTTATTGCCTACCTCACACCTCTTTTCATGTTTTGGTGTATCTCATAAATTACTCATTAGTTTGATATTGAGTGCATATAGGCATCACACATTTTATAGTAAATGGTGGTATTTACTTGACTAGCACACTATAGCATAGGGTAGCTCTGAGAGTCATATGGTCTATGGCAAACTTCATAATTGAGGAGTAAATCATGAACATTTCTTCATGGGAAATTGTTCTTGTTATGCCCCTCCATCTCATATTATGTGTACCATAACCCACTATGAGTTTCATGCACTAAACTAGTAGTTAGCTTCTATAGCTAGGAGGCCATTGATGTGATTTGCACCTCCATGAATGTGTTGATCTTAGTGTTGGCACTACCTACTACCTCAGCCTAGATTATCGATTAAATAACTTTACAGGGTATGTGAAGGTCTTTATGGATAATGCTCTTTTGAATGGTACCAACAGGCCTCCAATAAACCATTACATGTGCTGGGAGGGGTGAATGTCATATGGAAGCTTAGAGAGAAGAGTTTTAAATCATGCATCATACATGCACATGCTCTTGGATGACCCTTCCCCAATTTCCTTGAGCACGATGATGCTCTACTATTTAACATTAAGGATGTCAAACTCTTTGAAGAAGGATTCCTTTAACACATTATAGTCAACTATAGCCTAGTTCAAATCAAATTTTTGATACCAGGTATGGTCATGATTTAGTAGGGTGGTCATGAAATGGGTTGCCTTGCACTTAGGTTGAGTGATGCCCTAAGCATACCACTGTAACTCACACTTCAACACATGCTCTATGACATTCTCTATTGTTGGCAATTTGAGTGTCATGGTTGATTTATGTCATGGATTGTCATTGATGATAAAATAAGCATGTGAAAAATGTGTTATTGATAATGACAAAGGCATAGTGATGTTGGCAACTTAAGGAGTCATTAAGTCTATTAAGAAACTCAAAAAAGGAGAGGTTTAGTGCTCAAGTATAAATCCATGTGCATATATTAATGACAAAGGCATAGAGTTAAACTCAAGAAGATCTTGCACATATCCCAGAAGAGTAAAGTATGGATCAGAGAAGTTTAAGAACAAATTGGGTTTATGAATCACTATTACTTTTACTCATTTATGAGTAACAAGTAGCTCTCAAAAACCTGATTGGGTCTTGACTTATGTGTTAATCAGGTTTGTCAATTCAAAGTACTTATAAAATTTTATAAGAAATCAATCATGAAAATCTGATTGGGTCTAAATGGAGAAAAATGGGTTTTCAGAGTGACTTAACTTGTTTAAATTGTATAAGTTGAGCAGTTAGAAGAACCTGACTTGGTCTAGTAGAGGTAATCGGGTTTCTAGGATGACTTAACTTTGTTCATTTTTATAAGTTAAGTTGTGGTAAGAACAAAAATGGGTTAGGATGAAGTAACTCAGGTTTACTTGATGTCATTAATTCTTTCAAACTTATAAGTCATGCAATATTACAAACCTGAATTGGTCTAGATGAGTAAATCGGGGTTGTTGTAAGGGGACTTAACTTATTTCATTTATATAAGTTAAGTAGGTTGAAGAATTTGAATCAGTCTAGATGAGTGGATTAGGGTTGTAAAGTGACTTAACTTATTTCATTTTTATAAGTTAAGTAGGTTGAAGAACCCAAATTAGTCTAGATGAGTGAATCAAGGTTTTGGAATGACTTTTCTTATTTCAAGATTATAAGTCATGTAGTCTAGAGAACCCAAAATGGTTTTGGAGAATTCTTTTGGAAAAAGTGTTAAGTCCTCATCGGGAAAATTATCCTAAACAAATTATTGAAGGGATGATTTCAAAAAGTCTGAAGGGTATGTGGTCACTTACAAATTTACCGAAGGGTACATTTTAAAAAGTTCAAAGGGCAAGTGGACCATTTAAGAAAGTCGAAGGATCATTTCAAGAAACCTAAAGGACAATTAGATTGTTCAAGAATTCTAAAAGGATCTTTTTAAAAATGTTAAAGGGTATGTTGCAAAAACCTGAAGGGTAAGTAGTCCATTGCAAAAGTTTCTAAAGGGCACTTGTTCCAAACCAAAGAACTGAAGAAGTCACTTACAAAGTTCTCGAAGAGTTTTGTCAAGAAAATTGTCCCAAAACATTTCATTGGACAAATTGTTTGCTACAACCTTTCTGAAGGACATTTACAATTCTTCTGAAGGATAAGTGACCCAAGCAAATTTTTGAAGGCTACATTATAAAGTCTCCAAAGGGTATGTGGACCATTGCAAAGTCTCTGAAGGGTATGTTGAAAGTTTTGAAGTATGCTTTCACTTTTGCTAAAGGACACTTTCGAGTGAATTTAAAGAACTTCTCAAAGGATATTTTTCCAAACTTGCTAAAGGATATGGTTGGAAGAAGTGTAGAGTAAAGATCTGAGCTAATGCATAGATGACAAGTGTCACATTCATGCCTGTCAAGTGGGTTAAAAGTTGTTCCTATTAATAATATTGATGGATCATGATCAATAGTACAATGAAGATCTAATAGGGTGAAGTGTTTTCAATCTTGAAAGGTGCTCAACTGATAATAGCTAGTGTCAAGATAAACATTGAACATATCTAGAAGAGATCGATAGAGTGCAGGTCTTCAAGGATGTCATAGAGAGTGAGATGTTAAAAAATTTGCTAGAGGATAACATCAAAGTAAGTTTAGTCAAGCTTTTCAAGAACCTAATAAAGTGAATTAGTTACAAAATTTTGAAGCATCGATTAAAGGAACATAATTAATTCTTGTAAAAATGGTTATTTCCTTGAGTCTCTTATATATATTCAGAGGTTACTTTCAAAGTAATGTGATGCAAAATTTCAAAGTGATGAAGAATAGGGAAGACAAATAGTCATTTTTTTGGAATGAGAGGAGTTTGAGCCATAGGTGCAAAAATATGAAACTCATCTGAGCATGGAGGAGTAATATCTAATTGGAGAATATTTGAGTGTCAAATAGATAAATTTAGATATAGAGAAAGGGTGCAGGAAGAGTGAAGGATACACAAAATTATGTTGAAGGAGAAATGAGTAGTTGTAGATTAGACATGTAACAAAGAATAGAAAATTGGATTCTTTTATGAATCTAATGCATTAATTTGAATTGTAAATGTCTGATAGGTTGGTGTCATCATATTAAAATGGTTTGGTGCTTAGAATATGGAGTAGGTGCTTCCTAAGAGATGTTGATCTTAAAATAGGGGATTGGTGTCTTTATGGGATGGGTGTCCTAAAATGTAACTAATGAGGCTATGTCAGTGAGACAAACTTTATGAGGCTGGATTAGAACAGTAGATTCTAGTAGCTTTCTCACCATGGTTTTTCCCTTTGGGTTTCCATGTATAAATCTAGAGTTGTGTTGTGATTTTGTGATTGCATTATTTCTCTTTCATGTGTTTATGTTTACATATATTTAAATTATTTTTTAAAGTTATATAAGTAACTATTTTTTGAGATCTACTAATTCACCCCCCCTTAGTAGATAGGCATGTTCAATATCTACACCATGATACTCAAGCAAGTGCACATCCATATCATAGTAGACTTGTTGAGGGTGTGGCACCAAGTTTTGAGGCACTTGTCCCCATTGAATTTGTGTTATAGGTGGCCCTCTAATAACTTCAATTATAATTTTGGGTGTTGATCCTAACATTATCAGTTGCACTGGCAAACTTATCGATGTAATACCACTCACTTTTGGCATCATGCCACTTCTTATAGGCAATTGCCCAATAGGCACAATTGACATCCTCTACAAAGGAATGATTTAACTGATGTTAATGATTCCTAGATTGGTTCTTTATAAGTTAATTGTATCCTCACTCAGTTCCTCATAGGGAATTACTTGCTCAATCATAAACTCTTGATCCAAATCTTGAATCCTATCAAAGTCAGCTTCGATAATAGGTTCAGTTACCACTCTTATGTCTTCTAATGGGGAATCCAATGCATGAGATTTAAATTCAAGATAAAAGGGGGTAGGTTTTGTTGGCATGTTCTCAAGTGCCACATCTTTTAGAAACCCACTTCATCCTTTACCCAACTGTTGATTCTGGTCTCTTGGTTTTTCCTCTCTCTCTTCACACAATTGCAATTCAAGGGATCCTTCCCCATGCCATTCCCACTCACTACGAGTCCTCTCACCACTTCCAAGCTCCATATCCTCCATCAACCTATGCCTTCACTTACTATAGTTTAGCCTCCAGAGTTCTTAGGTATCAAGTTGTTTTTCCTCCTCCATCACACCTTACCTACACTTCCCCTTCTCACCTTCTGTGCTTGCTAATATGTACAAGGATTTTATCCTTTCATTATTATGGTTTATATACCATAATCCACTAGAATCTTCATTATTTTAGGGTTAAGCCCTCTTATGAATGTGCCCCTTGGTTCATGAAGAAACTTGTACTCTACTTTTTCAAGGCATGAGAAGATTGATATTATGAACTCTAACACATAGCTATTCAATGTGCCACTTCACCACTCATCCATAGTGCATGTCCAAAATTCATGTAGGATTTATAGCCTCTCTACATTATTTGTGGTCCACTCAAGGTGTTGGTCATAGCTTCACCTTCTAGTGGTAGTATAGGCAACCAACCACCAATACACATGCTTGGGTAGCTTACAAACAAACACCTCATATAGAGCATCGTATAGGTTGGTTGGCACCCATTTTCGTAGCTCTTGTTCTTTATACATGGGATGATTTTGTGAAAATATATCTTATACTTGATCTAGCTAGTGCTCAATGTTATTGATTGATAGTTAGAGCATTGCTCTATGTCATTACAACAACAAAACTTAACACATGTCCTAACAATATAACCAAAATGTTGTTGAAAAGCTCACTAGGTTGGCTTTGTGCTAGGTCAAACACTTAGCTATCAAACCAAGTTGGTTCTAGACTTGGTGTAACTAGGCATGGACATAACATGGTTTGGTGCATAACATTTAATTATGCTATGGTATTTGGCATCAGTTTCACCCAAGGTGCAAGCCTTGTGTGCTCACCTAATGTAGAACAACAAAGGGACTAGGCCTGCATTGGGCTAGTTACAACATGGTACAACTTAGGGTTTAAATGGAATTTTTCATTGGCTATAAGAGTTAAATTAACCTTTTAATTCTAGGTGTTTAAGGGAAGGTCACTAGGTGCAAGCCTTCTCAGGGACATAGGTCCTAAGGTGCAAGTCTATTTCTAGCTATATTGAGCCTTTAGAGGTTTAAGCTATTGAGTAGTGGGTTAAGGGTCATTTGTTTACTTAGGAAATTCATAGGGATGGCTTAGGTTCAAGTGCTCATCCTCAAGGTAGCACTTAGGCATGGGTCTTAGGGCCTTGGTGTAATCTAGTTCCAACACTTAGTCTATTTATAGGTAGGTCAAGGTCATTAGATGGCATAAGGATGCCATTAACAACCAGGGTAGGAACCTCCATATCACTATACACTCATAGAAATAACTATAATGTCACTATCATATAACTAAGATATAAACATATTACTACAATAGCTATTGAGCTAGAATCAACACTTCATTACTTCAACATATATTCTCATTGATTCATAGTTTAACATATAATTTTTAGGATATAAAACAAAGCAGTTACTCTTTCCTATCATTAGTCATGACTAAAGGCTCACAGGTGAGCTTGGGATATACAATTGAGTGCTTATTATATCATATGAATAATATTTAGGTTGGATCTTTATTTTGCCAGATCTTCGCTTCCTTGGCCACCTCTTTTTTTATCTTCAAATATGAGTCTTCTTTTATAGGAGGTTGTGAGTCTTCTACCAGGTTAGACGGGTGCATGCCAAGTGATGAGCTATCATGAGTCTTATAGATCCACTACACTACCTAGGTTGGATGAGCATACGCCATATGATGAGTTGTCACTTGGGGGGTTTTCTATCTCACTTACTCCACTCTCTGACATCCATGCTTCTTGAGCCACCACGTATAAGTCTTGGTAGGGATGTCCCCTAAAATTTGACACCATGCAAACACCTACCAATTGGTATAGTATCCTCACATACTCCTCCATTTGGTGCCAAAATGTATAAAATGGGAGAAACCACTCCAAAATTTGCCTTGTACCGAGATAGGTCTAGTTGGCATGGTCCACGTTATTACCATAAAAAGGGGCCCAACGCATCTCTTTGTAGCATTTTAGAAACCTTTAAAAGCTTGTTATAGATGGTGAATATTTATTTAGGCATTATATAATCTTTACACATGATTTTACACACATCTTATTTTCTTAGGATGTCCATCTAATCTTCTAGACCTCCTTAGATTGACTGCTTAACATAGGTGACTATCACAATAACAAACACCTTAAAGCTTCAAATAGACCTCATCATGATTTCCATCCATGACTAGTAATGTTTCATTATAACCCTATACCATATCTATATGGTGTTAATATCACCTAAAATTGCATTCATATCTTCAACATGCTCATGATTTAGTATTTATGTCTTGATTTAAGCTTATAACCTATAAAAATAGGCCATTTTCCTATGTTTTCCAGTTCACACATGCCATCAACTAGATTATTAAGGTTCCCATGGCATCAACATAGGTCACTCTATGTTTTTAAATTAATTAAAAGGCATTTTGGTCACTTAAGAAGTAAAACTCAAACATTGGGTCCCTATTTGGGGGTTTGCAAGGGTTTTGAGCAGGTAAACTTCTTAATGATTGTTCATAAATACCAAGCCTCTTCAGGCACTCTCAATGCCACAAAATTATAAAATGGGTAAATATTAAATACATCCTAATTTCATTTCTACCCATACATCTATTTATCCAATTTATGATAAAAAGACATTCTCTCATGAGCTCTTCACAAGGCAAAATAGTGTTTTTGAGGTGGTTGTCCTCTTAACAATGGTTTATAGAGTTGTGTGATTTTATGATCAAACTAATACTAGAATTCTCATGAAGACATATTTAGAGTAGTGGATATGTAGGTAATTCTCATTGACAAAGGGGTCATTGATTTCAACTCGACTTTATGATCCCACTAACCCATTTTGGGCAAGGTGACATGACCTAAGGTGAATAACTAGGTTTTAAACTATATACAATCATACATACATGTGTATTTGATTTAGATATATCAACATAAAGGTGAAAAAAACATATCAGGCATAGGTGGTTTCTTTTTTAATACAAAAAATATTCCATACCAAACAAAAGCATTGAACCACAGATAAAAGTATTGACACTAGTTTCCACAAGTTGACGGTAGTGTCCAAGACTCTAGAAATAATATTTCTAGAATTTGATGATGGGATCCTGAGCATATGTCTTCATATTTATAAACTTATACATATTTTATCCACCTACACATTTTCAAGCTAAGTATTATCTCTTCTTTGTGTTGAAATTATCAAAATATCAATTGACATTATATTTTCTATATATGGTAATTTTTTAGATTTAGTATATTATGTTATGGAATTAATTCAATTGGCCTAATTTAAAATAGTTTTATTCATCCATTTGATTATGCTATTCTGACCCTTTAACCCTTGTATATCAAAAACAAATTAAAAGGTGTTGAATATTTGTTGAACTTGACCTCTGAGTCTTCTCATGAAAATCCTAGCTTGCCCTAGGTTTTTCAACCTTCTAAGGTTTATGCTTGTTGTATTTATTCATATTTGCTCTATCATTTATATTCAACCTAAGCATATTCATAGATTAGGTGGTGGTATTATTGAACATCTTGAGCTACCCATTAGGCCACCTAAAATGTGTTAAGTTAATACCATGTCAAATTTTGATAATAATGAGAGTGATAATAATATCAATGAGAAAAATAATGAACAAATTCTCATAGAAGATGAATCTAATCATGAGGATAATGAAACACATTAAAATAATGATCATGAAAAATTAGATCAAGAGTAACTTAAATATATTTCTATTTTGATAATGCATTTATGGAAATCCT
Organism: Torreya grandis; assembly: GCA_037957365.1. Lineage (NCBI taxonomy): Eukaryota > Viridiplantae > Streptophyta > Pinopsida > Cupressales > Taxaceae > Torreya > Torreya grandis. The sequence continues at coordinate 1,030,567 of JARHVA010001251.1, read as the reverse complement.
GAAGATCACCACAAAATCCTTAGTACTATATTGGAAACTAAAAAATCAAAAGGTGTTAGTGAATAACCATTACTCTCTATTGATATGAATATTGGGGCTAATAGATTAATTACAATCCCCCTCCCCTTGAGTACAACATTTCATACTACATCTAATGGGGGAACCTATTATGTTTTCAACCCATTGTTACCTAAGGACCAAATTCCTATTGCTACATATATCATGGGGCTCATGAATCCTCAACTCAAATACCAATTTTGATGCCTATATCAACTTAGACAATGTTCAAATCCCTTTTGGTGACTTCTCAAATATTTAATCTTAATCCCAATGGGTCTATTGTCCAAACTCTTCTCTAAGTTATAAAAGTTTTGTAAGATAAGGATACCAATATTAAATAAAATTCTTTAAAGCCTCCTCATGATATTGATTCACAAGATGTCTTACATAATCATTTTTCCCCTAGGATATATTTTTACCCTTTTCCAACTAATTATTTTGCATCCAAGTTCACATTTTCTAATGTCAAGGGTGATCTTGAACATCATCTTTGATCTTTCTATGTAACATGACTTGATTATGCTTAAAATGAGAAAATTTTGAAGAAATTATTTCCAAGGATCCTAAAGGACTATGATTTAAGATGGATCTATGTTTTACCACTCCAATCATGAAAGCATTCAAACCCCTAGTGAGTTAGTTTCTAACACATTTCTCTATCAACATCACTGAAAATATGTCATATGCATAAATTACTAAGGTCAAACCAGGAACCAATGAACTTATTAATTAATATGTCTTGAGGTATAAGACAATGTTGGCCAAAATGAAAAATCCAATGGTAGATAAAGAGCTTCAATATATCTTTAAGCAAAGTTTATTTTCTACCTTACATGAGTCTATTGTCTTCAAGAAGTTTAAATATTTTTATGGATTATGCCATATTTTTTGAATTAATGAAATGAAACTTATTTCATTGAACAATATTATGTATGTAGTAAACACACTAACTACATCTACTACCAAGTTTCATATCAAACCAAGCTACAAGGTTAAACCTCAAAAACCTAAAAAAGAAGTAACCACAATGGTTAGTGTAGTGTTACAACAACTCAATTAGCTCATCTTATATAGTGTACCTAAGATGTAATTTAAAAGATTACTTGAGTCTCTATCTTTATTTCTTAAGAATATTATGGAGTTTCATTTCATATCTCTCCCTTCTCATATAGGGTTTGATAAAAATTAACTTATAGCAAAGGTATATTTTAATCCATATTGTGACTATCAACAAGGACTCAAGCATTATAAAAACATATGTTATACCTTAAAACACAAGATCTAAGACCTTATTGATAATAAATATCTTACCTTTGATAATCTTTTAAAGGATTCATGATCATAACCTGGTCACCATCAAAACTAAAAGATGATTAACAATCCATTACAAGACAATTATAAGAAAAATCTATAAGTTAAAATGGCATATAATGCACATATTCTTCCACCACATTATGATCACCTATTAGATGTTATTATTGGCATACTTACACACACTATACCTCATATGGTTTAGATACTTTATATTACATTCAATGATAGTGAAATTATGAATGATGGTTCAAATCTTCACTTATTATTTATTAGATCATATCTTGATCATCAACCTTTAAAAAAATGTTAAGTTTGATAATGATTCCAATGAGAATGTATGTACCATGATGTTACTCACAAATTTGGGATATACACATGATGATTTATACCCTTTGACCAAAATAATTAGAGAATTCTATGGGACATCACAATAAGTTATTAATGAGATTGATTTACATTTACAAGTTGGTCCAATACATGCAATCACTAGATTTTATCTTATACCATACATGAGAGTAATTTATATGGTATTGGAATGACGTATGATATGTAAAATCCACTTGGTACCTTCCACAGTGCATGGGTGTATTAAATAATTCATACCAATAGGGTAATTAAAGTTTTCAAAATTATATATAAACATCCACTTAAATAAGAGAAGTTTATTCCAATACAACTAATTATAAAACCTACTAAGGTTAATCATGCATGAAAGGGAAAGCAACAAGAAATCCTATTTCCTATGTGACCGATACTTGAGATGCCATTTCACAAGAGATAGACAGTGGAATCCTTGGATTTTTCATCTACACCTACACTATCTACCCAATTTCTAAAATAAAATAAACATGATCCAACTATAGTTGCACCAAATAAATCAAAAAGCACTAAAAATGGGTTACAATAACCACTACTTCTATTACCTCTTCACAACCATAAATTCTTATGATACATACATAACTTATCATAGATTATATAATTGTAGATATGACACTTATACATGCCCTTTAGAAGTATCATCAGTTTAATGTACCATATTCTGAGTTTAGAGCTTCCTATAAACATACCTTATATGGGATCATAGGCTAGAATTTTTCTTACAAATATACCAAAAATCCAAAAAGAAAAAATTCCAAAAAAATTTTCTAAGAAAATATAAAAACATTTAAATAAATAAAAAATACAAAAAATATTAGCATACATATGTTTAGTGGCTCCTTGGCATTTATGTTTTTTAATTTATGCTATTTGATAACATAAAATTTCTTTTCTATACACACATATGTTTCACGCATACTTGAGTGGGATACAGACATACACCAGATCCATGATACAATCACATACAAATGTTGGACCTTTCATCTTCCCATGTGACAAACTACGTTGAGGGGATTTATTTCTTTGATCACAATTGATACAAGTTATATTATTTTATGATCACTTTTACATTATAATATTGAGCTTATATACTAATACTTACACATGTTTATACTCATGCTTACATCTTATATGATGTACTTGATATGCTATGTTACATGACATTTTTTGTTATCACATAAATGCAGGGACTAGCATGATATGCTTATGTTGGTTGCTTATATTTCATTTATTATCATTGTCACTACCTTGAATTTATTTCTTGTTCATTATTGTCTTTCTTGTGTAACATTTGAACATGTTCCTTACTTTTAGGCCCCTATGTCATAAAGTCTTATTTATTTATGTATGAACATTCAAATATGTCTTCTCTTTGAGTGTGTGGCATTTGAACATGCCCCTTGTTTACAATTTTCTTAGACCCCTTTTGTGTGATAATGAGTGCTCTTGTGTGTGTGCTTTATTCTTTGTTGAGCTTTTATAATTACTTTATATACATTTCCATGATCCATATAATGCATCTTAGGGATTTTTATGATCACATAATGTGAGATTCATTGATATACCTACTTATACATGTTATTCCTATATGTTACATGATTCATGCACTCAATGTTCCTTAATTTTAGGCCTTTGTACCACAAAGTGTTATTTATTTATGTATGAACATTCAAATATGTCCTCTCTTCGAGTATGTGGCATTTGAACATGCCCCTTGTTTACAATTTTCTGAAAACCCTTTTTGTGTGACATTGAGTGATCTTGTGTGTGTGCTTGACTCTTTGTTGAGCTTGTATAATTACTTTCTATACACTTCCATGATCCATATAATTCATCTTAGGGGTTATTATGATCACATAATATGAGATTCTTTGATATACCTTCTTATTCATGCTACTCCTATATGTTACATGATTCATACTCATAAAATATAGTTATCTTATCCTTTTAAGGTAAGGTATCTACTGGATTCCATTCTCCTCAACTCAAAAGTGGAGGGTGTTGATATTAGTTTTGGAATATCATAGAGACATTAATCCACACATATATAGTTGGCAGAGTTTGATACAGTTTACATGATTCATATATACACTTGGGTCATAATCCTATTCATTTAACACCTATTTTTACATATTTGGGATAGAGTTTTTCAAAATTTGTATAGATATTATACATAGTCATAGAGTAGAGGTTAAATTTTGAAAAATGGTTTATCTTGAGACACATTAGAGGTGCATGGGCCATGTAAGTTCACAAAAAATTCAAAATACACATTCAAACCATTTTACCAAGAAGCACCATTTTGAGCCTTTTTTGTTTATAGTAGTTGGCTCCTTTGAATGATGTAGTTGATATTCACTACCCTTGATGGTTAACATTACTCCCCTTATGTAATTTGAGTTAGTTACACCACTTAACTTAGAATTATTATACATTCACTTGATTTGTACGATTGAGATTTAGTGATGTTAATGGCCATGCCAAAACTCACCCTTGCCCCAGATTAGGGGCATAATTACCATAAATTTTCCTCTTAAAATATCCAAGGTTCAGTTTTGAACCTCTCTCATCTCTAATGCTTCATAAGGGAGCATATTTATGAAACCAAAGTACCAAGGGGCATCATTGTTGTATCGATACATAGGTTAACTCCTTCCTTGATCTCTTTACTTTTTAAGCATTTAAATTATTCCATTTTAGATTACATGCTCTAATTTATAATATAAAATGTTATTGGTTCTAGGTCATACACTAGAAACAAATTCACCAAGGCTCAATCAAAGGCAAGGTGTGTTGTACACACCCAGGTACACATTTATTTCCTTTAACCTAGTAATTTTATACTTATCCATTACTAAATTAAATGGGGGTGAAATGTAGATACTAAAATTTTATTATATATAGCATCTCAATATTGTACACTTTACAAATACCAATTACAGTTTTACACTTTATTTTTAAACCTTTCCACTGTTGAAAGGTCACATTCACCATATCATTGTGCTTAACTCCTTATCTGATGGACTGAACCTATCATTATGATGACCCATATTACTTGTACACTATAAAAATATTAAAATATGATTTATATCTTTCATTATCAGCTACATAACTTTCATAATTTTCTATCCTACTAGGACAATACCACCTAGATAAGGACACTAGTGTCCATATTCCTTATCTAGTATCAATACCTCAAAATTCATCCAAATTGAACATATTTCAAAATGTATGGGTTGGTATATTTGTCTTACCTAACCCTTCCATGAGATATTTTCAAAAGGTATAGTATAAATATAAATCAAACTTTGCTCATTTATCATCTATCAAATACCAAATAAGCACCTATCCAAGCTCATTTAATCAATTACACAACCGACTTATATTTCCTTAATCTTCTTTATTAATATATCAGTCACAGGGGTAGTCAGATTACATGTCTAAAGAATTTAAAGAATAACCCATAATTAATATTTTTCATGTTAAAAGTTAGATGATTGCATACCCTTACATATATCATATTGCACCCTTACACACACAAAAGCCCACACTTAGGGAGAACTACATTTTTATAAGGCCCTATTTGAATTAGTGGCTATGTAATGAACACTCATTGACAAAGGATTCCTTGAGGTCAACTTGACTTTATGAGCACACTAACACATTTTGGGCAAGGTGACATGATATCAGGTGAAGAACTAGGGTTTGATCTATATGCATTTATATAGAGCTTGTGTGTGAATTCTAAATATATCAAGAAAATGGTGATTTAAAAACTCTAACATGAACACCTAATTGATTTTTAATATAATGAATATTTTATACCAGATAGAAGTGTCAATCCATAGATTGAATCATTGATGATAGTGCTCGTAGGTAGATGACAATGTCTAGGCCTTCAAAAATAATATTTCCATAATCTAATGATAGGATCTTGAACATCTAAGTATTTATACACATGCACATCTTAGATTTGTCTACACATATACAAAAATTTTAAGTATTATCTCTTCTTTGTGATGTAATTATCATAATATAAATTAGTATTGTACTTTTTATATTTAGTAATTTTCTAGATTTAGTATATTTTGTTATCCAAATTAATTTAATTGGCTTGTTTTAGAATATTTTTATTCATCCATTTAATTAGGATATTTTAAGCCTTTAAACCTTATCCATCTAAAATAAATTAAGGGTTAATAAATTAATATCCTAGGTAGATTTGTCTCTCTATCATATACAATGTGATGTGTTTGTTTGATATGCCAATGTATGTGGGTTTTGTGATACTTGAATGCAAGCACAACTCCATAGATCAACATTCTTCTCCTTGAAACCCTAGGTATGATAGGGAAGCTATAAAAAGTGAGGAAGTTTAATTGGGTTGAGTTCACCCCAATCACCCCCATTGATGATTAACCACTTCCTATGCATCTAATAATCTGAAGAGGTAAGTCAAGCTACACATAGTTATTCCCATTAGTGTGAATGTGCAATTATGATTTTTTGATATATTCATAGACCTAAAAATCTATATTTGATCTTTAAAATGTTAGCACTTGACCTAGTTTGGTGTTATTAAAATTTGATTGATGACTACTCCTAGCAATTGGTTTACAATTTGATAAGAATAGGGCATATTTTATTAATGTGTTGTAGTGTGTTTGATAATTACTTGAGAATTATACACACTAAATTTGAAAATTTATTGAAACACCAACATACTTGGTGAATATTTTGGCATATGGGAATGAATTTATTTTGAAAATAGACATTTTTAGGAGAGGGATTGATGTAAGTAGACATCTTCCAGGTCTCTTACACTAGGTTTTTTTAAGGCTTTTCAACCTTCTTATCTGCAAGTTCATACCTTTTTAAGAAAAAATTTAAATAAAAAAGGGATTTTAAACTTATTAATCCTTTATTATATTAATTTTAGGGTGTCTTAACTCACTATACTGAATTCTTCCTTTGACCAAATTGTAAATACAAGCAAATGATCAATAATAGAGTTTTCAACCTAGAGCCTAGGACTGCAAGTCTAAGTTTTGTTAATAAATCCATCAATAGGTGAATAAAAACATTTTAAATTTTTTCATTACCTCAAATTCATCTACATGAAACTATCCATAAAGTTTCATATAATTGGATAGTGTGTTTTCCAAGCTATGCTAATTTTAGTGCTATTAAACCCTTATAAAATCCTCACTTACAATCTGTTGACTGTGTTTTGGGCATAAATTTATATAAAAGTGTACGAAATAAATCAAACTAATTTAATATCCTCTTTTAAATTTTTATAAAATTTCATGCAAATTGGATAATTCATTTTCCAAATATTGAATATTTAGTGACTAATGTTTCTAGACCTTGTGTATAGGTTCGATTTCTGAGTTTTCTCAATATATTTTCGTAAATGATTATTAAAAAAATTTAGATCAATTTTAAAACATAATAAATATCTTATTATACCATTATATAAAGTTTCATCAAGTTTTTAGGGTTAGTTTATGATTTATAAAGTTTTTTGTCATCTAAAACCTTGTTGTAGGGTTACTAGATTGTGTGTAGACAATAACTAAAAATCCACTAGAAACTTGGCATTTAGGACTTGTTTTGGACTATTTATTATTTTAATAGACTCACCATACCTTTATATTGTTCTCCCAATATAATTTTCACCCTAAAAAATCCAAATAAGTGAAAAAACATAATGTTTTTTTACTGTCAAAACACCTTTCTAGATTCTTGAAACCCTATATTATGATCTTAGGCCTGTACCATGCAATAACACCATTTAAAAATAGAAAATATGATTTAAAACCATAAAATAAATTCACTTAAATTCTAATAGTTTTTATATTTAGTATAAATCAATACAAAATCTACTTTTATTTGTATCTCTTTGAAATGATATACAGACCTTGACAGACTATTCATAATTCACACCCAAAACCTACAACTATTTGTCTTTCTCCTTGTCTGATTTTGTTTTATTGGTTGATATTTATAATGTTTCAATTTTTATCGCTTTAAACATAATTATAAACTTGGTTCACTCTATATTCATGCACATAATATCTTTCAACAACCTAAGACTCTCCAAACTTGCTTAATTTAGCCTTTTTTCCACATTGCACATGCTTCTAGTTGACTTTGAAATAGTTATAAGATGAATTAGGACCTTTTACATACTATGTAAACCTTATAATACATATTTAACCATTTACACACATAATAAATCACTTATAAAATCCTACAAGATGATAAAACATTCTCCATTTACATATATAGATTCAAATATTTGAATTCCCATTTTGGTAAGAAAATGCATTGTAGTTCCAAAAAACCACATTTTAAAATTATAAGGAATTAAAGCCTCCTAAGTGACCCTATAATATAATCTTCACCCACACATAGTCAAACTAAATCAAAACTTACATTAACTTCAAGATGATCTTGCATCAAACTCCCCAAGTGGGAGATTTTGAACTCTTGCTAAAATGAAGTTTTTATTTCCTTTTCCTTTCCTTCCAAATATGTTGTTCTTGGTAGAATAATACAACTGTAAAATTGTATATTATTTTTACGTTCCACATGTGTGAAATACACTCATATTATCTTTTGTATATTCTACTGTCTTGTATCTCAATTACGAAATTTGAAAACACTGAAAGATGAAGAGTCTTCTCTTTGTGCCAAGTTTGATTAGAATTTAAAGAGTCAAAGGATTGTAAAAGTGTGTGTGTGTGTGTGTGTCTGTGTCTATGTCTATACACACACACACACACACACACACACACACACACACACACACACACACACACACACACACACACACCTTCTTGTAAGAATAAAGAGTTCAACAATTATAAGAGATAAATATAGATATTAGTTTATGGTTACATTTACATTTTGTTTGTTTTTTCCTTGTTAACATAGTCTTGTGAATAATCATGGTTCCCTCTCATTTTGTTTTATTCAATTTTTATGTTTATAATTATAATTCTTGTTATGCCTATAATGTGTATGAAATCATAGGATAAAATGAATACTAATGTTCTATTTTGTCTTGTTTCCTTGACCCACTTGAATTGATAGGTGATTTGTGAGATTTATCATGCAATCTATCCTCATCTTAGCATGTTTTGATAAAATATCAGGAAGCGATGCTAACAATGGTGTAATGAGTATGGACTTCTATTGGTGGAAGATATGTTATGATGGTTACCTAGATAGAGGGATGCAGAATACATACATACATACATACATACATACATACATACATACATACATACATATATATATATATATATATATATATATATATATATATATATATATATATATCACCTTCTTGTAAGAATAAAGAGTTCAAAAATTATAAGAGATAAATATAGATATTTATTTATGGTTACATTTACATTTTGTTTGTTTTTTCCTTGTATACATAGTCTTGTGAATAATCATGGTTCCCTTTGATTTTTTTTTATTCAATTGTTATGTTTATAATTATAAATCTTGTTATGCCTATAATGTTAATGAAATCATAGGATAAAATGAATACTAATGTTCTATTTTGTCTTGTTTCCTTGACCCACTTAAATTGATACGTGATTTGTGAGATTTATCATGCAATCTATCCTCATCTTAGCATGTTCTGATGAAATATCAGGAAGCAATGCTAACAATGGTGTAATGAGTATGGACTTCTATTGGTGGAAGATATGTTATGATGGTTACCTAGATAGAGGGATGCAGAAATATAGTTAGACCAAAGGATACATAATTTTTCAAAGGAAGAGTAGAGGATGATAGGGTCTAATACTAAGTAGATTATACAATAACATATTCATGGTGAAATATATGAAATTTTCTAGTGTGAGTTCCCTGGTTTACTAGATAATTGGTTGGCATAGTTGTAATACTACTATTACCACATTAGAACAATAGAGACCATCATTTGGACTGAAGAGAAGGTAAAAAATACATAAATTGCAAACTATTTGAACTCAATAAATAGATCATTGACTAATTGCTACCATTAATGGGCATATAAAAAAGTTTTTATTACAAGGATATATAGCATTTGAGGCAACAAAATATTTGTTTATAAGGGGAATTAGAGGAAACATTTTAAAGTGATTACCTACTTTAGTGAAAGTTTTGGTTGTAGAAAAGGTTGTGGTGCCTAATCCAACCAATATATAGTAGTCACTTTGAGTGCATGGGGATGTGTGAAATTGGAAGGTGAATGATGAGAAGTTAAAGAGACAAAGGTTGGATCTGAATATAGTATGGAAAATTTAGGGAAGCAAAGTTAGAAGAAGATACTAGATTTAGAAAGGGAACTACGACAATAGAAAAGATGGAATAAATAGAAGGATACTCAGGTAGCTATGAGTAGGAGTAATAATATAGTAAGAAAAGCGTGATAATAAAATAACAAAGAGTGAAAAGAAGGATATGATGTGAGATATGAGGAATAATTATGATAGATAAAGGAGAATGAAATAGTTTGAGATGATGAAGATATGAGCGAGGACAAGAATAGTGTATAAGTATATTAATTGGTAGATAATTTTAGTTTACATTGAAATAAAGGGTATTATATGAAGGAAATGAAGATAATTCAAGATACAAGCATAAAGATATCATAAATTCAATGTATGATAAATATCATGTTGTAGATAAAGATCATTCACCTAAATATCACACATCCCCCTATCCCAATACATCATACATTAAAAATAGTCAAGGAATAGAGTTTGAAGTAGACAGTAGTTGAGAACAACCATTTACAAAACAAGTTCACAAGTGGGGAGATAAAATTAAGGAGGCATCAATTCGTAAGGATTTATTAGGAGTAGGTTTATCTGAGAATGAAAAGAAAGCAAAGAACAAGTAGGATTTGAATCTATAGACCCAATGATTAGTGCAAAAGCATAATTGATTTTTGCACAATAAAAGCTAGTAGAATGAGGTAAAGAATTTTTTACTTAGACATTAAAGGCACCATAGAAATTAGGGTCACAATCGGTGATACATTCACATACATTAACATCAAGTTCTTAGGCATTACCATTAATTTTATAGACACCATTAGTCATAGTTTCAAAATAATTTCTGGTAGTACCCAGGGGTATTAGAAACATGGCAGCTAATGTGGAAGCATTCATAAATCTCACACCTTATGATGGGTCTGTGAATCCTAAATAGTATTTGCTCACTTATCAAATGAAATAGAAAGCTATGGGAATTTTTGATGAAGCATTGAGTGGTTGGGCCTTAAAGTTTATATACCAAGGAGATATTAATTAGGTAAGTATTAATTGGCTTATCATATAATTTAGGGTTAAGAAATGTATGAGCCAAATAATCCAGGACTTAAAATAAATCCAATAGAAATCAAGAGAGATAGTATGTGAATATGATCACATATTTTTGAATGTTATGAATAGGTTTGAGTTTTTTCTAGAGGATAAGGATAAATATGCATGGTTTCTAGAAGGGATATGAATGAGAATCCATTTTGTAATAGGTCAAACCTAATTTGACACAAATACAGATGCCAGAGCTACAATGATTCATGTATAATAGATTAAATACTATGGGTAAGCTCCAATATCAATCTCTAAGATTGAAAACACCATACAAGCTTTTATGAAAAAATGGAACAATATCATGAAGTAGACAAACCTATGTTTGGCCTATGGTGTATGGAGAGTGGCAAGGAGGGGAATCATAATAGTGATTACCAAAAAATCAAAATGGATTTCTATGAAATATGTAAAGTCATAAGACATGAGACATCCTAGTGTCACCTTCTACAGTAGTATATGAAGCAATCATAGAATTTATATTGTAATTCATTTAAATCACCAACTTATGATGAGAAAAGCTATAGAGGTTTAACATAACTAAAGGAAGATATCATGAAGAATGTATTTACAGTTATTGCATGGCAAGTGTCTACAATTAAACAAATGATTCTAATCCTAGAGGTTGATATGATTGGTGTGACCAAGATCGGTCCATAGTGGATTCTAAAATCCCCATAATACCAACCTCAAGGTTTGGCTAGATGGACACCTTTTTCATTGTATTGGACACCACCATCACCAAACTACCAATATTCATGCCCAATATTACTATTCTTCAACCCTTATAGTCAAGTACGACTCCACCATCTCCACAATAACCTTATGTGGGGTGTGATAACTCCCAACAATAATAATAATGGAGTGAACCATATAATTCAAGAGGATTTGGGGTGAGACAAGGATGAGGATGGGGTTTCCAAGGTAATAGGGGAGGTTATAAGGGAGGATACTTAGGTTTTTATCATGGAGGTCAAGGAAAAAATAGGTAGAGCCCACCAATATAGTGTCACTTATATGGGGACTATAATAATGTGTAGAGTAATTATCCATTAAACCCACATAGGAAACTCTATTGTACTTATTATAGTGTTAGAACAACATGATATAGAGAATTGCCTAGCTTTGGACAAGTAGAGGAAATGAAAGGCAATGTGAAATGTTAATATGGTTAATTTGTAGCCTAAGGAGGATGCATATTTACAAGTCATTGTAAGGCACCAACATACAAAATAAGGATTACCTCCTTTAGAAATGTCATAGGACCATGGGATATGAAAGGTTAAACCAGATACATACCTTGATATAGGTACTAAAAAAGGGTTGATGTATGAGGCTGTGCATGTTCAAAGAAATATACAACACAATAAACTATAGAAGGAGATGCTACAACCATTGATGAATAAATGTAATGTCAGATTATGCACATAATGAGATAAGAATGAGTTGTTAATAATTTAATAGACTTGATGAAACGGTTAAACACATTGTGAAATGAGGATATTTCTCAAAATATCATGAACCTGTTACATAATTTATTAGAATGTGCACAAAAAGGATAGAAGTGGATAGAGAAGTTGGTTTGGTATGTAAAGATGAAGAATCCTTAGGATGTAGATGTTAAGATCGATATTGAGATTATAGGGTACGAAATACCCAATGTTGTCTTCAAATTTGGAAGCATGGTGAATATGATACCAAGATCAACTTGGGAAGCCATTGGGAGACCCACAATTAGTTACAACCTCGTGACTCTCAGTTTGGTAGACTATGGGAGATTCAAATCTATTGGCCACCTAGAAGAAGTAGAGATCAAGATCACATATCTCAATTTGTGTGGTGATTTTGAATTTATTGACATGAAAATGATAGAAATGCACTACCCAGTGATGATTAGAAAAAATGAGCTTATGATGGTTAGATGACTATCAACACAGTACAAAATTAATTGTAAGCTCATCATGGTGATAAAATAATAATGATCCCACTAAACAAGGAAGATAAACCGTATGTTATTCCTAAAGAACCTAATTCACCTTATGTTTATTAAGGAAATAGCTAGATGAAGGTGAACACTAAGGAAAACCCAAAGGCTCTGTGCATTGTTGGATGTAATTTCCTTTATGCAAAACCTAAATAATGGTTATAATATCTATTAACCAAGCAGTTAAATTATAAATTGGCACCAACTCAACCACTAATTTTTTAGTTTCAAATAGAATAATGTCAATTTATTTTTGTGAAATCTCCCACCCATTATAAAGTAGACTTTTTTGTTCTAGGCAAACACCAATGATATGGGTTACATTGATATGACTAAGGAAGGTTTATTTCCTTAGGAAACAACTTCTTCTATAAGTATGGGCTCAGATATGCACATGTTGAATTGGGCATGAGGGGATCATGAAGTACAACCCATGTGCATGGTAGTTGCTAATAAATGACAATTACTATAGTAATTTGAAACAAAAGACATAAATCACTTTATCTTGTGACTACAAATTCATGTTCCTAAAATTGAGCAAAGGGTCAGTGCTCTGAATTATGTGCTGAAGGTAATTGTTACGAATTAGTGGGCAGTCTATAGGGATGATCAACTTCACTGGGATGAGGTTTATGAACTAATGATAAGTAAGTTTCAACTACTAAAAATTATTAAAATAAATTGGCCATTCTTTTGGGAGGGAGAATGCCCTGAGCTACATCTATGTGTGTGCCAAAGTATGGACTATGATAGGTTTGGCTTCAAAGTATTGGGTTCACATTTTCAAGTATACTTTATCCCCTCTTCCAATGGCTTGGTACATGCATTAGGAGTGTAGGAGGGAAAAAAATTATTGGGCATAGGTGTATAATTATTTCATATAGACATTTGTGTTTGAGGATAAAAATCCCCTAGTATAAAACACATTTCAAAATATAAAGCAATTTATTTACCATGGGAGGATAGAAGATATAAGTATTAAGAGTGACTCTTATTTATAGAAATAGGTAGCTTGTGATCTAAATAAAAGTTTTCATAATTATAAGGCTTCCAAAGTGAAGGAGTACCTTGTTAATGATAAATTCCCCATATTCCTAGAATGGGGACCCTCCTTTCTTCAATTCTCAAAAAGTGCCTAAAATGCTGAGCATGTTAGATCATTCTATTGCTACATGGATTTGACTTAATTTACCATTTCTTGTGATTCTATAGTTTCTAGTTAATTATTCATTTTGAAATAATGATTAACACTTATAAATATTCAAATTATTGCAAGTATTCTTCAAGTTTCATTTAACAATGAATTATTAACCATTGATGGTTCAATAATGTGCAAATAGGCTTTCACTAGGTAAGCATGACTAGGCTTTCTAGTATACATAAATGCAAAAAGATTTGTTAGGTCTCATTGAACTAACATTGTTGTGTTTAAAACATTTAAATGCAAACTTTTACTCTAGAATTTTTAAAATTTATTTAAGATAGGCTATGACATATTCGAAAAACTTAGTTTCTTTCTTGACCTCATAGGACATCAAATTAAAACTACGGTTTATGATGCCTTATGGGATGTAAAATTTTAGACTATGACTTAATAATGATAGGTGTCCACATTGTCAGGATTCACAATGCCTTAGATATTTATCATATCCTACACAAGACACCTAGAGAAAATCCACCAAGTTCATGAGCTACGTGGTGTCATCTAAAGAGGTCCTAAAGGAGCTAGCCATTAGAATGTAAATCCTAGGGATACGTGTCATAATATTAGCCCCCACAAGTGAGACCATTCAATCTAAGATGAAGCATTGAAAAACTTCGTCAAGTATTAGGATGATTTGAAGAGATGGTTTGAAAAATAAGCCAAAATTAAAGCATTTTACATATCAGAATTAGTCCTACTATGGGACAAGGGCCACAAGAAGAAAGGACAACATGACAAGTTCACTGCTCTTTGGACTAGACCATATCAAGTGGCATAAATACTAGGTGAAAGTGCATTCAATCTCAAAGACCTGCAAGGGAACAACATAGCCTTGCTAGTCAATGGGAAATACATGCAACATTATTTCTCTACTACTCTATCATAAATTTCAAAAGGACAGTAAGCTTGTTTAGAGTTAGAGTAGGTATGAGTAGATTAGTTTCCTTTCCTTCTTTAATTTCCTATTGTATTCTTTCTCACTTTATTGTTTTGATTTATTATTGTGTACTTTCTTTATTTTGACTTGTTTTTTTCTTTTTGTTGTGTGTTGTAGCTTAGTAATAAGTCTTCTGGACAAGATTCATTGGCTCAATTTATGTTAAATCTGATCCTAAAAACTAGAAGAAGGGATTGTTGGTTTTAAACATTAGTCATCCAAAGTTTGGAAACCTCTAGTAGTGTCCTAATTTAAAAAATTTGGGTGGGATTAATTAGAATTTAGTTTTATCATGAAAATCCTAAGTCATTTTAAGATTATAATATAGTTCAGATGACTGAACATTTACTTGAACTAGAGTATGAATCTATGTGGAATATATACTATCACTTAAATTCACAAAATAAATTATCAGGGCATAACTTAATGTCTAAAAGTGAATTACATCTAGATTATGTCTTGACAAAACCTTACACTTGGCTAATTCTGGTTCCCACCCATTTAGGTTTATGAATGTAGATATAAAAAATAAAAAATAAAAAATAAAAAAAAATGATACACCAATGAAGTGAAATCATAAACTACCTTCATATTCCATGAATGGTGATTTAGGTCGTCTCTATTGGGGCTATGGATGCCTGAATGGTAGTAGATCCAGGCCCAAATTAGATCCAAAGGTATATTTGTCAGGGATATGGATGCCTAGCTGGTAGTAGAGCAATGCCCAAGCCATCCCTAAATAAGCAAAGCATAATTATATAAAATTTAAATGATGATTAAGTCATTTCATGTTTGATTCCTTAAAGCTTGAAAGTTATCATTTATGAACCCAATGGCAAGGGATAATGAACCTCAAATCACACACATAATATGACTATTTACAAGGTTTAAAATCTATTTCAAGTTTGTGGGCTTTTGTAAGTTTTGAAAAGTAGTTTTGATGTTGACTGAAGATCACTATGAGATAACCAATTTTTGATTCATCTTTGAATAGAAGATCTGGATTCTAACATTTTGAAATTTTTTCCCGTAGAGGTTTCCATTTTTTGATGATCAACTCCCCCTATTCCCAAAATGGGGACCCTCCTTTCTTTAATTCTCAAAAAGTGCCTAAAATCGTAAGCATGTTAGATCATTATGTTGCTACATGGATTCGATTCAATTTACCATTACTTGTGCTTCTACAATTTATGGTTAATTATTCATTTTTCAATAATGATTTACACTTAGAAATATTCAAATTAATGCAAGTATTTTAAAGTTTCATTTAACAATGAATTATTAACCATTGATGGTTCAATAATGTGCAGACAGGCTTTTGCTAGGGAAGCATGATTGAGATTTCTAGTATACATAAGCGCAAAAAGCTTTGCTAGGTCTCATTAAACTAACATTGTTGTGTTTAAATCATTTACTTGTATATTTTTTCTTTAGACTTGTTTAAATTTGTTTAAGATAGGTTATGACATCTTTAAAAAACTAATTTTCTCACTTGACCTTGTAGGACGTCAAGTTAAAACTATGGTTTGTGATGCCTCACAGAACGTAAAAGTTTAGACTATGGCTTAACAAGGGCATGTGTCTACCTTGATGGGATTTATAATGCCTTAGATATTTATCATGTCCCATGCAAGACACTTGGAGAAAACCTACTGAGTTCGTGAGCTATGTGGCATCTTATGAAGAGCTCACAAAGGAACTAGCCATTGGAAATCAAATCCTAGGGCTATGTGTCACATTATTAGCCCCCACAAGTGATCCCATTCAATCTAAACTACCATACATGCCCCACACATCCCACTATAATTTAAAAGCTCACAAGATGCTATCTCATGTCCCAAGGACAACCAATTAGACCAAGGAAGTCTTTCGAGGTGATGCATGTTCCCTTCAGGTTCATCTGAGATTGACGTGTATCCACATCACATTGTATCCATCTAAAGCTTATGAGATATTGTAATGTAGACATTTGAGACAACCCAATCCATTTGGTCAAGGCTTAATGGTGTATAATTATCTGAGGCTCCTTTTGAGAATGATACTTGGTAGAGGAATAGACAAAATCCTATGAGAACGATGTGTGTCCACATTGGGCCCATTTGATGATGTCACATGTCCTTCCTACAAATATACATTCCAAGATCCATGTGATCACCTTCAAGAGGGATGTTGTCTCTGCCTAAGCCATGTGATGAGCATCAAGTTATTAATAGTTGTTTGAAAGCCTTTTAAGAGTGTCACTTGGCAAGAAAAGTTATGATTGTCCATGAGAGTGACACTTGTCAAAACAAAGATGTGATTACATGAGAGAAATCCACTTGGTAAAACAAAGTTAAGATTGCCTATGAGAGTGATGTGTGGCCCTCCTATGATTAATGAAAACTAAAAGGTACCACCCAAGAGCTGACCACAAATTAAAAGATACCACATGGTAGGATACAAATGAGTCATCACATTAAGTTGCATTTCAAGAGTTGGTGAGACAATCAAAAGGTGCCACATGCCTAAATTTTTAGTCGACTAGGTAGCCTAATCATATTCAAGCCCCACAAGTACTTAGCTAAAACCAAGGTGGAAGCCACATGTCAAAAGGTGGAAATTTTTAGATTTAAATCTAAAATTGATGGTAAACCAAAGGTGAAATAAAGCTAAATTTGAACTATGGTGTAAATAATGGCCAAAAGCAATACTTCTAAGTGTTTGAAATGTATGCAAAGTTAATGATCTCACCATTAATATGACATGAACCCAAATCACCATTAAACCTTACATTAATTAGGGAAATATTTCAAAAGGCTAGTCAACTAGGCCATTGATATTCACATTTCAAAAGCTATACGCATTTGCTCTCTCTATTGTCTATGCTCTCCCAGCTTGACATAGTTCAAGACATTTGCAAACTGCACTCTAGACTGCCATTATTAGAGCTTGAAAATTATAGGAGGATACCCAAAAGGCATTGATTGATACCTAGAGTATTCAAATAAAAGGCACAAGAAGTTCCCTCCACTTTGGGTAAGAGCATTTCCTTTGGAAATGATGATTTCCTATTCTAATATGGCAATTTAGTTGTTTTTAAGGACACTGAATTCATTCTCGAGGTGATATCATTAGGGGACATGCATCACAACAACATTTAATTCAATGTATAATTAGCTAGGGTAGTTAATGAGGCTAAGACCATGCCTCATATAATCCAATTAGCTTTAGACATCCTTGCCATCAATGTTGTCGGTCTCCACAAGGCTGCAACTAAGGTAAATGTCATACCATGCATTGACCTAGTTTATGGGATCTTTGGAAGGTTGAGATGTGAGGACATACTACTCAAGTCAATGTCTCAAGAGCTCCTTATCACCTTCATGGTAGTACATAGCTTTGAGAAATAGTATGACCTACCTTCACCATAAGTAGACTATAACCAAGCCATCATTAATAACTAGTATGAGGTGCATATTAGCCATTTTTCACTCCCAAGTTTTAGATATTTTGTTTTGCATAAGTGCAACATTCTATTTGTTTATCCCCATAGTAAAAAAACATAAAATGGTTTTTCCCTTCAAATCCTTTGGTTTAGTCTTTTCATAAGTGTTATTTTGGTCTCTTTTAGCATTGTTTATTTCTTTCGATGAAGTTTTCTTTGGGTTTTTCATCCAATTCCCAAAGGAATTCTTGTAGAATTTTTCTTTGAAACAAAAAGCCCAAAGGAATTATTTCAAAAAAAATTGTTTCAGATAAAAACTACAAAAAAAATCTCCTTTGCAACTTTTCTGAAGGAATTCTTTCGAACTTTTCATTTCAGATAAAAAGTCTGAAAGAATTGATCTTTACAACATTTGCAAAGGAATTATTTTGGACTTTTGTCTAAAACAATCTTTTTGAAGGGTACATTACAGATCATTGAAGGGTTTTTTTCTCAAAAGTGTCCTTAAAAGAAAATCTAAAGGGACACTTTTAGAAAGTTCAAAGGGACACTTGCAACATTTTTGAAGGGTCTTTTCTCAAAAATTGGTCACTTCATTTTGCCAAAGGAATTGGGAACTTTCAAAAGCCCGAAGGAATTGGTCCATTTCAAAAGTGTCCTTCAATAAAAAGAGAGAAGGGAACAATTAATTTCTTTAAAAGGCATCTTTCAGAAGTTTGAAGGGTCTTTCTTAGAAATTGGTCCACTTCCAAAAGTCTTAAGGGTCTTTCTGTTACAAAAGTGTCCTTCAAAAAAAGTTCGAAGGGACATTTTCAAAAGTTTGAAGGGACACTCAAAAAAAGTTCAAAGGGCCTTTTCAAGAGCTCTGAAGGGTCACCTTTCAAATAAAGTTCCCTAAACCCAAGGTCCCAAAGGGTATTTCCATTCCAAAGTGTCCTTTGAAAAAATTCCTAAGGGTATAGACACTTGTGCAAATTCCATAGAGGGATTGCCAAAGGGCATGTTGAGCAATTCAAAGGGACACCTATAAATCCCATAGAAAGGGCATGTTTGAGCAATCTAAAGGGACACTTTTAAAAAGTCCATAAAAATGGAAACCTACAGAGTCCTTAAAAATATGGGTTCAAATAAATAAATAAAGGGGTCCACAGAGAAAGTGCCTAAAGGAATTGGTCCCAGTTTAGTTGACAGTGGCACAAATGTCAACTTCTACCTCAATAAATAGCTATTGGAATTCAAAATAACGGGTCCGAGGTAGATCAATGGTCCTCACTTAATCTCTCCATCAAATCCAATGGCTCACATTCTTCATCCACTAAATCCCATCAAAGGGTTCATCTCACCATTGGTCAGACCACGATTTGCATCATTCATGACAGCCAATCAAAAGGAGCAAAAGACTTGGTTGAGCTAGAATGAGTTTTAAAGGATTCTAACAAATGCCATGGAAACATACACATAGACTTCAATTGATGCCTCTCAAAGGCCAAATAAAATGAAATCAACTCTTCTCCATGCCATTGCACACCTCAGTGAGCCAGTGGAAAGTTGTTAGGCATCAAGACAAATCTGCAACAAGTGGACTCTCATTTATATAACCATTGGAAAAACATCTTTGAGAGAGCATGCTAGCTGTGTAACCACTGGAGATGACATGGGTCAGTTAAATTTTTTGAATGAGAATCATTTGTAAAGATGGTTGTAGCTAAAGATGAAGACTTGTAATAGATTGATTCCTTCTCTTGGTGCCAAAAGCCCCCTCCTCTCTCTTCCTCTTTGCTATAAATAAAACCCTTGGGCTATTGTAAAAGGGAGACCACACAAAGTATAGTGAAGCCCTACTGAAATGATATCCTACCTTTAAAAATTAGTACAAGTCTTTTTATTTGAAGTTTTGAGAAATTACCTGAGTGTGTAAGTGAAGTATAGTGACAAGGGATGGTTTTCATCCTTCAATCCTTTATACTTCATGCTTGAGAAAGGGTTCTGGGTCTAACATGTCATATAGAGTGCATCCAAGTGTGTTAAATTTCTGCATGTGTATAACTATTCTTATAATATACAAGTTGTCTTTCAGTTCATTTATCTTACGTCATTTCACACATCTTGCCTCTATACTAAAATACTTGTGTTAGAATCTTTAGAGCTTGGAAATAGTTTGTGTATCTTGTTGTATTGTGCAATAGGGTATGATAATCATGTGAAAGATAATCTTGGTGCATCACCATTCTTAGAACAATTTTTTTAATACAATTTCTAACTCTTTTCCCTTTAATCAAACTGGTTTAGATAGAGGTTATTTTGCATAGATACATTCAAGGAGCTAGCCCTTTAAATCTAGAGGTTCATTTCTTTTATAGGTATACCCACATGCTAGTAATTGTTCCAACATTGTCCAAATATGGAAGAGGATTTAACACTCTCTTTTATGGTGTAATATTTGGAGACAACAGTTCTAGCATGCCAAGTGGAACCAATTATTTACATGTCAAGGTGAATGTTGGTCTTGACAAGCCTAGGGTTACAGAAATATCCTTAACCCAACATTTGGAGATTATAAAAGGTGAGAATTTCTAGTTGTAGATCAAGTTTCCCACATTATATTTCATGGTTCTCACTATGTCATCTAGGACTTATGATCAAGCCCCTCTAGATGAAGATCTTCTTGAAGAACAATGCCCTAAACCATTCCTAGCGCTTAGAGATCCTTGACAAGGAGGTTTTGGAGAATAAGAGTTGAGGAACTTAGAGAAATAGGAAATCAAGAGGAAAGAAGAGAAATGGAGAGGCAAAAAACTTTCTCAGCCTTCAACACCCAAAATCTAGTTGACTTTCCTGCATATGACCCTATTCCTCCCAATGCTACCAAGAATCTCCATGGTTTCAATAAATAGGGTCCTATTACCCCATCTGAGCATACTATAGACATTTCAATTTTTTTCTAAATTCCATAATGTCACCTAAGCCAACAAATCCATTATATTTCTCGTTGTCTCTAAAAATCAAGACACTTGACTAGTATAGGACTTTGAAAGGTGTTTACATTACAAGTTGCGATAGATTTGGGGAATTGTTGGTAACTAGATTTGAGAATAAGAGTGACCATACCTCACTGATCCATCAACTGAACATGATAAAGAGAGGTCCTAACAAATCCATGGGAGATTTTAATGAAAGATTTTAAAGGACCTAGCATAGGTTGTCGCCTATCATGGGTCTTCCTAGATTTATGTTTCCCACTTATCTCAAGGGTATTGGTACTGATGTGGCAGTGATTTTACACTTAATAGGAGGATTCACTCTGCCAGATGCATATGAGATAACTATTGAAGTTGAGAATAGCTTAATACAAAATGGAAAGCTGCCTCCAAGAGTTTACATGCCTTTGTTGTCTCATAGTTTGGTTAAAGCTCAAAGCGTAGCACAAGTTCCTAATGCCAATGTCAAGCTAAGAACCTTTCCCAAGAAGATGGATAATGTTGTTGATAAAGATGAAGAGATTTGGTCATTAGGATCTCATTTCAAACAAGCTCAATTCTAGACAAGTACTCCACCTAACTATCAATATTATCCTCAATAAGGCTATAGATCCCCACCCTAATACAACTACCAAGGAAAAGAACAAGGTCAACAAGGTTTTGATATGAAACCCAATGCCTATAATCCTAATCCCACTCCTTCCATGAAGGTTATTGTTCTAGTGCATACTAACCTAGTCCAAGGGGAGGATCAGTTACACCAATGGGGACAACCTCAAGGTTAGTTTATGTATGATGGTGGAGAAGACATCCAAACTTTAGTGGCAAAAGAAGAAACTACTCCTTAAATGACATTAGAAGAAGTAAATCCCAGCCAAAGGGATATTCATGGAGAAGGTAGCAGCTAGAGTGTAGGTATGATGAACTTTCAAGAAAAGGATAATTATGTATTGAATCAAAGCACATAAATAAAATCCAACATAAGATCTAAGAAGAGAGATCTAAGAGATGTTCAATGGGCACATGTGACTTCAAGTGATGCTTCTCCAAGGCCACAAAGTGTGAATCCTAGTGTAATACCTACTACTAGTCATGCCCCTCAATAAAGTTAGAATGTAAGTAGGGTTGTCAAGACTACAATATAGTAGGTTTAGAATCCCTCACTACCTTCAATAATGTAAGAAAAGGTGAATACTTCCCCTCTAAAAAATGTTGATTCTTTGAATAATACCTAGACAAGCATATCTCTTTGGGAAGTCTTGCATATGCCTGGTCAAAAGGATCTATTATAAGAATAGCTAGTGAACATTCATGTAGCCCCTCAAATATCAAAACACAATAGTGTGGCCCTTATCAATTATCTAAGTCAAGTCTTAGATCCCTCCACCAAATCTAAAAATCCTCCACCCTTCTACCTCACACTCATTGTAGGAGACAAATTGGTTCACAATTGTATTATAGATAGTGGAGCTAGTACCACTGTCATGCCTAAGGTGGTGGCTGATAAATTGGGATTGAAGTATGAAACACATAGTAAAGGTGTGTTGCACCTTGATGGGACTCCAATGAAGATAATGGGATTGGTCAGAGGTCTAAAAGTTTTCCTACATGATTGCCCAAGTTTCCCCATTTTACAAGACATTGTGGTGGTAGACCTTCCAGCCCATTTTGCTATCTGCTTGTTAAGGGAATTCACACCTACGATAGGAGGATACCTTTCTATTGATTGGTCTTTTCTATATTTTAAAACAAGATATGGAACCAAGGTGAATATAAGGACTCAACCCTTAGCAAGGTTTCATATTGAGCCATATATGGAGACAAACTCAAATAAGAATTGTCTAATTAGCAAAGAAGAAAAAGGTGTCATGGATGGTGAAGCATCCTCCCCCCTTGAAGGTATTTATGATCTTTTCCTTGATAAGTATAGCACTGAAATACATGTAATTGATCCATACACTTTCATAGAATAAACTAATTTTGGAGTTTATTGTATACACAAAAAAGATGTTTCAATCCCTTCACTCACTAATGAAGACCATGAACTTGATGGGATATGGGAAATGTTTTTCAATGGCTCAAGAAGTAAAGTAGGTACAAGAGATAGTGTTATGTTAGCTTTTCTATCAAAGAATGAATACTACTCCTCATATAGATTCCACTTCAATTGCACCTACAATGTGGTAGAATATGAAGGCCTAGTTCATGGCCTCCAGTGGAAAAAGAAGAGAGGCATCAAGAATTTGAAAGCTTATGGGGATAGTGAATTGGTCATCCATCAAGTGAGAAATCAAGCTGTAGTCAAGAATCCCTTCCTTAAATCCTAAGAGCATAGGGTATGTGACCTACTTGAAGAATTTGATGCCTTCAACATATAGCCCATACCAAGGGATTCAAATAAACATGTTGATAGATTGGTTGCCATAGGAGCACAGTTTGATGTAGTTGATGATGTAGGAAAAGAGAAAGATCAGTCCCATTTCAAGGTCATTGTAAGGCCTTATATTATAAATAATGAATTTTCATGTCAAGTGTTTGAAAGTGATGAACACATTTCACACTTCTTACAAAATGAGGTAGGATTCTCCTCAAGGAACCAAAAGAGACTGCATGATCAATATGAAGAACAAGTTATTTAGTTGAAGATAAAAAAGATACCTAAGGGGTTGATTACTTTGGAGATTGTCTTCAATGAATATAATCAAAAGAAGAAAGAAAGAGTGAGCATGCCAATAAAAGAAGAGAACTATGAGAGAGTCATGATTTACAAGGACAAGCTCCTGAAAATTTATAAGGTATATTCTTTGTCCAAGAGGCAGGCCTTTATTTAATTATGTAAAGAGTTCCATGCTATCTTTTTTTGGAAATATAAAGATTTGAATGGGTTTGATCCAATTCTAGCTCATCACACCATTGAGTTAGAACCTGGAGCTAAACTAGTTAGGCAAAATCAAAGGCCTATCAATCCCAAGATAAAAGAACTCATGAAGAAAGAGTTAACCAAGTTGATTGAGTCTAGGATTATTTTTACTATCAAACACTCAACTTGGGTGGCTAATCTTGTACCTATTTGAAAGAAGAATGGAGATATCAGACTTTGTGTGGATTTTTGAGATCTTAATAAAGTGTCTCTCAAGGATTATTATCCACTACCTTCCATGGAATAAATTCTAGAAGTTGTTTTAGGTTCTCAATGCTTCTCACTTCTTGATGGTTATTCTAGTTACAATCCAATACTAGTGAATGAAGAGGATTAGTTCAAGACAACCTTCACTACAAAATGGGGGACCTTTGCCTATAATGAGATGCCATTTAATTTATACAATATTGGAGCTAAATTTCAAAGGGCAATGGACATTAATTTTAAAGGTTTTATCAATAAGTTTTTGCTTGTGTATCTTGATGATATAACCATTTTTTTGAAGGATGCTATTGATACAATGAAACATCTAAGGCATCTGTTTGAGAAGAGTAGGGAGTATAGAATATGCCTTAATCCAAAAAAGTTCATCTTTGTTGTCCATGAAGGTAAGCTATTGGGTCATATTGTCTCAAAAGAAGGCTTGTCTATTAACCCCAAGAGGATTGAGGCTATTCTAGGCTTATCTTTGCCTCAACACAATGCAAAGATTCTTAGGGAAAATAAGCTTTTTAAGAGGATTTATTTTAGACTTTGCAACTGTGGTAAAGCCTGTCATAGCCATGCTCAAGAAGAACCAAGATTTTATTTGGACAAAGGAAGGTAAGAGTAGTTTTGAGGCAATCAAGCAAGCAATTGCAGAATCTCCTACTCTCTTGAACCCAACTTTGCCAATGATTTCATACTTTATACCTTTGCTAACCTTGATACAATTTCAGCTATGCTTATGTAAAAGAATGATGTAGAGGTAGAACAACCAATTGCATTCTTCAGCCAAGGATGGGAAGATTATGAGGTCAGGTATACATTTGTTGAGAAGCAATCTCTAACAGTGATAAGAGGATTGAATAAATTTAGACACATGGTTTCCAACAACAAGATACATGTCATGATTTCTCATCTTAGCACTAAGGAGTTTCTCCTAAGCAAAGACCTTAATGAAAAGAGAGTTGGGTGGATTATAAAGGTGATGGAGTATGATGTGGATATTAAAGTTACAAACTTGGTAAGAGAAAATGGGTTATGTGAGCATTTAGCTTCAGATTTCTAAGAGCCAAAGGAGGAAGTCTTGATCAACTAGGTTCAACTCCAACTAGCTAATCATGTGCAGGTTTAAAGTTGGACACAAGACATCATTAGTTTTCTTCAAAATGGTGGGTGTTCTAATGGCTTGAACAAGTTTCAAAGGATATATTTTATATTGTAGACCATTACCTACTATCTTTTAGATGGTGTTCTCTTTAGGAAAGACATAAATAGTGTGTTGTTAAGGTGTGTTAACAGTGATCAATTTAATATGTTGTTGGAAAATTTTCACAATGGTATAGATGGAGGTCATTTCTCTCCTAAGATGACTGCTGCAAAGATAATGAGGGCTGGTTACTATTGGCCTAGTATTTTCAAGGAATGTTACCATTGGACTAAGATGTGTCCTCAATGTGCCTTCTTTGTAGGCAAATAGAAACTTGCAGCCCTTCCATTAAATCCTATCCAAGTAGACCAGCCTTTCATACAATAGGGTCTTGATTTCATTCGTGTGATCAACCCTTCATCAAGTGCTAGACACAAATGGATATTGACTTCTACAAACTACTTCAAAAGGTGGGTAGAGGCTATTGATTTGAAGGAGGTACATGAAAATGCAATTTTGGAGTTCTATGAGAGCATTATAACAAGATTTGGGGTTCTCCATGTTATCATTTATGATAATGCACTTGCTTTCATAAGTGCTAAAACTTTTAATTAGGTAAATAGGAATGGATTTTACTTGAGTACCTCATCCAATTATTACCCTCAAGGTAATGGTTTGGCTGAGTCTACTAACAAGAATCTCATCAAAATCATCAAGAGGACATTGGAGAATAATCAAAGAGCATGGCACAACAAGTTGAAGATAGCCTTATGGGCTGACAGGATTACTCCTAAGAGATCAATTGGTAATCCTCCCTTTGTACTTCTTTATGGGAGAGAGTCTAGGTTATCCATATCTCAAGAACTCTCTTCTCTAGAACTTGCACAACAGTTGGAACTACTTGAGAATACTCTAATGGAAGTTAGATTGATAGAACTAATGTAGCTGTAAGAATCAAGAGACAATGCACACAAAACCATGGAACACCACCAAGTACTCATGAAGAAATCCTTTGACAAAAGAGAAAGTGCAAGAGTGTTCAAGGAAGGTGACTTGGTCCTAAAATGGGATGATGATAGAGTAAAACTAGGTAGATATACAAAGTTTGACACTTTATGGAGTGGTCCTTACATCATTAGCAGGTGAAAACAAAGCAACTCTTTCCAGCTGACTAAGGTGAATGGAGAAGAATTGCATATCCCTGTGAATGAGATACACAAAATTTTGTTATTAGTCCTTGCAAGTTTGTTTTGTAAATAGTAGTTTAGGAGTGTATTTTCTTTGGTTTGTTATTATGTTCCCTAAGTGCTTTGTAGCATAAGTGTGTTTCCTTCCTTTTGTTTGGTGTGTGCCTTTACCTTGTGTGTGTGAATCAATCCAGCTTGTGTTTTTTGAGCCAAGGGTTTATTCAAGTCATTTTTTGGGTGCCTATATGCATGAATCCATGCCCAATGGAAGGATTTAGGAAACTGGTCGTAGGCATAACAGGGATGCCTTCCCTTGGAATTGCCAAGAATATTAGCCATTTTTCACTCCCAAGTTTTACATCTTTTGTTTTGGTTAAGTGTAGCATTCTATTTGTTTATCCCCACAACAAAAAAAGTGTCAAATGTTTTTCCCTTCAAAGCATTTGGTTCAGTCTTTTTGTAAGTGTTATTTCAGTCTCTTTTCACATTGTTTATTTATTATGGTGAAGTTTTCTTCAGGTTTTTTGTTCAAGCCTTAAAGGAATTATTTTAGACTTTTTGTTTGAAACAAAAATTCTGAAGGAATTATTTCAGACTTTTTGTTTCAGACAAAAAGTCCAAAATAATTCTCCTTTACAAATTTTTAGAAGGAATTCTTCTAGACTTTTGGTTTCAAACAAAAAGTCAAAGAATTCTCCTTTGTAAATTTTTTGAAGGAATTCTTTCAGACTTTTCATTTCAGACAAAAAATCTAAAAGAATTAATCTTTACAACTTTTTTGAAGGAATTGTTTCAGACTTTCGTCCAAAACAATCTTTTCGAAGGGTACATTATAGATCGCTAAAGGGTATTTTTCCCCAAAAATGTCCTTCAAAAATAATCCAAAGGGACACTTTCAAAAATTCTAAAGGGACACTTGTAACATTTTTGAAGGGTCTTTTCTCAGAAATTGGTCACTTCATTTTCTCGAAGGAATTGGTCCATTTCAAAAGTGTCCTTTAGGAAAAAGAGGGAAGGGAACAGTTCATTTCTCTGAAAGGCATCTTCCAAAAGTTTGAAGGGTCTTTCTCAGAAATTGGTCCACTTCCAAAATTCCAAAGGGTCTTTTTGTTGCATAAGTGTCCTTAAAAAAAAGTCCAAAGGGACACTCAAAAAAAGTCTAAAGGGCCTTTTCAAAAGCTTCGAAGGATCACCTTTCAGACAAAGTGCCCTAAACCCAAGGTCCCAAAGGGTATTTCTATGCCAAAGTGTCCTTCAAAAAAATTTGAAGGGTACAAACACTTGTAGAGTCCATAGAGGGATTGTCAAAGGCCATGTTGAGCAATCCAAAGGGAAACTTGTAGAGTCTATAGAAATGGCATGTTTGAGTAATCCAAAGGGACACTTTCAAAAAGTCCATAGAAAAGAGACACAAAATCCATAGAAAGATGGGGTTGAATAAAAAAGAAAAGGGTCTATAGAGAAATTGCCCAAAGGAATTGGTCCCAATTAAGTTTATAGTGGCATGGACATCAACTTATACCTCAGTAAATAATCGTTGGCATTCAAAATAGTGGGTCCTAGGAAGATCGATGATCTTCACTTAATCACTCAAGAAAATCTAAGGGCTCACATTATTCATACACCAAATCCCATCAAAGGGTTCATCTCACCATTGGTCAGACCATGATCCATGTCATTTGTGATAGCCAATTAAAAGGAGTAAAAGACTTGGTCGAGCTAGAATGAGTTTCAAAAGATTCTGACAAATGCCATAGAGGCATACATGTAGACTTTAGGCGATGCCTCTCTAAGGCCAAACAAAATGAAAGTGACTCTTCTCCACACCATTACACACCTCAACAAGCCAGTATGAAGATTTTAAGCATTAGGACAAATTTGTAACAAGTGGACTCTCATTTGCATAACTGATTGATGCCATTACCCAGCTCAAAAATATATGTTTTTGATAGCACAACCATTGGTAAATCATCTTTGAGAGATAAATTTAGCTACATAAACATTGGAGGTCACATGGATCAATAAAATGGCCTAAATAAGCATCATTTGCAAAGATGATTGTAACTAAAGATGAAGACTTCTAACAGATTGATTCCTTCTCTTGGTGCCAAAGGCCTCCTCTCTCTTCCTCTCTACTATAAATATATCACTTGGGCTAGTGTAAAAGGGAGACCACATAGAGTACAATGAAGCCCTGTTGCAAAGATATCCTACCTTTAAGCATAAGTATAAGTCTTTTTCTTTGAAGTTCTAAGCAATTTCCTGAGTGCGTAAGTGACATATAGTGACAACAAGTGATAGTTTTCATCCCTTTGTCCTTTGTCCTTCATGCTTGAGCAAGGTTTCTGGGTCTAATAGGTCATATAGAGTGCATCCAAGTGTGTTGAATTTTTTCATGTGTATAACTATTCTTAGAATGTACAAGTTATCTTTCAGTTCATTTATCTTGTGTCATTTCACACATCTCACCTCTATTCTGAAATACTTGTGTTAAAATCTTTAGAGCTTGAAAATGGTTTGTGTATCTTGTTGTATCATGCAATAGGGTATGATATTCATGTGGAAGATAATCTTGGTGCATCACCATTCTTAGAATAGGTTTTTTATGCAATTTCTAACTCTTTTCCCTTCTATCAAACTAGTTTAGATAGAGTTTATTTTGCATAGATACATTAAAGGAGCTAACCCTTTAAATCTAGAGGTTCATTTCCTCTATAGGTATACCCACATGCTTGTAAATGTTCTAACATTATCCATATATATAAGAGGATTAAACACTCTCATTTATGGTGTAAGATTTGGAGACAATAGTTATAACATGCCAGGTGGGACCAATTATTTACATGTCAAGGTGAATGATGGTCTTGACAAGCCTAGGGTTGTAGAAATATCCTTAATCTAGAATTTGGAGATTCTAAAAGGTGAGAATCTCTAGTTGTAGATCAAGTTTACCACATTATATTTCATCATCCTCACTAGGTCATCTAGGACTTTTGATCAAGCCCCTCTAGTTGAGGCTATTCTTGAAGAACAACACCCTAAGCCATTCCTAGTGCTTAGAGATCCTTGACAAAGAGGTTTTGGAGAAGAAGAAGAAGTTGAATAAATTGGAAAAATAGGAAATCAAGAGGAAAGAAGACAAATGGATAGGCAACAAAATATCTCAGCCTTCAACACCCAAAATCTAGTTGACCTTCCTGCATATGACCCTATTCCTCCCAATGCTACCAGAGTCTCCCTAGTTTCAATGGAGAGGGTCCTATTACCCCATCTGAGCATATTATAGCCATTTCAATTTTTTGTAAATTCCATAATGTCACCTTAGCCAAAAAATCCATTAGATTTCTCACTATGTTTCTAAAAGGTAAGGCACTTGACTGGTATAGGACTTTGAAAGGTGTTTGCATTACAAGTTGGGATGGCTTCGGGGAATTGTTGGTAACTAGATTTGAGAATAAGAGTGACCATACCTCACTGATCCATCAGCTAAACATGATAAATAGAGGTCTTAACAAATCCATGGGAGATTTTAATGAAAGATTTCAAAGGACCTAGCATAGGTTGTCACCTATCATGAGACCTCCTCCTAGCTTTAGCTTTCCCACTTATCTCAAGGGTATTGGTACTGATGTGGTAGTGACGTTACCTTCAATGGGAGGATTCAATTTGATATATGCATATGAGATAGCTATTGAAGTTGAGAATAGCTTAATACAAGATGGAAAGCTACCTCCAAGAGTTTCCATGCCTTTGTTGTATCATAGTTCAGTTGAAGCTCCAAGCGTAGGACAAGTTCCTAATGCCCATGTCAAGCTGATATCCTTTCTCAAGAAGATGGATAATGTTGTTGATAAATATTGAGAGATTCGGTCATTACGAGCTCAGCTCAAGCAAGCTTAGTTCCAAACAAGTACTCCACCTAACCATCAATACTATCCTTAATAAGGATATAGAGCCCCACCCCAATATAACTACCAAGGAAGAGGACAAGGTTAGCGAGGTTTCAATAGGTAGCCAAATGCCTATAATCTTAATCCCACTCCTTCCATGAAGGTTGTTGTTCTAGTACATGCTAACTTGGTCCAAGGGGAGGATCATTTGCACAAATGGGGACAACCTCAAGGTCAATTTATGAATGATGGTGTAGAAGACATCCAAAATTTAGTGACACAAGAAGAAACTACTTCTTACAGAACATCAAAAGAAGTGAATCCTAGCCAAAGGGATATTCATGGACAAGGTAGCAGCCAGAGTGTAGGTATGATGAACTTTCAAGTGAAGTATGATTATGTGTTGAATCAAAGCACATCAATCCCAACAAACACAAGAGCCAATAAGAGATCTCTAGGAGACTTTTTGGAGGTACATGTGACTACAAGTGATGCCTCTTTAAGGCCACAAAGTGTGAATCCTAGTGCAATACCTACTACTAATCGTGCCCCTCAATAAATTCACAATGCAAGTAGGGTTGTCAATCCTATAATGTAGTAGGTTCAAACTCCCTCACTACCTTCAATAATGTAATAAAAGGAGAATACTTCCCATCTAAACATTTTTGATTCTTTGAAGAATACCAAGACAAGCATATCTCTTTGGGATGTCTTGCATATGCCTAGTCAAAAAGAGTTGTTACAAGAACAGCTAATGAACATTCATGTAGCCCCTCAAATGTCAAAACATAATAGTGTTGCCCTTACCAATTATTCAAGTCATGTCTTAGAGCCCTCCAGCAAAACTAAAAATCCTCCACCCTTCTACCTCACACTCATTATGGGAGACAAATTGGTTTACAATTGTATTGTAGATAGTGGAGCTAGTACCACTGTCATGTTAAGGTGTGGTGGTTGATAAATCAAAATTAAAGTATGAACTACATAGTAAAGGTGTGTTGCATCTTGATGGGACTCTAACTAAGATAGTGGGATTGGTTAGAGGTCTGAAATTTTTCCTATATGATTGCCCAAGTTTCCCCATTTTACAAGACATTATGGTGGTAGACCTTCCAGCCCATTTTGCTATTTGCTTGTCAAGAGACTTCACACCTAAGATAGGAGGATACCTTTATACTAATTGGTATTTTATAGATTTTAAAATAAGATATGGAACCAAGGTTAATATAAGGACTTGACCCTTATCAAGGTTTCATATTGAGCCATACATGGAGACAAACTCAAATCAGAATTGTCTAATTAGCAAAGAAGAAAAAGGTGTCATGGATGGTGAAGCATCCTCTCCCCTTAAAGGTATTTTTGATATTTTCCTCTATAAGTAAAGCACTGAAATGCATGGACTTGATCCATATACTTTCATATAAGAAACTAATTTGGGAGTTTATTGTATACACGAAAAATATATTTCAATCCCTTCACTCACTAATGAAGACGATGAACTTGATGGGATATGGAAAATGTTTTTTGATGGCTCAAGAAGCAAAGAAAGTGCAGGAGCTATAGTTATTTTAGTTTATCCATAAAAAAATCAATACTACTCATATATATTCCACTTCAATTGCACCTACAATGTGGCAGACTATGAAGGCCTAGTTCATGGCCTCTAATGGGAATAGAAGACAGGGATCAAGAATTTGAAAGTTTATGGAGATAGTGAATTGATCATCCATCAAGTGAGAAATCAAGCTTTAACTAAGAATCCCTTGATTAAATCCTACAATCATAAGGTATGGGACCTACTTGAATAATTTTATGCCTTCAACATACAGCGCATACCAAGGGATTCAAATAAACATGCTGATCGATTTGCTACCATAGGAGCACAGTTTGATGCAGTTGTTGAGGTAGGAAAAAGAGAAAGATAAATCTCACATAAAGGTCATTGTAAGGCCTTATATTCTAGATAATGAAGTGTCATGACAAGTGTTTGAAATTTATGAACACATTGCACACTTCTTACAAAATGAGGTAGGATTCTCCTCAAGGAACCAAAAGAAGCTACATGATCAATATGAAAAACAAGTTATTCAGTTGAAGACAAACAAGATACCTAAGGGGCTGATTAATTTAGAGATTTTTTTAAATGAAGATGATAAAAATAATAAATAAAGAGTGATCATGTCAACAAAAGAAGAGAACTATGAGAGAGTCATGATTTACAAGGACAAGCTCTTGAAAATTGGTAAGGTATGTTCTTTGTCTGAGAGGCAGGCCATTATTGAATTATGAAAAGAGTTCCATGACATCTTTTCTTGGGAATTTAAATATTTGAAAGGTTTTAATCAAGGTCTAGCTCATCACACCATTGAGTTAGAACTTGGAGCTAAACTAGTCAGGCAAAAGTAAAGGCCTATTAATCCCAAGATAGAGGAACTCATGAAGAAAGAGCTGACCAAGTTGATTGAGTCTAGGATTATCTTTCCTATCAAACACTCAACTTGGGTGGCTAATCTTGTACCTATCCAAAATAAGAATGGAGAGATTAGAATTTGTGTGGATTTTCTAGATTTTAAGAAAGTGTCTCTCAAGGATCATTATCCACTACCTTCCATGGAACAAATTCTGCAAGTTATTTTAAGTTCTCAATGCTTCTCACTTCTTGATGGTTATTCAAGTTACAATCAAATACTAGTGAATGAAAAGGACCATTTCAAGATAGTCTACACTAAAAAATGGGGGACCTTTACCTATAATAAGATGTCATTTTAGTTATCCAATGCTGGATTTATATTTCAAAGGGCAATGAACATGACTTTTAAAGGTTTTATCAATAAGTTTTTGCTTGTGTATCTTGATGATATAACCATTTTTTTAAAAGATGATAATGATCATGTGAAACATCTAAGGTAGGTGTTTGAGAAGTATAGGGAGTACGTAATATCCCTTAATCCAAAAAAGTGCATCTTTATTATCCACGAAGGTAAGTTATTGGGTCATATTGTCTCCAAAGAAGGCTTGTATATTGACCCTAAGAGGATTGACGCTATTCTAGGCTTGTCTTTACCTCAACACAAGAAAAGACTACATAGCTTCTTGGGAAAATATTCTAGGCTTTGCAACTATGGTAAATCTTATCATAGCCATGCTCAAGAAGAACCAATCTTTTATTTGGACAAAGGAAGGTAAGAGTAGTTTTGAGGCAATCAAGCAAGCAATTGCAGAATCTCCTACTCTCTTGAACCCAAACTTTTCCAAATATTTTATACTTTATACCTTTACTAACCTTGATACAATATTAGTTATGCTTATGAAAAAGAATGATGAAGAGGTAGAACAACCAATTACATTCTTCAGCCAAAGATTGGAAGATTATGAGGTCAAGTATACATTTGTTAAGAAGTAAGATCTAACAGTGATAAGAGGATTGAATAAATTCAAACACATGGTTTCAAACAAGAAGATACATGTCATGGTTTCTCATCCTAGCAACAAGGAGTTTCTCCTAAGCAAACACCTTAATAAAAAAAGAGCTGGGTGGATTACAAAGGTGATGGAGTATGATGTGGATATTAAGGTTACAAACTTGGTAAGATGAAAAGGGTTATGTGAGAATTTAGCTTCAAGATTTCCAAGAGCCAAAGGAGGAAGTCTTGATCAACCAGGTTTAACTCCAACTAGCTAATCATGTGCAAGTTCAAAGTTAGACACAAGACATCATTAGTTTTCTTCAAAATGGTGGGTATCCCAATGGCTTGAATAAGTATCAAAGGACATATTTTAGATTACAGACCATTCCCTATTGTCTTGTAGATGGTGTTCTCTTTAGGAAATATGTGAATGGTGTGCTATTAAGGTGTGTTAACAATGATCAATTTAATATGTTGTTGGAAAAGTTTCACAATGGTGCAGATGGAGGTCATTTCACTCCTAGGATGACTGTTGCAAAGATAATGAGGTTTAGTTATTATTGGCCTAGTCTTTTTAAGGACTGTTACCATTGGGCTAAGATGTGTCCTCAATTTTCCTTTTTTTTAGGAAAGCAAAAACTTATATCCCTTCCATTGAATCCTATCCAAGTAGACTAGCCTTTCATACAATGGGGTCTTGATTTCATTGGTGTGATCAACCCTCCATCAAGTGCTAGACACAAATGGATATTGACTACTATGGACTAATTCATAAGGTGGGTAGAGGTTGTTGCTTTGAAGGAGGCAGGTGAAAATGCAATCTCAGATTTATATGAGAGCATTATAACAAGATTTGGGGTTCCCCATGTTATCAATTTTTGACAATGCACTTGCTTTCATGAGTACTAAAAATTTTGATTGGGTAAATAGAAATGGAGTTTACTTAAGTACCTCATCCAATTATTACCCTTAAGGTAATGAATTGGCTAAGTCTACTAAAAAGAATTTCATCAAGATCATCAAGAGGACATTGGAGAACAATCAAAGAGCATGGCACAACAAGTTGAAGATAGCCTTATGGGCTAATAAGATTACTCCTAAGATATCAATTGTTAATTCTGCTTTTGTGCTTGTTTATGGGAGAGAGGATAGGTTATCCATATCTCAATAACTCCCTGCTCTTAAACTTTCATAGTAGCTGGAAATACGTGAAAATACTCTAATGGAAGTCAAATTGACAAAACTAATGTAGCTACAAGAAGCAAAAGATAATGCACACAAGACCATGGAACACCACCAAGTACTCCTGAAGAAGTCCTTTGACAAAAGAGTAAGTGCAAGAGTGTTCAAGAAAGGTGACTTGGTCCTAAAATGGGATGAGGATAGAGAAAAACTAGGTAGACATATAAAGTTTGACACTTTGTAGAGTGACCCTTACATCATTAGCAAGTGCAAGCAAAACAACTCTTTCTAGTTAACCAAGATGAATGGAGAAGAATTGCCTATCCCTATGAATGGGATACATCTGAAATTTTGCTATTAGTCCTTGCAAGTCTATTTTATAAATAGTAGTTTAGGTGTGTGTTTCCTTTGGTTTGTTGTTGTGTTCCCTAAGTGATTTGTAGGACAAGTGTGTTTCCTTCCTTTTATTTGGTGTGTATCTCTGCCTTGTGCATGTGAATCAATCCAACTTATGTTTTTTGTGCCAAAAGTCTATTCAAGTCATTTTTTGGGTGCCTATATGCATGACTCCATGTCCAATGGAAGGATTTAGGCAACTGGTCTTAGTCATAGCAGGCATGCCTCCCCTTGGAATCACCAAGAATGTTAGCCATTTTTCACTCCTAGGTTTTACATCTTTTGTTTTGGCTAAGTGCAACATTCTATTTGTTTATCCCCACAACAAAAAAACATCAAATGTTTTTTCCCTTCAAAGCCTTTGGTTCGGTTTTTTCATAAGTGTTATTTTGGTCTCTTTTCGCATTGTTTATTTCTTTCAATGAAGTTTTCTTTGGAATTTTGTCCAAGTCTCAAAGGAATTCTTTTAGACTATTTGTTTGAAACAAAAAGTCTGAAGGAATTATGTTTTAGACAAAAAGTCTGAAATAATTTTCATTTGAAACTTTTTAGAAGGAATTCTTTCAGACTTTTCATTTCAAACAAAAAGTTTGAAAGAATTATCCTTTGTAAATTTTCCAAATGAATTCTTTCAGACTTTTCATTTCAGATAAAAAGTCTAAAAGAATTGATCTTTACAACTTTTATGAAGGAAATATTTCAGACTTTTTGTCTGAAACAATCTTTTTGAAGGGTACATTACAGATCATTGAAGGGTCTTTTTTCTCAAAAGTGTCCTTTAGAAAAAAATCAAAGGGACACTTTCAAAAAGTCCAAAGGTACACTTTCAACATTTTTGAAGGGTCTTTTCTCATAAATTGGTCACTTCATTTTGTCGAAGGAATTGGTCACTTTCAAAATCCTAAAGGAATTGTTCGCTTTCAAAAGCTTGAAGGAATTGGTCCATTTCAAAAGTATCCTTCAGAAAAAAGAGTGAAGGGAACAATTCATTTCTTCCAAAATTTTGAAGGGTCTTTCTCGAAAATTGGTCCACTTCCAAAAGTCCAAAGGGGTTTTTTGTTGCAAAAGCATCCTTCAAAAAAAATATGAAGGGACATTTTCAAAAGTCCAAAGGGAGACTCAAAAAAAGTCTGAAAGGCATTTTCAAAATATCTAAAGGGTCACCTTTCAGACAAAGTGCAGTAAACCTAAGGTCTCGAAGGGTATTTTTGTGTTAAAGTGTCCTTCAAAAAATTCTAAAGGGTATAGACACTTGTGCAGGGTCTGTAGAGGGATTGTTGAAGGGCATGTTGATCAATCTGAAGGGACACCTGTAGAGTCCATAGAAAGGGCATGTTTGAGCAATCCGAATGGACACTTTCAAAAAATTTGTAGAAAAGGGACACTTACAGAGTTTGTAGAAAGATGGGTTTGAAAAAAAAAGAGTAAAGGGTCCATAGAGAAATTTACTGAAGGAATTGGTCCCAATTAAGTTGATAGTAGCATGGATGTCAACTTCTACCTCAACAAATAGCCATTAACATTCAAATAGTGGGTCTCAGGCATATCGATGGTCCTTGCTTAATCACTCAAGTAGATATAAGGGCTCATGTTCTTCATCCACCAAAGCCCATCAGAGGGTTCATCTCACCATTGGTTATACCACGATCCACATCTTTTATGATAGCCAATCAAAAGGAGTAAAAGACTTGGTCAAGCTGAATTAAGTTTCAAAGGATTTTGACAAATGTCATGGAGGCATAGACATAGAATTCAAGCAATGCCTCTCCAAGGCCAAATAGAATGAAAGAAACTCTTCTCCATGCCATTACACACCTTAGTGAGCCAGTGGAAAGCTATTAGGCATCAAGACAAATCTACAACAAGTGGACTCTCATTTGCATAATTGATTAATGCCTTTACCAGCTTGAAAATATATGTTTCTACTAGTGCAACTATTGGGAAAGCATCTTTGAGAGAGCAAGGTAGCTACATAACCACTGAAAGTGACATGGATCAATCAAATGGCCTAAATGAGCATCATTTACAATGATGGTTGAAATTGAAGATGAAAATTTCTAATAGATTGATTCCTTCTCTTGGTGTTAAAGGCCTCCTCCTCTCTCTTCCTCTTTTCTATAAATATAGCCCTTAGGCTAGTATAAAAGGGAGATAACATAGAGTATGGTGAAGCCTTGCTGGAATGATATCCTACCTTTAAGCATTACTATAAGTCTTTTTCTTTAAAGTTCTGAACAATTGTCTGATTATGTAAGTGACATATAGTGACAACAAGAGATCATTTTCATCCTTTTGTCCTTTGTCCTTCATGCTTGAGCAAGATTTTTGGGTCTAATAGGTCATATAGAGTGCATCCAAGTGTGTTGAATTTTTACATGTGTATAAATTTTCTTGGAATGTATAGGTTGTCTTTCAGTTCATTTATCTTGTGTCATTTCACACATCTTGCCTCTATACTATAATACTTGTGTTAGAATATTTAGAGCTTGGAAATAGTCTATGTATCTTGTTATATCATGAAATAGGGTATGATATTTATGTGTCAGTTAATATTGGTGCATCACCATTCTTAGAATA
Organism: Torreya grandis; assembly: GCA_037957365.1. Lineage (NCBI taxonomy): Eukaryota > Viridiplantae > Streptophyta > Pinopsida > Cupressales > Taxaceae > Torreya > Torreya grandis. The sequence continues at coordinate 991,998 of JARHVA010001251.1, read as the reverse complement.
GGTTTTCTTTATGCAATTTATAACTCTTTTCAATTCAATCAAACTGGTTTAGATAGAGGTTGTTTTGCATAGATACATTCAAGGAGCTAGCTCTTTAAATGTAAAGGTTAATTTCCTCTATAGGTATACCCACATGCCTAAAAATGTTCCAACATTATCCAAATATGGAAGAGGATTGAACACTCTCTTTTATGGCACAATATTTAGAGACAATAGTTCTGGTACACTCGATAGGACCAATTATTTACATGTCAAGGTGAATGCTAGTCTTAACAAGCCTAGGGTTGTATAAATATCCTTAATCCAACATTTGGAGATTATAAAAGGTGAGAATATAAGGTTTTAGATCAATTTTCCCACATTATACTTCATAGTCCTCACTAGGTCATCTAGGACTTTCGATCAAGCCCCTCTAGCTAAAGTTCTTCTTGAAGAACAACGCCCTGAACCATTCCTAGCGCTTAGAGATCCTTGGCAAGGAGGTTTTAGAGAAGAAGAAGAAGTTGATGAAGTTGGAGAAATAGGAGATCAAGAGGAAAGAAGATAAATGGAGAGGCAACAACCTTTTTTGGCCTTCAACACCCAAAATAAATTGACCTTCCTGCATATGACCCTATTCCTCCTAGTGCTACCAAAAGTCTCCCTGGTTTCAATGGAGAGGGTCCTATTACCCCATCTGAGCATATTAGAGACATTTCAAATTTATATAAATTTCATAATGTCACCCAAGCTAACATAGCCATTATATTTCTCGCTATGTCTCTAAAAGGCAAGGCACTTGACTAGTATAGGACTTTGGAAGATGTTTGCATTACAAGTTGGGATGGCTTTGGGGAATTGTTGGTAACTAGATTTAAGAATAAGAGTGACCATACCTCATTGATCTATCAGTTGAACATGATAAAGAGAGGTCCTAATGAATCCATGGGAGATTTTAATGAAAGATTTCAAAGGGCATGGCATAGGTTGTCACCTGTCATGAGACCTCCTCTCAGCTTTGTGTTCCCCACTTATCTCAAGGGTATTGGTATTGATGTGGTGGTGATGTTATATTAAATGGGTGGATTCACTCTGCTAGATACATATGAGATAGTTATCTAAGCTAAGAATAGCTTAATATAGGCTAGAAAGCTACCTCTAAGAGTTTGCATGCCTTTGTTGTCTTATAGGTCAGTTGAAGCTCCAAGCGTAGCACAAGTTCCTAACATCAATGTCAAGCTGAGAACCTTTCCCAAGAATATGGATAATGTTTTTGTAAATATGATGAGATTCAGTCATTATGAGCTCAACTCCAGCAATCTCAATTCCAAACAAGTACTCCACCTAACCATCAATACTATCCTCAACAAGGCTATAGAGCCCCACCCCAATACAGCTTCCAAGGAAGAGGATAGGGTCATCAAGGTTTCAATAGGCAACCCAATGCCTATAATCCTAATCCCACTCCTTCCATGAAGGTTTTTGTTCTAGTACAGGCTAACCTGGTCCAAGGGGAGGATCATTTGAACCAATGGGGATAACCTCAAGGTCAATTTATGCATGATGATGGAAAAGATAGCCAAACTTTAGTGGCATAAGAAGAAACTACTCCTTACATGACATCAAAAGAAGTGAATCCTACCCAAAGGAATATTCATGGAAGTTCTAAGCAAAGCCCTGCTAGAATGATATCCTACTTTTAATCATTAGTATAAGTATTTTTCTTTGAAGTTCTGAGCAATTTCCTGAGTGTGTAAGTGGCGTATAGTGACAACAAGTGATGGTTTTCATCCTTCTATCCTTTGTCCTTCATTCCTGAGCAAGTGTGCTAGGTCTAACAGGTCATATATAATGCCTCTAAGTGTGTTAAATTTTTGCATGTATATAACTATTCTTGGATTGTACAGGTTGTATTTCAATTCATTTATCTTGTGTCATTTCACACATCTCACCTCTATACTGAAATACTTGTGTTAGAATATTTAGAGCTTGGAAATAGTTTGTGTATCTTGTTGTACAATGCAATAGGGTATGATATTTAGGTGGAATATAATATTGGTGCATCACCATTCTTAGAATAAGTTTTCTTTATGCAATTTATAACTCTTTTCCCTTCAATCAAATTGGTTTAACAGAGGTTATTTTGCATAGATATATTCAAGGAGCTAGCTCTTTAAATCTAGAGGTTAATTTCCTCTATTGGTATACCCACATGCCTAGAAATATTCCAACATTGTCCAAATTTGGAAGAGGATTGAACACTCTCTTCTTAGGTTCAAGATTAGGAGACAACTATGCACTCCCTAGAGAAGGTCCTTGATTCATGGGTGACTGACCCAACTGGAGTTATTATCATAAATGACTAAGGGAACCTGCCTATTCATCAATTTAAGAAGGGAGTCAAGATTGGCCTCACTCTCCTAGATCAAATATTTGGTAATCCACATATTATCTACATGGACATAAGGAATCTTCCACTACTATAGATAATCCTAGAGGATCATCAAATTTCCTCACTTGGGGAGATCATTAGAAACAATTTAATGTATGTGATGAATGATACTTTCAATAATGGTTCCCTATTCTTCATGATGAGATACTTGTTAGATGCCATCTACACAATTGCTTATTTGGGCTAGAATTCATGGTCATCGAGTGAAATGAAGTCATTTCCCAACTTTTCTTGGCAATGCACATTCATTGGTTCAAGCACAATATCAAGGTAATTGTAGAAAAAATATAGCTGATGGTGTATAAGTCATTTATTGAATGTGAGATGTTGAGGGTTCCCTCAAAAGTTAGGAAAACTCTAAGAGACATGGATAGTTATAGGTTGTATCCAGATTAGATAGTCATCATGATAGAGGGAGTAATGATGGCTCCTCTCATATTATCAAGGTATGTGCCAATGAAGCTAGCTGAAGAAGAGAAGGCTTATCAACTTCTGCATGGAGTTGATGGCATCTTCAAAAATAAGAAGACATTCCTCCACAAATTTTCATACAAACTAGGGAGGATTATGATCATAAAGTGGCATGATATCATTATGTTTTCAAGGCATAGGGTCTCATACCTATTGCTTAAGGATGATTCTAGACCTTAGGACCTAAACAATGTCATTTCCAAGTATATGTTCAAGTTCAAGAAGGATGTAGCAATGGAGTCTAAGCATCAAGAAGAGGTCCATGAATGGATATACAAAGATGCTATGAATGATGAGGTGGTCATAAAGAATACAACTAGGAAGAATATTGAGTTGGAGATGAGGCTAGATAAGGAGAAGAAGAAAGAAGATATCACCAGGTCTCAGCCACCACCAACTCATGGGAGTATGTTTTATGTTGATTATGAGGAGGGACAAGAAGAAGAGGAAGAAGAAGACAATGTTACTCTCATTGAGAATAAGCCATATAGACCTCCACTACTAGCCACTTCAAGCAATCAGAACATGCCTTTGAGCTTTGATAAAGGAGGATCTATCAGCCAACATGGACCCTCCCAAGGGCCCACATTGATCTTTATAGCTATAATGAGATCTACCCTCCAAATCTTGGATTAGCTTGACCCCACTATCATTGACCTTGAGGAGCTAGAATAAGGCATTGAACTCTCCATGGAGGAAGTACAAGCACTATGGTAAGAGCATTAAAAAGGTCTAAAAAGCAAAAAATGAGCGCAAGACTACTATGAGGGGATCAATAAATCCTCCACCATCATTTCAAGTGGATGCAAGCACACCATAAGCTCCCACTATAAGTAATTCCCATTACCTTCTTTTCAAATTGAAACTACTTCTTCTTCTACATTTTCTCCCCTACCATTGTTTCCCCATTGGCTCTAATGTCATCAACTGCTACAACTACCACTACCCAATCCTCAATGGATACTAACATCAGCCAAGCTAGTACTTCCTTTGGATTTACCTTCCCCCATTTTATTGCTCATGCCACTACAACCATTACTTCTTCCCAAGTAGCCAAAATAGGTGCCTCACTTATTATTGGTTCCCCTACACTTACGAGGCCATTAAATCCCATTTCAAAGACATTCACCCTTAAAAATCCACTAAATATTACTACAACTATGAAGGTGAGTTTTCCTTCAAAATTTTCCTCATTTGTCTTTGACATGGGATCTACAAGATACTTATTTGGTGCTCTTGGGAAAATATACCCAAAGAGCTTGTACATTCTTGCTACATCCATAGCCTTTGCCTCTACCCAAACACCTCCATTGCATCCACCTCCAATAAATCCAACACCTACCATTTCCCTAAACTAGGTCAGAGATATCATCTAGGTAGCTAGACAATAGAGGCCTAAGGTAGTCCTCTCTACACCTCAAATTTGGATGAGCTTTGATGCTATCATAGGTATAATAAATAGGTTAGTGAGGAGGCATCTTGAGTAGGCTCAGTCAAACTTAGTGGTGGCCCATGAAAGTGAAGAGTCCCTCTTCACTTTGACAAGGAAGAGAAAATTTGGCCCCAAAGAGGTGGATGAATATGCAGAGGACCCTGTGTCTTTAGTCTAATCCTAGGTAGAGTTCACAATATCTTTGATGAAAGGGATGTAGCAAGAGTTGAAAATATTAAAGGAGCAAGCATTGCCTACTATGACAAAAGGCACTACAATTCAAATAATCAATACAATTATTAATGTCTTTAATCTGTATAAAGTCATAAAGAGGAGGTAGGAAGATGAGACCCTACAATTTAATGTCATCATTAAATTTGACCAGAGACTTGCACTCTATGATGCCAAGTTATAAAAATTGTCTAGAGTTGAAAGAAACAACAAGTTCCCAGACCTCAAAGTGCTGCCACTTGAGGATATCATTCTTACACAAACCTTCCTAATAAATAAGAGAAGGATATTGGAGACATGGTTGGATCAAGTTAATGATGTTATTGCATCTTTGGAGAAGATTGAATTCAAGATTTCCCTCTTGATGAAAGATGTCATGGTCACTAGGGTGACAAAACTTGATGGTACCTTCATGGATGACCAAGAATTTAGGGCTCATATGAAGGTGTTTATTGATAAATTCCAGTAGGATATTTCCAGCACTAAGACTACTACTAAGGTGATGAATCTTATGGTATTTTCCAATAAGAGGTTGGAGAGAGTAGAGACCATTGAAGAGGCACTGAGGCCCATACTTGCAGAGCATGGTAGGCTCATTCAGGAGACACTTGACTTGTTTTGACCCATGATCCTAGACTTTGGCCAAATAGATCAAAATTACCTAGCCTACATATAGGTTTGGACAAAGGAAGAGGTAGAGAATAAATAGAGGCAATAATAGCAAGCATTTTAGCAACCTCCTTCAGGATCATGAAGAATATTCAAGTTTATCTTGTAAATTCAAAATTAGAATATTCTATTGTAACATTTTAGCCACTTGGCTATATTTGGGTGCCTTTTATGGGCACAAGTAAACTTGTTTTAGGAAATTTTAAAACCTATAAATAGGGGTATTCCCCCTCATTGTAATCAGAAACAATTGTTACAGAACTAATACAAAAGATCCAATAATTCGAGAGATTATCTGAAAACTTGATTTTGTATTCTATAGTTTTGGTTCCTCACACTTTTAGATGACTAATGGTTTCTTTCTTAATAATTAATTTGGAAATAACATCCAATATATGCATTTTTTAACTTGAGTTTAACACTAGGCTAACAAATCTGCTAGTATATTTGCTCTGTTTTCATCTTATTTGCAACTAAATGTGCAATGTAATTTACTATGAGTGAGTAACTTTTATGCAATGTATGCTTTTATATATATGCATTTCCTTTCCTCTAAAGCTTCAAATGCATTTATTTAGCTTTGATCATTATGCTAGAGTGAGTAAATGCTAGTTTAATATGTCTTTGTCATAGAAGTTAGAATAATTGGCACTTGTGATCATCTAAAGTAAATTCTCTTTTCTACCTTACCCTACTTACCTTTGGATCCACCCCATGAATCACTTTAGATTAGTTCATTTTGAAAATATTCATGGTTTTTTTGTGTTTGGGTGATAATTGGCAAATATTAAAGTAATTTCACAAAGATTAGCAGGAAATAAAGTGTCACTATGTAACATTTATTGTCCCTACAATAGGGTCAACTTGTAGACTTCTTAATGGTGACCATATCTTTAATATTATTCTATTTCTAGTGGTATTTGTATAAAAAACTCAAGCCCCGAGTCTTCCAGGACCTAAAATTGAGTTCATTATTTTCCCCCCATTCCCTAGTGATATAGGGAGCACATTAACTGCATCAACACACCTTATGGTGTAGTCTTGTCATAAAATTATAGATAAAGAAGTTATAAAATAATTTTATAGTGATGAAAATATGGAATTGATTAGCTTATATGAATTAGAAATTCCCATTGAACCGCTAAAGGATCCCATCATAGATTTCATAGAGCAATAAAAGCTACATAATATCAAACTTCTGAAATAGGAAGGACACAAAATGCTACGAGATTCATTCCTAGAGGAAGAAAGGAAGATTTACCAAGATCCCCTGAGGAAGTATCTAGAAAATATTAGAACCCAAGAAGTTGCCAAATTATCACCCATAGGATATTACTAGACCCATTAAACCATCTCTGAAGCTATGCAACTCCTAAGAGATTATGAAGATGTCTTTCCCACAAAATTCTTAGAGGGTTATAGGGTTGACCCATCATTAGGGGAAATGCAGATCGAACTTTAATGAATTTCAAGGCCCATTAAGAAAAGGACTTATAATATGAACCCCAACATGAAACTTAAATTCAAGGCTGAGTTGGATAGGATGTAAGAAGCAAGCATAATCTATCTAATGGATAAAGTAGATTGGGTGAGCCCTGTTAGCCAAATTTTGGCTACCATTACCAAGGTTCATAAAAAAACTTACTTGTCATGCTTCCACACCTTGTTCATAGTCCTTTACATGTCTTTTGAGGTCTTAAATGGTGTTTTTAAAAGTCTTATTAACATAAGTTAAGGTTAATTTGATAATATTAAGGTAATAACTTATATTAAGTCTTATTCTAGTCTATTCATAAAATGGTGTAAAGAGGTTGGTCTACAGGGTGTCATAGGTTCTTAACTTTCCTCTCAAGTCAATTTACCCATTTATTAGCTTACATAATCATTTAATACATATTTGGAGAGATTAAGGTTTATTTGAAAACTTTAAGGTAAGTGAAAATCAACAGAATAGGGGCATATAATTAACTCCAATGTATTTCAAGCCAAAAAATATCAAATGTCTATACATCATACTTGTTAAAGATTATGAAGGAGTTATATAATGTGAATCTATGTCAAGAATGTCATACTTTGTTATTTTTATAGGTGAAACATCTAGAAAATAGAAAGTAACTCCAAAGAAGGCATTTTCATTCACTTGTAGGGACTTAAGAGGATATAATTTTAGGAAAAAATGTTTTCAAAGTGTCCCTTCACCTTATCCAGGTCATATCCATGGATATATAGCTTGTACAAGTCATGAAAAGTCAAAACTTGAACCATAATCTCCATATCTCCCTTGGAAATCTAATAAAGGTCAACTTCACATGCTCAGTATGAACATAGGAGAAATATTCATGGTCTAAATATTTTTCCAGAGGAGGAGGTCCTAATGAGCTTCAAATTCATGGCCATAATCATTAGATAGGTGGCCCCTCCTTTATGAAAAATAGTTAAGAAGATAGGGTGTTCCATACTACCTATAAACCCCATAGGCTTAATTTCTCTCCTTGAAATGATAATTTCACAACTTGTTTCTTGATTGTAACTCCTTATAAACACTTGTCACCTCTCTTTTCTATGCCCTTCTCTCTTCTTCTCTCTCATTTTTCTATAAATTGAGCCTTAATTGGATATGTATGCATCCTCCACTTGGGTATGGAAAATCCCTACCCATTTTTATGCCTTTTATTAATGAAATACAATTGGTTTTACCTTCTCTTATTATTGTACTTAGTGTGTGTGTGTGTGTGTGTGTGTGTGTGTGTGTGCGTGCGTGCGTGCGTGCGTGCGTGTGTGTGTGTGTGTGTGTGTGTGTGTGTGTGTGTGTGTGTGTGTGTGTGTGTGTGTGTGTGTGTGTGTGTGTGTGTGTGTGTGTGTGTGTGTGTGTATGTGTGTGTGTGTGTGTGTGAATAGTTGATCTTGTCAAGTGAATTGACTTGTCTTTCTTGGCATGTTGTCCTTTTCTAACACCTAGATGTAGTTTGAAAGTTTCTTTTGTAGGTCATGTGAAGTGTGTAAGTGTGGTGCAAGGGTTGAGTGGGACTTTTTATTCACTATTGTACTCCAGGACATCTTTACTAGTACTCCTAGCATAAGTTAAGTTTAATTTGACAATATTAAGGTAATACCTTATATTAATCTTATGCTAGTCTAGTCATAAAATGGTATGAAGAGGTTGGTCTACAAGGTGTCATAGGTTATTAGGTTACCTCTCAAGTCAATTTACCCATTCATTATATTACATAAGAATTTCATACATATTTGGAGAGATTAAGGTTTATTTGAAAACCTTAAGATAAATGAAAATCAAGAGAAATGGGGTATATAACTAACTCCAATGCATTTAAGGCCAACAAAGATCAAATATATATACATCATACTTTTCAAAGCTGATGGAGGAGTTATATAATGTCAATCTATGCCAGTAATGTCAAACTTTGTTAGTTTTTTAGGTGTAACATCTAGAAAAAATAACTCCAAAGAAGGCATTTTTAGTCACTTGTACAAACTTTAGGGGATCTAATTTTAGGAGAAAACATTTGAAAAGTTTCCCTTCACCTTCTCTAGGTCATATCCATTGATATCTAGCTTGTACAAGTCCTGAGAAGTCAAAACTTTCACTAGAATCTCCATCATTCCCTTGGTAAGATAATAAAGGTCAACTTCACATGCTCATTATAGACAGAGGAGAGAGAGTCATGGTCTGAAATTTTTTACAAAGGGGAGTTTCCTCATGAGCTTCAAATCCATGGAAATATTCATCAAATTGGTGTCCCCTAATTTATGAACAATCACTAATAAGATAGGGTGGTTTAAAATTGACTATAAACCCCATAGGCTCAATTTCTTTCCTTGAAATGATAGTTTTACAACTCCTTTCTTTATTATAACTCCTTATAGACACTTATCACCTCTCTTTCTTATGTTATTCTCTTTTACTCTCTCATTTCTATATAAATTGATCCTTGTTTGGCTATGTATGTATCCTCCACCTAGGTATAGTGAAGACATTCATATTTGTATGCCTTTGATTAATGAAATACAACTGGTTTCATCTCTTCTTATGAATATAATTGGTGTGTGTGTGTGTGTGTGTGTGTGTGAATTGTTGATCTTGTCAAGTGAATTGACTTATCTTCCTGGGCATGTTGTACTTTTCTAACACAGAGATGTAGTTTGAAAGCTTCTTTTACAGGTCATGTGAAGTGTGTAAGTGTGGTGAAAGGTTTGAATGAGATTTTGTAATCACTAGTGTCATCCAAGACCTCTTGAATAGTACTCCTAGCCTAAGCATCCATGACCACATTCACATTGAAACACTTATGTGAGAGATTCAGATTAGGAATAATATATGTAAGGTTAGTTTTTTTGGTCTATAAGTGTACATCTAGCTAGTTGGTAGAGATCAACTATTTGGTGTATTACCACCTTTGTTTTCATGTTATCCTTCTCCATTTTCCTTGTAAGTTAGTAGTATATTAGAACCTAATCGATACATCAAGGGGAGTTATCCCTATAACCTAGAGGTTTGATCCATCTAAAGTTCACCCATAGCCTAAGATCAATACCATTGCATAGCTCAAGTTGAGAGGGATTGAATCACCCTCTCAAGGGTGAAAATTTGAGATATAAAAATCCCTATGGTATTCCAACATAAGAAATCAAGAGAAATCAGACTATGTGGTGACTATTGTATTTTGAATGATGCTTGTGTAAATGATCCATTTCCTATTCCCTTCATTGATGAAGTGATGGAGTTAGTTGCAGGACATGAGGTGTATTATTTTAGGTATGGATTTAGTGGGTATCATTAGATACCTATCATAGAGGAGGACAGGGCCAAAACCACTTTCACAATCGAGTGGGGATCCTTTATGTATAGTTTATGCCATTTAGGTTAAAAAATACACTAGCTATTTTCTTTTGCACTATAGTCACTGTGTTTAAGGATTTTTTTCATGACTTTTTATAAGTATATTTGGATTATTGGTCCATTTTATCTTTATTTAAGGATCACTTATCAAATATAGGGTTTATGTTAGAATTATGTCAAGTTCTATGCATTATACTAAATCTTAAAAAATGTCTTTTCTTCACACCTTTTGGTGTCTTGTTGGGCCATGTTATTTTCAATGAAGTAATTTTAGTGGATCAGGCCATGATCATATTCATTGTAAGTATGCCACCACCAATCAATTTAACAGAAGTTCAATCCTTCATAAGACATACAGGGTATTATTGCAATTTAATAAATAGGTATGTAGTTATATTTGCCTTGTTGAAAATTTTGTTGCACAAATGTATGTAGTTTATCTTGACACAAAAATGTCAAGTGGAATTCATAGAGTTGAAGAAGTTATTGGTTACTATGTCAATATTAGTATTTTTTGACTGAAACAAACAATTATATGTGCATATTGATGCTTGAGGTATCATAGTCAGTATTGTGCTAGTGTAGTCGAGAGATGGTAGATTAGATCACCTTTTTTACTTCACAAGTATAAATTTATCAAAAAAAATAATAATTACATAATATTAGAAAGGGAATCAATAGTGATGGTGTTCACACTACACAAGTTTAGGCACTATTTGTTGACATTTTGGCCTCACAGGCCAAATATCAACCCCTAACATAAAAATAAATTTGGTGACAACCACCCTAGCCTACTTGTGGTGATATTAGGCATATTCATGTCATATTTGGTCCTACTAAGAATCTTTGAATCTTTTTAGGAGTGTCATGATGTGTCATAAGACATATTTGAATCCATTGTGTCATGAGTGTCTTGAGTCTTCTAGTGAGATGACAATGATCCTTGTAAGCTTGGAGTGAATCAAGAAAGTGTTAAGATGTCTTGGAAGTCTAGTAAAGGTGTTTTAACATTATTTGAGGCCATTATATTAGGATCAATATTGTATTCAAGTTCATTGTTCACAATACATTCATCTAAGCCCATTTAACACCTCAACTCACCCATAGAACCATCAAATCCCCTTAAACCACTTCATATAATTCCATTTGATTTGTAAAACCTTATGAAGGGGAAATGTTTGGATGAATTGAATTAAATAGGGTCTTGAAAAGGTCTTATTCATGCCACATTTCTACCACCATACATTTTATATCCTTAAAAGCCCATTTTTGAGACCCATTCACACCTTTCCACTAGTTAAATGGGCTCCATGTGTCAAATTATGACTTTTCCACTTCCCCGTACATATTTAATATTTGAAAAAGGTTTTTTAACTTGTGATCCTTATCATTTGGCCCTAAAATGGTGGTTTTTATCTTGAAATATGGAGTAAATTGTGGAAAGATAGAGATTTTTAGAGGTTTTCTACACTTGTACAAAACTATACAAACTCAACCATATAAAGGGAGTCAGAGGATGGTAGGGTGGATCATATATGATTTCTCAGACATTTTCATGGTGAAAAGATGTCAAACTAGCTCAAAACTAGTCCTTCACTTCATCTATCTTCTTTTCAAGCTCAGACAACCCTTCAAGTTTATGCATAGTATGGGCATGAGAGAAAAGATCATGAGTTGGTCTCTTGGTTAGAGGAAAGGGGTACCCTAACATTCTATGTATGGTCATTAGTTTCAAGTTTAGTCTTATAATCTCTATAAACAAAGACTAAGAATTTGAGTGATCTAGTCATTATCATCATCTGCATAGACAAAATGGGGTAGAATGGTTTTCATGAGTTTTTGGCTTGTCTAGTCAAAAAATGAGTGATCATGTTTCTTCAAGTCTTAAAAGAGACTCTCATAGAAAATTTAGTGTTTTTATCACATGTGTGAACTCATTAAACCAGAAATCATCAAAACTAGCATAGTCTACAGTCAACTTTGGGCAATGAACAGAATGTTGAGTGTTTTCTCCAAAAATAGTTGATAGTTTTGAAAGAATGGGAGAGTGTTTCAAGATTCACCATGCATATTTTCTCAAGTTGAGGTCCAATAGCCTCCTATAATCTCATCTCAAATTTTCCTTCAAGGAAAGATCTCATATATATATATATATATATATATATATATGAGGTTCACTGTCTATCATCATTGTATGTTGTTCAAAGTTGCCCTCATAGATTTTAAATCTAGTTGATAATATGGAAGGAGGTATTAGAGTCATGATGGATCGTCATCATACTCATTTTAATATACCTCTCAACCCCATGGTAGCCTCAGTAGGCCTATAAACCACATTATTGCCTCCAAAGCTCACCCCATCAGTTTAGCAAAGATTAAGGTTCTTCAAAAATTCCTAGGTTTCCTTTTATGATTGTATATGTCCTTTCTCTGCGTCCAAAATGATTTGTTTTGAAAGTTATATATTTAATGGTCCTTACGGTTCATGTTAGTTGCATTGGGATGGTTTCCATGTTTCATTTCATGATGCTTCCATACCTTTGTCATTCCATGTTTCTTTCAATGCCTTTTCATTCTCCCTCAACCCTATTTTCATGCTTCAACTTCATATCACCCCACAGTTATCTTCCTCCACCCATCCACCATTCACCCAAGTCTAATCTATGTGAATGAACCTATATTCCCCTTGTAATCACCAAGAAACATGATATCATGTAAAATTTGGTTCATGTAGGTCGTACACCCTATTGTAAGAGCCAACAACCACCTACAACTAGCTATTTTGAGTTCACAGTATAAGAATCTCCAAGGACATTATTTGAGTCACTCATGAATATAATAAATGGTGTATTAAAGGGAGTTAATACCTATACAAGATAGAGGAGAATGTGAGGAAAGTCATTAGGGGGTTTCAAATGGCTCTAAACACCCCACTCTCTCATAGACTCATCTCTCAAACCTCTATGATAGTCAATATAGGTAGATGAGACATTTCAATATTGCCTATGCTAAGAGACAATGTTCATGAAAGAAAAGGAAAGTTTCACACTGAGGATGAGGGAAAACATTAGTGGTCATCACCTCCAAGGAAGCAAAATAATATCAGACACAAAAGAGACCTACATTCATATGACTACCATCATGCTCATTGAGATAGGATAAGTCAAGGTACCCCTATGTGTCTTATGAATCATCAAATGATGATAATTAAATCTCATGATTAACAACATTAGTAGAGGTAATAAAGGATTAATGAGGTGTTTTGTAGCATACATAGTCAAAAGTGACCTACATACCATTGCCTATAGGCCTTTTTTTATCAATCCAACACCAAATTAATGTATAAACCAAACTAAAACGATAAATCTTAAGGTCTATTTTCATCAAAAAAACCAAAAAAAATCTTTCTCATTTCAAATAAGATGGAATGAAGACAAGAATGAAGAGTATTTAGGTCTCTTATTTAGTTACTGATAGTTAAGAGAATCATGGGCTGAGTTGATAACCCTTAAGGGTTACCTACAGGTGGCCTACAAGGAACAAGGTGAGTGAGGGAATTTTGAAGATTGATTTAAGAATGCAACTATTTCAAATGTTTAAAATAGGTCATAATGTTCATGACAATCCCAATAGACCATGAGATATATACTCATACCTATGTCTAGTCATGAAAAGTCAAATGCATATAGATAGTTTTGGAGAATTTTATGGCTTTGAAGCCTTTAGAGGTGCAAGAAAGATTTTAAACTTGGTAAAAATGACCAATATGACTGGTTCAAGGTACATGTTATCCTAAGAGTCAGATAGTCAATGGATATATACATTATTTTGTTTCAGAACTATCCTAGTCCACTAAGACCTATGATGAGACTAGGTGCATTATTTGAAGGTTTGAACCCAATACAGAGAGCTTGGACTCATCAAAGGGTTTTGAGGTAATGTGGGATATTAAATAAATGTTTTCATATACTCTTTTAGGTGATAACACTCAACTTTTAAGACAAATGCCCTTAAAGTTTAGATAAGAGAAGTGATCTTAAATAGGCATGTGTACTAGTGTTGGTAACACCCCTATGTTTTGAATGTGTTTGAAGATATCATGAACCTAAATGAAAGATAAATAAAGTAAAATATGTGATTTAAAGGTGTTAAATACCTTAGGTAAGGAACATAGAACTAAAACCCAAACCTTAGGGTTTCAAAATCTTGATTGTACCTAAACCCTAAGGTGATTGAGTGTAGAATACAGGTATTAGATTGAATGAAGACTTATCATTGAGGGTATGATCAAATATGGGATCATGAATGGAGTTATAAGCCTCAATAATCATTACACTAAAGAGATAAATAAATTTTAGACCTCTGCCTTCACCAACCACACATATTGGCAAAAGAACCTACAGGCAGCCATGGGAAAAGGGAGAAAATTATTGAGGTTTGGCTGGCTAGAGATAGTTGTAAAAGTTAAGAAAATATAATAAAGGGGTAATCATGATGGATTTGGTATTTTCTATGTCTCCCATGGTTCTCTCAGACCTTTAATGCTCAGTTGAGGTCAAATAGGCCTAAAGGTATGTTCTAGGCCTAGAAGGTCTACACCACCATAGAGGTACATTAAAATTACTCCTAAGTAGATGGAAGCATGAGAAGGTATAATAGGGTGAAATTAGGACCTATGGAAAAAATTTCAAATAGGAAAATTCTATAAAAGATCAATTTTGGTCTTTAAAACGTCTAAGAGTTACATAATGTACACAACCAATTCAAGTGCCTTGTTTAGATGCTCATATATTTCACCTCTAAAAGATTCTTAAAAAAATCTCATAGGAGATTTTAGGCACCCCTATGCAAATTAAATCCATGGAAATTTTAGTAGTAATGATGGTCCCACCTTTATAAATAAAGGTTAAGAATGTTAGTCTATTCAAACCACCTACAGAAGGAGACAAGCCAACTTCTCTACGTATTTATCTTGATGCTTCTTTTGTATGGGATCTTGAGAATATAAAAGGAATTAGAGGGGTCCATGTATCTAAAATCCATGGTAGGATTTTTTTATTTAGGGGTCTGTACTCTATGAATCATTGCTAAGAGTACTGGACACCCAAAACATCTCTAAAACATTAGGCAAACCTAGTTTTGGAAAACATGGCATTTTGGAAACCTAGCACCCTAGAATCACATGATAAGCTCCTATAATTTCAAGTACACTTAGAATAGGACTTGATCATGGTACCTGAACGTACATAATCAGTATAGAATTCTCTAAAAACTATATTTTTCTAAGGAAATGATCAAAAAGAAGGGTACAAGATAGTTTAGGATGATTCTAATCCTTGGATGGGATGGTTTGGGACTTGATTCATCTTCTCAAATCATAAAATGTCAAATTATATTCTTAGAAACATATTTTCAACTCACTCATAGAGATCTAGTCTATAAGAATGAAGAATAGGGAGACATAGCCAGCTAGTTTGACATAATTATAGATGTTTCTCACTCAAAAGGGCTCATGTTATAGTATAAGGTGTTGTTTCAAGTATTAATCCCATGTTCTCATAGGTTTATAAGGTTTTAACCAGACTTTCATGGCTTTCAAATGAAAACAGTTAAGCTACTAGGCCTAATTGGCCTAGTAGACATACTTGGTTACCTAAAAGAATGGAAATGGCATTGAAGGGATAATGAAATGTGTTAA
Organism: Torreya grandis; assembly: GCA_037957365.1. NCBI lineage: Eukaryota > Viridiplantae > Streptophyta > Pinopsida > Cupressales > Taxaceae > Torreya > Torreya grandis. The sequence continues at coordinate 976,208 of JARHVA010001251.1, read as the reverse complement.
AACAAAAAAAATTACATGTAGTAGCTAACCCTTAAATGGAAATTAATGCATATTTCATGACTATAATGGAGAGATAAGGTAGTTTCTTGACTTTGTCAATTTGCTTTAAAGGAGTATGATTGTTTCATGCTTCATGATGATTGGATTGCATTTTATTCATGATGTAACTACTAGGGAAAGGAGTTAGTTGAATAAAAGAGAGTGTATCATGCCTTGATATGGTTTTGAATAGGTCAATCATACCCTCCACCACCACATTTTAATGCCAATGGCTCATTTAAGGAGTCATTGAGGAGACCAATGCATGGATAGGGTATATGGCATGACTATTATAATTGTTGTAACTACAATTTGAATGTATGATGATCATTAATGACCTTGTCTCTTGTTCTCCATGTCATTCTTCCATGTTTCTCTCTTTGTTCCTTCTATATATTGAGGGATTTAGGCCTCGTATTATACCCCTCAAGCTGGTATGAGAAAACTCTACCAGTCTTTGTACTTGTACACCTACTTAGACTAATCAGTAAACTTTTGCAACTCCATGATTGCATATAGTGTATTCATACTTGTTTTGATATGCAAATGTGATGGTTTTTCTTTCCTTTGTAGGTCCTTATTCACCTAGATGTCAAGAAGGTATCTGATGCATGTTATGTAGAGTGTAAAAGTGTGGGTGATGGGGTTTTGAAGTGTGGCATGACTGGTAAAAATCTCCTAGTAGGACTAATTGTCATAACCTTTGCATTTTATTCACCTATTATAACCTCCACATGAAACATTTATGCATAATAACTTGTGAGGATGATTGTTTAGTTTTTGTTAGTCCATTAGTGTGTTAACAATTCAAGTTGAGTGAGTGGATGAAAGATCATTTAAGTGCATCACCACCCTTTAGAGTATATTCTATTTATGCAACCTCTTTTCCCTTTTCATCCCAATAGAGTTAAGTTTTAGAGAGAGAATCCAAAAGATAAATCAGGGAAGCTAGCCCCATAAAACTAGAGGTTTTGCCTAGACAACAAGTAACCCATAGTCTATAGGTTAATCCCATTTTAGTTCAAGTTTGGGGAGGGTTTGAATAGTCTTCCTCAAGAAGGGTGTAACCTAGGTAGCTAACACTATCTTCTAGAAACACAAGTTGATCTCTTTAAGGATCACCAAACTCTATGTTACTTGGTAAACAAGCATATGTTGGAAGGAAGAATTTATATATGGCTCATGTTGTTCCAAGAGTTTCAATTCATAATTAATGTTAAGCTAGGTAGAGAAAATTTAGACCCAGATCATTTGAGCCAAATCACAAATGGAGAGGAACTAGAAGAACTCCCAGATAAGTCCCCTGATGCCCATTTATTTCATGTGTCTATAATTCCAGAACACCTAGAGGATATTGCCAATTTTCTAGAACATGGAGTATTTCTTGCACACTATTTTAAGAGAGACAAAAGATAATTCATTACTTGAAATTTGCACTACAATATTTTAAACAAGTTCCTTTATCATATCAAGAAGGATGAAGTACTACATAGAGTTGTGCTGGAGCATGAATGACCCTAGTTACTAGAAAAAGCACATCAGGGAGTTGTAAGAGGTCATTTCATAGGGGAAGCCACTATGAGGAAAATTTTACAAAGTGGTCTTTGGTGACCAAATTTTCTTTAAGATGCACATAAATTGGCTCATTACTATGATGTCTACTAGAGGATGGGAAAACCAAATCAGAGGGATGAAATGCCCTTAAAACCGTTACTTGTAGAACAACCCTTTGAATAATGGGGCATCAATTTTGTGAGCAATATTAATCCACCCAATAACCTTAACCATACAAGGTACATTATTACTACAACTAATTACTTTACAAAGTGGGCTGAAGTTGTTGTGAAACCAAGTTACAGTGGTAAGGATGCTACAAAATTACTTTTTGAAAACACTATCATAAGGTTTGGTTATCATATCAAGTTGGTGAGTGATAGGGGAACGTATTTGTTAAACAATACCATCAAAACACTAATTGAAGAATTTGTGATTTCACATTAAAAGAGCAAAAACTACCATCATTAGAAGAATGGGCAAGTTGAAGCTTCTAACAAGGTATTAGTCAAAATATTAACTAAAATCGATGATGTAAAAAGGGATGATTGGGAAGATTGCATTCTTATGATCTTATGGGATTACATAACACATTACAAGTGTGCAACAATATTCATGCTATTTCATCTAGTGTATGGTTTGGAAGTAGTAATGCCAATGGAGTATCTAGTGCTGATTTTATAAATTGTTTTCATAATGTGACTAGGGGATAAGGCATATTTGACCAACCAATTTAATGGACTTAACTAGAATGGAAGAACATAGATGTAGAGCATATTGGACACATGAAGTGTACAAGAAGAACCATAAATCTTAGCATGATAAGAATATATTAAGAAAATAATGTCAATAGGAACAACTAATATTATTATATGATAGTCAGTTCAAAGTATTTTCAGGGAAATTGAACATCAAATAGAAAGGGCCATATATTATACATGAGTTATCACAACAACTATCATTCTAAGGTATCTGTAGGGAACCATTTTACTATGGTGAGTGAATGGTTGTAGGCTTAAGCCCTAATACCATTAAATATCTACTTGATATCTATCTACAAGTGAGTGGGTGTTGAGTAGCAACATGTAGTTAGGTTTATTTTTTTGTAATGTTTTATTTTGGTGTGTTTATTTTCTATATGTTCTGTTTGTAGGTTAGAATGTGCTCTATTAAATTCATAGACTAGTGGAACCAAAAACAAGGTCACATATATCATAACCAAAAAAGGAGTTAGTGATGCATGAACACCTCATCAAATAAGTGAAGGGATGCACCAATGATTAAGTTTGAGAAAGGCAAGAGCAACACGAATGGGTATAGATAATGACCATTAAATTGTTAATGGTGAAGCAAGTGAAAAGATTGATCATATTCCCAAAAGAGATTATGGGTCACAATCATGACATAGATAATCAAATATAGTAAGGAAAAATATAATAGTGCATCACATCCATTCATTCAATAGTCATAAATTAACTAGATAGCTAAGTAGGATCACCACATCATCTAAAATAATTTTTGATATTTAAAGTGAGTAAATACAAGAGTCATTGACAAAAAGGTACACTAAATACAAGGAAACATTGAAGGGTGAATCAAAACCCTATAAAATCAAGGCAAGGATCAATAATTTAAATCATCCTATACTTGTGCACATGGCACTTCCAAATTTCCAATGATCTTTTAATTAACTAAGAACCAAAAGCAAAAAGTCTATATTAGTGTCATCGAAACAAGAAAATTTACAAAATGAGCATGATCATCATGGATCTCTCCTAGATAATCAATCCTCTTTCAAGTGCATAAAAGGAATATAGGGGCATTGGTCTTGCCTTAAGACAGACCAAGTTCCAAGATCTAGACACGTTTGAATTCATCAAAGCCATTGAACAAAACTTGTTCATTCTGGACACCATGCAAGGATCCCAACCTATAACTCTTTCAAAGACTATATATTCCATGGTAAATATGTAGAGGGACTAATTTGATTTCATACATTCAATCAGATAGATAAAATCATGAAAATATTTTTGGGCTACTACAATGATGGCAAGATCTACTTATTATATGACATCACCATCATCATCAACATCAAAGCAAAATCTAGCGCAACCAAATTTATGGTAAGAGGGAATCCCTTCACACCATATAATTCAAAGGATCCTCCAATTTTGAAAGACATCAGAGATACATACACCTGAAATTCAAGGGGCACACCATTTGAAGCCATCAAGGATGAGCAAGTGAGAATTATGAAAAAATGCATCACCCATAGATTTTGGCAAACAACTAAAGATGCAAAACAAGATACTAAATATGTTATTGACATCACATATTGAATTATTCATTTGGATGAAGAATTCAACTTGCTAGAATTCTTCATTACAGAGTTAATCACAAACATTGATAAAGTCTTGGTGTCTATGCACCAAACATTCTAGTATTAGTTATTGATACTTCTACTATCTTTCACGCATTGGAAATCACTAAAGGGGGAGGTTCATCCTGATACTGACTACTGGCCTATGATTTAATTACATAACCTCATCTAGACCAAGGAAAGCTATTACTTCACATATCAGGCCAAGTTTAACCAATAATGGATGGAAATATTAGAGATGATAGTCTCACACTTGAGAATCCCACCATGTGTAATGTAATATTTGGGATAACATGTATTAGTGACTAATTTAGAAAAAATGATTGCCATTAGGATATATGAGTTACCTAGGTCACATTTTACTCCTCTTCCATATTTCATTGACATTTAGACAACACAGATCAAAGTCTCAAAGTAGAAAACTTTTGTATCAAGAAGATCAACACCAATATAAATGATACCGACAAGGACACCAATTTTGACTTTGTAACTAACAAAGTCTAGTTCATCATAGCTACATAAAGGAAAGATAAAATCCCTAATAAAAAGACATTCTCTATCCACATAGATGATAAAAACATAAAGCACTTTGACTTAGTTGGATGACCCATAGGTACAAAGTATTATGGCTAGTTATAATTTATCAATGGTAGGGAAAGACGAGCAAGTATTTTTATCAAATCATACATAAAGACTTGACTGGAGATTTATATTAAATAGAAGAAGAAAAAGATTTTTTCTTTTAGAAAGGAATGCACATGGTACAAGTGTGAAATTAATTACATTGAAACTTATGGGTTGATCTTCTTAACTATCCTCCATCAATTATAGTTGATATAGTGAGGCAAGAAGCAGAGCGTATAAAGATCGTAGCTAAATTTTTTAGGGTAATCAACCTACATGTCCCGCTTGGCTAGACCCATTAACACCACTACCAAAAATTGCTCCTAAATCCCTGATATATCATATAAAAACACATTGGAAACCATGGTTATCTCCCACCATTACATAACAAACATGGGATTTTATAGCTGAAAGAGTGTAGCCTACGTAAATTGCATCAGAGCAATAGATAATTCAAGATGTATAACACTCTCATAATGAGATACCATAGCTAGCTAATAAAAAAATGGTTACCCTTGGGAATAAGAAGGCATGTGTTTCTAAGGACACCATGTGGCAAGTAGCATTTTTTTCATCAGAGAAAGAATAAATTGCATACACTAAGGAGCCAACGATGAATCAACTAATTGCTGAAGAATAATAGGATGTATGGGAGTACGCATGGAATGCCAAAAAAAGAATATTTTTTAAAGACTATAAGAGATATAAGAAAGAATAGTTTTAATTCCAAGAATGATAATAAAGGAAAAATTAGGAAAATTAAGTAAAAAATAGGTTGAAGAAGTTGAGGCCAAGAAATGGGTCAACAATCTAGAGGCTCTATTCAAGAAAGATACAAAGGATGAACAAACATAGAAAGAGGTTGAGGACATAGACCAGAAGGATGAGCTACAGTCAATGTATAAAAACAAGGAAGAGGAAAACAAGAAAAATAAAGAGGAGATCACAGCCAAGGAAAATAAGGAAGAGGATGAACAGAAGAAGAAAGCCAAAGAGGAAGAGTAAAAGAAGAAAGAAGTTGAATCTAAAATGTAGAATAAGAAGGATTTTTTTGAAGAGGAAGAGAAAAAGGAAGAAAGCACAATAAGAAGAGGATACTAATAAAAAGAGACAAGATGAAGTTGTGAGGAAGCAAAAAGATGAAGTAGTAGAGCAACATAGTAAAAAGAAGAGGAAGAACAAGCCAATAAATCAAATAAAGAAAAAGAAGAAAAAACAAGCATATAAGGCTACAAGAGAAAAAGATACCATTGAAAAAAAATAAGCAAAATAGGCTAAACATAAGAAAAAGTAACAAGCCAAGAAGGATGAAGTACAATAAGAATAAAAATAGAAAGAATAAGAGCAAGAGAAAGAAATCACAGAGTAACAGGTAGCAATAGAAATAGAGGCTCAAATTGATCTTCAATATTCAACACTAGAGGGAGGAATTTGGCTCTGGGATGTTCCAACTATGTCAAAAAGGCACAAAATATTTTACCTCCTAGTCATACCAATGCTAAGAATAATTGTGACTGTATCGACATCATCTTTGACTAGTGTTCTCACTATCCAGGAAGCATCTTTAGATGTTTCTAGATTACCACTATCAAAGCAATTGGAGGGAGAAACAATATTTTAGGAGTCTATTATGCAGAAGGCTATGTCGCTTGAACAAAAGGTAGACCAAACAACATAGAGATTTGAAACCAGATACAAGAGGTTGATAATATAATTGCATATAATTATTTGACTTTGGTTGTTTGAGTCATTGATGACCAAGTTATGTCAAATCAGTCCAGGTTAATGGCTCTCCTTACTCAACTCACTCACAAGTGGTGCACAACATAGAAATTATTACAAATGTGCTCTCAGGGGTAAGATATCAAATCTAAGACACAAACCATTATGGATATATAGGATAAATATTAGAACCATGTGGATACTACTATGATATAATTAAATCACATCACCAAAAACTTACTCAACTATAAATAATAATTAGAAACAACATAAAACAATGTCAATGTGGCTTTTGCTGAGGCAACCACTACCAAAGCAACAATGATAAGTCAAAAATCTACTACGTACCAAATGGATGTTGTACTCTACACATCCATAAAATAAAAAGACACTATCAAGGAGTAATTGTATGAGTGCCAGAGTCAGGTCACAAGGAATGCCTTCATGGGAATTCAGTCTCAATAATACATAGACAAGTTAGAGGAACTAATCCAAGAGTTACATACAAGGGTTGCAAATGCCAAATCCTCCATGATCATCATAGGTGAAGATGACATCTAATAGTTTATGGCTACTCAAAATCCATTTCACACATTGATATGACTAGTCTAAGAGCACATATTAGATTGGAACATGTACAATACAAATTTATCTCCTTTGGATAATTAAATTGCACCAATCACTAATACTCCAAAAATCATTTCTTTAATAAAATTATAATTACAAATTGCATAATACAAAGTTTCACAGATTCAAATCATCAGTGGCTTCACTCATACCTCCTCCATCTTCCGAGTAGTTATTGCATAGTACTAAAATTTTGAAGTATGTTTTTCAAATTTTGCTATGGGATGGTTCAACATGATAAATAGAGCCAAGTTGGTTAAAAATAAATAAAGGGAAACCACTTGGTTATCCCAGTCTATTGAAAACTTGTAAAGGGTGGTAGACTAGTATGCTACTTAGTTGAAAACTTGTAAAGGAATCTAAGTAGTGTTTAAGGGGTGAAAACCAAAAATGGCACCTCGAACGATTACTATGACTCATATTGAATCTAACCTATTTCAAACTACTCCTATAGGTGTATCAAGTATAAAGTCTTTTTCAACATTATCTCAGGACAAGACAACATTTTAAGTCTGGGAAAGTGTTGGTAGGAGAATATGATTGTAAAATCATAGATTATCTATATGTTCCACATGTGTGAAGCGTACTCATATTATATTTTATATATTCTACTTTTTCTTGTATCTCAATTACAAAAGTTGAAAAAGGATAAAAGATGAAGAGTCTTCTCTTTACACTAAGTTTGATTAGAAGTTGAAGATTCAAAGGCTTGTAAAAGTCTATATATATCACCTGATTGTAAGAATAAAGAGTTTCACAATTATAAGAGATCAATATAGAGATTCGATTATGATTACCTATACATTTTCTTTATTTTGTTCCTTGTATGCATAGTCTTTTGAATAAACATGGTTCCCTCCCATTCTAGTTTATTCAAGTATTCTATTTATAATTATAATTCTTGTTATGCCTATAATGTGTATAAATTCACAAGATAAAATGAATATTAATGTTTTGTTTGATCTTGTTTCCCTTGACCCACTTGATTTGGTTTATGATTTATGAGCTTTATCTCACAAGCTATCCTTGTTTTAGCATATTCTAATGAAATATTAGGAATCTGTATTAACATTTATACCTGCACACTTCTTCTTTCCTCTATTGTACTTTTCTCTTTTTATCCAATATTTTCTTATGAATTTCATTTGTATTCCATCTTTTTTTTTGGCTTTATCTTCTAAGATGAGGATGTCAACTTATACATTATTTTCTTGAATTATTTCAATATATTTTCTCTCTATGTTTCTCACCTCCTCAATCAATGAACCTACACATACACAACTCAATAAGGCATCAAATATAAACGATGGAGACCTTTAGGTCTTATCAAGTGTCTTTTGCAACCATATTTTTCTTTCCAACTTGTAATCTAATTTTTCAATTGTTTTATTTTCTTTTTCTTCTTCACTTTCTATCCTTCCAAGAAATAATTTAGGTGTATCTCCATCATACTCTAATTCTCCTCTATTCAAAGTATATTCTAATGCTTCTATTTCAGCCTCTAACTATTCAACACTCACATAGAAAAATAAATAATCAAATTTTAAATCTTATGTTCTTTCTATGGACACTTATTTCTTAAAATATTCCTTTATCAACTACTCTTCCTGCTCTTCATCATTGTTATCTTCAACCTTGAATATGCTCCATTATTTATTCAGCTATATGGACTGATTTTGAGCTCTTTCATGATCTTCTTATTCATTATGTGTCAAATTAGACACTTCCACAATAATTTCCTTAGGTGTTTCATCTCCTTTTTCAATGAGCCTACTCAATGGCCCAAATACTTCATTGTTCAAGGCAATTTCTAATACCTTTATTTCATAAACTTGTATCCCTGCATGCACACAATCAAAATCAACATTAAAAATAAAATATTGAGGCCACATAACCCCATGGATTATTTCCTGCTCTATCACTAATCCCTTTTTAGCATAACAAATATTGATTTCCACATCATCCTTCATGACTATCTCATTTTTCTCAAGTTTTTGATCACCTTTTTATTACTTACCAACCTATACATTTATCTTGAGCTCTTCATACTTAACCTTATATACCTTCTTATTAAGTTGATTTCATTATAAATTCTCTTTATTTTTCTTGTCTCTCATGACAATCCCTATTCTCTTCTCCATAAGTAACCTTATAGGCCACTTAACTCTTTTTTTAATCTCTATGTCAAATCCTTGGTTCTCTTCTTCTTCATTTCCCTCCATTATTAACTTCACCATTTCCATCCTCTATTTTCACTCATTTATCTCTTTTTTAATTTCCACCTTTCTCATCGTATGTCTTCTTTCCTCTTATGTAACCCTCTCTCAGTATACCCATGCATCTTGTTATCTCTTTCCTTTTTCAATATCATTTTCTCTTTAGGACCTTTTCTTCTCTATCTTAGGCACCAATGTGTCTAAGTAAGTCTATTTCACCTTGTTTTCATATTATTTTTACATCACCCTAGGTTTTATCTAGTCTTTTAGCACCTATTTATTCTTCTTTTAGCCTCACCCAAGTCTTTTTCACCTTGGTCTATTGACTCTACATCCAAGTCTATCTCATCTTGAAATTTATTAAGCTTTAATGAGCTATTTCTTGTCATTTTTATTTACTAATCATGGATACCTATTCCACAAACTTATTTCACTCTTTCCCAAATAGCTTCTGAGCTCTGATACCATCTTATGTCGGTAGACCTCTTGTAGGTCTCTTACACTAGGTCTTTTAGGTCTTTTTGAGGCTTTTCAACCTTCTTATCTACAATTTCAAACCTTCTTAAGAACAATTTTAACTAAAAAATGGATTTTATACTTCTTCAAACTTTATAATATTAATTTAAAGGTGTCTCAACTCACTATATTGAATTCTTCCTTTGACCAAACTATGCATGCAAGCAAATGATCAACAACAGGGTTTTAGGCCTAGAACCTAGGACTACAAGTCTAAGTTTTGTCAATAAATCCCTTACCAGGTGCCTAAAAAAATTGAAAATAATTTAATTACCTTACATTATTCTACATTAAACTATCAATAAAGTTTCATAGCATTTGAGAAAGTATTTTTTAATTTATGCTACTTTTAGTATTGTTAAGCCCCTCTAAAATCTTCACAGGTATGTTGATTGTGTTTTGGGAACAAATTTATCTAAAGGTTTCCAAAAAAGGTGAAACAACTTTTATATCCTCTATGAAATACTATTTTACATTTTTACAAAATTTCATGTAGATTAGACAATTCATTTTCAAGATATTGAAGATTTAGTGACTGGTTTTTTTAAGATCTTCTGTGCAACTTTGATTTATGAGTTTTATCAATTTATTTATGTAAATGAACATAAAAAATATTAAATAACTTTTAAAACTTCATAAAAATCATATTATGCGATTATAAAAATATTTTTCAAGTTTTTAAGGTTAGTTTTTGAGGTATAAAGGTTTTTGTCATTCAAAACCCTATTTTAAGGTTACTAAACTGTGTAAACATCGACTGAAAATCCACTAGAAACTCAGTATTTATGACTTGTTTTGAAATATTGATGATTTTAAGAGACTCACCATACCTATATATTATTCTTCCAATGTAATTTTCACCCTAAACAATACAAATAAGTGGAAAAACACAATGTTTTTTTACTATTAAAACACCTTTCTAGAGTCTTGAAACCCTGTATTATGATCTTACGCATATACCATGCAATAACACCATTATAAAATAGAAAATATAATTGAAAACCATTAAATAAATTAACTTAAATTCTCATAATTTTTATATTCAATATAAATCAAAACAAAATTTTGTTTTATTCATATCTCTTTGAAATTATATACATACGTTGGTAGACTATTCAAAATTGACACCCAAAACATGTAACTTTTTGTCTTTCTCTTTGTCTTATTTTGGTTTCTTTGTTCTTATTCTTTATGATTCAAGTTTCATCACTTGAAACAAAATTATAAATTGGTTCACTCTAGATTCATACACCTAATATATTTCAACAACCTAAGACTCGTCCAAACTTGATTAATTTTACCTTTTCCCATGTTGTATATGCTTCTAGTTGACTTTGAAACATTTATAAGATGAGTTAAGACCTTATACATACTAAGGACACCTTATAATACCTTTTTACCCCTTGACACACATAATCAATCCCTTATACAAGCTTACAAGATGAGAAAACATTCTCCATTTACATAAATTGATTCAAATATTTGAATTCCCATTTTGGTGGGAAATGCATTGTAGTTCCAAAACACCACATTTTGAAATTATAAGGACTTAAAACCTCCTAAGTGACCATATAAGACACTTTACACCTACAAATAGTCAAACTAAATCAAAATTTACATTGACATGATGATGCTCCTGCATCAAGGATGATAATATTAGCCTCAAAATAGTAACATCAATGTTATTGTCTAAGTATGAAATTATTGTGTGGTATAAAGAAGAAAATGTAGTTTTATGGAAGTGTATGGGTAATATATTTCATTGATTTAACTCAAAATGGATTGTTCTTATAGTTTATCGATATAAAACTATAATATAATGGGCTCATTAATAGCATACAAGTGTATGCAAATGGCAAGTGAGAGTTATTTGGAGATGCACAAGTCATGTAAAATAAGTGTAGGTCAATATTCACATTACCAAGTGTCAAATAATTTTTTTTAATGTTTACCAATTACCCGCATTTAATATTTTATTATAATGCAATCAAAATATGATATTAAAAGGATAAAACTATAATTGAGTGTGTACAACACAATTTGTGTTTGGGAGAAGGCTTAAAGTGTGCAAGCTACACAAGAAAAACATGAAATTAAAATGTATTAGTTAATTTCCATAGAATGAAACTTTAAATCTGAATTATACTTGAAATGTGAAAGATCAAGGAAGGAGTACAATTATATGTGATTAAACCATGTTGCCTAGTAACTTGTTGGAGACCTTTTTGAATCTTCGAGAATTATGATTACTTAATAAAGCACAAGGAGAAAATGGTGAAATTGAGGGTGATCAATCCACAATTTGAAATTTTACTAAGGAAAGGGCCATGGATTAGAATCCAAATGCCCCAACCCAAATTCAACTAATCCAACATTGATCTTGTAACCTGAAGATGATAAGGTGAAACCATACAATGGGTTTTCTATGGGTAATTCCATGGTTGTTGAGCATCTCTTAACCTCAATGTACATTACCTTAACAAAACATGAATAAACCATTATAAATGAGATTACAAATTGAAGTTTTCTCCACACTTGAAATTACTTAAAAATATGTAAAAACACTACAAAGGTAAAAATGTATAAATGTGCATGAACCAACATCATGCCCTATTGAATGGGTACCAACTTAAATAGGTCATAATGTGCATGAACTAACAGCATGCCCAACTGAATATGCCCTATAGAATGGAGTATATATGCCCTGCACATGACCAAAAATGTATTCGAATCTATATAAATTGGAAATATGTCATTCATAGATTTTAAAATGGTGTATATATGCCCTGCATAGTCCCCAAAAATATGTCTATATACAACAAATAAATGTTCCAATTTGATATCTAAATCACATTTGAACTCTAAAATATGTATATTGTACCCAAATTTTCTCATGGAGGTTTTATTATCTATGAAAAAATATACTAATATGCCACCCTTTTGAGGTAAGGAATATATTGTGTAATCACTAATCTCACAAGTGAAGTGAACTATATCATGTCATGTATAAAGACAACATCATGTAAAATCATGTCAATATGTGGAGAGTATGTCACCATAGTTATGTAAATATCATCAAGGCATGCATGTAACATATTTAACTCAAGGGCATATAAGTGATATGTCAAGATAAATGTATTTATAAAGCACATAGTAGTAACTATCACTAAATAAGATTTACACATTAAGTGCATGATATAAATCATGGCATAAGACCTAGAGGGGAGGTGTGTAATATGAATAATGACATCTAAAAACATAGAAATCATAAATCTTGTCAAGCTCAACACATAATGTCAATAAATATCATATAATTTCAAAAATAAGGCCAAGGGGCCATAAAAAAGGGACATAAATATGTTGCTAATAAAAAAGGCTAAGGAGACACAAGTAAGGGGCATAAATGACACCAAAAAAGTCTAAGGAGCCATAAAAAGGGGAACAAGTTCCTCAAAAAAAAAGGATAAGGTGCCACAAAGAAGGCTGAGGGGCCATACACAAGAGACAAAAATAACTAGCCTATCATGCAAATTAACAACATCGAGGAAGCATAGAAGAAGTTAAAGCTAGTTTACACTATCCATATATGTCAGTGTCATAACATAGTAAATAGCATATCCATGTAGTACCATGTAACTCATGAGTAGGTAGCAAGGAATGTGTAAAAAATGTATGTAGATAAACATGGTAAATAGGTCATATAAAGATATAACATGTGGAAGTATATTCCCTTAGAAATTGCGCAGGCCCTTGGTACATAAAAGGTCTATCATCTACATGTCCATGTATGATCTATATGTCCTGTATTTCTTTCATAAAATTAACAACATGCATGTTTGTATGAAAATATTATGCCATCTACCAAAATGTGATAAAAAAATATGTAAATAATGTAATATAGCAACTCATGTCATGTTTAGGTCCTAATTTTTATTTTTTAGATATTTGTTTATTTTTATTTTCTTAAATTTTGTGATTTTTTAAATATTTATTTGAATAAATTCTTGTGTGTAGTATCTATGAAAGTACATGATAATCATAAAGTTGCTCATAGGTTTTCCCCCAAATGTATCTAAACAATAGGCTCTTTTTCCCACTTTTTTTGTTACCATAAATGGGCCCAACCAATTGGGATTAAATTTTCCTTTGTGCTCCTTATATGGATTAGTATTCCTCTCATTCTCTTTTAAGACTAGGCCACCCACTTTAAATTCTATTTTTTTAATATTATTGATAAATGTGCATTTGATATGATGTTGATATGCCTTAAGGTTATCAATAACTTGTATGCATTTATCATCAAGCATCTCTAACTCATGCAACCATTTTTATCGATATTCATTATCTTTAATAATGTCCTTCATGGTGACTCACAAAAATTTTGTATATATCTTTAAAGGTAAAACAGATTCTATTCCATAAACTGAAAAATAAGTCATGGATTCCATAGGTGTGTAAACACTTGTGCAATATGCGCATGATAATTTGATTATTCCAATCTTCACCATGTTTGGAAAGTGTATTACTTAATATTTTTAAATTTTTTTATCAATTTCCTTGGCTTGTCCATTACCTTTTGGATAAAAAGTATGATGATCTTGTATTTAGCACAAAATATCTTAACATTTTTATTTTTGAAAGATGATTCATTGTTTGTTACAATAGCTAAGGGTAGTCCAAATCATGAAATGATAATTGTCATTAATATTTTACACGGATTCTCCCATAGTTGATTGTAATGGTATGGTCTCTACCTATTTGATACAATATTCTATAGAGATAATGATAAATCTATGTCATTCTGATGGCTCTAGATTTATTTTACCAATCAAGTCAAAGCATCAAAGAGAAAATGGCCATGATGAAATAATAAGTTGAAACTCATGTGATAATACATGATTTAAATTACAATGTTTATGATATTATGGGAATAATTTGACATATTATTGACATGCCTATTTCATTATGGGCCAATCGAATCCTAGGCACAAAATTTTACAAGACATTGTTTTTCTACTAAAATGGCCTCTGCATGTACCTCAAGTAAAGTTGTTTAAGCCTCTTCATGATTGAGGCATTGGATTAATTGTCCATATAGTGACATCTTTAATGTATATCCTCCAATGAGTACATAACACATTGATTTATGTTTTAATTTACATTTATCATATTGTATATCATTATCTATAAAATTAGAATGAGATTAACAAATTATATATGTCACTGCACCATTGTGAGTTAAATGTATAACAAGTGACTACAAGAACCTCTAAAGAATCTACATCATTTTTAGTGTCTAAAGATTGTCTTAATTGATTTATTTTAAAATTTTCATGACCATCATTAATGTTAATGGGTATCATAGGTGTAGCACTAGCCATGGCATCTGCATGTTAATTGTATTTTCAAGGAATGTTTTCTATGGAAAAATGATCAAAGTGTGTTATTCAGCATTTTACCATCTCCTTATATGGAATTAGCTTCTCTTATTTTATCTGATAAATATCTATAAATTGGTTGATCACTAGTCAAGAATCCACATATACTCGAATAAATTTTATCTGTAATGTTTATGTTGTCCATAATCTCAATATAAAAAACTCATATTTTTATATATTATTTGTACATGCAAATCCCAAGTGAAAGGAAAAGGCAATAGTTGACCCTAGGGAGTAATTAAAACTATACCAGATTCGATGCCTATAATGCATTTAGATCCATTAAAATACATGGTCCAATAATCATTATCCACATGATAAGAGGTAAAGTCATCATGAAACTCATTATTGTTTGGTAAAGTATCCACTAGTGAAGCAACAACTAATTGATCAACAATAACTTGTCATTTAATAGATTTATGTGTTATGAATTATAGGTTAAATTCCATGAGTAACATTACTATTTTTTCTATACATCATAAATTTGATTTTGACATGAAACAGTTGAGTGCATCTATTGTAGTAATTATATGTATCTCATTGTTGATCATGTAATGTTGTAATTTTTTTGTCACAAGAATAAGTGCTAAACATAAAATTTTCCATGATAGTGTAATTATTTTCATATTCAACTAGTTATGACTAATGTAATAAATTACAAACTCTAAATGATCATCATTATATTGTTATAATAGATCCCATAGAGCATGATCCACAGAAAAAATATATAAAAATAAGGGCCTATTTGGTATAGGAGGCATAAGGATAAGTGTACTAAGGAGATATTTTTTAATATAACTTTTTTGTAACTTTGCATCCAAATATAACTTTGTGTATTTATTTAGTAATTGTGTGAATGGTTTAGTCTTATCTACTAACTGAACCATAAAATATCATATAGCTTGAATTCTTCCTTATAAATAATACAACTATTCCAACCCTTTTGGTGATGGTATGTCTAAATTGGCTTTAACTTTATTTGGATCAGTTTGGATACCCCTTTAAGAGATGATGTATCCAATTAATTTCTATAAGATACTCAAATACATTTTTTGGGGGATTTAAGTGTACATTTTATTTTTGTAAATGTTTGAAGATACGTCATAAATCAATAGCATGATCATGTCAATATTTGGATTTTTCTAGAAAATCATCTGCATAGTATTCTACTAAATTATGTATATAACCATAAAAAATATGTGTCATATCTATTTGATACATGGAACTGACATTATTTAATATGATTTGGATAACTACATAGTAAAATGTTCCCCATGGTGTAGTAAAAGATGTATTTTTTTTTGTCATAATGATTTATCTATATTTGGTTGTACCCAGAAAATCCATCCATAAGTGATAAAATTTCATACCCAACTATGGAGTCTATAATCATATTAATTATTGGTAGTGGAAAATCATCTTTTGTACATGATTTTTTTAAAATGATAATCAATGCAACATTAAATTTGTCAATTATATTTTTTAAAATAGTACAATGTTAGAAATCTAGCCAGAATAATCAATGGAGTGAATAAATACTACACATAATAGGTGTTAGATCTCATATTTAACTAACAGGGCTACCTTTGGATGAATTTTCCTTACTTTTTATTTAGATGGATTTACATCTAGATGTAACAAAATATTTTTCATTACAATTTTAAGAACAATTCCTAGCATATTTAAGCCCAAGCAAATAATTCTAGGTAATCATTTAAAATTTGTCAAAAACATTTTTCTTCATCATCTTTGTGACCAAATAGTGCAATGTGCCTTCTTGATATGTATTTGTATGTGTGATATATAATCTTTGACTAGTACCCAACTCTATAAATTAGGTTCCTTCTGCTTAAAATCCTAGGTCTTCTTATAAAGGATGAAAACATGTAAAAACTGAAGAAGTAAAATTGGGATGAGCTAACCCCAATCACCACCATTGATGATTGACGTTTATCTACATACACAATACTCTAAAGATAGAAGTCAAGCCACATGTACTTCTTTTCCTTGGTCTGAATGTGCAATTGTGTCTTTTGTTATATGCATGAACCTATAAATTTGGATTTGATCTTGACAATGTTAACACTTGACCTAGTTTGGTGTGATTTAAACTTCACTGATGATCATTCCTAATGATTAATTTTTAATTTAGAAAGAATATGGTAGATTCACTTAATCAATGTATTGTATTATTTGATAGGAACTTGAGAATTATATATGGTTAATATGCTTGACCTTGATTTATATTTACACACACACACACACTTGGGTTATTTCCCATGCTATTGTCACACTAGGTGAATGGGATGACATAAGGGAATGATTTGATTTTCAATTTTATCCATTTATAGGTGAAGGATGTTAATGTTAACCTGAGGATAATAACATTGATGTTACTATTTGAGTATGACATTATTATCTGTGTGGTATGATTGTAAATGTTGGTTTTTGGAAGTGGTTATGTAGGATATTTCATTGATTTAGCATATACTAAAATGTTCTTGTAGGTGGCTAGTAGAAACTTAGAATGGATTGGGTTCATAAATAGCATGAAAATATGTGGGAATTGTGAGTGAGGGTTGTTTGGAGATTCATAATTCATGTAGGATAAGTGTAAGTTAAGATTGGCATTTCTAAGTGTCAAATACTAGATATTAGTGTCTACAATAATTTACATAATTATCCCACTAGAATATGGAATGTCATAAATATATATGTCATTCTACCCTTGATCTAGTAAATGTGATAAAATTTCACTCATGTACTTATAAAATGTCTACATATGCATTGTGTATGCCCCTAAATTTATCTCAATCTATAAATATCCATCCCATAATTTGAACCAAATTGATCATCTGACCCTATTTGAATCCTATGAATCATCTAATATGTCCCAAAAATATGAATTATTTATATATGGAGGATATAATCTCTTTGGAAATCTCACTAATATGCCCCCATTTTTAGGTGAGGAATTTAGCCTATGGATTACTCATCTCAAAATAAAAGATAAATGCATCATGTCATATAGAAATACATGAGAATTTAAATCATATACTAGCATGTAGAGAATGTGTCATCATATCATGATTAGATCAAGGCATATACAAAACATGTATACTAAGATATGCAAGTATCATATCAATATAGACATAGAAATTAGGCATATAGTAGTAATCATCATAGATATCATCATTAAATAGTATCTACTTATAAGCACATGATATCATGGTCGTTATGAAAATAATAAAAGCATAGACAATATCACTCAATGGCACATAAAGGAAGAGGCACACATATTACACTCAATGAACTAATAATGTTACACATGGTAAATGTTGTCACCAAATATTTAACCCTAGAGGAGGGTGTTTGAGCCTACTCTAGATCTGAGAAACATGGGAATACTTCTCGGTATGTGGGTTTACCTATAGAAGAAGTAGACCTCTAGGTTTAAGGCTAGCTCCCTAAATATTCTTTGAAGTGATTATCCCCTAACTAATTGTTTGATTGTGGGAAAAGGGATAGAAGTTTGCATGAAAATAAACTAATCTAAGGGGGTGATGGACCAAAATTATTTCCACAAGACCATCATACTTCTTTCACTAAGAAATAAGACACAAAAAATGGCTTCCAAGTCCTCAAAGATTCTAACATGAGTGTTTCAACATAGAGGTGATATGAATGACACAACACAAGTTAACTAAAATAAAGGGAAGATTTCACACTATTATACACTTGAAGGGAGCCTAACACACTACCTACACTCTATATGACCTATTAGGATAGGAACTATTACATAAACATGAGAGGATAAAGAGAAGAAAGAATAAGAGATTATCACTTAACATCACTTCGTACACTTAGGAAAATGTTCATGAACTCAAAACCAGACTTTAATTTAATGTTTAAAGGAAAATTACAATGTCAAAACTAGTAGGGCTTTCCCATACATTGTTTGGTATATGTCTACAAGAGCAAAAATGGCTACTACTTATAGAATTAGAGAGAGAGGAGAAGAGAATGAATTCCAAGAGTCACAAGAACATGTGTCATGTTGATAAAAGGAGTTACACATGTAGGAGAGAGGAATATGGAATATACCATGCAATGTCTACTTGGACAAATGTCCCTCAAAGCATGAAACTCTTAAAATGTGGCATAGGACTTCTCAATTTCATGTCTAGAAACTGCCTTCATTATTTGACCTCCTTAGAACACTCCACAGTAGAATAGGGATAGATTCAATTATTAAACTAAGAGGAGGGATTATATACAAGCTCCAACATGAATTGGAGGTGTCCCTAATCATCAATATTATTCTAGACATGAGTTATCACTGCCTGTAGTCTAAATAACTCCTCTTCCACTCACCCCTCACACTTGGCACCAAATTTGTCTTAAATTTTTCAATATAGTCCATAAAAGGGAGTTCATGACACTTTTAAAGAACCATAATGGCCTTAGATTCCTTAGGATGACCTTAAAAGGCCTCCTACTTGGAGTTTTCACCTTCTCACTTATTTTTTCACTATGCCATTTTGGATTGGCTAAGATGAAGGCACTTAAAGAGGAACTTTTTAGATCTTATAGTGAATTAAATGGATATGAGGGGTTATATTAGGTCCCAACCTATCTTCCAAAGTGACTTTCATCCTTTGACTCTCCCTTGAACCTACAAAACACCAAAAATAGTCAAGAAAATCCAGTTTCCACATTGTCTATACAAGTAGGGTAGAACTCAAGTTGATGGGAAGGAGATTTGGAGAGTCCTATATAAGTTTAAATAATTTCCTAAGCCATTCTATCCATCCTTTATTCCTCTCTTACTTCATCTTCCCAATTAGGTCACTAACAATAATTTTAGAGTGTTTAGAGTCATTTTTCCCTCTAAGGTTTGTTTATACAAGTCTGACGTTGGAGTTATGAATAAATTACAAAAAAAAATTGTTCAAAACCTTATTTAACATCCCACAACTCCTCAATATCCCATGCAAAGTATCCATTCAGGTGTGAGCATCTCAAGTTAGCCTCTCAAGCTTCATTTTCCATTTTGCATACCTTGTGATGATCTTAAGCCTAGAAATGGATTACCTGTGGTATCCTTTCCATTCCAATAGATTGAACACACCTAATATATCTATATAAACATGTTCTAATGGATTATAATGTTAAACTAATGTCAAAGGTGATAGCAAACCCCCCAAATGGGCAATAGACTTAATCTAGACCTAAAGGTATTGACTGTGTTCCATCACTTATGAGTATTCTGCATAGATTCCATCACCTATGAGGGATGATATATGTTTATTTATTTCTATAATAGCTTATGACATCTTATTTAAAAGTTTCATCAACCCTCAACCTACCTTCTTTTCCTTTTCATGACCAACTTGTAGGATTTACATATTTGGGGAGTGACCTTTGTTTGAAATAAAATAGAGGGACTTCCCCTATTGTCCCATATAAAAGGAAGGTATGGTGGGAGTATTCAAGTGATGGGGATGATCTATAAAAAAAATTAGGATTTTTTGGTATCCCTAACATCTCCAAATGCCTCCAAACCTAAAACAAACCCTTAGAACATTGACTGTGTATAGATTTCTAAGTATGGACTATGTTTTCTTGCTTGAAAGAGATAAATGTAAGTGCATACTACATGGTTGAATCTTGAAAACAATTCCTAAAGGAATTATTAGAGTTCCCAAGGTTGTTCAACATCCATTTGTATCTATTCACATCATTCTCATACTATGTTAACACCCATAACATCATACTCTATCTCACTGTCAATTACAGTCAACTATATTGACCATTCATGGGATAACAAGGGTCTTGTAGGTATGTTTCAGCCTTAAAAAATTGTGCTTAAATCCATATGATTCATCTTAGGTCTTAGAATCAACTCAAATTACAAGTGTCCATGTTTTTAGGTACCCATCTTCCATGGTTTACTTTGTGAGTTATATGCACTTGTATACATGTTATAGGTAGCCTTTTTGAACAAAAGTACACTTGTAGATGCTAATGGAAGTCAATACCCTAAAATTTAGCTCTCCTCCAATTTATTTGAGACATTAGTGTGCCCCTTACTCCAATTGAAACAATCAATCATGGATATGCGATTCTATATTGCAACCTTGTGATATAAAGTCATTTGAGGTTCAAAACTATAGACAACATTAAATGTTTGTAGTGAACAAATGTGTAACTTTGAAGGCCTTCAAACATCACTTTACTCTAGTCACACACCCACTCACTTTTGCAAGGTTATAACCCTATTATAGGGACACAAGATGGAAACATTTATGTCCATCTAAACTCCTTGCTACATTGTCATATATTAACACCAAATGTATTGAGGGCTCTATTTTAGAGCTATTATGGAATTCATCCCTAAAGCTCGATCCTTCAACTTGGAGATGGCTTTCAAGAACTTGTATGATAATATATTACCTAAAACATGATAGTCATAATATTATCCAACTCCATAAACCTGATGAAGGTTTCAAATCATGTTTGAACATCTTTATGACACAATCCCAAGTCTCTTTTAGTGCCACCTATAAGTGGACATTTCAATGTGCAGGTAGTGAATGTGAATGTAGGTAGTGTGCATATGATATGTCTTCATAACCAATATTTTACTCTCTCAAAGTGTTAAAATGAGAGTTTACAACATTTCAAGGCTTGACACAAGTTTTCACACCCCATTTCAATGTGACATTCTCCTGAGAGTGTTGATATAGTTTCAAGCAAGGCAGTGAATGTAGATATGAGCTATATGCATGGAATGTGACCTTGTAGTTCATATTGAACCTCCTAATCTTCTTTAAACAAGACCTTTCAACCATGAAGTGCTTTAAACTAGACAATTTCTCCTTTTCAATGTGATTGACCTTCTCTATAGCACCTGTAGATGCTCATTCATGGTGTATGATTATGCATATATGAGGGTTGACTGTCACATTATATAATATGTTATTTAAAGGGCCTTTGCTTGATTATTTATGATCAAAAAAGGTATTAAACACCTTTAAACTATTAATCACACCTCTATTGCCATGCTTAGGACCTTTATACACCATGATTATAGATGGAAATCTATAGGAAGTTGACTATGTGAAGCATTCTTGACTACAACTCCATGAATGATATAGGTGTGAGACTGAAATTGGAAAAAAATAATAGAATAAAATGTGATTTCATGAATTTGGACATTTAGTTGAAAGCTATGTCATAATTTGTGTGAGTGCATCCTTTACTATGTTTTGTTCCTATAATATTTTATCTTCACTACATTTTTTCCTTGTTATGTTTTATCTTCACTACATGCAACCTAAGAGTTTTAAACTCATCAAAACACTTACAAACATGAAACCAAATATGGGTAACATGAGAGAAGAAGGTAAAAATCCTTTAGAATCCATATCACCAATTGGATTGTATGAACATGTTCAAATAGAGGTAAAACCTATAGGGTGTGGGGATTAGCTAGCAAAATAAGATAGTCAAATTGTTAAAAATGTTTCATAAATTATAGGAAACCATTATTCCAAATCTAAACATGAAATTTAATCAGACCAATTTTACTATCCACCACCAAGATCATTTGACCTAGAAGTCTTCCTACCGGCCATACCATCAAAAGACTTGTTGACCAATTTTGTTTGCCTAGTGAAATGATGGAGATATATAATAGTTTTAGCCCATTTTTGGCACTTACAAAGAATTTAAATCATGTAAATGTAGTTATGGAAGTTGAAATGTCACTGCATAAGCTTCTCCCATGTGCCACTCTCTCCCATAGGCTGTACAACCTTCAAAACTCCTTTCTCACTTATTTTCTTGATTTTTAGTTAGGAGCATGCAAATTTTAGTTAGTCCTAGCATTATTGATAGGGAGTGACATATTATGTGTTTTAAATGAGTTTATAACACTTGTTCACCTTGTAAAACCATACCACCTTTATTTATGACCCATAAATGACCCTTAAGTGACACAAAATGACATAATGACTAAAAGGACTATGACCAAGGTTAGAATCACATTAAATCACATAAAATGAACCATGACACACCCTATTACATTATAATAGACCCCTATATCAAGTTTTATACTATAAGGGGTTGACTCATTTTAACTTGTGGTCAAAATGGTCAACATTAAAATCCACACCCAATGAGAAATCAATGCTACACTATTAACATCAATGTTATTCAAATAAATGGTTCTATTTAATGAAAAATGAAAGTCACACACTAATTAAATAATGTCAATTAATTAGAAAAAAAACTCACACAAGGCAAGAGTTTCATAAATAAAGAGTCATGTAATGACATAATAAATAAAGTGATGTCATAGAATAATTCAAGATCCACACAAAGAATAATGAATAATTAGTCTATATAAAATTAAATATCAACAATGAAGCATATACCAAGTCAATATGGTTCACATGATCAATCCATGACAATGTCACACCATAAAAAAGTAGCATATCCATAAAATGTAGTAATGTAAAGAATCTACAAAATAACAAGGCATATGTAATAAATTAGTGTAGTTCAACATGATAAATGGAAATATCATAGAAAGATATAACTTGTAATAATGTGACCTAAAAAATAAGATGCCCCCAACATTGGCATGGCCACTAGGTGTAGGATTGTCCTATAGTTGTACATCCTTGTATCATGTATAACTTGTATGTCCTTCACCTCACTCATATATACCATGAAATGCATTTGTGTATGAAAAAAGGATATGTAATAGACCATACATGTGATTAATAACATAAATCAATGTGATAACTAGTAAAAACATGTTATGCTTAGGTCTTTATTTTATTTTGTTTTTCATTTTTTTGTTTTGTTTTTTTAATATTTTATTATTGTGTGGTCATTAACCAACGATCCCATCAAGGAGATGCTCACATGTAGGTCATGTATCCAACATGTTAATGGTCACCTATCATGAGAGAGTAGTCCCATATGTATCTATATATGAATATGATATGTGATCTCTTGCTATGATATATCCATCATTATCGTCATGACTTATAGGATATTGTGTATGACGAGTAACCCCAATAACCTAGTATCATGTGTAATTACATATATAATAGAAACATGTGTTTATGTTTATTATTGAACATGTGAAACTATTTGTTAAACTAGATTAAGATGTGATGGATTATATAATGTTTATTATGAGTCTTCAATAAACATCTGATGTAATGGATATTGAAGCATTGGTCATCTAGGAAAGTCAATTATCTTCCTTTGAACTACCTATGTAGAATTAACCTAAATGAGTTGTATAACTAACTGTGGTGGTGGGGGTAAACGAAGAAATGCCTCTAGATGAATAGGATACTCATATGGAAAAATATAATTATAACCACCCTACTAATATAGAAAAAGGGGAGCAAGTTATATCAAAGTATCAACATACCAAGCCTATTTCACATTAAACAAAATATGACAACATAAAAAAAAATCATATTATGAGACAAATCAGGTTAAAATAAATTTATTATCCATTCTACCCACAAATGAGGTTGTGAGGCTTTCATTTATAGAGCTTGAAGGCCCTCATATATGCATGTAGTTTGCAAACATTGATAAATGAAAGTGGTTTCATAAATTCCATCTTGGTGTGCAATTTTGACTTTAGTGCAAGTTGCATTTCCAAATAAGATTAATTGAAAACCTAGGTAACTTAGCCTAAGTAAAATCAAACACTTAGATGTAGTTATAAATTTACACCAACACCTCCCATTAAGTGTAACTTAGGGACCATGTTTAAAAAAGAGGTTAAACCTTTGTTTAAGAACCCATATAGAATGAAAGTAAAATATTATTTCTAAAAAGAGATGCACCACAAGGATCTCACTTAGAAATTAGATCAACATAGAATTTTTTCCAAAAAAATATGAAATTCATCCCAAGGTTCTCACCCAAAAAAGCAGTACACAACACCCCATTTTAATGTTATATTAGGTGAGGTGGATGAAATTTTTCAAAAATGATAACAAAATAATGTCAAGGATGGCATGGAATTAGGATATGCACCATTTTGATATTCCTAATGGTATTAATAAATACATCCCATGGATCCAAAAAATTTATCAAATAATAAAATAAAAATTGGGGACACAAATATTACTCACCATAAGGAGTGGTCTATTTATTGAATAAGCCATCACAAAACCTAAAATTTGATACAACAAGGAGCACTATTAGGAAATATGAATGGTGTGTAGAAGATGAAATCGAGTAGTGGTGGAACCATGCTAGTATACTCCATGAAAGGAGTGTTGATAACATCGACAATTGATCCCTGTTAATGAGTCAAGACTATGCAAAGTAAAAAATAGCCTCATCCTAATTCTACTTGGACTCCCCATCCTGTTGGCTTCTTCAAATTAAAATTTTATGGCATAACACATAATAATCATGGAGATTTTATCATTGGGTGTAGTATTCAGGATTACACTAGGTCTTTTATTTGTGCTTTATTTACAAGTCTCCAAGATGGAATTAATAATGAAGTTGAATCCTATGTTGTTGTCCTCATAATTCAATTATCAAGTTAATGTGGATTTGAACACCTAGTGATTGAAGGATATTATAAAATCATAATGGATGCAATTAGGAACACCATACCTCAGCATGGAGAATCAACAACATTATTAACTCAGCTTGGTCCCTCCTAGATGATTTGGAGTCCTTGTCTATATTGCATTGCTTCAAGAAGGCTAACAAGCAAGGGAGTTTCATAGATGATTAGGGAGTGGATCAACAGGATGAAGTTGTGGTGGATAATGTTTTTGAAATATGCCCAAGTCTCAAGCTAATTGATATTTGACTCCATAATTTTTAAAATATTTGTATCTCCTTTCTTACATCATAAACTCATCATTACTCTATGCTCCATTGATTTAAAATGAGTCTCCTAAATCTTCACTATTTATTAGGAATTTATGATCTCAGGTGTGTTAATTTTTGACATGATAGCACACTCATTTTTGTTGGGTTATACATCTTATGATGGATGGTGGTTTAGGTAAAATACCCTTTACTTGTTCATATTTTATGGTGTCTTCGATAATGAATCCAAAAGTTGTCAACGTTGTGGTCATTATGGCTATCTTTTCCCTCAGCGCTGATAAATGTGAAATCGCATTTCAAGATAGCATACCCTATTATAGGCTTTGGTTGATTTTATGGATTCCAAATTTAGAAGTAATGAAGATATGAGGGTTATTAATAGGGAAGACTATCTATATGTAGTCTAGAGGATCAAAACTAACATGGTTGTGGAATTTATTTTCATTAGCAATATTATATATGTGATTAGTAATTTTGAGTTGGTCAAGACCATTAAAGGTACTCTGGTATGGAAGGAGTTACAGGGTGGCTTGGAAGGTTGTCTAAATCATTACTCGAAGGTAATCAGCCAAGCTCTTCCTTTCTATGGTTTTTAATGTTTGGGTCTTCTTCACCTCACTATTTTTTGAGCTTTATAATTATGTTTTTTCAAATTACATGATCCTTTCATGTCACTAGTGGTGGGATCTTCCAACATCACCCTCCAGTGTTCTCATTGAATGAGTGGCTCGATCCTTTAACATCCCTGGCTCCCTCACTGATAGATTTATCTACATGTCTTTAACTTATGGTACTTAGCTCCTTATGGATTTATGTTCTAGTAGGGGAGTTTTGATGGATATAAAGGAGGAATCAGCTAGTGCACCTAATGGTGAACATCCAAAGAATTCAAGGGTCATGGTTTCACGTCTCATGCAGAATTGCTTATAGTCGATTGTAAATGCGATCGATCTAGGTTGAATTTTCGGCCTTGATAAAAAAAATAGAAGGGATGATGAGAATCTAGGCTCAGCCCATAAATATACTTCTCTAAAAGATTTTCCACCCATAGAGGTGGTTCTCCTAGTTCTATTTTTTATATCTTTTGTAGTTTTTTGGCATTTCTAATTCTTGGGGTTTGTTCCTTGGTGTTTTATAGCTCTTCCTTTGGGACTTGATCTTGGTTGGTTATCTTAATCCTTACTAGAACACCACCTATTTTGTGCTTTGTGCTTCCTTCCTTATATGGGTGAGGACCCTTACCCTTAATATCTATCTAAAAAACATCAAATACTGATCATCAATCAACCCCAAATGAACATGGGGTGGAAAATTATGACTGCAAGTGATTCAATGTTATGTGCATAAAAAATATATGTAAGGAAACATCTAGGTTATATTCAATACTCTCATGCCTATATGAATCTTATGATGTGTTAGTAAAATAATTACTAAAAAAATAATTCTCGGGTCTCTCATGCCCAAGTGAAGGGGAAGATCGATCGTGCTTAATATAATTTGAAGATAGCTCAAGACTTTCATGCCTAAGTATAGTATTTGATGAATGTTTGAATATAATAGAGATGTGTCATTAAATTTCCTCTATAAGTGTAAAATAAATAAAAATTAGAGAATAATGTATATAAGGTCTCTCATGCCTGAGTGAATGGCAAGATCGATCATGCCTAAAAGAATGTGAAGATGGCTCAAGACTTCAATGCCTAAGTATAGTATTTGATGAATGTATGAATATAATAGAGATGTGTCATTCAATTTCCTCTGTAAGTGAAAAATAAGTGTAATCACATGCTTGATAACCAATACCATTGTAAGTAATCTAATGAACATGTTGGATGGGTGACATAATGACATGCTTATGATTTATAATATATCCATAAGAATAATATAAGGTGTGGAGAATATGAAAACCAAGAATAATAGTGTGATTCTCAAAGAAGGAAGTACATCAACATTGATCAACATAATTGGACGTTAAGACAAATGCAACTACAAGTGTAGCAATATCACAATATGACTCATGATCTGGTAGATCATAATCCAAGAGTGAATACAAAGTATGCATTTCATGTTTAGAATTAAGTACTAAATGTGGACCAAGTATAATAACAGGTAGATCCACATGATTAGAGTGTTACTACAAAAGTGTAACAATAACTTTCAAAGTGTGAATGAGTGAGTCATGTTATGAAATTTTTGTGAGGAGAACTATTTATGATTTTAGGACATTATTTTCATCTAAAAACTTAAAAATATCTTCCTATAGTGATGAAACTATAGATAAAAACATATCACTCCAAGCTTGCAATTTATTAGTTACTTGTGTTAGTGTATTTACAACTAATAAAAAATCCATTACAATTAATAAAAAATAAAAAGTTTCTAAGAAAGTGTCATTGATTGATTATCTAAAATAGAAGGCAAGGCACTAATAAAGGGGCCTTGAATGATAATTACCACAAACTAAGAGTGTGTAAAAATATAAATGTCCAAACATAAGGACATAGCATAAACCCACAGGTGTGCCAAAAAATTAAAAGGTACCATCCTCAAGAGTTTTGTAATAAAGTTTTTACCCTCAAAAAATAGTTGTTTGAACTATATAAGGAGTGTAATGAAAAATTAATAATCCCCTAACTGATTATAATGATTTAATTTACAAAAAAAATCACCCTACTTATAAATTGAGTTGAAAATGGGAAACATTTATAAAAAAATAAAAAATAAAAAAAAAATCTATATAATATGACTCAATTTTAATTGCAAATCTCTATTTTAGGAAAAAAACACACACTTAAAAAAACCTAAAAATGTGTCCTAAGTGTAGAGAAAGGTTTTGGGCCAAATTCAACTGCAAATAAGGCCTCTTGAAATTTGAAAAAAAATGTAATATTTTTAGGTGGAGAATGTTTTTTTCATATACCATGTGGAAGAAGCCACAACTTGTATCGCACCACAAAATGAGTTACCTCCATAATATAAGTAGTGCTCAACATATGAGCTAAAAATGCTAAATGGAGGGGTTACAGAAAAAAATGAAAACAAGAATCATAAAGGTAAGAATCACCAAGTAGGTGTATAGACATGATAGGTGCACCAAATTGGATGAAAAAACAAGTTTAATTGTATGGGGTCTTACCACCTATCAGATCATGCCCCACCCATGGTTTTTGTTAATAG
The DNA here is from genome assembly GCA_037957365.1 of Torreya grandis. NCBI lineage: Eukaryota > Viridiplantae > Streptophyta > Pinopsida > Cupressales > Taxaceae > Torreya > Torreya grandis. The sequence goes on along the minus strand of JARHVA010001251.1, from coordinate 947,019 downwards.
GCTAAAAAGTGCCTTTAAAATTCACTTAAGATGTAGTTTAGTGTAAAAAATTACTTGGAGAGGGGACAAGGTTGAAATTATGACCTATCCCACTTCGAATGCCTTCCCAAAACAATAATAGCTAACATATGCACCAAACATTTAAAATATATATATGAGAAAATATCATTTTAATCAATATTTGATTTTTAATAAATGAATTTGAAATGGGTGGGGAAGCCCTTGACAACATGCTTCTTACAGGAATGGTGGAAAAGGTCAATGATGGTAGTTTTGGGAGGCCAAGTGGTGGTGGATAAACAATTGCAAAAGTCAAGAATGATGGTTGGATTGAATAACAAGGCACACTTCCAACCCTTAAAATAAAACCATAATCCTAGTGTTGATGCCAATCTCAATTATAATCATATAATACCATGCCAAAGTTAATGGAATCTGAGTAGGCTATGCAACAATAAAATTGGGCTAAAAAATCAAGCCAAAGGGGCAGTCAGGGGTGGTGGGGTGGAGAGGATGTGGGGAAAATCTATTAGGGGATAGGTGGGGAGGATTGATGGGAGGTTGGGACATGAAATTAAGGGTGGAGCACCCTATGGAGATAGTGAATTAGGGATGGGAGGAGAGGCCAAAAGGGAGGAATCCTAGGGATAGAGGGTGGCATGGTAGGGAAATTAATGGAGAGGAGGTTTTCAGACGTAATGTAAAGGAGGAAGTGTAATGGTGGATACAGAAGCTAGGATGGAAGTTGTGGAGGTATGGGGAGAGGGAAGCATGGGTGGTAAATATGCCCATGGCTATAAAAAATTATTTTTTATTTTAAAAGCATATAAAAAAACAAAATAATTGTAAAAAGGTTATTTTTAAAATTTTTTAAATAATATTAAAATTTGAAAATCCACCCTGTTAATGGATTAATATTATCATCATTAGAAATAAAAAGAAAATATAAATCAACTTGGATCCCTCCTCCATTGGGTTAGTTCGAATTGAATTTTGACAATGCTTCTAAGGGTAATTTGGGTGCTTTAGGCACTGGATGTCTTATAAGATATTACAATGGTTTTCTCATTATGACAACGTATTTTAAACTCATTAATGGGACCAAAAATGAAGCTCAAGCTCAAGCTCTCATGATAAGGCTTGATTTGGCACTTTAGTGTGGAATTGAAAGAATTCAAATTGAGGAGGACTCTCAGATAATGATTTTTTCTTTGCGAAAGAAATCTTCCAATTCTTAGAAGTTGGAGAATATTCTTGTAAAGGCATAAATGTGTCTTGAAAGCTTTCTAGTTTGGGATTTTTGGCACTATTTTAGGGAAGATAATTTTATCATTTACTTCCTTGCTAACTATGGTATTGGTCAAATGAAAGTTTTGAGGATCAATAATCAAAGAGTGAACTAGGAGGACTTTGAAGGGGGATCTTGCATCAAACTTGGCTATTAATTCTCTTTCTTTAAAATTATTGTTAAAGGTAGCCTCATCTTGATTTGATTGGATCTTTCTTTGGCTCATTTAAATGGTAATGGAATGCCATCATAATTCCATGATCCATGTGAGGCATAAATGAGTAGCAGTAGGATATTAATTAGCTAGATGGTTTCATTTAATTCTATATTTGTTTTACATGACTTCCCCTATTCTTTGGATCTTTGGCTGGCCTTGCTTGTGAGTGTTCCACTTCTAGGTTTGGATTATTGGGGATAGAATGCATGGTGGCCATTAAATCATGGATGCCTTTGGTCTCAGTTGGAATCATGGTGATAGAAATGGATTTTTGTGGGGAAGTTTTAAGGGATTGACTCAAGAAAATCTTTTGGGTCATGAGTGAGGAAATATTTTTGACTATTTGAAACATCCTAATGGAGGAATATTTATGCAATAAATCTAGTAGTAAGGTCAATTTTGAGGTAAAAACTTTGTTTACTAATAATATCTTGGTGCTTATATCTAATAAGTAAGTTGTTATTGATGTGGTCAAAATTCTTCATGGCCCTAACTCACAGAATGGGTCTATTAGAGGACATTGTCATGGTGAATGTTGGCCCCATTCTAAAATTACCATTTTCTGGCACAAATGGATTAGGTTTGGTTCTATTTTTAGTGTTCAGTTCATTAGAAACCAAATTAGAGGCTCTATTGGGGTATGTCGAAAACCTACAAGGCTAGATTCGTCAACCCTCTTCTTTGACTGGGCCTTTCAATTTCACCTCTACCTTTAACATTAGTCAAGATCCCAATTCTCAAATTGAAAGAGCAAAGGGTTTCAATAATTATAGGTAGTGCATGGAGGTAGTTAATTTATGGTTAAAATGGTTGTTTATTGGCAGGGAGTGACTCTTATATGGTTGTCATGGGCTCCTCTATGGGTGGCAACTTCAATAATGAAAGCTCATCTGGATAATAACTACACTACAACATTGATTGGTGGAGTCAAAATAAGGCTTCAGGTGGAAGTTGGTTGTTGGATGTCTGGTGAGGCTCTAATGGAGAATGTTGGTAACCCTGGGTTTGATGAGAAGGAGGAGAAAAATGTGGGTAATACATGACACATTATTTTCCTTGTGTTTAAGTGTTGATTAGTAGTCTACTAGTATGTCAGTTTAATGGCAATAATATAACTCTCCTTTGATATAGATAATATTAGTTTTTTTGGTTTTTTATCTCAGCTCACTAGTCTATTGGCCAAGCCTAATTTTTATTTGGACCTCATAAGTGTTTGTGAATAATTTCCTGGTAGGGAATTTTTTTAAATCTTTTTGATATCAATATACTTGGCAGGGGACCTATAAAACCCTGGTATTTATCCCAAAAAATAAAATAAAAAATCCCCTCTTATTTATTTAAAAAATAATAATAATTTATTATAAATTATAAATAAATAAACCCCCAAACTAATAAAAATTCAAACCCTTTTCCCTTACATGGCCATAATTGACTAAGAGAATTCTATAAATCAGGAGTAAACAATGGCTAGATTTCACAAAATGAGAGCCTAACCCCCCAAATTAATGATTCTAGATGCATTTGTATGGTCAGATTTAGCTAAAAAAACACCAATTCTATATAAATTAATCAACAACACACATAATTTATAGGTAAGTCTAGATCTTTAAATGTCTAATTTGAGAAAAATGAAAGACTGAACCACCTTTCTCAGCTATGATGGACATTTTGGTGAGGCACGATATGACTAAAATAGAAAATCAATAGTGAAGGTACCCTATTAGGCTCTGATATCATATTAAAAAAGGGACAAAGTCTGATCAAAGGATCAATGAACAAAGATTAAATCACACTGAATAAAATGTGACAACATCACAATATAATTCACAGATAAATTAGATTAAAATCAATATTCACACGCTCTCTCATTATTCTACCCATTATTCCTACAAATGAAAGAGGGATAACACTGCATTTATAGAGCTTGAAGGCCTTCATAATTTCATGTATTTGGCCTATAATTATAAAGGTATGTGGTTTCATAAATTCAATTGGTTGCATAAAGGGCATGTTATTGTGATATTTTGACTTTAGTGCAAGTTGCCATGTGGGTGGACAACTTGGAATTTAATGCAAGTTGTATTACCAATAGTATTATTAGAAAAATTAGGTAAGTAAACCTAAGTAAACTTAAGCATTAAGGTGTAATTAGTAATTTACACTAGAAACTATCGAGTATATACTTCACACATCTATGAAATGAAGATGGTATTATTTGGATCTTATGTATCCAAGGATGTTCTAACAACATATCAAATGCCCATATACTCAGTAGAATTAAAAATGAAGTAGCAACTAAAATAGGACCCACCTTAAGCAATAGCATAATACTCCCAAAAGGGTTCTAGATTTTTCCATTGAATCCTTTAACTATATTAGTTTTATCTTTATTCATGGGCTAAGATGACCTACAACTATCCTCTCTTTCAATAGATTGAAATTAGAATAAGGTCAATCAAATAGAACATGTGATACTTGGATCAAGTAAGGACTTATTCTTATAGATATAGTAGAGGGTTACCTATAATATGGATGTTAATAGGAAAGGTTCCAAATACTAAACCTATGGAAAAGGATAAATCTCTCACTATACATCAATAAATATGAATTATGTTTGTAAATTAAATGGTTGTACAAGGTAAAAATCAAACTAAAGTATGGGTTAGAATCATTTTAAATGGTTAAAGTGCAGTAGTCAACCAAATATGGGTCTATGCAACCTAAGGTAATTTATAGAAAGCCTATACAATACTATAGTCACACCAACTTATTTGGTGTGGAGAATCCCTAAATAATGATACAAACACATATACTCGTAGAGTAATAAGGAACATATATTTAAATAATCAAATAAATGAAAGAGTATAGGGATAGAATATACTTACCTTGTAGTGGACCTAATGACACTTAAATCTCCCCCTTGTCTCATGTGAATGTTTGTAAGATATTTTTTAAGTTGAAGACCTCAAATAGTTGGATGAAGGCCTAAGATATCCTCAACTAGGAACTCCCAATGACTCCTCCTATTGATCTTCAATCATACCACAAGACAAGTCTCCTCGAGATAAGTATTAAGACACTAACTCTCCCAGATGTACTTAAAGCATAAGTGTGAGAAAAAAAAGTGAATAAATGGTATATGATATCATATGAATGAAATATGACACCTATATATACTGATCCAATGCCTAAAACTAACCCTAAACATTAAGCTGATAGTATCAACCCAACCAATATATTTGAAATAAGTTGGCTGACATAAAATAGTATCAGCCAAGATGATATAGTACAAATGTCAAAATATAAGCTTAGAAATATATCGAGTTAGATGATATAGTACAAGAAGGGTGAAGGTAAAAAATAAATGGTATTAGCTAGGCCAATACCATAGGATATAGGGAAGCTAACAAAGCTAGATAAGAGATAAACAAGAAAGATAGATAGATAAATGATTAAAGGAAGTTAAACTAGTAGTATTAATGGTGTAATAAATGTATAATAATGTCACCTCTTACAAATCACCATGAGCCTTTCCCACCCTAATTATTGGTGAATCCTTTAAAGTGTGAACCTAGAGATGTTGATGTTTCAACAAGTCACTGCATGAGAAAGTGTTGATAAATGATAAAGTGATAAATATTGTGTATATAGTATACATAAAATACTCTTGTGTATATCCAAGATTAAAATTGAGTGTCATTATACAAATATTTTCACTTGAAACATTATCTACCATGACAATATGTATAGGTTGTGAATCAATGTTTGTGTATACAATCAATAATGTATAATGAAAATTATCTTAAAATTGTCACTATAATATAATATAATTATAGGTCATTGTAGATATATAATTTTGAGTGTACCAATAATAGCATCCAATGTATGTTCATATGTTATAAGAGGAGGATATGCATTGTAAGTCATATGCACCTTATGGTTAATCTTAGTTTATGTTGCCACATGGTTTAAGAAGGGATCAAAAAATATTTTCAACTTTGTTTTCCAAATAGGTTGTGGCACTGAATCATTCATGGGTGTACTAATATAATCTCAATAGTGTTATCATCAATGAGATCTTGAATATTATGTCTTAGCAAAAAGTATCTAAATGTAGAGTGTTGAGCACATTGATGATAATCATAATATGCATTATTGTCATATCCATTAGGTATATTCATACTCATATCAACCTTTTTTGGAAGAGGGAGAGATATAAGGTTTCACTTAGGTATCTTGTGTAATAGCTTATGAGGATGTTTAGGTAATAGTGAAAATTACCTCCTTTACGAAGTAGATAGGACAAGTTGATTAATAGACATGAAATTGAATTAAATTGCCTCATTATTAGCATCATTATTTTTTTCCTTATAACTTTGTTTGCTTCGAATTTTCTTTAGGTAAAGTAGTTGGAGGACTATCCACATACTTTAGCTTATTCAATGATATAAGCTTAACTTTTATATCGTTAATTGTATGGCATGAGTCATCAAATTATTAGAATCTCTTAAAAATAATAGACTCATGGAGAAGGGAAATGAAAATTTTCTTAAATATATCTTATTCTACCACAGTGTTTGTCATCTAAGAAAGCATGATCTTGTATTGAAGCACATAGTCACTAATTGGCTCATTGGATCCTTTATTAAGTTTTGCTCAGTATAAGAAAATTTATCTTTATAGTGATTAAAAAATATGCCAAAAAATAATTGGCCAATGAATAAAATAGATGGAATGATTGGAAAATGAGGTTATATAACCAACATAAAACATAGTAATTAAGGATTTATAGAAATATGTTATTTAAAAATTTGTCATTGGAGGTATAGTTCAAGCATGCTAAATGTAAAACTCTTATATGTTTCTCTTGATCAAATTTACCATTATATAATGTAATCTTAGGAGCTAAAAAACATATAGGTAAGGGATATGCTAAAATATTTAGGGCTAACCAATTATAACATAATGTTTGAGAATTACTCAATGAATTGCTCTTTAAGAACCCTACTCTAACTTTAACACTTTACCGTACAAATTTATAATAATCTACACAAGGGATTATGCAATAGGTATGAATGATGAAATCATATAATTAGAAATCATGGGATGTATGAAATTCTATTACTTAGGGATAAACATTTAAAAGTTAGGGAAAATTGTGTTTCCCCCATACCATGGGTGGGAATCACATGTAACCATAGGTGTAGACAAAAAAATAATAATTATGTCATTAGTAGTTGGAACACCATTTGTAGAGTCAATACCTATAAAAGATAATGGATATAATGTAAGGGCTCATTTTATTCCTTATATGTGAAAACCTTCACATTTTTTGTGCTTTTAAGCTTTATGATTACCTTCATGACTTGATCCAAGTCATGAGGTTGATGAAGAATTTTGATTTTAAAAAGTAGCTAATGCTTCAACTTGATTAGGATCTACCCCATTAGGATTTATTTTTATCTTTATTAGCATTTTATAAATTAGGTATTCCATCATTGACAATATGGTCTTCTACCAATATATGTTCATTAGTAACATTTGCATCAAAAGAAGAAGGAATGTGAATTTTACTTATTTTAGGCTTTGTAGTCTTAATAAAAAAATTGTTTATACTCAATTTTGACATCATATAAACCAAAGTTTCACCTTAGAGGGACAAATTAGCTACCCTTCTTATATGTCATAGAATAAAATCATGAAAATATTTAGAAATGTAGAGCCAAAATGAAAAATATATATCACCTTAATGTATGGGAAACTTAGAAATTTGATATGAAAACCCAGGCCAAAAATATGAAAACCCTAAGAAAGAAGGATGAAACCCTAAAGGATAACCTAGGAATTGATGCCCTCAGTAAAAAGATCAGGTTAAATAATATGTTTTACCTTATTTTGGATTATGTATCTAAATGTGATATAAAATTTAAATATTTAGATTTTCTAAGATATGACTAAATTAAGAAAATTTTAATCCTACAAGTAGATGTTCAATTACAATTTACTATTTATGAGAAAAAATAAGAGGACTATGGTACTTATATTATTTATGATCTATGTAGGAATGAGACTGTGTAGGTTGTAAAAATGATTGAAACTATATATGGGATATCATAGCTCTAGATACTAATTGTATGGACCTTCCTAGATGGATCCTGAAGAAACTAGACACATGCATCAAACATAACTACTTGATCTATGATGGAAATGTCCCTATGACCTATGCCCTATATTTTCATCATAAACAATGTACCTACTTGTAAACCATTATTTTATACAATATTAGAAGCTTGTTTTGTGCAAAAATATATAATTCATTTAATTTCACTTTGAAATTTTATCCCCACTTTTGACAATAGGTTTTTATTGCATTATGGGAAGAAACATGGGTTGAGTTGACCCCAACCACCCCCTAATGAGTGGTTGAGTGTTGCCTACATTTTCAATCATTTAAAGAGGGATAAAACCGCACATAGTTCTCCCTGTTAGGTTAATGTGTTCAATAGTATCCCTTAGTATGGATGTAACTTTTAATCTATCTTTCAACACTTAAAAATGGGAAAACTTGACTTGGCTTAGGTTATTCAAAATTAGCTAGGGCCTACTCCTTATGACTGATTTATGATTTAAGATATTTAAGTTAGTCCTTCTTAATGTCAAAGTGATAGATAAATACTTGATTCATGATTTCCAAATATATGTTAGATATGGAATAGTATTAAACATATTGTGTATAAATAGAAAACCATTTAGGTAAATTCTTATGCCACCAACATGCAAAATGTATTGGTCGGCCCATAAGGATGATTTGTATTTATAAAATAACCATTGAAAGGAATGTAGACAAATATAATATATGTGGATGGATTCAATAATTTGGAGGCATTTGAATTGAATGGAGGTGTCTATAGAATAGAAACAAAGATCTAATGATCAAAAGATAGTCTGATTAGGATAACAAGTAGATTAGGCATAAACTAGGGAATTCCTATGGTGATTGATATAAAATTGGGAAAGTTGGTCCCATAGAATGAAAATGGATAAGGGTGCATAAGATCCATATATGTATTAAAAATTCATGTAAGGTAAAGATAGATCAAGACTAAGATTGTGTACTTTAGAATGTAATTACATTACATTTAGAAGAAGGCTCCAAGTATCCATCCTACTCCTTGCAAACCTGTAATAAATATACAACCATAAATGTCCATATTTGAATGAAATATGAAGTGAGATTAATCAATGAAACATTTGAAATTTGAAGAGCGAGGAAGGTATACACATGTAAGTATGTGAACCATGTTACCCTTTGAATACTTGTAAATTGGGGTGATTGTGCCCCAATGGAGAATACCATGGGGTGATTATACCCCAAAGAAAGTTCTATTATTAAAACCACAGGTTAGAAAGATAAATTACCCAACCCTCATGAAGGAGGAGTAATTCAAGGTTGTTAAGCAACATAGAATTTAAACCACACTATGCATTTAACTAATCTTCAACTTCAAGATGGAAACATCCCCATCCTAGGCTTATATATATATGAATAAACTAAATCTACATCTATAGATGGATTTTTAGATTCAAAATTATACCTTTAGTGCTTTTAGTACCAAATTGGGAATAGAAAATTACATGCATGAACAATAACCATGTCCCATAATATGATCAACAGTCCCAATCTAATATAGAATGTCATAAATATATATGTCACTCTACCTTGAATCTGATAAATCTAGTAACTTTGAACCTATTAAATGTTTACATATGCATTTCTTATGTCCCTAAGTCTATCCCAATATGTACATATTTATTCCATAATCTAAACCAAATGGATAATCTGACCCAATCTAGGCCCTCTAATCTGACATAATCTAAACAAAATTGATAATGTAAACTAATTTATTAAATTCTTATGATTGCATACTCATACCAATATAAGGATTCCATTTATTGAAAGATCACATAGTTATATTTATCATCATTGGGAGATAAGGTGAAGTATTCTCTCACTTGGTATAGATCACTCACATGCATAAAAATATATGAGTCTTGATTATTAGCATGAGTAATATGTAGATAAATCCCCAATCAAGTGGCATAGACCATTAAATCTACATATTAAATTTGATCCTAGATGTATTTATAGGTTGTGTATAGATTAAGGTTACAACAAAGGAGAAGAGATTATAATAGCCATGTATGTCATTCTTCTTATCAAAGTAAGGATTTTTTACTTCTATTGTTGATAAGTGGTTTTATAAAATTTGAGACCCTTAGATATACAGAGCCATTTTTAGACCAGCTTGACCATATTTTATAGAGTGTGTCATTTTTAGATTCCATTTCTCTTCACTATACTTTTGAGAACAACCCAAAACTAGTCATCATTATAAATTATTACTACATTTAGAGGTCTTATACACTATTTTATAACCTTTTTTCTTACATTTCAATCATTTTGAGAACTTCGATAAATTATAAATTAGGTACACATCTATATATATTTACATTTATCCTTCCAACTATCAGTGGTTCAATCTATCTCCATTTATTTCTTAATAAGGTAAATATTTATGTATTTATTTGTTTTAGATCAAAGTTTTCCTTATTCATTATTTTCATTAATTGGTATAGTTTTTTGAAAAAATGTGGACCATTTTATGTGAAAACTAGTATACTAGGATAGGAAGTCTCATATTTATCATTCATACCACCTTCCTTTTCACACAGTTGCCTAATATTCACAATTTTATAATAGCTCTATTGAGGTCTTGAGGAACATGATAAAAATTGTGTGAAAATAGAAACTTTTACATTTATTGCATATCCGTCATTGAAATATATATAGAGCTAACTAGATTTGGATTGGATAATTAGGGGTCGTAAACCTTTCGATATTGAAAACCCTTAGTCTTTCCAAAATTATTGGATTGTATTATTTTCAATAAAGACCATGTTTTCACCTTAGTCCCACCCTCTTTTCCATCATTTCATTATCTTCCCTTAATGGATAGACTTGTTTCCAAGTCTCCCCCATTTATTTATGTTATATTATTTATCTACTTCAAACTTGAGAGAATCACAATAAAATTAGCATTCAAGGGTATTAGATGCTAAAACTTGAGAAATAAACCAAGAATTCCCCTTAAGTATTGCATTCTTGAATAGAAGCTACATATTATGGTTTTTTAAAGATGCTCTCTCAACATTACCTTATGTTTCTCAGATTCTTCTTAGTTATGTTTGGATCCTAAGATTTTATCTCTTTCCTTTTTATGTAGATCATCTAGACCCAATATAGACTTTACCTTATGGATATCCAACACCATTTATCATATCATTAACTTAGTACATTACTATTTTCATGGGTCATCTAGAGCTAATATATCCTTTCCATTGTGGCTATCTGATCACTTATATCACTACACTTTTTCCACCTTTTAGGTCTTCTAATTCTAATATACCCTTTTCATTTATCAAAACTAGATCCATTTTATCACCATCTTTGAGAGCTTTGTATACTTCCATTTTTTGAACTCATTTATGTATGCCTACATTACTTTTATTTGATTATATTGTATTATTAGGATTACCATAAGTATCTTTTGTGCCCACCATGATCACTACTAAGGTATTTGCATGCATTATATTTATATGGAAAGGTAAGTCGAGGTATATATGTTACTTCGAACGATTTCACTTATTTATCATCATTTATTATGTCTATTTATTTTATCTTGTTGTACTATTTTCTTTTCCTAAATCACCATCATGCATTACACCATTGTGACATGCGATGAGATTTGGGTGGGGCATATGTATAAACCTTATTTCTTAATACTAATGTTTTATATTAACAACACTTTTTCATCACATTAATCTCCATGAGTGCATGTCTAAGAGAGAACACTTTGATTAAGGTGGGCTATTTCACAATGTTTTATGAGTTTTTCAAATGATTATCAACTAATATCGCATCCTTCACTCATGTCATGACATCAAATTGTTTGTCATTCAATGGTTAATGTTCCCCATTTCACTCATATTATTCATGTTTACATACCTCTTCTTGATGTAATTGACCTAGTTAACGAGGGCTTAAAATTCCCCTCTTAGCTGACATCATTAGCCATGGCAATGATGCTTTATGTATGTTAGACACTTTTCAATGCCATCGACTAAGTCGATGCCGTTAACCATGTTTTTAATTGTGACTTTTATGCTTTTAACACTTATTTATAAGGGTCCTCTTTATCATTTAAAATAAATAAATAAATCCAATCCACTCTTATTTTTCATGCAATTCCACCTTAGTAATAAAAATAAGAATTATGGTTAAGGAACTTAAACTTAAGAAAGACTATATTCGAAAGGACTTAAAGATATCAAGAAAATATGTTGAACCAAAAAAGTACACTTAGTTTTTAGAGTCCCAAAATAAGGATACTTAGGTATTATTATTTCCATCTTGACTTCACCTACAACTATCTATCATAGAGTGCCACTTTATCCAAAGGGGAGATTAATGAATTGACAAGTCAACCCAAGGTAGGTATCCTAATGAATTACTCTTTATTTTATTGCTATGGTGGTTATGTTATGTTAGTATGTTTAGGTCTTCCATACTTAGATTAGTATATGATTATTGGTTTAGTGTTATATTTGCATGCTTAATATCTTTATTTACATTGCATGGTTACTATTTAATGACACTCTTATAATTATTAGTTTATATACCTTATGTTTACCACTTATTGGCATTTTAGTTCTTTTGATTACCTCTTACACCTCATGGTTTTCATTTAATGACAGCTTACATCTAGTTGTAGCAATTTTTGATATTATACGTATAGATTCCCCATTAAATAGCTTACAATGTCATTTGTACATGACCCTTGTCTATAGCCTTGGACTAATTTATAGACTTGTGTATTGTACATGTGATTGGATCTAGTATGGCCTTCTACCTTTTCATATATCAAAGGGTATTTATATTATTTACGATTATTAACCTATGTAAACAATGCATATATTTAATTTTGAACCATTTTCAATCATTATGTCATTTTTTCATTTTTCTTAATGAAGGTTCATATAAATTATGGTCCATCATATAATTTATCACATGGCATATGCTCTTCAACAAACACAATTTGAATATACATCACTTTCTTCTTGGTTAAGTCAATTACTCTAATACATACCTCAAGTGGATGTTGTTTGTATACCATAAACACATTTTTGTTCTTTGGTTTGTCTTTGTTTCAGTTTATTTCACTCATTTCTTAGTTTTGGAAGTAAAGCAATGAAACTAGTAATAGGGTGTGTAAAAGAATACTCGGTAAAGTATGTGAATGAATCCAGATGATAGTGAGAACTCCTCTTTGGCTTGGAAGGAATAACCTATAGATAAGAAAGACACTCAAAAAGGGGTTTGTTAGATGGATGATTGAGTGGACTACCTAGCGTGAGCTAGATCCAAGAAGCATAGTACTTGTTAGGGAGTTGTCAATCCACTATTATGACAATTAAGCTGATATAAACTAAAAGAAAGGATACTTGCAGTCAATGGTATGAAAGTAAATACATTAAAGAAATAGAAAATAGATGATTATTTAAAGATAATAGCTAAAATAGTAAAAGTAGGTTAATTACTTATGCTAAAATGGTCGAGATTTGATCTAAAAAATCAAAAAAGTCATTGTTATCAAGTGAAAATAGAGAAAATTGGGTTTGACTAGAAAAAATGGGTTGAAAATAGCTTGTTATATTTTTATGCCACAATGACCATCGGTGGTTAGGTGAACCATCGATGGTTGGGTCTGACCATCGATGGTTGGGTAATCGTTGACGGTTGGGGTAAACCGTTGATGGTTGTAGAACCATCAACGGTTCCATGTGCAAATCTAGGAATGATCAAAATAGAAGGTGTAGATTAGGTATTTGGATAAACAAAGGTCTATAATAGGACTGAGGGTTGGAGAATAAGATATTGATGGGTCTGATAGGGTAAGAAAGCTAGAAATAAGATAAATTAACCAAACAAGCAATAGATACCCGAAACTTGATAGTGGAATGTTGAAGTGATTTGGTCAAAGTGACAATACTTTGGATTTCAAACATGATTTTGATAGAGCTTCAAGTCTCTAATGGTATTTCTTGCTCACTAAAATGATGTTGAACACCTGTATGCAAGAGAGCTTGGGTGAAAGATTCTAGATTCTAGATTATGAATCCCTTTCACTTCCTCCTCTTCTCTTTTTATAGGATGAAGTTACTAATTGGGATGGAAGAAGTTACTAATTTGATCAGGGGAGAAGGTTACCAATTCATGTCATTTTAAATCAAGTTTCCATTCAAGGAAATGCTTATCTATTACAAATTTGTCAATGATTTAGTGCTTTAAAATAGGTTTGGGGGCCTAACCATTAATGGTTAGGCCAAATATTGGTGGTCAAGGGGCTAAATGAAAATAGGTTAAAGTAAATTGAATTAAATGGTTGCATTAAACATGTTAATTTATGGGTCAAGTTAGTAAGTGAGTCTAATTGACTAGGTGGTCTACTAGATGTGAAGTTGGATGAGGGTCAAAGAGGTAGTTTGACATCAAAAACTATCATGTGTCATTTTTGAGTATCTATATTTTTTCCCTTTTTGTTTTAAAACTTTGATCTACAAGTTATAGAATAAAAATAGATGGTTGTTCAAATTTTGATTGCCCCAAGTAGGGGAGGAGGTGTTCCCCCTCAAACCAGGAGTCGATAAGGTGAAAGTAAAATTAGGTCAAGGATTGATAAATGGTAAAATGGTAGTCATGAAGTGGGTGACATAAAAAGGTTGGGCATTTGAGATGCAAACACATGCACAAAATGTGACTGAGAGCGATAGTCAAGATCATGCAAAGACTAAAGTTACTAATGTTGCTAAAAATGAGGTCAATTCTAGAGGGGCATGTGATAGGGGTGACCAGTCCATAGCATTGATCATAGTTGATCAGGTCAAGCCTATCAAGCCATCTAAATAGGGTCGGTGTTAGTCACAAGTATCTAGGGTAGGAAGTGATCATGTAAAATAACATAATTGGTTGGGTTCTGCATGAGGTGGTGCAAAGCTCAACATGGCAAGATTAGTCGGTGTGGTCAAAATGACCATGCAAAGTTGTCTCAAAACATGCGAATGGTCTAGGTCAAAAATGACCAATGTTGAGGTAGACATGGGGTAATAGTTGGTAGGTTGGGTGTGGTTTGGTAGGGGATGGCCAAGTTAACTCCATATGCACTAGGCAAGTGGACACTGCCTACATAATTCCATGGACATGAAATCCAAAAAAAGCTTTAAGCCAAATGTAGTTATTCAAGGGTTTAATGAGCGGTGGTCAAATGAGTTACCTAAATTTGATGTACCATATGGTGTGGTTCAATTGAACATACATGGATAAGTACAAATGTTGGTTGTGTGATCTAGGAATTGGACTCAAGAGAGGATGGTTAGTATGGTTTTAGTAATAGAAATAAAATGAAAAAAACACACTAACATAACATCTCTAGGCCTAGACACTAAGAAGAGCTTAGTTAATAAACATGATTAAAACACACAACAAAAATGCAAAAAAATCTCTCTTTTACCTTCCTTGGATGCTCTAAAATGCTTGTTGTAGTGGCTTGCTCAGTTTGTGCTCATGAAGTCTTCATCAAATGAGGCTTGGCTACCTCCTCTTTCCTTGGCACCTTTAGCTTGTGACTTGGCTTGGCTTGGAATCAATTTGGCATGGTAACCCTAGTTTTTTGAAGCTTTTGAAACCAATCTTGCATTATAACTTTGCACAAATTAAGCTTTGAAATGATATTCATGGCCTCTCTATTTATAGATTTTTGAGAATGTCTAGAATCAACTTGAACCATCCATCCTAAGATGCAAATGTGTGGTTGAGTATTAATTCAATTTTTGGAATTAATTTTGTAGTTATCCTCATAATGGCATTCGAAAAAAGGGCAATTAAGAGGCATGAAAGGCATGAATCTTGATATTTGTGGTATTTACGGCCTACAGATGTCTTCTCAATAAATAAGGTCATCTGATGGTGTAGATATTCAATATTCATTTCCAAAACAAATTATTTAACAAGTTTCCATGGAATTATTAATTAGGCCTTGATTTGGATTTATTAGCTCTTAAGCATGATTAAGCACTTTGTGCATGAATTACTTAAATTGATCATAATGCCTTATTATTAGTCTAAAATTTGACTGGATTGGAATTGAAAGGCAATGTCAGATGCATTGGATACATTATTCCATTTAGGATGATACTAAAAACAAATAACAAAGGCATGCATTTTGTGTAAAAGATTTTATAGGAAGGAGCAATTCAGAGCACCTAGGTGAAAAATTGACATTTTGACTCAAAATGATCTGATCAAAGTTAGTTGGCCCATAAATTGCATTACCCTATTAATGATACCTTGGCCAAAATTAGCATTTGAATATATCAGTTTTAACTTATTTAATGCATTTTAGTATTTTTAAGCCAAATTATGTATTTTAAATGGAAATTAATCAAAATCTTGAATAGAGGTTATCGGTGGCTAGTTTTAGGTGTCTATAGTTTGCCCTTGTTTGGGAAGATGTTGTAAACTGTAGGCAAAGCAATGTCTTTTCAAATAATGAGAGATGGCCTGTATGCCAAAAAGAAGATGATGGTTGAAAAACAAATCTCCAAATGGTTTTAGGAAGCCTATGATGATGCCCCCTCGAGGGATTGGTCATTGCATGTGTTGATGGATGGTCCCTCAAAAATAAACAAGAAGAAAGTTGAAATTTCTTTGTGGTTGAGATTAATCCAAATAAGAAAATGCTTGCATGCATTGATGTAAAAATAATGTTAATTCACCCAAAGGTAGTTATAATTAGGAATAAAAGGCAAAATAATTATTTGCCTATAGGTGGTAATAATCATTAAACAAGCCTAGATTGGCTAAAATTGATGGTGCCCCAGTTAGGGATGATTAACAAGCATAACTCAAGGATATAACCTAGAATATAGATTAAAGATGAGCAGATGCAAAGTGATGAAAGAGATGGATATAAGAATAAAATAGATCATTAGAAATGATTTAATTATACCTACCAATGAAGAGATGCTTGTCCTTATTACCAGTGATACAACTAAAATGGTCAATGGATTGATTTGATCAAGGGTGGGATGGGAGGATTTTCCAAGGTACCAAGGAGAAACTTATGTGGCTCCATTGATTATAGACCTTCCTGAAGCTAATTTTTGTTATAGAATGTAATGGTAGGCTTCATGATAGAACACCATGAAGAATTGGCCAAAATATACATAAATATTGACTCTCGATATCCAATAAACACTCAAAACTAATACACCAATGATAAAAACTATGATGATAATATTGACGTAGGAATATGGATAGACTCAAGAATAATGTGCTCAAGAAATCACCCAATGAACACATATAGACTGAGTTGAGGCGACAATGTTGAAATCAAACAAATAAGCAAGCAAATAAACAAATAGAAAAACAAACAAACAACCTAAAATAAACAAACAAACAAAAATTCTAAAAATAAAAGTAAAAGAAATCATCCTAATAATGACAATGCTCTAGTAAGGTGGATCGAGGATAACTGACTAGGCTTAGATAGGACAAATGTTTTTGGATTTTAAAATATTATGAATATTTTTAAAATTTTGAGGTATCTTAACTTGTTAGAGAATGACAAGATACCTACTCGCAAAATGGTGAGAGTGTTTGGCTTAGGTTGCTCACAAAATGGCAAGAGTATGGCTTAAGTTGCTCACAAAATAATGAGAATGTGGTGTAGGTTGCTCATAAATTAGCAAGAGCATGGCTTAGGTTGCTCACAAAATAGTGAAAGCGTGGCTTAGGTTGCTCGTAACACAGTGAGAGTGTGGCTTAAGTTACTCATAAAATAGTGAGAGTGTGGTTTAAATTGCTCACAAAATGGTGAGAGTGTATGAAAAGGGGGACTGAGGTGACCTCAACACAAATTAAACATGACCCACATAGTTCTGAAAAAACCTCAATTCATAGTAATTTCATACACACAAAAGGTGAATAAAAACCAACTAGGTCCCAACAAATAGCCAATATAATGAAAATAGTAATGGCAAGGTGATGAAACAATGCATGATAAATAAGTGTTGCCCTAGTTTGCCCATAGGCAGTTATAACTAAGATACAATGGCATAGGTCAATGATACTAATTTTTCCATAGGTAGTTATAATTAGTAGCAAGACTAGTGAAACATTGATTTGCCCATAGATAGTTATAATCAGGGTCACATAAATAAGCTTGATATAAGATAGAAAATGAAAGATATCTTGCAAGATCAACTGTCACACTACTTTCATAGACTATCATTGTAAATATGGATTGGATTGATTGTTAAAACTTGATTATAATCCTCTCACAAAAACTGCAAGAAGAACTAAATGAACCAAGAGCAAAACAAGATTGGGTAGGATGACTAAAAATAGGCTTTGGTCTAGATAGGAATGCAATGATAGGATGACATGGTCTTGCTAAGGATAATGATGGTTTTTTGATAGATTGGATAAAATAGTAAGAGGGTTGCCTCCAAGAGATGGGGTGAATAGCATGAATATTCATCAATGGTAAATGGATATGTAACAACGGCAATGGCATGGTAATGTGAAATGGTATGGTACATGTTGTTGGCCTGGGTGTAGTTTTTGATTTTTTTGTTCCTGTTGATGGGGAGATGCACATCATAATAAAAAAATGATACAAAAAAATGCTCGATCATGCTAATTGCTATCCAGATTTAAGAATGATGTTCATGACCTCTGTATTTATAGATTTTTGGATTCCATCATAATCAACCTGAACCATCCATCATGAGATTGAGATGTGTGGTTGAGGATTAATTCAATTTTTGAAATTAAGTTTATAATTATCCTCATCATGAAATTGGAAGAAGGGGAAATTAAGAGGTATGGAGGGCATCATGGAAGGTATTGATGAGGCATGGAAGGCATGAATCTTGATATTTGTGACATTTATGGCCTAGGGATGTCTTCCCAAGAAATGAGGTCATCTGACGATGTAGATATTCAATATTCATTTCTAAAATAAATTATTCAACAATTTTCTATGGAATTCTCAATTAGGCCTTGATTTGAGTTAATTATCTCTTAAGTATGTTTAAGCACTTTGTGCACAAATTACTCAAATTGATCAGAATGTCTTGTTATTGGTCTAAAATTTGACTAGATTGGAATTAAAAGGTGATGTCAAATGTGTTGAAACCGTATTCCCATTTATGATGTTACCAATAAAAAATAATAAAGGCACGTTTCTCATGTAAGATATTTGATAGAAAAGAGCAATCCAAAGCACATAGGTGAAAAATTAGCATTTTAACTCAAAATGATCTGACCAAAGTTAGTTGGCCCACAAATTGTATTACCCTATTTTATGATACCCTGGCCAAAATTAGCACTTGAATATGTTAGTTTCACATCATTTAGCATGTTTTAGTGTTTTTAGGCCAAATTGTGTGTTTTAAATGGAAATTGATCAAAACCCTAGTTGGAGGTCATTGGTGGCCAAATTTAGGTGTCTATAGTTTGCCCATATTTAGGAAGATGTTACAAACTGTAGGCAAAGCAATGTCTTCTCAAATAATGAGAGATGGCCTATATGCCAAAAAAAAGATGATGGTTAAAGAACAAATCTTTAAATGGTTTTAGGAAGTTTATGATGATGCCCCCTTGAAAGAGTGGCCATCACATTTATTGATGGATAGTCCCTCAAAAAGAAATAAAAAGAAAGGTGGAATTAACCCCTTGTTAAGATTAATCTAAATGAGAAAATGCTTGCATGCATTGATGTAAAAATGATATTAATTTTCCCAAAGGTAGTTATAATCAAGAATAAAAGTCAAAATAATGATTTGCCTATAAGTGGTTATAATCATTAAGAGGACCTAGATTGGTTAAAGATGATTGTGCCCCAATTAGGGATGATTAGCAAGCATAACTCAAGGATATAACTTGAAATATAGATTAAAAGATGAGCAGGTGTAAAGTGATAAAAAAAAATGGATAGAGAAATAAAATTGATCAATTGAATGATTTAGTTGTACCTGCCAACGTGGAGATGCTCAACCTTATTAGCAATTATACAACTAGAATGGTTAATGGGTTGATTTGATCAAGGGTGGGATAGAAGGATTTACCAAAGTTTCAAGGAGAAACTTTTGCAGCTTCATTGATTGTAGACCTTCATGAAGTTGATTTTTGTTGTAGCATGTGATGGTAGGCTTAATGATAGAACACCACGAAGACTTGGATAAAATATGCATAAGGATTGACTCTCAATTTAATAAACACTTGAAAACAATGCACCAATGATAAAAACCATGATGACAATGTTGACGTATGAATATGGATAGACTCAAGAATAATGTGTGCAAGGAATCACCCAATGCAAACATATAGATCGAGTCGAGGCAATAGTGTTGAAAGCAAATAAACAAACAAATAGAAAAATAAATAAATAAACAAACAAACAAACTGAAATAAACAAACAATCGAAAATCCTAAAAATAAAAACAAAAAAAAGCATCTTAACAATGACCATGCTCTAGTAAGACAAATCGAGGATAACTGACTAGGCTTAAATAAAATAAATATTTTTGTATTTTTAAAATGTTATGAATGTTTTTGACATTTTGAGGTATCTTAAATTGTTAGAGAATGACAAGATACTTACTCATAAAATGACGAGAGCATTTGGCTTAGGTTGTTCACAAAATGGTGAGAACGTATAGAAAAGGGGACTGAGGTGACCTCAACATGAATTGAGCATGACCTACATAGTCCTAAAATGACCTCAAGTCATAGTAATTCTATCCACACAAAAGGTGAGAGAAAAAAATAACTAGGTCCCAACAAGTTTTCAAATCCGAAAAATGGCTAGTCAAATGAAAACAATGATGGTAAGGTGATGCAACAATGCATGATAAACAAGTGTTGCCCCTAATTTGCCCATAAGTGGTTATAACTAAGATATAATGACATAGGTCAATGATATTAATTTTTCCATAGGCAGTTATTATTAGTATCAAGACTAGTGAGACACTGATTTGCCCATAAGCAGTTATAATCAGGCTCACATAAACAAACTTAATACAAGATAAAAAATGAAAGATATCTTTTCAAATCAACTGTCACACTAATTTCATAGACTATAATTGTAAATATGAATTTGATAAGATTTAAAACTTCATTAGAATCCTCTCACAAAAAGTGTAGGAAGAACCAAAGTAACCAAGCTCAAAATAAGATTGGATAGGACAACTAAAAATAGGCTTTGGTCTAGATAGGAATGGAATGATAGGATGTATAAAATGGTAAGAGGGTTGCCTCCAAGTGATGGGTTGAATGGATGGGTATGCGATAATGGAAAATAGGCATATATAATGATGGCAATGACCTGACAATGTGAAATGATATGATACATATTTTTGGCTTGGGTATGGTTTTTTATTCTATTGTTCTTGTTGATGGGAAGATGCACATCTTAATCAAAAAATGATACAAATTGAATGCTTGATAATGTTAATTGTTATCCCACACCTCATTTAAATAACTACTCTATCAAAAATGGCCTATAGATTTGATTGTCAAGAATTCTTTTGTGATCTTCAATGGTCATTGATTATGATTTTATCAAGTGTTGAAACAAGGTATCTTTGTATCTTCTACAAAGAAAAGTGCGGCCATGTATGGTAAACATGGATAAAATTTGGATGATAGGTTTTTTTGTGAAATGGAATGGCAAATGATAATGAAAAGGGTAATGGTGGGGAAATAAATGAAGATCGAGATGTTTAGTCACACATAATGTTGTTGATACTAGATTCAACATAACTTTGATTGTGGTGGGGATAAAGACTTTTTCTCTCAATAGGACCACCATATTTTTTTCTTGTTTGATCTTGAGAGTAGTTACCATCTGATTAGGTTGTAGATAGGAAGCTATTTTGATTTTATCTTTGATTTTATCTTTATCAAGCAGTGAAAAACTTTTGTGCTCAACTATTGGTGCCTCTAAGAGGTTTTCACCAATGAAATTGTCTTGATTGTCCCGTAGCACCTTCAAGAAGGTTTTACTAAGGACTGTGGATTTTTGACTTTGATTGTCTTCTAACACTTCCAAAAAATTTTCACAAGAAGATGTTGAGTTCTGACTTTGATTGTCCCCTAGCACCTTCAAAAAAATTTCACTAGGAGAGTGTTTTTCTGCTATATTAATGTGGTCTTGGCCTTTTTTGCTTTTTTTGAACTGTTATGTCACCATTGTCTACAATTCAAAAAGTGTGATTCTATCAATCCTAATTAACACTTATGGGAGATGGAATATCAATAATATGGCTATTTTGGTTGATGATAATGGCTTATGGAATGGTAATGGAATAGGGAGGGGCTGCACAATCCTTATAGAAGATACTAGAAAAACTTGTGTCAAAGCTGAAGTACTCATCCTCAAAAATTGTAGAAGGATCACAAATATATTCAAATTGATATGTAAGGCATGTGTCACCAATGTTTTAACAATCATGAACATATTCTTTTTTTGAATCCGATTATAACTCAAGGGACTCTAAATCTAATGTTGAGACTAATGTTAATTCTAATTCTAATGCTAAACTCGATGTCAATTTAAGAATAGAACCTATCTCTAATTTTGATTCTTTCTTTGATGGGTACTCTATTACAATGATGTCTTGTTGAATATTTAGTATTAGATATGTAATGACCTATGATGGCATAATGGGATCCACAAGGACTAGTTTTTCAAAGTCAGACTCCTTTAGGATGGGAAAAAGGTCAAGAGACAACTCTTTAGAGATTGGCTTGTCAATAGGAGGCTCTTGAAAAATAAGCACATGGTTGAGGTAATGATTTGCCCAAAGGTGGTTATAATAATTAAGAAGTGACTCAGTAAAGAATGGCTCATTAAATTAAGACTCCATGACAACTGGTATAGGATCAATAGGTAATTTATCATAAGTTGACTTATCACAAGTCGTTGGTTTAATAAAAACATCTCGGATTGATTGGTTTTGTTGTTCTTGGTTTACAATGAGTTGGAAAATGTCAGTTTTGAACACAGCTTAGTCTTCAAATGATTAGATCAATTGAGGTTTGGTTGAGATTGGTACTAGATGAGGAATGACTTGTAGTTGGATAATGGTAGGGCATTGGGGAGCATGATTGATTACATGAGCCAAAGGACAAAGTCCTAAGATGGTAACAGTAGGGCATTATGGGGCTCTATTGCTCGCATAAGCCAAAGGACTAGGTCCTGGTATAGGAATGGTGTGACATTATGGTCTTGAAATAGAAATGGTATGATGTGGGGGAGCTTAATTGCTTGCATAAGCCAAAGCATCCAATTCTTCCTCATAAACCATATCATCTCAGTCATGATCTGGTTCTTGACTATGTTCCATGTATTGATTATTTCAAAGAGGGTATGGATCCGTATCCCAAACAACATTATCTATAGTTGGGTCTTCAAAGTTCTCCTCATAATCCTTTTTATGCTAATCAAGGTTTTGATTTGGATTTTATGGATTTTGACTATGTTCCCCATATGGAGTATTGTAGTGAGAATAATAAAACTCCTTAGAAAATCTCCAAAACAAAAAATCTTAGAGTTATACAAACTCTGAAAAACTATGTCCAAAAGACAAATAGATTAAGCTTAATCTAACTTGGTCAAAAGGTGGAGTTGTATCTCTAATGTGGTCTAAAATTGGAGTTGTATATCCAAAATGATTTGTGCTAAGACTTGGCATAAAATATTCTAACATCAAATGTCTAATGTCAAATTTCATATGCACAAAAGGTTAAGTGTCTGAATAAAAACTAACATGTCAAAGGTCTAGGTCAAAGTGTTCCAAACAAGGTCTAAACTAGGAAAGGGAAAAGTTGAATGACTAAGTCTTTTTTCCAAATGTGGAGTCAAAAGTTAATCTCAAAAAAATAGGCATATGCTAAGATTTTTAGCCAAATGATGTCAAAAACTAGACTTGAAACAAAGGTGATATGATTTGATTTAATCTAAAAAGTTTGAAAATAACTTTGACATAAACTCAACACACATAATCAAATATAAACATGATTAGTTTGCATAAGGAATAAGACAAAAATCTCTTTGAAGAAAAATTGTGTGTTTCCAAATAAAGGCACAAATAATGATGAGGATAGGCACTAAGCAAATAAACCATCAATAGTTTTTCAAATTTGGGTAATTGATTAACTAATGTTATGTAACCAAAAGAGAAAGATTTGTATATCATCCCCATGAATTGAGGCCTAAATAGAAATCAATCAATGTTTGAATCCAAACTTGATAAGGCTAATTGAAAACTCAATGTTGAAAACTAAGATTTGACCAAATAAGCTAGACAAGATTGGATAGCATGACAGCACAAGACAAAGGTCCAAATGGTATACATGACATGGTTTAAAACAAATGGTTTTTGATATAATGGTAAATAAGTCTTGAAACAAATTGAGTATCTTAATGGTGTAAGCATGCTCGAATGATGTGATCAATGCTAAGTTTCAAAAGACTCAAAGACATAAATGGTTTGACATGATTTGGGCAGCATAACACTACCCTCCTCAACTTAAATAGCACACACACAAACAAGTTTAAAAAATTTTAAGGCACAAGTGTGGTGTAAAATGGTAAGCATAATGTCTCTTTAAACATAAGAGTGACATATAGACAAATTGGTTTTTACATGGCTTTATGAACAAACAAATAAGTTTTAGTCTCAAAATACCAAGTAAGATAAATGACCAAAATACACTAAGTATAATCATCCAAATCCTAACAAGGGTATGTCAATGTGGGGTTGACTAAACTATCAAGCTTCAAATGTCTCTAGTGGAATCAATTACATAATGACTTTCATGTCAAACAATGCAAAAGAAAAGCATGGAAATTGGGTGACCATGGCATTGTCTAGTTATAAAAAGGTCTAATCTTTTTTACAAACACTACAACCTATTATTCATTCAGTGTAGTGCGATGTCCAAATGCAGATACATCCCATGTGCAACTCAAAAGGAGTAAGTGAAGTCAATGCCAAGAGATGAAATCCTAGGTTAAAGCTTCCCAAAAGAACTCATGGGAGGGAATGACATCCCCCTCGCAAGCCAATTTTTTATGAAAATACAATACTAATAGAAAGACTTTAGGGTCATTTTCAAGGTCACCCAAACTTTGATGAGTTTTTGGGGAGTGCTTTAGATGACATTCTTTCTAAGTCTTGGACTAAGTTTTTTGCAATAAGAATGGTGCTTTTAATTCCAAGGGTCTCCTAAAGGGGACAAATGGAAGAGCATAAATGCAACACCTCTCTTTTTGCCAAACAAAAATTTAATTTAAACAACTAAGTGAATACAAAAAGCTTGGAAAGGTGAGTTCATTTTTAAGCCCAAATATAAAATAAGGTGGTGTTCATTTGACCCCTTGGTCTTAGTTGTAACTTTGAAAATTAATGCTAAAAACTCACTTAAGCACCTAAATATTACTTTAAACACCCAAAATAATGTTCCTAATTCATATTAAGTATGCAAAAGGTGATCTAAACATGTTTCTAGCAAATGTCAAGCTTGGTCATGCAACAAAAATGTTAGCATGTCCTTTCACCTTTATGATATTTTAGGTTTGAAAGAATGAACTTTAAAAAAGAGCTCTCATTCTGTGTTTTAAGAAAAACACAGTGACCAAGATCCATTATATAACCGATGATGGTTACACTAGCTAACCGATGACAGTTATCTATTTGACATCAGTTATACCAATAGTGACTGATAACAACTATCCAACCGATGTCAGTTTTACTAACCAACGTTGGTTATTGTGTAAACCTATGGCAAACAAAAATAGCAAAATAAAGTTAGAAAATCAATTAGCAAGAGTTTTAATCATCTAAATGAAGATTTTAAAGCTGCAAAATGATCTTCTTTGTGTGTGGGATGCATCTAGTCCCACTGGGCATGTCATTATGTCATCTAGAAATTTGAATCAAGAGAGGATGGTTAGTATTGTGTTAGTTTCAAAATGAAAATAAAATGAAAGAAACACACTAACTAGCATAACATCTCTAAGCCTAGACACTAGGAAAAGCTTAGTTAACAAACATGAATAAAACACACAGCTAAAATTCAAAAGAAACCCTTTTTTACCTTTCTTGGATGCTCCAAAATGCTTGTTGTAGTGGTTTGCTCAATTTATGCTCATGAAGTCTTCATCAAAGGTGGCTTGGCTATCTCTTCTTCTCCTTGAAACCTTTGGCTTGTGGCTTGGCTTGGCTTGGCTTGGAATCAATTTGGCATGGTAACACTATTTTTTTGAAGCTTTTAGAACCAATCCTACATTATAACTTTGCACAAATTAAGCTTTGAAATGATGTTCATGGCCTCTCTATTTATAGATTTTTGAGAATGTCTAAAATTAACTTGAACCATCCATCATAAGATGCAGAGGTGTGGTTGAAGATTAATTTAATTTTTATAATTAAGTTTATAATTATCCTCATCATGGAATTAGAAAAAGAGCAATTGAGAGGCATGGAGGGCATGAATCTTGATATTTGTAGCATTTATGGCCTAGGGATGTTTTCCCAAGAAATGAATCACCTGATGATGCAGATATTCAATATTCATTTACAAAACAAATTATTCAAAAAATTTCCATGAAATTCTTAATTAGGCCTTGATTTGGATTAATTATCTCTTAAGCATGATTAAGCACTTTATGCACAAATTGCTCAAAATTAATTAGAATGTTGTTATTGGTCTAAAATTTGACTAGATTAGAATTAGAAGGCAATGTTAGATGCATTGGATGCATTATTCTATTCAGAATGTTACTGATAATAAATAACAAAATCATGCATCTTGGGCAAAAGATTTGATAGAAAAGAGCAATTTAAAGCACCTAGGTGCAAAATTAGCATTTTGACTCAGAATGATCTGATCAAAGTTAGTTGGCCCATAAATTGCATTGCCCCATTTAATGATACCCTGGCCAAAATTAGCATTTGAATATGTTAGTTTCAACTCATTTGATGCATTTTAGTGTTTTTAGGCCAAATTATGTATTTTAAGTGTAAATTGATCAAAACCTTGGTTGGAGGTTATCGGTATCCATATTTAGGGATGGCCGAGCTAACTCCATATGCACTAGGCAAGTGGGCATTGCTTACATAGTTCCTTGGACATGAAATCCAAAAAGAGCTTCAGGCCAAATGTAGTTCTTCAAGGGGTTAGTGAGCGGTGGTCAAATGAGTTACCTGATTTGATGTACCATATGGTGTGGTTCATTTGAACGTACATGGATAAGTATAAATGTTGGTTGAAATAGGGATATGTGATATCCATATAGGACAACACCTTGGTGGGGTGCCCAAAAAAATTGGGAAACGAGTGGGGAGCCCTAATCGACATCGGTCATGGGTTTCCCCAAGGTTGACTAGTGATGATCACACTAATCAATGTCGGTCAGGACAAACCCTAAATGTCTGAAATATTAAAAATAAAAAAGTGAGTTCATTTTAACCATTTGACTTTATGGTGCTTTTCTCTAGGTAGATTGTGACATTTATCATTTTATGCTTGAGTGTGTTGAGGTGGAGGCATGTGGTTGGGTAATTGAGTGTGTTATCGAGTGCAGACAAGATGGAGGGTGGATGAGGGCATGGCCATATAGTGAGATGGGGACTATAACCATGCCAATGATCTCAAAATGAGTTTGGTTGTGTATTGAATTTGAGTGGTAGTATAATTTGTTTGGAAGTCAAGCTTGAGATATAGAGGGTTTTGAACTAGTTTTTTAAATGGGTGTTGAAAAATGATGACCTAATTTTAAAAAATGTATGAATTAGAGCAAAATAGATGGGGAAGGTGTAGTAGAGAGGTGTTACAGGGTGCTAATAGGGTGTAGGATAAGTGTAAATGGGTATATGAAAGGTGTGCAGAGGTTTTAGGGAGGTCATGGGTTTGAGGGTGAGCCACTAATGGTCACACATAGTGAACATCAATGGTTCACCCAACTAGTGATGGTTGAACTCGAAGGGTGAAAAGAGGCCCAAGGGATCGTCAATGGTTACATCGACCATCAATAGTCGAAGGGCCAGACTGAATTTTTAAAATTTTCATTTTTAAATGATTGTAAACTAGGAAAATAGATTAGGTTGTTGAAAGTGTTGAGAATGAATTGCGTCATGTTAGAATTGGGAAGTGTGTAAAGAGGGAAATATGAAAGGTGCAAAAGAGCACTATAGGTTAGAAAGTGCTTGAAGATTTTGAAAGAGGATGAGGGTTGGAGGGTTTATTTGTTGAGGATGTGTAAAAGGAGTTATTTTATGGATAGTTTGATAAGAGATGAATGTTGGGGTGTGAAAGGTTTAAATAGGGTGGTGGGTAGAGGTGAGCGAAGAATATAAGTGATTAGGTGGTTAAATGGATACGTTGGTGTCATATAGATGTAGGCATTTGTTGTTGAGGTAGAGGTAGAAGTTGGTTTGGTGGTATAGGTAGATTAATTTTAATGGATGGGGTTTGTAATAATTTTAAAGAGTGGGTATATGTTGGGACTTAGCGTGATGTAGAAAGTAAAGTGTTAATGTGAATGTGATCAGTTTTACAAGCCCATGAGTAGATCCAATTAAGGGACTGGGTCCCTACGATCTTCATCGAGGTTCAAGATAGGATGATAGCTAAGGAGTGGAGGCACATGGAGATGGTTGTATTAGGGGTCATGATACATTATCAACACCTACCTTGGGATGCTACCATGATCATCGTACTCATCGAGAGATGGGACCGAGTGATGAACACATTCATATTATCGATAGGAGAGATGACCATCTTGTTGGAGGATGTGACGAGGATAATATGGTTACCCATTCGAGGGGAGACAATCTATCATATAAAGAGAAAGGATATATATTATTATATAGACCTTAAATACGGAGTAGATCAGTATCATGCCATGTGGCATGTAGGGGGTTTGGGATTAAACCACTATACTAGAGAGCCACAGAGGATAGATATTTATTGATGATGATGATGATGATGATGATGATGATGATGATGATGATGGTAGTGACCTTTTTTGCATTGGTAGATTCAAGCCATGGTTGATTTCCATAAGTATTACTAGGGGTATTGGTGGAGATGTTGTTGGGGAGGATGGTATTTGGATGGGCCCTAGTGTTACTAGTCTAGATTTAAAGGGAGCTCTGGGCCTTTCAAGCACATAGATGGTATGGGATTAGCATCAATTTTGTGTTTCACTACTAGGCATTTGAGCACATTCATATGGTGAGACCATTGTGGGCACCATGGCAAGGATTCACCCAGGCAGCCTTTCCATTGAGCTTTATGTGATGGAAGAGAGTTGATGCTTTGACAAGTGTCAAAGGAGAAACCAGAGATATTGAGTGGCTTAGGGAAATGTTGGAGGGTTTGGTGGTGGGATATGTTTTATGGAGGCCATATGTGGATTGGCCTATTTGGGTAGGATACATGTACCATACACTATCACTCTAGAGCTAGTGCTAGATATATGGGAGATGGGATGATGAGACTAAGTTGATCCCATTTGACTGAGTTCAAAGATAGTTTGGAATAGTATAGGGGATCCCCCTTGATTTTCCATAATATAGGAGAGAGGATGTTGAGTTCCCACTCTGAGAGCTATAGCCACAAGATGTCATCTTAGACTATGAGGAGCTATCGGTGAGAGCTACCATGGATGATGTAGGGATTATAAATAGTTTTGTAGTGTGGTTCCAAGCCAAATATGTAGCAGTGAACTTTGGATGAGGAGATGGTCAATAGCCAATGGATGTCGATGGGGCCTCAATATAGGGTGATGAAGCTGATGGTCAAGCATAAGCAACACTGGTAGCAGCACAAGCCTAGATTATAGGATTACAAGGATAGGTGGCCACTTTTCAAGCATAGATTGTCACCTTACAGGGGCAAGTTACCACTTTGACTGGTGAGCATGATACAACAAGGACCTCCCTAGGGCTAGTGACTTAGGAGAGAGATTCATTGAGACAAAGAGCAGGGGTGGTAACAGAGCAATAAGAGGACCTATTGACATAGTTTTGAGGACATGGTACCTAGCCACAATGGAAGAGCTTAGATATTATGAGCTAATAGTGATAGCATAGTTACCCTTGGAGATGTGATATGGAGAGTATAGGGCTAGCTTAGCAGGTGGTCCATCAATAGCTACTCCAAGACAGTGGGCCTCGATAGTGGGATAGGCAAGGATGTCAGGGGGACCACCACCAAATGGTAGTGCAGGTCTAGGTCTAGATGGTTTAGGTGGCAATGGTGTTGGTGCATCAGGGGATTGATAGAGGAGAGTTTTTATATGTACATGATTTGTATTTTGATACCGGCTTGTGTGTTGATGACATGAGATGTATATGAGAGAGAGAGACTAATATATGATAAAATGTATTGCCTCATTAATGTATATGATGATTATTTCTTAGTTATGTTAATTATATCAATGACATATGATTATATTGATGATTATGTTAACATATGATGATTATATTCTTATGTTAATGATGTTTTGTGGATGATGTATTGATGTATTATGATTATGATGTTAGTGGATCATGGATGACATATATTATGTTATATGCTTATGGATATTTTTGACTCTTTAGTTAAATATTTGATGATGATGATGATGATATGATCAATATGTTTGTTGTTATTTTAGTTTAGTTTGCACATGATTGTGAATATTTGATAGATAGGTTTTGATGATGTTTATGAGTGACTATGATAATGTGGTTAGGTAGGATAATGGTGTGATAATGTGGTTGATAGATAGAATGATATTTGTTGTAGGGATGATTTTGATGATGATTGATGATGGTTTTATGAAGTTATAATGTTATAATGATATGTTGTGAGTGTTTACAATTTTATGGTTCCTGATGTCTTGTTTAAGGGAAGGATATGGTTTACATTTGCCTTTTTCCTGATGCATAATGTTATGTTTGTGTTAATGTGAATATAATGGAACATATAAAGTAGGTGTAGACAACAAACTAAAATTTGAGACATATGACCACATGAGCTAACAAATAGAACATAATAAAAAGGCATGATGGTTGTAGTTGGTAAGGATGTAACAACAAGAAACCATAGTTAGATTGACTTAGTGAACATAAACCTATCAAATGCTTCGCCATAGCATGCTTTGATTGAGAAAGAGGGTGTCTCAATCACTTTGAATCAAGCAAGCTCATAGTCCCATGATGTCAGAGAAGGATTGAAGGGAAGGAGATGATAGGTAGAAGGTCGAGTGTTAAATGGATGAAAAGGTAGCTTGATGTGGGTAGTTTTTTATTTCTATAGATGACCAAGGAACCGTAATAGACAAGTCCATGTCTAAATATGATATGTAGACTGATCAATGTAGGAAGTCTACCAATTTCATATTTAGAAGTTGATTGCAGCATAATGGGATAATGTGTAGACTGATTGATGTAGGAAGTCTATAAATGGCACTTATAAGAGCTGATTATGGCTTACTTACTTTAATTTTGGCATAAGATTATTTGTTGCTTGTGTTAATTTGATAATTTGTTGAAGTTTATCGATGTGGGATGCTTCAATTGGTTGTATTTTATAAATTTGACTTAGCCGTCCTTCAAGGGAGTGGTCTAAAATTGAATTTTTATAGTTGTCCTTCAAGGAAGCAGTCTATTTTTAAGTAAATTTTATTTATTGGGTAGCTGTCCTTCAAGGTTGTAGTCTATAACGCTAGTGATATTGTTTATGCATGTTTAGACATAGACAAGTATATTTAAGCTTAAAGGTTTACCTTTATGAAGGCAAGACTTTAGCACAAAAGGTCAATGTTAAATGAGGAAAATGGCTTGAGAGACAATTGATCATGGGATTCCATTTGATTAAGTATCCATGAGAACCATGCCATGGGTAGAGTTGTGGTACCCATGCTTAGCATTAGGCTATAATTATGATGGATAATCACATAGTTTTATGTTGTAATCAATTATTCCCAAGAGGATTAGGGATATGTAGGTGAAAAGAAGTGAAGATCTTGTAGACCAAGGGATGATCTTATGTTAGACACCGAGGTGAGTTTGATCTTTATTTCAATAATAAAAAGAACATAAATGTGAAGCATTGAGAGGGTCAGGTTTTGATTTGCCTTCAAGAGAGGACAAACGATAAGCTCCTGATCCATACTTATGCATTATGATGTAGTGTCCAAGCCAATTAAAATCAAACTTACCTTTTTTGCTTTTTTCATTAGTTACATGTTGGTTTTCCTAAAAGATGAGGTCATCGATGTTGAACTCCAGGTGTTTGTTGTATGCATGTTTGATTCATTTTTGATAGACATGAAAATGATTAAGGGATGCGAGGTGATGTTCATTAAGGAGTTCAAAACACATGAGGCATTCCTGATGATAGTCACTCTCAAAAAGAATTTTATGCAATGATATGTGAAATGAGGGATTTGGACTTTGAGAGGCAAGACTACCTCGATGCCAAAGATGAGAGAGAAAAGAGTAGCTCCTGTAGATGTTTGAATGCTAGTGTGATAGGCCCATAAAGTAAAAGGGATGTGCAAGTGCCAATCCTAACATGAAGCACTTACTACTTTGGTGAGCATTTTGATGAGAGTTTTGATAGAGGCTTCCACCTATCCATTGGCTTGTGGATGATATGATGAGGAAAAACTTTGTACACACCTAAAACTAGCCACTAATAACCTCCAACTAGGGTTTTGACCAATTTCTACTAAAATACATAATTTAGCCTAAAAACACTAAAACATATTAAATGAGTTGAAATTGTTATATTCAAGTGCTGATTTTGGCCAAAGTATCATTAAATGAGGCAATGTAATTTATTAAGTAGTTAAATTTGATCAAATCATTTAAATCAAAATGACATTTTCCCACCTAGGTGCTCTGGATTGCTCTTTTCTACCAAATTTCTTGTACCAGACACATGTCTTTGTTATTTTGTGTTGGCAACATCTTAAATGGAAATATGGTTCCAACACATCTAACATCGACTTCCTATTTCAATCTAGTCAAATTTTGATCCAATAACAAGACATTTTGATTGATTTGATTAATTTGTGCACCAAGAGCCAAAAATTGCATCAAAATTGCTTAATCATATTTAAAAGCTAATTAATTCAAATCATGAGCCTAAATAAGAATTTTATGGAGCTTTTTTTTTAAAAAAATTGAAAATAAATATTAAATATCCACATCATCAAATGACATCATTTCTATGGGGTGGCATTCACAAGCCATAAATGCATAAAATATTATGATTAAGCTACCCCATGTCTCTTAAACACCCCTCTATCCTAAATATTTATAGGGGGTATTTATAAATTTAATTAAATAATTGGATTAATTCATGACCACACATCTCAATCTTGAGATGGACAATCATGGTTGATCCTAAACTATTTTGAAAATCTATAAATAAAAGAGCCATGAACATAAATTTTAATCTATCTTGGTGCAAAGTTATAATGTTAAATTGATTCCAAAGCTTCATGCAATTAGTGTTATTATGTCCAAATATTGAGCCAAAGCCATCACAAGCCAGATGTGCCAAGAGGAGATGAAGGTAACCACACTTCATTGAAGAATATCTATTAAAGCACGAGTCAAGTATGCCACTTCAACAAGATATTTGGAGCATCCAAGAAAGGTAATAGATCATTTGTATTTTGCATTCTATTTGTGTTTTCTATTTAGTTTTGTTAACTAAACTCCCCCTAGTGTCTCGGCCTAGAGATGTATGCTTGTTAGTGTGCTTCTTTTAATTTGATTTCATTTTAGAACTAACACAATACTAACCACCTCTCTTAATTCAAATTCCTAGTCTACATAATGGCATGCCCAGTGGGACAATCTTCATGAGTGCGCAATCCATGAATTTCTTTGTATTCATAGTTTTAATTTTTTTTTTTGTTTTTGATTTGCTAGAGTAAAAATGACCTAATAAAGAATTAATAACTTTTTATTTACTAAATATTTTTTCTAAATATTTTTATAAGTATAGATAAATATGTTATTGATATTCTTTGAAAAATTTAAAAAATATCTTTTTATTTTTTATAAGTTATGACTCTTTTAGTGACTGTCATTTTCTATTTTTTATTTTTCTAGTAAAAATGGTTAGAATAGAGTTAATAACATTTTTGCATTGATTTTTTGGATCTTAAAATTTTCATATAAGTTAACCCTATATTTATTGACAACCTCTAAAAATTTCATGGCAAAATTATCTATATTTTAAAAGTTATATTAAAAATATTGAATGTAGATTTTTATGTTTTATGTGAGGGATTTTATTTGTTGTGTTATGTTTTATTTTTTGTGTTACTTGCCTCATTTGATAAATGTGCTTCAAGGCTAAACAAAGTGATAACCTTTTTATTGTAGGATCTACCTAACAAAGTTCTAAAATAAACTTAAATTAGTCTTTTCACACTTCATTTGGATGTCTAAAATGAATTAGAATCCTTAATTTTGGTGTTTAAAAAAAATATTTAGAGTGCTTTATTGGTTAAGTTTTGTGATTGTCTTTCAAAGTTCACAACTTAAGACCAAGGGGTCAAAATAAAATCACCATACTTTTCATTTGGTGTTTAAAATTGAACTCATCTATCAAAGTTTGTATTCAATAGTTGTTTAAATAGAATTTGATTGGCAAAAAGAAAGATGTTGTGTATATGCTCTCCCATCCATCCCCTTTAGGGAACTTTTGAGATCAAAAGCATCATATTTATTGTAAATTACCTTAGTCAAAGGCATGAAAAATAAATTGTTAAGGCTCTCCTCAAAGACCCATATGGCTTGAGTGATCTAGACTCAACCTCTAAAGCTCTTTCACTTATTTATTTCATTGCATCTTGGCTTGTGAGGGGGACTTCATTACCTCCCACAAGCTCTTTAGGGAATATTTGACCTAGGGTTTTATCTCCTATCATCAACTTCATCACTCCCACTAGGATCAGAGGTTTGATTAGTTAAATCACATTTTAGTGTTGGGGTTAAGTACCAAGATATATTTACACAGTAGATATCGCACTACACTGAACAAGCGATGGATGCAGTGGTTGCAAAAAGAGCAAAACCTTTTTACAACAAGTCAAGTGTCATGGACACCCAATTAAAATTCACTTATTTTGCATCATAGCATAAAAGTCAATGCTTAATTGATCCATCTAGAAATGTTTGAAAATTTATAGTTTTTAGCAAAACCCCACTTACTACAAAAGTATTGTTGGTGCAAAGTGCACCTCAAGGTTTATGTCACAGTATTATCATTTGAGAAAAGGGGGGTGTAAAAACCCTAATATATAATGCATATTTAATTTTGGATGAACACTTAAAATCCTCTCAAATGATTTATGTAGATGGATTCCAACAATACCATGCAACCTTGTCAATTTAGGACCTAGAGTGATTAATTAGTTAGTTTTGTCATAGATTAATTTGTTTTATTTGAAGTCAAAAAAATTGTGTTAACAAAATGACATAAACAAAACACATGGTCCCCAAATTTATTTCAGCAAAGAGGCATTATGTTTCCCATGTCAATTATCATTTTTACCTTGTTCAAAGTTATCATAAACTTTGAGTCATGTCATCCACTTTGACGTAGTTATGTTACCCAATTGAGTCTAGAAATTTTACCAGAGTTTGTTTAAGTCCTTAATTTATAATTCACATTAGAATTTGAACATTTATAAGTTCTAAGGGTTAATGTGTCAAGTAGGTTCGCCATTTACACATTAAACTTGCTTTAACTTAGGGTTAATTTTCCATTTGAATTGAAGGCCATTTAAGACTCATAATCATTATCACCACTTGGTAAACATAAATCACCTTGTGTAAATGCTTTCACTTTAAGTCTATGAGCAAATTTTTCTTATCCCATTTTTCCTTGAGTTCATTTGATGCAAACCTCTTTGCCTTAGAAAAATTGTCAAAACTTTGAGAGTGTGTGTATCATTTGCAAAGGGTGATGTTACGCTGCCAAATTTGTGAAACATCTTTGCCTTGGAGTTTTTGAAACAAACATTTTGTTACATCTTTTGAGTATTTTAACGTTGTTACGTTGCTCAAAACATTTCAACCATTGTTTCATAGACCTTTTTGCATAGAGTCCAAGTTTTTCTAAAATTGTCCAAACTAAATCCGAGTGTACCTTGTGAATCTTTGTCTAGAAAATTTATGCCATTCACTTTTTTCTAGCTTATTTATAAAAAGAACCTATCTTTGTGTCGTTATTTGGAAGAAAATAAACTATCTCCAAGTGCCTTTTTTTTCATATCTCATACTTATCGAACAATTTTTTACAACCAAGAGTCAAATGCCTAGTTTTTGTTAGAAGCGTTTCAAATCTGTTAGATTAAAATCTCATCTAGTTCAAAGTCTAGCTTTTGACATCATTTGACCAAGAGTCCTAACACATGCCTTGTTTGAACCTAGATTTTGATGTCATATTTGGCCAAAAGACCTAGCAACTTTTATTTTCCTAAATTAGACTGATTTGAAACACTTTGACCTTAGAGTTTGGCATTTTGATTTTAGGTCTATTTACTTGATCTTTTTGTATAAGACATGGAACGTTAAACACTTAACATTAGCTTATTTTATCACAAATATTTACATAAGCCTTTCCATCTTTTTGATTAAATCTAGACCAAGTTTGAATCATCTTTATTTAGACATTATCTTTTTTAGAGTTTGTAGAACTCTTTGTAGCAGCACATTCACTATGGATCCCAATATGTTTCTCTAATCTCGTAGTGGAATCATGTACAGTCTGGGGATTATTCATGTGGTCATGCAAAAATAAATGGTGTACGACCCCTGCACAAATAATATTGTTTATGAGACAAATCCTTATATCCCTTATAACACCCAAATAGGGGCACAAAACCAAGATCCATTGGCTAAATATTTGGTTAATACACCACCACATTAAGAACAAGATCAAGAACAAACTACAAAATACCTAGCTATGGTACCTATAGTTGAGGAACCTTTTCCCCAACAATTGTACTCTATTAACGCACCTTCCACATATGATCCTTATTTATTTGAGTGTAATTTATTGGAAAATAAAGATGAGATTTTGGTTAGGGCCATAAAATTAGGGGCCAAGTTTCTGATATACTTTCTCCATGAGAATTTACCATGTCTAGTAAGATTGCCTCATAACATATTGTAAAATCAATAGGCTTCATCTAGCAATCCTTTAGGTCTAGTCCAAACAACATATCAGGACCCTAGTATGCTTGTCAAAGGCAAGGACCCCATGGAGGACCACTTTGTACAAATTTAGATAACATAACAAACCCATTTTGACCTAGCATGCAATTTTAACCAAATGACAATGTCAAGTAGGCCTCTCATAGATTTAGTTCCCTTAACTAGAGTGTTAATAGAGTTGAATAGTCAAGACAATTAGGGTGCAAACCCATTCATGTATAACACTTTGATTGACAATTTATTTCATATGCCAACCATCAAAGAAGTATCTTCTACTTCTATGTAGAATAGTGGCCAAAACATAGTGGATAATACACAAGTAACATCCCATCCAAACCAAAGTGGTGTTGATATGCAAATAACTAGCCAACAAAATATGCCTTTAGTTAACACTATAAGTGGTTCTCAAAATTAGGGAGTAGGAATTTCCACGTCCACACCTCAACCAACTACTACTGCTAATCCTCAACTAGTTGCTTCTTCAAGTGCACAACCAATAGGATTAAGTAGTCAGCTAGCAACCCACGCCATGCCTCAATAACAAAATGTGATGAATCCTACTTCTTCTCAATAGGTAACGAGTAGTATTCCATAATAATAGGCATAATCTAGTATACCAATGCAATAAATGTTGAATATGTTGTCACCTCAATAAGGGGAAACTAATGTTCCACCTTATCAGATAGTAGCAAACATACCTCTTCAGTCACAGGTTAGTGTGCCAATTCAAAACCAAATGATGTCGAACCAAGAACGTATAAATATTGGTCAATGACAGATGTTGAATCTTCAACATGTATTCACTTCCCAATAGGGATTCATATAACAAGGAGGTTTGAATGTTTCTCAAGTACCTACTAGGCAATAATTGTCTTTTGTTTAAAATTTGCCACTCATTTAGAAATAGTGTCTTGGTTCACAAGTTCTCACTCAACAGTAAGGTTCAATTAGTTAGTAGCATGTCCCTTTTCAACTACATTAGAAGTAATAAAATTATATCCCTCCATCCCAACCTCAAAATCCTCAACATCAAACCTTCATAACCAACTCTAACTCGAATATTACACCATAACACATGAAATTCTAAAAATCAAACCCTAATCGACATGTGTATTCCTAGTCCATTTCCCAACCAATCCATCATATCCCAAAAAATATCTTTGTTATACCCTAGTCTAATTTCTCCACTTATGACTACTCAACCATCTACCCATGCCAATATTCCCACAAGTTTCCTAGAGTAAGAATTACAATAGATGAAGGATGCAATTGCCGCCATCCAAGCTAGGAAATAGGGTAAAAATTTTAAGTTGGATGATGTGTGTTCTTATCCTTTTAACATGGACTACTTACAGATTCCATTTCCTCCAAAATATGATCCCCCAAAGTTTAATAAATATCATGGGAAAGGTGACACCAAAGCCCATTTAACATAATTCTATGTCGCATGCCAACCAGTGGCATATAGTGACATATATCTTTTATTTTTGTTTCCAAGGAGCTTAGTTGGATAAGCATTGGAATGGTTTTCAAAGCTTCCCAAGAATTCAATAATATATTTTGATGATCTTTTAGATAAATTTGTGCAACACGTTTCCTACAATCTCGAACATGAGATTTCATTGGTCGACTTGATGTAAGCAAAGCAAAAATTTGGTGAGAGTTTTTCAAATTATCTACAGTAATGGAGATCTCTTTCAAGCCGATTCATCCATAATTTACCAAATAAACAATTAACCATTGTGTTTATCAAAAATTTGCACAGTGAGATATCTTATCATCTAGAACTACAATGTGCACATACCTTCAAAGAGATCATTGATAAAGGTTTGTTGATCGAGCGAGCCCTTATTAATAAAGGAATCATCAAGCTTACTTCAAATAATCAAAATCAAGGTACCAATCATAGAATGGTCAAAACCAACATCCAATCCAAGCGTAAACATCACAATTGGCATAGGCCAATAACCAAGATACACCAAAGCAATCCAATCATAATAAGAATGTTGTGAAAAATGGAGTAGCTAAGTCATGTCATGTCCAAATGGTACAAACACTCTCTACTCAACCATCATTACCTTTTTATATCACTCCTACCACACAACCTCTTCAGTATTAGCAACATGTGCCATAAGCACAACAACCAAGGCCCCCACAACTGACACAACCACCTTTGCCATTACAAGTCCCTCCTCTAAGGAGAATAGTGCTTACTCACCATGTGTTTAGTGGCCTTGGAAAGCCTATTGAATATGTGTTTCATAAACTTGCCACCGCTAAATTGATTAGTTGGCCTATACCAAAGCATTATCTACAAGGCATTCATTATCCTGATTAGTACCCTAAAAATGATTTCTATGAATATTATCAGGTCAATGGGCACAATTTACGAAGATGTGTGTAAATTAAACATTTTATTTAGAATGTGTTAGAGAATGGGAAGATAACACTGGATAATGGTGCTTCTACTTCCAATCAAAATCTTAGGATTTATCAAAACCCCTTTCCCCAACATAACAACTAGTCACAACAGTAACAACAACACCATCTAATGCAACCACAAAATCAATAATATCAAAATCAAAATCAAAGGCTGAACCAATAGAACAAACAATGTCAAAATGATGGATAGAACCAAGGTCAGAATGGTAACAACTAACAAACCTACCATGCAATTACATATGACTATAATAGAGTTTTAGACCATATTATAGGAGGTAGTGTTAATACCATCTCCATTAATCTTAGATCAAATTTTAATCAAATGAGACCATTACTAACCATACCAAACCAATCCAATCACTTGGGTAATCTTTCTTTGATCTGGGACTACACACAGGCAAACCAACAAATAGGGATTCTCACTTTTGGACCTTATATCAATAACTCATCCTTGCCCCATGACCATGCACAAGTGCATAAGCAATCGAGACTTATCCTATCTAGTCCCACACCATCACCATCTTTTATTATCAATCATGGTCCTGTATTTAATTTTGATTGTGCAATCACAACTCGAAGGTCAAATATTACCATCCCAATCACACAGCCATCTACCACTTTGCCCATTATCCAATCAGCCATTCAACCTTGGAATAAGCCATTTAACACTAATCAAGAAAAGAAATTTGACATTGTGGATCAATTGCAAAAGATATCCACATAAATCTCCATTTTAGATTTGTTGCATACATCAACAATCCACAAAAACATTTTAAATGACTTCTTGAGCTAATCCACTATTTCAAGTGATATGTGCCCTGATAAATTCCAGGCTTTGGTTGGACACCTAGCTTCAACCCAACAAGTCACTTTCAACCAAAGTGATATGTCATCCTTTGGTTCATTGCATAATAACCTGTTATACATTGAATTTCGCATAAAGTGGCACAAAGTGAAATGTGTCCTTATAGACAATGGATCAAGTCTAAACATAGTGTCTCTTAAGCTCATCAAGCTTCTCAGGTACACAATGGTAGATCTTAAAATAGAGACAATAACCATCAAAGCCTATGACAATGAGGAATAAGAATCACATGGCACCATCTATTTTCCAATTATCCTTGGGCCCTTAACCCATGATACACTTTACCATGTGCTCAATCTCGATTTGTCATATAATATGCTTTTGGGAAGACCTTAGTTACATGAAATCCATGTAGTCCCATCAATGTTACACCAATGTATCAAGTTATCCCATTCAGGGATGGAAGTTTGTATACTAGGGGATTTGCATCCATACAAGCACTACAAGCAACTAGAGGCCAAGTTTAAGAGTTATAACTATTACTTCGGCATGAATCCAATGGCCAAGTAGGATAAGGGAAAAATAATACTCCTTGATATGTTAGAGGACAACTGAATTGATCCTAATACCCTTGATTCCCTTTATCACATGCCAGCTCTTGAAATATCCAATCATTTTACTATCTCTCCTAATGGCCTAGGAGAGTATGTGACTCATGATACCTTTCATATTGCAAACCTTCCACAAAATCTAGTCTTTTGGAAGACCTAAATCTAAGCCATTTCAACCAAAATGGCAACAAAAGAGAAAAGGTAAATCACTTGTCATGTTTATACCAACATCTGGCCTAGAACCAGACCCTCTTGAAGGGGATGAATCATGGTTGTACAATGACAATCAAGTTCATTTTTACGAGAATGCAAAGTGTCATATTCCCAATAGGATCATAAAGAATCAAGACAATGGAGGAGGCCTCAAACCTAATCAACAGGGAATACTTGAGCTAATTTCCATGACCAAATACAAAAGACCCTATGGACTTGAATTTAAACTACTTAGGGGTGACTCCATATACCTTACTCATGTTCCATCACCATCAACTAGTGATGAAGATGTTGGTAGTGAAGCAAAGTTTGATCATGGCCTTTTTGATGACCTAGCTAAAACCAACATGTTTGATACTCATTCCATTTGTACCCTTAGCCCAATCATTCATCACAACCCACTCCCATTGTATTATCCCCAATTGATAGAATGGGACCAACAAGAGTCCAACATACTGATTGATGTATTTCAAAATGATGAGTCTTTCTATGATTTTCTCAGCCTTAGATACAATGTTCCATTGGGGGACCATAAATCAGGGTTCTCCATCAAGTTGGATCCTGCAACATATTTTGGAGAGCAAGTGAACAACCTTAGCTAATAAAAAATAAATAAAACATTGATGTCCTAAAGGAAAACCTCTTTGAGGCACTTTATGACTAGGGTAAAAGTAAAGAAAAAGTCCAGTCTAGAGGTAAAAATCTATTTCAGGTGCCATTAGATGAGGGTGTTCAACATTTTTCAACCATAGCTTAGGAGACCACCAACGATAAACTTGTCTATGAGTCTGAGTTTAGTTTTGAAGAACAACAAGCATTTGATCAAATCATCTAGGAGTTTCCAATAGTTTTTGTTACATGGTCAAACCTTCCATTGGGAAACTTTGATTCATCATACCTAGGGGAACTCAAATATCTAGTCCTAACAGAGGACTCTAATGTTGCCGACTAGTTCAAATCTTTACCCACTATCTTTCAAAATGATTCAACCCTTCTAGTAGAAGATATGATAGAGGTTAACATCGAGTCCCAAAATGAACCAAAGTGGATCAAGTTAGGTGCTTTCCTTACTAAGAAGGAGCATGAAGTCCTTACATCCCTTTTGAGAGAGTTTGTAGCTATTTTTGCATGGGTATATTCTGACATGTTAGGTTTGGACCCTACCTTGGTTCTGCACCACCTTGTGGTCAATCTTGATGCCAAATCAGTAAAATAAAAGATGTGTAAGATGCATCCTTGCATTGTTGTATTAGTAATGAAAGAGTTGGAAAACTCTTAGAAGCAATATGTATTCAATCCATTGACTACTCAAAGTGGATATCCAATGTTGTACCAGTTAGCAAAAACCCAAAAAGAATCAAAATTTGTGTTGATTTCTATGATATAAACAAATCTTTCCCTAAGGATGACTTTTCATTTCCAAACATTGACATGATCGTCAACTTCACAGTGGGTTCTAAAATGCTTTCATTAATGAATAGCTTTTTAGGATACAACCAAATCAGAATAGCACTAGAAGACCAACATAAACTAGTGCTTGCCACTCCATGAGGAACATTCTGTTATCAAGTTATGCCATTTGGTCTTAAGAATGCAAGGGCCACTTGCCAAAAAGACATGACCATCATATTTCATGATATGATGCATGATGTTGTTGAAGATTATGTCAATGACATTCTTGGCAAATCAAAGACTAGGGTCGATCACCCAGTAGTGCTATGGAAAATATTTAAAAGATTACGAGAGTACTAGGTTAGACTTAATCCTAAGAAGTGTGTCTTTAGAGTCACATCAAATAAATTTCTAGGCTTCATTATGTCTCATCTAGGCATTGAAGTTGATCTAGCTAAAGTCCAAGCTATAATAGAGATGAAACCACCAAATAATTTGAAGCAGCTTCATAATTTGTAGGGCAAGATCTAATCTATCTTATGCTTCATATCTTAATTAGTCAAAAAATACCATCCTTTTATGTGTCTTGTAAAGAAAAGATTCACATTTCACTAGGATGATCATTGTCAAACAACTTTTAAAAAATAAAGGACTATCTAATGAATCCATCTATTTTGTTGCCTCCTATGTCAGGAAATCCATTCTTGTTGTATCTATCAGCTACTGACAATGCCCTTGGGGCACTTTTGGCTCAGCATGATGACAATGGAAAGGAGCATGTCATGTACTATTTGAGTCGTACACTGGTCGTGCTGAACATAATTATATGCCCATAGAAAAAACTTATTTAGCCATGGTCTTCACAGCTCAAAAACTACATCATTACATGTTAAATAATAAGACTAAGGTTATTTCAAAAGTAGATCCACTCAAGTATCTACTATCTGAAATAATTTTTTAAGGCCACATGGCCAAATGGATCATGCTTCTAAGTGAGTTTAACATCAAATACATTAATCAAAAAATTATTAAGAGGCAATTTCTTGTAGATCAGCTTGCTAAAACACCCCTTGCTCATATAGAGCCACTCACATTCCAATTTCTTGATGAATCCGTAATGATCATCATTGAAACACCTCTTGAGGAGCAACACTAGAAGTTATATTTTTATGGATCATTCATAGTGCATGGATCAAGGGTAGGCCTTTTATTTATTATACCACAAGAGGATTTAATCCCTAAATCATTCAAGATCAACTTTTTTTGTACCAAAAACATGGTTGAA
The DNA here is from genome assembly GCA_037957365.1 of Torreya grandis. Lineage (NCBI taxonomy): Eukaryota > Viridiplantae > Streptophyta > Pinopsida > Cupressales > Taxaceae > Torreya > Torreya grandis. Next base: position 903,339 of record JARHVA010001251.1, on the reverse strand, counting down.
TATGAAGCACTTATTGTAGGGCTTTATCAAGTGGTATAATGGAATGTATCTCATCTAAAGGTTTATGGTGATTCTGAATTAATCATCAATCAAGTTACATACCATTTTCATACCAAAGATGACAAGTTGGTTCCATATAAAGCCATGGTCAACACTCTCAAGCAATAGATTGTTGACATTCAGTTTGAGCATACACCAAAGGTAAGTAACAAAACTGTAGATGTTATGGCCACTTTTGGATTTTTGATTTGACAAATAGACATAACAAAAGAGTATCAGTTCCTTGCTGAGAACTTAATATCACTAGCTTATGAACCTTCAACCATCATGATGATTTGTGATATTGTTGGTCCTAGTTCTATTTGATACTCAAACCTTTACAACTACCTTCATGACCAAGTTTTACCACTTGACCTATCCCAAAAACAAACCAAAGCCTTCATCCACTAAACCACTTGTTATACCTTACTTAGATCAACCCTTTACCATCGTAGTTTTGATGGAACTCTATTTCATTGTTTAACTCTGGTAGAATCTACACTAGCATTATGGGAAGTTCATAAAGCCATATGTGACGCCCACACTAGTAGGGCCATCTTGTCCAAAAAGTTCTTATGTACTGGTTATTATTGGCCCACAATGGATGTAGATGCATTTGCATATGTAAAGAAGTACAACAAATATCAAAAACATGCCAATTTGATTCATCCCCCAGCCAAGACCTTGAAACCAATGTTAACACCATGGCCATTTGCTACATGGGGCCTTGACCTCATTGGGAAGATCAATCCCACTTCATTTGATAACCATAAACATATCCTTACTACCACTGAATATTTCACTAAGTGGGTTGAAGTTATACCCCTCACTTATGTGACTAGAAAGCAAATTTCCAAGTTCATCTTCAACCATCTCATTTACCACTACAGTATCCCTTTCGACATTATATCTGATCATGGAGGATCATTTAAGAATAAGGATGTCATAAATCTATGTGTTGAATATAATATCACACAAAAAATTTCTAGGACATATTACCCTCAAGGTAATGGCTAGGCTGAAGCATCGAACAAAATCATTGTCAACATTTTCAAAAAGATTGTCAATGATGTTGGTCACAATTGACACCTTCAGATATTTCATGCCCTTTAGGTATACCATACCAATCACCATACACCCACAGGAACCACTCCATATTCACTTGTTTATGGTATAGAATCCATCCTTCAGATTGAATTCAAGTTAGCTTCTCTATGCATCTCTTTCAAGCATGTTCTGGTTGATAATGACTATCGATTGACTCGCATGAAAGAACTAGAGTTACTTGATGAGAAATGCATGGATGCGGTGAATAATCTCCAAGCCTATCAAAATCAAATTTGAGGCCACTACAATCAGCATGTGAAACATAGAGAATTTAAACTTCATGATCTTGTCTTTAAACAGAACTAAAAGAATACCACGACTGAAAAGAAGCATAAAGGTAAGTTCAAACCCAATTGGGTTGGTCCTTTCATCATTATATTAAACTTTGGAATAGGAGCATATAGGGTTGCCACAATAGATGACCATGAACTTGATGAGCCGATGAACATTATCCACCTCAAGTGGTATTATGCTTAAGTGATTTGGTATATTATCTATAAGTACCATTTCACATTGTATCATTTTATCACTCTTCATTATACTATACCATTTTACCATCCTATCATCTTATCAACCTATCACTTTTTCCTACTGCTTATTCAGTCTACCATACTTTCCCCATAAATTGAGTAGATTTATCCCACCCTACCCGGCCCTATGACCTTGGTTCTATTTTATTCATTCCATCACCACTTTCAGTAAGAGGATTTTGATTTAGTTTCAATAGTTGTTTCACACATTCTAGACAAAGGCAATATTTTAGAGTAGTACGATAGATATTTGGTAGTTGCATCCTTCATTTCTTGTTCTAATCTCTCTACCAAGTGTATTTGATTATAATCATCTATGGGTAAATAGCGTCTACTTGGTCTTGTCACTAATTATAACCACCTATGGGCAAATTAGTGTCATTGACCTAAGTCATTATTTCCTAAGTTATAACCACTTATGGGCAAACTAGGGGCAACACTTGTTTATTATGCCTTCACATACCAACTAGCCATTTCCTATGTAGTCATACCAATTATCCCTATTTTGTTTGAATTGGATATTACACTAGTTAGATTCCTATGTTGTGGGGTGAAACTACAGTGACTTGAGGTCCTACTTTGAGACTATATAGGTAGCACTCGATACTTGTTGAGGTCAGCTCAGTCACCCTTTCCACCATGATCTTACCATTTTACAAGCAACATAAGCCACACTCTTGCCATTTTTTGAGCAACCTAAGCCACGCTCTCACTATTTTGTGAGCAGCCTAAGCCATGCTCTCACTATTTTATGAGCAACTTAAGCCATGCTTTTATCATTTTGTGAGTAACCTAAGCTATGCTCTCACTATTTTACGATCAACCTAAGTAATTATCTCATTTTTTTGTGAGATTGAACCATCTAGTGTCTCATCATTCTCAATCAAGTTGAGATACTCCAAAAAATTTAAAAACATTTGTAAAATCATTAAAAATACCAAAAAAAAACATAGACCACTTCTTTTCCTTAAGGATTCTGGTAACCCTTACTAAGTCACAAGTAAATTGCTTGTCACTTAGTTTCCCCATGCTTTTTAGCCTTTTTTTATGCACTTGCCATTTTGCAAGACCATTCATATTCTTCTATCTCATCCATCATGTTTGTTTTCATCAGCTATTATTTTCTTTCTATTTCTTGGGAGAACTACATTTGACCTAAAAATTTTATTGGATATTACATCCATAGAAATATGTAGGCAACGTCCACTTGCCCAGTGCATATGGAGACAATTCGACCACCCCCTTCCATTTCTTTTATTTCCCCCATCATGTTTATTTGCTAATTTGTTACCTATTTTCTAGGGGCAATATTTGTCACATTATTTATACTAACATTAGGACTAATTGTTATTTGTCTATTTGTTTGTTTCTTTTCTTGTTTATTTGTTATTTATATGCTTATTTATTTGTTTTTATCATTGTTGTCTTGATTCAATCTATGTGTGTTCATTGGGTGATTTCTTGTGCATTTATACCTGAATCCATCTATATTCATATGTTTATATTGTCATCATAGTTTTTATCATTAATTCATTATTTTCAAATGAGTATTAGATCTCGAGAGTCAGTCCCTATGCATATTTCATCCTAGTCCTCATGGTGTTCTATCATGATGTTTACCATCAAGTGCTACAACAAAAATCAACTTCAAGAAGTCTACTCAATAAGGGTGGCATCAACATCTCCTTAGCACTAGTATCCTAATCATATCCCAAATAGAGTAATTAACCATGAAAAAAAATCAACATTTGTTAGTTTGAATGAGCATCTCCCTACTAACCGGTTATTCCAATTCATCATTACCCTCTATGTTAAGTTACCATCATCATCAACCAATTAATCATGTTTTCCATAATCGAGGTTCAATGATTATAACCACCTATGGGCAAATCATTATCCACCAACCCACCTGCATTTCTCAATGATTATAACCACCTTTGGGAAAATCATTGTGTTCTCACCAAATTTACTTTCTTTTGCCCAAATAGAGGCATCTTATTATTTCGTTTGTCTATCCTAATTGGAATAGCTCCATCTTCTCAATGATTATAACTATCTTTGGGTAAATCATTGTGTTATCATACCACATTGCCACTATCGAGGTACAATGCTTATAACCATCTTTGGGCTAACCATTGTACACTGTCCACTTGCATTCTTAGTGATTTTGACTACTTTTTCAATATCATTATGTTTTCACCCCATCATCCTCCTTTATTTGGTCCCCTCATTTCACTTATTTATTTTTGAGGGATCATTTGTCAACCTAATTGTGCCAACTATTCCCTCGAGGGGCCATCAAATAGTTAGTTCATCATCATTGCAGTTGTAGGCATACAAGACCTTTTCATTCTTTGAGAAGACATTATTTTGATTATAGCTTACAATGCCTTCCCAAATAGGGGCAAATTGTAGACACCTAAAACTAGCCACCAATAACCTCCAACCAAGCTTTTAACTATTTTCTACTAAAATGCACAATTTGGACTAAAAACACTAAAACACATTAAATGAGTTGAAATTATTATATTCAAGTGTCAATTTTAGCCAGAGTATCATTAAATGAGGCAATGTAATTTATGAAGTATTTAACTTTGATCAAATCATTTTGAGTCAAAATGATATTTTCGCACCTAAGTGCTTTAGATTGTTCTTTTCTACCAAATTTCTTACACAATACATGTGCCTTTGTTATTCTGTGTTGGCAACATCCTAAATGAGAATATGGTTTTAACACATCTAACATCAACTTCTAATTTCAATCCAGTCAAATTTTAATCCAATAATAAGACATTTTGGCCAATTTGATTAATTTGTGCACCAAAGGCCAAAATTTGTATAAAAATTGCCTAATCATGTTTAAAAGATAATTAATTCAAATCATGAGCCTAATTAATAATTTCATAGATATTTTTGAATATTTATTTTAGGAAATGATTAATGAATATCTACATCATCAAATGACATCATTTTTATGGAGTGGCATCCACAAGTCATAAATGCATAAAATACCAAGGTTAAGCCATCCCATGCCTCATTAAGACACTCCATACCTCTTAAATTCCCCTCTATCCCAAATATCTATAGGGGATATTTATAAATTTAATTGCTTAATTGGATTAATTCATAGCCACATATCTCAATCTTGAGATAGATGGTCATGGTTGATTTTGAATTATTTTAAAAATTTATAAATAAAAGAGCCATGAACATGAATTTTAATCTATCTTAGTGCAAATTTATAATGCTAAATTTATTCCAAAGCTTCATGAAATTAGTGCTATTATGCCCAAAAATTGATCCAAAGCTATCACAAGCCAAAGGTGCTAGGAGGAGATGAAGGTAGCCACACTCCATTGAAGATCTCTTAAAGCACAAGTTGAGCAAGCCACTTCAACAAGCCATTTGGAGCATCCAAGGAATGTAATAGATCATTTGTATTTTGCATTCTATTTGTGTTTTCTATTTAATTTTTTTAACTAAGCTCCCCCTAGTGTCTAGGCCTAGAGATGTATGCATGTTAGTGTGTTTTTTTCAATTTGATTTCATTTTAGAACTAGCACAATACTAACCACCTCTCTTGAGTCAAATTCCTAGTCTGCAACCTTAACTTGATGCCAAAAGCATCACAGAGACTTGGACTTTCTAGTTTTTAAAATATTTACCATTATTGGTGATGATTTTTGTTGATGTCTTAAAATGGCGCTAGATCTTAATCAACAACAATGGGAAGTTTCAAGATGTGGGAAAATGTGGCTTGAAAACAACCTCCAAATTTTAAAGAAGTTGGTCTCTTCTTTTGTATTGGGTGTTGGGGAAAAGGGATAGGAGACTAAACAGAAACACAAAATGTAGGAATGGAAACCTAACTATGGCAATGCGCCTGAGAGTAATCCTAATCCTAACCTGAGCACAGTGAAACTATTATGTGATTCTATTACATTTAAGAGCAGACAAATGCATGATCAATGTAAAAGATTGGAATAATAGAAACAGAGGCTCACAACAGGGGAGTCTTTTGCTAAGATACAGGAATTGTCAACAAAGGCATAGTGTTCAATCTTCTTAATAAAATCTTCCAATCACATAGGAGGTGCAGAAGTCACGCACAGTTATGTAGAACTTTAGACTCCAGAAAATGGGACAGAAGCAAATAACATTTCCAATCACAACACTAGAAAATCTACAGCATAGACTACTTTGCAAATGACACAGATGACATCAACAAGGGCATAGTGTTCAATTTTTTATTGAATCTTCCAGTCATACAAAAGATTCAGAAACACACACAGTCATATAAACCTTTCAACTCAGGAAAATGTAACAAAAGCAAATGATATTATTGGTCAAAAACTCTGAAAGTCTAAAACTATGAGAATTCCCCCCTTCTTCTTTTCAGATTTTACAATTCTTCTTCTTTTATATCCCCGGATGTCTCCCTATACTTTCTTTCCCACGCAATCTTCTCCATCCTTCACTCATAGGAGACCAATAGACGGCACCTTCAATGCTGTGGGTGGCTCCAAAAATCTACCCGATGAACTGTTTCATCTACTCGAATTAACTCCAATCGATTTTCCCTCCATTTCGCTTTTGGCAACCGATACACGAAACACTTTGTTATGTTTGAAATAGGAGAGGACACTTGGTCAATTTTCTAAAAATCCCCTTGATCACCTAGAATACACTGAAAAATGACACTTGGCACCTTTCATCTGATTCATCGAAGACACACAACTCTTTTCGCTTCCCTTTGGTTGTGTCGTAGTATCATTAGTGCATATATCAGACTCCTACGGATGGCGACATTTGGCAGCTTCCGTAGACTTTTGAAATAACACCTGGGACCCACCGCCATTTCATATTTGTTAATAGAGCTTGGCGATGATTCTCTCGGGCGTTGACATGTGGAGACTTTTGTGGCTTCGAGGAAGATAAGTGGCATCTTCCACTTCTTATATGGATGGAGTAGAGGGGGACCCAAAGAGTGACACTTGGTAGCATCCACTGCTTTGTGGCACTTAAGCAAAATAAAATGATGCCTTTGTGCATTGAATGGAAAGCATTGGACTCATGGCTTTTCGAATGCTGACATGTGGTGACTTGCAATTTTTCTCCAAAAAGGGCTTTTAGGGCCTCCACAACTGCCACTTGGCACTTTCTATCTTCTCTACTACCTTATGGTGAAAGTCTCTGAATGAAGTGTGGACGCCGATATGAGATGCGGATGCTGACACATGGTGCGTTCCACTTAACTGCTACTAGGTATGTGGCACGATCTGCGATTCTCAAAGCTTACAAAAAGGTGACTCGAGGGATGCCAACTATCAGCTTTGTCTCCCAGAAAGTGACGCTTGGCAGCATCTGCTTGAACTAATACTCGAGCAAAAATGAGATGAAGGAAACAAGAAGGGGAAAAAGACCTGCTCGGAGGGTGACACTTGGCAGCTTCCGCTGCATCTCAACACTTGGGCAAAATGAACTGGCCCTCTGCTTCAAAATTTTGCCACTTCGCCCGAAGAACCAAAATTGTAGTGCTCGAATCAAAAATAATTAAATATGACGTAGAGTAGAAAATTACTCTACAGTTATTGGCGACCATTAGGGCTTTTGAGTCTGCTAAAAAAGAACCCGACTCTCGCTCAATCAAAATTTCAAAATTTATAGCTTCAAAAGCGCTGTCTGGAAGATAGACCACTCATGGTCGGATAATCCTTCATTTCTCTGCAACTCGTCAAAAGCCAAATCCAAGCTAATGAGATCCTTGTGCGAAAAGGTTTGCAGGATCTGGGCAGTGGCTTTCAGCTTGGATTCTAGCCAAAAAATAGGGATTAGAACATTTTCAACCTCAGAGGTTGGAGAATCATCTGGCAAGCTCTGAAAAATTGTTTGATCCCTTTGCCTGGCCAGCATCAATGGTTGGATTTGATCCACCAGCAGCACCATCCTTGCATCCAAAAATAGGGAAAGAAGGCCCAGTTACACTAGATCTTTAATGTGTTGCCTCATTTTGCCGATGCATTCTTCGATGACATCAAGATAGCTTCTGCAGTTGTTGGTTGTGGCATTACAACTGAGCTCCTCGTTGACCCATTTCGCAGTGGCCATTCTGTCAAGAATCCCTGTGGCTGCCAATGTTGCATCCCTTGAGCTATAGAGCTTTTTCAATAAAGAATGAGAGTCTACAACTCTCTGAGAGATCGTGGCCAAAGTGCTCTATACCGGATTCTCAACCATCTCGCACAGTCGCTGTGCATGGCGTAGGAAGGTGAAAAGTGGTCTAAGCTAGAGAATCTCCAAAGAGAATCTCTTCCGTGCTGACTTGTAGAGTTGCTTCACCAACTACACCATTCTGATACCTCTTGGCCTATTGGCCAGCTCAATTGCTAGTTGTGTGGTCCGCTGCTGCTCTGCTTGGAGCTAGGCTTGAAAAGCCGCACCCTTGTTCTGTTCTTCCAGCAACCCTTGCTGTGATTGGGTAACCTGCAGTTGGAGTCTTTCGATTCTTCTCTGCAATGTTGTGTTTTTTCATCTTAGAGCTATTGCTACACCATTGGCAAGTACAAGCTCTGCTTTCAAAGAATCATTTTGGGCCTGAATTGCCCATTGAGTCTGGAGGGAAATAGTATCTTGCAACTGTTTATGCAGACTAGCTATCTCATTGTCCTTATGGTTTATTTGTTTGGCCAAACTATTGTAGTTTGCTTTTTTCATGGCCAGGTCAACTTCCATCTTCTGTAGTCTCCTTGATATCCTCAAATAATCTTCTATGACTGCAAAAATGGATTCGGTCATGAGCTCGACTCTGTCTTGAGGCCTGAACAGGGACATGTCAATGGCTACTGCGTTCATGGTGTAGTCTTTTGGCCGCATTTGTTCGCTTAGCTTGGCAATGTTGGGTGACAAATGGGTCACCATCAGCTGCTGTTGAATGGGGTCAAATTGTGACCTCAACTGTGGCACCGCTAGCACTTTATTCACTTTACTCCTCTTCTTCTCTAATCGGGCTTCTCTTGCCTTCTTTGTGGCATCAACCTGCATCTGGAAAGTGGAAGGGGATGCAATATATCCCCCTGCAAAGGGAAATCCTTGCGGCAGGCTGTATTGGAGAACCATTGGTTGGCTGGGGGTGAGTTGAAGGGGCATTTTTTTGGGAATGGAGGGGGAGAAATAGGGTAATGTTAAGGCTTAAGGCATCAAGGATGAAGTGAATTGTGAAATGGGAATGGCAGTGGTGGCAGGAGGTGTCATTTGGCTGGATGGAGGCATGGATTGAGAGGGAGGAGGGGGAGTAATTCCTACCTAAGGAGAAGTTATAGTGCTCTACACTGGGCACTGTGAAGGCTGTTCTTCCTCTTCTGGGTCCAATTGGGACTGCACCCTTCCTCTCTTCCTGGGTGTTTTTGATGTTCCCACCATCTCTAAATCTCTTGTATAATAACCTGGTATGAACCTTTTACAAGATAAAAACAAGCTTGCTGCAACAAAATTCACTAGGTGCCACAATCACAATGAGCAAGATAATTTCACAGGAATGTTTGAGAGTTTGTAAACTTTAAAATTTGCTAAGGGATTTTTATGGGCCTATCAAGTCCCAAATAGCATTAAATTAAGGTGACCGTTAGCAAATCCTACTCAATCTTTGGGAAACAGTGAGGTGGACACATTATGCAGTGCAAGGTACCTTGGAGATTTCAAAATATTTGGGGAAGCATTTATTGCGGCAAAAAATAAAGAATTAAAGAATTTCTAAGATGCCAACTCTACATTTAAAATTCTTATTTTAAAGGAAAAGCGGGAAAGAGAAAACAAAACAAAGCAATGCGAAAATGGAAACTACCTAATTACATTGATTACAAATCCTTATTTTCCTCCGGGATCGAAAACAAACTTTCCCATGTCCTCTTTATGACAAGCCAACTTGCGTTGCCATACCAATGATTGCAACAGATATGTCATTGATGGAATGTTCTCTGCACTAGCCACAAGTCTGCCTGCACTCGAATGAATCTGAGCAAAATGTGTATTCGACACCAATGAACTCTTCTTGTCCTTGAATGCCCATTGAATACTGGTTCTTCATGTTGTCGGGTGTCATCAAGAAATCATGGGCTATTGGTTCTTCATGCTGTGCCTTTTGATATCCATTATCTTTTGGTACATCTTCTTCATATTCCAGCTTTATTTCATCATCATGCTCTTTGATGACTTCATCCTCTTGCAAGGATGAATTAAAAGGCTGGCATCTCTTCTGCATACTCATTTGAATTTCAGGGCTTTCTTCTTCATCTGAAACCAGCTTAGCACCTCCTATCTCAATGACTTGGTCGAGGGAGTGTCTATGTTCCTCCATATCCTCTTGCAGAGTGAGGAAAAAATCAAAAATGATCTCCTCCTCATCAGAAGTTAAAGAAAAAGCTTGTGGCTTATCCTCTTGCTCATCAAAAGGAGAGTCTATGGTGATCTCCTCTTCCTCTGTACTAATGAAATCTTCTTGACTAGCCATGAATTGAATGCACTCCTCTGCAAAGTTTTCAGCTGCTTCATCATCCTCTTCGGTCCAACTTAGAGACTCGTCATCATGTTGAAAGATCTAGGGAGTGGTATAAGAATTTTCTTCTGAAGTGGGCTCATAGGAATTTTTATGGAAGTGAGGAGCCTTTTGAGGAATGGTGGGGGAGAGTTGAGGAAGAAGTGAGGATCCGGGGTCATCTTGACTTGTTGCTAACATGGGCTCTACATTATTGGGGTATTGACCTTGACAATTTTGACCTTGCCCACGAATACGGGTGGCATATGCCTGATTTGGAATTTGTGGTGGTGGATATGAAGTTTGGTAGATTTGATAAGGCTGGTTCTCATGAACGCCTAGCCTCTCTTCTATAAATGCAATCAAGCCACACACATCTAACATTTCGTATGTAAGCTCTTGCCAATATGCCCTTTCAATGGGATCCCACTCACTTTTGATCAGGTCTATTGCCTCCCTCACTTGATAGATGACCTGACAAGGAATTTCTTGACCACATCCCCTTCTGTTATCAAGCTCTAACACATATTTTTTAAATCCCAGCAATGCTTTTTTGAAAGTGAAAATAAGGTTAGGTTCAACATGGGATGAGACATATTGGGGGGACTGGGCATAAGACTGATGTGGCTCATAACAATATGCATCCTCATTACTTGACATGATTCTAGGAGAAGCTTGTTCTCGATAAAACATATTTGAAGGAGAATAAGACTCATAGCTATGAGTTACAGAGTTATACATACCAAAGGGATTTCTTGATGATACTGCTTGATTGGCTGGTGACACAGAGTTGTTGTTGGTGTCAATAAAAACCTCCAAAGGTAGATTGGCTAAGAATACACCAAAATTCTTCAACTCCTTCAAAGATTGGTCCCATCGGGCATGCCAAAAACTGTTGATGTCTTAAAATGGCGCTAGATCTTAATCAACAACAATGGGAAGTTTCAAGCTGTGGGACAATGCGGCTTGAAAACAACCTCCAGATTTTAAAGAAGTTGGTCTCTTCTTTTGTATTGGGTGTTGGGGAAAAGGGATAGGAGACTAAATAGAAACGCAAAATGCAGGAATGGAAACCTAACTATGGTGATGCACCTGAGAGTAATCCTAATCCTAACCTGAGCACAGTGAAACTATTATGTGATTCTATTACATTTAAGAGCAGACAAGTGCATGATCAATGTAAAAAATTGGAATAACAGAAATAGAGCCTCACAACAGGGGAGTCTTTTGTTGAGATACAGGAATTGTCAACAAAAGCATAGTGTTCAATCTTCTTAATAGAATCTTCCAATCACATAGGAGGCGTAAAATTCACACACAGTTATGTAGAACTTTAGACTCCAAAAAATGGGACAGAAGCAAATAACATTTCCAATCACAACACTAGAAAATCTATAGCATAGACTACTTTGCAAATGACACAGATGACATCAACAAGGGAATAGTATTCAATTTTCTTATTGAATCTTCCAGTCATACAAAAGATGTAGAAACACACACAGTCATATAAACCTTTCAACTCAGGAAAATGTAACAAAAGCAAATGATATTATTGGTCAAAAACTCTGAAAGTCTAAAACTATGAGAATTCCCCCCTTCTTTTCAAATTTTACAATTCTTCTTCTTTTATATCCCCAGATGTCTCCCTATACTTTCTTTACCATGCAATCTTCTCTGTCCTTCGCTCATAGGAGACAAATAGATGATGCCTTCAATGTTGTGGGTGGCTCCAAAAATCTACCCGATGAACTATTTCATCTACTCGAATTAACTCCAACTGATTTTCCCTCCAGTTCACTTTTGGCAATCGATACACGGAACACTCTGCTATGTTTGAAATAGGAGAGGACACTTGGTCAATTTTTTGAAAATCCCCTTGATCACCTAGAATGCACCAAAAAATGACACTTGGTGCCTTCTGCCTAATTCATCGAAGACACACAACTCTTTTCACTCCCCTTTGGCTGTGTCGTAGTATCATTAGGGCATATATCAGACTCCTATGGATGGCGACATTTGGCAGCTTCCGTAGACTTTTGAAGTAACACTTGGGACCCACCACCGTTTCATATTTGTTAATAGAGCTTGGTGATGATTCTCTCAGGCGTTGACATGTGGAGACTTCTATGGCTTTGAGGAAGATAAGTGGCATCTGTTGCTTCTTCTATGGATGGAGTAGAGGGGGACCCGAAGAGTGACACTTGGCAGCATCTGCTACTTTGTGGCGCTTAAGCAAAATAAAATGATGCCTTTGTGTGTTGAATGGAAAGAATTGGACTCATGGCTTCCCGAATGCCAACACGTGGTGACTTGCGATTTTTCTCCAAAAAGGGCTTTTATGGCCTCTACAACTACCACTTAGTGCTTTCCATCTTCTTTGCTACCTTATGTTGAAAGTCTCTGACTGAAGTGTGGACACCGATATGAGACATGGATGCTGACACGTGGTGCGTTCTGCCTAACTGCTACTGGGTATGTGGCACGATCTTTGGTTCTCAAAGTTTACAAAAAGGCGACTCGAGGGACGCCAACTGTCGGCTTTGTCTCTCAAAAAGCAACGCTTGGCAGCATCTGCTTGAACTAATACTTAGGCAAAAATGAGATGAAGGAAACAAGGGGAAAAAGACCTGCTCGAAGGGTGACACTTGGCAGCTTTCACTCCATCTCAACACTTGGGCAAAATGAACCAGCCCTCTACTTCAAAATTCTGTCGCTTCGCCCGAAGAACCAAAATTGTAGTGCTCGAATCAAAAATAATTAAATATGATGTAGAGTAGGAAATTACTCTACAATTTTATAAAGAACACTGAAGCTATAGATGATATGGTATTTGATGAAGCTGATAATTTTTTTGACTTTGGTGGATATAAGGGGGATGGCTTCCACCCATTTGGTGAAATATTTGGTGGTGATAATGATATATTGATGTCATTGTGAAAATTTGGGATTGATTTCCCCAATAAGGTCAAGACCCTATTGCGAGAAGGGCTAATAGTCTTTAGATACTTGAAGGCCATGAGGAGGTACATGATGTAAGTTAGCATGTTGTTGACATTTGACACATTTCTTTACATAGACAATAGTCTTGATTAAGGGTGGGCCAATAGTATCCAAGGTGAAGGATACATTTAGTAATAGCTAGGCCATTAAAGTGTCCCCCACATACTCCATCATGTGTTTCCTTAATGGCATGGGAGGTTTCATGACTATAAAGACAATGGAGAAGGATGCCTCCAAAGATAGGTTTGTAAAGGATTCCCCCTAGTATGTTGTAACGAGAGGTACTCTGAACAAAAACCCTTTAGGCATTCTTTGAAAGGTTGAGATAAATAATGCAAAGGACAAGATAGTCAAAATTTTGGTCATACCAAATGTCAAAAGAAGGTGTCTCCACATTACAAATGGTAGGTAGATTAGAACTAATATAAGAAGGTATGATAAAGTGATGGATGGTGACAAATAGTTTAGATTCAATAGGTTGAGATGGGATTTCAGAAGCAAGGGAAGCCATTGTGTCCACAAATTTTTTAGTAGATTGAGGAACTGACTGGATAAGGTAATGGTCAAATGATGCTAAGAGGATGTCTACAAGTTGTTTGTACTTCATTAAGACATTATTTTTACATTGATAGGACCCTATGACTTAGTTAATGATCAATTGGGAGTTACTCAAGATACTGATAGTTTTGGCTCCTAAGGCTAGGCAGGTTTGAAGATTTATGACTAAGGCTTTGTATTCAGCTATGTTGTTGGTGCATTCGAAGTCAAGTTTAAAGGAAAGGGGAAGAGGTTCCCCATTAAGGGGAATGAAAATAACTCTGGTACCCCCACCATTTTGGCATTTAGAGCCATCAAAAAACATGATCATTTGGTACATGGGTTCTTCCTAGGATAGAGTTGCAATGGACTCATCTGGAAAGGTAAGAGGAAGAGGTTGATTGTCTGGTAGAGAGTCTTCAGATAATTGGTCAATGATGACCTATCCTTTAATGGACTTTTATGAAAGGAACTCAAGATCAAACTCAGCTAGGAGCATGAGCCACTTAGCTATATGTTGGTTTTGATATGGCTTGGATTGCATGAACTTGAGAAGGTCAGTGTTAGTGATGACATAGGTTTTATGATTAAGAAGATAGTGATAAAGTTTGGAGGCCACAAAAAATAAGGTGAGGTAGAGTTTTTCAAGATGGGTATACTGAGTTTCATATTTAATAAGGGTACGGATAATTTAATAGATGCATTTCTCTTTATTCTATTCATCACGATGTGTGAGAATTACCCATAGGGAATGGTCTATGGAAAATATGTATAGGTAGAAAGGTTGGTCTTCTTTATGAGGGGTGAGGACAGGTGGAGAGAGAAATTACTCCTTGATTGAATCAAAGGCTTGTTGACACTCCTTGGTCAACTTAAAAGAGGTATCTTTCTTTAGGAGGTGGTGAAAAAGTTGACATTTATCAAATAACTGGGAGATGAAATGATGGATGGATTGAAGTTTGCCCTACAGGTTGTGGAGTTGCGTAAGCTTAGTAGGAGGAGGCATCTCCGAGATTGCTCTGACTTTTCTTGGGTCTATTTAGATTTTATAGGTAGAGATGATGAAACCAAGAAGCTTACTTGATAAGACTCAAAAAATGCACTTCTCGGGATTGAGCCTGAGATGATAATAGATTAGTCAATTGAAGATGATGGAAAGAATAGCTAGGTGATCCTTGCAGTGTTTGGATTTCCCAAGGAGATCATCTACATATTCCTCTACAATTTTATGGATGACATCATTAAATATATATGTCATGGATCGTTGATAGGTTGCTCCAACATTATTTAGTCTAAAAGGCATGACCTTGTATCAGATGGTCCCCCATGGGGTGATAAAGGAAATTTTATGTTGATCTTTGGGGGCAATCAAGATCTGATTATATCTCAAGAAACCGTCCATGAGATATAACATCTCATGGTTGGCTATAAGATCAATAATTTGGTTGATGTTGGGTAGAGGAAAGTCATCCTTTGTGCAAGTGAGATTGAGGTCACAAAATTTGATGCATAGGCAAATGCTCCCTGTGGGTTTGGTGATAGGAATGATGTTAGAAACCCATTGTGGATAATCAATAGACTGAATGAAGTTGATAGATAAGAGACACTAAATCTCTTCTTTGATAAAGAGGGCTATGTGAGGATGCATTCTATGAAGCTTTTGCCTAACTGGTTTAGCCTTAGGATGAGTAACAATGTTGTGGAAGAAAATAGAAGGTCAATGTTGGGTATATCTTGATAAGACCATGAAAACACTATGCTACAGTCTTGAAGGAAAGAAGGGTAGTCTTGTTGCTCTATAGAATTTAAAGATTGGCCAATTTTGATGATACGGGGGTTATCCTGAGTTCCCAAATTGACATCAATAGTGGATACATTCAACATAGTTTGGTTCTTAGGAAGAAGGGATTTATGAATTGAAGAATCCCTTGCACTGAGGTAGGTGATAATGGAATCATCATCTTGATGTTGGATGGTGTTGATGGTAAGAGAATTGCATTCAATCATTTTAAGATGGATGAAAGGAAGAGTTTTAGTTTGGCCATCCTTTTGATAGGTCAGGGGGGCAAACTAATGGTGTTGATAAAAAAAGTTAGATGGGATGATATCAAATTCCTCAGATTCAGAGGGAGATGGGGTGGGTGAGGATGGAGGTTCTTCATTGATGGTGACAACAAGTTTTGATGATGTGGGTTCTTCTGGTAGTACAAACCCAAGGTCAAAGAACTTGTGAGGTTTTTGAGTTTTGATTATAGGTAACTCGTGAGGTCCCTATTCATAAAGTTCAAGACCAAACCACTTCCAAGTACACCTATAAAGATAAGCTTTGGCAAAGGCTAGTTTGTCCAAGTAGGAAAACTTGGTGGTGAATGGTCAAATATGTGAGCTAGTGGCAGGAGCGAGAAGTGGTTGGTCAAGTCCCCCATAAACGAAATTTGTTTGATTGTTAGGGAGCCCAAAAGGGACAATGGTTCTGATGTTGAGATCATAAGAAGGGTCATATTTGAGGTTCCCATACTCTTGAAGAGTAGTTAAAGCATCTAAGGCTAAAAATCGATATTCATCGAGAGACTTTGAATTGTGGATTGCAAGGAATCCTTAACCAGAATTTGGGATGAAGAGATGGTTGAGTTATTTGATGTTTCATCATTGTTATGAGTGGAAATGTTGATGGTTTTAGTTTGTGGGGTGGTCTTATTAAAATTTGGTTGAGAGGTGGATGAAGTAAGAATAAGAATGTAATTGGGCTAATATGTCATAATGCAAGAGGTGAAGGTACTAGGATCAACGTAACAACTTGTCTCTCATGCTCAAATTTGACACATTAGTGTAAGGTGGAAAGGGCACAACTCATAGCATGGATCCAAGGGCATCCGAGTAACACATTATATTGGAAATCACCCTCTATACCATAAAATAGTTTGGGAATGGTGCAAGGCCCTAAGTAGATGTGGAAAACAATGGTTCCTAAGGTGGTGGTCATAGTGTCATTAAAGGAGCAAAAGACCACTGTACTTTTGACATGATGTTTTTGGGTAGCTAAAGCTGGTCATATGCATGGGAGGATATAATGTTGATGTTAGCACCTACATCAATAATAACCCTCTTGTTGCAGATTTGATTGATGTATGTCATGATGAAAAGGGGAGGATCAGAGTTCTTAAGATTAGTGGGAGGTATTTTAGAATCATGAAAGGTGACGAGGGCATAAATTTGGAGAGCTCTAATAAAGGGTCCAAGAGGTTGAGGATCATCTGGTTGAACTTCTATAGAGTCTAAAGCCTCGATGAATGCTTGGCGATGGTGGGGTGAGGTGTTGATTAGTTTATAGAGGCTCATTTTCATTGGTGTTTGGTGAAGTTGTTTCAATATGATACACTAGATGGATATAGATGGGTTGGAGGTAGAGGGTCCCAAAATGGATACTTTGGGATTTGGTGGTGGCATATGTGAAGGTGTAGGTGTTTGGTTTTGATTGGAAGGTTGAGGGGTGGAAGGGTAACTCCATGGAATGGATGCCTTGGATTTTAACTTATCCTTCTATTGAGCCTGAGATCGGGTAACCACATGAATAGTGTGGATAAGGAGGTTTGATATTCACTTTGGTTCCTCCTCATCTTTAGGTAGGAGTGGGAGAGTTGGTAAAGGTTGGGTATGTTGGGTTGATGGTAAGATTGGTAACAGGGGTAAGAAGGGTTCATCTGACAATAGATCATCCTCATCATATAGGCCATGAATAAGTGATTAGAGAGATTTACAGTTTTATGTGGCATGTCTTAGAGTCCTATGGTAAATGCAAATCATATTGTCATTGAACCATGTTGGTTTAGGATGTGAAGGTTCAAAAGGTTTGATTGGAGGTAAGCTAATGGAAGAGGTTTGTAAAAACCTTTGCAAAATGGTTCAATAAGATTCAAGCAAAGGTGTTGGAAGTGGTGGATTGTTGGTTTTATGAATGGGAACTTTCTTGGGCATCGGCTTTACTAAGGAAGTTATGGTTAGAGGAATGGTTTTAGTCGGTGGTTTTGGTTGGGTTTGCTAGGTTACTGTTATTTTGGGGGTTGGAGATTTGGATATGGAAGACTTGGATGATGAAGGTCTAGTTATATGTGGGAAAGTAGAGGTGGATAGGTTGGTTAAAAATGATGGAAAACTAGAGGGTTTGATGGGTGTAGGTGGAGAAAGGGGGATGGTTTCTTAGAGGAAAAATGGGTAACTAGAATGGTAGAAGGATGGGGTCCTAAGATGGATAGTAAGTGGGAAGGAGGTGGTATGGGTTTGGTTTGAGGTGGAAGTTTGGGTAACTCTACCTTCTTAGATAGTTTAGTTGGATTTGTCTTTGGTAGACTAGATGGAGTTAAGTCCAACCTTAAAGGGGGATGAGTATGACTAGGTATGGGAATAATTCCTAGGTTTTTGATTGGTTTGGTGAAAGAAGCATAAGGTGATTTGGCAATTTTAGGTATAGGTGGTTGTGATGGTTCACTTATGGTTTTGGAAGATATATTTGGTGAAGAGGTAATGGGTTTAAGGGTGGATTCAAGTGAAGTTGAAGGTTCAGATTTGCTTTGGTAAGGAAGTCCAAGATGATGCCAAAAAGTGGCTATATCAAAGCTGGGTTGAGAAGTGAATTCTATACTTTAGACTAGTCTAGAAAAGGGCTTGTAGATGGATTTAGTTCCTTGGTTATTGGTTTTAAAGCTTAATCCCTTTGGTGGGGAAGAGGGAATGGTTTATTCATTATTGTCTTTGGTGGATGGCTCCAAAATGGGTGGTTGGGTAGGGGAGGTAACCTTCTCTTGGTTTGGGATAATTTCCAAAGAAGGTGTGGATGGTGTCATGATGAGGGAGGTAGGTGTGTTTTCCCCGAGTGTAGGAGCAGACAGGGTTGCTTCCTTTGTTTGGGTATTCGAAGGAATGGAGGGAAGTTCTACCACTTGAATGGGTGGAGTGAAAGAAGAAGAAACGGGTGAAGCAATGGTTGTCTTCTTCAGTGTTTTCATCAAAGGAGAAGGAGATAAGGCTAAGGTCTCATTAAGTGAAGAGAGAGGAGTGGTCGATTGCTCTGTTTGGGTATCTAAAGGAATAGGGGTGAGTTCACTATTTCCATTTGGGTGATCGAGGTAATGATCTCTTCATCAATGGGTTCGTTATTAATAACATTGATCATATGTGCCTCATGAGAGTGAGTTGATTTGGGTTGGTTATCATGGTGTTGGTGGCAGGAGCATGATTGGGAAAGGGTTTGTGGAAAATTTTGAGGGACTGATTAGGAGGTGCATTAGGATTATCAAATGTAAGTTATCCACTATCAATACAATTTTAGACAAGACTTTTAAAGGTATTGCATCTATTAATGTCATGTCCTCAACACAGTGAAAAGCACAATGGTCATTTTCATTATACTTACCTAGAATGGGGTGAGAAGCATCAAATTATTGGGGTGGTTTAATAGGTGGAAGTTAGATGAGGTTAGATTTGAGCAATTTATCGAAAATTGATGCATATGATTCTTTGATGGGAGTATACTATTTTGGAGGAGCTTGGTTTTGGTTTCGGTTTTGTTGGTAAGGAGGGTTGGAAGAACTAGTTCGAGGTGGTTGGTTGACAACTAGAGGTGGAATGGTTTTTAAAACAACTAAATTTGCAGATGCTTTTGCCTTGGTATTGGATTGGTTGATGGTTTTCGTAGAGGAAGGGTCATTGGATTTAAAGTTGGAATTTTTGTTCTGTAGTTTCAATTTCCCTTCATAAATGGCCCAATTTTCTAGTTTAAATGCCATGGTGAATACCTCATGAAAAGTTATGAAGGTTTTAACTTGAAGAGTAGGAGCTATATATTTGCACATCCCTAAGAGAAGAGTTCAATCAATTTAGGTTGTGGTAAGGATAAAGTAAGTCGATTGATGAGGCATCTCCATCTAGCAACAAAATCAACAATTGATTCATCATCAAATTGATTAATGGAATAGAGGTCAGTGATAGAAACCTTTTTAGATATGTTTACCAAGAAACACTCTAAAAATATTTGGGCCAATTGGGAGAAAGAAAAGATGGAATGCATTGGAAGAGCACTATACCAATCAAGGTTGAGTCTGGATAAGGACATGGGGAAGGTTTAAAGAAGGAGAGCATCATCGTATATAATTAAATATCAGGAATAATGGAATGCCCTCAAATGTTGTTGGGGGTCTTCCTTGCCTTGGAATTTGGAAAACTTAGATGATTCCCATTGAGGAGGATAAGCATGGATAGGGATAAATGGATGAATGGGTTTGTTACAAATTTGATCATAGGATCAAAGGTTATGAGACTTGAAGATAGATGACTCTAAGTTGGTCATTTTGTCCATTAACATCTTGATCAATTATGGTTAGGGTTAGGAAGCTACATAAATAAGGGGCACATTCTATTGAGGTTGGGTGGTAGCTATGTTTGAATAGGTGATATAAGGTGTGAAATAAGGCACATATTGATAAGTGGTCACAAGAGGTTGATATGGTGCTACATAAGGATTGATTTGCACAAATGGTTGGGTGGAAGGTGTTATGTACCCTTGTGGGTTAGAGACATATTGATAGGTTGTCATGGGTGCTTGTTGAGGGATAGATGTAGGTTGACTTAAAGGCATGGCTGAGGTAGTGGGTTGAGGTTGGATAGGTTAAGGTTGTGTGGTGACTCTAGTGCTAATGGGTGGAAGTGTTTGAGGTATAGAGAGCACTAAGTTCTGAAATGGTGTGTAAGTTAGTGGCTTGGTTAAAATAAGGGGAAGGGTGGATAGAGGAGTAGAAGATAACCCCATGGTAGGTAGAGTAAAGGTAACTAGAGGTAAATTTGAACCTATATGTGAGGTCTGGGGTGTGGTAGGAGGTCTTTGGTTGGAGGTTGGAATATTGGATTGGGTTTGGGTAGTGGTGGTAGATGGGATGTTGGAGGAAGAAGGGGCTTGGGTTAGCAAGGGTTGGGTTGAGGTGATTCCCACCATAATATGGGGAGGCATACCATAAGGGGGTCTATAGGAGGAATCAAAGAAATAAAGGTACTATTAGGTAAGTTGTTAAGATAGTGTTGAAGGGCCACTAGATTTTTATCAAGGAAGGTAGCGAAATTCACATCACCCTCAGAAACAATCAAGATTCTGGTAGGAGGGGGAGAAAGATGAGGTGAACCCTCATCATTAGAATTATATTCCATGGAGGAAGAAGAGGAAGGTGGTGGTTGATCGGTTTGGTTTCTCAGTTGCTATCTAGTAAAGACCATGTGAGAGAAAAGGGAATAGTATGACAAAACTCACACCTCAAATAAAGAGCAATCAAAGGAAAAGAATTCAAGGCAAATAATGCATACACTAAAAGTGTGTTAAATCTTAGAATTCTTTTTAGATCACTTTTGGTTTATGCCTTAGAAAGTGTGAAGAGGGAATTTGGCTTGTAGATCAGGTACTAAAGAGGAAATCTAAGGTTGGTTTTGGGTTGAGTTCAGGCACTGAAGAGAGAAATTTGTGTTGAACTTTGGTACATGGATTAGTATTAGGGCCTACCCCCTCACTTCACAATCTCATAGCGGTAAGAGTGTCGGGTGCTTAGCTAGAATATATCGAGTTCAGATTTTATACTCAACCAAAGAGCTGATTTGGTTCTCCCTTTGGTGGTGAAATACAAGTAAGATAGTCAGAAAGGGGTAAGGTTGTTGCTAGGTGATGAAATCCTAGTCGGGCCTTGTCTTAGGTATGTTTTGACATGTTAATTATTTTGTGGTTTGGATTAGTGTGTGATAATAAGTGAGAAAGTTGTGATTAATTACTTTGTAATCTATGTTACTAAATGAACTAAGACAAGCAGGCAATCAATGTATGCAAAAGGTTTATTTTAAGCCCAAAAAGAAATTTTTAGATTTCATTCAATGAGCAAACAATAAAGGAAGAAAAGGGAACTAGGTCCCACCGGGTGTGCTAAAATATTTCAATTTATTTCACTCATTTCTTAGTTTTAGAAGTAAAGCAATGAAACTATTAATAGGGTGTGTAGAAGAATACTTGGTAAAGTGTGCATGTGAATCTAACCGATAATGAGAACTCCTCTTTGGCTTAGAAGGAATAACCTATAGATAAGAAAGACACTCAAAAAGGGATTTATTATATAGATGGTTGAGTGGACTACCTAGCGTGAGCTAGAGCCAAGAAGCGTATTTCTTGCTAGGAGGCTATCAATCCATTGTTATGATAATTACGCTGATATAAATTGAAATAAAGGATACTTGCATTCAATTATATGAACGTAAATACATGAGAAAAAGAGAAAATAGATGCTTGTTTAAAGAAAATAGCTAAAATAGCAAAAGCGGGTCAATTACTTGTGCTAAAATGGTCGAGGTCTAGTGTATAAAATCAAAAAAGTCACTATTATCAAGCAAAAATAGAGAAAATTGGGTTTGAATGGGAAAAAGAGGTTGAAAATAGCTTGCTAGATTTTTATGCCACAATGACCATCAATGGTCAAGTGAACCATCGGTGGTTGGGTTTGACCATCGTTGGTTGGGTAACCATTGATGGTTGGGGTAAACCATCGACGGTTGTGAAATCATCAGTGGTTGTCTATGCAAATCTGAGAATGATCAAAATAGAAGGTGTAGATTGGGTATTTGGACAAATAAAGGTTTGTAATGGGATTGAGGGGTGGAGAATAAGATACTAATGGGTTTGATAGGGTAGGAAAGCTAGAAATAAGATAAATCAACCAAACAAGAAAAAGATACCTGAAACTTGATAGTGGAATGTTGAAATGATTTGGCCAGAGTGATAGTACTTTGGCTCTCAAACATTATTTTGACAGAGCTTCAAGTCTCCAATGGTATTGCTTGCTCACTGAAAGGACGTTGAACACCTATATGGAAGAGAGCTTGGATGCAAGATTCTAGATTTTGGATTTTGGATCCCTTTCACTTCCTCCTCTTCTCCTTTTGTAGGATGACGTTGTTAATTGTGATGCAGGAAGTTACTAATTTGATTGGGGGAGAAGGTTGCCAATTCATGTCATTTTAAAACAAGTTTCCATTCAAGGAAAATATTATCTCATACAAAGTTGTCAATGCTTTAGTGTTTTAAAATAGGTTTGGGGGCCTAACCATCGATGGTTAGGCCAACCATCGATGATTAGGCTAACCATTAGCGGTCGAGAGGCTAGAGGAAAATAAGTTAAAGCAATTTAAATAAAATGGTTGCGTTAAACATGTTAAGTTAGGGGTCATGTTAGTAAGTGAGTCTAATTGACTAGGTGGTCTACTAGATACGAATTCGGACAAGGGTCAAAGAGGTAATTTGACATTGAAATCTATCGTGTGCCATTTTTTAGTGTCTACAGTCTTCTCCTTGTGAATAAATGTATATATTATCGCAGTTGAATCTACATGTGTACCATGTAATTGATTTAATCAATGTCAATTAAAACTTGTATCTTTTGTTCAAAGTAACACATTTATCTTTACAATTCCTTTGAAGTCTATGAAAATAAAAATATTCATTGGCATCACAATACTTAAACAATGGTCATGAAGTATGCAATTCCCTTTGTGGTGGTAAAATAGTCGTGCTGCATTCAAATAACTTCTTCAAGACATTTTTTGGGCTTTCACTTAATGTTCTAATTTTATTGCACTCATTTTTTTTGAGGTAACATAAGCTTCTTAGATGGTTTCCCTATAACATTGGCCATTTTATTAGCACCACTATTATATTGAAATTTAAGGTCACTACTTTTAGTCTTATTAATGTATATTTAAAGTTTCATTAGCTTAATTAATGGATCCTTATTTAGGCACGTTTTACTCTAAAATTTTTATTACAAAGGCCTTTACCACATGAAAAAAATCATTGAAATATTGATAAATGTTGAAATCTACCCTTTTTTAATAATTGATATTAGATAGTTAATAAAACCTATTTGAATCTCACTATATGCCAGTTGATAAGTCATCCTAATTACGAAAGTCTTAAACACAAGAACACACTCATTAATAGTTTCATTTCATTCTTTTCTAACTTGAGATAGATGTGCAAATGTGACCTTTGAACCCAAAAAAATTGTAGAATGAGCAGAATCTCATCGATTAATGTTGTGAAAGAATGCAAAAATCGACGTGGAAAGGAATAGAACTAATCAAAGGAATAGTAAGTTCAAAATCTTTTTAAAAAACTTAAGTAATAATTTTTCATTGTGATAAAATTCAAAGCATGTGGCATAACATTATTTAATATGGCAAGAACGGACTAATTTTTCATTAAACAATGTAAATTCAGGTGTAATAAAATTGATTGGAAATTGATGAGAAAGTATATAATACGCGAAAGGATTTAAAACTATATCATGAGTAACCCTATCACTTGGCTTTTGAGACCCTTGAGCTAGTAATTTAGTTTATTTTTGTAAATCACACAAGCTATTTATTTGAATGATCATCTAGGAAGCTTGCATAAGAATAAAAGGATAATTAGTGGAGATTGTAATATAAAAAATTAAATAAGTTGTTATCATGAATTTTGATACTCCAATAAAAAAATTATAGTATAAATATCCACTATAATATACTCTGGTGTAACATATTTAACAACCTCAAATATAGCAGGGGTTAATTTTATTTAAAATTTTGGTTTTCGTTTTATTTGTTTGATTCTAATTTATTGGCATATCTGATTATGTTAATGTTATTTTAAGGTAACAATTGCATTATGCTTATTTTGGAGATATAACAATTGTTGAAAAGTTTCATTGTAGTTTATTTTTTTATTTATCAGTGCATACAATCTATTGAATAGTAAGCAACTTAGAAAACAATAGAAAACTAGCACAATGATGAGTTGAAATTCACATACTGATAAATTTGAAGCTAATGCAAGTAACATAACTTACATAATGACATTTTTGATGAGTTTGTATTTTGATTTCTTATAAAAAAATTGTGTTTTATGAAAAAAAGAAAGACAGACTTACATAATTAATGTGCTAACTTACTCTATCACATCACAAATATTGTATTATGTGACATAAACTTTTAATATAAATTGTATAATATTAATTTCATTTTTATTAAAAATATATTAATTAAAAATAAAGTCTAATATAAGTTTAAAACTTATACCTAAATATAAACGCTACATCCTATAACTATCCTAAACATATCATTATATGTTTCCCATAAGCTCGAAAATAGTTCATATTGTGACATGGTTCGAAGTAAGATTAAGATTAAGAAGGCTTTATTTAACTAAAATTTAATTCAAAGTAAATATTTTAGGATAGTGAATTTGGCTTGCCACCTTGACAAAGATTTCATGTAAAGTGGATTGGTGGCATTTATTAGTTCGAAAGAAAGCTAGAAAGTTTCGATAAAACTTAGAAAGCTATGGAAAATTAGTAATAATGTAATTATAATAAAAGTTTTCAAGATGTTTAGAGATATTTGACATTTGTTGTTTTGGGAACATTCTGAAACTATTTTGATTTGGTTTCTATTTGTTTTATAAATTTGTGACTTTTGTGATTTTTGAAAGTCGACAGTAAGTTGTTTTGAGCAGTTTTAAAATTTTTTGAAGATTTTGAAAAGTTTGTCTAAGATTCAAATAAAGGTATGAGTGATTAATTTTTCTCTTAAATAAATATTATTTTTTTCTTTTCTCAATATCAAAATAAGTTTATACGTACAAATAAATAGTGAATATTTTATACATTTAAAGTTGGTAATTATTTTAGTTATTAAGGTATTTTTCTTCTTAAAAATAAAGGTCTACTTGTTTTGATATGATAAATGATATATACATAATTTGAAGTTTCAAGTGATGAAATCTTCAGGAGTTTTGTTAATGAAAGTTTTAGTTCATCTTTTTAAGATTTTGAGTTGATTTGAAGCAACACCTTGTTTTTCCTTTTTACATGCAAATTTATTGTTGAATATAAATGGTATTTATAATTTATGTAGAGATTCTTCAGATTTATAATATATATAAAAATATACTCAAAGTTTTGATTGTTTTAAAGTAAATAAAGTTCAGAAATATTTTTATATTAAATAATTTGTTCTCATTCAAGGTATTCAAGTTGATGGCACTTAATTTTTCCTTGTATTATGGACTTCATATATTACTATATTCTTATATTTTTGGTATATGGGCATGATTTTCTATTTCATGCACATATTGATTCATATAAGGTTATATGTTTGTATTTTAGTAGCTCGTATTGTTCTTAATAAAAGAAAAGGCAAATGTTTTAATATGCAATTGAGAGTTAAGACAATGAACTTAAGAGGATTATTTAGTTTTAATTATTGCTTTTTAAATATAAAAGCTTTAAATTTTACAAAATATTTTGTTGAAAAAAGGATAGAAGAGCTTGTTTATTTTGAAAGACTATCATTTTTTTGCATGCATTCTCAGAACATTTTTTGGTTGAATAAAGAGAGTTATGAAAAGCCATTTTTTGTTGAAATTTTTCACACAGTATGAAAATTTGAAGTCATATAAGAGTGGAGTCGGTTTGATCAGTAAATGATATGAGTAATTTTTAAATAATAAAAAATTGTTGTGTATTTTATTACTCATTAAATATTGTGAAATAAGTAATAGTATTGTTTGTAGATACTATAAATATGCATCATGTCTTTTATGATATGTGCATTATGGCTGAGTATAATATCCTGAAATCCTGAAATAGGTTAAGTCTGAAATGTGGTAAAATCCTCCAAAACATATAATTTGCATCATAACTCTTAGAGGTCTGAAACACCTCTCAAACATCCTGAAAGTATAAACATAAAATATAACTTAAAGTATAAGGAAGTAAATGTCTATATATAAATGTCAACTTATATATATAAATGTCAACATATACTTAAATAGTTATTTTATGTATATACTACCTAATTCACCCATGGTAATTAATTTTACTAATTACCAGTGTCATTCTCTTAACTACCCATAATCCTAAAATATCTAAACAAAATTCCTTTTAACCAAATAAAATTTGTATCTTTAACAACCTCGCTCATGATCAAAACCCATGTAACAAACAATAAACCTATTTACTTAGCTTAGCACACGATTGAAAACAACCAAGTGGAATTTAGCTAAAAAGAGCATAATTATTATCGATCCTCCCATGATCGACATCAATCTTTTTGGATCAACGTCTATTATATATGCCTGCACAATGCTCTTTGCAAGGGACATCCATTTTTCAGAGCAGAGTACTAGTGAAATACTATTGGCACTTTGTTTACATTACTCAGCACCTTTATGACCAGTTGTATTGCAGTCAAAAGAGCTTAGCATCCATCACGAAATCCAACCTTTGGAACCTTTATTTCAATTCAATCGAAGGATCGAAAAGTAGCCATGGTAAGTCCATTCTAGTATTAATTCTAATTTAATTTTCTCCTCATTATATTATCTATCTTTATCTAGTTTCATTAGAGCCCTCGGATCATCCTTCACCTATCCAAAAGTATCTTTTTAGCTTCTAGTCAAAAATCCCAGTATCCTGGCAAAATTGTTATCGATCCAAGAGAATCGACCATGATCCTCCTTGAATCAACCACAATTCTTGTCAAAATCTATCACTCACAATCCAAATCTATTTTAGTAGAATTTTAAACATGCAAATCAAATAACTGATCTAATATTATTATTTGTTTTTTGAAGCATGATCTCCTATCTTTGAATGAATATATTTTATTTATTAAATTTATATCTTTAGTATCTTATGATCTTTATTTATGTCATTTTATTACCATCTTAATTGAATAAAATGGGTTGGCATCCATCTGAGGAAGCTCATGGCTTCTCAGAACTGGTTTGGTACAAGGCAACCCACCTACCTATCTTATTAATCAAATTTGTCCAAGTTTTTTTGTGTGCAAGTAATTCTTCCTAGCCAAAAAGGATTTCCCACTTTGTTAGATCAATGGTGCGCAACCTCCATCATAGGGATCTCTTTAAAACCCTATATCACAATTTCCATTTTTAGTAAGTTTATTTATTAATAAAAATAAACAAAATATATATATTAAAACATTCTAGCACACCCCGTGGGACCCCTAGGTCTCATGATTTTTGTTATGTTTCATTGTGAAATTGTTTGTTAGTTACATTTTCTTGATTGTGTGTTTGCATTCAAAAAAGAGAAAATACAAAATTCTTGCTTTCCTTTTTAAAGTCTTAAAAAGAATTGGATTCATCCCTATGCTTGTTTAGATAATCCACATAGATTAATTTAGGTGGATTACTACATTGTGATAGTCACACTCTCTCACACACAACCAAACCATGGTAATCTTAAAAACAAGCATCAAAACATTTCCTACCTAGGTAGACCTACTTGAATTTCATCACCAAGGGGAAAACTGACTCAGTGTACTAGCCAAGTATAAAAATTCTAGTAAACAAGTATAAAATCTAAGCACCTGATGCCCTTATCATTATGTTGTGTGAAGCGAGTGGGTAGGCCTTAATACCAAGCCAAGTACTTCCTTCCAACACAGAATCAAGCCTCCACATACCTTTGCATACATAGAGGTTCCCAGCCTTAAACAAAACCGAAAACCAGCCTTAGACTACCATTTCTTAATACCTTCGTTAACCCATCTCCTTACCACATTCTAAATTTTTTTTTATAAAATAAAAATATTTAAGTGCATTTAATAGACTATGTGTTTTCTTCCACTAAAAGCGAGATAAATCAAAAAAAAACTTATTCTTGTTTGTGTTGTGTTTTGTGTTTTTTTATTTTTTGGAATTCATCATCCTCAATGGAATATTCACTAAGCCCCCATGCATATCTCGAATCCATCGGGGATAGTCCTCCACAATTCTATCCACAAGGAGACCTTAGGTTCGCTAACATTTTAGATAGCAACCCAATAGCCCTTAACCAGTATATTGCATCGTAATCAAGGCATATCCCTATTTATCCCATTCCTAAATTTGATCTATTTAGACATTTCCCACCCCTAAAAGGATTTGATAGACACTCGGTAGCTATAGTTTCAACCATGTGCCCTCAAACACCACCACCAACAACTAGTCCTCATGCAACAAATAACACCACCACAATACCACCACTGGCAACTATTAGTCTGCCTATTTCCACCACCAATGTCAAAACAAACCAACCACCCTCAACAACATCCAATCCTTCCACAACTACCATTTAAACTCATAGCACTATCACTTCACAACCTGTGTCTCATATACCACCTACCACCCCCTTAAAAAACCTATTGGTTTCCATACTTACAACATTACCACCAATCCATACATATGTGATCACCAGTCCCCAACATTTAATAACTCCAATATAATCCTCTCAAATACTTCCCCAATATCAATACGTGTCATCTTTCAATCCATCCTATCAACAATCCATACCCCCCTAGTATCATCATTGTGTTACCTCAACTCCATCAATAAACACCACAACCATCGGTTACCACCTAGTCCAATCACTTCCCAACTCATTACATCCTCAACAACATCTTCATTAGAATTACACCCCTCCTAACATCCTAAGTGGAATTCCCTCACATAATCCTTAATAAGACATCCTTCACATCCTCATGGATAGATTTCCTATCTAGAAGTGTCCACCTCAAGAAATAAAGGTATACCCTCTTATGAACAAATCTGAAATGAGCCTATAAACTTGATAGTCCCCATCTAACCATATCCTGCAAGTGGAAATTACCTGAATTTACCAAATTTCAAAACAAAGAAGACTTGCAACTACACATCAAGGCGTTCAGGCATGCATGTTACCTCATAACCCATGACAATGTTGTCCTCTTAAGAACTTTTCCAATATCATTAGTTGGACCAGCTTTGGACTGGTATAGTTCCATTACCTAACTCTCTCTACTTTCCTTTAGTCAATTAGCTTAGATTTTCCTAGATCACTTTTCTATAAACATCATGAAGAAATTGACTATACTGAATTATATGTTATCTGACAACTTGAAGATGAATCCATTATCGACTTTGTTTCCTGGTGGCATAACATTGTCAATCAATTGTCCTTTTCTCTTCCCCAATTGGAACTTATTGAATTATTTTCTAGGTCCTATGCCAAGGATATCTCATCTACGATCTAAATTGAATCCTTTAAAACTTTTGTTGAAGCCTTCACTATGGCCCAAAAACTAGAAATTTAAGCCCTCATACAAGGCAAAGTCAGATTGCAAAATCAATTTTTCAAACCACAATGCTATAAGGGATTCAACAACCCCAAGCCAAAGGACACCACCAATGTTAGTGTTCTAAACATTTCCCCTCCATTTACACCCAACCAGTCTAGTCCTTCTTATTCCTAGACATAACCTTGAAGATCACCCATGTGATTTCCCCTAGAAAGTACACACTTTTAGGGTAATCTTACACTTTCATCCTTGATAAGATTTTGAAGGCATCTATCATTGAGCTTCCTCTGATTAGGCCTACTGATGATTCTTGTCATAAACCAAGTTAGTTTAAGTAAAATAAATGTTATGGCTATCATCGTGTTATAGGTCATGACGTCAATAGAAGTTGCTTCTTTAAAATTTTAGTCCAAAATATTATCGATCGGGGGGAAACTCAACTAGACAACCCCAATGCTCCCCCTAATCAATCCTTAGATATTTTTAAATAGCCATTTCCCAATCATCCCTCCTCACCAAACTCCATGAAAACACACACTGAATATCCCCAACAATAAGAGAATCACATGATAAACACTATCCACGACCAACCTCTACCACAAGAAGTTAATGTGTCTCCAGACTCATCCCTTGAAATACTAGACCTCCTTACAAAAGATACCTTAGAGGCAAAATAATTTGTGTTGATTGAAACCATCCCTATCACCCATTCCAACCCCCCTGATCTCATTACATGAGATTTCCCCAAGTATAAATATTCTAAATATATTCATAACTCCACTCTAAAAATAGAAGATAAAAGAGTAAATTCAAATAAATGCCTTGGTATGGCAAAAGAAAAAGATATCCAACACCCACCAATAAGATTAGAGCTCCCCTCGCCATCCAAAGGCAAAAACAAAGTTACAAAAATATCACTAACACATCTAATAGCATTAAAAGGGTAAAATAGGCAACACCCCTAATCCCAAACAAGCCATCCATCGTAGGACTTCACCTGTCATCCAAGTTATTTGTCACGATCATTAAGTCACCCTAAAGAGGGCCTATCTAAATGTTTCCTCTTCTCCTTCTGATACCAAAACCTTTAGCTAAATCTCCCACCTTTAAACACCAAAATATTCCATCTAAAGACATAAATAAAACACCTCTTGATAATCATATCCAAATGACAAATGCCAAAGCTAAATCAACTCAAAATTTTGTACCCCGAAAGGATAAGACTCCATAACTAGACCCATTAAGAGGGTCACACACTACCATTCTTAACCAAATTTTAAAAGCATCCTTCATTTTTTACCACCCCTTAAACCTTTCCATCCCCACACTAAAAAACCTCTTTGGTATAGGGAAGATAAGGTGTGCACCTACCATAAGACTCTTGAACATTATATTGAAAATTGTATGCACTTAAAGCCATAGTTTGGGATATTTTTAAGGATGATGACCTTTTAAATGAGTAATTTTACCTTGATCCCATCTTTGACCAAGAAATGTAGATCATTCCTTCTATCTATTCATAAGAGTTATCAAAGCAGACCCCAAATCGCTCTCCAATTCTGATAGGCAAACCATTCCTAATTATAATTACCATCAATATAGCTACATGATCACAAACATGAGCTCCTAAAGCTTAAAATCCAACTAAGGCTAAAACACCCATCATGGGGGCTCATGCCTCTACATTGCATTAATGCCTCAAATACACATATGAAGGCCAAACCTACACTATCCCAACAAACCCACATCGATTTAAGTAACTCTCATCAGGGGAGTATTGCTTATCCACACTTGATACCCCTCTAAATGCCCAACTATATGGTCATCCTACTCAACAATTTGCTTATCACCCTATCTTCAGAGAGGCTACCTCCCTTTGGTTATTTTCATCTTCGTACATGTTATAGATCAATCCTTTTCATAAATTAGCATGACATAAGTATGAAAAAAGAGTAATTGAAGAAAATTTGCTCCTAGTTAACTTGGATCGCATGGATTTGGGGCATACCATTTAGCATACTTCAAAGTTAAACCATTCGAGAGTCTCTCAATACTTTGCATCTGTGTTTTGTCTATTGTTAATATTTTTGATTATCCATAAATCAACTCAAGCTTATTATTGCTTATATATGTAAAGCTCCACATATATAGCCTATAATGATATAGAATTATATGGTCATCTGACATCACTTTCTTCATGACCTTAAATATGAGCACCTCGGCTCTACTCATAGAATTTTTATACTAGATACACTCTACCTATATATAGGATGGAACACAAAATCATTATTTCCCATAATAAGGATCATAATATCACGTTGTGTCACAACTTTGTCTTTGAAAACATGAATTTGACAAACTCAACCCATGTTTTCCTTAATCCAAATCCTTAATATGGGATAAAAATATATCAAATCAATGGGAAAAATTATAGATTATTCCCTTTAAAGATAGTTATTCATTAAGATGCAAGGCACAGACTGCTCCCTTGAAGGACATATTTTCATAAAATATATATAAACCACTCCCTTGAATGATGGCTATCTAAATTATAAAACAATAAAGCTTATCGCATTGATTAGCTTTCCTATCTTATCCAAAACTTATCAAGCATGCCCATCAAAATATAAAACTGAAAGTCAATTTAATATCCCAAGAAATCTCCCTAAATCGATCAACATTCCAAAATCTAGAATAATTCCTGCATTAATCAGTCTGCGCAAAAAGCAAACATGGGTTAGCCCCAGTTGGTGCTATCATCATTAGTACACTAAGACTTATCCTCTAACCTAAGGAGATAACATGATCCTCATTCCATTTCCATAACTTTCCATCTTCATATCATTTCACATTTTCACAAGCCTAGGCTTGGTTGATTGATGATCACCAAAGCATTTATTAGCTTTAGACAAGGCTTGCAGAATGCATAAATCATAAAGGAGCTCATGCCTCAGCATAATCCCAATAAACTAGGGAGTTGAAGTCCACCTCGGCTACTTTTTTTCTCATATGTCATACATCAAATCCATAGGCACCATTCATCCATCCAACACAAACCATCCAAATTCATTATATCTAATAGATATTTAGCCAATAAGCAAATGATGTTTGGACCATACTATTTACAACCCCAACAACAATTTATGTCGATCCTATACGATTGACCTTGATCACTTGTTTTGCATTTACTTGAATGCTCCACAGTAAATAGTCTTGTACCCAAGCCAAGCAAATTACAACCATTACAATTACAACACTTTACACATGACACTTGAGGTTAGTGGAGGATGACCCCCTAATGGCCCCACAACCTATCTTGTCTCACCCTCTATTAGGATTAAATCCCTGGTGGATCCTCAAAGAGCATGTTTCACCTTGAGACAATAGTCTATAGGCGATTCCCTGACTCTTAGCATAGTATATGCTTTATTTAGACCTCCCTATCATTTGTTTTCTTGGTATCCCAGTTAGTTTTCCACTTGTTCACAATGGTGGTAATCTATATTTTTTCCTTGGGGCATTTCTATATGCAATATCCCTATCCATGTAAGTGAAAACAAGTTGCTCACTCGTAGAAATCATATCATTTATATTCAGTTTTATTGCTCAAATATTCATCTATCCTATCATCCACATTATTTCAAAACCATCACCATCTTGTTATCCCTTGCTGACTCTTGGTTTGAGGGGGAATACCTCCTTACATAAACATGGGGCATCATAATCATCCTAGTTTTTTTCTTTCAGCTAGTTGCTACACACCGCTCAACAAAAAGGGGCAAATGTAGACACTAGAATTATGCACCATAAGTATTTTATGACATGTGCATTATGGTTGAGTATAATATCCAGAAATCTTAAAATAGGTTAAGTCTGAAATGTGGTAGAATCCTCCAAAACCTATAATTTGCTTCATAACTTCTAGAGGTTTGAAACACCTCTCAAACATCCTAAAAGTATATACATAAAATATAACTTAAAGTATAAGGAAGTAAATACTTAAATATTTATTTTATGTATATACTAACTGATTCACCCATGGTAATTATTTTTACTAATTATAATTATAATTCTCTTAACTACCCATAATCTTAAAATATCTAAACAAAATTCCTTTTAAACAAGTAAATCCATATCTTTAACAACCTCCCTCATAATCAAAACCCATGTAAAAAATAAGAAACCTGTTTACTTAGCTTATCAGATAGTTAAAAACAACCAAGCAAAATGTAGCTAAAAAGAGCATAATCATTATCAATCCTCCCACGATCGGTGTTGATCCATTTGGACTGACATTGATTATATATGCTTGTGCATTGCTCTTTAAAGGGGACAACCATTTTTCATAGTAGAACGATAGTGGAATATTATTGGAACTTTGTTTACATTACTCAGCACCTTTATGACCAGTTGTATTGCAGTTAAAAGAGCTTGTCATCTATCATGAAATCCAACCTTAAGAACCTTCATTTCAATTCAATCAAAGGATTGAAAAGCAGCCAAAGTAAGTCCATTTTGCTATTAATCCTAGTTTAATTTTCTCCTCATTATATTATATATCTTTATCTAGTTTCATTAAATCCCTCATATCATCCTTTACCCATCCAAAAGTATCTTTTTATCTTCTAGTCAAAAATCCATGTATCCTAACATAATCATTATCGATCTAAGAGAATTGACCATGATCCTCCTTGAATCAACCACAATCCCTATCAAAATATATCACTCACAATCTGAATATGTTTTAACATAATGTTAAACATGTAAATCAAATATATAATCTAATATTATTATTTGCTTTCTGAATCATGATCTCTTATCTTTGAATAAGCATATTTTATCTCTTAAATCTATATCTTTAGCATCTTACAATCTTTATTTATGTCATTTTATGACCATCTTAATTAAAGAAAGTGAGTTGACATCCATCTGAGGAATCTCATTGTTTCTCAGAACTGGTCTGGTACAAGTCAACCCACCTACCTATCATATTAATCAAATCTATCCAAGTTGTTTTCTATGTAGGTAATCCTTCCTAGCCAAAAAGGAGTTCCCTTTTTGTTGGATCAATGGTGCACAACCTCCACCATAGGTATCCTTTTAAAACCTTGTATCACGACTTCTTTTTTTAGTAAGTTTATTGATTAAGAAAAATAAATAAAAATATACTAAAACATTGTTATGAGACCTAAAGATATTATCAATGTTGTTATTGATATTTTGCATTGATTATATATTGAACACATAAGGTTGATATTTGTCAATAGGTATTTGAGGGTTTCTTGTAGAGTGATTCCTCAGTTATGGCTTATGGTTTTTCTTATTCTTGTGTTGTTCAACTTCATAACTAGGTTTCCTACTTTTAATTATCTTCATGCATAAGTTTCATACTCAAAAGACGTTATTTTATTTGTGTATGATATACACGTGTATTTATTTTCTTATCCAAATAAGCTTACGTTCTAAAAAAATTGTATAATAATGATTTTATAGAACAACTACTTGATAAATATATTGACTTTACAATAAGTTGAAGATGACATATTATGGTAAAATTGATGTCACTCAAATCATGTTTTAAATATCATAACTATGGTTGACCATATTAAAATTCATAAAATGTAAGGTTTCAATTCGTTATAATTTAAATTTATTATTCAATTAGGATTAATCATCTCCTTTAGTATTGTAAAGATCATTTTATGAGTACATAAATGATTTTGGTTGCATAAGTTGATTTGTTCTAAGATAAATGATGTTTTGCATTTGTAAAAGCCTTTCTTTGATTGTAGCATAGTATGAAATTCAAGGTCAATTAAAGGGTTTTTCAATACATGATGTTCAAGAGTAAAACATATATTATGTATTGATTTAATTTTGTATTTTAACTCATATGATAAACCCTATTTCACATATTTATCTTTAAGATAAAGAAATTTCTTAGGAATTAGATAAAAAATTGTACATAGGAAATGATTGCATTTCTCAGATTGTCTTATTGAATTAGAAAGTTTGATAGTCATTTCTCTTTTAGTATTTTTATAATGACAATAATTTTGTTTGATTCTTGAAAAAAATCTAGAATATCCTATCTTATATTTTAATTTATTTTCATTATATATAAAATATGTCAAGTTAAAACCAGGGATCCCATAGTTCAAGTATAAATTGTGTTTGGGGTAGAGGTAGCCAACAACAAGATAATTAGCCACTTTCTTAGGGTAATTGCCAAGATAGATCTTTTAGGGAAAGAATAACCTATGTAAATTTACATGAAACTTTAATCTTGGCACTCGAGTATCCTTGAATTTTAATGTCAATAATCCTAATTTATGGGATGTGCCACATGTGATTCATTGTAGTACCTTTTCTTCACGTGGCCATAATTATTTGAGAGGATCATGAAGAGGAAATTGGAAATCTCATCCAATTAAGTAAGTTTTGCCAAATATTTTTTCCTATCAAATGTATACTGCGAATAATGAAACTCATGCACATTATGACTTTATACGTAAAAATGTTGAAATACCCAATCCTGAAGCCACTTAAGCTATTTTTTCTAATAATCCTCACAATGTCACCTCTTCTAGTATTAAACAGACTAATAGCCCTTCATCCACACCTATGGTAATGCATCTCCTCAAAATGATTGCATTGGAGGTAGATGATGAGTGTGGAGATAATACCAAGATTGAGTTTCCATCCATGCCATTTGAGTACACATAATACCAAACTGAGCAAGGAGCACCCTTATTGATATGGTTTATGATGAGGATTAATTATTTGAATTTCATCTTGATACTTGATATTTTTAGATTTATTCATTTACTTTCAGTTGACTGGGATCTTTATACAACATACAATATTTTGGTTTCAGTGAAGAGTTTGCTTGGTAGTAGATAAATGGTTATGGAAACTTTATCATAGTTTTTTTATAGTTTATTATATACTTGCAGTATAATTTTGATGCTATAATTAGTTAATCAGTCAATTTGTTTGACTTACTTGTTAAATGTTTTTCAATATAGATGGCATATTTACATTTCTTATTGGCATTATTCATATTGATTGGTTTTATCATTCTTAAATGATAGGATTGATAAATTATTAAATGAAATTATTGAATAAATTAACTTAGATTTAGCCATTACGATTAAATAATTGGCATAATAATTTGTATTAATGATGAAATCAAGTCATAAAGTAAGAGGCCCCGCACCCCATTCGTTAAAATATTTTGTCTCAATTCTAAAATACGTTCAATTTATGAACTTATTATTATATAAACTTCATTATAAATAGTTAAATTTTGATAAAGTGACTTAACTTTAATTTAAGCTAACTAAAGAGCTAGTAATAACTCAATGTACAATTAACTTTTAAAATGGAGGCTTTAAAAATACTTGAAAGAAATCATTCAAAAGGGAGAAGCATATATAGTTACAAGAGCTCTTCAGTTTAACTTTCATACTCCATTTTCTCTTTCAAGAAAAAACTTTGAAATTGAGTTTTAATTGCAAGAAGACTAAACAACACACTCTCTAACAATGAAGTGTATTGTTTGGTATAATCAAATATATCTAGGTTGATTATTTGATTTATAAACTGATTATTTAAATATAGCCAATATTTGAAACCTTTTGATGACTATATAATAATATAGTCATATACACATATTGTATTTGTATTTTTCATGATAATATTTTGTACATTATGCAATAGTTTGTCAACTTTTCATTATTTGTCACTTTATCTTCTCAAAACTCCTATAAATCAGTTACAAAATTCATTATTTCTCAATAAAATCAAAGTTTTCTTTTCAATCTGAATTTGCTCATTGCCTTTCATCTTCATTTTATCGCTTTTATTTATTTTTATTTAATTCATAATTATTTTATTATTCTTTCTTTCTTTTAAGTTAAATTCTTTCACAAAAGTTACTCTTTTATTTTATAAGTTAATCTATTCGTATATTTTAGTTTATAGCCTCTCTTTAATTCATTGATTATTTACTACATATTTTATCCCAAATTAATTAGTTTTTAGATTTATTTTATTATGTTTCTATTTAGTTATTAAAATTACACTTCTTAAAATTTATGTCCTTTGTTTATTAACATTAATTGTCCTTCAGATACTTGATCATTCTAAATTACTATTTTTTAATTTTTAATAGCATCTTTCTATCATTTTATATCAGTTTTGTTCTTTGTGTTTTCTTTAATTAGTTTCTTGTTTTATTGTTCACTTTTCATCTTTCTTTGTTTTATTTTGTGTTTCTTCTTGACTTATTTGGAATCATGAATGCAATATATTTTTGAATAAGGAAGGTGATCATAAGGTATTTTCGCAAAAATAGAAATGTAATTCATTTATTCAAAACTTTTAGTCTTCCAAAAAATTGTCTTTTTCAAAGGCTTTACTTTATCGGATAAAATTGATAATATAAAATAAATTCTGAAATATTTATGTAGTTATTTCAATACAAAATATTGATTTTTTTAGATAGGGTGAATAAAAAGATTATAAAAGATCCCTTAACCTGAGTTTAAAACCAAGAGATATTCAATAAAAAAAAACAACAAAAATGTACTAGAGACAAGCCCCAAGACAAAAATGGGATACAAAAGACATTTGATGAATGTTCATGATATTTACAATAATTTATTCAAATATTGATTCATTTAGCTATTTTGATTATGAAGGTTTATTAATTTCTAATTTATCTTGTAAGTTTTAATAATATATTGTTTGCTTACAAGAATATTAGTTCCCTCAATTTTAGTTAAGTATTAAGATTATTGAAAATTAACATATTTAATCTTTTCAAATATCCTTTCATATCTTTTGAATTAACTTTTAATCTTAGTTCCATATAATTAAATTGGTAATATTCCATGTTAACCTTCGCTATAAGTGAACAGGTAGATTGGTCAATTTCAATAACCAACATAATGTTTAATAAAATTAGGTGAAAATTGAGAAAAAATAGATGGTTGAAATAAAATGATTTTATAATCATGTTAAGATATTGAAAAATATTTAGAAGGAACTAAAAAATTTAGAGAAATTGAAAGAATAAAGGTTTAAGGAGGAAAATGAATATAATCATTTAGAAAAAAATAACATAACATTTTTGGAAGAATGATTATTAAAAATAAATAAAAAAGTGATAAGGTTATGAAGAACTTCCAAAATGACATCATGAGAAAGGATATTTTGATGAAAAAATTCATATATTTATAATTCTAAGGATATCAACATAAATTTTTATAACATAATTTTAAATATTATTTATCTTTTAATTCATATTTCATTCCTCTAATTCAACCTCATAATCATTATAATCATACCATCATGAATTTACTAACATACCTCATTTACCTCAAATAAATATGAGGTCATCATCATGAAGTTGAGAAAGAAGGTCAAAATTGAGCATCCTATTCTGAAAGATGTTTTTAGTTGATTTGGAAGATGGTTTTGTGGATGGGGCATATTTTGTTAAAGATATTGGTGCTATAGAAGAAAATATACATGTTGAGAAGTTAGAAATGGATTTATGATGGGACAACATGAAATAAAAAATATTAAAGATGACATTTTATATGAATCTCAAACAAACATTTTGATATTACATGGCTTTCATGAATATAAAAGATATGCGAGGACTAAAATAAATGCAAACCTTTTGAGAAATCTTTATGATCAACAATTGAGACTTATTTATAAGATTTTTGTATTTTTCTGTTAGGATTTGATAGACCTTTCTAGGGCTTATATCACCTATGGTTATAAAGATTCAATTATTCATAGTAATAATATTGAGGATGATATCATAGGTGATTCCAATGGTGATAATGTAGTGTAAGTTTCTAATCTAAATATATGTATTATTGAAGAAGGTTTATTTTTATCACATTTTGGTGATGAAGAAGGTTTATTTTATTTATATTTTGGGTCTGATATATATCTTCACTTGAAATATCCTTTTAAAAATATGGAGATTCTTAAAAATATATTTCTAGTAGAATGTCAAAATCTGGCTTCCAAGGCATTTTTAGGCAAATTACCGAGAAGACAATAAAAAAGAAAGTGCCAAAAGAAGGTTAGAGTGGAGAAAAAAATATGAAGTAGAGAAAAAGGTTAGATTTGGCCATCCTATGTGGAAAATGTGGTTTAGTTGATGTAGAAGATGTAGATATAGTTTCTACAGAAGATGTTTTAGTTTCTACGAAAAATGGTTTTGTGGATGGGGTATATTTTGATAAAGAGCTTGGCACTGAATGAGAAAATATACATGATGAGAAGTGAGAAGTGGAATATAAAATGGAATAAAACAATGTAACAAATCCCAGATGATATTTACTGTGGATCTCAAGGGAATATTAAGGATCTTGCATTTGTCTTTTAAGAATCTAAAAGATCTATGAGGACTAAAATATATTTGGACTTCCCAATAAATATTTCTGATTAAAAACTGAGAATTATTTCTAAGATTTTTAAATCTATTTTGGGATATTTGACTGTGCTTTCTAGGGTTGTTATGACCAATGGTTTTAATAATAATAATAATGATGATAATGATGATGATGATGATGATGATGATGATGATGATGATGATGATGATGATGATGATGATGATGATGATGATGATGATGATGATGATGATAAAGATATCATTAGTGATTCCAATAGTGATTTTTTTGTTGGATATTCTTGATACAAATGTACGTAGTGATGAATAAGGTTCATTTTCTTCACATTTTGGGTATGATTTAGATCTTCACTTGGTATATTGTTTTAAAAATGTGGACATTTCTAAAAAAATATTTTTTTCAAAATGTGAAGTTATGGATTCCATGGTACTTTTAAAAAAATTACCAGAAAGACAATGAAAAGTAAAGTGTCTTGAAAAAAGGATGAAGGATAATTAGAATTTTTTGAGGTGAGTAATCTCAATTATCTTTTGAAAGGTTAGTTTTCATTAAATTTAATTCTCAAGAGGATAACGATAATATTTTTCATTCTCATGACTAGAAGCTTAATGGGAAGAAGCTAGATCTTATTCCTTGGCAATACAATTTTATGAAGAATAATGCCATCCCTATAATTAAGGACACTTAATTTAGGTTATACTCCTTTCCCTTGGAATTTTTGAATTTATAGGTCTTTCAACTTGTTGGTTGAATATTTTGTCGATCAACTACTGATAAACAAAATAGGTCTAATCAGCCAAAGTAGGAAGATTAGTCATCCAAATGTGTAGTTTTACCACATCAGAAGGGGACTGATCTCTCCTCTCATCAAGGGGAGGTTCCTTATAGATAGGCTATATATATATATATATAAACAGAAAATAATACTCAAGGGTGGGACAAACCATCCATCTCTCTTTTTTCAGAGATGATGTGTGCGGATCAAAGGAAAAACTCAAGGAAAATGACAGAAAGCACTCTTCTTCTTTTAGAAGTACTATTCAGCAAGCCACAAGAATACTCCAGGTAGTAACCACAAAATGTAACAAAGGATGTAATAACCAACAAATCGAGATGTAGCACAAAGTCTTCACCTAGATTGCTCAAGAGTAAGATACGAAGGACAATGAGGGCACAAAGTTGCCTCAATGTCCTTTACACAGAAATGAAAAGAAAACACACTAAAGGCAATTATGGGGGCACAAATTCTCTCCACAGTTGACTCTTCAGGAAACCTTCTTGACTGTTGTCACTAATTTTACTTGTTGAATTAAAGGAACAGAAGATATATTGAAGAAAAAGACATAAGAATAGTTTCCTCAACAACAAAGATATTACATCACAAAGTCTGAAAAACCATTTGCTTTCTTATTCCAATAACAAAATATGATAAACAAACTGAGCTTAAAGTCTCAGAAGTGTCTTTCAATTTGGGCAGAGTTTTGTTTTAATTGTCAAAAAGGAGATCCCTTTTACAAAAGAAGAGAGTTCCTTATATAGCCTCTTCAAGAAGGACTCGAGAACAGTAATACATCATGTTGCATTGGAATCTGTTAAGAAGACAGGCTGGAACTCAGGGGCATTTTACCCATTTGATTTTATCAATGCAATGAAACAAGTCGCGCTTATTGAAAATTTGCAACTTTCAATGTCCACTTGGTGATCTGATCTTATCTTCATCGTTCCTCCTTTTCTAGTTAATTGAATCGGGTCCTAGATTCAGTTTGTTGTTTTGTTCCTTCCTCGCTTTCTGCTAGTCTTGGCCTTGAAATCTGTGAATGTATTTTGGTATGTATGTTCAAAGGATCAACTGCTAGTTCACTGTGTTGAATTTGATATTTTTGGGTGTGTCATTCCTTTGTCCTCTTTTGGTTTTTTTGTTTGGCACTTTTTCGAATTGAACTTGCCCTTTTGAGCCTTAAGAAATGACCCATTTTGAGTTGGGAAGAGCCTTCTGCAAGAGTATCTACCCTTCGGGCAGTCTTTGAATGGCCTTCAGGCTTCTTCGGGCGTCCCTTCAGCTTCAAGAAGTGTCTTCGAATTGGCAGTCGAGAATCCCCCACAAGGGCACCTGCCCTTTGGGGTCCTTCAAGAAGCTCTTTGAACTTTTGCGATGAACCAACTGTTGAACCGTTCCATTGAACCATGGCTTTGAACCATTCCATTGAACCAAGGCTTTGAACCTCTTGTTGAACTTGTCTTTGAACCATGTGTTTGAACTAACCGTTGAACCAAGTTTTGGTTCAACGGTTCAAACAAAGCCTTAAACTGATTGACAAATTGTTTGATTGAACCAAAGCATTGAACCGCTTGGTTGAACCGAGACATTAAACCATTCCTTTGATTGAACCCGACATTGAACCGAAAGCATTGAACCGATTGAACCTGGAACTCGTTGAACTTGTAGAAATGAGCTTATTTGCAGAGTCCATAGAAACCAAGTCCATAGTTTTCTCTAACCTTGAAAGAGTCCGTAGATTTCAATCTGTAGAAGCCCATTGAACTTGACTTGTTGAATCCATAGATTTTTGAGAAGCTTGTAAAATGAGGAATTTGAATGCCCAGGACAAATTTTGAAAAGGAAAGAGACAATTTTGGTCTGTAGGACCAAAATAGTTCAAATGTTGTCCCAAAAATGAGTGATATTTTTGGGGAACAACAGCTAGCTCCAATTGAGGAGCTTTTGTCAATTGCAAAAAAAATTGAAAGGAGTAGAATCCAGATTCTTCAGTGTCTTCATGTGTACCATTGGGTTACAGAGTCATGCTACCCAGAAATGAAAGGCATAAAAAATAGAAACAAACAAAATAAAATAGAATTAAAAATTATACAAATATACATATATACATATGCAATGATCTGATACTTCAAGAGTTGAAGTGTTTTAGATGTTGTCCATTGTGAGGTAGAAAAAAGAGTGTGACATCTTGATATTTCAGCAGAAAGCTGTTTTCACCAATGTGCTAATGAATTATAAATGGGCCTCTCTAAAGGGAGTCAAACTTTCTATGCATCCCATTTGGTTCTCTCCTTTTGTCTCACAGTGGGACTTGATCTCCAATCTGGAAATCATGATTTCTAGCCTTCTAGTCAAAGAGTTTATTTACCAGACTTTGATGAGTAGCAATTTTGTCTACCACCATGGTTCTCTGTTCCTCCAGCTCAGTCAGGCACATGATTTTTTTATCAAGAGAGCTTTCATATGTCTGATCTTCAATAGTCTTTGCTAATTTTAAGGCTGGCAATTCTAAGGTGATTGGTATCTCAGCATTAATACCATAAAGAAGTTGAAAAAGAGACATACCAATTGCCC
This sequence comes from Torreya grandis, assembly GCA_037957365.1. NCBI lineage: Eukaryota > Viridiplantae > Streptophyta > Pinopsida > Cupressales > Taxaceae > Torreya > Torreya grandis. The sequence goes on along the minus strand of JARHVA010001251.1, from coordinate 859,626 downwards.
TCTTTGGTGTGATTTTGTCTACCCATAGAGTATCAACCAATGCTTTATGCCATGTTCTTTGATTGTCATCTGCCAGCTTTTTTATAATAGTTACTAGATTGTTATTACTGGATTCAGCTTGTCCATTCCCTTGTGGAACATAATCAAAAGAGTGAGAGAGTGTAATTCCATAATGGAAACAAAATTGTGTAATTTTTTGAGAGGTGAAACAAGCTGCATTATCAGTAACAATTTTTATTGGAACTCCAAACTTAGAAATGATATTCTCTTTGAGAAAGTTGCATACAACTTCTGAAGTAGCATGCTTAGTTGGGATTGCTTCTACCCACTTGGTGAAATAGTCAGTTGTTGTAAAGACATAATCATGTCCAACACTTGAAGATGGTTTTATGGTTCCAATAAAATCAAGTCCCCATTGTTGGAAAGGTTCTTCTATGATCATTGGCTTGAGAGGCATAGCAGCTAACTTGGGTCTTCCAACAAATTTCTGACAGAGTTCACATTTCCTCACCCACTTATGTGCATCTTGGAAAAGAGTTGGCCAGTAATATCTGGCTCGCAAAATCTTGTGAGAAGTCACAGGAGCAAAAAAATGTCCTCCACAGGCCATATTGTGGAAAGATTTCAAAAGTTGACTTTGTTGCTCTTTGTCTACACAACGAAGGAATACTCCATCTATGCTTCTCTTGTACAAGCCGTTGTCCCACAAGACAAAATTGACAACTTTCAACTTGATAGTCCTCCTTTCTTTGTAAGACAAATGAGTAGGACATTCACCATAAGTAAGGAAATGAGCAATACCTGAATACCACTCATTGGTAGTGGAGACAAAAAAGACTATTGGTGTCTCTTCTACTTCAGTTTCTTCATGTTGTGTGTCTTTTGGCTTATTATCAGCAATTAATTGGCATAGGCCTTTACCCCTGATCAGCTTTGTCAACTTGATGTCTAGATCAAACTCTTGGATCTTTGCAATTCAATTACCTCTTTTCATGCCAAACTCTTGCTGAGTTAATATAGACTTGACTATAGTGTCAGGAACTAAGGCAGTAGTGTGTGAATTCAAAATATAGAAGTGAAAATGTTTGACTGCTTTCACCAAGGCATAAGAATGCTTTTCTATATTTGAATATTTCATCTCATGGGTTTTGAGAGGGCAACTCATGAAAGAGATAGGAGATTCCATACCCTCTTTGTCCTGTTGAACAAGAATTGCTGAAAGAGTGTTTTCAGACACATAGCTACATATGATGAAATCTTTGTTGTAATCTGCACAAACCAATGTAGGGGCGTGAGCAATGGCGGTTTTGATATCCTGAAATGCTAATTTACCTTCTTTAGTCCAGCTGAAGATGGTCTTCCCTTTCATCATGTTCACACTGTGTCTAGTCTTCTTAGCAAATTTGGGGATAAATCTCTGTAAGAAATTCACCTTTTTGAAGAAGAATGAGCAGCATTCTTACTTGTAGGCAAATTAAGCTCTTGAATAGACTTGACTCTGTCTGAGTCAATCTTTATGCCTTCTTTGGACACAATGTGTCCAAGGAGTTTTCCCTCTGTTACTCCAAATATAGACTTTTTAGGATTTAAGAAAATACCATTCTAGTGACAGTGCTACAACACTTGTTGTAGGAGGCGTACATGATCAAATCGATTCTTTGAAAAGATATTCAAATCATCAAGTTATACCACTATGAATTTACCAATCTCATCTTTGAAAGCCAGATCCATAGCTCTCTAAATAGTAGCACCAACATTTATTAGACCAAAAGGCATTCTCCTATATGTAAATGTACCCCAAAGTGTGGTGAATGTAGTCTTGTGTTAGTCCGCTTCACCAACTTCAACTTGATTATAATCTGAGAAGCCATCCAGCATTGATAACATCTTTGCACCTATCACTATTTGAAGCACTTGATCCATAATTGGCAAAGGATAATTATCCTTCAAAGATGCTTGATTCAAATTTTTGAAATCTACACAAATGCAAATTTTGCCATTCTTCTTCCTTACAAGCATTATGTTTGCAATCCATGTAAAATGATGGATTGAGAAGATGATTCTAGCATTTAACATCTTTTGTATCTCAGACAGAATAATACCTGATATTTTTAGATTATACTGTCTGAATTTTTGCTTGTATGGCATTGAGTCAGCCTTGAGAGGAATGTTATGGCAGATTTCATCTAGTCTAAGAGACTTCAAGTCTTCATAAGAATATGCTAAGACATCCATGTATTGACAGAGTAAAGAGATGAACTTGAATCTTTCTTCAGGGGTACAGAACTTACTAATATTGATCATCTTGAGATTTTCTTCAATAGACAAATTCACTTGATCAAATCTTTGAGAGAAACTCGAGTCTGTTTGATGTTGTTTAATGAATCTATCATGTTTGTCAAACAGTTTTTTAAGAGAAACCAGGCCTTTAAAATTTTTGTTTCCTTTCAACTGCAAGAATTTTTCATTTATATCTGGGCTGGATTCAGACACAGATTCATTCTTCTGAGGTTCACTGCCTTCAAAACATAATTGTTCAAAATTATCTTTTCGTTCTAAAAAGCAATGATTTGATGATCATCATTGAATACTTGTCAATGGTCAGCATTGTCAAGAACACTTGGTCTATAGACCAGTTCAATGGTATACTTGTCTTCTTTGAAATCTGAATGAGAAACTAAAAGAGTTCATGAAATAGCAAGTGCATCAGCTCTATCATTAGACTCTCTGGGTATGGCAAAAATGTTGAAAGCATCAAAACTTTCAATTTGGTCCCAAACCAAGTTACGGTAGTGGCGTAATCTTTCATTCTTAGTTTGGTATAAGTTTCTCACTTGACAAACTATTAATTCAGCATCTCCTTTGGCATGAAAAAACTTGATGCATTTTTCTTGAGCAGCCTTCATACCCAGCAACAAAGATTCGTATTCAGTTGTATTGTTAGTGTTGCTAAACTGTAATTTGTAAGATGAAGGGAACATATTTCTTTGAAGAGATATCAAAACAATCCCAGCTCCTGAACCGATAAAGAAATAGCTGCCATCAAATTCCAAAGTCCATATTTCATCTGATACTGATTTTTTTTTAGACTTTTCTTCATCAAAAATGGAGAATCTTATTTGGTCTGTACTACAGCGTACCAATTTTTCTATTGTTCTTTTTGAACTGATTTCTAAGTTGATACTTTCAGGTGTTTCATGCACTTCATCTGAAGACAAAAAAAGTTACCCATACCTGTGGATTCAAAAAGAATTTGAACTTCAGGGGCTGATGTCTGAGTGACCACATATTTTGCTTCCTTTTCAAGGAGCAATCTCTTCATCACGCCTTGGACAGGGATCCTTGTCTCAGATAGATCCATGCTTAATTCTCCTCCCACATCTTTGCAAAAATTTCATCCAAGCAAAATGCCATAAGATGTTGGGACGTCAGCCACCAAGACAGTCATCTTGATTCTCTTGTCTGGGAAGGCTGCAAATGCAAATTGGGCATCTTTAATTTGCCCCAGCAATGGTACTTGCTTATTCTCCATGGAGAAACATCTCCCAAATGTCTTGGTCAGTGTGAGACCAAGGGATTCGGCCACTTTAGTAGGCATAACATTATCTGAAGCTCCATAATCGATGATGTAATTATTCAATTGATGTCTATTTATCAGCAATGAGACATAAAAAGGTTCAGTCTTGTCAGGAGTAGCAGGGGGAGCAGTGACAAGGTTGTTCCTTGTGGGTGCATTTCTGGTAGCATCATGTGTCACTTTAGAAATTGTTCGTTCAATAGGGATGTTCTAGTTTTTAACACATTGAACCATTATGTCTAATTGCTCGAGATGGGACTGTAGAAATTCAAATTCAGACATTTGAATTTTGGTTCTCTTTATATGGTCAATGATATCAAATGTCTGGAATGAGCTAGGAGCAGAGGATGGGAGTTCATCCTTTTGATTTTTGAAAAGGGTGGAATTTGAAGACATAGTGGTCAGGCTATTCGTGGAGACATTACAAGGTGCTATTGCAAACTGGTTCTACCACATGCAGACTAGGTCAGTGACTGATTGGAACACTCTGAAAGACAAATTTGAAGCCAGGTTCAAGCCTGCAGAAGATGCACATGCCTTGTTGGCCCAGGTCACTCAGATGAAGAAAGAGCCTCATGAGCCTATGAGGGATTTTATTGACAGGTTCGACAAGCTCAGGCACAAAATTTCCATGGTCGTCTAGTCGACACCTTAGAACCTCAAATGCTTCTTTATCAACTCACAACTGCCTGAAGTGAGTTTCTTGCTGAGACAAGCCAGACACATAGACCTTGCTATTACTCAGGACTTGGCAACTGAGGTAGAAGATAACCTTATCTTGGCAGGAAAGATAAGGAGAGACCTTAATAAAGGTAAATTCTCTTCATCTTCTGAGTACTCCCCTATAGTCACTACTGACCCAATAGTACAAAAGCTAGCAAATGAAATGCTAGCTCTCAGAAAGCAAATGGCACAAGGGATGTCATCTGCTCCTACATACAGAGATATGCCCAGGAGGACATTCCAAAATCAGGCGTACCAAGGCAATGCTACCAGGAATTAGGGACAGCAAAATCGCCTTCCTCCCCCACAGAGGAACCTCGCCCTTGAAGCACCTCCAAACAACTCGGCAGTTGGATATCTTGAAGCTGAAGTGAATTTTTCATTCCAGTCTGAGTTAAATCCTGAAGATGATGCTAATCTCTTCACTGAGAAAGAAAAAGAATTAGCTAGCGACTCCCATATTGGTTTCCTGAACTATCAGGATGAACCCAGAAGTGAAACAACACAACTTATCTGGGATGCCTTTGGAAAATTTCATAAGCTAAATCTAAGATCTATAAGAAAGGATGTTACTTTTTTTAGGATTAAAGTTTAACTAAATCATTTTTGTATTGGAATTAAATTGTTGATCCTAAATGTTTGGTAAAGATTTTTTTTATATGGTGGAATTTTAACATCAAATTAGGACTTGAAATAAATGTCTATGATTTGGCCATACTTATGGATCTTGTCATGAGCCTGAAATTGCCTTTGACTACCCTTCTCCACATGCTTTGAGTTTACCTTTTTCTTTAAAAATGATTGTTTTAAAGCATAAATCAAAGAATATTTGGAGGAAGAAGGAAAATTTTAATTATTATACTCATCATAATAATATTATGGCTTGATAATATGATAAACATCTAGATATAGATGATGATTCTATGTCATTGTTAAATTTGGGATTAATAGATAATATAAATAATATTTTAGAGAGATAATGTTTCTACAATCTATGAGGTTAACCAAAAAAATAAATAATCTTGACACTTTGAATTTTCCTCAATACAATAGTTTTTCCATTCATAATAAAATAATAAACATTAAATTTGAAGTGAATCTTCAAATGATGTTATGTAAAGATCAAGGGGGAGGTTTCAAAATTTGAAAGCATGGTTTCATTCCCAAAAGATTATAAGGAAGGATGCAGTTCGTAAAATTTATAAAATCAAGTTAGATTCCTCAGATTTGGGTTTGATAAAATTTTTGGATAAGAAAAGTGGAATAAAATCCGTTGTGGTTAAACTTCTTGAAGATTCATTAAAGGCTTTGATATTTGGATCTTAGAGAACTACGATGGAAATATTTTCCACGACAAGGAGGAAACTCCACCTTTGAATTTTCATTTTTTCTAGGAGATTTCTCTTTTTTTTATCCATAAGGATATATTTATTTATTGAACTTGATTGATTTATAAATGTTGTTCATTTGGAAGGATTTTTTTGATGTTTTTAAGGAATTCAAAAAGAAGCTACAAAAGTTGTTTAATATTTTCTTTTTAAACTCCCGAATATAAACTACTACTTTTATGTTTCTAAATTAGAACTTTTAATTATTTTGGGGAACTTTATTATTGTTTATGTTAGGGGATTGATGATCTTTTAAGAAATTATTTTTTAAATCATTGACTTTACTTTGGATGTGGATCGATAGATCTTTTCCAAAATGTTTTCTTTCACTTTGGTTGAGGAATGATGGCATGACCTATCTCGCCTATGATGGGGTTGTGTTTTGAAGCTCTTCCACCTTATGTTATGATTAAAATTCCTCGATTTTCTCTCGTGAATCCTAATTTTCTCTAGTAATTTAGCTATGGGTAAAGTTAAATGTAGTAAACCTATAGATTATGTAGATATGAGAAGTAATGTGACCTATCATAATATTTTATTAAAAGTTGGATGGCTATGTTTTTTTAATAAATCTATGTTTTTTTGTAAGCTATTGCTATAGAATTTGCTTTGTCTTTTAAAATGGCATGAAAAATATTAGTGGATTGCATTTTCAGATCAATGAAGTAGTCATTAAATAAGTCATGGGTCTTCCATAAACTGGTGAGCATTGGTTTCTTATTAAGATTAAGGGCTCTCATTGCATGAATTCATTTCTTCACACTAGATAAATTGTTGAAAATATATGTAAAGGCTTCATTCATTCTTCTCTTCCCTTGTTTTGGCCTCAAGTTTTAGTCTTTTATAAACAATACCTTAATTATGAAGGCCAATATTCCTTGATCTTTGAGTATCACTTTATAATACTTTCACACCTTAAACATAAGAATTTAATGAATGTGTCATATTTCACGTTAAATCATGTTCAAAGGATGTCATTTTTGGTTTGAAAAGGTGATTTGAATGTTATGGATCATCACAACCTTATCAAATTTATTTTTTTGGATGCTTTATTCTCAAAATATAAATATTTATCTTGGGAGGGTATCTATACCTTTGTAATGCTCTTATCCCTTGTCTTTACATTAACAAAGGTAAGATAAAATAGGTGCCATTAAGAGTTGAGGAAAGAGAATCAAGGAGATTTGGTCTTAAATCCTTATTCATAAGTAAGGGTTCAACAATCTTATTCTTATCAAATTAACAATATTTAGAGCAAGTATGCATCATCCTCCTACAAATTTCCACCGGCGACCCATTCTTTCTTCGTAAGAAAAAAGTTGAGAAGGGTGTGATGACAGCCTTAAACAGTTACAGGTCAGATACCAAATTGATGCACTTCATTGAATTCGTAACTCTTGTTAACCTCATACATGCCTGATGCTGTCATAATGGTGTTCCTGTTGTTCTGTACTCTTTCTTGACAAGCAAGTACATTAGAATTATACTGGGATGGGGGCAGAGGAAGATGGAGCAACATAAAGAAAATTATTCACACTTAATCGAGCTATATATATATATATATATATATATATATAGCTGACAAACAGTAAAGAAGCTCTGAATCACAACTGTAATTTAGTTTGCAATCACCTCTGAGGAATTTCCAGTATGCTTAGCAAAAAGCTTTATAGTAAGATCTCTGTCGTGAATAGTTTCCTTAGTTCTAATGGCAACATCAGCTTCTTGCAATTGTCCACTTGCAAATACACGGGGTTCTTCAAGTCCAGCTATGGCATTAAGAAACATATACCGCCATCCCTTCTTTCCTGCTGCAAACAGTAAGCAAGCATGGCCAAGTGCCTGTCCTATAACCACTATTCGTATCTCATTAAAGACACCATTCATTACATTGTAAATGGCAAAACCATCACTTTCAAAGGAAACCTTCTGATCATCCTCTCATGACGTTCCAGTCGAGTTAATGTACAAATAAATTGGATGAAATGGATCCCTATTTTGCAAATAAAGCAGCTGCACTATGACAAGTTCTGATACAAGTGAAACCAACGGATAGTCGATGCACATGATGAATTGGTCAAGAAGAATCGAAGGCAAATCCAGGGGGTGATGTAACACGTTCCAGACCAATTGTTAACATTTTTTTGGCTGCAGTAGAATTGCTCCAATGGAAACCCTTTGCTTATAGTCGACCAGATATGGTACAAACTAGGTGTTGATTTGAAGCGTCATACACTGTTTCTTAGCCTATTTCATTTCAGTCAAGGTTTATGACTGCGCAGAGTCCATGGAGTTTTCTAAAAAAAATAATAACTTTAAGAAATAGAAACTTTGAATGCACAGCCATCTGATGTCTACGCAAATATTTATCATAATAAAATCCTGTGACATTTTGAAATATCCGCCCCTGGACCGTGCATCTTCAGGCGATAGGAACTAAATGCAAACACTTTGATCATACAATCATCAACAGCCCATACATGATGACTTTTCACATAGATTGGGATTGGACGCATAAAGACGCGAGTTACAGGTCAGACAATCTTTGTTTTACAAACAAAACACTTCATTAATAGACAGTAGCATAGGCACCATTTGTACAGGGCAAAATAGATCACTGAATATTCTACTGAGCGACCTTCAGTTCTGATACCCAGTAAACATGAAGACCAACTATTTAAAAGATAATGAGATTCATATTACAGATATTAATGAGATTCAGTTGTCAATCGACAAATTTCTATTCTAATCTGCTGCTCAATTTGCATTCTTTGTAATTAATTTCACAGGATAGCTCAAAGCTCATTTAACAATACCTGTACCAATATTCTGTTCAACATTTTTAGAGCATACCTTCTTTTAACAACAATGCCTTCCTCAACGACTGCTTTTGTTGCGTTCAATGCATCCTCCACTCTTAACTCTGTCTCTGTTTTTGTGTTTATTAAGAATAACCTTAATAGAAAATATTTGAGGCCATCCTCCTCTCCCTGAGGAGATCCTACTTCTACTTCTACGTACCTCTCCTCCCTCTCTCTCTCTTAATGACTATTCTTTTGCTTTTAATAAACCAAAAATCTCTTCTCTAACCTCTGCGCCCAACTTGGGCTTTTGACAAAACAAAATACAGTTTTCAATTACAACAATATGCTAAGGTTGAAAAATCATTTCAACCATTCCTTGATTTTCTCAACAGCCCATACTTACCTTTTTACTTTTATTTATTTCTTTACAATTACCCCTCAGTAAAAAGCATATGGGAGGGAAAATATAATAAATCGAATTTGAATGTAGATGCTCCTGCATCAGGTGTCACTAGCTAAGGAAGATAATGTGGAAAAGGATAAAATTTATGAAAAATTGTAAGTTAAAGGGGTCAATCTTTGGGGTCACCAAGGGGTGGAATTAAGACTTTATTCAAACCATATATTGATTCATGGGCTTCTTTAACTTCAACTTTTACTCTTTCTCTAGAATTATAATTGATTGAGAAAATATTCTCATTGAAAAGAAACGGAAGGAGGTTGAGGATGTGAAAATTTCGAGATTGATGGAGAATGAGAAATATGAGAAAAATATTGATCATTTCAAAACTTCTCTTGGTTTTATAATTAGCATTGGTATTCAAATGATGAGAAGTAGGGAAACTCCTAAATTTTATATAATAATTATTAAAAAAAATGTGGTACATGTTTATGTTTATTAGAGATATTAAAAATTTGACCCCAAACTTGACTACTCGTGATCTCTTTGAATTTTTTTTTAGAGTTTCTTCCAATCGAGATAAAAAATTGGTGTGAAGTATATTTTCATAACCTATTCCTATCTACTGCATCTTCATGGATTCCTAATGCTTTGGTTGGGAATGTTCACCTAAAATATTTTTTTATCATATATATGAAATGAAAACATGAATAAATTGGAAAAAATAATGTATGAGGTCAGAAAGTTTATGTTCCCATTGTTAGTAAGGGGAAACACCTCAATCCTACTAAGAATATTGAAAGTGTGAGGCAACGAATAAAAAATGAGTCTTTGAAAGATGAAATGCTATGTTAGAAAATAAGTTATGGATGAGTCGGTATATGTGGGGGGAATTTGTATGTTGAAGTTTCATGATAAATATTCTAAGAGGTTGTCATTGATACATGATAAATTAAAAATGAGAGAACCAAACTTTCCTCATAACTTACTTAGCAACCTTGTTAATTAATTTTTTATTTTTATGAAATTTTGAATGGTTTTGATAATGGGCTCAAATTATAGATTCTTCCTTTTTGTTTCTTTGTTGTGTATTGGAGGGTATTATATCCTTTCAATGAGGAGGAAGAAATTGTTAAATGGGAGAAGATGGAGATGGATAGGGGATTTCTATATTCTCAATATTTTCTTCAAATCTCACCCTTTGACTTAAGACAGATTTGTGAACAACATTTATCAAGTTTTATATTCAAGTTCAGTCATAGTTTATTCATGAATTTTATTTCAAGTAAGTGATTAGTGTGTTCAGTTAAAATATAAAAGTCTTCATTTCCTTAGTTTCAAAAGAGATTCCTCTTTGGTTTTTGGTTTTAGAACAAACTTTTTTGGCTTTATGGATGGTGGGTTTTCATTTTATTTTTAAGTTCTCATTTGATGTTGTATTCAACATTTCTTGCTATGGAACATGGTCTTCATTTCACATATTATTCATATTCTTTAGATTAACTGTATTATATAGCTTATAAAACTAAGGAACATGTTATTATTCCTTTCCTCATGTGTGCTTTACTTTTAGTATAGGTTTTTGGTAATGGCATTCATTTTAGGAAAGGCACTCCTTTGAAAAAAAAATTACATACATGTTGCATCATATATTTAAGAACATGGAATATCTATATTTTAAAACTCTTTGGGAAAAATTGATTTTATCATACAATTCTATACAAATTCCACCTCTTTATGTTACGTTTTTATTTGTTAGCTTTATAACTAATGTATGAATATTTATGTAAACATTTTACATTATACGAATGAAAAGGGTAAGGACCTCATAACCCTATTTTACCAATTAAAAATAAATAAATCTTCATAATAATACATATTTTTCACACCATAATCATTCAAACAATGTACATCATTTTCTAGAGACAATTTAACTTTTGACAAAACATTCTTAAAATATTTATTGCTTGTGCAAGCTTAAAATCAAAGGAATATGTTAAGAAAATTTGCATTTAAACTAATCACTTATGATAATAATATTCAAACATAGATTAAAAAAATCACATAAGGGTTGGGAATCAATTCAAAAAAATCGATAGGGAAATGTAAACGTGAAAGAACACGAGCCTTAAGAATAAGCAAATTCAACAATATGAAGAATCAAGATCTAGGCATAACACATCAAGAGTTAATGAAAACCTAAAAGAACAAGACAATGATTAACCCTAATAAAAAATAATATTCAACACAATGGTAGAAAAAAATCCAAACTTAGGTAGGTGTTATAAAGCATAAGTTCGCCTATTTGATTATGATGAGTCTAGGTAGGTCTTTGGAGTGTTTTCCCTCAACGTAGTTGCTATTGACATTATGAATTTTGGTTTTTGAAAATATTTTTACTTGATTCCATTTTGGCTTTGTAAAATAAAATATGCCTATATAAGAGTCAATTTGGATTGAAACATTTATAAAGATTTTTTACATATCAATAAATGCATGAGGGATCTCAAAACCTCTTATTTACTGATAAAAAATATAGCGTGGTTTCACCAAAATTTAGTATGGATAAATAGATTTAAGTTAATTTGCATCACATCTATCAGTACGCATTGAAAATAAATATAACCTTATCTAAAATAGTAAAACTAGACTTAATTATAATTAATTATCATTATGTAATAACTAACAAAATAAGGGTATAAGATAACTTTTATTTTCATGTAAATTTGGAAACAAATATCAAGATTAGATTTATAACACAACCGTACAACAAGAAAAATCAAACTAAGAAAAATAGAATTAAACAGATATTGATCTCTAAAATTGCTTGGACACTTCTAAAAGATTAAATTTGTTCATGGAACCATGATGTTGAAGCTATAAAAAATATATATATGTAGAAACTTATTTTTAAAATTATTAAAGCACTTCAAAAATCTAGCTCTCTCTCACTTTTCTATAAATTTGTGCAAATGTCAGGGAAACTAACCTCCTTTCTCAAAACCCTAATAGGGTAGATGAAATAGGAAAAAATTTAGTACTTTTTTTCATATTTAATCAAATTTTTAAGATTTATACACTCAAGGATTGATTGTTTGAATAATTTTGGCCCACATAGTAGTTTAAAAAAAAAAAAAAAAACCCATACGCATTACTAATTCCTGCTCCAATATCCAAATGATTTCTCATATGAGTGTGGTTTATTTTTTATTTCCAACAAATGGATGGTCTAGGATTTTACAACATATTTGGATTGCCACACATTCTATAGGACTTTAGATCCCATTCATAAAAAAATTAAAGGGAATATTTCAAACATAATTAAATTTTTCAGTTTTACCCAATAAATGGGATAGGTTTTGGGAGCCTGAAGGGCACGAAAAATAAGATTACCTCCTGAAGTAGGCTAAGAGAGCTAGGCAATCTATGCTTCAAAGGTGAATTAGAAGGTCAAAAATTTACTTTCACACTAAATGTCATATACAAAAAAAATTCGCATGGATGTGGTCTTTCAAATGATGATGGTTATGAGTCCCTGTTCGGCATGAAAATTGAGATGGACCACCAAGGTAAATTGGGAGTGTTAAGACAAACGATTTGTGAGCGTAAGACGGAGTGACTTCAGAAATCAAAAATAGGTTCCTTGATTCTTGGAAGAATTAGGGCATGTTGTGCAAGCAATAACAAATGAAGATTGTTTTAAAATACTCCTAAGTATTTTGGAATGATACAAATGTGTCTACAAACCCAAAATATTTGGCCAAGACTACACATGAAATGTGAACATATTCAAGAGAGGAGAAGATGGGAGTGGCCAAAGGACCAAATCAGACATTCTCATTGACCCAAGGTGTGTAAATGACTTAATTATTGCTTCTTAGAACTTGCAAGGACTAATTGTTATGGATCCAATTGTCAAGCTAGTGAATATTACCTTGAAAATGTTTGCTTAGGCATTGCTCCACTGCCAAACATGTGTCCATAGCCCTGATGGAGCTGTCTCTGATCCCACTCAAGGCATTGTTTTATTGCTAGCCAAGTGTCCATATCCCAAATAAAGGTTCCCTGAATCACCTAGAACTGAGTTTTCTTGAAATTGATTTTTCTTTTATTTTCTTGTTTTCTCTTTTCTCTTTTTTTAGCATCTCAATTATGGGTTGGGGACCACCATTGCAAGCGAAAGGCATAATTATGAATTTTTCACCCTATATTTTCACCATAGCAGGGTCATCCAAGTAAACCCATAAACCATTAAGATGTGATTTTTGTGTTTGGTTTTGAGATAATGTCTTCATTGACCAAATAGTTCACCTGAACCTATCCAAACCCAAACAAATTTAGAAAACACATGATAGCTCAATGTTTTAAAACATATTCAGAAATAAAATCTAACACTACAAACTACTTAGAGTACTTACGCACCAGAATGTCATGATAACTATGTATAGGGCTTTTATTCTTTGACCAACAGGGGAACCTATAGGGCAAAATATATAGGCGAGACCAAAGATAGACTAGCAATAGGGCTAGACTGACAGCAAAAATTAGGAAAAGTAAAATAAACTAACAATAAGGCAGGAAAGAAATAAATAAGCAAATCAGAAAAGGGAGAGAGAAAGTATTTACAAGAACTTGCTAGGCTAATGCATGCTTGGAAGTAGAAATTTTGAGGAAATGCCTATGGATAGGCCAAAGGACATCTTCACTAGTTAGACACCCAATATGGAATGTATTCATGTTCAAGATTTCAAAGAAGACTAGTAGAGATCCTACCAAGGGAAGACATGTATTTACATCGATGTTGACCTCTACACATGAACATTATCCTACATAGTTCTAAATACATTATTTCCAGGCAAATTAAGTAAATATTCATAATTAAATTCAATAGTTTGCTTACGTTTATAACTTTAAAAAAGTACTTGGGATGGCTTTGATAAATACCTATGCCCAAACATTGACTTGTGGTGAGCAATAGGGGTGGTTATCAACACACACACGAGTAACTTGCATGCCCAAAATGGAAAAGATATCCTCTTCATGGTATCCCATTAGTGAATCTATTGTTGGTTGTTCCTTGACTGATGTAGATGATTTGACAACATCCCTTTTGTCATTTTCATCACTCAGAAGGCATATGAGTTGTTCTTCTCAAGTCAAAGACCTTCTGGCTTTGTCATCAGTGTAAGAAGAGTGTGAGGAGTTATATTAAATCAAACTAATTTTAGATCTAACTTCCATTGGCTTCATCTCTTCATCACTAGGGCAGCCATGCTCATAATCACACATTTCTATCTTAGCTACCCCCATTACTAAGAGGGGCACAAGACTACTATAATCATACTCCTTAGGTTGTTACAAAGATCAACCTGGTTTTATTCTTCTTTCCACCTATCATCGACAATGTACAAGTGTTGCTCTTTGGTGGAAAGGACTCTCATGACTTCTCCATTCAAGTTCAAACCAATCAGATCAAATGTAAGGTTGTCTTGAGGTGAGAGATATTCCATTTTGAACTCATTAAATTCACCTCCTTCATATAGACAACCTATTTTAGCATTATTTTAATCTATTTCATTCATCTCCAATGATGGGATGGGAGTCTAATTGATGAAAATGAGTTGTCTATCACCTTGAATTAGATTTCCAAGTGTAGGTACATTAGTATATGGAAGTACCATCTCAAATGCATAACATGCATCCTCTTTATCCTATTTTTGCTTTCACAACATGCCCCATTTTCAATCTGAAAATGCAAACCCTCTTTTTCTTGACTGATCTAAATGTTGTTACATCTAGTATAAGGGACCTTTCACATTTGAGGAGTTGTTTGGGAGTGGCTTTTTCATATCTTTGTGAATGGATAAATCTTGGGTTAAGGTATTTTCAATTACAAACTTAGACTATTAAATCAATTTCCATGTGCTAGGCCTGGGTCTATTTTATCATTTTAGAATGTCTATCTTTCGCATTTTAGGGAAGACTTGATTTCTAGGTTATGTTGAGCTCAACTCAACCAATCTTAAGTCATCTAAGTCAAGTTCTATTGAGCTCCCAATCTGTTGAATCAATTTGATCAAGTTTAAATTATATTACATCCAAGCCAATCAAGTTGAGTCAACCATATATTTAAAATTTGAGCTCGATGCCTTAGCCATTTTTTCATTGTTTCAAATCTAATCCTTGATCCCTTTAATTCCCCCTAGACCTTTCTATGTGTCACTACCAGATCATTTCAAAGTTTTGAGTCGATCCAAAAGTTTCAAAGTCTTTTTAATGCCATTGAGCTCCAAGATCAAGCCAAGTGGCACCATCCCAAAAGCCAAGGCTGACAAAGAGTTAATCAAAAGGTTTAATGCTTATGTGGCCCCAAGGGTCGGAGAGATCATACGTGGTGATTTCTCGGGCCTCGGAACATGGAAATAAAAGTAATAATGTAAAGGATCCAAACCCTCAAGGGCTTGAAAGGCTGCCAGATGGTGATTTCTTGGGAGCCCAGGAGCTTAGATCAATGGAAGACGCATATAATGGGATTCATAGTCCCGTGGACTAAGGTCCCAAGAGGCCACCATGTGGAAACTTCCCAAGAGCCCAGGACCATGGAGACTAGACCAATTTAAGTAGTGAGCTCAAATGATTGGTTCACTGAGAGGGTACCACATGGCATCATTCTATGTACCCAAACCAAAAACCCAGCTTAACGAGGGGCTATCATGTGGCACCCCAATGACATCAACATTCCCTTGATATTAAGTTTGACAAGTCTTTGCCTATCACCAAAATGTAAACCCTTGACCTCTGGGTCGATAAAAATGTGCCACATGGCACTTTGTGAGCTTAAAATTGATGGTTAACTGAACGTCAAGACTGTAGAAGGACCAAGGAATACACTGATCAATTGAATGACAAATTTCTAGTTACCGAGTGGGATTCATAATGATATTTTTTTCATTTTAAAATGATAGGTCTAAATTAATTATGGATCTGTATGTGCTCTAAACATATGTAAAGACTTGTGTTTGAATCGAAAGCTAACTAATACGAATGTCTATGTCCAAAAAATTAAATCTTTTATTTGTTTCTCGCATTTGATCTAAATTTATTCATGATTCAATTGTTTTAATGCTTATGTCTTCTCATTCCTCCAATGGAGTTATGCTTGACCATTTCATTTGATCTTACAGGGTTCATATTTCAATCCGAGTCATTGATTTGGATACATGTCTTCATCAAGGAGTTCAGACCCTCAGTCAAACCATATCATAGAAAATACAAACCCAGATTAGTTCAACATGTAAGGTCATTTATGAATCATGAATCATAAGTCGAAGAGGGATAAATACAGGGCTATATGTGATAACAAAGAAGAAACATGAAATAGCTCTGAATGAATGAGAAAATGATAGATGGCCAATGATGAAGGGGATGGTGGATCCCAAAGTAATCGACTGATGATCAAAGATGATGGCATGGTCTCATACTATAAATCATGGGCACACCTCCGTATTTATCATAAAATCAAATCCCTCAACTACATTTCCTCAATCAGCAATGAGTGTTTGTAATTCCTCATCAGTGGGCTAAGTTGGTAATCAAGGGAGGAGGCTGGCCCCTTTATGTATATATTATTTTTTGATATCCTTTCTTTAGGCTAGCATTTTTTTAGGATTAGAGGATGTTTCACCTCGTTAGATATTTTTGAATTGTAACATAAACATATAGAACCAAACATACTTTCATGCATTTTAATTATTTTTTTAGGATAATCTCTCCCTTTCTCCTGTTATAGTCTTGTTATTACATAATTGTTTCTTACACTTGAATAGTTGTAATCACTCAATATTATTAATTAAAATGCATATCTTGATATTTGAAGGATTGTTAAATCCATCTCCTACGCATGTATATGCTGGCCATGGTCTTTTCATCTTATTTAGTCAGTTTTACAAACTCTTGCACCATCCTTGGGTTGAAGTTGTGTTAGGTTTGGCTCAACCAAGGATTTGTTTTAGAGGGTGTGCTTAATCATACATTATAAGGAACACCTTCTATCTCAATATGTTTTTCATCTATTTTATCCCTTTTCTTTTGTATTTTTTTTTAATGATGAGTTAATCTAAGTTGATAGCAATATGAATATGCACACTAATCTTGGTTGCTTAGTTATGTTTGTTACTATTTAATCATTGTTGAATACATTCATGTGATAAATTTATTTGGAAATTGATTATTTATTTGTTGGGCTTATTTTAAGAAATGGAGATTTCCATTTAAGGATAGGCCTTATGAGCACTGTCCAAGGATATTATTGCCTCTTCCTTATGTCTAAGTTGGAGTTATCATAAAGATTTAGTTTGTTAAAAATGCCCCTTCAAATGGAATGGTCATAAAAAGAGTTGACTGAGTTCCCTTGGTGACCTAGACCTTGGAGAGATTTGTTCACATGAGTCTCCTTTTAGGAGAGATGGGGACTAACAACATTTGTCTAAGTTGACACGTCAAAAGACCCATCAACATTTTAGCACTAGAAGGAGGGTCCCCCATGAACACAAACTGAGTCACATCCAAGGTTTCAACTAAGAGATTTTAGAAACTTCGATTCCACTAGACTAAACTTTCCCTTAAGCTAAAAAATAGGAGGATAAACACTTATTATCAAGTCTGTTGGAGACATATTTGAGATCTTAGAACTTACTAATCATATAATACCAAAATGGAGAACTTACAAAGGAAAATAAAAAGCTAAGACCATTCAGTCAACTGGTAATTCACCAATAGTTTCAAATACTCATTTTGTCAATCCATTTGTCATCCCCCAGCCTATTTAATGGCCAATCCCATGGCATGACTTAGCCAAGGTGGGTGCCCTATTAATGTTCTATGGATTGTGCACAACTTACCAAAGAACTCGAACAAGTTTTATCTTAAGCTCATAGTTGGAGGAACTCAAACAGTTTAAGAGCATATAAAGTCATTCAAGGATGCCCTTATCAGAATGCAGGTGCAACACGAAGACATTTCCTATAGGTTATTTCCCTATTCATTAGGAGAGATTGCTTATGCTTGGTACCTAGGATTACCAAATAGGTCTATAACCACTTAGGATGGGTTGGAAACTATATTTGTAAACCATTTTAGGTTTCCAATCAACCCTGTTGTTCTATATCACTAATTTTTAGCTTCTAAGAGAGAACCAAATGAACCCATGAGCATGTTTAATGCTTGATTTCACAAATTTATCAAAGGTTAAAAGACCCCTAAATACTATTAGATGGCCCTACCATTTAGAATTACTTTAAGGCTCTAGATTATTTGATGTCAATGTTCCTTAGAAGAACCCCAACTGCGCTTACATCCCTATCATTGGCTTACAACATAGTTGTGAACATAAAACACTAGATGGTACCTCAAGGATATAAAGCAAGTAATTTACCATATTTTCAACAACCAAGAGATTATAACTAGTTCTCTGTGATTAATCAAGTTCTTAGCCAAGGCGCCCCATTAATAAACCCCATCCCAGAAGCCTAATAAGGAAATTTGAATCTAGTGTATAATCTAGCACCAATGAACCACATGCCTAGTGGTCATCCCTGCATGCCTCCAAACCATGCTTTCCCATAGGTAGTTAACAATCAACCTGTTTGAGTTGCTTACAATAGAATGGCATCCATGCCAATTACTAGTGGCTATGTTGCATCTAGTAGAAACCCATTGGTAGTACCCTTGTTTTTGAACAATCAAAAAACCATTTCTAATAACACCCTTAATCTAGAATAGCCTACTACCCCAGCATTTATAAATGCTAATGTACATGTGGAAAACCCACAACAACAAATTGTGAATCAACCAACTAATGGCATAGACCCTGAGGTAGGCAATCTTAGGCAAATGGTCCAATGCCTGTCTATTGATGTAATCAATATGCATAGGCAAGGACCTCAGAATTCAAATCAAAATAAAAATAACCCACCTTAGGTTAAAATTTTCAATTTATAGAGCCTTAATAAGCAATGGAATACCTAAGCTAATAATGGGAATGTGCCTAGTCCTTTACACAATGGCAATCAGAATAACAACAATGCTTCTTGTTTGGTGAATTTCACAAGCTTGGCTTTAGACACTTGGTGTAGAGCGCATAACACAGCATACCATGTAGAAACCAATTGTATTTATTTTATAGTTGCCTCTAACATCTTTTAAGAGGAGGTAGATTACATGTAAATAGTGCCTACTTTGGGTGATAATCCAAACCAAGATGAAGGAAACTTAGGCACAACCCTAGTATTGGAGACCTATGAGTTTCTATTTAAGAATGAAAATGAGCCCAAAGATAATTTATTTAAGATCCATGCTTTAAGGTAGTTCCAAAGGGGGAATACTTATCAACTTAAGAGTAAATCAATTATTTTTTGACCACCTCTACTCCTCTGAGTAACACTCAGGGTCCACCTAATGTGAACTCAAACAATAATCCTCCCCTACCTAAAGGACCTCCCATCTTTTATGAACCAAAAAACTATACAATGCATACTCCACCTAGTAAGTAGCAAGAACAAGCCAAACCTAGCTATCACATTGTGGAAAATTTAAAGAAAAACAAAGCTAACATTATTGTGTTTGAATTGGTGAAAATGACTAATCAGAGGGAGTTTATTTTGAAATAATTATATGATAATAAAGGGAAAGAATCCATGAAAATGCATAATGCACATGTTGATTTATATAAGGGAAAAATTAAGACTCCACCCTTTTTCATAACAATTAGAATCTTTGGCAATAACTTACACAATTGCTTGTTTTACTCAAGAACCTGTAGGAACGTCATGCCATATGTTATCTACTAACAATTGGGTCTTACACCTACCAAGTCCAATCAGAAGGCAGTCCAATTGGATACAATAGAGGTGAAGGTAGTAAGGGAGCTAAATCATATACACATGCAATTATCCTTGGATCCAAGGATTCAAAAATCCATTGATATCCAAGTGGTGGATATCCCTAATGCTTATGGTATGTTACTAACTAGAGAATGGTCGAAGATGCTCAATGATTACATGGAAACAGACTTTAGCCACATGTGGCTACCATGGCATGGTCTACCCAACCAGATTAGAATTGAGTGAGAACCAAATATGACACATATGATTACTGAGTATAACCAAACAAATGAGATCCTCTATGAATAATCATAAGTGGGAGTCTACTCACTGGACAAAGAAGAAAGGACCCATGATAGCCTCTTTATTAACATGATCAGTGTGCAACAAATTGCAAAATTAGAGGAATTAGACCAGTTAGATGAAGAAAAATTTTATTGGACCTCAAAGATGGTCTCATTTCAAGATGCAACTCTATCATGTGAGGATTCAAAAGTTGATGACTTAAACAGGAAAGAATATTTTTTTATGCTTTTCACAATATGAAACAATTGTTAGGGATAACTCCACTCTTGCTTCTTCCACAGAATAAATATCCACAATGCCTTTTTCAGTCGAAGAACCTTCACAAACAAAGAAACATAATATATTCGTGATCAAAGATGAGAAACGACACTAAGAGGTTAACATTGCAGCTACACTTCCCTTGCAAAGGCCACCAACATGTTTAGGTGATAGAACATGCTTTGGCATAGTAAAATATGGCTTGTGGACATCGAATTTTGATGGTTCCAGGTCTAAAAGTGGGTGTGGTGCTGGAGTATAATTGGTTGATCCATGAGGGAAATCCTACCCAGCTACATACCACCTACAATTTGCTTGTATAAACAATGTGGCTGAGTATGAGGCATTAGTCCTTAGACTTCAATACAGCCTAGGAAAGAAGGTGAAATATTAAAGTACTAGATGACTCAAAATTAGTGGTTAAACGAGTGAGAATCTAGTATACATGCAATGATAAGCATTTGTTAATTTACCGCAACTAGGTTTAGAACCTGATAGAATATTTTGATGCATTTGGCATTCAGACTCTACCTAGACAAAAGAACTACATAGCAAATGCACTAGCTATTGTTTCAAGTACTCTTGAGCTCATTGCTAATTTGAAAATAAGAATATTCTTAGTCGAGATAGTTTTAACTCCCTTAGTCCCTGATAATATCATGAATTTTCAAGTCTTTAATGATGACCAACACATCTTCATCACCAATACAAAGGTATTTTCCAATCAAATTGTTGATGAGGATGGTTGAGAAGACTTCAATCTAGATGAGGATGGGACCATGAATCTAAAGACAAATAACATACCCAAAGGGATGGTCTCACTTGAAATGTTATTTGATATGGATTATCAAAATGAGTTTGACGCCTTATGTCTAGATCCCTAGTTGATATTTAAAATCATGGGCAAGAATGTTTTCCACCTAAGGTATCTAATTGGTGAGGATGTCCCATTGCTTGTTAATGGACAATTCCTCAAACACTACTTCCAGGCCTAAATGAGCTTCGAACACTCTATAAATACTTTTATTTTTGTTTTTGCTTTATTTTTTTGTTTTTTTCCTATGCTTTGTTTTAGTTTAGGTTGCTTTCATTACTTTTTGTTTGTTTTATTTGCTTTTTAATGCTTGGTTCAACTATGTGGTATTGATTTTTGAGTTGAACTTGTGATTGTGAACTGAGCCCGACTTTATCAACATTTGATAAATGAGTGGATTGTATGATAATAGCACTGATGGCATTCCTATTAGTAAATGTGAAAATACTTGTTTGAATGCTTGCATAAACTATTGTATTTTATCTTGTA
This sequence comes from Torreya grandis, assembly GCA_037957365.1. NCBI lineage: Eukaryota > Viridiplantae > Streptophyta > Pinopsida > Cupressales > Taxaceae > Torreya > Torreya grandis. The sequence continues at coordinate 837,987 of JARHVA010001251.1, read as the reverse complement.
TGTTCAAGACATTGAGGGCCAATGATTTAAAACAAAACATATGGATTTATAAATGCCTCTTTTCTTATTTAAAGATCATCAAATGCACTAAATAAAATATCTAAAGGAAATTTTAGCATGAATTTAATTCTAATTTCTCTTATTTTCCATGAAATTTCTATTTTTTCCCTGAAACCCATGGCTTGATCCCCAACGCTTCATGCATGGAAACAAAGAAAAATCTCTTTCAAAATAAGTTGAACTAAAATACAAAAAAATGAATATTTTTCTCGAAAGGATGAGCTTGGAAACCTCTACCACAAGGTTTTCATCCTAGTTGGCAATGGAGAAGGCCTTCAAAAGGGACCATAGGTATCTCTATTGGAGTTATAAACGCCTAGTTGGAAGTAGAGCAATGCCCATGCCATTCCTGCCTAAGCCAAATTATAAAATTTATCCCTTTTCAGAAGTTCTTATCATTTAGGTAAATCGGATTGACTTTGTGTGCATGCAAAGTAATTTAAATAATCACATAGCACACGCACCGATGGTATTTAGATAGAATTGTAGCTTAGTATGTTATGTGTTGAAGAAGAATTATGTGCCTTTATGTTTTGAATTTGACTTGGATGATTTCTTGAAACTAATATTTGTTTTTGAATGAGAACTTTAGATTCTAAATTCTAGAGATACTCAAGAGTATCTCTCAGTAGGAGTCACCATTTTTTGTTGCTTGTACAAAACACCCCATTTTTAAGCTAAAAATGGGGACCCTCTTTTTCTTAACTGATCTGAATGTTACTACATCTAGTCTAAGGGACCTTTCATGTTTAAGGAGATGCTTGGGAGTGGATTTTTCATCTTTTTGAATGGCTAAATTTTGGGTTAAGGTATTTTTAATTACAAACTTAAGCTATTAAATCAATTTCCATGTGTTAGGCTTGGGTCCATTTTATCATTTTAGCCTATCTATCTTTAGCCTTTTATGGCAGACTTGATTTCATGGTTGTGTTGAGCTCAGCTCGCCCGAGCCCTTATCTGTTGAGTCTAAGTCACCCGAACTGAATTTTGTTGATCTCCCAGTCTATTGAATTGAGTCAATCAAGCTCGAATTACATTACATCCAAGCTAATCAAGTCAAATTGACCATATCTTCAAAATATGAGCTTGATGCCTTATTTATTTTTTATTTTTCCAAATCTAAGCCTTGAGTCTTTTGATTCTCCCCATAACTTTCCATGTGTCATTACCGAATCATTTCAAATTTTTGATCCAATCCAAAAATTTCTAAGTCTTTTTAATTCCCCCTAACTCCAAGATCGTGTCGTGTGGCATAATCTTGGAAACCCAAGCCAACAAAGAGTTGATCAAAAAATTTAATGGTTCCATGGCCCCAAGGGCCTGAGAGGTCACCACATGGCAATTTCTCAAGAGCCTAGAGTCACAAAGAATTAAGCAATAGTCTAAAGGCTCTGATCCCCCGAGGGCTAAAGAGGAAACCATGTGGTGATTTCTCAGGAACCCAAGAGCTTAGATCAATGGAAGACTCAGGCAATGGGTTTAATACTCCCATGGCCCTAAGTTCCTAAGAGACTATCATGTGGTGATTTTTCAGTAGCTCGAGACCAAAGAGAGTATACTAATTTAAGGAGTGATTTCAAAGGACCAACTCACTAAGAAGGTGCCATGTAGCATCCTTTTGTGCACCTAGACCAAAGACCTAGGATGATGAGGGGTTGTTGTAAGGCACCTCGATGACATCAGCATTCCCTTGAACTTAAGTTTCATAGGCATCTACCTGTCACCAAACTATAAACCCTAGACGTATGGATTGATAATAGTGTGCCACATGGCACTTTGTGAGTTTAAAATTGATCATCCTAAACATCAAAATTGTAGAAGTTTGAGGAAGACACTGATCAATTGAATGACATATTTTTAGTTACCAATCATGCTTCATAATGATATTTTTTTCATTTTAAAATGCTCAATCTGAATTAATACTGGATCTATATGTGCTCTAAACATATGAAAAGGCATGTGTTTGAATTGAAAGCTGACTAATGTGAATGTTTATGTCTAAAAAAATAAATCTTTCATTTGTTTCTTGCATTTGATCTAAATTGAATCATGACAAAAGTTTTAATGTTTTTGTCTTATCATTCCTTAATGGAGTTATGCTTGACCATTTCATTTGATCTTTTAAGTTTCATCTTTCAATTTGATTCATTGGTTTTGATGTGTGTCCTCATCAAGGAATCTAGACCCTTAGTCAAACCATAACATAGAAAAGACAAACCTAGATTAGTGTAACATGGAATATCATTTGTGAATCATGAAGCATAAAGTGAAGAGGGTTAAATCTATGCAGTAATGAAGAAGATACATGAGACAGCTCTAAACGAATAAGAAAATGACAAATGGACAACAATGAATGGGATAGTGGATCCCAAAGCAATCCACTGATGATCAAATATGATGGTGTGGCCTCCAATTGTAAAGCATGGGCACACCTCCAGATTTGTTAAAAAATCAAAGCCATCAAATGTATTTCCTTAATTAGTAAATGAATGTTTTTAACTACCCCATTAGTGGGTTGAGTCGATAATCAAGGGAGGGTGTTATCCCCTTCATGTATATATTGTTTTTGAGATCCTTTCTCTAGGCTAGAATTTTTTTAGGATTAGAGGATGTTGTGCCTAGATGGCTCATTGTGAATTGTGAGACATATATAACTAGACATACTTTCACACATTTTAGCTAGTTTTTTATGATACTATCTTCCTTTATCTTGTTTCAGTCTTGTTATTACAGAATTTTTTCTTATAATTCAATGGTTATAATCACTCAATAATATTAATTAAAATACATATCTTGATATTTTAAGGGTTGTTAAGAGTTTAAATCCATCTCTTACACATGTATATGTTGGTCATGGTCTTTTCCTCTTATCTAGTCAGTTTTCCAGACTCTCACACCATCTTTGAGTTGAATTTGTGCTAGGTCTAGCTCAACTAAGGATTGGTTTCAGTGATTGTGCTCCATCAGAAATTGTAAAGAACACATTTTATCTCAGCAAGATTTTTATCTCTTTTATCCTTCCTCTTTTGTAGTTTATTTTTTATGATGAGTTAATCTAGGTTGATAACAATATGAATATGTACGCTAATCTTGGTTTCTTAATTTTGTTTGTCACTTTTAAGTATTGTTGAATATATGCATGTGATAAATATATTTGTAAATTAGTTATTTACTTCTTGGGATTATCTTAAGAAATGATTATTTCCATTTAAGGCTAGGCCCTATGAGCATAATACATGGAATTTCTTGCCTCTTTCTAATGTCTAAGTTGGAGCTATCATAGAGATTTAGTTTATTAAAAAGTGCCCTTAAAATAGAATGGTCACAACAAGCCAATTGAGTTACCCTACACACCATGATCTAATAACCAAGACCTTGGGGAGATTTATTCACATGAGTCTCCTTTCAAGAGAGACATGGATTAACAACCCCTACCTAAGTTGGCACATCAAAAGACCCATCAACACATCTAACTGTTCAAACTCTTCTAATTCTTCTTCTAGCTGATTGCAATAGATTTATGATTCTTCTTCTTGTGTGGGAAACTCACTAATATTCTAATTTTCAGCCATTAGGTCACCAAAAATAATTATTTTTACTTTGTCATCAGAATCATCCTCATCACTACTCTCTTGGGCTAGGTCGTGTTTATGGAATGGTACATGGTCAATCAATATGACCATTTCAGCACTTGTCTTGTTTTTATATTCGTAGATACCCAATTGTGAACTTTGGAATGTGGTCTCATTGGTTGATTCAGGGATTTATTGTTGATAATAACCTGTAACAAATGGCATTAGATGAGCAAAAGCACTAAAATATGTTTGATCACTAAAGCAAGAAAAAATAACATGTTGTCCACACGATGAATTATCATAAATGCATGTATTAAAATTAATAGTGGAGTTTTCATTTATCACGATGAGGATTGGTTGGTTATAAGCTTGAGTCAATGCTTCATTATAAGGTGCAGATTGGCTAATGGGTTGACTTATAGGAAAGTGAATCAAAGGATTTTGTGTGTAAACACTCAACTATCCAAGCGAATAAAATGGGTCTGCATAATAGCCATGCAACATTGATTGTTGTTCTATTGTGAAATCCTCTTGGTAAGTCAATGTTAAGAGATGTGAGCGCAGATAGAGTCCATCAAATAAACATAGCAGCTAGGGGATCCAACATTTTGAGATAAACTTCAATAGCCATCATTTCCATTTATAGGAATGGGTCTTTCAACCTCTTGTATAACTCGTGAAAGTGAATGTTGAATGCGTTAATAGATTCATTTGGCTCCCTACAAGGTATAAAAATTTGGTAATACAGGGCAACAAGGTTGATGGGCACACTAAAATTGTTAATACACAAGTTTTCAAAGATAAAACACAAGGTGATGCACCCATCTGACAAGCTGAGGTACTAGCTATATGTTTCCCTATCCAAAGATCAAGGAAACAAATGTTAGGAAACATCTTCATGCTAGGTTTGAGTCTTTATTATGGCATCCTAGAATGCCTAAATGTGTTCTTCTATCATCCAAATCCTACCTTTGTATTTTTTTAGAATTCATTGAGATCTTTGGGCAAGTCATGAATAGGCCCTAGAATGTTCACAAGATAACTACTTCCACATAGCCATGCAAAAGTTACACGTGAATCTAGAATTTAATTTTCTAGTCTTACAACCTATAAAATTACATTAGGCAAAGCCTCTAAAGATAGTTTAAGTTCAAGTTCATGCCCTCCTTAGTGTGCTAGAACTATTGACTTGTCATTTGGCACGACTCACCAACACTTGGCTTTCAAGGCGGTGAAGTCCATCCAGCCTCTCTTGAAAGGAGTTTTTTGAGGTGGGTCTCCCCAAGTTCTTTATCACTAGGTCATGGTGCATTGATCTTCACTTAGTTTTGCCTTGTGGAATGTTTCGATCAAGGGTTCTGCTAGATTAGGAATATTTCAAACTTGATTTAAATTATTTTTTGGTCCTTGTGTTGTTTAAAGTGAAATGTCATTTTTTTGTCACATTCCTATGGTTTTTTAGTTTATTTCATGGAGTGAAAACAAACTTGCATTTTCAAGTTTTGCCCATGTGTCAAAATCAACATTTAGGGTTTTGTTAAAATGAGTGTCATTGATTTTGGGGGGTTTATTATATGAATTTAGTGTTGCACAAATGGTAATAAATGGCATTCATTCATACCATTATTTAAAATTCTACAATGCATTTGTGATAATGGAAAATACTTGCAAGAAATCAAGATAAACATGTAGTAATTGATTGCATTCAAATCCTACACTAACCCTAATCTAAGAATTGATAAAAAAGGAGCAAAAGAGAGAAAGGGAAAATAAAATAAAGCCTAAATAAAATGTAGCCAATCTAAAGTTGCTTAATCATATGCAACTCATAATTTGACCCCCAACTAGTTATCCTTCACCCAACCACAACTAAAACTAGTGCCAAAATCTGAGGAATGGAAATCTAGGAGGAAAGACAACACCACCACCATATTGCACTTGCAAGTGAATGAAATTAAATATTCCACAGTGTATGTATTGAAAAAATATTTGTTTGATATCACATATAGTTTACACTGATCATCTGAGTACAAATTTTGATAGCATCTCCCCAAGTAAACAAAAGGAGGGAGAGAAAAATAAAATTGCAAAGTGGTTGGCTCCAAATCTCTTTGTGGGAGAAAAATCCAACCCCTATTAAATGAAAATTCGGTCAATATATAGAAATGAAGCTTTCCAAGGGAGCATTTTCCCTCCAAACCATCAATTCTCCCAGCTACCTCTTCCCTCTTCATTTTCCTCCAAATTTGCCACTTTTACTATTCATGGGCTACAAAAAGACACAAAACAAGTCAAAAACCTATAATTAAAAGCTTGCATGGTAAAACATCACACAAAAACACAAACAAGTCTTCAAACATGCACAATTAATAAAAATTGATACCACTATTGCGTCTAGGATGGATTCACCTTTCTGACAAATTAAACAATTCAAAAAATTGACAATCGAGCAAGTTCTCACAAAAAAACTAAAAATGGCTCAAAAAATGCCTAGTAGACCTAATTGGGTTTTTCAAGGCATTAGGCAAGTTAAAATTTTGCACTTTTTGAAAATTAGATTTCCTTATTCTAATTAGGCTTCAGAAGCCCAAATAGAACTGAGGATCACTTCAAGACCTAATCGACACTTTTCTTCCAAATAGAACTAGCAAAGGATGTTGAGGGGACCCCAAGACCTAATTGAGCTTGGGACTCCCGGATAGGTATTTTACAAACATTTGGTAGCTTTATGTTCTATTTAGGCTAAAATCCCTAATCAACAGTATGAAGGATTTAGTGAATGGCCCTAGACCTAATCAGGGATTTTTCCCCAGTTAACAATATGACCTACCTAGACATGACCTAATTAAGACTTAAGTCCCAATCAACACTATGAAAACTCCCTCGCTTGCAATAAGCCATGTCCAAATAATTTCCTCTGATTACAACTGCAAATTGTGAACATGGTGAGCCTAGACCTATTTAGATAAAAGTATCTTTTTAACACTGCAACATGCCCCATCCCCCCTACCAAGACCTAATCACAAGTTTTTCTCCAATTAGCAAAGGAACATTTCAACAACCCTTCCTAAGACCTATTTGGGCTTTAGAAGCTCGATTAGGTTTTGGGGGCTTGACAATTTCAAATAAAGACCTAATTACACAAAAAGGTTTGATTACAATTACACTTGGAAAATTTGGACCCGATAGACCTAATTGGGGTTTGGAAACCCCATTAGGTGTATGGACTTAGAAAATTTTAAGCCATTACTGCCAAACCTAATCGAGGTTTCAGACAAGAATCTCAATGAGGTAAAATTTTGTCTAGAATTCGTGAAATGACCAAGTGCAAAATATAAAAATGACTTGCACAAGCTTGGTCATCAATTTGGGAGAGGTTTCAGAGACCGAAAGGGCATGAAAATCAAAGTGACCTTCCAAAGCAGTTGTAGGGAGTTGAGAGAGCTAGAGAGCGGGATTCTACAATCACAAACAAGTGCAACTAGACTCCACTTTTTGGTCAAGTGTTATATATGAAAATTTATCATTCAAACTATGTTGTCACAATGGGACAGGTTCGGGAGCCTAAAGGGCACAAAAACTAAGATTACTTCTCGAAATAGGCTAAGAGAGCTAGGCAATCAAGTCTTCAAAGGTGAATTAGAAGGTCAAAACTCTACTTTCAAGCTAAGTGTCTTATACAAAGTTTTATTGCACTAACGTGGTATTTCTAATGATGATGGTTGAGGATCTTGATTTATCATGCAAATCAAGATAGAACATCAAGGTAAATTGGGAGTGTTGAGACCAATGAGCCATGAGCGCAAGCAGGAGTGGCTATAAAAAGCAAAAAGAGGTTTCTTGATTCTTGAAATAATTAGGGCATGTTATTTTATTACTCTTTTCTATTATTTCTTAGTGTTTATTTATAATGGGATAATCATTATCCTCCTTTTCCTTTGACTCTTTTTTCTATGCATTTTTTATTTCCCTATGTTAGTACCTCTTTTTGTGGTCACTACTATTCACAACTTCTCTTCTTCTACCTCCATGGCTAATTTTTTATTGGATTTTATCTTGGGTAGATTCTTTCTCTCCCACAATACCTCTTGACACTCTTTTAATTATTTGGATATTATCTCCCTTCTTTTAGATCATTTAGGATCATCTTGGTTTTTTAGACTAAGTCATGCATGTAATTCACAACATCTCCTCATTGATTACAGGGTTTACAGTATTTTATTTATTTGTTTTTCACCTTTAAGAGGTGATCCTATACCAGATTCATTTGTTTTTGTGTCATCATTCTTGTATTATTGCATGGCCTTGGGGAAGCTAAATGAGTCGTGTGTGCCCTTCTCTTGGAATAGTCCACATTTTACATGCAGTTTCTCCACATGCTTCTGAGCTATATTCCTTAGTTTTCCCCACTTGTATCAAGTTAGAAGTGTGTTATCTTGACTATAACCTCTTATAGCTTTTAATTCTCCTCTATTTCCACTTATAAAACCTTTGTGGTACCCTCCCTCATATCCTCCTTCGTTGCCTCTCGTTTAACCACCTTGGTAATTATTTTAGAACTAGTTTTGTTGTCCTTGGGGTGTTGCATTAGTTTCTAAGAGAGATTGGATATAATATATACCATGTGGTTGAAACCCTACAACCTGCATTGTTGTAGCATAATTTGGAGCATGTTGTGGTAGTTGTTTCTTTATGAAAACTCACCCTCTACACTATTTTAATTCATCCATTACATCTTTTCTTAGGCATGTGACTATAATGGTTGAATGAGTTGCATGTTGTGAAATACATTAATTTATTGGTGGGTGGAACTACCTCCATTAATGGGCACATATTTTTCTTGTGTTGATCATATGTCCTACATATACCACACTATATCATATCCTTGTATATTAGTTACTTTATTGGTGGTGTCATTCTAATTGTGTTTGTTTTAATTGTCAAATCACTTCTTTCCATCTCAAAATGTAAACATTATGTTCTTGAAAGGCCCTTTGTGCAACAAACTATGCACCAAATCCTTGGTCTTATGGTACACAATAGCTAGGTAGAATTGCTAGCTTCCCCTTTCATTTAAATCTCGTATTTCAATCTTAACTATGCTAGCTCTTGTTGAAATTTCTCGAATTCACCTTTCACCATGGGGCCACTCTCTCTTCTCCAAGATTGTGTTTCTAACGTTAAGGCCATCTCCAGTTATTTAGTGAATGTTTTGAATACCTTGTCATAAAATGATGTTCTTAGATAGGAAACAAGTCCCAAAAAAACATTCTAGTCTATGTTTTTCGTTCAATGGTTCCTCTAACTTATGCACTATAGATTTAAACCTTTGGTCATACTCTTTAATCGACTCTCCTTTTTTCTATACCAATGTTCTCATTTTACTTACAATTCCTATTGGGACATTTGGAAAATGGAAATCATTTTTAAATGTTGTATGTACTTCATCCCAGGTCTTCAAGTGGTTTAGATTGACCTTTATGTACCACTTTAATGTATTTTCCCACACTGTACCCACAAAATTTAGAATTTTCATTTGGGATTTGGTATACCATAACTTGTCTAGTATGAGTCTAGCATGAAGAAATGTTCTTGTGTCCTTTGTATATTTTCCAAACATTTGTATCTTCACCCTATTGTGGGCCATTTTTGAGGTATTTGATGAAATATTTCCTCTACTCTTACTACTACTCCGAATTTTATTATTTCTATATACTCTTTCTAACTATCCTTTTATTTTACTAAGGGATGTTTCCTTCCTTTATCTCTTCTTAATTCCTCTTCACGATAGTTCTTCCTGATGCAAGAGCATCTAGGTTCCTTATGTAATCTTGCATCTCCAAAAATAGTGTGTGTTTGTTTTCTAGTTGTTTGCCTTGATTTCGCCTTCATTTGTGTGTTTGGAGGAAGTGGCCTTGGTTTCCATGTTGGATAGTTTGTGTACTTGATATGCTCTTGATGATGACATCAACCTTAATTTTCAACATTCATCTTGAAGTGATCAATTACCTTGGTGCTTTGAATGCAAGATGACTTCATTCATTTGGCTTCATCACTTGTAATCAGGTATGTGGTTCCCGATTTAGTCTTGACAGTGGAAATTCAAATTAGTGGTGATAATTAGGTGTTACTCCCCCAATTTAGTCTTTAGATATTCATTTGATTATTGATAATAGCATTCGGGTCTTGTTCCCCAGATAGGAGGGTAAGCATTCTTTTTAAGATTCATCTTTGATTACCCAGGACTCAAAGTCCGACAAGGTGTTTATGTTTTAGTGTTTGAAATTGTAATGGTGTGTGGGTTGGTCTTCTAAAAGACCAATATTAGAGGTGGATGATATGGAGCTTTTGAGAGCTCATTGTGAGAGTGAAAATCATGAGAATCATGCAAGCCGTGAAGAGGAGGTTGACAACATGTCCTTGGGGCATGATGGAGTGGTGGATGAGTTGTTTGAGGGAACTCTTGTTTTCCCTAATGTGTTTGTTCAATATGTAGGTACAACTATAGATATGGTGTCTAAGATCAGGACTGGGTGTGGAACGGTCCAACATGTTCATTGGTATGAGTGACAAAGTGAAGAAGCTGACCAAGACACAGATATGGCAGTGATGGAGGAAGAATTGGTTGGTGATGTTGTCCCAGCTATAGAGGAGTGTCTTCAAGTTGATATGGAGACAAGGAAGTGTGGTAAAACATGGGAACAATTTTGTTCTCAAGAGGATGTGTGGGTGAATGTTCATTTATATCACTATGTGGAAGGAGAGTTGTCCCTAGAACTGTTGAATGATGATGGAGAAGGATTTGAGAAGCCCAAGCTCGAAGTGAGGCAAGCTTGTAGCATGGTGAAGGATGAATTCAAGTAGCTCAGTTTAAGATCAGCTCAAGTGTGTGATAAAGACCCTAATGTTGTAGGTGTGGAGAGTGAGTTCCTTGTACTCAAAAAGTGGAGGAAGGAATTGCTAATGTGTATGGCAGGCCATGCATGTGAAGATGAAGTTGATGTTACAATTGAGATGGAAAGATTTTTTGATATAGCAATGTGGAAAGCGAAGGATGAGAAGGTAAGAGTTGTCCTTGAGGTGATATTAGATGATATGGGCTATCACTTGGATGCCAAATTGTGTGTTCATTCAGTTGTGATAAGATTGCAGCCATGAGTGGGAAACTACAAATGGTGGTTTGGGATGTTGTGAATGATCCAACAATTGGTTGGACAAGGTGTGATCAAATCCAAGTGGGCTTTAGAAGGAGGTGGTCAGTTTGTAGTGGGTTTGAGCCCACATGGGAGAATGAGGTTCATGAGAGAGCATCTTGGTGGTGGTGGATAAATGAGAGTGGGTTTCAGCCCACATGTGAGTTGATTGAGAGATGGTCATGGTTTTGGCGGAGGAAGACAGGCGATGGTGAGTTTAAGCCCACAAAGGAGAGAGTATGGTGTGTGGTCAAATCCCACAAGGATCTAGAGAAAGAGAAAAAATGTGAAGAGAAGAGAAGGGAAACCAGCATGTAGGATCTAGAGATGGCATAGGAAAGAGAACATATAGCTTAGGTATTTGGTTTATTAGAAGGGGATGCCATATTTTGCCTCATGACCAAAAGATTGGTTTGGCCACTCATCCTGTCCATGTGAGCTAGAGATCGCATTTTTGAACCTTGGGTGTCTAATGCAGAAACATCCAGGTTCCTTATGCAATCTTGCATCTCCAAAAATAGTGTGTTTGTTTTTCGGTTCTTTGCTTTACTTTTGCCTTTGTGTGTTTGGAGGAAGTGGCCTTGTTTTTTGTGTTGGATCATTCATGTACTTGGTATGCTCATGATGGTGAAATCAACCTTCATTTTCAACATCCATCTTGAAGTGATCAGTTATCTTGGTGCTTTGAATGTAAGACCTTTTCATTCATTTGGCTTCGTTAGTTATAATTAGGTATGTGGATCCTGATTTAATCATGATAGTCGCAGTTCAAATTAACAGTGCTACTATGGTGTTACTTCCCCAATTTAGTCTTGGGGTATTCATTTGATCATCCATAATAGTATTCGGATCTTGTTCCCCAAATAGGAGGGTAAGCATTATTTTCAAGATTCATCTTTGATTACCTGGGACTCAAAGTTTGACTAGGTGTGTATGTTTTGGTGTTCGAATTTGTAATGGTGTGCAGATTGGTCTTGTGCGAGACAAATATTACATTCAGTGGTATTTGGTAGTAGAAAGCCCGTAGATGCCTCCAAAGCATACAAGTTTTTATGTAGTGGTGATCGGTATTAAAAGTACCAGCAAGTATTTCAGCATACAAGGATACCAACTTGGTGTCACGTGGAGAAACCAAGCACGAATTGATTATTGGTTGGTTCTCTTTGCCATCCAAAAATTGAGTTGGTCTATGTCCTCATTTTGGTCTAGCCAAGCATTTTTTGGAGTATGCAGTCATGATAGAAGACCAAGAAGCTCGCATTGGTAATTGGTAAAGCCAAACCTGAATATGTCTTTGAATACATTAAAGCTTGCAAACAATGCTACTTATCAAATAAGACTCGATTGGGTCTTAGCAGCTTGAAATAGATTTTGGGGAATGTGTTAAATGACTCAATAAAACTCAGAAGTTTTTGCTATGTTTGGTGGCATTCTGGTGTTGCTCAGCATACACAGGCCTGATTAGGTTTTAAACAAGTTTAAATTGGTTTTTGACACCTGGGAAAACTGACAAGGTTTGTAGATGAAAAACATAGGTTTTTGTCTTTTTGTTAATGTTTTGCATTCCTTGGAGCTATGGATAGGTGAAAAAAAGTTTTGTCCTCTTCTTGATGACGTTTTGAACTTGCTTACACCTATAGATGCAAATTCAAGTTGTGGGACTTCTATGGAACCATTTTTAAAGATGTAATGCCTGAGATAGGTGTTGTAACATCTAAAGAAGTTGAAGATGCATTGGGGGGAAGGTCATAAGTATTTGTTCTTCATCCATATAAATAAGAGGCCATTCATTTTGGAGCTTTTTCAGCTAGAAAATTACACAAAATAGGACCAAAACTGTAGTTTTTTATATCTTTTGGTCTAGGAGTAGTGTGTGGCTGCCAATTTGAAGGCAGAAGTTCTATTTGAGACTAGGGATGTCAAAAGTTGTTTCCTCCTATAATTGAGTGTTCAGTAAGCCATATTATGGCAAAGATTGTATTTGTTTTCCGTTGTGATTTAATATAAGTGAATCTTCATTTTTTTTTTTGTCAATTGTTTGATAAAATGTGCAATTGTGACCATAGGATTTGTGTGAAGTCCTATGACACAGACAATAATGGTTGTCTTTAATTGGACCTCCTTGTCTTGTGTTTGCACCAAGTGGTATCAAAACAAGGTAGTGTCTTTTTGATGTTGTGTTTGTGAGATAAGCTCCTCATTATCGCTGTAGGTTGTGAGAGAGGAGCCTACATATAGTTTCAAGTTGTTGAGGGGCGCTTGCATAGGTGGTTGCAGGTATGTGAAGTATTGCAATATTGAGGGAGTTTGTGAGAGACTCAGTTTGGATTCCATTACAGGTTGTGAAAGAGGAACCTGTTTAGTTGAGGAGAGAGATGGCACATAAGAGAAGGGCATGTGAGATGGGTGAATTGACAAAGATGTTAAAATTGTTCTAGGCAAGATTGGGCATGATGAATAGGACTCCACAAGGTGATGAAGGTACAACTGCATGTGAATTTGATGAGGAAGAGTTGATGGTGGGGTTGTTGACCCTACAAGAGCGGAGGAATGCTTTGGAGAGAGTCCAAGCAATTGGAGGAAAAGAGGCTAGCAGATGAAAGAGACCAAACGAGGTGATGGTGGAGAAAAGAGGTAAATCTTTGAGTGATATTTTCTTGTTGTCATGGAAATGAGAATTCAAAACAACTCATGACTTGGATAGTTGAGCTTGAATTTTATTTTGTGACTAAGAAGATTGTTAACTCCATGTTGGTTAAGGTTGCAAACAAGAAGTCAAGTGGAGTTACAGTAGTGTATTGGAAAGATATCCAAGTGAGGAGACAATGGAAAGGTAAGAGGAAAGTTTATGAGTGGGAATATATGGTTTCCAAGATGTTGGGAAATTTTGTGCACCAAAAATTGTAGCTAGGATGGTTGAGGAAGTTTCGTGTGGAGAGACTTGAGAACGGATGTGAGAAGCATATTGCCAAGAGGAGTAATATTGATGGGGATATGTCATGTGAACATCCAAAGACTCTTACAAGGGGTATCAAGGAGTTGTATAGGTACGCCAAAGAGCAGGTTGTTTGGGAAAGCAACAAGGAGAGGCTTTTATATGTAGAGTCTAGTTATGATTTTTAGAATAATAGTGTGTATGTGAGTTATGAGCAACCCATGGAGGATGAAAGCCTTATGAAGGATGATGAAGAGGCGATAGATAGTCCACCATAAGTTGGAGACCCATTGTGTGATGATAGGCAAGTGGTTGAGAAGTCTCGTGAGTGGGCAAGTGTTGATTGGTTCTTGGTACGTAATGGCAATGAGCTTGCCAATTTTTAGTTGGATGGTAGAAGGGTTGAGGACAACCAAGGTTTGATGCATGTTTCCATGAGTGAAACAACAAATGTGAGTGAATATTGAATCCATGTAGAGTGCAAGTGGGTGAAGAAGGCAACTATATAGAGTTGCAAGATTATTTAGAAGAAACACTAGATGTGGATGTTGTGCAAGCTAGTGCACATAAGGAGAGTTTAGTGAAGGTTAAGCCATGTGTATAAGCTGAAATCAAAGGTATAGATGAGGTGAAGACAGCCTTGGAGGTGGCTGATATGGAGCTTTTGAGAGCTCATTATGAGAGTGAAAAGCATGAGCAGCATGCAAGCGGTGAAGAGGAGTTTAACATGTCCTTGGGGCATGATGGAGTGGTGGATGAGTTTTTTTAGGGAACTTTTGTTTCCCCTAATGTGTTTGTGCAATGTGCAAGTCCAACTATAGAGATGGTGGCTAAGATCAGGACTGAGTGTTGAGCGGTCCAGCATGTTCATTGGTATGAGCGATGGAGTGAATAAGCTAACCAAGATACATATATGGTAGCGGTGGAGGAAGAACTGGTTGGTGATGTTGTTCCACCTATATAGGAGTGTCTTCAAGTTGATATGGAGACAAGAAAGTGTGGTAAAGCATGGGAACAAGTTTGTTCTCAAGAGGATGTGTAGGTGAACGTTCATTTGTAGCACTATTTGGAAGGAGACTTGTCCCCAGAACCATTGAATGATGATGGAGAAGGCTTTGAGAAGCCCAAGCTTGATTCGAGGCAAGCTTGTAGCATGGTGAAGGATGAATTAGAGCAGCTCAGTTTAAGATTAGATCAAGTGTGTGATGAAGAACCTGATGTTTCAGGTGTGGAGAATGAGTTCCTTGCACTCAACAAGTGGAGGAAGGAATTGTTAATGTGTATGGCAGCCCAAACATGTGAAGATGAAGTTGTTGTTACAGCTGAGATGGAAAGATTGTTTGTCATAGCAATGCTGACAGCAAAGGATGAGTAGGTAAGGACTGTCCTTGAGATGATATTAGATGATATGGGCTATCATTTGGATGCCCAATTGTATGTTGATTCAGGTGTGATAATATTAGTGGGAAGCTACAAATGGTGGTTTGTGATGTTGTGAATGATCCAATAGCTGGTTAGACAAGGTGTGAGCAAAAACAAGTGGGCTTTAGAAGGACGTGGTCGATTTGTAGTAGGTTTGAGCCTACATGGGAGACTGAGGTTTATGAGAGAGCATCTTGGCGGTGGTGGATGAATGAGAGTGGGTTTCAGTACACATGTGAGTTGATTGAGAGATGGTCATGCCTTTGGCAGAGGAGGACAGGTGATGGTGAGTTTAAGCCAACAAATGAGAGAGAGTAGGGTGGGTGATCAAATCCTACAAGGATCTAGAGAAAGAGCATAAATATGAAGAGAAGATAAGGGAAACTAGCATGTAGGATCTGGAGATGGCATAGGAAAAAAAAAACTTAGGTATTTGGTGTATTGGAAGGGGATGCCATATTTTGTCTGATGACCAGAGATTGGTTTGGCCACTCATCCCATCCATGTGATCTCGATCTCACATTTTTAAACCTTAGGTGTCTAATGCAGGAGCATCCAGGTTCCTTGTGCAATCTTGCATCTCCATAAATAGTGTGTTTATTTTTTGGTTATTTGCTTTACTTTTGCCTTCGTTTGTGTGTTTGGAGGAAGTGGCCTTGTTTTCTATGTTGGATCATTTGTGTACTTGGTATGCTCATGATGGTGACATCAACCTTTGTTTTCAACATTCATCTTGAAGTGATCAGTTGCCTTGGTGTTTTGAATGCAAGACTTATTCATTCATTTGGCTTCATCAATTGTAATCAGGTATGTGGATCCCAATTTAATCATGACAGTCACAGTTCAAATTAATAGTATTAATCGGGTGTTACTTCCCCAATTTAGTCTTGGGATATTCATTTGATCATCCACAATAGTATCCGGATCTTGTTCCTTGAATAGGAGGGTAAGCATTCTTTTCAAGATTCATCTTTGATTACCTAGGACTCAAAATTTAACTAGGCATGTATGTTTTGGTGTTTGAATTTGTAATGGTGTGTGGATTGGTCTTCTGCAAGACCAATATTACATTCAGTGGTATTCGGTAGTAGAAATCCTGTAGATGCCTCCAAATCATACATTTTTTTATGCAACGGTGAGTGGGAGTAAAAGTACAAGAAGGTCTTTCAGCATAGGAGTATACCAACTTGGTTCTATTTGTAGAAACCAAACTTGAATTGATTATTGGTTGGTTTGCTTTGTTATCCTAAACTTGAGTTAGTCTATGTCTTCATTTTGGTTTCACCAAGCATTTTTTGGATTATGCAATTGTCATGTAAGACCGAGTAGCTCGCATTGGTAATTGGTAAATCCAAACCTAAATGTCTTTGAATATGTTAAATCCTGCAAACAGTGGTACTCATTAAATAAGACCCAACTGGGTCTTAGCAGTTTGAAATGGATTTTGAGGACTATGTTAAATTACTCAATAAAACATGCATAAGTCTTTGCTATACTCGGTGGGTGTTCTGGTGTTTCTTGGCATACACAAGTCTGATTGGGTCTTAAACAAGTTTAAATTGGTTTTTGACACTTGGGAAAAGCAACAAGGTCTATAGATGAAAAACACAAGTTTTAGTCTCTTTGTTGACTCTTTGCATACCGTGGAGCCATGGATAGGTGAAAACAAGTTTTGCCCTCTTCTTGATGACATTTTGAACTTGATTAAACCTGTAGATGCAAATTTAAATTGTGGGACTTCTCTGGAACCATTTTTGAAGATGTAACTCCTGAGATAGGTGTTGTAACATCTAAAGAAGTTGAAGATACATTGGGGGGGGAGGCCATAAGTATTTGTCGTTCATCCATGTAAATAAGAGGGCATTCATTTTGGAGCTTTTTCAGCTAGAAAATTACACAAAACAGGACCAAAACTGTAATTTTTTATTTCTTTTGGTCTAAGAGTAGTGTGTGGCTACCAATTTGAAGGCAAAAGTTATGTTTGAGACTAGGGATGTCAAAATTTGTTTCCTCCTATAGTTGAGTGTTCAATAAGCCAACTTGTGGCAAAGATTGTATTTGTTTTCCATTGTGATTTAATACAATTGAATCTTCATTTTTTTGTGTACGTCAATTGTTTGAAAAAATGTGCACGTGTGACCATAGGATTTGTGTGAAGTCCTACAACATAGACAATAATGGTTGTCTTTAATTGGACCTCCTTGTCTCGTGTTTGCACCAAGTGGTATCAGAGCAAGGTAGTGCCCTTATGGTGTTGTGTTTGTGAGATAAGCTCCTCATTATGGTTGTAGGTTGTGAGAGAGCAGCCTACATATAGTTTCAAGTTGTTGATGGATGTTTGCATATGTGGTTGCAGGTATGTGAAGTCCTACAAGATTGAGGGAGTTTGTGAGAGACTCAGTTTGGATTCCATTGCAAGTTATAAAAGAGGAACCTATTCAGTTGTGGAGAGAGATGACACACAAGAGAATGGCACGTGAGATGGGTAAATTGACAAAGATGCTAAATTTTTTCTAGGCAACACTGGACATGATGGATAGGACTACAAAAGGTAATGAAGGTGCAGTTGAGTGTGAAGTTGATGAGAAAGAGTTGATGATGGGGTTGTTGTCCCTACAAGAGCAGATGAATGCTTTGAAGAGAGTCCAAGCAATTGGAAGAAAAGAGGCTAGCAGATGAAAGAGACCAAATGAGGTGATGGTGGAGAAAAGAGGTAAATCTTTGAGTGATATTTTCCTATTTTTGTGGAAATGAGAATTCAAAACAGCGTGTGACTTGGATAGTTGAGCTTGAATTGTATTTTTTGATTGAGAATATTATTGACCCCACGCTAGTTAAGGTTGCAAACAAGCTTTTGAGTGAAGTTGCAGCAATGTATTGGAAATATCTCCCAGTGAGGAGCAAGGGAAAGGTAAGAGGAAAGTTTATGAGTGGGAACATATGGTTTCCAAGATGTTGGGACATTTTGTGCACCCAAAATTGCAGCTAGGATGGTTGAAGAAGCTTCGTGTGAAGAGGCTTGAGAACGGATGTGAGAAGTATTTTGCCAAGAGGGGTAATATTGATGGGAATTTTTCATGTGATCAACCAAAGACTATTACAAGGAGTATTAAGGAAGTGTATAGGTACGCCAAAGAGCAAGTTTTTTGGGAAGGCTACTAAGAGAGGTTTTTATGTCTAGAGCCTGGTTCTGATTTTTAGAACAAAAGTGTATATGAGAGTTGTGAGCAACCCATGGAGGATTAAAACCTTATGAAAGATGATGGGTGATGATGGGAAACTGGTGAAAAAGTCTCATAAGTGGGCAAGCACTAATTGTTTCTTGGTATGTAATGGCAATGAGCTTGCCAATTTATAGTTGGATGGTAGAAGGGTTGATGACAACCAAGGTTTGATGCATTTTTCCATGAGTGAAACAACAAATGTGAGTGAATATTGGAGCCATGTAGAGTTTCAAGTGAGTGAAGAAGGAAACCGTATAGAGTTGCAAGTTTCTTTGGAAGAAACACTAGATGTGGGTGTTGTGCAAGCTAGTGCACATAAGGAGAGTTTAGTGAAGGTTCAGCGATGTGTAGAAGTTGAAATCAAAGGTATAGATGATTTGAAGATAACCTTGGAGGTGGCTGATATGGAGCTTTTGAGAGCTCATTGTGAGAGTGAAAAGCATGAGCAAAATGCAAACCGTGAAGAAGAGTTGGACAACATGTCATAGGGAACTCTTGTTTCCGCTAATGTGTTTGTGAATATGCATGTCCAACTATAGAGATGGTGGCTAAGATTAGGACTGAGTGTGGAGTGGTCCAACATGTTCATTGGTATGAGCAATGGAGTGAAGACACTGACCAAGACATAGATATGGCAGTGATGGAGGAAGAACTAGTTGGTGTTGTTGTTCTAGCTATAGAGGAGTGTCTTCAAGTTGATATGGAGATAAGGAAGTGTGGTAAAGCATAGGAACAAGTTTATTCTCAAAAGGATGTGTAGGTGAATGTTCATTTGTAGCACTATGTGGAAGGAGAGTTGTCCCTAGAACTGTTGAATGATGATGGAGATGGCTTTGAGAAGTCCAAACTTGATGTGAGGCAAGCTTGTAGCGTGGTGAAGGATGAATTGGAGCAGCTCAATTTAATATCAGCTCAAGTGTGTGATGAAGAACCTAATGTTGCAGGTGTGGAGAGTGAGTTCCTTGTACTCAATAAGTGGAGGAAGGAATTGCTAATGTGTATGGCAGCCCAAACATGTGAAGATGAAGTCGATGTTACAGCTGAGATGCAAAGATTGCTTGCAATATAAATGCGGATAGTGAAGGATGAGAAGGTAAGAACTATCCTTGAGGTGATATTAGATGATATGGGCTATCATTTGGATGCCCAATTGTATGTTCATTCAGTTGTGATAAGATTGCAGCCATGCGTGGGAAGCAACAAATGGTGGTTTGTGATGTTATGAATGATCCAACAACTGGTTGGACAAGGTGTGAGCAAAGCTAAGTGGGCTTTAGGAGGAGGTGGTCAATTTGTAGTGGGTTTGAGCCCACATGGGAGAATGAGGTTCATGAGAGAGCATCTTGGTGGTGGTGGATGAATGAGAGTGGGTTTCGCCCCACATGTGAGTTGATTGAGAGATGGTCATGCCTTTGGCGGAGGAAGACGTGCGATGGTGAGTCTAATCCCACAAAGGAGAGAGTATGTTGGATGGTCAAATCCCACAAGGAGCTAGAGAAAGAGCAAAAATGTGAAGAGAAGAGAAGGGAAACCATCATGTAGGATTTGGAGATGGCATAGGAAAAAGAACATATAGTTGAGGTATTTGGTGTATTGGAAGTGGATGTCATATTTTGCCTGATGATCAGAATATTGGTTTAGCCACTCATCTCATCCATGTGAGATGGAGCTCACATTTTTGAACCTCGAGTGTTTGATGTAGGAGCATCCAGGTTCCTTGTGCAATCTTGCATCTCCAAAAATAGTGTGTTTGTTTTTCGGTTCTTTGTTTTACTTTCACCTTCGTTTGTGTGTTTGGAGGAAGTGGCCTTGTGTTCCGTGTTGGATCATTTGTGTACTTGGTATGCTCGTGATGGTGACATCAACCTTCATTTTCAACATTCATCTTGAATTGATCAGTTGCATTGGTGCTTTGAATGCAAGACTTCTTCATTCATTTGTCTTCATCAATTGTAATCAGGTATGTGGATCCCATGTTAATCATGACAGTCACAGTTCAAATTAACAATTTTAATCAGGGGTTACTTCCCCAATTTAGTCTTGCGGTATTCATTTGATCATCCACAATAGTATTTGGATCTTGTTCCCCAAATAGGAGGGTAAGCATTCTTTTCAAGATTCATCTTTGATTACCCGGGACTCAAAGTTCAACCAGGTGTGTATGTTTTGGTGTTCGAATTTGTAATGGTGTGCGGATTAGTCTTGTGCAAGACCAATCTTCCATTCAATGGTATTCAGTAGTAGAAAGCCTGCAAATGCCTCCAAAGCATACAAGTTTTAATGCAATGGTGATTGGGAGTAAATGTACGAGAAGGTCTTTCAGCATAGGAGTATACCAACTTGGTGTTATGTGGATAAACCAAGATCGAATTGATTATTGGTTGGTTCGCTTTGCTATCCTGAATTTGAGTCAGTCTATGTCTTCATTTTGGTTTCACCAAGCATTTGTTGGAGTATGCAATCATGATTTAAGACCGAGTAGCTCGCATTGGTAATTGGTAAATCCAACCCCGAATATGTGTTTGAATGTGTTAAAACCTGCAAACAATGTTACTTAGGAAATAAGACCCGACTGGGTCTTAGTAGTTTGAAATGGATTTTGGGGACTGTGTTAAATGATTCAATAAAACTTGCATATAAGTCTTTGCTATACTCAGTGGGTATTCTGGTATTTCTTGGCATACACAGGCCCGATTGGGTCTTAAACAAGTTTAAATTGGTTTTTGACACCTAGGAAAATCGACAAGGTTTGTAGATGAAAAACACAGGTTTTTGTATTTTTGTTGACTCTTTGCATACCTTGGAGTTGTGGATAGGTGAATACAAGTTTTGTCCTCTTCTTGATGACGTTTTGAACTTGCTTACACCTGTAGATGCAAATTCAAATTGTGGGACTTCTCTTGAACCATTTTTGAAGATGTAACCTCTGAAATAGGTGTTGTAACATCTAAAGAAGTTGAAGACATATTGGGGGGGAAGGTCATAAGTCTTTGTTGTTCGTCCATATGAATAAGAGGGCATTAATTTTGGAGCTTTTTCAGCTATAAAATTACACAAAATAGGACCAAAACTATAGTTTTTTTATTTCTTTTGGTCTAGGAGTTGTGTGTGGCTGCAAATTTGAAGGCAGAAGTTCTGTTTGAGACTAGGGATGTCAAAAGTTGTTTCCTCCTATAATTGAGTGTTCAATAAACCACATTATGGCAAAGATTGTATTTATTTTCCATTGTGATTTAATACAAGTGAATCTTCATTTTTTTATGTATGTCATTTGTTTGACAAAATGTGCAAGTGTGACCGTAGGATTTGTGTGAAGTCCTACAACACGAACAATAATGGTAGTCTTTAATTGGACCTCCTTGTGTCATGTTTGCACCAAGTGGTATCAGAGCAAGGTAGTGTCCTTGTAGTGTTGTGTTTATGAGATAAGCTCCTCATTGTGGTTGTAGGTTGTGAGAGAGAAGCCTACATTTAGTTGCAAGTTGTTGAGGGATGTTTGCTTAGGTAGTTGCAGGTATGTGAAGTCTTGCAAGATTGAGGGAGTTTGTGAGAGACTCAGTTTGGAGTCCATTGCAAGTTATGGAAGAGGAACCTATTCAATTGTGGGGAAAGATGGCACACAATAGAAGGGCACATGAGATGGGTGAATTGACAAAGATGTTAAAATTGTTCTAGGCAAGATTGGACATGATGGATAGGATTACACAAGGTGATGAAGGTGTAGTTGAGTGTGAAGTTGATAAGGAAGAGTTGATGGTGGGGTTGTTGTCCCTATAAGAGCAGATGAATGATTTGGATAGAGTCCAAGAAATTGGAGGAAAAGAGGCCAGTAGATGAAAGAGACCAAACGAGGTGATGGCGGAGAAAATAGGTAAATCTTTGAGTGATATTTTCCTATTTTTGTGGAAAGGAGAATTCAGAACAACTCAAGACTTGGATAGTTGAGCTTGAATTTTATTTTGTGATTGAGAAGATTGTTGACCCCACGCTGGTTATAGATGCAAACAAGTAGTTGAGTGGAGTTACAACGGTGTATTGGAAAGATCTCCAAGTGAGGAAACAAGAGAAAGGTAAGAGGAAAGTTTATGAGTAGGAACATATGGTTCCCAAGATGTTGGGACATTTTGTGCACCCAAAATTGCAACCAAGATGGTTGACGAAGCTTCGTGTGAATAGGCTTGAGAACGGATGTGAGAAGCATATTGCCAAGAGGGGTAATATTGATGGGGATCTGTCAGGTGAACAGTCAAAGACTACTACAAGGAGTATCAACGAGGTGTATAGGCATGCCAAAGAGCAAGTTGTTTGGGAAGGCAACTAGGAGAGGGTTCTATATGTAGAGCCTAGTTCTGATTTTTAGAACAATAGTGTGTATGTGAGTTGTGAGCAACCCATGGAGGATGAAATCCTTATGAAGGATGATGGAAAGGTGGTAGATAGTCCACCAGAAGTTGGAGACCCATTGTGTGATGATGGCAAGTGGTTGAGAAGTCTCATGAACGGGCAAGTGTTGATTGGTTCTTGGTACGTAATGGCAATGAGCTTGCCAATTTTTAGTTGGATGGTAGACGGGTTGAGGACAACCAAGGTTTGATGCATGTTTCCATGAGTGAAAAATCAAATGTGAGTGAATATTGGAGCCATGTAGAGTTGAAAGTGAGTGAAGAAGGCAACCGTATAGAGTTGCAAGTTTCTTTGGAAGAAACACTAATGTAGATGTTGTGCAAGCTAGTGCACATAAAGAGAGTTTAGTGAAGGTTCAGCCATGTGTAGAAGCTGAAATCAAAGGTATAGATGAGGTGAAGACAGGCTTGGAGGTGGCTAATATGGAGCTTTTGAGAGCTCATTGTGAGAGTGAAAAGCATGAGCAGCATGCAAGCGGTGAAGAGGAGTTGGACAACATGTCCTTGGGGCATGATGGAGTGGTGGATAAGTTGTTTGAAGGAACTCTTGTTTCCTCTAATATGTTTGTGCAATGTGCAGGTCCAACTATAGAGATAGTGGCTAAGATCAAGACTGAGTGTGGAGTGGTCCAGCATGTTCATTGGTCTGAGCGATGAAGTAAAGACGCTGACCAAGACACAGATACGGCAGCGATGGAGGAAGAATTGTTTGGTGATGTTCCAACTACAGAGGAGTGTCTTCAAGTTGATATGGAGACAAGGAAGTGTGGTAAAGCATGGGAACAAGTTTGTTCTCAAGAGGATGTGTAGGTGAATGTTCATTTGTAGCACTATGTGGAAGGAGACTTGTCCCTAGAACTGTTGAATGATGATGGAAAAGGCTTTGAGAAGCCCAAGCTTGATGTGAGGCAAGCTTGTAGCATGGTGAAAGATGAATTGGAGCAGCTCGGTTTAAGATCAGCTCAAGTGTGTGATGAAGACCCTGATGTTGCAGGTGTGGAGAGTGAGTTCCTTGCACTCAACAAGTGGAGGAATGAATTGCTAATGTGTATGGCAGCCCAAGCATGTGAAGATGAAGTTGATGTTACAGCTAAGATGGAAAGATTGCTTGCTATAGCAATGCAGACATTGAAGGATGAAAAGGTAAGAACTGTCCTTGAAGTGAAATTAGATGATATGGGCTATCATTTGGATGCCCAATTGTATGTTGATTCAGTTGTGAAAAGATTGCAGCCATGAGTGGGAAGCTACAAATGGTGGTTTGTGATCTTGTGAATGATCCAACAGTTGGTTGGACAAGATGTGAGCAAAGCCAACTGGGCTTTAGGAGGTGGTGGTCGGTTTGTAGTGGGTTTCAGCCCACATGGGAGAATGAGGTTCATGAGAGAGCATCTTGGTGATGGTGGATGAATGAGAGTCGGTTTCAGCCCACATGTGAGTTGATTAAGAAATGGTCATGCCTTTGGCAGAGGAAGACAGACGATGGTGAATTTAAGCCCACATAGGAGAGAGAGTATGGTGGGTGGTCAAATCCTACAAGGAGTTAGAGAAAGAGTAGAAATGTTAAGAGAAGAGAAGGGAAACCAACATGTAGGATCTAGAGATGACATAGCAAAAAGAACATACAACTTAGTTATTTGGCGTATTAGAAGGGGATGCCATATTTTGCCTCATGACCAGAAGATTGGTTTGACCACTCATCCCGTCCATGTGAGCTGGAGCTCACATTTTTGAACCTCGTGTGGCTGATGCAGGGGCATCCTGGTTCCTTGTGCAATCTTGCATCTCCAAACCAAAAACAGTGTGTTTGTTTTTTGGTTCTTTGTTTTACTTTCACCTTTGTTTGTGTGTTTGGAGGAAGTGGCCTTGTTTTCCGTGTTGGATTATTCATGTACTTGGAATGCTCGTGATGGTGACATCAACATTCATCTTGAAGTGATCAATTTGCCTTGGTGCTTTGAATGTAAGACTTCTTCATTCATTTGGCTTCGTCAGTTAGAATTAGGTAGTGGATCTCGATTTAATCATGACGGTCGCAATTCAAATTAACAGTGCTAATCGGGTGCTACTTCCCCAATTTAGTCTTGGGGTATTCATTTTATCATCCACAATAGTATTCGAATCTTGTTCCCCGTTTAGGAGGGTAAGCATTCTTGTCAAGATTCATCTTTGATTACCCGGGACTCAAAGTTCGACTAGGTGTGTATGTTTTGGTGTTCGAATTTGTAATGGTGTGCGGATTGGTCTTGTGAAAGACCAATCTTCCATTCAATGGTATTCGGTAGTAGAAAGCCCGCAGATGCCTCCATAGCAATACAAGTTTTTATGCAATGGTGAGCAGGAGTAAAAATACGAGCATGTCTTTCAGCATACGAGTATACCAACTTGGTGTTATGTGGAGAAACCAAGCTCGAATTGATTATTGGTCGGTTCGCTTTGCTACCCTGAACTTGAGTCAGTGTATGTCTTCATTTTGATCTCACCAAGCAATTGTTGGAGTATGCAATCTTGATGGAAGACCGAGGAGCTCGCATTGGTAATTGGTAAAGCCAAACCCGAATATGTCTTTGAATACGTTAAAGCTTGCAAACAGTGCTACTCAGGAAATAAGACTCGACTGGGTTTTAGCAGTTTGAAACGGATTTTGGGGACTGTGTTAAATGACTCAATAAAACCCACATAAGTCTTTGCTATGCTCGGTGCGTATTCTGGTGTTGCTCGGCATACACAGGCCCGATTGGTTTTTGACATCTGGGAAAACTGACAGGGTTTGTAGATGAAAACACGGGTTTTTGTCTCTTTGTTGACACTTAGCATACCTTGGAGCCGTGGATAGGTGAAAACGAGTTTTGTCCTTTTCTTGATGGCGTTTTGAACTTGCTTACACCTGTAGATGCAAGTTCGAATTATGGGAGTTCTCTGGAACCGATTTTGAAGATGTAATGCCGGAGATAGGTGTTGTAACGTCTGAAGAAGTTGAAGAGACGTTGGGGAGAAGGTCAGAAGTCTTTGTTATTCGTCCATATAAGCAAGAAGGCATTCATTTTGGAGCTTCTTCGGCAGGAAAATTACAGAACATGACCAGAACTGTAATTTTTTATTTCTTTTGGTCTAGGAGTAGTGTGTGGCTGCCAATTTGAAGGCAGAAGTTTTGTATGAGACTAGGGATGTCTGAAGTTGTTTCCTCCTTGTAATATTGTGGCAAAAATTGTATTTGTTTTTCGTTGTGATTTAATACAAGTGAATCTCTGTTTTGAATGTGTGTCAATTGTTTGACAAAATGTGCAAGTATGACCATAGGATTTGTGTGAACTCTTGCAACACTGGCTGTCCTTAATTGGACATCCCTTTCTTGTGTTTGCACTACTTCCCAATACTCGATCTAAGTTTCACACAATGTATCTTCTTCTCACAATCTCTTCTTGAATTTTCAAATAGCTATTCAATAATTCTTCTCCTATTTATACTTCACTTATCTGCGGTTGCTCTCTATAATTTTCAAACAGCGCAAGGGATGATGTTTGGTTCAAGGTGTTTAACTCCTCTCTTGGCCTTTTCCGATTGGAGATTTCAAATGAGGCATCTTTCTATATCTCTTCTTCTTCTCTATCGTTGTCCTCTACATTTATTTCTTCTTCTTCTCCATTCTTATCTTCTATACCTACTTTTTCTATTTATGTATCACTAATCAAATAGCTTATCTATCTTCCAAATAACTAATTTCTTCTTATTTTTCATTATCTTTTTTTAATTTTCTCTATGTTGTGTTCTACGCTACCTACTCCATGTTCCTCTATGTTCTCTCTTACAGTATATTCTTCCCTATTTTCTTCATTATCCTCAACATCTTATTCTATTTTATCTTCTACTTTATCTGCTACATTTTTCTCTTTTCCATATATTTCTTCTTCTACTATCTTCTTTATTATATTTTCAATTTCTTCTCCTCTTTCAATTATCCTTAAAGAGCCACATTGCACTTCCTCTCAGTCTTCTGCTCCCAAGCTTTGAGCAATCTCCTTTTGTCCCAATATTACTGCCATCTCTTTCAAACCTTTCCTCATTTCTCTCATTACTCTTTTTTTTCTGAATTGACTTCTTCTAACATACTTTCCTCTTCATTTTCTACCTTGAAACCTTCAATGGTATACATTGAAGACACCAATGTTATTTGTTTTATTTTTTATCCATCTAATTTTGTTGATGTAGCTTGGCTATCTATTTTTTCAAGATGGTCTTATTGAACTAATTGTGTCAAATTCTTTTGGTTAATTGCTTCTTCTAGGTTAACAAGATTGTCACTAGATGATGTTCATGGAACATTGTTCGTCTTCCTCAAAGTACCTTTTCTCACTCTTTCTTCTATCTCCTTTGTTTTTCTTTTCTTTCTTCTATCTTGAATCTCTCCTCTTCTAATCTTTTCTTCTCTTCACCTAATCTCGTTACTTTTCTTAATTTAATCTTCTATCTCTCCTATTCTTTGTATCTAATCTCTCTTTTCTTTCTCATTTTTATGTCTCTACATCTTCTTGCATTTAACCCTCCCTTCCCCAACCATCAACCCAAATATCTTCATAAGTCACATCCTTTCAAGATCCCCACCTTTCTGCGTGCCATCCCTAAGGTGTTTGGGCCCCTCAGTAAAGTTACTGCTGCTTCTTGTCAACCCTTTCTCCACAAAGAGTTTGTGGATGAGAGTTGGCACTCTTTCTAGAAATCATCCTCTTGGTTCATCTCATAACTCAATGTTCTTTGCAATAACATTGGTCCAACCTTGAATGGCCTAAATTATGATAAATGAGTCTAAAGTTGTTTCAAATCAGTATTTTATTGCCCTCATCCAAGATTCGTCTATTTCCTCAAGCTTTTATATTTCATTTGTTGTCCACTTAATAGGTTTCTCCAACTAGTATTTTATTGGCTTAGTTGCTTTTGTTCGCCTTAGAATCTAAGGCCAAAGTATATTTGGAAATGTACACCAAAATTATTTGTCCTATGCTTATAGGAAATCGTCTTTCACTAGTGAATATGGTTCTCCAATCTGCTTAGCTTTGTCTTTAAAGGAGATTTTGTATTTTGTCCCCACCAATTCTTTATTTCAGTAAGTGTTGGCTTCCAAAAGAACATCATATTTTTCCCTCTGGACATTAGTTAGCAAAGGTCTAGGCAACAACACAAAATGTTAATGTAAATTAGGCACTATGTACCAATTTATGGGATTGGGCGACCTTAACTATAGCTCATGTTGCACAAAAAGGAATAAGCAAATAACTTTAACCGATTAATCATGTGATTACTTATAAAATAACATAATTAGGTCCTATATTCTATACACGCAACACACAACACAATATTTTCTAAACTATCTTCTCTTTATTCATATAAACTTTCATTACAATGTTGATATAATATTTATCGTTATACCTTCTTATCTCTGACTTTACAATATACTCTTTACTCTATCTCATATACCTCACTATTACACTCCTCACACGTATACCCTATTCTCTCACATATGCACACATTATATTTTACAACATTGCAATAAAAATACTAACTCAATACACTACAACAATCAAAGGGCATATCTTTAGGACTCTCACATATGCACACATTATATATTACAACATTGCAATAAACATACTAACTCAATACACTACAACAATCAAAGGGCATGTTTTTAGGACACGTCTTGTCTTCATCCAAGTGTCCATCATATGTCGCATAGGGTAGAGGTGAAGGTAGCCTATTTTGTCCATATGTTGTCATTGTTGATGTTGCAATATGATTAGAGCCTTTACGATATGCATGAATAATCATATCACTCTGATGAAGAATCTTGTGAACATGGTTCATCTAATAAGTCGTCAATAACAAGAATAAGAGACTTATCTTTATTTTTAATGAGCTTGTTGAGACCCCTATAATCTAGGCACATTCTCCATTATTCATCTTTATTTTTAACCATGATCACCATAGATGAATAAGCACCTTTCCTAGAATGAACAATCCTTGAGTCCAACATTTACTTGATCAACTTTTCAATTTCAAATTGTTGTTCACCTGAGTGACAGCAGGGTTTGATGTTAGGAGAAATCCTTTCTCAAATTAATTCAATGGTATGATCATTATGTTTAAGTGGAGGTAGGCCCTTGGTTCCTGGAAAACATGTTGATAATGTTGAATGATCTCTTGCTATTGTGGAGTTGGAGTTTACACCTCATGCTTCTAATGATTGTAGTAGTGCCACTAACTGTGATATCCCTTTTTAAACTTCTTCATTTTATGAGAGATGATTATTTGGCTTGGAGATGATTACATTCGTACAAGTTTATACCTTTTCTTGGTCACATTGAAAGCTAGAAGAAGTCCTGAAAATTGAAGGCTATGTTTCCTATTTCAAACATTATACTTGCAAAACTACAACCATGCCCCCAAAAGGAATGGAGAACATTTCTAAATCCAATTGATAGTCCCCCATTGATAGTTTGATGTGATCACATTTATCCCCATAGGGAATTTGTTTTCCATCGGCTATCATAACCTAAAAAATAAAAATTGGGAAAACAAAGTAGTTGAGTTCATTTGCAAATCTTTTGTCAATGAAATTTTGGGTATTATTTGTATCGAATAGCATTGTTGACCTTCCTCTTTTTTATGTACCCTACCACTTTGAACGTTTGTAGTGTGTGTGTCCCATTTAATAGATGTAGGGTAGTGGGCCTTTCTTTCTCTTTTGAGTGTTACAAGCTCTTGCTTCATAATTGGGTCATCAACAAATACTTGTTCCTCCTTGGAAACCTCATTCTCAACAATCAATAGTCATTTCTCACTATTGGCACACTCATGACCTCTAGAACATTTATTATCACAATGCCAAAATAGTCCTTTTTCTCTTTTCTCTACCCTGGTTGAGGAGTGAGCTTTGTATTTTTCCTTGGGTTAAAACTATTGGCCACAATTTGCTTCATAATTGGGTCATCAACAAATACTTGCTCCTCTTTGGAAACCTCATTCTCAACAATCAATAGTCATTTCTCACTATTGGCACACTCATGACCTCTAGAACATTTATTATCACAATGCCAAAATAGTCCTTTTTCTCTTTTCTCTACCCTGGTTGAGGAGTGAGCTTTGTATTTTTCCTTGGGTTAAAACTATTGGCCACAATTTTGTCTCTCCATCTCACAGTTTAACCTTGTGTGAATCTCCTAGTAGCCAAATTTTGTTGCCCAATGTGTAGGGCTTTCTTCAAAATATGCTTAATTGTATATGGCTCCAACATACAAACATCGTGTTTAATCTAGTCATTTAACCCATTGATGTAGAATTCTAGTCTCTGATAAGTTGTCGCCTCAAGATCCCTAGTTGCCAATCTCATATGCTCAGCATTGTAGTTTGCTGCAAATCATGTTTGTTTCAAATATTTCACTTGGGTAAAGTAGCTTCCTTTCCATGTTTACTCATAATGGATTGTTATCTCCTCAGTAAATACTTCTCAACTGATCACTCACCCTTACTTTTCACTCATTATCCATCGTCACCACTAATAAAATTCAAATCTAAATGTAGTAACACTATGTCAACATATTATCATCTTGTTTATTATAAAGCTAAAAAATATTGTTCCAAAAGGCTTATCCAAGAAATCACATTTGTCCATTCAGACTACTTTGAGTGATTGTAATTTTTGTCCTTAATAAAACTGTAAAATCTCTTGATTTGGTCCATTTAGGTTGTATCCCCCATGGTATTTCGGATACTTATGATTGGTTGGTATTTGGCAAGATCCATGATCAATGGTTATCTTGGGATAGGTTTAGGTGATGTTGATGCATGTCACAAATGAATTTTTGTTTATTCTTTTATTGGGAATCACCATGATAAATGCATGTGTTTTTCCCAAAGTAACTAGGATATAGGTATGATGGTTATTTGAGTACCCTAGTATATGATGTAGAAGAAATAAATTCGATCAAAATTATACATACATGTGAATGAATACATGTGCATGCATATGCCATTAGTAATTGTGATATGTTGTATGACCTATATTTGGGTAAGTCTTGGATACAAGGTTGTACCTTAGGATACATATCTAAACCATATATGCATAGTCACGGGGTGAACTTTTCCAATAAAGTTCGAAATTCACCAAACTTCCTAAGTGGCAAAAAAAAATTGCCCAAACTTGTCATGTTTGGGGGAAAAACGTGAGGGAAAAAGGGCAAAAACGCAGATAGCACGAATGGATCAGATTCACTTACACAAGATGAGCTGGCCATTCCTTCGCTGTCGATTTATACTTAGCAACAGTCAGATTCAATTAATCACGATTCGTTGTAACCTACTATGTGAATGATTGTGCGATGTGCAGACTGGTAAGAGTGTTATGTGCGTTCGCGTTTCCTTTCCATTCCTTGTGCGACATTATTTTCTATTTCTATGCATTGCATGTCTTGCCATACACGCCTCCAAACAAACGCTGCCGACACTTCATTTTAATTTAGGTTTTATTTAAGTTTTAAGGCATATTTTATGTTTCTTTTTTAATTTTTGTGTTATTTTAATTTTTTATTTTTATTTTTATATTTATATTTAATATTCATAAAAATTTATTTTATTGTTTTTAATGTATATATATGGGTTGTTTATTCAAAAATAAAAATATTATATTAAATAAACAATCAATATATATTCATTAAAATATGATAAAATAAATTTTTACGAATATTAAATATAATGAAATATAAATATTAAAAAAAATAAAAATAAACAAATAAAATAACATTAAAAATAAAAAACAAAAAATATAATATTTTTTTTCTTTTTGTATTTTTTTTAATTATTTTATTTATGGCAAAAAAAAATTTGAACTTTATCGATGGGTGAAATTGAATCAAATTTTCTTTGTCGAACTCAAATTCGAATTCGAACCTTGTGACTATGGCACGAAAGACGCTGACAGTACAAAGATACAAGCATGTTTCAAACCTTGTGACTATGGCACGAAAGACGCTGACAGTACAAAGATACAAGCATGTTTCAAACCTTGAACCAACTTGTATTCAAAATAAAGGCCAAAAAAAGGAGTTTGGGTATAATATTTATGAAAAAACATTGATTTGGTATTACAAGTTACAAATTCACTAATACTCTTAAATAGGTGTTATGATAATGATGATCATAAGATTTTGTGTACAACCCCACATATTTGGATATGCTCTGAATATAACAAAGTTGTATCCTCAACTTACCCAAATTTGATAGCTTGTTAGGATACATGTTTGAACCACGTTTGTACCAAATACATATGATATAGATACTACAAGGGTAAGTAAGCAAATTTGATATTTTGACCCAAGTTTTCTTGTTCAAAATGGTCATTGATGTCAAGAAAAGCATGAGGTACTAGTGCATTAATGACAAAAAAATTGTGTTTCATAACTTGGAGAATATATGGTATATGCGTAGATCAATGAGGAAAAAGAAGAGGTTGTGAGACATCCATAGATGACTTGATGAAGTTTTGGTGTGTCATTTGACCATTTGGGGAGAGAAGAATGCATCCTCTAGCCTAAGAAGGCCCAGAGCATCATATATGTATGAATGTACTGAGAAGTTTGTGCATTTATTGCAAGTACTCAAAAAGTCAACTCTGGGCAAATTAAAATATGGAGATGTTCTTAGTGCCAAGATCTTTCCCTACAAATTTGGTGTCTTGAAGTGTTTCCTAACTCAAGTTATAAGCCTCCAAAGTTGCTCTAGCAGATTGTGGCATTCCAAAAACCATCGAGTTTAGGCTATAGGGAAAAGCCGATGAAATTCAAAAATATGTGCGTTGTATTTCAAATGACTGTGTATGCATAAGAGCCCAGTGAGCAAAGAAGTGCTTGTAGAATGCAAGGTATTAGTCAGATCAAGTTGGTGTAAAAGACAAAGTTGTAGTAGACTCCATGAAGAAGAACCTCCAAGTAATCGTTTGTCTTAAATGTTTGTACAAGTGCATTTATTGCAGGTCAAAATCAAAGGTTCTAATTGTGATAAAAACTAGAGAAATCAGTGAGCAAAGAAATGCATGTAGAGACCAAAATATTGAGAATTTTGGCATGGTATAAAAAGCAAAGATGAAGTCGACTCCTTAATGAACAACCTCCAAGTGGAATTTCTTGATGACAGTGCATAGAAGTGAACTTATTGCTTGTCAAAGTTGACTGTGTTTTTCTGTGCACTGGCAAATTTGAGTGAGCTTCTTGCAAGAGTGTTCTTAAAGGTTTTTGCTCTGAGTTGTAGTATATAAAGCACATGGTGTTGTTGTTTGGGACTTGTATGTCTTATCCATGCTTTTTTGGAAGTTTGGAAGTCATTGAAAAGAGTGCAAATGGTGTTCACAAGATGTCTTGTCTGAGTGAGTTAAAACAGTGGAGTAAGGTTCAGAGTTTGATCTATATGTTTTATATTTGCCATTAGACCTTTGTACATGTGTGATTGGAGATGTTCTTAGGATACTAAAGGATCATCTAAATGCATTAGAAGTTCATGGAAGTGTGTCTACAGGGGTTGGAAGTCATGTTCACCATGACTAGGTCTTAAGACAGATTGACTGTTCCAAGTATGCAAGATGAAGTGAAGAGTTTGAGACTCTTTGATAGGAGTCAATGGATCTAATGCACTTGACATTGTTGTTTGAGATGTATTTAATCTAGACATGCTTGATGGAAGATGGAAAGTCACTTTAAGAGATTAAAACATGAAATCCAAAATGGCTTATTTAGCTATGTAAGGGTTGTGTAAGAGAGGCTTGAGAAATTGGTCTGTAAGACCAATGGTTGACATCAAAATCAATGTTCTATTTATTGGATGATGATCTAGAGGTCACATAGCAACTAGTGATGTGAATGAGAAGTGTTGGAAGTATCAGTACATGAGCTAAAGACAACATGTTTCAAGACTCTGTTTTCAGGGTCATATTAACAGTTTCCTATGTGCTAATGAGTTTGATGTCAAAGGTTCATTTTGATCAATTTAGACGTACACCAAACATGCGAAGTTATATAGAAGCCTTAGAATCTAATTTATGCATTTTGAGTGTTTGAAAGGACATATGCAAACGTTGGTAGTCAAAGGTTCTTGACTATGTTTTGACAGTTTCTGGTTGAACAGAGTGAGCGTTTTGAAAAAGTGTTTCTAAGTAGTTGGACGCTGATAAAAGATGTCAAATGTATTTTATGATGACCCTGAGGTCATAACGTTTTTATCCACATGTGGATTGTGGCTTGAAAGTGTTTATACATGATGTTTGAGTTGTATCTTTGCAGATTGTGTTTTTGGGTTAATGAGGCCCAATAGGTCTTTAAGGCCTAATGGAGCTTTCATAAGGAGAGCGAATGAAGTGTGACTTCTTGAGCATGGAGGAGATCAATCTAGGTTGCCAATGAAATGTTTAAAATGTTTGAGGACTTTGGTGAGGGCCATCTGAGCCACATTGATTCCAAGTGTAACGTGTGGTTGAGATAGACTTAATTGCATTAGGTCTCCATTAGGCCTAACGGTGGTTTTGGCCTCTAAGGGTTATGACCGACCTGAGTGATGGTTGTTTCACATGTGTAACGTGTTCCAAGATGTATTTTGGTCTGGCCCTAATGGATTGATGTCTTGGCCGACCAAGAGTATGAGTGTTCTAATGATTGGTATAAGTACCAAGGCATAATAGGCCTATTTGTTCTAAAGAAGATGATGAGAAGATAAGCAAATAAGAGCAGAGCAAAAGAGGGTGTGTGTGAGCAAGAAAATGATGTAAATCATGTTGAATACATTCAGATAACATCAGAGGTTCATCCATGAGAAGTGAAGAGCAAAGTTGTACTTGAGATCAAGGGTTCTAGACCTAGTATGAGCAAATAAAGGCTAGTTGGAGAAATGAGAGAGGAAGCAAGTAAAAGAGCACCTTGAAGAGCAGGAGGTCAAAGAGACCATCAGAGGGAAGTAGAGGATCAGACATGAACATCTGACAGGTCTGAGTGTGGATGACAAGGTCAATTGACCTAATGAGCCTAATAAGAGGCATATTGAGCGAATGAGCCTAGAAGGGTGTTTGAGAGGGGTAGAAGATTGAGAAGCACTGAGTGAGTTGATTGGCTATTGAGAGACCATCAGATTTTCATCAAAGATGTGTTCTAAATGTAGAACAAAGAGTTGATTTCATATAAAGAAGACAGAGCGTTGAAGAAGAGGTCACCATCAGTAGAGAGAGCAACAAGGTATCTTGAAGTGATCAAGCTTGTCTTGGCTAGGTTGGTGCTTAGTCAAGAGGGAGTTGGCACTGTCTGGAAGGTTGGAGCTTGCAAAAGTGTCCTTGAAGTCGTTGGGTTGGTGCCAAGTCACTTAGGGGGTTGGAGCTCCTTGTGGGGTTGGTGCCTCACTAAATGTTGATCAATTGCTTATAGGACAATAGTCCAAGTGGTGTTTCAATGGGTTTTATCCCCCATGAAGGTTTCCCACATAGCTATTGTGTTCATGTGTTATGTTGTTGCTTCATACTCATATGGATGGTTAATTATGTATTGCTATTCTTTACAGTAGTTTGATTGTTTGATGAATGATAAGAGGAATTGAAAGTAAAAGTTTGTACACTGATTCACTCCCCCCACCCTCTCAGTGGTTAGTAAAATCCAAACAAAAAAATATGATTATAATATTAATCAAAAACTATGTGATGGATATCATAGTTGAATTATGGTTATGAAAGATTCAATAAGAATCTTGAATACGTGCTAAAATAATGGTGATCATAAGATTTGTTGCATGATCCTGCATATTTGGATACATCACGTTGTATCTTTGACATCCCTGGATAGTATAGAGCTAGAATATGTATCCGAACCATATTTGAGATTTTGACTAAACTTGCTTTCACAATAAAAGCCAAACAAAGATTATAATTATAATATTAAACCAGGTTATGGAATCACAATTGGATTACAAGTTCCAAATGATACACCAAGAATCTTAAATAGTTGCTTCCGTAATGATGCTAGTTGAATTTGTTAACTATTCAAGAAAAGTATATATTTTCAAATTGATGACTCCAAACAATATATTTAAGGCTTCCTAGAGGGATATACAATCTATGGTTAAATGTGATATAAATGATATCCATGAAAAATGCAGATTAATTGTCTTGTATCTCAAGTATTTGCATGTAAAACCAAGGCATGACATTTCAAGGGGGGAAATGATGTGGGAAATTAAAAGCAATTTAGTGGTTAATGTAATATTAGGAAGTTGGATGGGGTATTAAAATTTTAGAAGAAATTAAAAGTTAGATGTGGCCATCAATCTGGCTACACGGAATCTGTCCCCACCAAATACATATGGACAACTTGGGCAAAAAAATGAAATGTATATGATAAAAAACTAAATTAAAGTAATCAACTATGCAGTATAAAATAAACAACAAGGGAAGGAAATACAAAATCCACATGTTGATTTGCTATTGTTTAAATTCAATTCAAATATTATTCAATTCTGAGTTCATTTTTTGTGCCATCTTCCTTTTCAAGGAAGCCTGCCGCCAGTTCTCAATAGCCTTCTGTCTTGATGCTCGTGCCTCGGCTATCTCATGATCTGAGTACTTATGTTCAACAATGCCAAGAGGACCGGGCTGCAAAATATCAATTACAACCTCCATATCCCGCTCCAATTGCCTAAATAGCATTAAAAAAAAGGTTACCTTAGAAAAACTAATTATGTAAGAATATGAAAAAAATATATTATGAATTGTGTTAAAAAGGTTGCTAGCAGACTAGCAAAGTGATAATATGTATGGGGAAAATAAATCAGCAGGCTTTAGCTCTTCCCATTATTAAATGATGTATTTTGTGTTCTATTATAGAAATGAACAACACTGGAATAAACATGAGAATATGTTGATTCAAATGCATGTAAAATATGGGACCCGACAAACATTGCAAAAAGTAACCAATGTGCAATCCGCCGATGAATCAAAAGTCTCAATTACTTGGTGCACATCCTTGCATTGTTTGCAGATATTTAGTATCATAAGATTGAAGACAAATTACCTATAAACTACTAGCACTACACCACTAAGGCATTCATTTCTTGAAAATGTAATAAAGGACCTGTGTTTTCTCACCAAATATAAAGTAATTATTTAAAGAGCATATCAAAAGCCATGGAAATATACAAGACAGGCTATGATTTCCAATAATGAAACATGTGAAAAAACTGTTAACAGATATAGTCTCTTAATTGAAAATGGGCAGAATCCATAAAAACCTAATGGTTTCAATGGTTTCTGAATGAGACTCAAACAACCCTACAATGCAGACCTGATTGACTTCAAAACTTGCACAAAAAGGAATTGAGAATCCGTGATTTTCATGGCAATAGATGCTGGAAACAAAGAGTCTCACCATTAAACCTGCCCTGATCTTGCACATGCAAGGTACCGAGTTCATGTCAACTTTATGTTGGAATAACTGTATCATGTAATTTGTGGCAAGCAGATTGTTATGCAAAAACTTCTTGAAGAACTAAAATTCTCTTGCTCTGCTAAATTTCTTGAAGGACAGTGAAATGGTGTTTTCTTCCACATACAGCTACTAGGGGTTCTGATTCCTCTTACTCACACACTAGCCTTAGCTCGACATCAAGGGCCTTCTAGTTCTGCCAACCTGCAGCATGTGGATTGGTGACAAGTTTGCATCACCACTCTTCTCGTTGCCTAGGGCAATTCGTCAGCCTTGGATGTTAAGAGAGGATGTAGGGGAAATAACCTTCTTCCTATGAGGATTATCCAGCCTAGCCCCCTTAGCCTAGTACATTCTCCTATGGAAATCATCACATCTTGTATTTTCCTTTTTAAGGTGGTAGATAATGACGTCTCTTCTTCTGCTCCAAGTATTGATAGAGACAAGTCATGATAGTGGTTTCCAGCCATGAGCCATTCTCTAGCTCAGATCTTCTCCAGCTCCTTTCTTCTCTAGAGAATTCTCCCTTCTACGCATGGCCCCTTGTATTTGAAGGCACTTGAACTACCCACCTTGGTATCCATCTTGATGCAATCAAGGATATGGGACCAAGTTCATGGCAACTGTTGACAATTCTTCCACAAGTCGGATTGTCTTTTGCCATTTAGAAAGTTCACATCTCTAGCCAAGGAAAGAAGAATACATTGTTTTTGGTAGGGGCCTTTGCTACAAAAGGATGAATTCCTTCGGACCTTTGCAAGAAGGAATGGTTCATGACACAAGGAAATAACAAATCAACAAAACGCATAAGACAAAGGAAGTACCCTTCGGAAGGGTCATTTGCAAGAAACCCGAGGGGCAGAGTACCCTTTGGAAGGGTTATTTGCAACATTCCCGAAGGGGGAACAAATTCAGGACCTTTGCAAAAAGCCCAAGTGCCCTACAATTTTTCCGAAAAAGGCACAGACATGAGCAACTAGCCCTTGCGGAGGGCACTTGGTCGGCGAGAGGACCGTGGTGACTTTTCCGAAGGGCACATTTCGAAGAGCAAAGGCACAAAGATATCCTTCGGACAAAAAGTCCGAAGGAATTCGGAAAACACAGGAAGAGGCCCGTGGAAAAACCGATGGCAAGAAGTCCGAAGGATTCGGAAAAGTTGAAATGCCGACAGCAAAGACAGAGAAGGGAACCTTCGGACTTTTTGTCCAAAGAGATATCCTTCGGACAAAAGTCTGAAGAAATTCGAAATGTGACTTAGCGTCCAAAACAAAAAAAAAGCCGACAGAGCAAAGAACAAAGGCAAAGAACAAAGTATTCCTTCGGGATTTTTGTCCGAAGGAATTCCTTCGGACAAAAAGTCCGAAGAAATTCGGAGAGAAGTCACCATTCACCAAAGGAGAAAACCCGACTATGAAAAGGAGCCCGAGCAAAGAAAAAGTAAAGTATCCGAAGAGAAGGAACTCCGAAGGAATACTGCGGAAGATAAAGCCGAAGGGAAAAAGGGCCGAGGGAAACCAAGCCCGCAGTCAAGACAATTCGAGCGGACAATTTGTCCGACGGAAGTTGCCATAGGAAAGTCCGAAAACAGGTTCGAAGAATTAAGCCGAGACAACCAGAAATCCAAAAGTAATGGAGGTTGACTGTGCAAAAGAGGATATAAAATAGATAATCCAACGGAGAGTTGAAAACAGAATATCCGAGAAAATATATATGGACTAACACATCCAAATATAGAATCCCACCAAAAATAGACGCGAACAGGCAGACCAGAACAGGGTAAAATACATGCAAGCGGAAGTTATTTTCGAATACCGGTCAAAGCTTCAGTTGACTGGTTATTAAAGTCCTGCTCGTCTCCAGATCATCTCACGCATCTGAGGGTCCAACTCAGCTTCAACCGAAGTCCCAAATTCGAATGTCGAGTTGACTATACCAAATTTAGAGTTGATTAATTGTTAAACGCCGCATCCACTAGGAGCTTTCCATGCGAGGGAGGATGATCTCTTCGACCAACTTAGCTTATCAAACGGCCAACTCAGCGTTTTCAACGTTCCAATTCGGCATCAAGCAGCTCACATAGAGTTCTAAAATTAACATTGGCATGGATTTCCATGCAAAGAGAGGTGGGCGGTTCATAACAAAGACAGGTTCACTTCCTCAAGCGCAAGGAGCTTCATGCAAAGACAAAATAAAACATATTTTATTGAAAGGCCAAGTTAGCCTTGAGTTAACCTAAGTGAATCCTTCT
This sequence comes from Torreya grandis, assembly GCA_037957365.1. NCBI lineage: Eukaryota > Viridiplantae > Streptophyta > Pinopsida > Cupressales > Taxaceae > Torreya > Torreya grandis. Next base: position 798,435 of record JARHVA010001251.1, on the reverse strand, counting down.
CTTCAAATTTTCAACGCCAATCTTTGGCTCTTGTAATTCTCTATATAATGGCTTTCAGCCTTGTTTAAAAATCATCCAATATCTCTCTTGGTTAGACCAGACTCTGCCATTGGTGAGTTGTGTAACCCTTCGATCAATAGGACTATACTTTCAGATTTCAAGTGTTGGCATAGTGTATATTTCATTCAGCAATTTGCATAAGTGGTAGATTTCTCTCCCTTCTCAAATTTTGGTTCATACCTAATTGCTAGATTATCCTTATGCAGGTCATGTTAAAGTGTTCTTTATGTCTTTTGCTGAAGCTGTAAGTGGATGTTAGGTGGCTGCAAAGTGTCTTGTATCGGACCTCTCTCCATCGTTTTCCCTCACGTCTTGGTCATTGGATCGAACCTTCCCATGAAATATTTGTGCATAAGTGATTGATTGAAATCTAAGGTCTTCCTTTTCCCTTGTTTGTTCAGTGTTCAGGGTTTCAAGTTGAGTGGATCAAAATTTTGGTGTATCACCCCCTTTTAAGTAGGCTTTCCCCTTTAAGTTTCCTTCTCCCTTTTCCACAGTAGTCTGCAGCATAGAGTAGAGATCCTCATTGATACATCATACAGGAACTAGCCTTCTCTGGAGGTTCTTCTCACCGTTGAGGCACCCACCCTCGTGAGAAGATCCCATTGTTTCAGCCGGATAGAAGACTGGCCATTTCACGCACGTCTTCGATTCAGGGCGCAGCTCTAGGTTGACAACAGCAACCTTGTCCTTGCAAATTACACCCCACTCCCTCCAAAAACCTGCAACACTCTGATCTTAAAGACAAATTGAAACTCTTTTCTTATCCAAAATGAAACAACATACATCTAAATATGTTCAACAATATTCTAGGATGCTCTCTCAAGCATCAAATCTTGAAAACAACTCACAAACAGTATCTACCAGCATTTTATTGATTACAGAAGCAAGAATGTAAAGCCCAATTTTCACCTTGCTTGTATTTTCCAATATTTACTATTCTTGTGTTGGGAGATGGACTTAATATTCATTGATTTAGAGGCATGGGGTGCCATTACTATATTATTAGCTCATGGACATTTTGGATTATATATGTGATGTGTGGCTCGTTCAGCTAGCATGTTTACACCATTGTGATTACATACATGGACATTGTGGAAGTCTTTGCTAGTTGAGATAATAGGGTATTGTCAGTTTGTTTTAGTATATGGGTACCATAGATGCTTTATGATTTGGCAGTATGTTTCATTATTTCATGTGATAGATTTCCGATGATTGAGTTCCCACTGAATGTAATTATATATACATTGTGTGTTTTGTATTGTTCGCTTGTGTTACTATGCCTTTGAATTGCTTTGGTTATGTCAGGGATTGTACGTTTTGATGTTTGCATTGAGTGTGCAGGTAACAGGGATGGCCAAGGGAGGGATCTTCAACTATGTTAACCATGAAATTATCATTGCTATTAGGTTTTTAGATGTTTACTTTATCCCCTTGTATTGTTGTATAGTTTGAGATTTGGTTAACATTGTTGGAAAATTGCCTAATTTAGGCACTTACCCTTATTCCAACCCCTTTAACCTCACCCAAAGATGTTCTGAGTTTCTATAAGTCTAGGTGGGAATGTGGGTAAGTCATTTAATGAGCCCCAACTTGCAAAATCCGAATGGAAGAAGATACCCTCGTTAAAAGAGGTGTAGAGTGCAAGTTAAGACTTCTTAGTAGTAAACTTTAAGTCCTTTAACTTTTTGGTTGAATAGAGGAGAGATTTTAGGGATATTTGAGAACTTGGAGGGCAGCCAAGTACCTCATTAATGCCTTGGATAGAAAAGGCTTAAATGAGATGTAAGGGGCCATGTTGCCCATGTAATATGTAAGTAGAAATTATTGCATTTTTTAAGTTATGAATTATTAGGAAGAAAACTTTTGAAAGAAAACTAGTGGAAGGGAATGGATAAATGTCACCTTCGTATTGGCCAAGGATTTAGGAGCCTATTCCTATGAATGTTAGAAAGGCAATCCTTGTGCACATTTTTCCTTTTAGAAAAATTGGATTTGGGAGCTCTAGCTTGGAGGGAATTGAGGAGGAGTCTTAAAGAGTTTGTGCTAGAATTGTCAAGGAGCTTTAGGAAAGGGTCATAAACTTGTCCAAGTAATGGATTGAAGGTAGGGTCCCTCTTGGAATCATTATGCCATGTTTTCCTTCTTAAAATTCTTATACTTCCCTTTATTTAAACTTAAGCTTATTGGTAGGATTGTAAAGGCCATTTGCCTTGCAATCCCTTTGTCTATTTAAGCTTGTTTTGAGATTAAGACCACTATTTTGAGGGTGTTTTTGTAAACATATATCCCTCACAAACTTCTTGTTTTTCTTGTCTTTATATTGAATTGAAATGGTTTTGTTAGGCTGCCCAAATGGGGTTAGTTTGCTTATTTGTTAATGAGAGTGTTTGGGCTTGGACTCGTGATTTGGACTTTCTCCTATTGGGCTTGGTTCGACTCCCCTAATTTGGATTCAGTGAAGTTATTTCACCTTGAACTTGGCCTTTCTCCTGAAGAGTTTGGTTTGATTCCCTCTATTTAGACTTACTAAACTCCTCCTCCTTAGGCCATGGTTCAATTCCTCCTATTTGGATTTGTCAACATGTTATCTTGCTTTATAAGAAAAACAAGCAATTGATGATTTGCATGCCCTTATTCATAGCGTGGGGTTTTTCCCCTTCTCCCAATTGGTTTATCCTTTCAAGGAATGTCTTTGTGCTCTTGTGATTATGTTATGTGATTTGGCATTGAGTGAAAAAGAAGGTTTACACGCTTGTAGTGAAGAGTGTTGAACTAGATGTGCCTTGCCTCGTTTCCTTACAGTTGTGAGTGAGTGATACTTTGCACCCTTGTTTAGCACCCTTGATTTTGGTATACCCATGATTAGAGATGGGAGATCATGGCTCAAGGGTGCCTAAGGTCACCCATCTGATGATGGCAATCATAGGGGAGGTAAGCCCCTCCTTGCCTTGGCCTTGCGGATTTAGTTTTGGAGTTTGCTGGTGACTTCTTGGAGTTCTTGTTCATACTTGGATTACTTTGTAGGATATTTTAAGTGGCTTTTTTGGCCTTGTAAAATACTTGTATCTATTTTGGATAGTGAAGGAAAATGTAAGTTTTATTGAAACAAGTTTTAGGTGTTGATCACCCTTGCTTCTCCTTGTAACCCCCTTTTCTTAAGGAAAATTTTATATTAAAAAGAAAGAAGTGAATGGTTATTTTTCATGCACTAGAGTGTTGAGCATGCTCATCATATTCAATTAGAAATGCTGCTGAAAATACATGTAATGGTGCTTAAGTAAATTTGCTTGGAAAGTGGTTTTACATGCTTTTTTCTTAAAGCCTAAAGCCCCGAAGGGGCAGTTTTAGGTTTGTAATTTTCACTACAGCTAAAACTCACCTAATCCTACTAGATTTCACCACGATCCTATAAGGTTTTACAACATAGTTTTAGGCCTTATAAATTTCAAGTTATATATTTTCAAAGGGCAATATCTTGATTCTACTAGGTTTCCTTTGTAATTTAACCTTTTTCCGGCATTTGTTTCACGATATTTGTGAAGAGAATGGAGACCAAATCAACTTTAAAATTAAATTCACTGTCTTTAGTCTTCTCTAGAATTTTCTTGCATTTTTTGTGATGTGTTATGGTAATTATTTAAATGCAAGAAAAAAAATGTTTTGGTGGGTTTGCGAGCAACCCACCCAAATCCAATGCAGAATCAAAAGAAATGGGCAGCCTAGCCCAAGGTAGCGACCCGGGTTGGTCATGTTTTCAATGTAAATCGGTTCGATTGAGGTGTTTAGTGAGGCGAGTTGAACTCGATTGGAACCGAGTTAACATGCGGGATACCAGTGACGGAGTGGCTCCCAAGGGAGCAGAGGTGGTTCTTGTGTAGCGCTCGATGAGAGGAGGGTGCACAGTAGAATGGCACTATGGTGCATGCAAAGTGGTTAAAGACCAATAGGGCAGCACCGGTACAGGGTGGCTAGCCCAAGAAAAAGCCACAAAGTTGAGATCTACAAGCTTGCGGGTATAGATCTGCAATGGGATGGCTTGCAGGTTAACTCCAAGAGGAACGAGGTGGAAGTTAGGTGGTGGAAGCACCGGCAGATATTAAACCACAGGGGTTTGAGTTGAGTCCTTGACCAAACTGATAACACAATACAATAGAAAGTGGTTGCAAAGATTAGCAGAGGTTGTAATGCTTGTGGGAATTGGGTAGCACCGAATCACAATCAACAACATGACCAAAGCTTCACGCACTTTGGCTCATCGAGTGGTCGTAGGTGCAGCAATCAACACTTTGAGTGGCCAACGTTGTAGAGACAATTGTTAGGGTGGTTGTGGTGCAAAAGATTAAATCACTAAGAAGCGGCAGTATGCAGTGTCCGAGGGGCGGTGCACTCAATAGTGGTCTTCCTTAGCGGAGGCAACGAGTTGTTAGCCACCGGGTGGCCCAACGATGTTAGGAAGCAAGCTCAACTCGCTAAATGGAAGGAACAAGGAAGAGCTTGGGCTTGGGTAGGGACCCAGGCTGCTTAGTGTAAACTGAGTTGGTTTTGGGGCTTGGGTTAACTCTATGACCTCCTCCCCTCCTTTCCCTCTATGTCAAAACTAATAAAAACCAAAAGTTTTTTAATATTAAAATTAGAATCAAAACGAAAAATTAATTTACAGTACCAAATTCAATATTAGCTCTGAGCGGAGGCCCCAGAGGGCCAACCTACCCAAACAAACTAGGGGATGCAAGGGAGGTTCCGAATGGACCCTTTCAAACTAAAACAAACCTAAAAACGTAAATAGCACTTAAAACAAGATTTTAAAGTCAAGGCCACGAGGTGGCCCTTAATGGCCGCCAAGGAGCTTTTTTGTCCCTTCTCCTTTTTCACTTGTTCGAGCTCCTAGAGCTTTGTAACAACATTCTAAGAGGTTGTGTGCCTCAAAATCTGCCCAATCGCATATTAGACTTGTTACAAACCTAAACCGAGACTTTTTTGAAAAGCTTAAAATAGCCTAGAGACTTTATTAATGGAGTTTGTTTAGGGGCTTAAAGGACAAGTGAGCAAAACTATGGACTAGTCCCCCTTTAGATCCTCAAGCCCTCTTCCCCTTTGTGTTTGAGTAACCTTAGTTGAGTTTGTTGACCTTTATAGAATTCCATAATGATTCCTAGGGCTTTCTAGATCTAGCACGATCCAACGGCTAGGATAGGCCAGATTTGACGATGGAGATTGGATGCTCCACCCACTAATGGCTTGCCTAGGATATTTTAGGGGCCTTTTGAGGTCACGTCGAACCTTAGTGATATTTCTCTTAGCCCTTTATGGAAAATAATCTCAACTTGAAAATAGATTTTTTTTTTGACTTAAAGTACGAATTTGGGCCCCCTGACTGACCAAAATCATCCTGGGTCTCATTTGAACTCCGTCGAGCGTCGACGTGGGTTGCTTGACCCTAACGCATGTCAGAACCATATCCGTTTGAACTATGAGTTTGAATCAATTCCTTGGGGCCGTGGAGCCTGTCAGGATCTTTTAGGTCATGTAGGTTATTTGGGCCACAATAGGTCAATTGGTGCAAGAAAATTTGACATAGGCATTGCAACGACCATGCCACCACCTGTACATTTGACAACTACAACTATTGGTCCGCAGGGCATGCATTGGTTGACGCATGGAACATTGCAAGTCAACTTGTTTGTGCAATGTACATTCTCACAAAAGGCATATTGACTTGTTCTTGGTTGTTTTATTTTATGTGAAATTTTTGGCATGACAAATAATAAAAAGACAAACACTTTATCAAACACAACTCAATCTCAGAGCTTCAAATTCTTATTAAAAACCTCACAATTTCACTCAAAATCTTTGAATTCACAATGGGTTACAAACCCATTGCAACACTACTCACAGATCCTCAAAAGAATTCAAAGATGCCACATCTCTCCCCAGTCCTTTCACCTTGGTTTCTCTTCAAAGCAAGCTTGGTCTACAACTGATATGGTTTCAAAAAGACCACTCCCTACATTTCCTTGTTATCTATCCTTCACTATCTTGATAGATAAGCATACTAGAAAAACTACCTTCTCCATCTGAAAAATAATCTTCCTTATGCCTTTTGGAAATGTCCATTTGAATCCCAATAACTCATGACACACCCAAGATGAGAAAACCAATCATTCCGGAACTTGCACAAAACTTCCACTTAATGCAGATAGGCGGTTGCAAAACCACTCCAATAGTTATGAAACCACAACTTACAATTGTGAAATTGCCGCTTACGATTGTGAAATTGCCACTTACAGTTGCAAAATTGTTGTTTAATGTTTCAAAACTGCTCCTTAATGCAGAGCATCTGTTTCATCACTGGAAAATAAGTCCTAAAACTTTTGAAGGCCAATAATTTTGCACACAAACTCGAAATTAGGTGCCATTGTTTTTATAGGAATCCATATATGCAAATCTCATTTGACTTTTGATAAAGGATACTACTTGTTTCACCCTGATAAAGTAGGCAGTGTCTTTGTCAAGAGTAACCATACACAACCCTACAACTCATCAACTTTCCTTTATTTCATGATCCCAACTTGCCCTTGGAGTCTAATGGAGTTCTTGATCTCCTAGAAGTGTTGGAGTGTTGATGATTCCCATGGATCCCTACAAATCAGCTTCTACAATGCCAAAACTACAAACGCAGTGACTAGTCTACAAGAAAATACCCCTACATGTTTTTGGTTGATGTAAGATTGTCTTTTGCACTCGGATGCTCCTACATCAAACAACCCAAGTGAGTTGGTTTGTGAGCTTGGTGCTCACAAAGAGGACTAAGTGGTACACTATAGAACCACCCTCCTGACCCAAAGAGTAAGGTCGTGGCATGCCCACCATGTTAGGTACCTCTTAAGTTTTTCATTCACTTTATTCCAATTTTTCCAGCCACCTATTGGACCATAAACTATCCTCTGCCTAGATCTGATTATCCTTCTTTTTGTTTTGCTCATTGTAGGGCATAGTCTGTCCACCTCCTCCAATCAACTTTCTCTCTCTCTCCCTCTCGTTGTCTCCCCCCAAACCCCCCTCTTGTGGGCTTTGTACCACCTCTACCCAACCACCTCCACCATGTGTCTTTTACACCATTGTCACATACTCCTTTCTTTCAAGAGTACACCTCACCCTCTACTTCTTCCTTCACAGCTTGTTGTCAAAGAATTCATCATATCTTTGGGCACCAATATGATTATACATAACCTCTATTGCTAGCTCTAGGATGGTCTCCATGTCCTCCTCTCCTACTACATTTAACACCAAATTCAAAGTCTTCACCTCTCCAATTCCTGCTACCCCTCTGAAGCATTCAACTCATGCTTTAACTAGTTTTCTTCATCATTTCTACAATCGCTTCCCATGTTTCGTCTCCAAAGTCCCTTTCATTTGAACTCTTCTTCATAACACTCTCATTTTCTTTTGTTGTACATTCAACCATACCAGCAACAAAATCAACATACAAGACATTATGGGAATCAACAATTCCCATTGGTACTGGCTCCTTCAAAAACACCTCTACTGCAACATCATCCTCCTCAACACATGCTTGGGCTAATAACAATATCAATTGATCCACCTCCTTACCTTCTTCTCTTTTCCTTTCTTCTCTCTTCTGATTTGGCATCAAATGTATGCCATGTGTAAAAAACCTTGCACTTCCTTTGCCTATATGGAAAGAATGCAACCCTTGACTCATGAGAATCTATTCTTCAATTCCTATGTGAGTTGCTCCCACATATGCAACACCTTATGCGTCCTTCATTGTTCTTTCTAGAAAAATATCCATCTCTATCTCATTCTTTGCCGTCGTGCCAAATGGGTGAAATTCTTCGTCTTTATTTGTTGTCCAAATGCTCTTTGAATCAACCTCTACCAACAACTTTTGAGTTTGGCCTTCTACAACTTCACTCTCTACCCGTCTCTCAAGAATGAAAGCATACCATTCTCTACCCACCATTGTCTGATGTAGAAGGTGCTCTGTCAATCTCTTTCATTTTCTTTTGTTTGAGTTTTTTCTCCCACCTCCAACTGCTGCGGCAAAATAATTCCCACTTGTATGTCCCCTTAAGGAAATCCTTTGACTGAAGCCATCCACTGCCCACTCTCCATTGCCTTCATGTCAACTTGAATACAATCCTCTAATGTTGTCATGTTCATATCAAACAATCCTTCAACTGCTGCTGCATTAGTTTCTTCTTGTTCCACTTCTTCTCTTGGTTGCTCATGAATATGAGTGCGTTGGACTGCATGACACATTTGCCTCTCCTTTGCCATCTTCTTCATTTTCGTATTTGCACATGGATCAACAACATTATAGGAATTAAGAGTTCCCACAAACACTTTTTCCACCTCTTCACTGTGCTATGTAGGCATGTTGCCCAACTCTTCACCACTATTTGCATTCTCTCCATAGCTTGCGATCACATGATGGACTATCAAGGGTCTATGCTCAACTTTATCAAACCCCTGTTGCTGCCCTATCACCATTCTTCACTTGTTTTTTTGCCTCCACTTCATATGGATGGTCTTCAACTACATTCTTATTCTCACGAGGTCATTAATCCATCAACATCTCCACATGTTTCTCCCCATCTTCAAGTTGTTTGGTCACCTCTGTTGAATGGATGCATTCTTTCTCTTCACTTACTCTATTTATATTCTCTTTCATGAGGATTTCTTCTTCTATGGATGCTCATGTCCTTCTTTTCGCTGTTCCTCAAAACAAATTTGGGTTGCTCACATGGCAACTTCACTCTCTCAATGCCTTCCAAGGCAATCCTCTTCTCTTCACTCTTAAGCCTTGATATTTGAAGCTTCCTCAACCACTTTGCTTGCATTCTTGGGTGCACTATTCGCTCCAACAACTTGGAAATCATATGTTCCCATCTTCTCACTTCTTCGTTTCCCTTTTCTTGTCTCCTCTCTTGGAGATCTCTCAAACAAGCAGCTGTACCACCCCACAATCTTGTGCTTGCAAACTTTACCCTCTTGGGGTCTTCAATAGTCATTTCCTCAAAACAAAACTCCAGCTCTACTATCCATCTCATCAACTTTTTCAGACTCTCTCTACCCAAAAACAAATGGATATTACTATTAGGCTCACCTTCTCTCAGCAAAACCTTCAATTCAGCTACTTAGACTGCATACTCCTTTCGGGCCTTCAACCTTTCTTGATGTCCTCTATCTTCTCTACGCTTTTCTTCACTTGGTCTATTATTCTTGTCTATGGTCTACTTGTATGGCAACCAACTTTGCTTGTAAGGCTCTCAGGATCTCCTCCATTGCTTTAAGTTCTGCATCTAGTGGCTCTTGGCCATCTTTTCTCTCTTTCTTCGTAATATTTGTCTTCATCTGGCCTGCTCTTCTAACCCTCTCTCTTCAGCACTTTGTTCTCTACCCACCTACACAAGATGGAGAACTACTCTCTGTGTCCTCTGCCCACTACTCTCTCATTGGAGGATGTACCTTCAGTTCTTGACCAACCTATGCATAATGCATAACATTCATCTCTCTCTCTTGCCCTCTACCCACTTTTCTCACAGTGGAGGACAATCAACTGCAACACCACCTACCCAACACTCTTTGCTAGAAGATGTCTTCACACTTTCTCAACACACTTGCAAGATACTCCCGCTTTGATACCAAATGATGCAGTCAAGGATATGGAGCCAAGTTAATGGCAGCCTTGTCCTTGCAACCCACACCCACACCCACTCCCTCCAAAGACCTGCAACCTTCTGATCTTAGAGACAAACTGAGACTATTTTTTATCCAAAATGAAGAAACATACATCTGAACATGCTCAACAACACTCTAGGATGCTCTCTCAAGCATCAAAACTTGAAAACAACTACCAAACTGTATCTACCAGCATTCTATTGATTACAACAGCAAGAATCAAGCAACAAACACTTTCTCAAACACTCAATTCAATCTTGGAGATTCAAAATCTTATTATAAACCTCCAATGTCACTCAGACTCTTCGAATTTCAATCTGGGTTACAATCCCATAACAACACTACTCACAGACTTCTGATACCAAATGATACAGTGAAGGACAAGGGCCAAGATAATGGTAGGCTTGTCCTTGCAGCTTACACCCCACTCCCTCCAAATAGCTGCAACCTTCTGATCTTAAAGACAAACTGAGACTCTTTTCCTACCCAAAATGAAAAAACATACATTTGAACCTGCTCAACAACCACTAGAATGCTCTCTCAAGCATCAAAACTTGAAAACAACTCACAAATTGTATCTACCAGCATTCTATTGATTACAACAGCAAGAATCAAAAGACAAACTATTTATCAAGCACTCAACTCAATCTTGGAGCTTCAAATTCTTATTACACCGCTCACAATGTCACTTCAATGAATTTCAATTTGGGTTAAAACCCCATTACAACTCTACTCACAAACCCTCAAGAGCACTCACAGGTGCCACATCTCTCACTGGTCCTTTCACCCCTGTTTATCTTCAAAAAACGCTTGGTTTGCAACTCATATGGTCTCACAAAGACCATTCCCTGAGTTTCCTTGTTATCCCTCCTTCACCATCTTGAGAGATAAGCATACTTGAAAAACTGCCTTCTCCATCCGAAAAAATCTTCCTTGTGCCTTTTGTAGATGTCCCTTAGAATCTCAAAGACTTGAAATGTGAAAACAAATTGTTTTAGACCATTACTTTGCTTTTACAATTGGTGTGGACGAAACCGGCACTAAATGCAGAGTGACGATTGTGAAACCCCTATTTCAAAACCACCCCAGTGGTTATGAAACTGCCGCTTAAGATTGCAAAACCACCCCTTTTTCGTCACTGCAAAAATTCATGCAGCTTCCAGAGACCATAACTTTTGCACTATGAACTAAAAATCAGGTGCTGTTTTTTTTGAAGTGTGTAACTTTTCGAGAGGAATATCCCCTTGACTATTATGAACAATGCCACATCCTTTATTTCATGAGATGGATAAATTGATGCCCCATAAAAATTGAGTTTACAATATGATTAACGTAGAAGCTGCAACCTTTGCAATGATTCAAGCATAACTGTTAAATGCTTACATTTAATGAAGCCAAAAAGCTCCAGGCTTGTAGGATAGTATCGTATATTTCCAACAAAGAAAAAAATCTCGTAAATAAGCTGCAGAAATTGACTCCAATATTTTTATCCAAATATATTTTAATATAATTTCTTTGAATTATTATCGGTCTTGAAATATTCATGAGTTAAGCCCAATCCGCAATGACATTTTATTTTCTCTGGATTATTATTGATCTTGAAATATTTTCTCTGAATTATTATTGATCTTGAAACATTCGTGAGTTAGGCTCAATCCACAATGTTTGATATAAAAAAGCAAGACCCATCATATGAGATTCAAAAGTTGTGATTTGTAGGGTGAAGTCACCGGTTTAAAATAAACCAAAGCTAGACAGTCGCCTTCTGATAACCAGATACCCATCGAAACAGAAACCCAATCTCAAATAAATAAAAAATTACCCTCATTTCCAGCCGACAAAGATCACATTGAGATGTACCATGAACCCCTCCATGCTTTAGATCCTTAAAGCATTCTGCTTTGAACAGTCGAACATTACAAAAGCCTTAGTCATTGGCCATAAAGCATGATACCGTACTTTTGCCCAAAATTTATTTTTTTGAAGTGCTGCAGTATGTTGTATCAAAGCGAGACGCCCACCCTAACAATGTAACTCCATTTCCATGCTCTCCCCATTTGAGCATATCTAATTGTGGAAAATATCAGATCTTTTCCAGCTAATCTATTGAAGAAGAAAGTGTACGGTGTCCAGATGGTGTGATATTTGTTAAATAAATATCCAATTCCATAATCTTTGCTTTTTAGTCCTGAAATATGTATGTATTTCTCTAACACCGGTATAATCCCACAATGCATATGAGCCTTGTGCCTGCGAGTACAACATAATGGGAAGTGGACTATTGTTATGATATCAAGAAGGCTTTTTTCGATAAGCATCTTCCATCATTCACCTCCCAAATTATTTTATCTTAAAGAAGCTTGACACCTGCTTTAATATCCCTCCAAATGGCAGTCCTAGTTGATTCATTGAGGATAAAGCTTTGGTCTAGAAGGATTCTAATTAGTTTCCTTGAACAACAAAACTATCCAGTGCATTAGTTCTTTAAATAGACTCTAGAGTCTAGACCAATTGGGCTGCCAAGGCTTGATTTACCAAAGGCACCTTTTGCACATTTGCATCTCCTGTCTACAGAGGACAGATTTCTTTTACCATGCAAGTAGGGGAAGCTTCTTTCTGGAAGGTGTCCCCTGCCACATAAAGTTCTTTTGGATCAAATTCTATGCCTCCACATTAATCATTTAGTCCATAGGCAATGCACCATCCACAAATTGCAAATGATTTTGTGGATAGGCTGAAAGGGTTGCACAAAACCAAAAAAAATTGTTTTAAACTCAGGCAACTAGAAATTGACAACTTGAAGCCTCTGCCATTATATTGGACAAGTACGTGATAAAGGATTGTCATAACCTTAGACCTCCCATAGATTGAAAATGGACCGTTGAAGATTCAATCACCAGGTTAGAATATATTTCTATAGAAATATGATATTCTTCCATTCACAGCCAAATCCTAACTTAGCAACCCCCAATGCTGAAATGATCAAGATAATAGAAAGAGAAGAGGTACGTCTTAACAAAAACTCAATTTTTTTCAATGTCTAGGGCAGATGCCGTCAAGAAAAATCTTTGAAAACTGGCTTAATCTTTGGTTTAATAATGGTATTATTTATGTTTTCTATAGAATGCTTAAAAATGGTCTTTTCTTAATTGCTTTTAAAACAGCTAACATGGCTAAAGATGATTCTTGAAAAAGGATTTTAGTATTGCTGGCAATCTATCTTTAAGGCTATTTCTTGGAACAGTGATAGAGAGACAGATAAATTGAATGCGATGGGCCAACCCAGATAGATAAAGGTGTCTAATGTGCCTCTTCAATTATGGAATCGCTTGCCTGATATGCTTAGCCATATAGGAGATGTTTTGAAGATTGATAATATATGCATAGGATTTTTATATCGTTGCATTTGAAAAACTACCTGCCTTAAATGTTGAGTGAAAGTAAGAAACAAGCCTGTGTTTTGTAAAATTTTAGGTTTGTGGAACTTATCTGCTTGTTTCTTTTGCAAGAAATCAGGGCATCAGAAAAAATAATTGCCCTAGTTGGTTAAATATGCAGAACAGTAAGAAGAAAAAATTCCCTAGTGACAGTGGCCCACAAAATAACTCTATTAGCCTATGTTGTTTATAAACGAAAACAGAAATGTTTCCGAAACGTGGATTTTCAAAACCTCTTGATTTGGAAACATCACAGAAACATCCATAAACCATATATATATATGGCATAATACTCATTTTTAGTCTATAAATGATAAAACGCATGAAAAAATATAGTATTCATTCATTCATTACTTCAAAGACAAAATGTCCATTCAAATCTAGAATAAATCATCTAGATCGTCCTCAAAATCATGAATGCCACTCCCACTATTTTTCAACTTTATCATTTACTGACTATAATCATCTCGTTTGCAGGGGCTCGTCAGTGCATTGAATCTTCCTAAGTGCATGCCTTAAAAGGCGGGAATGGGGTGGGATCGACTCGTGGCACTTTGCAAGAGATATTCTCATACTGTTCTATCATATCTACATCCCTTCATGCAGACTTCATACCTCCTACAATGTCTCCTTGAAATCTTGAAACCCTGAAATATGGCTAGGTCTAAAATCCTGAAACCCTGAAATCTAACTAAGTCTAAAACATGATAGGATCCTCCAAAACCTAGAATTTGCATTATAGCTCCTAGAGGCCCAAAACCACTCTCAAACATCCTGAAAGTATATATATAAAATATAACTTAAAGTATAAGAAACTAGATGTCTTAAAACATTTATTTTATATTCAAGTTCCCTTAGTCCTCAGCGGGTATATATACTATGGTTTTACCTTTTATTTTATTTTTTTGGCACACAGAAATGCCCAGAAACATCCCAGAAATGCCCGTACACATGACGGAAACGTCACATGTCTAAACGTTTTTGGAGCATTTCTGTACTGGAAACGTTTCCAGGCCTGGTACGAGGGGCAGTCTTTCAATGCAACACAACTATTAGCGATTCTGGAAACCCATGTTTTTCAAAAGCCCTGAATCCAAACATTATTCATAACAAATGCTCAAAGGTTGCCACTAGCTAAATTTCAAAGAGAGGGAAAACAATTGTTCAATCCGCTGAGGAACAGATGGGAGAGATCCTTGGTGCAAAGAAAGTGCCAGTAATCTCGAATAGTGACCAGCCTTAAAATAAGGCATCTTGTCTGCCAAAATTGCATTGGACAATACCCTATCCGGTCTAAACATTGAAGTAAAAGAAACTTATTTCCCTGCTACTGAAAAGTTGTAGCGTATTGTCGAATAAGGGATTTTGTTGAGTGATAAGAAAGATGAGATGAATAAATTGAAAGATTGTGATTAGAGTAAAGATAACAGAATTGAGAGGGATATTCTCACTACTTCCCAAGAACTAGAAACTCTGGAAAATCCCCTAGTGAAAGATATTGTGAAAAAACAAATGGACTAGATTTCTTCCTTTGTAAAAACATGTACAATTATGTTCACCCCTAGTTAGTAGGTGATTAGGTTGAAATTAGATTAAGTGGAGATTTTCATGGATTTCCATTATTCACGAGGGATGCATTTCCACACTCTATTCTCAAGTTGGTATTGTCCGACAAAAGGATCAAATAGACTTCCTCATTTTTTATGTTAGTTGTTAAACCTAAACATAGCATTTGTAAAGTCTATTTAATGACTCCTATGAATACAAATTGATCAGAAATTGGCATTCAAAGTGGAACTTGTTGCTCAATCTCATTCTATGTATTTTTGAGTATTTGCGCCGTTAACCAATTCCATGGCTCCTTTGGCAATGATTTTGTAGTTGAACTTCATGTAGACAACCTGACTTCCACGTATTGGTTTTATGTGGCTCTCCCAAGCCATATCATATATTGTTGATATTGGGTGTACATACCCTATAGCCCTTGTCAAATTCGAACATGTGCCTCCTTTATGGAGTATACAAGTCTTCACTCCAAAATGGTGTGGATAGATTTGGCATTGCAACTCAACTCCACACTTCTCTATTCTCATCAATTGAAGTGAAGACAGTTTCTTCAATGCATCTCGAGGGATTTGTAACGAGGACCCAATTCCCCATATCCCTCACGACCCTTCTTGAAGCCTTGGGTCACTATCTTCTAGCAATAAGGCAAGCTAGTAAGATCAAAGGGCCGCACATTACCTCCACCTCTCATGCGCGCTCCCACCTTCAATTCATTGACATACTATCTCTAGATGGGGGCTGCTAGCATGAGCAAAGCAAGAGAACTGAAATCCATTTCAAACCTCTGTTCAAACATCGAAGTTCAGCTCATCAACTGCAATAATTCTAAAATATTCTTTGTTAATGTGGACCCTAGAAGACAACAGAGACTTGCAAGAATATTGGGATTCAAGATTTCTTGGTTGCCTAGTAAAAATTTAGGAATCCCCCTATTCTCAAGTCAATGCAATGCCCTCCTGTGGAAGGCAGATCTGATTAAAAGATTCAATTCTTGCCTCACCTCTTGATGATGCAAATGGCTCTCTTTCGGTGGGTGCATTCAGCTACTTCAAGTCGTCATGTAAGCTATGCTAATTGACCTTTTCTCTATGGAGATCATTAAGAAGTTGTCAAAGGACATGCACAGCTTTCTATGGCATAGCATTTTAAGAAGTTGTCAAAACAGCCTGCTCTTGAAATGCACAACAATATGTTGACCTAAGAGTTGGGCTGTGGTCGGAATTAGAAACCTTGAGGCCCTCAATATGGCCTTAGGCATGAAGATCGCTTGGAGAATATATATTGAATGCTCTCAGCCATGGAGCATCCTCCTTACAAGAAAATACTTAGATCTGGCCGCATATTTATTGTTCCTTCTTCAGGCCTCCCACATTTGAAAATTTGTGAGTATGCAGCCCAATCATCTATAGTTGTCTTAGCTAGGAAATAAAAAGCAAGGTTTATGCTCTCTTTTGGGAACACTCAAAGATTCAGCAAGTCCCCCTGGGAAGCTCATCCCCACCTAGCCCAAGCCATGAATATGCAGTTTGTGGCTTGGGGGCGTAAGGTTTGTATCTATTGGACAACCTCCAAAGACACTTAGGGCCTAGAGAAAGCCTTGAAGAATCCAATTGACTCACCCAACCTAGGTAGGTCTTAGGAAGCCATACTTTTGAGCAGTCTCTCTTCAATTGAAATCCCATATGCCTTTGAGCTTGATGTTTTGCAGTCAGTCGGCAATATCTATGGGGGCTACTCAATGAAGTCTAGCCATTTGACGGCTATGAACCCGTTCCCTTCTTCCAATTGACCATCAGCTTGCATTTGGACCAAGGACCACCTTCCCAAGATGACTTATTTTTCATGACTGACAAGCCATAGAAGACTTCTTATTCACGATAGGCTTGGAAGAATGGAACTCCCAAGGCCCCATTCTCATAGACAGTAGCACTTTGAGGCATTTTCTATTCAATTTAAATCGCATACACCTCTAAGCCTGATGTTTTGTGCCACACTGGAAATATCTCTAATGGATATTTAGTGCAGTTTGGCTATCATTTGGGAGCTATAAAAATGTTTCATTCTTTAAAATGGCCTTCATGCATTTTGACCAAGGATCGCTTTTCTAAGGAAAATTCGTTTTTGTGGTTGGCAATCCATAGGAGGGTTCTTACTCACGATAGACTTGGAAGAATGGGGCTCCAAAGCCTCTCTATTTGCGTCATGTGTAGGAAGGTCGCATGAACTACCAACCACCTCTTGCTTCACTACAAACTCATTGTTGATGTTTAGTCTTGGCTTTTGAAGAAATTGTTAGCACTTTGGGCATGGCCTCAAGGCCTGCTCTCCTTATTTTTGTCTTGGCAAAAATTTGGTGGCTCTAGTTGAGCATTTGCTCGTTGCAAGGTTGTTCCTTTATAATAATATGAGAGATATGGAAAGAGAGGAACATAAAAATAATTGGGACTATCAAATCTGGTTTATAGAGATGCCTTTATCAAGACATAAGTGGCTATCTAAGTGGTGGGCATGGCCAAAGTATATCCTGGGAAGAAATTACCCTCTTCCTAGGAGAAGGCTTTTATGTTAGGAAACAATGAGCTCATGTCCCACTTCACCCCAATTATATGCTAAGAACCAATAATCCAAGTCAAATTGGTGCAGCTTGGGGACCCTAGAGCAGGACAAAATCAAACTTAACTTTGATGGTGCCTCAAAAGGCAACTTGGATAAAGCTAGAGTTGGTAGTCTCATTAGACATTAGGATGGAAACATGCTTTAGGCAATCTTCATGATAACTGAGGAGCAAATAATGAGGCGGAGGCATTAGGACAGACCCATGGTCTGAAGTTGGCCCTATGATGCAACTTCAAGACATTGATCATAGAGGGTGATTCCGAACATATAATCAGTGTTATGGGAAATAGGAATACTACTAATTGGAACCTACTTGGTATTCTAAGCGAGGTATTCGACCTTCTCCTTCAGTTCCAATCTATATATTTCAAGATGGCTTCCACGAGGAAAATAGACTAGAAAACATCTTGGCCAATGCCAACGTGGGTCAAGAACATGCTACTGAGATTAATCAACAAGTAAAGAATTGGAAGGACTTTAAGAGTTAATTCACCATGACATCCAACATGTTCTCTAGAGCAACACTTCTTGCAAAGAAAAATACGAATTTCTTCCTTCGATGTTGAGAAGAATATTGTTGGCTATATCTATCCAAGACAGTTGCTCAAACTCAAGAAAGTGCTTTTAAGACTCGTCTTGTGCATGATAAGTGATTATTTGTGCACTTATTCGCATATCAGCATTAATTGATGATTTATGGAGTGACATTTGTGCTTTTATGACTCCACCTCCAATTAGAGCTGATTACGTCAATTGTCCTTGTTTATCTTAAATAGACCCAATTTGTTTGGCCAGTAGAGAAAACTGAGACAGAAAGGGACAAATGGGATCAACTTGAAAAATAATTGTTTAACTTAATGAATTCCAAATGTCATAGACAATTATTCATAAGTTCAAGACAACATTCCACTCAAGTTTAAGCAAGGGATGACGAAAATTGGCTGTGAATGGCTAGCGAATAACTAGATGACCGCTAGTAGCTAGAGGCAGTTCTTAGAAGGTTCTACACCAGAACGGCTACATGAAACCATGAAATCTGATGTGCATGTGTTAAACACTTCTTAGAATCTGCCCATGAAGTGTCATGGAAATATGAGAAGTTTTGATGGGTTTTTGACTCACCAATAGCGAGCAACTGTATCATTGGCAACCCGTGAACAGGCAGTTTTAGTTCAGAAGCGTTAACTTTTGCATATGATGTTCAAATGACCTGAAACCTTGAGGGGTGGAAATTAACTCAACCTTCACAGTGCCCATAAAATTTTGTGCAAAAACTCAGCTATTTGATCAGTCAAACTACTTCCAGAAGTGAACCAGCAGTCCCTGTTTTCAAAGTGGCAGTTTGCATATGCTAAAGTGGAAATTTGGACTAATATGTGGTGGCTTTGATCTGCCACAATTGGTGGTTTGGCTACAGGAATTTGAGAATGGGAAGTTGAAGAGTGAAATGGAGAGTTTAAGGGATGATTACAACATTGGAAGGCCAACAGACCATGGGAAACATTTGACCAAGTGAATGGAAGTTCAAACAGCATCCCAAACACATTATATGGAACCTTTCCACAGTGAGAGGAATCCATCCAATGATCTGTCCATTCCAATGAATCACCCAATGGAGACTGCCCGGTTCTTCTAGGCAGATTAGAAAAATGAGCAGAGAAATACGAGGTTACTTATTATTATGATGTGAGCTAGTAGTTTTTTTATTTCTTGTAGGAAGCAAAGGACCTTGAGCTATCATACATATTTGAGTGTCATAGCTTCATCAGAATAGATGAAGTGTTTTACTGGTGATCAGAAAATGCTCTGACAATCAAAATGTTTGTGGAGGCAATTTTCAGCATTGGACTATTGTAGGGCATCATTGTGAATTCCCAAAAATGTAATATTCTCCCTTATGTTGATGTAGTATGAGGTCAGACTTTCTGGTTATGTTTACGACAAATGTGCATGGAATGCATTGGATCCGTCAATGGAATCCAGTGAGAGATGCATCATATCAATTGACTGTTCAGCCTGCACTTATAGATCATAAAGCCTCATGAACAGAGAGTGAATCTCATTGAAGTGAAGGCAGAGGATAGCCGAATTGATCCCATGGTGGTGGGGGTTGGAGTTTAAACTTTTTTTTTCACTTCTAAGTATGCCCTTCCATCGATCTTTCTTGTCAAACTGTGCCTTAAAGATCTTTCCCAAATCTGGTGTTGCCTGGAGTGTCCTGTTGCAGAATGTGGGAACGCTGAATGTTGGTCACTTGTCAAAAAACTTAAGATGGCTTCTTGCATTTTTGTACATCAACAAGTACAAGAGATTTCAGCAAATCATTTTACTAATTATCGGAAAAGGTTCTCTAATGCATTTGGTCTGAAAGGTCAACATTCGATATTCTTGAATGTGGTATCAGCCATCTAGGGGCTTGTGATTGTAAGGGTGTGCAATTCTTGGTAAGGAGCAAGAAGCAAGCTTTGGAGACAGATGTTATTCAGTTGCTCCTTACATTAAAGCTGAACGCGAAATAATTTTTTATTATAGAGCTGGATGAGGTCCATGGAAGGAAGGAGAGTCCAGAGGCTGATTTAGTAAAGAATGATGTCACACTTCATCTTAAGCATTACTAGCTGCTAAGGTAGAATTACATGGGGCTTCTGTTAGTTCTGATAGCAAAATCATGGTTACTAAATATTCAGGCGGGTTCGAGTGCCCCATATAGAGCTCTATAGGGGGGCCTAATGCCGATTGAGGATAGTCGCCCACTCAACCCCAATATACATGGTTGGATGGCCTAAACAAAGAGCTACTTTCGATAGGAGTCAAATGTCGGGGCTCAACCATCAAAGCAACATATATCTAGAGGGGAGATATGGGAGCCCGCCAACCCAACTCAACTATATATAGCCATAGCTGCCACCTGACCAATGATAAGAAGTCGAGGGCCACTATCTATAATCAGGCGGGCCCAAGGATCTATAATCCATATGTAGTTGGGCCCAGCCCGACCAACTTCAAGTCATTTATGTGGATGGAGATGACCAGTCATTTGGAATGGGGGATGTGATAGCCGGTCAATCACTCTCAAATCAATCCCAATTGCTTATATCTAGTTTCTCCCAGTCAATTCCTGTTTGTTTTGCCAGATAGGTGGTAATGTTGGATTGGGTAGGGACGCTTCTTTCAATGGAGTGGGAGCTCTGGCAATTCCCGATTGTCGGCAACAATTGAATATGACCTTGGTCATGTTTTTTGTTGAGTATGAATCATGCCTATAGAGAATGTTGGTTCAAATTCTTTCCAAGCTTGTAAGGTTTAGAGGCACTAGGTCTATTAATAGACCTATTTGAAGAGGGAAAAAAATTTCCAAGTGAGTACGGTGCAAGCTTATTTCCTATAAAGCATGTACACCACTTAAGAGTAAGTCTAGTCACAATTTGTTGACTGATAAGCTCATAGGTTCCCTATTGCATGAATTGGAAGGGTTTTTTCACTGTGTTGAGATTCTCAATAATAGATTTGAAGGATAGTCTGCCACTTTTCACCAATAACCTTCAATCATTTTTGCAAGCTCTCTGCATCAGAATATGTGGAAGGAGTGGAGGAATCTCATTCGGCTATGGAATAGGAAGCAAAAGGATATTACCTGAGACCAGCAGCTTGTCTTGGCTTTGCTCTATGTGTTGCATTCCACTGTCTCTTGCCTATGTTCTAGCCATGGTTTCCTTAGTTTATAGTCCATTGTCAATGGCAAGTTACCTTCATCATGTGATATTCGGAAGTTGATGTAGTCATAAGTCTTATGCCCAATCTTGTATCTGGCTATTTTTGGTATTGTTGCCATGGATATACCTAGTCAGAGAAGGATATGGCACTGTAACTTCTTCTTTTTTTTGATAAGCGAGGGTCCTATCAAAGAAAAAAAACATCTCCCCACCCAAACTTAATCTCATCCTCAGACATGGAGGGGAATTAAAATAATTTTAAAAATAAACAAAAATTTGGCTAAATATGTAAAATCGAATATAAAATTATGCTCCAAAATTTACGAAGGGATTGTAGATAAACATTAAGGAAAAACAAAACCCATTCCTAGTATCTAGATTTAGTTAGAAGATAGAAGAGGATTGTCAATCTGAATTTTAGATATTAGCCTTCATATCTACACAAGAAATCAAAGCCTCTGTTGTGGAATCAATAGACTAGACAACATTTTTTTGGGGTGCCAATGTGCACATCAAGTTCTTGATAGTATTGGAATTTCACCTGTAATAGAATTAGTGCTTGTCTTCCGTAATTGATTGGAAATATTCGTACTATAACATAATTGATAATTCAGATATGAATAGGAATATGACCAGTAACATTGCATATTTGAGCATTTAATGATGGGTCGATTTCATCTGTTCTCAGGCTTATTTATTTTTTGGAAGCCAATCTATGGACTTGATTTTTTATTACCCGTCTACTGGTACTTTGAACCTATCATCCTCATCGATAATTTGATCCAAACTAAGGATTCAATCCAGAGGACAACCCACAAACTGTTAGGAATTAATGTGTTTTGATAAGGCAAACTATTATCTACTGAGTTGAAATAGAGTGCAAGAATATAAAACGAAGAATAAATGCAAAATAATAAAAGAGTTTATAAAAAGAAAGCAATCTTTGTGAAAGAGATGTATGATATCCACCCTACATTACAATGGGGATGAACCCCTTATTTTATAGCTAAACAAAACTAAGAATAGAAATGTGTTTATAGCTCAAAGCTAACAATAACCATTCAACATGGATAGACATCCATCTGACTTTAACCCTGTTACACCGCTGTTTCAAGCTCCAAAAATGACCCGAAGGCCTCCAAAACTTCCATGTACACTGTGCTGAAATTTTTTGGAAAATTATAATTTTCCAAAAATAACCCCGAAATGTCATGCAGCGGGCTTGAGTCACTCTTGGGATCATAATTGGAATGCTATATCCTCTACACTCAAAAGCAAAAATTTAATGAGTTTCTAATTACTTTTACAGTTTTTCATTAAAATTGTAATACCTTCAACAAGCATCTAAAGCTTTCCTAAGCTCTTTCGCTTGTTCTTTATTCTTTGCTTCTAGTTTTCATGCAATCTTCAGCTTTGTCATGCCCAAAATTTTGCATGACTGAAACCACACAAAAACAGGCCATTTTATTTTATTTTATTTTTAAAGTATAATGCACATTCTGCACAACTACATTGCCCATTGGCTAGCCATCTTCTAGCTAGCCAATGGGCAATGTAGTTGTGGAGAATGTGCATTGTACTTTCTCAAAAAAAAATGGCCTGTTTTTGCGTGGTTTTAGTCATGCAAAATTTTGGACATGACAATCTTTGCAGTAGAATTTTGCCTTTCAATAGCTCCAACTATATGATTAATATCCAGCATCACTAGGTTCATAGTTTCTTCACATCTAACAGACTCATCTGGTGGCATGTTCCTGAGCACTTACTTTGGAAAAGAAGAGTTTAAAGCCACATTATATATATGAAAATAACTTGATTTTTCCCCTTAACTACTTTTCAGTAGTAATAGTCAATGCTTGACAAGCAATGCCAGAATAAGTTATAAAAAAAATCAGTATTTATGCAATATCCAATCTATTATTTACATATTTACAAAGCATTGTCATTTTCCTTTCTTTCAATTAATTTCCATGTCATGTACTCTTTGAAATGAGCTCTTGACCACACCCTTAAATAGGTATATCTTTGGGTGCATTACTTGCAACTTGTTGGTGCAATATCTAATCTACTATTTACATATTTAGAAAGCATTGTCATTTTCCTTTCTTTCAATTAATTACTTGCAACTTGTTCAATGTAATATTCCAAATTGTAATATTTTACATTAATTTGGTTTTCTCAAAAAACCTATTTTTTTATAAATATAAATATTGCATTTAAAAATAAAAAATTAAATAAAATATAAGTCCACAAGGGGTTTCGTCCTTGGGCTGTTATAATCACAAGGGTTTTCATCCTTGAGAGTGGTTGTATAGCATGACGCGTATACGAGTTAAATGATTGAATTCATAATTGGATGCTTCATACTTCCACATCTCTTCTCCTTTATATAGTCTTTAAAAACTTCTCCCAAAAGAGGCGTCCCATCCAAGAGGCACCTCTTCACCAAAAGATGTGACCATTGACATTTTCGTCAACAATTCCACTAACATTTCCGTTCACTTCCGGCAACAATTCCATTCGACACTTCCATTCACTTCTAACAACAATTATGTTTGACATTTCCGTTCATATCGGTTTAATGATTATTGTATTAAATGGCAGTGTTGCTCCTTGACAGCGATTTCTTCATGTGAAGTGGCAACGCCTCTCCTTGAATTCAGCGATCTATTTCTTGGGGATATTACAGACCTCCATGCCTCAAATTGCTTGTCCTCAAGCAATTGCAAATTGGAATGTTCAAGAAGTAAGGTTCCTCCGCACATTGTATCTTCTATTGACAATCTAGAAGTAGAAGGATCATATGAACTCCATACGAGCAAATACCATATGACAACCTCAGTCTCATTGGGAACCACCAAAATGTCAGAAAAGTTTGTATACGTTTTCCATGAGACAATTTTACAAAGAACCAACACTCTGAAATCTTTAGGTTTCTTGTTTTCACTCAACAGCGAAGGATAGCAAGAAAAATATGAATAGCTCTTGTCAATCGAGAGGTGGATGCAAACATTTCCAATAGACATGTACTTTATCTTACGCAAACCCATTAAGCCATGCCTTATGATAGAGTACCAAGTACATGTAGAATTTCCATCGAATGCAAACATGAATTCCTTAGTGGTCCTATGTTGATCCAAATTTGTCTCTCTTTCAAAGTCATAGAAAATTGCAAAGTCATAAAGGCACGCTTCATTAATACTATCAGATTTACAATCCCTTTGTAGCCATGATATACCCCACTTCACCATTAATTTAATCTTGTTGGAATACGATTGCATTTCTAGAAGCGAGGAACATGAATCTATTATCTGCCTTTTTGGTACACCCATCTCTTCAAATCTGAATCTATTATCTCCTAGTTGTCGAGCCAAAATTGGGCTATGCACTAGAGTCATTGTACCCTTAGTTTCCATTATCAATGCAATAGTCTCCAAGTTTAAAGTCAGATTCACAGAGCACCAAAGTAATATTCCTTCTACAAGTGTACTATCATAATCACATGTGAACAAGGCATTCTCACATTCTATCCTAGCATCTTCAGCTAATCTCTGCACACAAAGTTGTGATTTTTGTTGTAGTTGCTCGCCACCTTGGCTTATGTTATTAAACTTAGTGCACTTGTTTTGTTCAAAGATTTGCACTATGTTGTTCAGTACTTTGGTCATGTAGTCGGAACCAATTCTCACTTGTATATGTGACTTCCCTTTTTGAATTTCTCTTACATTCGAAGGAAAATTTGCCTCTTTAGATATATTCGAAGAAGCATAGTCTATGATAACTATGTACTTCTTATTAGACATTACTCCACGCCATGAGTCAACCTGTATGTTAATGGTCACTTCTGGAACCAATCTGAAAACATCCCGCAAAGAGCAACATACTTTAATATGTAATCTAGAAGCTTCTTGTATCATAGAGTTACCCAACTTCCCATCAATCCCAATAACCATATTGATGCTTGATATCTTAGCTTGAATGACATCAAGACGTACAACAAATGGATCTCTGTCCCTCTAACCATGCCATTCAAACTTGTCCTTTATTTTTGAATATTCCTTCAACATTCTCTCATGGTATTTGGCAACTCCTCTGTTACGAATGGCCTTAGCATCCCTATTTGTCCAACTAGCTTCTAAAAACTTTTTGCAATCTTGAAATTCTTCCTTCAATCGTTTTTCGCAAATTTCCTTTTGAAAGATTGTGACATCCCTGGCAAGATCAGTTCTTGGATGTTCACAAAGACGCACAAATTTATGATATGGCCTGTCAGACATCAACATAATTTGTTGTTGTTGTTGTTGTTCAATTTCCTCCCTTAACCGCTTCTGAACATATAATAGACGGAGCTTGCGTTCTTCAATTTGGAGTGTTTGAACAAGTTCAAATCTAATCTACTTTCCAACTAATGCCATTCCCAAAAGTGAATTTGATACTTGCTTCTTCTCACCATAATTCACTGAGAATTTTTCTGCATATTTTTTATGAAGCATGATTTGGCTTCTACTTGAATACATGCATAGTTGTGTATTTCCGTCTTTGTTAGCAATTATATGCCTTAAATAGAGTGTCGGGGTCTCTTTTGGCTGCCACCAAAGTTTGGCCTCTAATTTCATTTTGTAAACCATTTGTTAGTTTGATATGTACAGTAAATTTATTAGTTGATACTATTGCTGAAACAACTTGATCTTGATATTGGGCAGATGGTGGTGGCCCAATGCATCGGAATATATCTGGTGGTATGGTTCGTCTATGTTTAAATGGTTTGGAAGCCAATATTTGAACTCTAAAAACAATGAGCTCCTCCAGTTCATCTTTTGTTGTGGATAGCTGAGAATTGTGGCTACAATTAAACTTTTTATTAACCTCCTCCATAAACCTTTCTGCTCCAATATTTTGTGACTTTGACTCTTGATTTTCCCATATTCGATCAATTATTTTGGTTGGCTCTCCATCTTGTTTATTTTTAAGACCGGAGCCCATGATATATTGTTGATAGCATGCATTAATTAGACAATCAATTGGTTTATTAAACTTAAACCCTGTGTTCGAGGAACAATCCCCAAGACCTCTCTCTTGCACACACTGAAAATTATCTTCACTTTGACTTAGACAACACATATCAACATCATCATTAGTGTTTTGGATAGATAACTCATGTGCATCTCTAATATCCAAATTTTTTATGTCATTCTTCCCAATAGACAAGTCTCCATAAATATCAACTTCTTCTTGGATAAGTACGTTTGGGAATTCCCTTAGTTCAACGTTGGATGCCTCATTTGTTTGCTCCTGGATAGGGAAATCAATCTTGGAATTTGTCATCTTCGTTTCTTCTGGGACCTCTTGAAAATTGAATTTCTCATCATATTCAGTACTGCCATAACTATGATTCACAAATTCGTCTTCCTCGTAGTGTTTGTTTCCATTCCATGACTCTTTTAAATCCAAATAGTCTGAAAAAGAGATTTCTTTTCGAATCTCCGCTGAAAGGGCATTGTACAACTCGAAACTATCCATGGTTTCCTTATGTAGTGACCCCATGGTTCACACGCTGGCAAGAAAAACAACTTTGATACCACTGTAATATTCCAAATCGGAATATTTTACATTAATTTGGTTTTCTCGAAAAACCTATTTTTTTATAAATATAAATATTGCATTTAAAATAATAAATTAAATAAAATATAAGTCCACAAGGGTTTTCGTCCTTGGGCTGTTATAATCACAAGGGTTTTCGTCCTTGAGAGTAGTTGTATAACATGACGCTTATACAAGTTAGATGATTGAATTCATAATTGGATGCTTCATACTTCCACATCTCTTCTCCTTTATATAGTCTTTAAAAACTTCTCCCAAAGGAGGCGTCCCATCCAAGAGGCACCTCTTGACCAACAGATGTAACCATTGACATTTCCGTCAAAATTTCCGTCAACATTTCCATCGACAATTCCGTTAACATTTCCATCGACATTTCCATTCACTTCTGGCAACAATTCCGTTCGACACTTCCGTTCACTTCCAACAACAATTCCGTTTGACCTTTCTGTTCATATCCATTTAATGATTGCTGTATTAAATGGCAGCGATTTCTTCATGTGAAGTGGCAGCGCCTCTCCTCAAATTCAGCAATCTCCTTCTTGGAGATATTACATCCAACTTATCTATAAATCTGCTATCATAGAGAAGTACAAGGTTGAATGCCAAAAAATCTTTATTCTTTGTTTGTAATGCCATGTTTGTGACTTTGTTTATTTATTTATTGTCTCCCTAATTATGTTTAGGCCTCTCATGATGAGATTTCTTTCCATCTCATCCCAGATATGCTTATGTACAAGCAGAAATATCTTTCAAGTTAGCAATCTGCACTGCGGATTTATGAGAAACTAAAGTGAATTGCTAACAAATTATTGGCTTCTGCCCTGTCTCCAGAAGAATAAATAGAATTGTCACAACAAAATCTAACAGCAGTTTTTCACTCTGATAAGCCTTTACAGGAAACTATTCCTCAATTGAATAACTGTGGTATGGGTGTAACAGTTTATTTTTGTGGTTTGCAGATTTCAAAAATCTTCAATAATGCCCCACTAAATAGAATTACTAACGGAAGATTAACATGACTTGGATTTTGAGAGGACATCATCAATTTCAGCCTGCCTTCCGAATTTTGCACAGTAAAATATTTGGATTGAATTTCCCTGTAAAGACAATGTACTGGTTCTCTATCACTTTATGGTGTAACATTTTGAGAGAAGGGCAGAGATTTGAGCAAAACCTTGAATATTAAAAACCGAGAAGCAGGCTTCCAATTGAAAACTTTACTAGACTGTGTCTGTATAGTAGTCTATCCGATCTCTCTTTGCACTAATGCCAATGATTTTCACTTAAGAGCTAATAAAATACCAAAGATAGTATATGCTGGACTCTCTTTTAACAAGAATGGCTAGCCACCTACTCTACAAGACAATTTCGTATGAATATTATATTTTAAATTATTGGATTTTTATGAAAGTTGGCTAGTCTGAAGAGAATTTGTTAGAAATGAGATTACTAGTCTCTCTACAGTACCCATCATTAATGAAAAGATTGAAGCCAATGCTTGAACTAACAGAGAATGATCAATTTCCTTTAAATATGCTTGTGGGCAAGTGGAAGAGATAAAGGTCAGCTAGAACTAGGGTCAATAAAGGAAAAAGGTCGAAGTAGACAGGAAATAAAAGGATAAGCTCCTAAATGGATTAAGATTAAATAATTAATTGTATTAATTATATAATTAACTGTGTTAATTGTATGATAAATTACCCAACTTATGGGATGGTCAATAGACTACCCTAGAAGAGAGCTAATTAATTAATTATGTGGCCTCTTGGTACAGTGAATTGGAAATTAATTATGTAATTAGTTGGGAGCATTAAGGTTTGGGCTAAGTTTATGTATTAGCGGCTTCCAGGACTGACTGAGCTTCCAACCATCATTTTTGTTGAGATTATTTTGGACGTTTTTTTGTTTCCATAGCTTCCTTTATTCTCCTAGTCTTCCAATGATTTTCAATGGCTATAATTTTAGTTTTTCCTATTTAAATGGGGTGGTTTGTGTGCTTCTCATGTTCAGCTAGTGCCAATTGTTAAATTCTCTCTCTTTAGATATCCATCAAGTGTTGTTTCATTCTAGTTTGGAAGGATAACATAGGCGCATGGAATTTTAGACATACCTTTTTTTGAGTACCAATTCCCAGTGTTCTTTATTGCTTCTTAGAATATTTCTCATGGTTTTAACTGGTTTTAAGTAAATTTTAATGCTGTTTTTCTTTAGAATCCTGGCTAATTTCTCTATAGTACCTTGAATGTAAGGTAAGAAATCCTTCTTTTTCATATTATCCTCTTCGGTCCCTAGAGTCTCCTTCCTTTTATTTGCTTTGTTTTCCATTTTTTTAATGTTAAGAGTTGATAAACAGTCATTTTTAGGGATCTACTTACATATTTCTCCTCATTCACCAAGTATTCTTGATTAGAGATCCTAAGTGACCGGATCGCCCTATAGAAATAACTCATCGGATGGATGCCTAGGCATTGGACTCTCGCTCTGAGATTACCCTCCTACTCGAGGCCTGCGTCTACTATTCTATAAAGTCTAGCTGGCTCAATAGACGTAGAGATGGATGGATCCCCCCAGTTCTATATATAGGGCAACGGAAGGATCCATATATATAGAAAGGGTCAACTCCCATATAGTGCTGCAGCTAACGTGCTAAGTATTCCCGTCTAGGAAGTACGTTTGCAAGAATTAAAGGGGTATTCACTACGCTCACCCCATATATATATATATATATATACACACACATATATATGTGTATATACACATATACATATATACATATACATATATATTCACTATGGAGTTTAATTTAGTTTAGTTATATAGAGAGGGGGAACGGCGAGGGGGGAGGAGAGAGCCACCATATAGATAAGATAATATTCGCTACACTCAAGATAAGATAGAGAGTTTCCGGAAAACCATGCGAATGCAATGAGGGGGAAGAGATTAGTTCCAACGACCCAACCACAAGCACTAGCGACGAGAGCCCTATATATATAAAGTTCCAACGACATTCAAAACACCCCACCCAAGAGCAACGAGAGACATGGGCTCACACCATCTACACCCACACCTCCAGGGCTAGGAGGATGCCCTACTATCTAGGGCACCCAACCTACCAGCATGACTCAATGAACCAAAACATTTATAGGGATAAGACGTGTCTAGATATAGATATTGTCCTCTTCTCTTTACGATCACAACCCAAACACAAATACCCCTCAGTCATTGGCTCTTAGCTTAAGATTACCCAGTAAACCAGTGATTCATCAAAAAAAAAAAAAAAAAATTAATGACACTGTAAAGACATTGGTTTAGATGCGTCACATAAATAGCAAAAATTAAAAAGAAAAAAAAAAAAACAGAGCCCAATTATTTCACCTAACACCCAATCAAACTCTTTAATTTGTATGGTATCAGGCATTCCCATTTGGTCGGAGGATTCACTTATTTGTATTAAATAGGCATAAAACAAAAACAGATGAAAACCTAAATACCTCAGTGAAGCTGCCGACATGGAAATGAGCCGTCCTATCATTCTTCTCGCACCCATCCTCCGCTCCTATAGAAGACACCTGACAGGCCTGGAATTTCAAATTGTCAATTCAGAAAAAATTTGACGGTTACGTATTTAATGATGCCTCCTAGCATCGATCAAACGAAACCACTCATAACCAGGGATTAAATACAATGCTTCTTTCTCCAAGCCTATCTAATTAGTCCGCACAGAAGCATCACGTGGCATTCCCATATAAATCAATTACTTGACTCCAAGTAAAAAGGTGGGCCCCTTCGTCGTCTTAGAATGTGATGCATACAAGGGATCGGGAGACGCAGAGATGAGGGCCGAAACCAGGCTTCATTCGGCTGTTTTCCAGCTCACTCCCACTCGGACCAGGTTCTTTTATTTCTCGATCTGACTACCCTATCCGGTTGCAATTTCCAAGCAGAGGTGGGACGGGGACGCTGATCTCACGAACAAGAATCTGTGGACATGCACTTTTATATCGCGATGACAATGGCAACAGGCCGCCCTTCGCTTCGATCGCTGTATTCGTTCAAATACTGATTATTGGTTTGTTCGATGCGCCCAGTAAAAGTAGCGGGATTTTGTTTGTTTTAGCTATCAAGACAATCGAACAACGCTTGAGCGCAGAGCGCAGACAGTGGCAGGCAGTGGCAGGGGATTGAAAGCAGTGGCATGCACTAATAACGGCAACCGAGAGCTACACAACGAGGCACGACGGACCATTCACAGGTACGAAGTCCATCAAACCTCTAAAAAATCTCTCCGTAGGAAGAACAGCAGTTGCAGGTAGGGAAGCGACTTCATTACTCCAAAGACAGTCACGCCACGCAGTCAGACCAGATCAGTCAGTCCAGCGCAGAAAACAAACGCCAAACCCTGTTCAACTTTTTAAACTATCCTTGACAGCCACCGCGATTTTTGGTGTGCGTTTCATCGAAAACTGATTCCACACGTTATGTCGGCGAAAAATACTCCTCAAACATTTCCCATTTAGTGCAGTAGCGGCTAATTCTGCCGCTTGGACATTAAAAATCGTGATTTTCTTGCTTTATGTTTTGTCGGCATTTTTTGCCGCTCTTACACACAAAAGATATGCAACTTCGGTGAATTTTGTTGTCTAAGCATTTTTATTTTTATTTTTTATTTTATAAATGGGGTTGAAAACGACAACAGAGTCTCGAACCAAAAAAATTGCAATCCAATCTGCAAAGAAAAAACTATCGATAGGTTGTGGTGGGGTCCTTCTCAAAGAAAGCTAAGCTTTAAAATAGTTGTGGCGCTGTATGATAGAGATTACAGGGTATAACATTGCCCCGGTAGACTTGGGAAACCTAATGGAATTAGGGAGAGGCTCGAAACTTTAAATAGCTCCGCGCAGACAGAAATTCTAACTTCGCTGGGAGGTAACGCATGGAATGAGGAAACAATAATACATATCTGGGGAAGTAGGGACACCCAGAGACCTGTGATGGAGAAATTAACCCATAAGGGGTGTATTGTACCGTTTAATCTCTCGTCGCACTTCCCCATTGATCCCCCCGAAAACCTCTTTTATTCCAGCGTTTTTGCTCAGGTAGGAGCAACTAGGGATGCTTGGGTTTACGTGGTAGGGCACCCTCACACCAACACTTAAGAACAGGGGAACAATGCATCTATGTAAATGTGAAGTAATACAATGAGATATTAAGGCGCAGAAAAAATAGAATCCAGAAACTTGCAAGAAAGGGAAATTTCACAACCTTCTATCCCAAAAGTGCAATCAAGGCCTTGGGAAGCACAATAGGAAATCAACAAACACGAGAAGAGCAAACTAAACAAGATAAAGGAAAAGGGAAGGAGAACCCAGTGTCTCGATTAAGAGAAGCCACCAAGAAAACTGCAAACATAAACCAACCAGTAGGGTCTGAAGTTAGGATTGAAGGTAGTCATAATCACAATGATATCTATAGTCCTAATACAATACCACTAATGTGGTCATCAGAATTGTATGTCAGCGAGCTAATGATATTGAAAAAAAGACTCCAGTCCCTTGAGAAAAGAAGCCAAGTCGAGGATAACAAGTGGAATGAAGTAATAGAAGCTAAGAGAATACTAATCAGGGAAAATGAGATGCTTAAAGAGATAGTAAATAAGCTTCAACATTTCATGGCAAGAGGTGAGTTAGAGCTGAGAAAAATAACGCAGCTACTAGACCAAAGGAAAACAAAAGAAGAAAATAAGATAAAAGTGGTGGAAGGAAGCAAGGATTGTCACTTAAAAAGAGATCCAATCAGCAATGGCCAGCATAGAGATAAGAGAAAAATAACTAAGAGAACAAATAGATGAGGCTAAATCCTGATCTCAAGTGGCGAAAGGACCTTCAGACACGCAAAGAGAACTCATAGAAAAATAAGTCAGAAACCAGATAAGAGAAGAGAAGGATAGAAATGACAGCACTATCAATATCATTATAAAAGGACTAAAAGACTATGGTGAGAAGGAAATCACGAAGGAGTTGGCAAGAGACTTTCTTAACGATCAAATTCAATGGACAGGAGTCATACAAAAAGCAAATAGGATAGGAAGATGGATAGGAGGAGGCAAAAACAGACATGTGAAAGTCACCTTAAAGAATATAGAGGACAAAAACAGGATACTAAGGAATAAAACATTCCTTAAAGGCACACAAATTTACATTGATGAGGACCTTACTATAATACAACAGGAAGAAAGGAGGAAAGAGTGGGAGAAAGTAAAGGCGGCAAGGGATGCAAGAAGATGGGCTTGGCTACAAAATGACAAAGCTCAAATAGGTGACAAAGTGTCACATAAGAAATAGGAATTCGGGGCCCCCCAAGAGTATCTAACAGTGGTAAGTTGGAACTGCAGAGGATATCCATGGAGAAGAGGACCTGGATTGGGGCCCATAGCAGAGGGAAAAGATGTCATCATCCTTATTGAGACTCATGAACATGATGGGTGTAGGATTCCAGATTTCGAAGGGTATAAAAAGACGTCAGTGTAGAATGAAAGAATTGATAGTGGCAAGGGACATAGTCGAGTGGTAGTCTTAATTAAAGAGGAATGGGATAGTTTCGTAAAAGTGGAGAAAGAAGATCCAAACAAGTAGTTCATATGGCTTAAAATCACATAAAATCAAGTCACAACAAGGATCGCAGCATGATACTTTGCTCCAAAGGGATCAAAATTTTATAAAAAAAAAAATCTAGACTATGAAGATCCATTTACAGCTCTAAAAAATGATATTTTTGTTTTTAGTAACATGGTAGAAATAGTAATAATTGGAGACTTCAATGCAAGAACTGCAAACAATCAAGCTCTCAATCTAAAAAACAACATAGAGAAACATAACCCCCTATGGTTAGAGGAAGAGAACGACCAACTTTGGGATAGGGTCTCACAAGATAGCAAATATGCAGTCTCACACTTCGGTGCTGAACTCTTAGGACTTTGTAGCTCTTACAACATGGTCATCTGCAACGATATGAGAGCATGGCCCGAATCAGTAAAAATCACATGCAAAACATATAATGGCCAAAGTGTAGTAGATTATGTCATTTATTCGCAAAGCTACACCTCAAAGTTGATGGAAGTTATGATTGGGGACAATGTATTAGCGCTGAAATTAGACCATAATCCAATTCATATTAAAGTTCACATTCTCATAAGGAAACAACAGGAAGAACAAGTCCACTTTGGCCAAAATAAGGATACTCCCCAAGGTAAAATCCTTCTAAATCATGAGAATCAATAAATCTTTAGAGTCGCAATCAAACAATTGTTCAGAGATCATGAAGAAAAAATAGGTAACATAAAGAATCAGTTTCTCAGAGAGAATATGTTGATTTCCCTAATGCACAAGGCCTTAAATGGTTGTAAGAGAGCTAGACCCAAGAGAGGAACAAGAAATACTTTCCCGGCAAACCCATGGTTCGATGAGGAATGCAAGATAGTAAAAAGAAATCTGCGAAAGAGAGGTATGGACAAAGAACATAAGGAGTACGTAAAGATGTTATGGAATAAGAAAGAGAAGTATGTAAACAACAAAAGAATAGCGTTGATTGCCCTCAGAAAAAATAGCCCTAAAAGCTTTTGGAAAGAGCTACTTCAAAAGAAGAAACAAACAGAAAACAATATCACCAGAAACCAATGGCTTGAGTATGTGAAGTTGCTATATGAGAGGGACCAAGATAAATATAAACCCCCAATAATCTATGTAAATACAAAACTTTTCAACACCGAAGACGTCATTCAAGGCATAAAACAATTAGCAAGTGAGAAAGCTCAAGATATTGATGGGCTACAAGCGGAGTACTTAAAGTGGGGTGCTGAAGTACTAGCACCTCGTATCAAACACATCTTCAATAGGGTCATCCAAGAGGGCTTCCCGAAAGAGTGGATGACTAGTGTGATTATCCCTATCTTCAAAAGTGGGGATACCAATAACCCATCAAATTATCGTACTATCATGGTTAATCCCCTTCTTGATAAACTCTTCAGAAGCATGATAGAGCGCAGAATTAGCAGGTGAGCAGAATAAGAAGGAAAAAGAGCTAAGGGCCAAGTTGGATTTAGATTGAAGCACTCTACTATTGATCATGGAGCTACACTTAGGTTCTTGATTGAAAAAATATGGAACACTTAGGGAGACGAGGCCTTTTGCTACTTTGTCGACTTCAAAAAACCTTTGACATGGTCCCCCATGACAAACTTTGGAATAGGATGAAGGAGCTGGGGGTTCTGAATGAGCTTATAGCTACTGTCCATGGATTATATGAGCAAGTAAAGGCTAAAATCAGAACTAGTGATGGAATGTCAGAGTGTTTTGACAGCGATATAGGGCTGCCCACTTTCACCAACTTTATTTGGACTGTACATTGATAAATTAGAAGAATGGTTAAATAAAGATAGTGGGGAGGGGATTCAACTAGCTAAGTATGTTATAAAACTGCTTCTTTATGTAGATGATCTCATTTTAATTGCCAGAACAACCAGCAGCTTGAGGGAACATTTGAGAACACTTGAAACTTTTTGTCAAGAGGTTGGAATGCAGGTGAACACAAGCAAAACCAAAGTAATGATCTTCTCTCTAAAAAGAAAAAAAAAACAATATACCTTCACCTTTGAAGGTAGCACGTTAGAGATAGTTGAGGAGTACAAGTACCTTGGGCTTGATTTTCACCACAAGCTCAGTTGGAAAACGTGTAGAGCAAAAAGAATCCAAGGAGGATGGAAAGCGTTGTACTCTCTTCAAAATAGGTGCAGGATTGCGGAGTTATAGGATTGGAAGACCAAGAGAACACTCTTTGGTTAGTTGGTTATCTCGGTGATTCTCTATGGGTGTGAAATTTGGGGTAGCAGTATGTCAAATCAAAAATGGAAATAGATAGAGAGAATCTAGAAACACTTAATCATAAACAGTCTCAAAATCAAGAATTTGGTGCCGTATGAGATCCTACTTGCTGAAACAGGGTCTTTCCCTCTAGAGGCATCGGCGATGATACAGTTACTAAGCTACCTCAAGAAGATTCAAAACATGAAGAAGCACAGGTGGCCTAGACTAATTATGGAGGAAGAGCTAACTAGAAGAAAGAACACTTGGAGGAAGCAAAATGACAAATGGGTAAAGAGGTGGGATATTAGCATGCATGAGTGCCCAAATACTAATGAAGAAATAAAAAAATATGTGAGAAGAAAATTCAAGTGCATCATGTGGACAAAACAAATGGGCTGTAAAAAGGAATATTTCCTCAAAGAATTCAACCCCATAGGTGATTTTGAAGAAAAAGCCTATATAGGAACAAACATTAAGTGGAAAGTGAAAATGTTAATTGCCCAACTTAGGATGATCTCTCATCATCTTAGGTGTGAAACGGGTAGATGGCTAACTCCTAAAGAGGATTGAGAGGAGAGAATATGCCTCTTTTGCAACAAAGGCATGGTGGATACGGAATGACACTTCCTCTTGGAGTGTGAGGCATACAAAGATATTTGATACAGTTATGGTGAAACTTTGAAAATCACCAACCTAGACACCCTATTTGAAGCGACAAGGCTGGGTGATACAACGAACCTCGTGATCAAACTTCACAGCAGAAGGGAAGATCTCAAGAAGGAAGTTCAGGCAACTTAGGGAGCATTTTGTGGCTGAGGTCCCATTTTGAAGGGGATGTGCATGACTAATGGGTCCCATAGGCTGTTGTGGTCTCATGGATGTTATTAAAGTCCTTCATTCAGTCATTTCCTTTTTACAGGAAAAATAGATTTTTATTATGACTGGTATCTGCCGATATTGTTTTCGTAGATTAATTAATCTCCATAAAATTTTGTGCTTTTTCCTAATTTAAGTGTTTAAGACAAAATTTTATAAATCAATAAGGATTTTTTTTAAAATTTTATTGACTAAATGGTTGATGTGACTACATTTATTGATAAATAAGCATATTTACAACTAGCAGTTATTCTAAAGGTGTAAGGAAAGTCGGAGGATCATGAAATAAATGTTTCATTGAAAATTTCAAATGCAAATTACATGTAACAATTTCACTTAGAAATGTGAAAAAGAATAATTGAAACATTTATGAAAATAAAAATTGTGATTATAGTGAAAAATAGATTTATTTAAAATATTAAATTAAAAAATATATGTATAATTAAATAACATTTTTTTTGGTGAATTTATTACTAAAATCTACAAAATAAAATAGTACTACATGAAGAAAAATATATACAAAGAATAAAAATACCTGAAATCTTATAGCATTAAAAGACATTGCATGCCTCTACCATGTTATGGTTAGATCAAAAGTTAAAAATAGGATTACCAAAGATATACATTGTTACAATAATCTCCCCCCTAATCACTTACTTGTTGTCCCTCTCTCGTCCCTAATCACTTCTTCCTCATCCTGCATCACCCCCAATAACTCTCTCCTTGTTCTTCATTATCCTTAATCACTCCTTCATTGACCCTCATCATCCCTCATCATCTCTAATCACTCCCGCATTGACCCTCGTCATCCCTCATCATCCCTAATTGTTCCATCACCCCTCATAATCCCTAATCACCCCCTCTTCATCCCTAATAAACCTAATCACTCCATCATCATCCCTCATTATTCTTAATCACTTCCTCATTGACTCTCATTATCCCTCATCATCCTTACTCACTCCCTCATCATCCCTAATCACTCTCTCATTGACCCTCACCATCCCTCATCATTCCTAATCACTCATTCATCATCCCTCATCATCCTTAATCACTCCCTCCTTATCCCTCATAATCTCTAATCAATTCCTCATTAACCCTCACCATCCCT
The DNA here is from genome assembly GCA_037957365.1 of Torreya grandis. Taxonomy (NCBI): domain Eukaryota; kingdom Viridiplantae; phylum Streptophyta; class Pinopsida; order Cupressales; family Taxaceae; genus Torreya; species Torreya grandis. The sequence goes on along the minus strand of JARHVA010001251.1, from coordinate 760,892 downwards.
CATCATCTCTAATTACTCCTTCATTGTCCCTAATTACTCCCTCATTGACCCTAACCATCCTTCATTCATCATCCCTAATCACTCCCCCCTCATCCCTCATAATCCCTAGTCACTCCCTCCTTGACCCTCACCATCCCTCATCATCTTTAATCACTCCCTCATTGACCTTCACCATCCCTCATCATCCCTAATTAGTCTGTCCTCATCGTCCCCAATCACTCCATTGACCCTAATTATCCCTCGTTATCTCAAATCACTCCCTCATTGTCCCTAATCACTCCCTCATTGTCCCTCACCATCCCTCATCATCCTTGATCACAGCTTCATCGTCCCTAATTGACTGAGATGACTATCTCTAATTTAATTTGAGTCTAATTTAATTGTTTGTCTCCCCATCGAATCCATATAGAATATATGTTTGTTCAACCCAACCATGCCCATCTATTTAACCATGCATATCTATATGAACTTGCCTACATCACTAGTCCTAGTTGGCCCAACTAGAATGACATGGTAAGGTAGTGTTCTAGTCTATCAACTACAATATTCACCATCTAATCCATATAGAATATATATTTTTTCAACCCAACCATGCCCATCTATTTGACCATGCCTATCTATCTAAATTTGCCTACGTTACTAGTCCAAGTTGGCCCAATTGGAATGACTTGGGTAGGGTAGTGTTTGGCTTGGATATCCATCGAGTTGTCGATCCTAGGTAGATCTAACTAATTTGTATATAATATTTATTTTAATTGAAATTAATTTAATTTTTATATAAAAATTTAGTTAAAATATATTTATCCTTATTAAATTGAAATAATGCATATAATTAAAATTAACATTTAATAATTAAATGAGAAATAATAAAAAAATACTATACTTCCTTAATATGAATAATAATATTATTAATTTATATATAAATTTATTTTAATTAAAATAAATTTGATTTTAATATGAAGTACTTTCCTTTTAATATGCAACCCAATAAAAATAGATTACCTAGTAAACGTTGACATTTGAACCCATGACTTTATAAAGACCAAAAAAAAATTATAAATGCAAATAAATTTACTTTAACATCTTCTAGAGATCCACATGATTCAATGTCATGATCGCTTGAAAAATTAATGGCTTGGGAATAAATATCAATGCTACAATTTAGGGGGATGTTTGTCTTCCATATACCATATATTTGGTACCCGATCTTCACATATCCTAGTGAGATAAAAGCAACAAATCGTTCACAATTTATTTTAAAATAATGCAGTGTCCTTACAGAAAAATGCAAGACAAAGACCTAGACTCATATTCTTTACTATAGAAATAAAATTATGTGGTTATTAACCGGTTTCACGACTTTTTCCTATAAAAATTAAGCCTCTTGAAACCACAGGGCACATAGAAAACAATGAATTTATTTTCCATGTAGATTAAAATTAATTCTAGTGGATAAATTTATTGAGTCTTGTTTCCATACAAATCTAGAGTAACTTCATCCTCTTCCTTTCCACAAGGATATGTACTAATTAGTTAATTGAAAATTTAAATTATTTCATCTACAAAAGTTTTTGAAACTAAAAGATTTTTGTCAAACTTGACCTCTGTGAAATTTATTTGCTTTGTGAGACACAATTTTCTAAGAGCAAAATTTTCTATCAAATATATTTGCTATTTTCTACAAATTTATTTCTTCTATCAAAATTCACATTCTTTTGTTAATATATTTGAATGCTTAAGCCTATTGGTGTTAAACATATAAATAAAAGCATTACCACGATACTAGAAAATTGTGGGGTTTTAGCGAGAAGGGTTTTGTGAATGAATTTCTTGGCATTAGAGACATCCACTAGTTTGTCAAACTCAATAATGACATGAACTCAGAGGCTAAATGAATAAGTATTAATAATCTATCCCATTGGACTCACTACAAGTTGTTCACCTGGCTCACTCTCATTTTGCATGGAGATTGAAATTGACTGTATGGGCCAATTCCTCACAATATCAGGTTGATTAGAGTAGGGGTAGATAAAGCCTTTGCCTGGAATAGAAAAATGAGAAGGCAGTGGCTATGAACTTTAACCAAGGTGAAGAACGAAAAAGTAGTGGAGTTGACAAAGGTGGTGGAACATGTCAACTTACACGGTCACATCAATAGAAAATCGCTGCCCGTCCTATGATGGGTGTAATGAAAACTGCACAAACACCCACCTCAAACTGAATATTCTCCTAATTTGTCTCTTGTGAGATGAATCTATAGGGGTTCCCCCACTGTATAAGCCTCTAGCTTAATTAAAAAAGAAAAATATTAAATTTATGACAAATTAGTAAAAAAATATTAAATTTGTGACAAATTAAACATGATTCGCAACACGTATGAGAAAATTAAAAAAATAGAGGCCAAATAATATTGAAGTGGATAATTTTTATCTATATGTTATATTGAAATTTTTTGGTTTGTGATTCTTGTAAAATTTAAATAAATATTAAATTTTTAATTTTTTAAGGTTAAATTTAGATAATTTGGGATTAATTGGTGTTATAATATAGTTAAATATAATTATTACAATTAAAAAATTATTATTTATATAATATTTTTGATAAGTTCTTCACCATATGAATATACAAATTTCATTAAATAGTAATATTTTTAATGTAATTCATCAATATATCTATCATGTTAATCTATATAGATTATTTTGCACTATATAATGCTCTTATCAAAGTTGAGTTTGATTTTTAAATTTATTTAGGGTGGGTTGAGAGTCCTCAAGAACTTCAACCTCCTAAAATATTGAAATAATAATGGGTTTGGTGAAGTGCTAATTTGGGGAGCTTACTTCATAGGGATTTAGGTTCTAATTCTATGGGAATGTCCCTACCTAACTTATAGGGTGGTTGCACAAAAACTCGCTATTATGTTCAAGTGGTGATTCACTTTATCTTTTATAATGGTGAAATCACCTAAAAATGATATTTGGATGTTAAGAGTGTTGCTTGAGACAACGTATTCCTAGATTAGCCTTAGACCTATCCTAGAGATTTTATCACACGTTTCTAGCCATTATACAGACCATAGACTTTCATTAGCTCAAACATAGTCCTATAATTGCATTCCCAGATCCCAACCCTACATGCCTAGTAGTTTGTTAGTTGGAAACTAGCGCCACATTAAAGACATTAGAGCCACATGGTGCTAGTGTTTCTTGCCCTAACTCTCCTAAACGGATATATTTTCAAACGTGTGCCCCTCCTAAGTTTGGCCTTAGTACATTTTATTATCCACACAAGCTACATATCACTATTAATATAAGACTATTTGACCTTTATATATAAGATGAAAAATAGATGAAAAAAGCCTATTTAAATAAGAAACAAGCCGAGCAAAATTAAGGTGTTTTATCCTTATTATGCCCTAATTCTGCATAACCATCTATAGTTTCCCTAAGCCTAAATTTCAAAGATTTCCAATCTCAATCACACTCAAGGCATTCAAGACCATTCTCATTCTAACATTCACTTGCACTTACACCTAGCACTAGGTGGAGAAATACATTGGGTTTGATCCCTCCTCAAAGTATTGGTATGTAGGCAACTCTCTTCATAGTGGGGTGTTTAGGATGTCTAGCCTATCCTACTAATAAACACATATTTCTAGCTCATGCCATACTTGTTAAGGAAGATTAGGGTTTACATACTAAAGCAAATATTCCAAGCATAATACAAAGTTCTAGATTTTGTGCGTGCAGGAATAGAACCCATAAACATATGTGCATATGCTCTCAAAAAATAGGAATAGTCCTATAAATAGGACATTAACACCATTTTGAGGACATTAAAGTAGCATGACACTACCGTCTAGGTGTGGCACTCCTATCCAATGAAGAATCATACCCAAGGACCCTATTGATGACACTCAGACCTATCCAAAACCTAGTTTTCAAAACTCAGATCTTTCGTGATATTTATTTTCTAGATAAGTCTATATTTGTTTATATTTATTACTCTTTTTAAAATGTCAAAGCAAGTCAAAATATATAACAAATTTGTTGTTAATTATTACATATTATTTAACTGATTTAGATAACTCAACACTTTAACCTAACTTAGGATTTGCATAGCCAAAACCCTAAAAGGTTAAATCATTTGGTGAACCCAACTTACTTTGAATATTGTTTAAAACCCTAGTTTTGCCTATGGTTTACCTTTTTTGAATTTTTGTGCATGCAATTAGGGTTACAAATTATTATTTTCCTAATTTTGCATAACCTAACCCATTTAATCAATACCACATTAGGGTTTCATTTATTTAAATATTTGGTTAATTTACCCTAATTCAAAATCTTAACACTACCTAACCCTAGGGTCTACATTTCCAAAATTTAGATTTTAGATTCACATATCTTCTAATTTGTATAATTATGATTAAAATGACATAAGAAATTAACCACTTTTTATTGCAAAGTTTATTACTTTCATGTGCATGTTTATTTCCTTTAATTTGGAATAAACTCAAAAATGACATAGATACATGTATACATGATTCTTCATATCAACTCAAATGTCTTTCATGTTTCATTCTTTCTTTCACATGGTATCTTTATCCTGTGTGTAATACAATTAAGACACTATTATGTAATCACATAGATAACTTATTACATCAAATAATAATTATACTACCTAAAATCAACAAATCTCCCTTAGATGCATTTTGCTCTTTGGTCCATTATGATTCATTTCCTATCATTCCTAGACATATCAAAACATCATTGGTCTTGTTTATCCCTCCTTATTCTCGATCACAAACATCTAGCCAACATCCCGCATCTACTATTAGCTCTATGCTCTTGGTAGACCCCGTGGTTCAAGTTATAATGTCCTCATGTGCTCCTAATGCTTGATAGGTTTGTAATACCAATGGCTATATCTTTATGGATCACAATAGTATGCCTTCAAGTATAATTTACATTTTATAGCTTTTATAACACTCCAACACATACAAAGATATTTTGTATGTGGCACTCCATGATACTCAGGTACCTTGAACATCTGAGCCCACCTATGTTGCTTCTATTATCAACACTCTGAAATGGATAGAAGAACATATTTCTTTCGAGAGAGAGGACCTTCCACCTCAGCACATCATAGATTTACATCTACCTCTCTATATTACTTTACAAATTAATGAGGTACGTGTCAAGTGAGTTCTAATTGATAATGGATAAGGGTTGAATATCTGCAGCATCTCTTTTCTATATCATCTTAACTTACATGTTATGGATTTGGATCCTTCTGATATGAGTATGCGAGGGTTTGATAATATTCCATGTAAAGTTTTGGGTTGAATCACATTAAACCTCACCTTCAGACGTAGAACACTACCTACAACATGTCAAGTCATGATTAATTATCTAAATTATAATCTCTTGCTTGGGAGACCATGGATTCAAGCTATGCATGTGGTTTCATCAACATACATGCCTGTTTAAAATTTAGCTACAAAGGTCATCTATAAAAATGCCCTATGGATAAAGAACCATTTAAGTACTATCAACATATAGAGCCTTCACATAACTATATTCCTCACATAGATTTTACTACTATACCACCCCAGTTTATAATTCAAAAGACACACAACTCCCCCAATTATTTCCAATACACAGGGTAATAGTTCACTTCACCTTTTGAATTATGATATTTCTAGAAGATGGGTTACATAAGTCAGGGCGTTGGCAAACATGAGCAGGGAATCCTAAATCCCATTGAAACATATGATCAATAAGGCAGACAAGGACTTGGATATAGAAATAATACATCTAATGTCATATCTTCTCACAATACTTCTCAACATATCATGTTTTGTCCACCTATTCCATGAGCAGTTGATAGAATGAACCATGTTTATACACTTTTAGTTGTTTACCCTGATCTCATCAATGATACATTTTCTCCAGATTTACTAATTCTTAACAAGTTCACTAACAATGAGACTCTCTTAGAATTCCTAGGTGCATATGAGGATCTCCCTTCCTTCTATCATAAGAATAGGTTTCTTCATTCCATGAGTGCCCAGGCATACTTTGGTGAACATATAGATGATTTGGATAATATGTTATCTGACATAGATGATACAATCCCTAAAACATCATATACTTTGGATCGATCTCTGCTACTTAATGAAGAAACAATCAAATTTAATTATGGTACTAAAATTAATCCTCACATCATACTATTGGTTATCACCTTACATAAATTAGAAGACACAAATATTTGTCAAATTTTAACTTATTTTACTTAAGTGTTTGCATGGGCGTATTCCAATATGCCTAACATTGATCCCTCAATTGTAGTATACAAAATTACACTATATCCAGATGTTAATCTAGAAAAACAAAAGATTCACAAAATGCATCCTAAAGTTTTTCTCCTTGTCAAGGATGAGATCCAACAGTTGTTAGATTTTAGCTTTATTCGACAAGTCACTCATCCACATTGGGTTGCCAATATTATTCCTATTGTAAAACCTAATGGATAAATCCAATGTTGTTATGATTTTAGAGACTTCAACAAAACATGTCCTAAAGATGACTTTCCTTTACCAAACATTGATATGATAGTCAATTCCACATCCAACTACAAGATGCTCTCCTTTATGGACGGTTTCACTGGGTAAATCAAATCAAGGTCACTGAAGAACATCAAGAAAATACTTCTTGCACCACATCATGGGGCACTTTTTGCTATATAGTCATGCCATTTGGATTAAAGAATGCAGGTGCAACCTACTAACATACTATGACATATATCTTTCATGACCTATTTTATAAGATAGTAGAAGATTATGTCGATGATTTGTTGGCAAAGTCAAAAGAGTGACAACATCATGTAATTAATTTGTGATTTTTAAAAAAAGACTCAAAAAATACAATTCTAAACTCAATCGTAAGAAATGTGTCATTGGGATTTCCTCGGGGAAACTTTTGGGTTTCATTATATCTCAATGTGGTATAGAAGTTGACCCTAAAAAGTCCAAAACAATCATGAATATACCTTCTCCTACTAATCTGAAACAACTTCGGTCCCTTAAGGGGAAAATTTAGGCAATTTATTGCTTTGTGGCACAACTCATAGATAAATTCCAATCATTTACCATACTACTTCAAACATATGTGAAATTCAAGTGGGACATCACATATCAAAAGATCTTTGATACACTTAAGCAATACTTACTCAACCCTCCTATCTTGGTCCCACCTATACTTGGTAAACAACTTTTACTTTACCTTTCAACAATAGATCATGCACTGGGAGCACTCCTAACACAACATGATGATCAACATAAAGAAAGAGCAATTAATTACATTAGTCATACACTAGTTGACTGTGAGCAAAATTATCTAGCAATTGAAAAACTTTGCTTAACACTAGTATTTACTACTCATAAACTTCATCACTACATGATTAACAATAAGACACAAATCATTACGAAAGTCGATCCTTTAAAATTCCTCATGTCAAAACCACATCTTTCAAGGTGAATTACGAAATGGGTTATGTTACTTACAAAATTTGATCTCAAAAACATATTATAAAAATTGGTAAAAGGTCAAATAACTATAGACTAATTGGCAATAGCTCCATTACTAGATATAAATCCTATTAATGATGATTTTAGAGATGATTTCATAGCATAAAATACCACTATAGATGCATGGATAATGTTCTTTGATGGTTCTAGATGCACATCTAGTGTTAGCACTAGAATTGTTTTCATTGATCCCCTGGGACACATAGTACCTCTCGCATACTGACTCAATTTTACATGCACTAAAAATATCATAGATTATGAAGCTCTCATCTTAGGCCTTCAATCAAGTCAGGGTCTCAAGATAAAATCAATAAAATTTTATGGGGACTCCCAATTAATTATTAAACAAGTCACATATGTTTACCAAACAAAAGAAGAATACCTGATTCCTTATAAGAATATGGTTCAATGTCTATAAGCTCAGTTTGATAATTTCTCTATCGACATCATCCCATGCAAAGACAACCATCACATCAATGCAATGGCAAGTGTTGCATCATTGATTCCCATCAATATGGATGTAGAACAAGCTCTATTTACAATTAAACAATTACAAACTCTGTCAGTGTCCCATGAGGATCTTATCACTCTAAAATTCCTAGTTACAACACGTAGATCGACACCATCTGAATGGTTCTCTAACATATACAACTTTTTGAATAAATCTATCACACCAGATACTTTTACAAAGAATGAAAAATATAAACCACAACGAATCTCTCTTCAATATATCATTATTAGTAGTGATTTATTTAAGATATCTTTTGAGAGACACTTACTCCTATGTTTAACAACCAAGGAAGCTAAATTGGCTATTCGACAAATACACGATAGTGAACGTGGTGGTCATTTTAATGGTAAGGCAATGTCACACAAGTTACTCAGACAATGTTACTATTGGCCAACCATATAACAAGAATGTCAGGAGTATGCAAAATCACGCAACAAATGTCAATGCCATGGTAACTTGCACCATGTACGTTCGTAATAACTTAAACCTATCATATCCCCATGGCCAGTAATGCTATGGGGATTTGATATGATCAATAAGATAAATCCAAAATCTACAGGAGGCCATAAATTCATTATCACAACTACATAATATTTTACAAAGTGGGTAGAAACTATCCCATTACAATCAACAAAGTGGGAGGATATTTGTTGGTTTCTCATGACCAATATTATTTCCCGCTTTGGTCTCCCAATAACCATAAATATAGATAATATAAACTATTTCAAGAATAAAATAGTGAAAAAGCTATGCACCAAATATAAAATCTGACACACATTCTCTACACCATACTACCCATAGGGTAATGGTCAAGTAGAGGCAAAAAACAAGATAATCAATAGTATTCTTAGCAAAACAATTACCAAATTTGGTGACTACTAGCACAATCAACTCATCTATGCAATTTGGGATTATGACACCAACATACATACACCAACAGGAGCTATTCCTTATTCACTTGTATATGGCACATAATACATTATCCCATTGGAATTATAAATCCCATCTTTACAGGTATCTTTAAAAGGACTCATCACAGATTATCAGTATAGAGAATGACATCTCCACGAACTAGATTAGTTGAATCACACTTGTATCCAAGCTACATAACATCTCAAAGCTTATTAGAAGTGAATCCAAAGAACCTACAATAACAGAGTCTACAACAGGGAATTCAAAATCAATGATCTGGTATTAAAAGAAAATCTCATAAATGTCAACGCCAAAGAAGAGAACAAAGGAAAGTTTAAACCAAATTGGCTTGGACCATACATCATCATAGAAAATCTTACCCTGAAAGTATATTGTTTAGCTTCACTTGATGGCAAGGCAGTCAAAAATCCATTGAACATCATGCATCTAAGGAAATTCTACATATAAACAATGCACTATTAATTAGCATTTTACTTGTAGATACCTTATTCTCTCTTGCTCATTGTACATAGTTAATTTTAATTTGCTTGTACATAGATTATATCCATAAAATAAAAAAACAATATAACATATCAAAATACAAAAACATTCAAATATTACTCATAAAATATATAGATTGTATGTATTGTTATGTTTAAATTTCTACTACTTACTATATATTATAGATGTTAGGTATCTTAGTATAGTCAATTTTATCATACATAGATGCTTCACTTTTTCTTATCGAGTGATAGCAAATTATATACAGGACTTCGGTCCACTTTACTAATATATACTTGTTATCATATACCCACTAGGGGCTCATACACCAATCTAGGTTTATTCATTTGATACATCCACCCACTCGGGGGCATTTTATACATAGTTTCTAGTACGGGTTCTATCCTTACATTCTATACCTTCCAATTTACGCATTAATATATCTTGATATTGATCATTTTTACTCATTACTCATATTTTGTTGACTATCACTAGTTTAGACTCAACACATGTACATCTTAGCATTTACACAAATTTGTACTACATAGTTATACATACTTTCATTTATAACTTTCTTAGTTTAGACTTGATTATGTTTCCTATGCTTCTTCTATTTGAGGGCATTTGAATATGCCATTGATCTTTGGCTCTACACCACTTCTATGTTTGTATGCCTTGTACATGTGCCCATGTCCCTTATTTGTGCTTTTCTGATTATATATGCAAGCATTTGAACATGTTCTTCTATGCGACTCTAAACCAAATTGCTTGTTGCTTACGTATGTGGACATTTAAACATGTTCTTATATGTCTTCCATTCTAAAATTTAGTGACATGTGTCCATGTACCTTGTATTGTGGCCCCTTGGCCTATTTTAGTGTTCCTCATAGGTTTTGTATGTATGCTTTCTTGTATGATTCTTCACCATGACACTTATCTTTGCTTGTTACACACACCAGTTTCGATGCCATGAGGGACCTCATGCATCTACCCTTCCTACTTGGGTGTCGTGATGGACATCATGCCCCATCCCCCTTGGTAGATACTCACCTTTTTTGTTATATATATTGATTACATCTATCTTGACACCCTTGTGCAATGCTAAATTCTAACATACATCTTACATTACCTACTTATTATTAGATTTTTTTACATTCTTATGTTATGTTTGCACATCATATTAGATTGACACATAATTATGTATACTTTCTTGTATGATTCTTCACCATGACACTTATCTTTGCTTGTTACACACACCAGTTTCGATGCCATGAGGGACCTCATGCATCTACCCTTCCTACTTGGGTGTCGTGATGGACATCATGCCCCATCCCCCTTGGTAGATACTCACCTTTTTTGTTATATATATTGATTACATCTGTCTTGACACCCTTGTGCAATGCTAAATTCTAACATACATCTTACATTACCTACTTATTATTAGATTTTTTTACATTCTTATGTTATGTTTGCACAACGTATTAGATTGACACATAATTATGTATGCTTTCTTGTATGATTCTTCACCATGACACTTATCTTTGCTTGTTACACACACCAGTTTCGATGCCATGAGGGACCTCATGCATCTACCCTTCCTACTTGGGTGTCGTGATGGACATCATGCCCCATCCCCCTTGGTAGATACTCACCTTTTTTGTTATATATATTGATTACATCTGTCTTGACACCCTTGTGCAATGCTAAATTCTAGCATACATCTTACATTACCTACTTATTATTAGATTTTTTTACATTCTTATGTTATGTTTGCACATCGTATTAGATTGACACATAATTATCATATATATATGCTCTGGCTAACACATTTTGTAGAGCTACTTCTTTTGAGGACAATTCATACATAGGTTCCACAACTACCCTTAAAAAAGGGGGAATTCACAGGGGTTTGTCATAGAGATCATGCTCCTCAATTGCTATTCACATATCATTTTTAGCACACAGGCTTAGTTTTAAAAATTAGACATAGGTCAAACATAAGAAAAAATAGGGACTCAAAACGCAGTTCAGATTGCCTAGGTTTTAGACTAGACAGACATTAATGCCTAGATTGGGACACTAGCACCACATGGTGCTACCATCCACTACAAGGCACTATTATCTAGTATCCCTAGCTTAAGGGCATTCCAAATGATCCAAAATAGTACACTAGGTACAATAAAAATTTGCATAGATACAGTCACAAGTTTGATAGTAATATTTAGATTTTGCTCAAATACACTCATTTTAGCTTATATTCATACAAGTTGCTCAGATTTGGGGGCATCATGTGTGGCATGATCACTCCCACATTCAATTCAAATACATAGTTACAGTTATTACATATTCAATGTAGAATCAATATACTTAGATATCAAATTGGGGGCATGTGCACTGCACATAGTTTCCATATGCTCAGTTACACACATGTTGATTGTATTGAATGGCAAACTCCATGTCATTCTCTACATTATACATACTTGCTATCATATTCTAGGTTGTCACCAATTTCATGCCTTATTCCATTTGTAGTGGTTGACATTCCCAAGAGGCCCAAAGCTACCTAATGTACCCGAGTGGCCACGGAGCTGACATATATAATTAGATATACTCAATTAGATAATTTCAACACTTTACATAGTTTAGTTTCAGATGCATCTACTACACATAGGTGGGAAGTGATGGAGTCATAACCTAATTGAGTTATTGATCCATCCATATGAAAGGGTTAGACACATTTACATTCTTATCCAAGTTATTCACAAGTCATGATCCATTGAGCAAGGGTGGGCAATGATGGAGTCAAAACTCGATTGAGTTCTTGAGAAACCCACATACGATGATTGAGCAAGCTATTAGCTCAGTCCAAGCTATTCAATGATTTGATCACTATGTATAGTCACACAAACAAATTAGCCAAGATGTGCTTTTAAATAGTGTTTGGTGCTTAGACAAGGCCTAATTAGATCTATAATGTGTTCCAAGGTTCTAAATAAACTTGACAGGGTTGTTATCATTACCTAAAGACTTATAACAAACCTAACCATGTCTATTTATTATCAAATAATTCTCAAAACTGAATGGGTTTGAATTCAACGAAGTGCATTTTTTTAAAGTTGTTTCATGCTTATTAAAGCCCAATTAGCATGCCTGTAGGTAGAGTCATGATACCAATTTGAAGGTGAAGGCCTATTTACATCTTGTAGGTGTTTGTATTAGTTTTCCTAAATGTTTTTATGTATTTAAGAAGTCATTTTTGGAAATAATCTTGTATTGAAACCCATAGTGTTTAATGCAATAAATCGATCTCTATAATGTGGTAATCAATTATTTGATGAAATACTTGTGTGATGATTTGGTTGGTTGTACCCATGCAACACATGCATCAAAGGAAAAAATTAAAGAGTATCCCCCTCTTTGTGCATGCACCACCTAATTTATCCAAATTACCCATATTACTAACATCCTCTTCTCCATAGATGCCTGGTTACACTTTAATAAACATGACATAGATATGCACCTAGGTCTCAAGTTCTACATTTTTATTTATGAACGCCTTTAATATTTTTAGATCCTCGACCTTCTTATTATTCTCCTCTTTTGTATTTATCTCATAATATATGGTGTACACAAACACTTTTATGGCTATTTACATCAACCCAAAGTTGATTATTCTAATGTGCACTTTCATGCATTCCCTACTTTGTTACCTTATTGCACATTTGAACTTGTGATAGTTTGTTCTACTAGAGTGTTTATTAATGTATGGATGGGGACCTCAAATATGTTTTACTTGTTATGGTACTATATTAATTTCTTCAATCTCTTAATCTTCATTTCAATATGTATTTTGATTGTTCCTCTTTCCAAGAATCACTCAATATGGATTCACTTGATGATGAGTGCATATTGACTAGACTATCAATTAGCCTTGTATTCTCATTTTTATTTTGGACCCTTCACTATATTTCTTGTCTTCAATTTTATCTTAGTCTTATTATTCCTTATTCCTATTTAATTATTCATTTTTTTATTCTTCGCCTTCACTAGGTCTTATTGTGTAAGTGCACTCCCTTTTAGTATGTTTACTTGTAATGGGTCACCATCTTTTGGCCCTTCTGTCTATAAAATATTTTCCCCAATCCCATCCTTCATTAGGTATTATTTTCTCTTTACACATGTATCATATTCAAGTTTAGTATTCCATTTTTAATCTCCTTCACCACTTTCTTCAAGGATGTTTATCTAACCCTCCATAGACATTTATCAATTCTTTGCACCATCTGATTTATTGAAAATATTCTACTTTATGAAGCCCTTGATCTTTGTCCTTTGTTTATTTATTACAAATGATCCATATTTTAGTTTTTAGTGTTTGAAAAAAATATCTCACCATGTTATTTATTATTCCATGTGTTCCTTTTCCTTGGATTGTACAGGTGGTTTTTGCATGCTAATGGGTGTAACAAAATTTAATTCCCAATGTCCACCTTATGCAACAATGATAAAATTTCCTATAATTTATTTTTAATATAATTAGGTTTTCTTCTCTATACATAGTTATTAGTTCCTTAGACTCTAAGGATTTAAAATTATTTCCCTCTTGTTTATGTAACTTATCCTTTTCTCTCTCTCTCTCTCTCTCTCCTTTTGGGCCATTTCATCATATTCCATCTTTCTCTTATGCTCTTCTTCCATATTCTACAATGTTGTGCCCTCACAAATATTTTTGATAGGTGGTTTCAAGGTAAACCTTGGAATTTTTCTTGGCTTGAACCCTTTACGTGGCATATTTATAATTCCTTAGAGTGGCTTCATTTTCTTATCCATGTTCACCTAGTTTGCACCTACTTGTAAAACTAATATGAGGTCAATATCTAATGCATCATCATCTGACTCTTATTTTACATACTTCTCCCCTTGAGTGATATAAAATAATTTCAATTACATAATAATATCTGTATCCACCACATTCACACCCACATGTGCATGGGGAATGTTTTCCTCCTTATCAAGCATGATTTCCATATAACACACATTTACCATATATGGTAACTTTCTCCATCCTATCATATGGAAAATTGGTCCTTAATCTACACTAATATGCACCTATATATCACATAGAATTATAAATATATATCATATGTTTTTGATATAGTATATGAAATTATCCAATCAATTCCTAGTGTGTACTTGAGGGTGTTATACCATTTTTTCATATAATCCTTATACTAATTATTCATCTATTTTGGGTAGGTATATTCCTTATACATGTCAAGTTGTGTCTCATGATGGTCTAGTACTAAGAGCTAGTGTGTACTTGAGGGTGTTATACCATTTTTTCATCTAATCTTTATACTAATTGTTCATCTATTTTGGGTAGGTATATTCCTTATACATGTCAAGTTGTGTCTCATGATGGTCTAGTACTCATAGCTCCTTTACTTATATAGCCCTTACTGTTTCAATGAGAAACATGATTAAGATAAACCCTCATATAAAAATTCCTCTGTGCATTCACCTTCTAAAAATTCATCCACGTACAAGAACCTATTCAACTATAAAATTTACCTACTCTACTATATATTACGTAAAGGTATTATTTAAGCCTATAATAAATATTTGGTATGTTATGTACACAATTTATTTTGATGCCACATTCCAACTACATGCATGTGTTTACTTTATGTAATTTAGCCATTCAATATCCCTAATTTTTCAATTGATAATTCTATCTAGTTTTAGTGTGCAACTTCCTTGAGTCAAACCTTATTCCTCAATTTAATTTGATGGCCTAATTTATCTTCATAATATCCTTATAAATACTCATTCATTTATTTTTAAACCCTATTACCCTACTAATTTATGTGGTACTATTATTTTTTCTCTTTGCTATAATATGTATGTTCCCCTCATTGGTGCACATTGTTAACCATTTCTCGAAATCGTCTAGTTTTCCAAGAAAGGTAATTCATACAACCTTGAAATAAATATCTTATTGAAGTGATCCCTAGTTATTAATCCTAATAGAGTGTCTTTGAGACCCTTTACTATCAAGTTTTTATACTCCAACATATGGTGGTTAAATTCATTGATTGTAAATATTCTTGATAATGTGGCCAAGTTTTTTTTATGCATCTTATTTTATATAAAATTCATTAAATCCACCAAAACCAATGGCTTCTCATTTATGGTGTGGTCTACTTCATGACCTTATTTAATTTCCCTTATCACACCTTGTTGATGTTTCTCTTTATCCTTCAAACTGCATGCCCTTATTTTCCACCCCCTCAAAGGTTAAAATGAGTATATCCTTGATGATTGTCATTGATTTTTAATCAAACCCCATTTTTTATTTATTACTAATCTTCATCCATCCTTCACTTGTATATTTTATTTTCACTTATCTATTAATTCAATCAGAATTTAAATCCATCCTTTCTTGGGATACCCATCTTTTTCTACTTTCTTTAAGCCCATAACATTGTAATCTTTCATTTGCTTAAATATTTATTTTACTGCATGTACCGCTCTTTTATTTCTCTTAGGTTCTTCTCATTCCTTATTCCCTTGCTTGTGATTGTTTAACCCTTTTAATTTAAGATGAATTGAACTAAAGGTATTAAAATATTGAAATAAAAATGTTGATATGATACTATATTAAAATATATAGTATGCTACAAAATTTACAAAAATCATAAACTTGTTAAAAATAGTAAAAGGTCTGAGGATGTGCAAACCTCCCTAAATTAGATGTAATTCTGACTGTGTGAAGTGAATATAAATTCAAACTACCTGAGATGACCTATAAGCATAGTCATGTTATAAAATAGTAACTTGTAGTTTGTTGGGATAAGTTTGTGGGAGGTGGATAAGGGTGCATTGTGGTAGTGTCTGGCTATTACGACTATGTTTTAGTTGACTATATTCCTGATTTTGGATATGGGTCTATATGATTTCTTGCAAGGGTTGACTATTGAAATATATGTTCTTTTTTGTCACATGAAAGACCTACAAAATGGAAAACCTTAGATCCTACACACACACTAAATAATAATTAGATAACAAAAGGGGGGATAAAAATGGTTTATTAAGGATGGCTGAGATGGCCACATAAACACCTTGTACCTGTGCACCACCTACATAGCCCAAATGGGCCTCAAACCAATATAGTTCTCCCTCATAGAGTGATTATATGATTTATAATGATGTGATTATAATGACTATAACTAGAAGATTGATTGAAATGCTTCACAATGGATGCTCTTGACTTGCAATATACAATATTAAGATTTGGCTTATGACTGTTAGTGATTTAACAATTTTGGAAATATTGGAGTCTTATTCCTAATTTAGTTAAGGGTCTAGAGTTATAAAATCAGTAAATAAATATGTAATAATTAAGCTACTAATTTGTATAATTTAACTATATTTTTAACCTTTCTATAAATAGTAATAAATGTGAAGAAAATAAGAATTAGCTAGAAATGGACTAAGATGGCTGAGATAAAGTCTAAATTCATTGTGTAGGACCAAGACATTATTACAAATCAAGATCTGGTCTTTGCTTTATGATTAGATAGGAGCATCGAAATAAGACACCTTTGGGTCTGGTGCTATAGTCCTCTTCTATCACTGTTGTCCAAGAGACATAAGCTTTTTGGGTTTTATTTGTTATGTCTGTGTGAGCCTACTTGTAAAATTTTGACTATTGGATGTCTATGGAACTCCCTGTTGAGTTGATTTAGTCTTCAAACCCTAGCCTCCATTGTGCTTTAACAAATTTTTGGAAAGAGGGGGGGTTAGTATGTGCAATATGCACTGAACATGTATCCACACCCCTTGTGTGGGTATGCTACTTACATACCAATATTCCGAAGAGGGATCAAGCCATATGTAGTTCTCCCACTTGATGTGCTTTTTGAAATAGTGTATATGAAGATGTAAAATATTAAATTAGGTGTGCTTGAGGTGGCTAGGGACTTGTGTGAGGGTTTGAATAAGATCATAATTGTATTGATTGGTTGTATGTAGAGAATAGGGAAATATACTTGAGTAGTCTTACTTGTATTATTTCTTGCTTTGTGATATTTTTCAACCAACCTTCTAAATGAACTTTGAATGGGATTTTATAGGGATCTATTGGTCATGGATTGATTGTATTCATGTTAAGTTGACAATAAGGAGGATAAGAACCAAAAATAAATGACTGTTGACAATAAAAATACACTTGGATAAGAATGCTAGAAATAGATACCCTAGGGTCTGACACTATATTCCAAGTTAGGCACTATTGTCCTAAAGGAACAAGACCTAGGGGGATGGAATTATCACTAGAAATGTTGCCTATAATAAGTGGAATCACTGTCTAAAAGGCTATAGATGATTGGAAATTAGTGAAAAGATGCCTATGAGGGTCATGAGAGCAAGCAAGAGGGACCTATGGGTTGAGTGTCATAAGCCACACTTAAGTTACCAATTTTCGCATTTTATATGACTACATTTTATCCCCCTTTATTCTAGTGATGCAACAAAGTGAAATACTAGGATAAAGGAAAAATAGAAAGTGTATCTAAACTTACCTGCAAGGGTAAAGCTCATGAAGTTATGTGATGCTGGGTGTGCATAGAGAGAGCACATTATGAAGTGTAAATCTATAAAAAATAGATAATAGATCAGTTCTTACCAGATATGATATATCTAAAATAAGAATGTACAAAGTTGGGTAAGATAGAGAGGAAGATAAAGGAATGAATACACCTCATCAAATATGCGAACCAATACAAACCGTGTTGTGATGATGAGTAATGCTAGGTATGTGTTGTACCAAGAGTAATATCATGAATGGAGTTGACTACTCAATTCCTCATGAGTGGCTCAAGAATATAAAGGTTGGCCTTTTGGCTCCATCATCACCCACTAAGTGAAACTATGTGATCATGCATGTGTTAATCGATGTTTGGACCATGTGTCCAATCCCTCTAAGTAGGTGGCTCAAGAATACAAAGGCTATCTAGTCTTTTGGCTCCATCATTGCCCCATGAAGTGAAGCTATAAACTGATATCATTATAAATATGTGTCATATGAGATGGCTCATGAAGCCCATGAATATACTGTACTCTAACAATGTGGTGTGGATAATCGAATGTGTGCTAAAAACTAAACCAATCTTGGCCAATTCAAAAAAGGTGGAGATTAAGCTTCTATGAAAGCCACTCCAAAATTGGGCAATAGACTTATGTGAAAGCCACTAAAAAATGTGGAGGCTAGGCTTGTATGAAAGCCACTTTGAAATGATGCCAACCATCTGCAAATGGAATAAGGCATGTAACTACTGAGAATGTTTGGGTAATATACTAAAATTGAAAAGAAAAGAATTCAAATATACCACGCACATTGCCCCCATTCATTGGTGTCTGAAACATGGATTATGATTTAGAAGTTATACCAATTGCCTAATATAAAACTGAAAGAGAGAGTCATCATGTTGAGCATGATGCCCCCTATGTATGGATTCTCTAAGAAAAATTATATTGAAGCTACTTAATCTAAACTGGTTTATATATGCAAAACTATAGTTGAGCTTACCTTTTTGCTTATTTCTAGAAAATATAGGTTTTTTGTTGTTTATATAGGAGCACCAAAAATAGACACCCTATTATCTGTTGTTGTAATCCAATCTTGGCACTATTGTCTTGAGCTAATTCTAATGATTGTTCTATAATTTTCATTGTCTGCTTGGTCTATTCTACCTAGTTTGAAGTTTGGTTATTGTTCTAGGTGTTTTGAATGCTGATTTTTTGACTGATAAGAGCTTTGATCTTTGTGACAAACCCTTTCTTTGTTGCCTCCTCTTCTGAGGGTAGGAATGAAGACCCTGCAATGACTATCCTTAGAAGAAAGAGCCCTGCAAGTGTGTTATGTTGTGAGAATACATGAAATAGAAATGATAATCGATAAAATATCTCAAGATATAACATGGTTTGTAATGGAGATTGTTAGATCAACAGGGGTATACCTAGATAGATATAACAATGTAATATAATGAACTAAAATTGGAAGTTTGGTTAATTGTTAGTTTTTAGTTTTCAAGGAGGGATGGAGCATGATGTCCATCAAGGCATCTAAGAAAGCAAGATATATGCATGATGTGGATCATGGCATTGTAAACAATTGAGAAGCAAACAAGCAATAATCACACAAGGCAAGAAGCATAAAAGAGTGGCCAAGGAGCCATGTAAACAAGGGACATGGGCACATGTCACTTAAAATAGAAAGTAAACATACAAGTCATGTTTAAATGCCACATACACATACAATTGAAACAAGCAAGGTTGGTGTGAAAGCCATAATCACATAGAAGAGTACAAGCAAAGGGCATTGGAAAATGCCTTAAGGCACACACAAGAGTAGAAGCAAAGTACATTGGCAAATGTCCTAGGGCACATATAAGAGACAAAATAGGAATTGAGAAATGCAATCACATCTATCTATGCAAAGCAAGAAAGGAAGACATGTAAATACAATCGCATCTAACTAATCAAAGTAAGAAGTAAAAGTATGCAAGATATGGAGTAAAAGATTAGTTATATACTAATAAATACACAAGTGCTATGTACTAGTGAGTGTTGATAGAGTAATCTGTGTAGGCTAATAAGTAATGTACTTCAACATGATAACTAGAGTGTGTGGTGTAGGAATGACATAACTTGGATGGCATAGTCATGTAGAAGATGCCCCCAGTGGGTAGATATATCGATGTTTATCTCGAATGTATGAAGTAGGATGCCCCCTTAATAGGTAGAGTGAAGTGATCAAGGATCTAGATGTCACTACACACACTCAAAGAAGATCAAGTGAAGCCTAGGAATGTAGATAAATTGACAAACAATAGCATAGAGAAACAAATATGAGTATAACACTGTAGTAGAAATGCAAAGCATGGATAATGCATACAACTAAAATGTTTTTAATTTTTTTTGAATGTTTTTGGTATTTTTGATATTTGAATGTTTTTGAATTTTTTGTATTTTGTATTGTTTTTGGATTATTGATATAAGCTATGTACAATCAATCATAAGGAAACTATGTACAAGAAATACTAGGCAACTATGTACAAGTAAGGCTGAGGAGAGATGATACTAATTGATGAGTCTCATGGGAGACTCCCTATCATGGTGTCTTGCATCAAGGAAAGGGATCATGCATGATTGTGAAGTATGATATAAGGGTTAAGACTGTGGCTTTGAAAGCTGTATATGTTGTAAATGCTTTGAAATATTTGAAGTAGAAACTAACTGTGGGGTCCCCCTATAACTCTGAGAAGTGGATGAAACTATAGGGCTCTTAGGGACCCATTAAGTATTAGGAGAAGCTCTCTAAATATGTGCTCTATGAGTGGATGCATGAGACCTCAATGATACTACCTTGGGTGCAAATACTCTAGCTAGAAATTGTCTAGAATCTTGAAACTACGGTTGCTCTAAAAGAGACCTTTGTGGCAGTGTATGAACTCTCTATGCTGGTGATGGAGGCCTCAACTATGTCTAAATCTGAACTGGAGGAAGAACTAAAACTAGTGTAAAAACTAAAATTGGTGGCAAAACTAAAATTGGTGGTTGTAAAATAGTAGATAGTTATGAAGTGGGGAGTGGTAACTCATATAGAACTCCACCAACTATAACAACCTGATTAGTGTGAATGAATTTCATACATTTATGAACTATAAAAGGTACTGCATGAATTTTTTGAATCCATGGTTAACCAAGTAACATATCAAAAACTCCTGCATTAGGAAAAATGGTAAATGGTGTGGCCACATGTGTTGGACCAACCTACAGAGGAAGTATAATCTCACCCAATGAACTCTAGATATACCCACTGAATCCACTGATAATTATGTTTATTGGGGTAATATATTGCTTTGAATATTCCAAATGCTATATAATGTCATATTACACATATTCATACTGGATCCATTATCTATGAGAACATTATGAATAAGATACTTATGAATGTAAGCTATGATAAAGAGTACATGATAATCTAAATCATCCTTAACTATCTCCTATTCTAAAAAGGAGATGGAATGTCTAGCTAGAAATCTTGAATTGTATACACCAATCATGTTGCTCAAAGGATGTAACTCAACTGAAAGTGCCTTGTATGTATCTAGTGGGGGATGTGCATGATATGCATGGTGAACACCTGATGTATCCCCTGTCTCTTATTTAGAATGCTATGGAAAAGGCTCTGAGAAGATTTTCAAAGCTTTATCTTGTGTTTACTTTGCCTGAAGAGGCTCAATTTAAGTGCCAAGATCAATAATGTTGCCATCGATCAAGTCTTATATCTCAAACTGATGCATCTATTTTTTATATGGCCTGGTGCCCTGTGAAAATTGCAAGATGCATGTTGATCATATCCTTATGAAAGAGGCTTTGTTGGATCAAATTCTCAAATAAGAGGGAGAGATATGATATTACATTCCAAAAGCTACTATAAAACTCTAGTTGGAGAAACTGGTAGATTGGTAAAGGTTTACAAGGAGGTGCTGATAAAACTACATGGTGAGGGGGTTCTAAAGTCGCATTGACTATAGGTTGATTCTGACACTTGCTATCATTAACCTTGACTTTGCATAGGAATTTGTTGTTACTCTTGTTTTTTGTTTCTTATATACTTGTGTACTTGAGTTTGCCCATTGAAATTAGTTTGACTTCCCTTTACTTTAGTGTATGCCACAATTCAGTGAAGGAAGAGAATATTTTGAACATTATTGATTCGTGCAAGGTTGGTAGAGGACTCTGTTTGAAGAGATCTTGTAACTCTTGATTGGCCATGGGGCTAGTCATCTTAGCCAATATAGTCTTATATCAAAGAACATAATCTGTGAGATGCTCATTTGACCTTTGTTTCTATTATGCAACTTGGGCATAAGAAACCTTATCACTAATGTTAATGTTGAAATGAGCTAGGAACTTGTCAGCTAAAGGATTGAATGCATTGATCGACTGATTCGATAGACTATAGAACCATTGTAAAACATAATCCTTTAGACTTCATGGAAATAACTTGGTTAGTAGTGAGTCATTTGGCACATAGTCCAAGCATGCTGTGTGAAAATCTCTCGGATGTGTCTTTGGATCACCCTTTCCATCATATAGAGAGAGCTTGGGTAGAACAAAACCTTATGGCAAGGGTGTGGAAGCAATATGACATGCCAATGGTGTATGAAGTAGAGCAAAAGAATCTAAAGCCTATGTAGGTCTAGAATCACCTTGCTCAAGATGTATCACCTTGGATTGAAGAGATTTTATCTCTTGCACAAGAGCTACCACATCGAGAGACAAAGATGTACTAGCTATAGATGGTGGTGACATGAAAGCAGGTTGGGCTACTATTGGGGGTTATTAAGACATAGTTGCTCCCATAGTGTCATGTACAACTTGTTACTTTGTGGTTTGAGAAGATTGATCATTGTTCACTTTTTGTTGTTCTTCTTGTTGTATTTTAAGCATGTCAACTTACATATCAAGATGTTTAATTAAAAGGTCTTGAAGTTCCCTCTTATCAGTTTCATCAAAACTAATTTATTAGGCCATTATTAAGGTAGGAAAACAATTTGAAAATTGATTGAATTTTTTGTAATAAACAAGGTGTTATAGAAGGAAAGTACTGAATATAGGAGATGTAAAGTCCTAAAAATAGCAAATTGGAAAGTGCATAAAAAAGATACGAAGCTCACAAACATGTAAGGTGATACCTCAAAAGCAATGGGACTTAGTATATGTAGCTAACATTTTTTAAGATTGATATTTGTAAAATTACTATGAAATTTTAAAATTTGAGGTGAATTTTTGATTTTAAATATGCAAGTAAAAAATCAAAAAAATATTGGAAAATTGTTGATTTGAAAGGACCTAGTGTATGCAACTAGGGTTTGGAGGAAAAATAAAATTTTGAAATTACTATGGAATTTTAAAAAATTTAATTGGATTTTTGATTTAAATATGCAGATAAAAAATAAAAAAATTATTGAAAATTTTTTGATTTGAAAGGACGTAGTGTATGCAACTAGGGTTTGGAAGAAAAATGATTTTTTTAAATTACTATGGAATTTTAAAATTTGATGATAATTTATGATTTAAATATGTAAATAAAAAATCCAAAAATTAGTGGAAAATTCCTGATTTGAAAGGACTTAGTGTATGTAACTAGGGTTTAGAAGAAAACTAAATTTTTAAAAATACTATGGAATTTTTAAAAATTAAATTGAATTTTTGATTTAAACAAGCAAGTAAAAAATTAGAAAAATATTGTGAAAATCAACAAAGAATTTATCTAAGTGTTTCTAAGGTTTTAATGTGCAAATGAAGTAAGTCGGATTTACCAAATGATTTAACAGTTTTGAGAATATTAGAGTCTTATTCCTAATTTAGTTAAGAGTATGGAGTAATAAAATAAATAAATAAATATGTAATAATTAAGCTACTGATTTATATAATTTAACTATATTTTTAACTTTTCTATAAATAGTAAAAAATGTGAAGAAAATAAGACTTAGTTGGAAACAGACTGAGATGGTTGAGATAGAGTCTGGAATTCATTGTGTAGGACTGGGATAGTGTCACAAATCATGATCTATTATTTGTTCTATGATTGGATAGGAGAACTGAAATAAGAGACACTAGGGTCTGGTGCTATAGTCCTTTTCTGCTGCTATTGTCTAGGAAACCTGAGCTTTTTTGGTTTTGTTCATTGTGTCTATGTGAGCTTGTCTATGAAATTTTGACTTCTAAATGTCTATGGAACTCTTTGTAGAGCTGATTTAGTCATCAAATCCTAGCCTCCATTATGTTTTAACAAAATTTGGGAAAGAGGGGGGGGGGGTTAGTATGTTTAAGATGCACTAAAAATGTATCCACAACCCTTGTATGGGCATGCTGCCTACATACCAATACTCCGAAGAGGGATCAAACCATATGTAGTTCTCCCACTTGATGTGATTTATGCAATAATATATATGAAGATGTAGAATGCTAAAATGGGTGTGATTGAGGTGGATTGAGATTGGTGTGAGGGTTTGAATAAGCTTGTAATTGTATTGAATGGTTGTAGGAAGAGAATAGGGAAATATGCTTGAGTAGTCTTGCTTGTATTCTTGCTTGCTTTATGATATTTGCCAACCAACCTTCTAAATGAAATTTAAATGGGATTTTATATGGATCTGTTGGTCATGGGTTGAATATATTCACATCAAGCTGATAAGAAGGAGGATAAAAACCAAAAATAAATGATCATTGGCAGTAAAAATGCACTTAGATAGGAGTGATAGAAATAGACACCCTAGGGTCTAGCACTATAGTCCAAGTTAGGCACTGTTATCTTGAATAAATGAGACCTAGGGGAATGGAATCATCACTGGAATTGCTACTTGAAGGAGGTGAAATCACTATCTGGAAAGCTATGGATGACTGGGAATCAATGAAAAGATGCCTATGAGGGTCATGAGAGCAAGCAAGAGGAACCTGTGGGTTGGGTGTCATAAGCTGCACTTAAGTTACCAATTTTCACATTTTATATGACTACAGTTAGAATGTTGTAGATTTGAAATAGGAATAATTAGTGATATTTTTCTGTGTGTAGTGTAATTTCTAGAGAGACCCAATAGGGGTATAATGAGTGGCCTTGATGTGATTTTATATGATAATATTTAAATACAATTTCTAACCAACTTTACCAAATATGCAAGAGAACTGTTGTGAAATTTATAAATTTGAAAAAGTGACCACTAAAGCATGAGAGACAAGGCTGAACTAGGGGATAAGGTTGTAGTTTGGCTCTACCTAGATAGTGTAAACTTGTCTCAAAAAATCAAGACATTTAAAACAGGTTTAACGAGATCTTGTGTGTAGAATATGGATGAATATAACTAAAATAGGGATGTATGTATGATATTTTCAGTGCTTACAAGAAAATGAAGGCTCTTTTATAGATTGAGAGTTAATAAAATATAGAATATACCAAGTAAGGGTGAGGATGTCAAAAATAAACATTGTCAAACACTTAATGATTAATTTCACGTGTCTAAATTCATCCTCATTTTATTCTAGTGATACACAAAGTGAAATTACTAGAGTAAATTAAATATCAACTTGAGTGTGTATAAACACTTTGTCTTTGGATGTGAAGCTTGATTGTGTATGATGTCTCAATGTAAGAAACTTAAAACAATGCCATTGAAAGTAATATTTGCTCATTTTTTAAATTGAAAATTTGAAAATTTCTATTTGTAATTTTAAAGAGAGCAAGGAAAGTAAATTGCATTGTAACTTGGAGATGGAAAATTATGCATGCCCACTTTTAGTAACATTTGGAAAAGTGATGAATTATGGTGAATTAAGAGTGATCAATTATCAATTTGAAAAACCATTTAATGCTCTTGAGTTAGAAATATTGTATGCTCCAACTCTCATTTGACTGTATAGAGTAATCTATAAGATATTTGAAGGGGTGAAACCATAAACTATGGCCTGCTACATATTGAAAAAGTGAAAACATAGATGTTGAGTGTCAATAAGCTCTAATGTGGCCCACTTGAAACTAAGATGAATCACACTGCTACATATATATCTATATATTATTTAAAAAATTGTAACTTTGTAACATGAAATTTGAGAACTTTGAAAACATCATAGTAGAAATGTGGACATAAACGAATATTATGCCCTTCTATATGTATGATATTGAAATACTATTTTGAAACTATAATTGAAGGTTTACAACTTTTGAAACCTTTTGAAACTTTTGTAACTTTGTAATTTGTAACTTTTGAAACTTGTAATTTGCAATTGTAGTTATGAGTACACATGCATGCCACATGCCCTCATAATATAAAAATGGTGAATAATATTATCACTTAGAAACTTTATATTTATATAAATCTAATTTTTTTTTATCATGAGGCTTGAATGTTCTAAACAATCCCATTGTGATGCCCCATTTTAAGATAAGAGATGTAGCCTACAGAGTCACTTATCTTAAAATAAAACATATGTGAAAGATATATTAATAAAGTAGCCATTGGAATATTTAAAATTGATTGCATCATAGTATTGAATATATCATTGAATTTGAATATGAGGCATGTGTTATAAAGATATATCATTGAAGCATCAAAATAATATATGCATGATATACATCATGGATCTAGAGTAGAGACATAGTATATAAGTGATGCATGACATTAATCATGGCACCGTGGTAAATTAAATAAAATATATGATATGAATCATGGAACCACAGTACAAACAACAACCATAGAATTAATGTCATATAATGTCATGTAATTTTCATAATATGTCACTTATAAGGTTCATAAATCCACATATAAGAGACATGCAAAATGTCACATAAAATTGAAGCATAGAAGCAATGTATGCATGATATACATCATGGATCTAGAGTAAAAACATATTATATAAGTGATGCATGAAATTAATCATGGAACCATAGTAAAGTAGGTAGAATAGATTATATGAATCATGTAACTATAATACACACAACAACCATAGAAGTAATGTCATAAAATGTCATGTAATTTCATAATAAGTCACTCAACGTGTATCCACACCCCTTGTGTGGGCATGTTGCCTACATACCAATACTCTGAAGAGGGATCAAGCCATATGTAGATATCCCACTTGATGCGATTTATTAAATAGTGTATATGAAGATGCAGAATGTTAAAATGCATGTGCTTGAGGTGGCTAGGGACTAGTGTGAGGGTTTGAATAAGCTTGTAATTATATTAGCTAGTTGTATGCAAAGAATAGAGAAATATACCTGAGTAGTCTTGCTTGTATTATTGCTTATTTTATGATATTTGCTAACCAACCTTCTAAATGAACTTTGAATTGGATTTTATATGGATTTGTTGGTCATGGGTCGAATGTATTCACATTAAACCGACAAGAAGGAGGATAAGAACCAGAAGGAAATGATCATTGGCAGTAAAAATGCATTTAGATAAGAGCATTGGAAATGGACACCCTAGGGTCTAGCGCTATAGTCCAAGTTAGGTGGTATTATCTTGAAGGAATGATACCTAGTGGGATGGAATCATCACTAGAAATGCTACTTGGAGGAGGTGGAATCACTATCTGGAAAGCTACGAATGACCAAGAATTAGTGAAAAGATGCCTATGAGGGTCATGAGAGTAAGCAAGAGGGACCTATGGGTTGGGTGTCATAAACTACACTTAAATTAAAAATTTTCACATTTTATATGACTATAGTTAGAATGTTGTAGAGTTGAAATAGGAATAAGTAGTGATATTTTTATCAGTGTAGTGCAATTTCTAGAGAAACCTATAGGATTATAATGAGTGGCCTTGATGTGATTTTATAAGATAATATTTAAATGCAATTTATAACCAAATTTACCAAATATGCAAGAGAGCTATCATGAAATTTATAAATTTGAAAAAGTGACCACTAAAGCACGAGAGACAACGCTGAACTAAGGGACAAGGTTGTAGTTTGGACCTGTCCAGATAGTGTTACTTGTTCTAGAAAATTAAGACTATTATAAGAGGTTTAACAAGATCTTGTGTGTATAATATGGATGAATATAACTAAAATAGGGATGTATGTATGATATTTTCAGTGCTTACAAGAAAATGAAGGCTCTCTTATAGATTGAAAGTTAATAAAATATAGAATATACCAAGTAAGGGTAAGGATGTCTAAAATAAATATTGTCAAACACTTAATGATTAATTTCATGTGTCTATATTTACCCCCATTTTATTTTAGTGATGCACAAAGTGAAATTACTAGCGTAAATTAAATATTAACTTGAGTGTTTATACACACTTTGTTTTTGGATGTGAAGCTTGATTGTGTAAGATGTCTTAATGTAAGAAACCTAAAACAATGCCACTAAAAGTAATATTTGCTCATTTTTTAAATCAAAAATTTGAAAATTTCTATTTGTAATTTTAAAGAGAGTAAGGAAACTAAACTTCATTGTAACTTGGAGATGAAAAAGTGTGCATGCCCACTTTTAGTGACATTTTTAAAAGTCATGAATTATGGTGAATTAAGAGTGATCAAGTATCAATTTGAAAAACCATTTAATGCTCTTGAGTTAGAAATATTGTATGCTCTAACTCTCATTTGACTGTATAGAGTAATCTATAAGATATTTGAAAGGGTGGAACCATAAACTATGGCCCGCTACATAGTAAAAAAGTGAAAACATAGATGTTGAGTGTCAACAAGCTCTAACGTGGCCCACTTGAAATTGAGATGAATCACATTGCTACATACATATCTATATATTATTTAAAAATTTGTAACTTTGCAACATGAAATTTGAGAACTTTGAAAATGTCATAGTAGAAATGTGCACATGAATAAATATTATGCCCTTATATATGTACCATATTGAAGTGCTATTTTGAAACTATAATTGAAGGTTTACAACTTTGCAATTTCTAAAACCTTTTGAAACTTTTGTAACTTTTAAAACTTGTAATTTGAAATTATAGTTATGAGTACACATGCATGCCACATGCCCTCATAATTTAAAAATGATGAATAATATTATCACTTAAAAACTTTATATTTATATAAATATAATTTTTTTGATCATGAGGCTTGAAAGTTCCAAACAATCCCATCGTGATGCCCCATTTTGAGATGAGAGATGTATCCTGCAGAGTCACTTATCTCAAAATAAAACATATGTGAAAGATATATTAATAAAGTAGCCCTTGGAATATTTAAAATTGATTGCATCACAGTATTGAATATAGCATTGAATTTGCATATGAGGCATGTGTTAGAAAGATATATCATTGAATCATAGAAGCAATATATGCATGATATACATCATGGATCTAGAGTAGAGACATAGTATATAAGTGATGCATTACATTAATCATGGCACCATGGTAAAGTAAATAGAATATATTATATGAATCACTAAACCATAGTACAAACAACAACCATAGAATTAATGTCATATAATGTCATGTAATTTTCATAATATATCACTTAGAAGGTTCAAAAATCCACATACAAGTACATGTAAAATGTCACATAACATTGAAGCATAGAAGCAATGTATGCATGATATACATCATGGATCTAGAGTAAAAAAAAATTATATAAGGGATGCATGACATTAATCATGGAACCATAGTAAAGTAGATATAATAGATGATATGAATCATGGAACTATAATACACACAACAACCATAGAAGTAATGTCATACAATGTCATGTAATTTTAATAATAGGTCACTCAACGTGTATCCACATTCCTTGTGTGGGCATGTTACCTACGTATAATTACTCTGAGGAGGGATCAAGCCATATGTAGTTCTCCCACTTGATGTGATTTATGTAATAGTGTATATGAAGATGTAAAATGTTAAAATAGGTGTGCTTGAGGTGGCTAGGGACTGTTGTGAGGTTTTGAATAACCTTGTAATTGTATTGGTTGGTTGTATGCAGAGAATAGGGAAATATGCCTAAGTAGTCTTGCTTGCTTTATAATATTTTCCAACTAGCCTTATAAATGAAATTTGAATGGGGTTTTATAGGAATATGTTGGTCATAGGTTGAATGTATTCACATTAGGCTGACAAGAAGGAGGATAAGAACTAGAAGGAAATGATCATTGGCAGTAAAAATGCACTTGGATAGGAGCACTGAAAATGGATATCCTAGGGTCTATTGCTATAGTATAAGTTTGGTGATATTATCTTGAAGGAATGAGACCTAGGGGGATGGAATCATTACTAGAAATTCTATTTGGAGGAGGTGGAATCACTATCTGGAAAGCTACAGATGATTGGGAATTAGTGAAAAGATGCCTATGAGGGTCATGAGAGTAAGCAAGAGGGACCTATGGGTTGGGTGTCATAAGCTACACTCAAGTCACCAATTTTCACATTTTATATGGCTATAATTAGAATGTTGTAGAGCTGAAATAGGAATAAGTAGTGATATTTTTCTCAGTGTGTACTACAATTTCTAGAGAGACCCAGTAGGGGTATAATGAGTGGCATTGATGTGCTTTTATAGGATAATATTTAAATATAATTTCTAACCAACTTTACCAAATATGCAAGAAAGATGTGAAATTTATAAATTTGAAAAAGTGACCATTGAATCATGAGAGATAAGGCTGAACTAGGGGACAAGGTTGTAGTTTGGCCCTATTCAGACAGTGTAGACTTGTCCTAGAAAATCAAGACAATTAGAATATGTTTAACAAGATCTTGTGTGTAGAATGTGGATGAAAATAACTAAAATAGGGATGTATGTATGATATTTTCAGTGCTTACAAGAAAATGAAGGCTCTCTTATAGATTGAGAGTTAATAAAATATAAAATATATCAAGGGTAAGGATGTCAAAAATAAATATTGTCAAACACTTAATGATTAATTTCATGTATGTAAATTTACCCTCATTTTATTTTAGTGATGTACGAAGTGAAATTACTAAAGCAAAGTAAATGTGAACTTGAGTGCATATAGACACTTTATCTTTGGATGTGAAGCTTGATTGTGTAGGAAGTCTTAATATAAGAAACCTAAAACAATGCCACTGAAAGTAATATTTGCTCATTTTTTAAATTGAAAATTTGAAAATTTCTATTTGTAATTTTAAAGAGAGCAAGGAAAGTAAATTGCATTGTAACTTGGAGATGGAAAAGTGTGCATGACCACTTTTAGTGACATTTGGAAAAGTGATGAATTATGACAAATTAAGAGTGATCAAGTATCAATTTGACAAACCATTTAATGCTCTTGAATTAGAAATATTGTATGCTCTAACTCTCATTTGACTATATGGAGCAATCTATAAGATATTTGAAGGGGTGGAACCATAAACTATGGCCCGCTACATATTGAAAAAGTGAAAACATAGATGTTGAGTGTTAATAAGCTCTAATGTGGCCCATTTGCAATTGAGATGAATCACACTACTACATACATATCTATATATTATTTAAAAAATTGTAACTTTGCAACATGAAATTTGAAAACATCATAGTAGAAATGTGGACATGAACAAATATTACGCCCTTATATATGTATTATATTGAAATGCTATTTTGAAACTATAATTGAAGGTTTACAACTTTACAACTTCTGAAACCTTTTAAAACTTTTGTAACTTTGTAATTTGTAACTTTTGAAACTTGTAATTTGTAATTGTAGTTATGAGTACACATGCATGCCACATGCCCTCATAATATAAAAATGACGAATAATATTATCACTTAAATTTGATCATGAGGCTTGAATGTTCCAAATAATCCCATCATGATACCCCATTTTGAGATGAGAGATGTAACATGTAGAGTCACTTATCTCAAAATAAAACATATGTGAAAGATATATTAATAAAGTATCCCTTGGAATATTTAAAATTGAATGCATCATAGTATTGAATATAACATTGAATTTGCATATGAGGCATGTGTTAGAAAGATATACCATTGAAGCATAGAAGTAATATATGCATGATATACATCATGGATCTAGAGTAGAGACATAGTATATAGGTGATGTATGACATTAATCATGGCACCATGGTAAAGTAAATAGAATATATGATATGAATCATGGAACCATAGTAAAAACAACAACAATAGAATTAATGTCATGTAATTTTCATAATATGTCACTTATAAGGTTCAAAAATCCACATACAAGGGACATGTAAAGTGGCATAACATTGAAGCATAAAAGCAATGTATGCATGATATACATCATGGATCTAGAGTAAAAACATATTATATAAGTGATGCATGACATTAATCATGGAACCATAGTAAAGTAGATAAAATAGATGATATGAATCATGGAACTATAATACACACAACAACCATAGAAGTAATGTCATACAATGACATGTAATTTTCATAATAGGTCACTCATAAGGCTCAAAAATCCACATACAAGGGACATGTAAAATGTTGCATAACACATAAGTCCAAAGGCCACACATAAATGGCGTAATGATTCCATATAAGCAATAATTTAAACATACAAGGCCAATAGACACACAAATATTTAGAGTTTTTTGAAATATATTCATGTTTTTGAATTTTTTGAATATATGCATTTTTTGGAATCTTTGACAATATGTGCATTTTTTTTTAATTTTATTAATAAAATAGACATGACAAAGGTCATAGGAAGTAAATATTTGAAAGTATAAGACATAAGAGGGATATGAACAATCCTCAACAAGGTGTAAAAGCATAACATGATAAGAGGGAAGGCAAAAAATGTGCCCCCAATGTGTATGCAATTTTGAGTGATAGAAATGTATTATGAGTAAGATAAGGATGAAAGTATATACTCCTCAATGGGGAAGAGGATAAATGTTATCATGTATAAGGTATCCATATGAGATCATGCAAGTGTCACATGGTGTAATATATGCAATAGCAAGCCAATGGAGTGCCATAGTGATGGGTATTTAGATTGTTCAAATTGGTTTACAAATCAAGAGGGTAAGTACCCAAAGTAAAAGTTAGAAGAATTCTTGGATAAGGTGTAGAAGAATTAGTAGTGAAAATAAAAGCAAAAATGTTATGTATAAGGAGAAAAATATACAAATTTAATCAATTACTTGATTAGAGGAGAGTTCCCATGGAGTTCTCACATAAAAGGTGTATCCACCTTATTTGTTTTGAGATAAATCACCAATTGGAATAGGATGCTACTATGTAGAGTTATCATATCCATTACCCTACATGTTGATCATATGAGATATTTTTGGTAGAGTACGCCCTACTTTGTGTTATTATGTTATGATTATGCCTACCTTTGAAACTGTGACCATTGAATTATTATGAAAAAATGTAAGAGAATAATAATTAGTATTTAGAGTGACTCCCATTGATCTTTTTTGTAATCTTCTAAGAATTAATTATGTTGCTCCAAAGTAGGATCAATGTGGAATAATGCTACACACAATTCAGGACCAAGAGTAATTGGTAATGTGATAGATCTAATGCAATGATTTGGTGATGTAATTTGGATAAGATGTTATGTATCATATACAAGAGAGTGAAGGAGAGATAAAATACATATATTAACCTTATAAGTGATTAACTATGACATTAATACATTGTTTTCCTTTTATAAGTGGCTTGATGATGAGAGGCTACAAATGAGATGAGTGTTGTTTGGGTGTGGTCTTTAGAACCAAATTTGTAAGAGAAACTTTAGGTATTGGTTCTTGATTTGAATTTACTTTATTGAAAAACCCTCTTTGGAACATGCTTTGATTTTGATTTAATAATTGTATTTCTTCATGTGACTTTATGGGATTCTTTGAGTGTGCCTTTTATACCTTTTCCTTGGGAGATGTGATCATTGTATTAGGAGTATTGATGTCCCATGGTGGTAAGATAATATTAAAACTATTTTAAGTATATTGGAAATCATTTTATGTAGGAATGGGAGATTTTCTCTTAATTTTTATAGAAGAGATATCTTGATATTCACTCACTCCAACATATGTAAATAAAGAATGAGATAAGTGTTCATCTTCATCAAAAGGATTGAAATTTAACTTTCCCAATTGCTCATCTATAAGTTCTTGGGTATCCTCATCATAATTTATATAGTAATCTTAAATTATGTAAGTATTTTTTGAATTGACCAATAATGGTAGTTCTTGAATGGACTTTTTTACAATTTGTGCATGTTGTACCTTTTCTTGGATAGATTATTTTATGTGCATGGGAAGTGTCACTTATGGTATAATTTTATCAATAGTCTCTTCCATTTACTTAAGAGTTTGTACTTATGGATTAAATTATGTGATAGGCCTTTATATTTGTGTAAGAATTTGAGCACTTGGTGAGGTATTATCTATATTGATTGATTCACCCACTTTGTAAGTGTGCATTTATGTTATTGGAATTGGTTGTAGGGTAAATTTTAGTGGCCCATATAGAAATTAACTTGGGTTTTTTTTTGAGAATATATAAGTACATGTTTCAAAAGTCTGGAAAAAGTTAATAGATGGTGTTTAGGTGAGAAGGTAAATGGGTAAGTGAATCATAACAGGGTGTAGAAGCTTGATGGGCATGCGATTGTACAAAAAACCTATAAATACTTCATCCATTTCCTACTACTAAGAATTACCATTAAGAGCATATGGGTGGATATTTGTTTACATATAATGGAAAATAAGCTTATATTGACTTTAGACAGAGTGGAAAACTATATTTATATGTATGAAATTTATTTTAAACAATAAGCAAGTCGACTTAAAAAATTAACTTACACCTAGATAATTTAGGCAAATGCACGTTATTCACCACCCCATAAAATATCCAAATGCAAATTTATAAAACTAAAATATCCATGGATTAATGAATAATAGCCACTAAAATTTACCCTGATTGGTTGTTGAGGTGGTATTATAGACATTTTATTTAATTGGGATTATGTCATTTTGCAATAGTGAAAATATGCGTCATCAACTAGAATTGTATACTCATGCACACCATATATAATATTGATACATATATTAAAAGTATAAGGTATAGATTTAATTGCATGAATCCAAAGTTGACCCAGTAGTAAATCATACTATAACTACTAAGAGACAACTTGAAAAGTAGTAGGGACCGTTTTGGGGCCCAATAATAACTCCATTGTAATAGTGCCCAATATTTGTTTAGAAATGGTATCAAGGCCATGTATAGGTTATTTAATTTTGAATATTATATTTACTAAATCCTAATTTATGTATAAAGTCATAATTACAAATATTTATTCTATAACTATTGTTAGCCAAAACATGTTTAATTAGTTGTCCATGTATTTGAATTTGAATAAATAACATAAGATTTTGTTCGATGATATGCTTTAGAGGTACATCCTAGTTATAAAAAGTAATGGTGTAATAAATATCATTGAAATCATTCATAATAGACTCAAATGAAGTTGCTTGTTTATCCATAGGAAGAGCTGTATCACACAACATGACATATAAAATATCATTGTAAGTAGGTACCTTTTGTAATAGCTCTAAAATAGAAATTTTCGTAAGGGTATTATGCAATTGATCAATGATGTCATATAATTTAGGTTGATAAACTTGTCTTGAAGGACTTGGAGGAGTAGGAACACTATTATTACGTGGATTTAGTTGGGGAGGTAAAGTTGGTTGTCCCTTTTTGGTTTGGATAACATCGATGAGAGTCTAGTATGAGCCTTAAATGAAAAATGGGAATATATTGATGAATAAAGGCAGGTTGAGGGTGAGGAGGGGGAAGAACGAGAGGTTTTACAAATATGTTTTAGCATTTAGTTGTAATAGGAAGTAACTCATTTGAATATTACAACAATATGAAGTACAAGATTTTGGAGATTTCTCGAAAGTAAGTTTTAGAACATTATCAAATTTTAAGTATGTAGAAATGAAATGAATATCATATTAAAAAGTAAGATAATATTTTGTAATAAATTCAATAATACTATGTAACATATGAAATAAAATTTAATTAATCAAACCTATTATAAATATAATCAATATGAATGGAGCAATGTTGTAATATAATTTAGAGAATGTTAATGATTGTGAATACAACACAAGAAAAAATAAATGTATAAGGGTGATATAGGCAAGGGTTTGAATGATTTTTATGCTCTAAAATATACTTGTTCATTATTTTATTAGTGTTAGCCCAGTATTTTAGAGCACTAATTATATAGGCAGAACTACGCCTAAAGCCACTAACCTTAGTTTCATGGGTATGGTGAGAGTAAATTTAGTAGATGATACGCTCCTCTTAGGTATAATAGAAATAAAATAGATAAAAAAAGATTCATATGGTATAAACAAGGGACCCTAGGCAATTTTAATATACCCTAAGGCACATGTAAACTAAGCTCTATGGTTAATGTTATACTATGGCTATGAGTATTAGGGTAATACCCTCATGCTATAATGTCTGTAAGAATAACACATGTAAAACTTCGTGATAGTCACTCAGTAGCTTGAAAATTATCAAAACACAATTTCTAAAATAAGTAAAATTAAATAGAAAAATATTTGTGTATAGAGATCAAACAAATTTCAACCCGAAGTCAAAATAAAGAGCTTCAGTGTTGGATTTATCTAATGTGACAAGACAAATTTCTTTGGTGTTAGATAAAATCCAAGGTCGAGTAAGTTGAATCATTTTATGTTGGATGTATATCTAAAGTTGAAGGCTATTTTATTTTAGTGTTAGGAACTTATAGAAATTTGATGAAATCCTAAGACAAAAATCAAGCAAACAAAAAGTAATGGTCAAAATAAAATGTGGGTTCCCTAAAAATGTTTGATCCTTTTAATTCAAGATGACTTAAATTAATGGTATTAAACCATTTAAATAGAAATACTAATATGTACTAATCTAATAATGAAATACAGTCAATATACAAGAAGCTATAGAATTTATAGAAATCAAAAACTTGTTAAAAATAGTAAAAGAATAAGGATGTACAAACCTCCTTATAGGTGTAATTTTGATTTTGTGAAGTGACTATAAGTGCAAATTGCCTGAGATGACTTGTAAACATAGTCATGTTAGAAAAAAATAACTTATAGTCTAGTGGGCGGCATACATGGGCAAACTGTGGCCTTGGTTGGCCATTATAACCACATCCTGGTTGACTATATTCTTAATTTTTAGATATAGGTTTGTGTGATCACTTACAAGGTTTGATTATTGCATCCTTTATTTTATGTTATCATGTGGAAGGCTTTTAAAATATAAAACCCTAGATCCTACACATGCAATATATATAAATTAGATGATAAAAGGATGAATACAAATGGGTTGGTAAAGATGACTGAAATGGCCTCAAAAACCCACTGTAACTAAGTGCTACCTATATAGCCCAAATTGACTTCAAATCAATGTAG
This sequence comes from Torreya grandis, assembly GCA_037957365.1. NCBI lineage: Eukaryota > Viridiplantae > Streptophyta > Pinopsida > Cupressales > Taxaceae > Torreya > Torreya grandis. The sequence continues at coordinate 723,411 of JARHVA010001251.1, read as the reverse complement.
TTATCCCTCCTTGAGTGAGTATGTGATATGTGATGATGCAACTAGGATGAATATAGATAGAACATTGATTTAAATGCTTGAATATGGATGCTCTTAACCTCAAATAAATAATATTCAAACTTGGATTATGATTGTTAAAATGTTGTAGAGTTAAAATAGGAAGATGTAGCTGTCTTTTTCGTAGTGTGCAATGCAATTACTAGAGATATTCAGTGGGGGTATAATGAGTGGTCTTAATGTGATTTTATAATATAATATTTAGAAATATTTCACTAATAAACTTTACCAAATGTGTGGGAGAGTCATTGTGAAATGTATCAATTTTAAAAAGTGACCATTGGAGCATGAGAGATAAGGCCACACTAGGGGCAAGGCTATAGTGCAACCCTATCCATATAGTGTGGACTTGTCCTAGAAAACCAGAGAAAATCAAGACATGTATGAAAAGAATTTATGGGTTTAATAGGATGAATGTAACTAAAATAAGGATGTTTTTATGATATTTTTAGTGATTTCAAGATAGTGAAGGCACTTTTATAGATTACAAGTTAGCAAAATGGTAAGTAGACCAAGGGTAAGGATGTCAAGAATAAACATTGTCGAACATTTAATGATTAATCTTACGAGTCTACCAATAATTAGAATCTCACTTTTTATAATGACCTCATTGGTGGCCACCACCCTTTTATTATAAGCTTATGTGTGTTAGATTTTCCACCTAACCCTGCTCCTTATTTTAATTTGTATTGCATTCATTTTCCTAATTATTAGAGTTCCTCTCTCTTTTCATTCCTTTTCATTTTGTTTGATTTTATTTGTTCTTTTTGGCTTATACTTTCTCATGTGCAATCTTTCAAACTTCATGGAATTCTACTTGTTCATAATTTTTATGCACCAAGATTTCAAAAAAATACATAATAGCCTCATGCATATATGTGTTGCACATATATGTGTTTCTTGTTTGAATTTGTCAGGAAACCCATCATTTAATTGTTTATCCATATATTCAAAATTTATGAAGTCCTATTGCACATTATTTGTATGCAATGGTTGTCTTGACTTATATTTTTCCTTTTAAACACAGATATATATAAATCAAGCTTTCAAAAAAATATTCCTCCCAAGTATTTAGACATTTGTCATAATAACCTTAAATTATCCATTACTCAACTTTCTCAATGGGTTTCTCATAATTGTATTTTAATTAATCCTTTGTAGGTACTTAGATACATTGCATACCATTATTTTAAGAGATACACATCTCAAATTTCTTGGTTTTATTCACAAAATAACATGATTTTACTAACATGAAAAAACTACATATTAGGGAAAATAAATTATAAAATAAGGAAATATTGTTTTAGAACATTTGTTTGTCTCAATAGCCTCTTTTGGGCATATTTAGTATTCATGATCATTCAAAGTAGGGCTTGAGCTTACTCCAACTGAAACATCCTTGGATAAATTCCACATATAATTTACATAACCTGCATGTGCCAATTTCAATGATATTTTGGATAATATAGTGTCCCATCCACCTGATTTGTAACTTTCTTAGGTGCTTACAATAGCTAGAGTTGTAAAGGAACACTTTGGCCCCTACATTGCACACCTTGTTTTGGAGATGTTTTATGCCATATTTTCTTTCTATATTGTTATACCCATTTGTTCCATCTAGCCAATAAAATATTATCATCCAACTTGTTCAATTTTATCAATAAATCTTAGATAGATTCCTAGTCTCCCAAATTTCCTATGCACATAATTCATAGGAAGGTACTAAAAAATTCCATTGGTAGTATTGTCTCTCTCCCATATACTATGTGGAATGGTGTTTATTTATTTAATTGCTTATAATTAGTTTGATATGCTCATAATATTTATGACACTATATCATCCCAATAATGTCTGCCCATATCACATATGTTCATGTGTGTCGCCCTTAGGATATTATTAAATGATCTCACTATGCCATTTACCTGTGGGTGACATGAAGTTGTATTATGGTGCATAACCATAAAATAATTCAGTAGAATGTGCATAATTTTTCCTAAGAAGGGGATTCCTCTATCAATTGTCAAACTTAATAGATTGCTAAACCTTGCATTTATGTTTTCTGATAAGAACCTTTTTGTAGTGGCTGAGATGTAATTATTAGTTAGTGATACCTTAATCTAATGTGTTAAATAATCAATAACAATTAAAATTAATGTATTCCACATCTTTGTCTGGTTGGACTTATTAGTTATATAAAATTAACTTTACACTTCGAAAATGGTTTTTGTATAATAATTGGGATCAATGGCATATCACTCATTCGATTGGGTTTACCCACCCTTAAAAAAATATCAATTTTTTGTGTCTTTATTCACTATCAGCCACAATTTTTTTTTATTCCCCTATTTAGTGTCATCTTACTATGTCATCATAGAACTCATGTAACAAACTTACACTTTCATGTTATAACATTCATATATACATAACTTCATCTTTACCCAATCTATATAAATGTCCTTCAAGTAATTGATATAGTGTTGCCTTTACTACAAATTTTGGTTTCCATTTGACGATCCAAACTTCTAGTGCCATTCTAAATTGTAAGAATGTTTCTATTTCCTCCATTTCTTCAGGTAACATGATATACTATAATAATATTTATGCATGATAAATGATTTAGTTTTGTATTCAATCTCCTAGATTTTAATATTACCAAAAACTAAAATTGTTGAACTAATATTATCTTCTGACAAATTTATCCATGCAAGGCTAGTTTTTAAAGTAAAAAATGGCATGGATAAAAAATATTATTGAAACATAAATTGTAAAGACACACATCATGACTAATGCTTCCCTTTTGTTAGTTGTGCAATTCATTTCAGCTTTGGAAAACTTATGAATTGCTAAGTAGATAGGGTGATCAATATTACCCTCCCCTAGTTGGGATAACATAGCCCCAACCACCATGCTCAAGGCATATACATGTATGAAAAATTAACTCTTACAATATATGAATTGTAATCTTGGAAAAACTTACGAAATTTTATTTAAGTATATCAAGTGATTATTATTTATTTATCCATACAAATGGACCATCATTGCATAAAATTTCTTCAAGTGACCCATGTGTGTGTACATGTCCCTTTATAAATTTCAATAATACCCACAATGTCCTAAATATTTGTATACATCCTTTTTATTGTGTCATTATTCTAACTATAATATTATTTTAATCTTGGTTAGGTCTACCAACATGCCTTATTTAAAAATTACATGCCCTAATAGTTTATCAAATGAAACTAAAAATGTACCCTTATTGAAATTGAGGGATACATGCAATTACCTTTATATTCCAAACTACTAAAAAACTTCTCAAATAAATTTGGAAATAATTTGAGACATGATTATCGCTTCTAAAAACCTTTATCTTTTTCTCTGTCTAGTTTTCTAAAAGAGCCTTAAACTCCTCAAAATTAAGGAAAACCTCATATTCATTCTTGAACCCAGATTTTCCTTGAGTAATCATCTATAAAAGAAACATAATAAAAATAGTTTACTAATGATGGGACCTTCATATATATAAACACATCATTATGTATTAGATACATAATTCTATATGCTCTTATAACACTATTAAGAAACTTAGGAAACTTTACTCAAGTTTAGTTACCATTTACACAATGTTGACAAAAATTTAAATCTAAAGGATAATAAGAAATTCATTTGGATATACATTTAGTTTGTAATTCTTGAAGGCATTTATATCCAATATGTCCCTTATTATGATGCCAAAGCATTATATTTTCCATAGGTATTAGGCAAGGGTATTATTTAATTCATGGGGAATATTAGGAACAACATATAACATCCATCACTTATAGTGATTGCCTTAAGCTTGAACAATATTAAAATACAAACTCATATTTTTATAACCATTCCTCCTCAAACCATTTTATAGTTATCCTTATTAAATAATACCTACACATCCACATCATTCATCTTATATAAATTATATTTCTATGAAAACTTAGATTGTATAATACTCGAGGGATAGTTTTAACCTTTCTATCTTTGAACATAAACTTAAATATTCCTCAGGATATGATATTATATGTCAATTTATCTCTAAATAAGACATAATCTCCATTAATATTTTCATATTAAAAAAACTACACTTTGTGAGGACTCGTATGAAAATAAACACTTTATTCAATAAACCATGCGTCCTATCATCCCTTAGTATTCACTAGACATATTTGTATCTCTAGAGGGGTAGTTATTAGTGGATTTACATTTAAAACTTTTGAGATTTATGATACTTCTTAAAGTTCCCAGTTTGACCATAATTATAACATTTCCTCAGAGGTCTTCTTGGAAATTTAGTTTTACCTCTTGAATTTGATTGTCTATCCTATGACTTGTTTCTATTTATTTCATGGGGATGACTTATAAAAAACAATACATCCTTTGATTGATAATCCTTCATGGATTTTTTCGTCATTTCCTCTCATATCATAGCTACACTTATATCCTCATGCTTTAAAGTAGATATATTACTACTAACGGGCATAAAACAATTATCTCATGAATTAGGGAAATAAATAACAAATAAATACACATTTTATCTTCATCCATTTTAATATAAACTAAACATAAATAATTTACCATAGTGTTAAATTATTTCAAATGCTCTATCATAGATCCATTGTCACCTTTATGGAATACATCTTCTTTCAAAGAAATAATTTGTTGACTAGATACATTGTCTAATAAAGAGTCCCTAACTTATCCCAAAGTTTATTAGTGGTGTATTCTCTAGATAAATTCAAAAACAATGAATCTGAAAGACACAATATGATTGAACTCTTATCCTTTTGATCTATCTCTACCCAATTTTTTGGATTCATACTTATAGGTTGTGTTTGTAACATAACACCCCACTAATCTCTATGTATAATAAGATTTTCTATCTTGATTTTTCATAACTCAAAGTGATATCCATTATTTTTTGGATCTTTATCAGTTTTATTCTCACCATTTTCATTTACACAAATATTTTCTTGTGTAAAGCTCTAACTCAAGAAGTAATTTATTACAAGGTCAAGATGCCCTACCTCTTCAAATAAATCTAAACCATAGCTTTGATAACAAATTAATAAAGATAAACTAATGAAATAATGCAAGATAAATAATGCTAATAGAACATATAGATATAATATAAAATAAAAAAGGAATGCACACATGATATAATTTTAACCCAAGAAATCCATTTTAGGAAAAAACCCTACATAACTTCTTCTTTATTATATTAACTGAATTGTTTACAATATAATTATTTATTTCAAATTTATGATTTACCCTAATACATGTGAAATGATTTGTAAGTACATCAATAGGATATTTTACAAGTGGTATTACAACATAATGAGTACCAAAACCATGAGATTAGAAATCATGAGTTATAAACTAAGGTCTAAAACCATTTGTATTGACCTGAAACCATACACAGGGTCCCAAAAACATTTTTTGGGTGTTTAAACCCTTAAATTATTGAACCCCATATATAATCCATGCCTATATATATATATATATATATATATATATATAAAGTGTGAATGATGCAAAGTATACAACACATACCCATCACTCCTAATCCTAAAAATATCAAAAAAATAAAATTTCTCTTAACTTTCAAACTTAATCATCTTAGGTAATTTTTATTTCACATTTATGGAAATCAAAACACAAACATTTATATGGGGATATGAACCCTTATATTATAAACATTAATAAAATATCCAAATTGTTTCAACATATCAATTATAATACAAAATTGAGGAGGGAATTTAAGATTTCAATTCACCTATGCTAACCCATAGAGTCAAGATTATATACTACCACATTAGAACCACATGAAATATATTTGAACATCATTTGGATACAATACTAAAAACTATTTGTCAAAATAATTTTATCAATTTTTTTAGTTTTAAGAGAAATAAAATAATCTTTGGTTTGATCAATCTAAAAAAGATATAAATAAATTGATTGTAATATCATTTGTTCCTGAGTCTGTTTTCAATAGAACTTATAGAGGGAATTTTCCTTAGATATAAGAAAAAAATTGAGTTTTTATTTAATGTAATTTCCTTTGTATCCATTATTTTAGGCATTTCCTCATTTAGGGATAAAAGGAGCATAACATTAATTGAAGCCTCTTATTATTTTTCTTATGTGGTTTGGACTTCTTAATTTCCCCACACAAAGGTCATTATTGTCTTCCCCTTTTCATTTATTCTTAACTAATTCATCAAATTATTTTATTATTCATGAATGATCTTGATTTCCCTTATTAGTCTTGAAGGGCTATCTAATGCATCCGCTTAGCTTTAAACCACAATTTTTTTTTGCCCCCAATCACATGTTATTAATTTGTATGGTGGATAATGTTTAAATCTTATACAAAGCTATTAACAAGTTTTTTAATAGTGGGAGTAAAAAATATTATTTGCAGTATTGTGATTCGTTAGAAAAGTTGCATGTTATGAGATACTTCACGACTCTCCAAACACAACAATCATTCTCTGCCAGGACTACACACAACTATTTTTTTTGGTTAATGGGTGTCTCATGTAATAGGCTTGTGTGGATGGGAAGGGCGATGGCAATTTAGTGCATTCCAAATGGTAGTGATGGTATAGTATTTCCATATATATATAGAGAGGAGGGAATGATTGGTCCATTAGAGATTATTTAGATTAGATTTTGAATTTTAGGGCGAGGTTGGTGTAGGTTAGTTTTTTATTTGACATTTTTTTGATTTTGTTGAAACAAGAGATACAATTGTTTTGGTCTTTTTTTTGATTCCATTGTGTAATTTGGGTTCCTCTTTTAGACCTAGGGTTTGTCATCTCTGATCAAATCTCAAAATAGAGGTCTGTGATAAATATAGTATATATAAGGGTTCCTTAAACACCAACCTATTTAACATCTCTATTTTGTTTGACCATCATCTGCTCAGTGTTTTCATACCTAAAAGCTATTTTGGGGTTTGTTCTATACTTTAGGTAATGTATTTTTTTCCTTTGGCTTGTTTGGAAGCAAAGGAGGATAAGAGAGACTAACCTAACTCCTTTTTTATAGAGAATGGAAAAATTATAGGGTTTTTTAGTTAAGTCAGTCTCTAAAATTATGTGGTTCCTTTTTATAGGGGATTTATCAAACCCTAATGAATATGGAATTTCCAATTAGCCCACTCCACCGTATAATCATGGACTTTAAATCTTAGTCCCTTAGGGTGCTCTATTGAAATTGGAATATTTTTAGGGAAAATGGTGGCTTTTGACTCGATCTTCTGTAATCTATTTTTTTTGCCATGCCCTATCTCAACCAGTCAATGCCCAGACTATTTTTGGTCTACATTGAGGAACTTGTATTGTGCATGCAGCTCAGCGTATGAATCTATTCAGGTCAAAACTTCTATATATCTTTCTCCTTACTGAAATCCCCTTCATCTCTTTCCCATATCTAATAATCAAGTCACTTGCTTAGCTGGAGCTCCTTGAAGATAGAAAGTTCTTATGACCAAAAATGCCCAAGAAAAAGAGGAGGGAAAATAGGGGAGCCATATCCTTTATGTCTATGAGAACAATATCACTTTATCAAAAATATTTATTCACCTAATCAATCAAAGGACCACAAGCTATAACCTAGACATAAATTTTCTAACCAAAAATTGGAAGTCGTTGTAAATACTCCAAAATTCTGTAAATAAACATATATGTTCTTTCTTTCTCTCCATAAGTTAGGTGACAATGATCACTTCATGTTTTTATAAAGTGCCAAAACATAAGAATAGATCAATAAATATCCAAAAAACTTACATGGCATCATATATGTGCAAAGTGGGTAAGTGCTTGTACCAAATAAATAGAAATAGAAATAAAGTGGGTACTTTATTTTCAATTTTTTAATTGTGTTACATCCCAATTTATCACTAAGAAAATTTACTTGATAATACATGGATTTTTTATGGTTGGTAATTTGATTTGATTGTTATTTAACTAAGCTGTAAGTCATATGTTGTTATGGGACAATTGTATTTTATTTTGATTACATGATTGCATTACTATGAGTTTAGTTGTATTGTATATTATTTACATTATGATCATGTTTATTGTTGTTACAATGGTATTTTATGATATATATCATGATGTTATGGGCTAACTACCTTTCTATCATGAGTTTGACATATGAGAGATTCATCCATCAGAGCATGATGGAGGGAGAGCATCATCATAGAGGGTGACACAAATGGAAGTGTTAGGGGATGATAGAGGAATGAATAGAACCCATGTACACACCATGTTAGATAGCACTCATTATCTACATAGTTTGAATTGTTAGCATTAGTATATTTTTGATGTTATCTATATTTAGATAATTATTTATGCATGTTATTTGTGTGTTAGCTCAGTTTAATACTTATATGGAATTAATCTTGTTTGATTTTGTTGTGATTGTTATAAGTAAATTTGGATGTATAATGTTGTTGTGTGTTTATGTCATGTTATTATATTCGTGATTATTAATGTTTTTGAGAATGCAAATTTATGTGAATAGTATTTAGGTACTACCGTACATAGACTAACCATCATGTCTTTGAAATTTTTAGAACATTAACTAGTTATATTTTTGATATTTGAGAATATCATTATATGTCTTAATTGCCTTGATATATATATGTGAGTTTCTAGATTAGTTTAGGATAACCAATATTTGACTAGGTTTAGTTTCTAGATTAGTTTAGGATAACCAATATCATGACTTAATAACAATATGACTAATATAAAGTTAATTATATTCCTTTATCAAAAATGGTAAATCAGTCACTATTATACCAGTCCTAATTATAACAATGTAATTATTGTGTCATTACTACATTATATAGATTATCTACGTATTTTGTCATATATATATATATATATATATATCAAGGCATTATATATATATATATATATATATATATATATATATATATATATATATCAAGGCATTGATATATATATATATATAATGCCTATATATATCAATGCCTTGATATATATATATATATATATATATATATATATATATATTGCCTTGATATATATATTGCCTTGATATATATATATATATATATATATATCAATGCCTTGATATATATATATATATATATATATATATCAAGGCATTGATATATATATATATCAATGCCTTGATATATATATATATCAATGCCTTGATATATATATATATATATCAAGGCATTGATATATATATATATATATATATATATATATATATATATATATATATATATATCAAGGCTATATATATATATATATATATATATATATATAAAGGCATTGATATATATATAGGCATTATATATATATATATATATATATATATATATATATATATATATCAATGCCTTGATATATATATATATATATATATATATATATATATAAATAACAAAATACGTAGATAATCTATATAATGTAGTAATGACATAATAATTACATTGTTATAATTAGAACTGGTATAATAGTGAGTGATTTACCATTTTTGATAAAGGAATATAATTAACTTTATATTAGTCATATTGTTATTAAGTCATGATATTGGTTATCCTAAACTAATCTAGAAACTAAACCTAGTCAAATATTCTAGTACCTAAACTATGATGATATTCAAAGTGCTAGTTATAATTAACAATTATGTTATAATTAGGAAACAAAATGAATAAAAACAAGAATTAATGCTTTGTGAAGGATCAAATATCTTTGGATTTATAGCTTGGGCCAAATTAGAAAATAAATATATATAAGAAAAGTGAAAAAGAAAAGCACAAAAAAAGGGAAAAATAATGGCAAGTGCGAGCTTTAAAGAAAAGGCAATATACACACAATGGAAAGGAAAGGAAGATGGGTGGTATGAAGAATAAAGATAAAAGCACAAATTGGAGAAGAAGACCAACACATGAAGAAGAACAAAGCATAAGGGAGGAAGTGGAGAGAAAGAGGAGAGGATGGAACATGGTAGAAGATTGGTACAAAAAGTATGGCATAGGACAATCTTGGAAGCCACAACTCTTGACCTTTATCAGGTAAGTTTGCTCTCTATTCATAAAGATATGTATAGTAGAATTTGGTATGTAGAATTTTTAATGTTTTTAATTGATTGAGTGGATGCACAACCATATAGATGAATCAATCACTACACCAAGACCTTGATCTTATAAATAAACCCAATATAATATACAAATGGTCTACCATAATTATTTAGAAGATAAATATTTTGTGTTAGGTGCTTCTATAAAACCACAATAAAGGTGAATCGATTGGTAAAACTTTGTTGGCTGAAGAAACCTTTGAAGAATTTATAGGAACATTATTTTAAGTTGACATACACATATTTTATACAACAGGGCATATAAATACATGGGTGGATAGAATCTATATCGAACTATGTTTAATTTAGTGAACTATGTATAAGATAGTGAATTGTGTATACATTTGTTATTTCAAAACAATGAAAGTATGCATTATGGTCTGTGTGACTTTGATGAAGAATAGATTTATATGGGCATCTTGCATAGCAAATTGCATGTAGGTTTATCATTTAAAATAAATAGTGAATTGTGTGAAATTATCCTTCAGACCAAATAACTATGCAGAGGTATGAGTTTAATTGATATTAAAACATGATCCTTTATAAAGAAATATAAGGGACCGCATGTATTTGATAAGCCTATCTCAGTTGTAATATAAATATTATATTATATATTATTTTTGCACAAAAAAAGGTGATGGTTATAATTACATATACATATAGCGAAACATAATATCAAATTAGGGAAATAGAATAAATGGATTTTCTCATACATGTATATATAGGGTGAATGGATTGTATGTCACTTATGTGAAAAGGGTATTAATTTTAAGTTCTATCAGTAGCCTTGTAACATATTATTGAGTTGTAAACCATTCATGAGAAAACATGATAACGCTAAATTGGAATATACTAGGATCTTACTTGTGTATTACTCAGAGAATACGACTTGTAGTTAATTATTAGGTTGAGTAATTGGTTTTACAATTAAGATATATAGTGAATTGAGTATAGAAAGATTAAATACTTGTATAAACTATGTGAGTGTTGTATGTTATAACTAGATGACAATTTGATTTAAGAAGAGCAGGATATGAATATAAATAGTCTATTAACTATAATACTCTATTCATTAATATTCAAGAAATATTAATATATTATAATAGATCATCAATGTATTTTGTGAATAAGGTGGTTATAATGATTGTTGAAATCATATAAATTTTTTGATTAGAATCATAGATGATTGGTGACACTCATATACAATATTTATATATCATTGAATACTTATATGTGATACATAGTAAGAATATAGTTAATATGTACAAGTACATATGTATAGGAAATATATCTATCTAAAGACTTAGGTAGTCCTATAAGAATATAATGTATATTGGTGTATTGGGTCGTGTGCATATGCCTATAATTTTAATGACTGTTAAAAATAAGTCATAGGATTTCGAGAGTTAGGAAACTATAACTATATGAATACAATCTCCTAGAAATGTAACAAGTTGTTTAAATGAAAGATTATGTTTTCATGAGATTTATGACTTTCTATATCATGATTGGTTGTTTGTAATGGATTAGTTGTATATATGAATAATGGACCCTATTATTATCATTCATCATAGAGTGCATTATATTTGAACGTACTTATAGAAATTAGAAATATGCAATTATATATATATATAATTGCATATTTCTAATTTCTATAAGTACGTTCAAATATAATGCACTCTATGATGAATGATAATATATATACTCAGATGATATAAATTGTACTTATTATGCTTATTAGTTATGTGACACTTAATATAGTGGAGATTCATTCATATGTTTGATGGATTAAATGTATGATTTTGATTATTCCTATGTTTAACATATTTTATGCCTACTAGTAGAAAGTAATCTGTATGAATCTATTGGTTATATTTATATTAACCAAATCTTACATTATTGGTACTAACTAAGTGATGAGATAAGCTTCACTATCTTACTAGTATCACCAATTCTAGATGAAGGTAATCCTATCAGTGGTGTGTATGAATTTGACTAATATTAGAGATCAATAACTACTAAATTTTTTGGCCAAAGTAGTGTTTAGTTAGACATTATCATTTCAAATGTATGATTTACATGTTTGTGTAATATCATGTTAGAACATACTTTCTTTATGGTACACACCATGTATTAAAAATCTTACAACACACATGTACTTGTTTGTCTCTCTGAATTTTCACACCATTACTATTTACCCATCCATGAAGGGATACCATTCCCTAATTGGGAAATTATGTAGGAGATCAATGGTTCATGGTTGGTGTGAAAAATTGATCGGATGATGCTCTCACTGCCCACAATAGTACTTATTTGGAGACTACACTTGAGATTATCATAGATACTAGAGTTCAAGAAAATTATGCTCTATGGAGCCTTGTATCTTATATTTTGTATCTTGTATTATATTTATTATTATTATTGAAGCATTATCCTTGATGAAATGTAATTATTTAATCATTTTACATTGATAATAGTGGCTATATGTTTTTACCATCCATCGCTAGAAATTTATATTTACTTTCTATATTCAGTTAAGTTTTATTTCATTTGATAGTGATTAGTGACAGATAGATGTTACATGTTTATTTTATAAGTTAACATGCTTGGTATGTTAGACTTGGATCACTAATTAGATATTCTTGGTGAAATCTAATAAAATAATACATAGATTAAATAAATAAATAAAATTATCATGTTATTCTAAGTAGATCTCAGTGGGGATGTTACATGTGGTATCAGAGCTGAGGCTCAAACTCCAAGAATTAATGAGTCCACTTAATTTTTCATATCATTATGTTTAACATAAAGGATAATGGTGTGAGCTAGAGTATTCAGAGAGGGTCCTTCTAATGTTAATGACAATAACCCTCCATTTAATCCTAATCAATTTGCCACTAAGCAAGCAACAAAGTTAGATCAGATTATTGTAGTCATGAATGAAACTAGGGACCAAAATTTAGCCTTGGAATAAGTTCATGGCCATGAAGAGGAATTACACTAGGATGTACCTAAAGATCATCCCACTGAGTAGGAAAATCCTCAAGATATGAGAGCACAGGTAGCTATAAAATTGGCTAGAGATATGAAAAAGGTGAACCTATCTAAGTTTGATGAAACCATTTTGGGTGATAGATTTGAGGCATGGCTAACTAAAATGGAGAATTATTTCAAGATAAGAAACTACTCTAAGGTCACTAAATTAGTTTGGGGAGCTTACTAGTTGGCTGGTGAAGTAGTTATATGGTGGGCCAACAAAAAGTTGGAAATGAATCTTAACTTGACCACCACTACATAGGAGTAGTTTGTGACATTATTCAAATCAGAGTGGCTTCCACAATCATAATTTGATTAGAAGCTTATAGATTTATATAATCTAAAGTAAGGAGACTTATTAGTGAATGAGTAATGAGGGTATTTCACTAAACTTTTGAAATATGTATCTTAGTATCAGGCAGATGAGAGGTTCAAAATTAGGAAGTTCAACATAGGATTAAAACCCTAGATCAGAGGAGAGGTGGATGTTCATGGACCATCTACCATGGACCATGTCTTCAAGAAGGCAGTCAAGCACGAACATAAGTTGAAATATCTTTCTCCGTTAAGGACAAGTTTAAGAAAAAAATTAGAAGTTTTAAACCAATTTTCAAAAATAAAAACTAGAAGTAGAGGAGTGGAGACTCCAAGAGTCATTTCAAAAATCAAAATGCTAGATTTAACAATGGTTCAGGTAACAAGAAATCAAGTAATGGTTTTGAAGGTAGTTTCAAAGGAAACCAATAATCTGAGAGGAAAGGACCACATGGAGGTTGCTTCATTTATGGTGGTGACCATTATGATTGTCAATGTACCCAGGATAAGACAAAGAATAAAGGTCCTACTCCTTAGCAAGGAACTTATCAACAACCTATTCATGTGATAGTTGATAATCAACAAGCTAAATTCCAAGATTCACCTATATAGCTTTTAGGTATTTTGTTTGAACATATAGTTTCCATTTTGATAGATACAGGGGCTACATAATATGTTATAGCTCTTAAAATTCTAAATACATTATCTAGAAGAGCTAGTGTAATGGCAAATGCATGGTTCATACAATATGGGAATGATTCAAAAGTCAAGGTTGACAAGTGTTTAGTTGAAGCAAAGATTATGTTGCCTAAATTCATAACAATATTATATCTTGATGTATCACCACTGAAGTCATATGATGTGATCATAGAAGTCAATTGGTTTGTGAAGCATAAAACCAAGATTGACTAATACCTGAAGAAAGTTGAGTGTTTGGACAATTTTGGAAATTAGACACAAATTCAGGGTGAGAAGAGGGAGTTGAAGCTTAGGTAAAATTATGCTATGCAACTCAAGAAGGCTCAAGAAAAAGGGTGCCAAACATTTATTGTCAAGATAAATGAAATAGGGGAATCTAAGGAACCATCCCTCAAAGATTATCCATTCCTTACGAATTTTCATGATGTGTTTTCAGAGGAATTTCCAAGATTGCCTCTTAAACGTGAGTTTGATTTATCTATCGATATCATACCTATATCAGAACCATAGTCTAAGGTACCATACAGGATTTCTATCATATAAGTTAGTTAAAGTTTTCTATGCAGTGTAACTATGAGGAGAGTTTTAAATATGAATGGAATTATCTTGAGTGCAACAACATTTGATTTAATCTAGAGCCTTAGAATCACGTAGATTGAATATGTCAAGTTTAGACTATTTTGTAGGCAATATAAGATTTTCACTCTTCAAAACATCCTATAACTCATTAAAAATTAATGAAGCTTCCATCAACCATTTATAATAAGTGTAATTAGAAATCATTAAAAAATAACTCTTTGAAATCAAAATTTGAATTTTTGACATTTTGAAATGAAATTAAGTATGAAAATGAAGCACAACACACTCATAAAACACTTTGCACAAAATAATGATTATACAGGTTTTTTTCACTTAACTTTCATGTAGATCAAAAGAGAGAGACTTTTGATGGATTTAAAACTTAACATCACCAAAAAATAGAAGTATTACATCCATATTTCACCAATTACAACTTTATTTCACCAATTACACCCTTATTTCACCAAAGAAACACATAATTATTACTTTTATTCCACTAAATTTTAGTCTTTTTCATGAATAATTCCCTTTACAAAGTTTAAAATATGCAAATATTATAAAAAAGAATATTCCTCCAAAAGCAAATTAGCCAAAAGAAACTTTTACCAAAAGAGAGTTTTGAACCCTGGACCTTCAACTTCTAAGGGTTCTTACAAAATTATACTTTCCAATTGCTTTATAAGACTTTAAAAGACATATGATGAGAAATATTTATTTAATTCTAATTTTTTCTCTATGGTTAATAAAAAAATTACTTTCCAAAGTAAAAATTTATCATCCATGAAAAATGTTTCATGATATAATTATTAAAAATAGGAAATAAACATGAAAAGGATCATACTCTCAAAAAGAAACATGACCACAATAAATATACATTATATATAAGTCATGTCTAGACATAGACATAAATGCATATTTGTAGTCTATTGAAAGTGCAGAGGGGATTTTTGAGTCCGTTGAAAACCTTGAATAAAATGTCTTGAGTTGAAACAACCGAGATAAAAAGAATGGTGGAGGTGTTTTTCTTCAGCTAAGTTAAAGAAAATAAAATAACATAACTTGATATGGTAACAATGTTAATGTTGTTGGATGAAAAGACTACTTTGGGAGGTTCAAACCCTAAAAGTGGTGATAAAAAGGATTTCATGAAGGCAATGAATAAGGTGAAGATCAATGGAGTGGTATAAAAGAGGTAGCTAGAGAGAGGGCTTAGCATGATGCAGCTTGAAACATTGACATTGAAGGAATAGAAGAAGTGACTATAGGAAGTTATGGTAATTGTGGTGGTGGATGCATCTACGAATAATTGTATGGCATATGCATCACCGTATGGATATAGAAGGTTGCCTAGGGTGTATTATTTTCTCAAGCATCATCATCATTATCATCAATATAAACATTTGTTTGCATGTTCATCCAATAGAAATATGTTTGGTTTGTAGCAGGTCTCTTGTTTGAATTACGAGAGAAGCATTTTAAGAACCAAACCTATGGCTCAATTAGTGCCTTCTTATGCTTTTCTACTTCATAAATACTAGTTTTACAACACAGAGGATCATCCACCTTTCATGGCCACCAGAGGGGTTAGTAATAATAATAATACTAATAATAATCATCTTGCTAGTATGTTTAGATGTTTTGAGGAGGATGACAGGTTTAGAGGCTTAATGTTGCATAATATTTATCCCTATGGTGGCTGTCCCTTGCAAAACATCCATAAAGAGACAAAATACTTCATTTATGATGGGCAATTTGTTGAAACAACAACAACATGGTTGATGAAAATCCTAACTATTGGCCAATGTAAATTATGTCATGCGCTATGAAACCATTCTGTACCATCACTTCCCTCAAACCACCACTATTCAAAACTAGGCTATTTATAATAGAATATGCCATTTTGTCTCTTTATGAGATGAATCTATAGGGCTTTGCCCACTGTATAAAACTCTGGCTTCTTAATTAATTAGTTTAATTTTAAATTCATTTATAATTAAATTAATTAAATTTTATTTAGTTTAGTTTTAAATTGATTTGGGCCATTTAAAATTAAATCAATTTTATTATTTTTTAAAGAAAAATTAATCTTTAAAAAAATTAAGAACTTGGTTAAATGTAAAAACTTCTCCCACAGATATTAAAACACATCCAAACACATATTTGCTCATAACTTTTGTTTTAGAGTTTTATTTTTTGAACCATCAGTGGCATTAGGAATCTGACATTAATGACTTTATGATGATGTGGGCTGCAATGAGAAAGTGTAAATTGTAAAAATTGTCATTTTTATGACTTAATTGTATTTCTAATGAAATTTGGATTTTATTATAATTCTACATATTTTTTACCAAAAAAATGTGACATGCTATTGTTTTGATTTTATAAAACTAGATGGAGGAGAGACCCCCATGCGAGAGGGGTATTCCAGTAAAATAAAAAACTTGCCATCCCCATTTAATAGTGGATGGAAAATTCACCAAACACATGGGAAAAATATATATGCAATATAATATGCATAAGGCAAAGTGCAAGTTAGTTTTTCATCTATATCTTCCAAACTATTGCTCCATTTTGCATGACATTTATGGCATTGGATAACTGGGTATGCCATATTCATAATGATGTTAATATTGACTAAGAGAAGCATAAGACTTGAAACCTATATTTTTTTGTCTCATAGTTTCATTGATGTTGACTTGGGAAAAAAGGGAGTACACAATTCAAAATGAGTTTGCCAACAACATGATTGCTACCATTAATGTTTTTTATCCTCTAGTTCTTAGAGAGGCACCTCTTTTACTTGAAAGGCTCCCCTTGGTGGGTGAATCACATGGAATATTGGTAACCACTTTTAGAGGGAAATCCTTTTGGTCAATGGGGCCGAGTTGCTATTTAAAACCAACTGAGTGTTTTGTTAGGGGTTGGTTCATTAGGGCTAGAGAATAGTATAAAGGACTAGACCATTTATTTCCTAAAATTTATTATTTTCCTTAGTTTTTATTGTGAGCAATTTTATGACGAATATTTTTCTATATTTCACCTGGTTATGATGGATCTACATTTTTTTTTCAAGTAAACATCTATTAATAGAAGTTGTATAGTTTTTGTGTTAATTTCTTGTGCATATATATGGTGGTTATGTCCTTCACTGCTATTTCAATCCTCAGACTCTTGCACCTTATTTGCTCATGGATGTGTGCATACTATTCAGGAAATAAATTGATTTCATGGATTTCATCTAATCAAACAAATCATATTTGTCTTCACTATAAAATAGGCTCACTCTTTCTTATTTACCCTTAATTTTTGTTACCTTTATGGATATGTTAGCTTAAAGTTAGATTAGATTTGAATGTAATTCGTGTCTGCATGTTTATCTTGATTGCAAAGTCATTTGTTTCCATTTATGCACCATTGAATATATGTATGCAATGAACATATATTAAATCAATTGTATTTTCATGTAATAAATCTACAAGACCAAAATTGTATGACATTTTTTGGAACCTATTCCAAACATGCCCCTTGAAATAGAAAAGTTTCACATTAAACACTAGGTTACCCTATAGTTTAAGACCTAACAATAATAGAGATTGAGAAGATTTCCCATTTAATTTCGAGAGAGGTTGGGTAGATATTCATCCTACTTAAGTTGGTGTGCTAAACAACCCATCAAAAATAGATTAAGATTAATTTTGAGAAGGAAACTAGGAAGCTCAAGAGAATAACTATAAATATAATCACACAAGATGGTACCCATACCTTATGTAAAATTGAATAAGAACTATTTTCTTTGACAAGAAAAAGAAAGAGAAGTAAAAGAATGGTTGGATCTTTTGAATTTTCAAGCAATGGTGAAAAGATAGTTGAGGATCCAAAATTTATGGTAAAATATTCACATGAGATTACAAAGAAAGTTGTCAAAGGAATGCAGTAGAAAGTAAGAAGACTAGAGACCCAGACTAGAGTATCCATTCTTAAAAAATGTTCAAAGTTTTGAGAATACTTTAGATTATTTATTTAGATCACTTATTGAGATTCATGAAGATAGGTTCAATAGTGATACCTTACAACACAAGGTCCATAAATACCTAGGGGAAATCACTTTGATGGATAAAAAATTGAAGAATATTAATTTTGTGGTAAGACAGGGTATGTTTGTAGATATTAAGATCATGAATATGTTTGATGTGAAATTGTGTCAAAGTTTTACAGCTCATATGAGATACTCTTTAGAGGAATGGTCTTGAGACATGAGAGATGTAATGTCTCACATTAATGAATTCAAAAAGAAGATATTAGAATTTTTCACAGAAGCTCACATTCCCTCAGTGTACTTATCAGATAATAAGCTTATTACACCAACACATAATAAGCTTATTACACCAACACAATTTTCACAATATCTCAACAATTTCATGACTAACTTCAAGGAAAATGTAATAAAAGAAAATAAAGGTGGAAGTGATTGATTTAATCACATATGCTACTGATGAAATTGAGAGGGATTCTATAGTTAGAGTGTATATTAGAAATCCATTGTTAAACCATGTAACATTAATGATCCTATTAAAGTAACTATTTAGAATTTCCATCATCAATATTTCATGGATTAATAAGGATTATCAAGCATGCACCTAGGCACTTCAAATTCAACAAGTGGTCACTCTAGAGAAGTCAAGTGGTGGTAAGTATACATTAATTTGAGTTCAAAGGATTTTTTAATCATCTGATTTAATGCAATAAAATTTTATTTTGTATGCTTTAGTTTTAGTTCAATTTCAAAAATTAGACTTTTTTACATGTAAAACATTTACTCTTATAAGATGTGGCAGTGCTCATATTTTTATAAATACTTTTATTGCAGACACTTTTAGAGAGGAATATTATTAGAGACTCAACAAGCTTTAGAAATATTTTAGGATTTACGTGAGTTTCTATATCTTTCTATGTTCTCAATATCTAGATTATTTTTGTAGATGTTATAGATTATAGTAATAATTGCATGAGATTTAAATGCTATCTTGTGAATTGGTTTAATTGAGAAAATATCCAATTTAACCATTTCTATAGTTTGATTTTATTGGTCTTAATTACTATAGTTGAATGTGTTTTTTGTAAGTCACCATAGTAGTTTATATTGATACTCTAAACGCTTTAGTAATCTTATAAGATATTCTATGAGTTTTTTAAGTTTTTGTTCTCTCAATACCTATATTAATGATATGGATTTTCTATATTATAGTACTCATTATACAAGATTTAACTTCTATCTTGTAAACTGGGAAAATATCTAGTTTAACTCTTTCTATATTTTGATTCTAATTATTCTCAATTGATGTAGCTAAAAGTGATTTTGAAATTAATTATAATAGTTTATCTTAAAAATTAATGATATGGTAATTCGTTCACTTTTGACTAATCCTTAGAATCTATGCTATGTCTATTTAAGTTTGAGTGCATGCTAGGTTTGATAAACATTTGATAAATTGTAGTAAATATTGTGAAGTGTTTACTTTTGTAGAATCATACTAAGTATAAAACTTGGAAAATATCTTTATTCTGCCCTAGCCTTCTCTCTTATTTGATGTTTTTTTAAAATTAGAATTCTACAATGTATTATACAATATTATGAATATCCATGCTAGATTAGTTTAGGCAATCAATTAGGAGAGAATAAATAGTTCATAAGGAAGGTAACAATCATATTGCTCCAAACATGTTATTTACACCACTTGGTTATTCATAAAATCACATAATTGCAACTCATACCCATAATTACTTTTTTATCCTAAAATGAGAGGGTGAAAACCCATTGACTTATTAGAATTAGTTAAATTTATGCATCAACAAGTTAGTTGGTGATAGAAGGAGGGCCCATAACTAATAATGAATTTTGAGGATAGTAAGAGTCACATAGTCCCATAGGCCAAAAGAGCTTACACTTAAATGAGATGAACTAGTTTAGATGTCCCACCATGAATAAATAGATCCACATCTAATTTTGGTCTATTGTTACTTTAACCTTTAAAGGTACATAGAAAACCTAGGTTTGAAAATGGAAACCATAGAATCTATAGGACTCAACATAATTCACTAATTGATCCAAACTTTAGACCATTTTCTCCCATAGCTGCTTAGCTAGATGGAATAACCATCAATATTCAAGGATATGTTTAGGAACTACCTAAAAATCATGAAAGGCATTTCCCACATTACTCCCTTTGTAGAGGTAAAATAACATAGGATCATGCCGCATCTTGTAAGTATGCTCTTAAACTTTTGAATGAGTAACATAAAGATGTTGTGTGTATATTATCCCTTTTTTAATTTCAATATGTGACATTTGATTCATTTCTTAATATTCCTGAGAATTATATCCCATAATTCTATTAATAGTTAGAATAAATTTGAAACCAATTTCTTGGCTTAGTTTGGATGAGTAATAGACCCTAGTGTCTTGTATCAATATTTCTCTAGTATGAAAATATAACCCAATGAATACATTAGAGTTTTAAATGCATTATTTATAAATATATACACTCAAATCACTCCATTATACTATCCAAATTCTCCATTATCTATTGAGATGAATAAAAATGTATTGTACCCAAAGATAACCATTTTCCTTAAGTGTGCTGCACTTATAAATGATCTGCCAACAACCTATATTGAGGCTATTAACATTGATGGTCAATTGATTCATTCAGGATAAATAATTAAAAATATAAAATATAACCTACCAAAGTTGAATCCCATTCCAAATGATAATCATAACATTCTCATGCTCAATTTAGTCCTAATCATTAATGTGTTACCTTTGAGATGTTGCATCTAACCAATAGCTTGGTTTATTAAATAACCAACCTATCTAAAACATAAAAAAATATGAATCAAGATTTGATCCCATTAGTAAATAACACAAAAAAAAATACCATATAATTCCTAAAAATATGATTTACATGATATCCAATGCATGGTGAAAAAACTCAACAATGAATTTCTTAACCTTCAAAATAAAGTTGGAAATGCTGGTGGGAAAAATACAAATCAAAAATTCATATATTAGAGGTAAAATTGGCCATTAAACCACCTAAAAAATAGTAACAATCCATCAAGAAACAAGATTATTGAAATTATCATTTGTGAAGTAGTATTGCCTAACTAGTGCATGGTTCATAACATGAGCCAACATAGAGAACTATATTTCATCAAGTTATGAAATGCCTTTGAAATCTTCCAAAAATAAATGGAAGGGTAAGAGGTGGCCACAAACCACCATAAAACAACTAATACTTATAGATATCCTAACACATAGAGTCCCCCTAACACTATCACTTGATGTATTATAGCTACCTTTGTCAAAGTAAATTGAGGGAGTAGCTACCTTTCAAGAATACATCACGTAAAAGGCATAAACTTTAGAAAAAAAGGTGATAAAAATTAGGGAGAAGAACACATATTTTAACCTCTACCTCACCAAATCTTGCTAGTTAATTTATATTGCATGTCCTACTTTGGTCACTTAAGTTTTGGGTGACCAAGTTATGTTAGAGGAAAAGAAATTCAAAACCTTTCTCTCTCAACTCACAAAAAAATGGTGTCATACATATAAGTTTAAGACACTTCAACCACAAGGCCTAAACCTCAAGGTTGAGACACTTGCCACTTTTGAGCTCTTGTAGGAATATGAATAATTTCTTGACACTGTTACACACCAAGCTCACAACATATCTTAGAACATGATCGAATAGAAGAAACAATTATTTAATACATGAAAGGAGGCCATAATAGATTTCATAAAGGAATATAAAGCCAAAACTACCATGAATGACCATTTTCTTATTTTAGATGCACTGGACATTGGACTTAAGTAGTCACTTGAATCCAAAGACAATGTTATACTAAAGATGCAGACGAGGAAAAATGAAATGTTATGCGATATATTTATTGGTTTTCAAACTAGGAGGTGAGTAAATAAGGAGGAACTAGCTGAATACATTCAAGTGAAGGTATCCAATGCATAGGCTATGATCCTAGTGATGAAGGATGAAGACATCCAATCTTTGGGTGAATGCCAAGTGTCATTGTGCACTATAATAAATATGATTAGAGAAGCTATCATGGATTTGACATTGTTAAAAAAAGACATGTCTCATTTTGATAGATCTATTGTATTCATCATTTATTACCCTCAATTTGTTCCTCTAAATTAGTTACAATAGGAATTACATCAAATAAATATTTCTAAAACTTCGCAGCTTATGCCTCAACTCTAGCTATAGCTTCAACTACCATATTCTACAACAATAACTTCTTCTCTAGAATATCATGTGAAACCATCTATTTAACCTCCTCTAATTTAGATAACATAGTTTATGCTTCCACCTTCAATATAGGTACTGTGTACACTTTAGTTTTGTAATTTTGAAGCATTTTTTAGTAGGAAGGGCTTGAACATTAAGAGTAGGGCCATGTTAGTTGAAACCTTTAAAGGGTGGCCACCTACTTATGCTGATCTATTAAAAAACTATGAGGGTAGTAGATTAGTATGCTACTTATTTTAAAACTTGAAAGGGCAGATAATTAGTGCATAAGGGGCAAAAAATAGTAAACAACACCTTAAGTGATTACCATAACTTATGTCTCTAGTTCAATTCCTCACCACAGACACAATTTTCAACTCTATCATATGACACACTTCCTATGACTTTGTATCAAGTTGAGATAACTATTTAAGTCTAAGAAAGTTCTGGTAGTAAACATAGATGCAAAATTATAGAGTATAATTGATATCCACATGTGAATTACACTATTTTATCTTTTGTATCTAATTTTGTATGTATTCAACATTTGAAAACATGTTAAGGGTCTTCATAATGAGAAGAGTATTCATTTTATTTGTAGTGAATGACTAAAATATAAAGTGACATCACCTTATAAAAGCTTTATATATAGCACTTAGTTGTATTATAAAAGAGTTTTGATGTGATAGAGATTATTATGAAGTTATGAAATGGTTTCTCTTGAATGTCTTTTATCATTGTTCTATACGTATGAGTGAAAGTTCTGTTTAACTAAATCTATATATGATTGTAGATTATATATAATGTTATGTAACTATTAAATATGTGTTTCATGCATAAATATATTAACTTTAACAAATGAAGGACTGGGTTCAGTTTGAGTTGTTGTCTATTGTATACCTCTATTGCACCTTGCACATTTATCCATGTATTAGTTTTTTTTGATGGTTTTACCAGGAACACCTGCTAATATTAGATAAGTTGGAGATATCCATATTCTTTTAGATTAAAATTATAATCAATGCCTATTTTTATTTCTTTCATTTATCTACTTCATAAATAGGCTAGATCCATATCTCTCTTGTGAAGGTTGTATATAACACATACTTGCATTTTTTTTATATGATTGCTAGGTTTAAATTTATTTATAGGATCACATGATCAATTTCATCAACAATTGATGGGTTGATAATGTGCATGTCACTTTCCTCTTATAATATTATATTCTCTTCTTCTAATCTAATTATTAGAACTATACTAATATTTTATCTCTTTTTTTATTGCTAGTATTTATTTTTCCTCATTGGTGGCCTCTATGTTCTACCCCATTAAAACCTCTCCCAACTATTAAATTAAATATTTCACCCAAGTCACTACTATCTATTATCTCCTTTTTCCCTCGCACCATCGCTTATGGTCTTAAGACCCTAAGTGAAGTTACTGTATATTTTTTTTAATCCCTTGTCATTAAATATCTTATAAATGAGGATTGGAACTTTTCCTACAAATATTTATCAAGTGGTTTGTCTAGAAATTTAGTCTTATTGTCATCAAAACATTTTTGGCCTTAAATAACCAAAATGATAATCAACAAGTTTAGAGTAGTTTCAAATCAAACTCAATGTCTCATGTCCATGGTTCATCTGATTCCACTTTTTTTGAATTTTTAAGCCTTTTCAACAAGTTTATTCTTAACTTGGTATAATTTTACACTTGTCTCAAAATCCTAGGCTAGAATAAATTTATAAATTATCACAAAATTATCCAAAATTATTCATCTTATTCACATAGAAAATAATCCTTTACTAATGAATAGGGTTCTCTAGTCTTCTTGGCTTTAGTTTTTTTAAAAATGAGTATTTTATTCCACCAATTCTCTATTTTTGATAGTGTTAGGTTATTAAAATATAATGGATACTCTCCTATTGAAAACATTTAGTTAAAGTCCATGAAGAACCACTAGATGTTAGTATAAATAAAGTGCTACATATTGAACTATGGGATCAAGTCACCTTGAATAGAGTTATTGTTGTATAAATAAGAAAAAGAACATATACTATATAATTATGCTAGTGTCTATAAATTAAAATAATTAGGTCATATATTACATGCATATACCACACAACATATGATTTACTAAATTATCTTTATTCATATATAAATACTTATTACAATTCCAAAGTAATCTTTATCTCTATACCTCATTTTTTCAATTAAAATATATTTTTTATTCTATAACCTATACATCTCTCTTTCTCTCTCTCTCTCTCTTTCTCTCTCTCTCTCTCTCTCTCTCTCTCTCTCTCTCTCTCTCTCTCTCTCTCTCTCTCTCTCTCTCTCTCTCTCTCTATTCTTGTATACCTTACTCTCTCATATTAGCACATACTATCTATTAAAAACATGTGTTATAAGTACCACCTTAACACACTTAAATTGGGAAGGGTCATTTCTTCAGAGCTTGTCTTGTCTTCATCCATCTATCTATGAGATGTTTCAAATATTTTTATGATGTCATATAGAAAAAGGTGCAAGAATAAGCTATTGTGTCCATATGTCATCATTTATGATGCCATAACATGACAGTGGCATTTAGGGTATGAATGGATGTGTAGAATATACTGATGAATAATACTATAAATAGTATGTCTATCTAACATAATATGTAGAGGCATTAGTAATAATGGGAAAACTCACAACACCTCCAAAAATAAATGATTTAACTCTCATCTTTGCTTACACTATGTATCAAATGTGGTATGAGAAAGATAACCTCATGTGTTGATTTCCATGAAGGATATTAATAACATAATGAGAAAGATAACCTCATGTGTTGATTTCCATGAAGGATATTAAGAACATTCACATAATTTCAAAAGTTTGGCACATATTCCACCTGAAGCATGCTCACTAAAATATTTCCCCCACTATGAGGTCCTTTAGTAGCTTTCCCAATACAATACTTGTGGTCTTTTATTTGATAATGTGCATTGGTTTTCCCTACTATGCATATTTTCATATTATAGGCAGGTTTTTTAGTTGAAAATATTCATTAATTGATGAATATTATATTTTCCAAAGTTGGCATTTGGTGAGTTTGTTTGATAATTGACATCACAAAATCGCCTAAATTTTTAGGATGGCGGTTAATTTTGAGGGCTAACTAGCATAATTTTTAAAATAAATTTCCTCTTATAAGTATATTTTGTCAGTACCTCAAAAGGTGATCTAGGTGAATTCACCACTATATATAATATATTAAACACTCCTTTTAAATTTAAATCTTTGTTACAGTTGAGTTTTTATGCCTGGATGGTATTTGCATTGATATTTATAGTTAAGCATCTATGTCTACTATCAAATGCTAGCATTTCATTATCAAGCATCAATATTCTACTGTTAGGTGTCAGTATACTACTTTTAGGCATTGACACCTTGTTGTTAGGGATTGACATTGTGTTGTCAAGCCATTGCAAGAAAATTTAATATTTACAAAATATTTTATCACTTTCAATAATATTTCTAAAGGTTAAGAAAGGTTCATCAATACTATTTTTTTATTCAATTTTACTGATTTAAATATTGAATTCAATTACTTATAATTCTTTTTAAAACTTAATGCATAAAAATTTAAAAAATGGAATTGATTATATAAGAAATTTGAGAAGAGGGTTTAGTTTAGTGTAATCAATGGCTATTTAAAAAATATTGTAACACTTTTAATGATATTATTAAAATTTAAAAAAGGTTCATCAATACCATTTTTCATTTAATTTTATTTATTTAAATATTAAATTCAAGTATTTATGATTCCTTATAATGCATAAAAACTCAAATATTAGACGATTATAATTGTTTATATAAAAAATTTGAGAAGAAGATTTCAGTTTGGTTTGGTGTAATCAACCTAGAAGAAGGTTGATTTTGATTAAATCTATATTATTGGAATTCACTCACGTTCCTAAAGTCATATTTATAAAATTAGGAAAAAATGTTTTAAATGTATATGGTTTTGTTGTAAAGATAAATGTGGAATTACCCTTGTTAAATGGAATGAAATCTCTAAACCAAAATAAAATGGTGGCTGGGGTTAAAAAATATACATCATTTTGGAGAGGCATTAGCAATCAAAATTTTATGGAAGATTATAAAAGGTGATGGAATGTGAAAATATCTAAACCAAAATAAGATGGTGGCTAGGATTAAAAATTATACATCATTTTGGGAGGCATTAGCAACCAAAAGTTTATGGAAGATTATAAAGGGTGATGAAATGTGGAACCAAGAGATTTGAAGAAAATATGTGAATCCCCTTACATTTTAAGAATGATTTAGACTTTCTTCTAAATGTATTTCAAATGTTTTATACATTTGGAAGGTATTAATACAATCCTTCCCATTATAGGTACTTGGTTCATGTGGAAGACTGATAATAGAGAGAAATTGAGACATTAGTTATGAAAGTTTTTATAGGCCGATAGTTGATTTAATTGATCAAGTATATATTAAATGTATTTAATTATTAGTAGATGATGTTGATTTTTACTATAGTATCATTTGATAATAGAGAGAAAGTGAGGCATTAGCTATGAAGGTTTTTATAGGTTGATAGTTGATTTAATTGACCAAGTATATATTAAAGGTATTTAGTTATTGGTAGATGATGTTGATTTTTATTTTACTACCACTTGAAAATATGATTAGAAATTTGTTCGAGCATATAAATTTGATGAATAATTTAAGGAGCGTTATTTTTTTTACATAAATAAATATAAGTTATATTAGGATTATAAAAGAGAAAGATGAAATAAATTTTTCTAAAAAGTTAGGATTGGATAATTATATGGCTAAGCTTAGTTTTAAATTTATATTTTCAAATAATTACATGGCTAAACTTAGTTTTAAAGTTATGTTTTTAGAGAATCAGTAAGGAAAACTTGCTTGGTGGTGGCAGAGTTTGTGGTAAGTTAAGAATAAATAAATTTTCTTCTTTGGTTTGCTCTTAAGAGTCACATATTCAATTAAGAAAATCCACAAAGAAGGTCCTATTAGGATCATTGGAAATGTCCCATATACAAATCAACTGAAGAGATTGTGGATCATCTCCTACTTTACTATCCTTTCTTTAGAGATGTTTAGAGGAAAACATTTTTTATTAAAAGATCATTGATGAATGATTTTAAAATTGGTGAAAGGACTGTACTATGAAGGATCATATGGCCCTCCCTTGTGTATTCTCTTAAGCTTTATGATTAGTTATAAACTTTTTCATTTTCCAAGACAAATATATTATGAAGTTTAAAATCATTCATCATATAAAACATGCTTATGAGGACATAAAGAATGTTATTAATAAATAAAAAACCCTTCAAAGTTGGTGCCAAAACTTTATATTGATAAAATCAAATTTTAAATTTTTTCTGATAGTGTGTGTCAAGGTACTCCAAACAAAATCAGGATATATTGTGCCATTCACTTTTTTGATACACATTTTATCAAGTTCAAATATGCTATAAAGTAAGGATTTAACAATTGGCTAGAATTAAATTCTCTTCTAATATATCTAGAGATGACTTCATATATAGAATGTAGATCTATAGTGATTCTCTTCTTGTTATTAACTAGGTGAATAGAAAAAATGAACGTCATACCCACTTTTCACATAAGTAAAGACAAGGATTGGAAATGTAAGTGAGTTCTGCTGCAAATATATATAGGATTGAATACTCGTCTTGATTCATTGTTTAAAATAGAACTGGAAATGAATTTTGGCAGCATAAAAATCATTAGAATTTAAAATGGTATAAGAGTTAGAGATACTGCTCGATTGTTTCATGAATTATTATTTTTAAGACATGATGAGAGGTTTTTATTGGTTTGCATTTCATGTTTTTGGAATTTGATTTAGATTTTTTTAAAACTTTTTGTGGCTAGAATTTTCTCATTTTTTCTTCTGTCATTCATTTTTGAAAGTTAGTTGGCTCGTCTGGTCTTTTTGGTTTTTTAACACTTTTTTTGGTTAGGTTGCCTTTATTTTCTTTTTCCTTCAACAGGCTCAAGTCTTTTAATTTTATTTTGTAACAAATTAGAATGTATTTATTTACTTTAATTGAAATATTATGATTTTTTTCTTCGAAAAATTTTAAGCAACATTATTTTAAAACATGATGAAAAAACGGAATCCACATTTACAAAAATTGGTTGAAATTGATACACATTTTTATTAAATGATTCATAAATTCAACATTAATTATATGGTTGCCAATTAGTTTAAAATGCATGTATAGTTTTAAGATTATTGAATATGAAAAATTTGTCACAAGAAAATGTCATTTTTATTAAAATAATGTTTTCACTAATTTTTTTAATTCTAAATAATAATTTTTTAAATATAATACTAATAAAAATTAATTTGTTTATTTGTTGGTTTATTTATTTTTTAATAATTCAATTCTTGATATGATGATATTCAAAATAATACCATTCTCGATATACTCTTATTCTTAATATAATATTGTAAATCTTAATATAATGATGCTCTCGATGCATTGATATTTTTCATATATTTGTTTTTATTTAGGTGTAATTTTTTTGGAGATACAATACATTACATGTTCCACGTTCATTAATCCCATGAAATTTGTGAGAAAGACAGATTCACAGCAACACACTACTCCATCTATAACATAAGAATTTGATGCAGGGCTTGTGGAAGCATATACCGTCCAGAAAGAACATACGATAAGCTATTAGGAATAAAGTATCCTATGCTATTCTTGGAAATGTATTTCCAAATTAGCCCTACATCAAGAGCAGAATAATAACGTAGGACAGGTGATGTTATGTTTAGTAAGGCTTTTGACCAATGTAATTACCAGGGGGATCATAGTTGCAAGTGATGAAGGTGTCACCGCTGTTGCAGATGACTTTGGCACACCCCACCCGAAGAGAATGCTTCCACACAATTTGAGTGTAGTGCCCGCACTTCTCATATCCATTGCAGGAATGAGTGTGGTAATTGAAATCCACATCCTCTCCAATCCACGCGGCAACTGCATCCTTCGCCTGCCATGCACTTCCACTTCCCCAGAATATATTTTCACCGTATGGACCGTTTGAGTGCTGCAATGCACAGTCACCTCGTCTCTCACTCGCATACTGCTTAGCATAGCTGGCAACTTTGGCATCCCACACAAGCGGAGGATCCCCCACCTTGGCCCTTGCTGCGTTTTGTGGCTCTACAAATTGTTCCTCTAAATCTTCTTCGTTTGCAGCCACGCCCACATCTCCATTGTATTTGTACGCCATGCCATTGTTTTCATTGTTGTTTTGCAGACTACGGGCCTGACATGTGATAAATAACAGCAAACAAATGAACAATGAAACATATGCTGACTGCACTGCCATTCTCTAAACTCTTTTGATGTTGGAAAAACAACGAGCAGCGTCGTGGTTTTATAGACAGAAAATTGAAGCAGAAGCCATGTGGAGGTACAGTTACTTCTCGTGATTTCTAGTTTTTTTTCCTCCTTGGAGATTGACATTTGTGGCCCATATAACGGAAATTTGGAAAAGGTCGAAATTTGTATGAGTGACGAGGCGTTTAAATCTGTTTGTTCCGTTATTCCCCACGATTTCCGCCGTTCTTTAAAGTTATTTCACGTGGGTAGAGCGTTGTAATATAGTCCGAATTAAAAGTATGGGAAGTTGCGTAATATACTCGGTCCAAATTAAAAGGGTAGTATCTTATCTGACTTTCCTGAATAAAAATATTGACAAATGCCCTCTGTGAGTAAAATATTCAGTGGCGTACATGGTTTTCAGAAGGCTTTCTTAGGTCCTTTTCTCTCGTTGGTTCAATGAATCTAAAAGACACGATCTAATTGAACTCTTATCCTTTTTGATCGATATCTACCTAATATTTTGGCTTCATACTTGTAAGTTGTGTTCCTAACATAATACCCCAGTGATCTCTATGTACAATAAGATCTTTCATATTGATTTTTCATAACTTAAAGTTATAGCCATTTTTTTCTTTCTTAATAATCATTTTGTTTCTTATCATTTTCCTTTACACAAATATTCTCATGTGCAAAGCTCCTAGTCAATAAATAATTTATTACAATGTTAAGATGCCCTAGCTCTTCAAATAAATCTAAACTATGGTTTTGATACCAAATTAAGAAAAATAAACCAATGAAATAATGCAAGATAAAAAATGCTAATAGAACATATAACTATAATATAAAATAAAAAATGAACACAAAATAAAAAAGGAACACACATGATACATAATATAATTTTAACTTAGGTAATCCATTTTAAGAAAAAACTTTACATAATAATGTCTTATTATATTAACTGAATTGTTTACAATGTAATTATGTACTTCAAATTTTTGATTTACCATAATACATGCACATAAATTTGTAGGCACACAAATAAGATATTATCCAAGTGGTGTTACAATATAATGGGTATCAAAACCATGGGATTATAATTCATGAATCATAAATCATGGTCCAAAACTATCCAATTGACCTGACACTATAACTAATCCATGTCAATCTATAAATTATGTAAAAGATTTGATTGATGCAAAGTATACAACACATATCCAAAACTCCTAATCCTAAAAATTTGTAAGAAATAAAATTTCTCTTAATTTTTAACGTAATCATCTTAAGTAATTTTTATTTTACAATTATAAAAATCAAAACACAAGCATTCACATGAAAAAATGAACCCTTGTATTATCAACATTAATAAAATATCCAACTTCTTTCAATATATCAAGTATAAATTTACAAAATTAAGGAAGAAATTTAAAATTAAAATTTACCTATACTAACCTATAAAGTCAAGATTATATACTACTACATTAAAAATACATCAACTATCTTTAAACATCGTTTGGATACAATCCTAAAAACAGTTTGTCAAAATAATTTTAGTCAAATTTTTATTTTTAAAAGAAATAAAACAATCCTCAATTTGGTCAATCTAAAAAATATATAAATAAATTGATTATTATATCATTTATTCTTGGGTCTATTCGCAATGAAATTTATAAAAGGAATTTTCCCTATATGTAAGAAAAAAATGAGTTTTCCTTTAATGTAATTTCATTTGTATCCATTATTTTAGGCATTTCCTCATTTAGGGACAAGAGGAGCATAGCCTTACTTGAATCCTTCTGTTCATTTTCTTATGTGGTTTGGAATTCTTAATCCTCCTACACAAAGGTCATTGTTGTCTTCCCCTTTTCATTAATCTCAATTAATTCATTGAATGATTTTCTTATTCATGGATGATCTTGATTTTCTTTATTATTATTCGTCTCTAAAACACTATTATCCTTCTCCATTTCCTTTGTCTCCATCAAAGCAACTTGATTAATTAGATCTATGGATATTTATTCATTATTTACACTTGGTGTATTCCTATTTAGTTTTGTGGCACATTGACCTACCTATGCATTATATGTATGTGGGATATTTCTTGGCACTTCCAAGGCCATATTTTGAATAGATCCCTATATTATGAATTTTAACAATGAAAATGTTGTTCTTGGATTCATATGCTTATGTTTACCATTAATTTCTCATTCTCATGAAGTGGAGAAAAAAAATATGGAGGAGTTATATTGAAGGATTAATATTTTCCTTCCATTACAAAGTTAAATTTTAAAGCCTTCCCTCAACATTTACATTTTATTATGAATGTTTAATGAAAGTTATAAAATTAAACATAAAGGAAGATTAGAGGCTATAAATATAAAAAAATGTTGATGGCTCCATGGAATATATGTTTTGAGTTGTTTCTAATAATTTTGATATAATATAAATTACCCATGTCAATATATAATTTCTTAGACATTTCTTTTAATTAGATTTAGATATTAATTGTAACAATATAAAAATCATATAGACAGTCATGATTACTATAAGAATCAAATATATGGTTCTAATTAGGGCTTACAATATGCAACATGATTTTAATATTATATTTGACTCCTTTTAGTTTGTCTAATTCTATCTTAAATAAGCATGTTTAACTTATAACTCACCTTAATGAGAAAATCATATAATAACTAATTGGGAAGGGTTTCTTTTGGAGGTCAATATAGATAGGGTTAGTATTTTACTTTCTTTTTTTCATGTCTCACAAAGTGTATAAATAAATTACATGTCATAAAATAGAAAATATGTAATAATAATAATGCTAATGAAGTGATCCAAAATATTTATTGTTAAGTTCATGATAATTTATTGATGCTAAATTGAGCTTAGTAAATTGAGCTTAGAAACAATTGGCTCTAAATACATAAAATAATTTGAAAGTATTAGGAGAAATTTCTCAAAATTAATATGGATCAAATTTGGAAGAAGGGGAAATGCTAGCAAGTCAATCAACTAAAGTTGGTTTGAAAGAGTTTTAAATCATTGTCAGGTAGTTGAAAATAAGTGAGGGAAGAAAAATAGTGGTCCAATAGTAGATCTTAAAAATAGTGAGGAAGTTATTTTTCAGATGATAGATTAGGCTAATTTTTCTCATGATAAACCAATTAGAAGTGACCTATAGAAACCTATTAATATTGATCTTTATTAGATCAAGATAAAACCCTAATATTTTTAATGGTTGAGGCCCAATTTTGGATGTTTTCCCATGCTGAATATGTAACAACTCAAGGAAAAGGAAAATGGGGTTTTAACAAATCATGAAAGGCATATCCCACATTACTCCCCTGGTGGAGGTAAAATAACATAGGAACATGTCACATCTTCTAAGTCTACTCTTAATCTTTTGAATGTATAACATGAAGATGATATGTGTATATTATTCATTTTTTAATTTCAAGATGCAACATATGAATTATTTATTAATATTATTTATAATTATATCCCATAATTATATTAATATTTATAATAAATTTGAAACTAATTTCTTGGCTTTGTTTGGATGAGTAATAGACCCTAGTGTCTTGTATCAATATTTATCTAGTATGAGGATATAACCCAATGAATGCATTAGAGATTTCAATGCAAGATTTATAAATATGTACACTCAGATCACTCATTTATACAAGCCAATTTCTATATTAGCTCTTGATATTATAAAAATGCATTCAACCCAAAGATAATTGTTTTCCTTAACTGTGCTACACTTATAAATGATCTGCCAGCAACCTATGTTGAGGGTATTAACATTGATGGTCAACTAAGTCTTTTTAGACAGTTAATTCCAAATATAAATTATAACCTACCAATGCTAAATCCCATTCCAAATGATAATCATAACATTTTAGTGCTTAATTTAGTCCTAATCACTAATGTGTTACCTTTGAGATGTTGCATCTAACCAATAACTTGGTTTCTTGAATAACCAACCTATCTAAAACATAAAAACATATGGATCAAGATTTGATCCCATTTTTCAATAATGCAAAAAAGTTACCACATAATTCCAATAAATATGAGGTACATGATATCCAATTCACGATGAAAAAACTCAATAGTGAATTTTTTAGCCTTCAAAATAAAGTTGGAAATATTGGTGGGAAAAATACAAATAAAAAATTCACATATCAGAGGTAAAACTAGTCATTAATCCACCAAAACAATAATCCCAAGTCATCAAAAACAAAGATTCTTGAAATTAACATTTGTGAAGTAGTATTTCCTAACTAACGCATGGTTCATAACATGACCCAACATGGAGAACTAGATTTCATCAAGTTATGAAATGCCTTTGAAATATCCCAAAAATAAATGGAAGGGTACGAGGTGGTCCCAAACCACCATAACACAACTAATAATTCTAGATATCCTAGCACATCTAGTCCCCCTAACACTATCACTTGATGTATTTTAGCTACCTCTATCAAAATAAATTGAGGGAGTAGCTGACTTTCAAGAATATATCACACAAAAGGCATAAGATTTAGAGTAAAAGGTGCTAGAAATGAGGGAGGAGAGCACATATTTTATCCTCCACATCACCAAAGATTTTTTAGTTAATTTATATTGCATGTCCTACCTTGGTACTCATGTTTTGGGTGACCAAGTTATGTGAGAGGAAAAGTAGTTCACAACCTTTCTCTCTCAACTCACAAAATATTGGTGTGTTACACAGAAGTTAAATAGACTTTGCCTACAAGTCCAAAACCTAAAGGTTTAAAAAATTTTAATTTTTTATCTCCTAGAGGAATATGAATAATTTCTTAGCATTATTGTGCACCAAAATCACAACATAGCTTAGAATATGCTCGACTGGAAGCAATAATCATCCAATACATGGAAGGAGGCCATACCATATTTCATAAAGGAAAATAAAGCCAAATCTACCATGAATAACCATTATTTTAATTTAGATGCACTAGAAATTGGACTCAAGTAGTCACTTGAATCCAAAGATAATGTTATGTTAAAGATGTAGACTTGGAAAAATAAAATGTTATGTAATTCATTTACTGGTATTAAAACTAGGAGGTGAGTAGATAAGATGGAAGAACTAGTCAAATACATTAAATTGAAACTATCCAATTCATAGGCTATGGCCTGGTGATGGAGGATGAAAACATCCAAACCTTAGTTGAATGCCAAGTGTCATTATGCACTAGAATAAATATGGTCAGAGAAGTTATCATGGATTAGACATTGTTCAAAAAAGACATGTCTTATTTTGATAGATATATTGTAGCCATCATCCATTGCCCTCAATGTATTCCTCTAAGTCAGTTACAATAGGAACTCCATAAAATAAAGGTTTTTATAGCATCATAGCTTGTTCCTTAGTCATAGCTACAACCTCCACCATTAGATTCTACAACAATAACTTCTTCTTCAGAACATTATGTGAAACCATCTGTGTAACCTCCTCCAATTAAGACAACATAGTATATGTCTCCACCTTCAATATAGGTATTGTGTACACTTAAATTTTATAAATTTGAAGCATTTTATATGAAGAAGGGCTTGAATATAATGAGTAGGGCCATGTTGATTTAAAACCTTTAAAGAGCGACCACCTAGTTTTGTTAATCTATTGAAAACCTATGAAGGCATTAGATTATTATGATAATTGAAAACTGGAAAGGGCATATAATTAATGCACAATGGGTGAAAATAGGTAAACAACACCTTGAATTATTACCAATACTTATGTTTCTAACTCAGTTCCTCACCATAGGCATAATTTTCAACTCCATCATATGATACACTTCCTATTTATTTATCTCAAGATTAGACAATTGTTTAAGTCTAGGAAAGTGTTGGTAGTAAACATGAATACAAAATTATAGAGTGTAATTGATAGACACGTGTGTGAATCACACTATTTTGTAATTTTATCTAATTTTGTATGTATTTGACACTTGAAAACATGTCAAGGGTCTTCATAATGAGAAGAGTCTTTATTTTCTTTATAGTCAATGACCAAAATATGAAGCAACATCACCTTATAAAATATTTATATATAACACTTAGTTGTATTATAAAAGATTTTTGATGTCATAGAGATTATTATGACGTTATGAAATGGTTTCTCTTGAATGTCTTTTATCATTGTTCTGTGTAGTGAAAGCTCTGTTTATCTAAATATATTAATCATGTAAATTATACGTAATTTTATGTAATTATTAAATATGTGTTCCATGCATAAATATATTAGCTTTAACTAATGAAGGACTAGGTTCAGTTTGAATTGTTATCTATTATATACTCCTATCGTACCTCACACATTTATCCATGTATTAACTTATTTTGATGGGTGTTAGAGGAATCTCTGCTAACATTGGATAAGTTAGAAAGACCCACAGTCTTTTATATTATATTATAATCGATGCCTATTTTTATTTCTTTCATTTATCTATTTCATAAATCTAGGCTAGATCCATATCTCTCTTGTGAAGGTTGTATTTAACACATACATTTGAAAATGTTTATATGATCCCTAGGTTCAAATTTGTTTAGAGGATTACATGATCAATTTCATCAACAATTAATGGGTTGATAATGTGCATGTCACTTTCCTCTTATAATCTTATATTCTCTTCCTCTAATCTAATTATTGGAACTATACTAAAATTTTATCTCCTTTTTTCTATTACTAATATTTATTTTTTCTTCATTTTGGCTTCCATGTTCTACCCCATTTAAACCTTTCCCACCCATTAGATTAGATATTTCACCCAAGTCACTATTATCTATGATTTCGTTTTCCCCCCACACCATCGCTTAGGTTCTTAGGACCCTATGTGAAGTTACTGTATTTTTTTTAAAATCCCTTATCCATAGATATCTTACAAATGAGGATTGACACTTTTTATATAAATATTTATCAAGTGGCTTGTATTTATACTTAGTCTTCTTGGCATCAAAACATTTCCATCCTTGAACAACCAAAATGATAACGAACGAGTTTAGAGTAGTTTCAAATCAATACTCAATGTCTCATGTCCATGGTTCATCTAGCTCTACTATTTTTTGAACTTTTTATGCTATCCACTTAATAAGCCTTTCCAACATGTGAATTATTAACTTGGTTATTTACACTTATATCAAAATATTAGGATAGAATAAATTTATAAATGTACAAAAAATTATCCAAAATTATTCATCTTATGCACATAGAAAATAATCCTATACTAAGGCATAGGGTTCTCCAGTCTGCTTGGCATTAGATTTTTTAAAAAATGGGTATTTTATCCCACCAATTCTCTATTTTAGATAGTGTCAGGTTATTAAAATATAATGGATTCTCTCTTATTAAAAACATTTAGTCAAGGTCCATGAAGAAGCTCTAGATGTTGGTATAAATAAAGTGCTACACACCGAATTATGGGATCGAGTGACCTGGAATAGAGTTATTGTTGCATAAAGAATAAAAAGAACATACATTATATAATTATATTAGTGCCTATAAATTAAGATAATTATTTCATATATTCCATGCATATACCACACAACATATGATTTACTAAATTATCTTTATTCATATATAAATACTTGTTACAATTCTAAACTAATCTTTATCTACATACCTCATTTTTTCAATTAGAATATAGTCTTTACTTTATAACCTATACATCTCTCTCTCTTTATTCTTGTATACCTTACTCTCTCATATTAGCACACACTACATATTAAAACCATGTGTTATAAGTACCACCTTAATACATTTAAATTATGAAAAGGCATGTCTTTTCTTCATCTAACTATCTCCGAGACGTTTCAAAGTTTTTTATGATGTCATATAGGAAAAAGATGAAAGAATAAGCTATCATGTCCATATGTCATCATTGATGATGCCATAACATGATAGTGGCTTTTGGGGTGTGCATGGATGTGTGGAATATATTGATGAATAATCCTATAAATAGTGTGTCTAATGCAAGAATATGTAAAGGCATTAGTACTAATGGGAAATATTGTAACACCTCCAATAATACATGGTTTAACTCTCATCCTTGCCTACACTATGTGTCAAATGTGATATGAGTAAGATAACCTCATGTGTCAATTTCCATGAAGGATATTAACAACATGCACATACACTTTCACAAGTGTGGCATATATTCCACCATAACCATGCTCACTAAAATATTTCCCCCATTATGAGGCCTTTTAGTAGCTCTCCCAATACAATACCTATGGCCTTTTATTTGATCATGTGCATAGGTTTTCCTACTATAACATATTTTCATATTATATGTAATCTTAGTATCCTTCAGGCATCCTCTAGAGTAACCATTATTACCAATGTTAATAACCAAATTTTTAAGTATTGTTATTCCACTTCTATACTAAAACATTAATCACAACAAGGTCATAATCCATCATTAGAAGGTACACAACATAGACTAAACACATTACATATAAATGTGTCTACTCATCCTCATTGAATCCAAATCCTTGTATTGCATAAACAATAATGCCATGAAGTCTCATTTGTATGTGGTAATTTACATCATTGTAAATCAAGATATATATATATTTTTTCTTGACAGAAAAGTAGATTTTAATATTAGTTTTTATGGGTGCAAACATAAAAAATAATATAAATTTATAAGAGCATACAAAAATTTTCAAGACCATATATATCCTACTAATGGTATACTAGTCCTATATTAGGGGAAAATAATACTCTCTTTCACATGCATGTTTTTCATAATAATAATAATAATAATAATAATGAAAAAAATAAAATAAATAAAATAAATAAAATTTGGGCTCATAATGGCTTACTAGTTTGATCTCTTAAGTTGGTGTGGATGCAATTTATACATGATCCAATCAATGTGCCACAAAGTGTCATTGATTATGCATAATGTCTATCGCTTATATCTTTGTTTGCATAGGTAAAATGTAAGAATAAAATTAGTTTATGTTTTTACATTTAATTTATATAGAATTGGATAGAAACCCTCATTTTTTATTACTATTTGTATCATTAATCTACATAATTTTTATTAAGTAGAAAATAATATGATATTTAATTAATTTTGTATAGAGATTTATGATGTTATAAGGTGATAATTAACACAATTTTATCATTATTGATTATGAGATCTTGCGATGTTATATATTTATCAATGTCATGTGACATTTTATAGCATTTCCTCACATGAAAAATATTATTATCTTTTTCAAAAAGTTTGCATGTTTCAAGGATATTTTGGACCTATTTTAGAAAGCCATTAAAAGAAAAATTAACATTTAAAAAATATTCTATCACTTTTAATGGTATTTTTAAAAGTTAAAAAATGTTTATCAATACCTTTTTTTATTAAATTTTATTGATTTAAATATTAGATTCAAGTACTCATGATTCTTTCTAATGCATAAATTTTTAAAAAATGGAATTGGGTATATGAGAAATTTGAGAAGAAGGTTTAAATTTAGTGTAATCAATAGCCATTTATTAAATATTCTAACTTTTAATAGTATAATTAAGGGTTAGAAAAGGTTCATCAATTTCATTTTTCATTCAATTTTATTGATTTAAATATTAGATTCAAATATTTATGATTCCTTCTAAAATCTAAAGCATAAAAACTCAAAGATTAAAATTGGTTATATGAGAAATTTGAGAAAAGGATTTCAATTTGGTTTGGTGTAATCAATGGTTATCTCTTGAAGGAAGGTTGATTTTGATTAAATATATATAATTTTATCTTAGTTTATTGGAATTCACTCACATTCCTAAAGTCATACTTATGGGATTTGGAAAAAGTGTTTTAAATTTATATGGTTTGGTTGTAAAGATAAATGTGAAATTACCATCATTTAGTGAAATTAAATATCTAAACAAAAATAAAATGGTGGCTAGGATTAAAAAATATAAATAATTTTTGGAGGCACTAGCAATGAAGCTTATAAAGAGAGTGAGGCTAGGAAGATACACGGGTTAGTTATGAAGGTTTTTATAGGTTGTTAGTTGATTTAATTAACCAAGTATATATTAAAGGTATTTAATTATTCGTAGATGATGTTAACTTTTACTTTACTATTATGTGAAAATATGGTTAGAAATTTGTGTGGACAAGGAAGCAATAGAGCATCTTATCCACCTTTTATAAATAAAAATATTGACAAATGTCCTCCATGAATAGATGTTTCTCTTTGATCATAGGTTTTAAGTTATGCTATTGGGGTTTTATTGATGAAATAAAAATATTAAGTATATGGTTTTCGAAGGCTTTCTTCAGTGCCTTTTTCTCATTGGTTCATGCGACTATTATTCAAGTGTAGTTTTAACTTTTAACTCATTGGTTGTTAGTGTGCATGTCAATAAAATATTAATTTGAATTTAAGGAAATTTTTATTACAAAAACACCTTTGTACATTTAAGCATCTATTATCTATCTAAATAATTTCAAGAAGAGTCAAATGAAAGCTAGAGCATCCATTTATTGTTTGATTGAATTGATTGAGCATTGATAAAATTAGATCAGTTAGCAGAACATTCCTTGTAACACTAAATTTCATATTAGCGACACATTAAATTATACTATTTTACCTAGCTAATGAATATAGTTAATTATTAGAGTGTATTTTAATCATTATTTATTGCTTGGGGATTTGAAAAAAATAAAGATAAGTGGAACATAAGCCCTAAAACACATATTTTTTCACTTGCTATTTTATGAGCTAGTTGGCCAATTAAGGCAAGTATAAGAATTATATTTTCTAAATTATCAAAGTGAAGTTTAAAAAAACTAGGAAACATTATTGGAGCACCACACTTAAAGAAATCAATATTCAAAATAGAGTTCACCTACCTGAATTTTACCTAAAAAAATCAAAACTATGATTTAGACAAACTCCTTTGTTCATCACAACTTTTTAGGGTTTTTATTATCTTATCACAAAATCCTATTTTTTACTATCAAATTTTGGTGTATG
Source organism: Torreya grandis (assembly GCA_037957365.1). NCBI lineage: Eukaryota > Viridiplantae > Streptophyta > Pinopsida > Cupressales > Taxaceae > Torreya > Torreya grandis. The sequence continues at coordinate 681,857 of JARHVA010001251.1, read as the reverse complement.
TTGCATGATATCCTAATATTTAAATACATTTCTAAATCCTACATTTATATTTATTACTTTAAGTTTAATAAAATAGTTATATAAATTACTATTCTAAGCTTATTTCTCTCTCTCTCTCTCTCTCTCTCTATATATATATATATATATATATATATATATATATATATAAGAGTTTTTTTATTGTAATTTGATCTAAATCCATCTATATATAACCAAAAAAATAGACATTATTATTGTGAAGTGAAAAATAGAAGTCATAGTTTATTTGAAAATAATTTTAAAGAGGATTTGACCTTCTTTAATTTTTGTCCCTCCATATTAGATAGATAATTTGCATTCACAATGTAAATGTTCTTCATAATTTTCACTTTATTTATCTAGTAAATTATTTGACATTTAAACACTATTGATTTTTTTACGATTCACAATGTAGAATACATTACAAACAACCATTTTATTATTTCTTTAAATTTCAATGGTTCTATTATTCTCCCCAAGATTTGAAGTTGGGGTGATTGGAGCGAAAGAATATCATATTAATCTTTCCATAGCATATGAATTTTGCATTGAAAACTCCTCTGAGAGAAGTTAGAATCCATTCCATTTAGATATTGATTGGTCTAGTGTCAACTCGATTTACATACCATTGATTCCGTGAAGAGTCAATATCTCCATGGATAATCCTCATCTGACCTTGGCTTTCAAAATAATATATATTTTATCATAAATTTAAAACAAAATTTTATAAAAAATTTAACATATTTCAGATTTCTCATTTTGGTAACATGGATCATAGGTTTATTAAGTTGATTCAATTTCAATTATATCCATTTAATTTCTAGAAAAATGACCTCAAATCAACCTTTATGAATAAACAAGTGCATGTATTTTGTCTTATAAGCTTGATTTTATATGTTATTTATATCAAATAAAAATATTTCTCAGAAATACATTAGCACTTCATTTGACCACTTTATAATCCAAGAGATATTGCTCATTATCTGACCAGTTTTTTAATTTAATATAACTAGATTTTTTTATTTAGACATAATTGTAGAATGGTTTGTTCTAACCTTATGTTTAAAAATAAAAATAAAATTAAAAATAAATAAATAAATTTAAAATTAATTGTATAATGCTTTGTTCTTATCATATCTTTCCTAAAATTTTATCTCATCATTAAAAAATGAGTTAGCAACCTTGAACTTGGACTTTTATAAGGATGTTCTCAATTTTCAACAAAATGGAAACAAAGCATTCGTAGATAAAGAAAATCATTACATTATCTCAATGTATGGTATAAATCTCAATTTATAAAAACCTAAAAATAAATTGTAATTTATTTTAAACCATAATTATTTTTAAATTAAAAATAGCAAAATGTGTATATGTCTCATAGAAAATAGTGTAAAAACAAGATGTGTTTAAAATTGTAAGTATGATTACAAAGATTAGGTTCATATTGAATAGTTTGGATTATAAAATATGGAAGTTTGTTTTGGGACTTGTAAAAATTTAAGTCTCACATTCACTATGTAAGGTTGTTTGTGATGTCTACCATTCAGAATTCTCATTAGGTTTCAACACTATGATTTGTCAAAAATCACACCAGTAACATTATCACCATGCCATGAGCACATTAGATAATATAAATATATATGCATATACATATTATGTATTATTATGAAAATTTTGTACATAATTACAAAACTATATATGTAATGACATAAACTATAAATGTAATGATGGAAATGGTAAAAAATATTAATTTTAACAATGTTTTCACTATATTGAATTGGTGATGTCATGAATAGTTTTATTTTTCAACACGCATATTTGATAAGTATGACTTTATTAAACATGAGTACTAAAATTAACACAAAAACTATATAATCTATAACTATTTTTTATTTCAAAAATATTTACCTTTTTATCCTGAATGTTAAATAGTATAAAAAACATTATCTCAATATCATTAAATATTTATAATTATAAAACATGGAGTAACCTATCCTCGTCCCCATTTGAGTATTAAAAAATTATCTATCATCTTTCAAAATGTGTCAACTAAAACTTTGCAAGGTACTTATGTAGTTTTGGGACTAAGTCTCTATGTTAAAAACCTTAATACTTAATGGTTAAGTTATCTACCTCTACATAATTGGGAAAAAAAGGCCTTGATGTATTTTTGAAACTAAAAAGATTATATACTGTAAATCAGAAAGATTATATAAAGTAATATTTTACATATATAAATAATAATTAAAATAAAAATTATATTATAAAAAGAATACATGATTAGTTATTATTCAAAGACAAATTTTATGATAATAAATATTCACATTCAAGACTTTTGAGTAAATATAAAATAAATATTTTATACTTTAAAGCTAGTTTAAATGTTAAGAAGAAATGTGTTTATCTTTCTCACAAAGAAATCATAATGCTTATCAAATATGTTAGTGCCCAAAATTTCACTGAAGCAATTGGGCCCTTATCAAGTATAAATGCCCAATTCCTCATCTCAAGTCTCATTTTCAGTGTTCATGTCAAAGGTCAAGTTCTTGATTAGTTAGCTAATTGTTAATCTAGGCTTTACTTAGTGTATTTTAAGTCTTAGGGTCTTTGGGTTTTTTGTCAAGACATTTTTCTTGATGAAAATACATCTTCAAGATTTTTGTTCATGCAAAAATCATGAATACTTATTTTCATTGGGCAAATTATCCATGATGAAAAACCTGAAAAAATTTATTTGTTTTGAGTAAAACATATTACCCTATTTATTTCGATCATTTTGCCCTTAAAACATATTTGAAGGGTCATTTTGCCTTTGTAGAATCCCTGAAGGGTCATTTATTTCAGGCATTTTGCCCTTAAAATATATTTGAAGGGTCATTTTGCTTTTGTAGAATCCCTGAAGGGTCATTTATTTCGAGCATTTTGCCCTTGAAAAATATCTGAAGGGTCATTTTGCCTTTGCAAAATCCTCGAAGGGTCATTTCTTTCAAGCATTTTACTCTTACGAAATTTTTGAAGGGCACTTTCAAAATCTCCGAAGGACACTTTCAATAAGTCTGAAGGGCACTTTCAAACTATCTAAAGGGCCATTCCAAAAGGCCAAAGGGCAATTCCATAGGGCAAGCCTTTGCAATATCCCTGATGGGTCATTTCTTTTGGGCATTTTTCCCTTGTAAAATATTCAAAGGGTACTTTCAAAAATGTATTTTTGAAAAAGTTGCTAAAGAGTAGAATTGCTGAAAACAAAAGGGCTGAAGATTGATTTCCATAGGGCAAATTACCCATAGCAAAAATCTTGAAGGAATTAATTCTATTGGACATTTTATCTATGGAAAAAGGTCCAAATGTGATCAATATTTTGGAGAGATTGTTATAGGGATGTAGGAAATAAAAATATTGAAAGAGGAACACCGAAGATAGAAGTCGCTGGGAACAAAAGTCCCAACACAAAAAGGATGAAATCTAGGAATTCTTGCAAAATAATTATCCTAGTGAAATTGATGCCAAGACAAAGAACTTATAGACCAAATTACCAAAAAAAAAGCTTTGAAGAAATTTACCCAAATTACATAAATGTGATGGTCTCATGAACATTTTTTGATGGGTGCACAGACATCAATTTTAAGCTGTAAAAAGTAGCCATTGGGGTTCAAATGCTCTGAGATAGTCACACGAGTGTCAATATTAGGCCCCGTGAAATAGCCATTTTATTTCAAATAGAGGTAGATCTAATAGTGTGCCTTAACATAGAGTAGATGATCCGATGGTGCATGATCAAAGATGGATTGTCAAAGGAACCTAGGACTAGTGCAGGCATGATAAGTGTCAAGCTCATGGGGTATAGTTAAAAGTTTGAGCATGTTTCAAAATTCCAATGATGTGAGTAGACAGTTGATAATTCAATGGGGGCCCAAGATCTAGGTAGCTATTTCCATATGGTGTGATAGTGCTCAATGCAATAAAGACTATTTTCAAGAGACACAAAAAGCTTGTGGGGATGCCAAATGGCATAACCTTAGGGATGAGTGTAGATAGTAGCTAAGTACATTCTACCCTTCAAATCATGATCTAATGGATCTTTTTCACCTACCCAAGAAAGATTCAATAATAGGTAAAGATTCAAAGCAATCCAAGGTCTTCCATGAAGATACGAGGAGAATAGGTATCAAGCCCTTGGTGAGTGACTAAGAAAATAAATGGTTCAAAATTGATCATATATCTAGAAGATTGATGACATGAATAAGAACAAAATTTTCAAATGGGAAAAGGAAATATAACCTAAGTTTTGCATTCCTCATCTGCTTTGCTTGTTCAATCTCCTCTATGTGAAAGATATTGCAAGATTACAAGATCAAAGTGGGCCACTCCAAGGAATATCTTCAAGAAACCATGAACCAAGAATGTTCTTAAGCCATAATCATAAGGTAATGGGTTTTCCTTAACATGAAGAGGAGAAAGGAAATTATCCATAAGATTCTAGATTTGCCATCTATTAACATAAAACCATCTTCAAGCAGTTGCACATGAGGGTAAAGTCTTTCTAGCTCCTCAAATGAATATTCTCTTTTTAGCTTGTGTGGAAGGCATCTCCCACCATGAAATCAAAGGATATGCTCCATATCTTCATCATTTCCTATAGAGGTAGTTTCAATAATCATTTTCCTTGTAGTTACATGAAGATTTTAGGCGTGGCAAAGGAATATTTTTTAGCTTGAAGCATCTTGATGGGACTTTAACACTTGCAAAATTGAAAAAAGATTGAAAATGTATAAATAAAAGGCTTGTCTTATATTTGAGAGGTTGGTTGTTCATCGTGTTGTTCAGTGTCTTCCTTAGTATAGGCTCTTCCACATTTTGGGATCACTATTGTGTGCATTTTGTCTCTTTTGATAAGGTGGTTGAAGTTGTACAACCATTAATAACCTCAGAGAGTATCTCTATATGTCTCCCCTGTCTAACATGGAGCAAATCCACCATGCTTTTCCCCATGGAAACATTTTTAAATATTGATGTATGTAAGGTTTCTTTTTAAGTTAATAAAAATGGTTATGGTTCATTGCTATTTCCTATTGGTGAAGTGAAGCAATATGTTTTACAAGTTTTGCTAATTGGATATTTGGGTTTATATTCATTACTGGTTGTAATTTTGAGCATGGATCTAGGTTATAAATCCCTCTCTTTAGTTTAACCTGGAAGTATGTTTTTGAATAACTTGTTAAGGAACCCTAGGTTTATGGATCTGACAGGGAAAAGCTTTTGAAAGTTTAGTTTCAGTGTATGTTCTAATATTTCAGTGATCATTTGGCATTTGCTTCATCTTTTATTTTAGTTTTCCCTACATCTTTACTAAAGATAATGTCATGAATATTGTAAGATCCCTTGTTGATTAAAAATCTCTAACACACCACCATGCCCTTCCTCTCTATTATTTTCTAACTTGTCCTACCTTATCTTACCCTATAAATAAAATGGCCTTTGCATATCTTAAGTGTTATTTGCCTACAAATACATAAACATTGTATATTTAACATGTGTCTACATTTTTTTCTTTGAAACCCAAAATTGCAATATTTTATTTAGCCCTTGTGTTGTTGAAGATTCTTTCGAGTGAAGATTACAGTCACTTTTATATATGTCTTTAGTAGCTTGTATCTGGCCCAGAACATTTGATCATTTTGTGTGATAGCCTTTCTCAGGTGGAGTGAGCGAGTTTGGTTATGTTCTAGTCATATTTGTGTCTCTCTATGCCAAAAATCCCCATGGAGGTTAAATTTTAGAATATCTCCATGTGAGCAAGCTACTCCATAGTTCATCTCACTTTGGTTTAGGTAGAGCCAGAAGTAATAGGGAGCTGACCATACCCTTTATTTATGTCTCTCAGTCATTTTTTAAATTCAATCTAATCTTGATGCAAAACTTTTCCCTAAATATAATGGCATTATAGTGGGTTTTTCATCTTTATTTGTAATTTTATTTAAAGTGTGCAAGGCTGAGTGTAAGGCCGAGTGTACAAGGTATACAATGGCACCATTGCTGGGGAGAAAAGACACTTGTGGCATTGGGGACCCTTGCAGAGAAACACTATCATTTTTAAGGTTTTCTACCTATCTTTGATATTTAGATTATCTTTGGTGCATCAACATTGCCAATACTCTTTTGACACTATTACTAGGGACAAGAAAAGACACTTCTGGCACTTATATTTTTGGGGACTCTTGCAAAGAGCTAGAGCTATAAGTATTTCATGTTGGAAGTTCTCTGCTAGTGTTTTCTATAGTCACATTGTCTTGGTCATCAATGCTACAGCACTCCACTGGGGACGTACCATGAACTTTTGAGATTTGATAATTGACATTTGTTATTTGTTGCAAAGAGTGCCTAAAAATATTAGGCCTAGTGAGATAATTTGATTGATCAAATATTGTGATGCATTTGACAAGAGGGTTACATATTACTTGAGGGACAAGGCTCCCATGAACCTATGATTAACATTCACTATGGCCATCCAAATTAAAAGTAAAATAAATGCTATGGGTATGCCCTTGAACAATTAGCTTGATGCAAAGTTGGTTGATCCAGAAGAGACATAGTCCAAGGCAACCAAGCTTGAGGAAAATGTTAAGACTTTGGCTTCCATTTTCAAAGAGATGTCCTACAAGTTGGCTAGAGCTGAGAAGGGGATGCGCATAGGCCTCCACGTGATGTTAGAAGTCAAAATAGAGGGGTTGTAAAGGAAGTTCTTGAATCGTTACATGCCAAGGTAAATGCTGTGAATTTTGATTTTGACATTGATTAGTGTGATAAGTGCTTCCTTTCACATCCCCCATGTGATACTGCTAAGCCAAGTGATGAAGATGGGGATGATATTGAGTCTACATCTGATGGTGATGATGAGATTATGATGTTCAATTATCAAGACTCCCCATATATTTTTTTTGCCTCCATGGAAATGATTAATGCTACTACTGTAGAATAGTTTTAGAGTGTAGTCAATAAGGTGTGTGCCCAAACATATGAATTTGCCATTATTTGGCCATGCAGGGATGGGTCTACTAGTAAACCCTTTCCTTTGTTAGATGATGCAATAACTAATTTTGAATTGTGAACAAGAGGCTGATTTTGGATAGTAATTATCTCTCAAGGTATTTAATCTATTCAAAAAAGGATACATAATTTTTATATAGGAAATCTAGGTGAGATTTTAGCTCTAGATTCTAGTAACCTCAAAATGGATTCAAATTTGTCATCTAAGAATTATTTTTTAGATTGGTTTTGACTAGATCCTACTATGGGTGGGAGATCCTCAAACATAGTTGGGTGTTCCTCTCTATCTTCACTATTTTTATGATTTATAAGATACCTAGGTGGATCATAAAATTTTCCTCCTCAAAAAAAGGAACATAATAAACTCCACTATTTGTGTTTCTAGACATTTCTGAACTGACACTTGATTTGACTTGAAAATAAGACACTTGGGTTAACTCGATGTGAAAAAATGAAAGAGCCTATTTTGATCAATTTAAAGGGCATTATTGGAATTTGAAATAAAATCATACCCTAGTAAATTTTTGAATTTTGAAAAGTTGGCCATTTGAAAGTTTGAATTTGATGTTGAAATTCAAATTTTAAATTATATTTATGTTGGACTTGGAATTTGATTCAAATAAGTAAACTTTAGAATCTAAATATAAATAGGTAGCGTAACAATGACAAATGGACATAAATTGGTTTCAATTTGGATCATCTAATAGTACTACATGAACAATGTAATGATACAATTCGCTAGCATAACATTAAAAGGGTATAAATATGGCCCAAAAAATTAGCAAGGCAACACCCTATTGCATAAGTGAAATATAAAAATGGTATTGGAATTAGGTTTTTGGACTTTAATTTTTTGTTGGATTTTGTTTTGAATACAAACAAGTTTTTTTCATAATAATCAAGCATCAACACACACTTATCATAAGGACATTTTAATAACTGACACAAGTTTGCATCACATTCATTGAAAATTTGATATACTTGATTTTGAGAGGAAAAGTTTAAAGATTAATCCAATTAATTAAATTTAGTGATGGTGGTTTGTACTTCCAACCTCTCTCAAAATTTTGTATGAGATAGAAAATATTTTAGGGTTGCTACCTTTGCATCCCTACATTAGTAAATTTTACATGGTAAAAGAGGCTCCTATGAAGTTGGGATATTCACAGGAGGGTCTAACCCCTTTGCAACTATGCCAGCTATCATGTATTAGTGATCATACTACCAATTTTTTAGATTACTTAATGTTTTAGTCAACTTATTATATGGTCCTAAAAATGTGTACAAATTTGTCTACAAAGAGATGTATGTGTCAGGATATTCATAGGGGGATACATCCCCTATTGAAGATACCCTAGATTCCTTGATGGTGATGTCTAATGTCTTAGCATTTGGAGTTAATACATTTATTTCATGAAATCATTTATGGATAATTTTTATAGGCCTTAATGACACCTACCAATAATTTATATCCCCCATCAAATGTATGGGGATAGTATGATTGTTGGGATATCAACCCCTAATCAATAGCCTCTAAGGACTTTTGAGAAGACAATGAAATCCACCTCACACAACCAAATAAAAAAGTTAAAATGAAAACATTTATGAGTCACTGAAGTTCCTAAGAAAAAGGGGAGTGCATACATAGTGTATTTTTCAAGATAAAAGACAAAAAACTTCCCTCATGTTTTTGGGTCACCAAAGTTCCTAAGAATGAAATGAAGAGCATACATTTGAAGGAAAAAAACAAACAAAAAGAAAACAAGAAGGGAAAATAATTATAACATAAACCATTTTAAAGCATAAATTGAAATATTAGTTCATTTTAAATCCCAAATTGAAAGGTTGGTGAAAATAAATGCTTTTGTTTTGAGTTATGAAATCACTCTATGGACAAAGGTCCTACAAGATAATTATAAATAGTTTTCAAAGGTATTTTAGACTTGCATATGAAATGTAAAAAGTGTGTTTTAAAGGTCTCAAGTTTTTACCACAAGATGAATTCCTTGTTTATCAGAGTGAAGTCATTGTTATGCAGTATGATTTTACTAATGTGTAAGATGAATTCATTGATGTTTAGTGTGATTTCATTGATGTCCATTATAATATCACTAATCTTATGTGGAAGTTCATCATTCAGTCCTTTCTACAAAAGAAATTCAGACACAAAACCTAGACTGATATGTAGGATGAATTCATTGATGTGTATGATGGATTTACTAATGTTCAGTGTGATTTCACCATTTGGTCCTATATATAAAAAAATTTAGACAAAAAATACAAACCAATCTATAGGATTAATTCAATGATATGTATGATGAATTCACTGATGTTCAATGTGATTTCACTATTTGGTCCTTTCTGTAAAAAAAGTAAGTCATAAAACATAGACCAATATGTAGGAAAAATCTATTGAATGTTTAGTGCAAATTCATTGTTTTTATAGCACCTAAAATGAAAATTAAACATAAAAAGAGATGAATTCATTATTACACAAGATGAATTCATTATTTTTTAGGATGAATTTGCCATTTAATAATGAAGAAGAACATGGAAAAATTAGTTGAAATGAAGTGAAAAGGGTCAAAAATGATATTTTCAAATTTAGAGGGTCCAAGAGTGTTCCCAAGAAGGTTTTGGGGTGCATCGGTGCCATTGGGCATGATAAATGTAAACTATGAATACAAGAGAGGTTAGTTTCTTTGTTATCTATGAAAAATCAAATAAATTCAAAAAACACAACTTATCAAACATGATTCCTCTGAATGGACAAGACTTGAAGCAAAAAACTTAAAAATAGAAAGCATAAATGAGACATTTCACCCTCCATTGGATGTTTTCTTCTAAGATAACACACATACATGTTTGTGCTTGGATGCAGAGATCAAAGTCCTCTTCAATTATGTGGTATGAAACCCATCGACATCTCTCTAAGCACTATCTGAAGTGATTTATGGAAAAATTAGAAGAAAAGGGATGAATCTTTATTTGGATTTATACAGATTTTATTTACACTAAAAATATTTTTAAAGGTCTATGGTGACCCTTTTATTTATAGATTTACCATATTATTTGTGGCCATTATATTTAAATCAAGATGTGTGGCTTAGAATTGAGTCAACTTTGGAGGTTCAATGCTATAAATATTTTGAAAAGAGTTTGCATTAAAGAGGCATGCCTTGCCTTAATCTTGATATTTTTTTCATTCATTGTTAGTGCTTGATAACTTTCATGATGATGTCATCATTCCTAATATTTGTCCATGATATCATGATGATGTCATCAACCATTTAGCCACTTTTCATGAGAATTGAAGAATACATCCAGTCGATGAATTTATAATATGGGAAATTTCAAAAAGCTATAGGATTTCCCATTAGAGAAATATTAGTCTAATTATTAAAGTTTAATCAAATTAATGAAAGGTGAGGTGACTTTTGAAGAGTTGAAGAACTGTTTAATCTAATTAATAGAAAACATCACTTGCATTGTCATAATTTGAATCAAGATGAATTAAGTGAAGCTGATGATTACATATGGTGTATTTTCCCAATTAGAGATACCCCAATAAATTTTAGAAGATGTATGTCGAGTGTTTTGAATAATTTGGGTGTTATAGTTATTTGTGGGTCATTGCTAGAAATCATTCTAGTTGCAATTTTGATGTGAGAGTGGCGAGAATTGAGTGTCTACAAAAGTAATATTTGATCATATTGAAAATTTAAATTTGAAGGCTTAAATTTGTAATTTTAAAAGAGATCAAGGAAAGTAAATTGCATTATAACTTGGAGATGGAAAAGTGTGCATGCCCCCTTGTAGTGACATTTGGAGAAGTGTTGAATTGTGGCAAATTAAGAGTGATCAAGTTTCAATTTTTAAAAACCATTGAATGATCTTGAGTTGGAAATATTATATGATCCAAATCTCATTTGACTATATAAAGTGCTTTGTAAAATATTTGAAGGGGTGGAACCATAAACTGTGTCCTACTACGTATTGAAAAAGTAAAAACATAGACATTGAGTGTCAATAAGCTAAACATGGCCCAATTACAAATGAGACTAATGACATTGTTGTGGACAAATATATATTTTATTTAAAAATTTACAACTTTTCAATTTTAAATTTGAAAATTCCATAGTATAAACGTTGACATGAATGAATATTATGCCCCCTTTATATGTACTATATTTAAATAATATTTTCACACTATAATTGAATCTTTGAAACTTTTAATTTTTTCCACTTTTGAAACCTTTTGAAACTTTTAATTTTAAACTACAATTATGAGTACACACATGCCACATGCCCCCATAATATGATAATGTTGAATCATATTGTCACCTATAAACTTTATATTTCTATAAATCTAAAATGTTTACTCATGATGCTTGAATGTTCCAAACAAGCCCGTTATGATGGCCCCCTTTTGAGATGAGAGACTAGCCTTTAGAGTCACTTATCTCAAAATAAATCATATGTGAAAGATATATTGATAAATTATCCCTTGAAATATTTAAAATTTATTGCATCATAATATTGAATATAGTATTGGTTTTGTATATGAGGCATGTGTTAGAAATATATCATAGAAGCATAGAAGCAATATATGGATGATATACATCATGACACTAGAGTAAAGAAATAAAATATAAGTGATGTATGAAATTAATCATGTCATGATAGTAAAATAGATATAATAGATGATATGAATCATGGAACCATGGTACAAGCAATAACCATAGAAGTAATGCCATACAATGTCATGTAATTTTCATAATATGTCACTCATAAGGCTCAAGAATACACATACAAAGGATTCATGTAAAATGTCGTATAACACATAAGGCCAAAGGCCACACTAAAATGGCATACTGATATCATAAAACAAATTGAGCATACAAGACCAAGCAACTTACACACAATAAGCAAGCGAGTTTAACCTATCATGTAGTAAAATAAGAATGCTAAGTAAAACATGTAAAAAATGAGACTAGTATATCTCCATCATATGTATGAATTAGAATGTTATAAAGTATTATATTTCATGTAATACATGTGAAAAATATGAGTTATTAGCTATAAATTTATATGATATGTAGCTCAACATAGTAGAGAGGTAGTGGATAAATACAACCTATTAACATTTTCATGTAGAACAGAAATATGCCCCCAACTTAGCAATGCTATTGGGTAATAACGGAAATCGAACATCAAAGAAACATGTAAAATTATGTCTTGTATCACAATCAAGTTCCTCATGAAAAACATAATGTATAAAAATATGGAATATAATATTTTCTTAATATAGAAATGAATAACATATGAAAAGAAGTAAGCTAGCAACATTTGAAAATTCTTTAAGTCATGATTTTGAGTTTTTGATTTTTTTTTTGAAAATTTTGAAATATATTCACGTTTTTGAATTTTTTGAAATGTATGCATTTTTTGGAATTTTTGCCAATATGTGCATTTTTTGAATTTTTTTACAAAATAAATGTGGAAAATGTTATAGGAAGCAAATATTCGAAAGTAGAGGAAATAGGAGGGACTAAATCAATCCTCAACAAGGTGTAAAAGCATAACATCATAAGAGGCAAGGCACATAATGTACCCCAATGTGTATGTAATTTTGAGTCATAGAAATGTATTATGAGTAAGATAAGTAAGAACATATATGCCACTCAATGGGTAAGAGGCTAAATGTGCTCATGTAGAAGGTGATTGTTAATCGATTGGTCTTAGGTTCAAATCCTATTTGAGGAGAACCTTTCTTAGCAAGGGATTATTTTGAACACTTAGCCACTCCCCTATCTTATGTCTGATTTAGATAACTGAATTGGACTAAATCTCTATTCACTTTAACACATTATGTCAAAATAATTAACAATTAATTAATTAAATTTAATATTAATTTGAATCCCAACAATATTGAGAATATCCCATTGTATATTTGGAATAATCTATACCCAAGGGCTAGTTCCTTTCAACTAGTCTAGCCATATGAGATCATGTAAGTGAAATACGGTGTAATATATGCAATAGTAATTAAATGGAGTGACATAGTGATAGGTTATTTATATTGTTTGAAAATCAAGAGGGTAAGTACCCGAAGTAAGAGTTATAAGAATGCTTGGATAAGGTTTAGAGGAATTAGTAGTGAAAATAAAAGTAAATATGTTATATACAAGGAGAAAAATATGCAAATATAATTTATTACTTGATTAGGGGGTATTTACCATGGAGTTATTGCATAAAGGGTGTATCCACTTGATTTATTTTGAGATAAACTACCAATTGGAAAGGATGCTACTATGTAGAGTTATCAGATTCATTACCCTACATGTTGATCATATGATATATTTTTGGTAGTATACTCATTGCTTTGTGTTCTTATGTTATGATTATGCCTAACTTTTAAAGTATGACCATTGCATTATCATGATGGAATGTAAGAGAATCATAATTAGTATTTAGAATGGCTCTCAATATTGTTTTTCATAGTCTTCCAAGAATTAAATTGTGTTACTCCAAGTAATATCAATGTGGAATAATGTTATACATGATTCAAGACCAAGAGTAATTGGTAATGTGATAGATACAATGCAATACTTCGGTGATGTAAATTGGTTAAGATGTTATATATCATATCTAAGAGAGTGTAGAAGAGATAGAATGCATATATTAACCTTGTAATGAGTAACTATGATATCAGTACATTATTTTACATACATAATTGGTTTGATGATGAGAGGATACAAATGAGATGAGTGATGCTTGGGTGTGATTTTTGAAACCAAATTTGTAAAAGTAATTTTAGTTATTGGTTCTTGAATTGAATTTACTTTATTGATAAACCCTATTTGGAACATGCTTTGATTTTGATTTGATAATTGTATTTATGTATGTGACTTTATGGGATTATTTGAGTGTTCCTTTTGTACCTTCTCCTTGGGACATGTGATCATTGTATTAGGAGTATTGATGTCCCAAGGTGGTAAGATAATATTACAATTATTTGAAGTATATTATAAATCCTTTTATGTAAGAATGGGTAATTTTCCCTTAATTTTTATAGAAGATATATCTCAATATTCACTGACTCCAACAAATATAAATAAAGAATGAGATAAGTGCTAGTCTTCATTAATGGGATTAAAATTTTGCTTGCTCAATTGCTCATCTATAAGTTCTTGAGTATCTTCATCATCATTGATATAGTAATATTCAATCATGCAAGTATTTTATGAATTGACTAGTAATGGTAGTTCTTGAATAAACTTTGTTATAATTGGTGCATGATGTACCTTTTCCTGGATATATTATTTATTTGCATGGGAAGTGTCACTTGTGGTATAATTTTCTCAATAGGATCTTCCATTCACTTAAGAGTTTGTACTTGTGGGTTAAGTTTTGTGATAGGCCTTTATATTTGCATAAGACTTTGAGCACTTGGTGAGGTATTATTTATATTGTTTGATTTACCCACTTTATAAGTAAACATTTGTGTCATTGGAATTTGTTGTTAAGGTGGTATTATAAACACTTTATTCGATTGGGATTGTGTCATTTTATAATAGAAAAAAGGTGCATCATCAACTAGAATTATATAATCATGCACATAATATATAAATTTAATACATATATGAAATTTAGAAGGTATATCTTTCATTTCATGAATCCAAGGTTGATCCAAGAGTAAATTAATGTGTAGCTACTGAGAGACAACTTGAAAAGTAATAGAGACTATTTTGGGACCAATAATAAATCCATTGTAATAGTTCCCAATATTTGTTTAGGAGTGTTATAAAGGCCATGTATAGGTGGTTTATAATTTTTAAGATTATATTTACTAAAGCCTAATTTATTTATGAAGTCATAACTATAAATATTTATTCCATAACCATTATCAACCAAAACACATTTAACTAGTTATCTATTTATTTGAATTTAAATAAATAACAGAAGATTTCATTTGATGATATGATTGGGAGACACATCCTGTTTATGAAAAGTAATGGTGTAATAAATATCCTTTAAATCATTCATAATAGAATCAAATGAAGCTAGATATGTATCTATAGGAAGATTTGTATCACACAACATTTTAGATAAAATATCCCTATAAGTTGGTGCCTTTTGTAATAGCTCTAAAATAGAACCTTTGGTAGGGGTATTATGTAATTTGTCAATGATATCATATAATTTGGGTAGATAAACTTATCTTGAATGAGGTGGATGAGGAACACTATTATTAGGAGGATTTATTTGGGGAGGTAAAGTTTGTTGTCCCTTTCTAGTTTAGATAGCATGAATGAGAGTCTAGTATGAACCTTGGATGAAAAATGGGAATAGATTGACAAATAGAAGTGGGTTGAGGGTGAGGAAGTAATTTAGATTGAATATTATAGTAATATGAATTACAAGATTTTTGAGATTGCTAGAAAGTAAGTTTTGGAACATTATCAAAACTTAAGCATGTATAAATGAAATGAATATAACCTTGGAAAGTAAGAGAATATTTTGAGGAAATTGAATAATAATATGTAATATATGAGAGATAATATCATTCATTGAACACATTATAAATATAATGCAATATGAATGGAGCAATGTTATAATATTATTTAAATAATGTTAATGACTGTGAATACAAGACAAGAAAAAATCAATGTATGAGGGTAATATAGGCAAGGGTTTAAATTATTTGTAGGATCTCAAATATGCTCTATTATTCTTTGATTAATGTCAACCCAATGTTTTAGATCAATAAATACATGGGTAGAAGCACGTCTATATCCCACTAACCCTGGTTTCATGGGTACGATGAGAGTAATTTACTTGGGTGATATATTCCTCTCAAGTATACCATAAATAAAATGAATAAAAGAGGATCCATATGGTATAAACAAGGTACCATAGGAATTTTTAATATACCTTAAGACATGTGGAAATTAAACTCTGTGTTTAGTGTTATACTTTGGCTATTAAAATTAAGGTAAACCCATCCTACCATGATGTCTACTAAAATAACATCATGTAGCCCTTCACAATAGTCACTAAGTATCTTGAAAAATGTCAAAATATAATTTCTAAAACAAGCAAAATCAAATGAAAAATAAATATAAAAAGTTTTTTTTATATAGAGATCAAATGAATTACAACCCAAGGTCAAAAGAAAAAGCTTCAGTGTCAAATATATCCAAGGTGACAAAACAAACTTCTTTGGTGTTAGATAAAATCCAAGGTAAAAGAAGTTGAATCATTTTGTGTTGGATATATATCCAAAGTCGAAGGCTATTTTATTTCAGTGTTAGGAACTTATAGATATTTGATGAAATCCTAGGATAAAAATCAAGCAAACAATAAGTAATGTTCAGAATGAAATGCATGTTCACCTGAATGTTTAACCCTTTTAATTTAAGATGACTTAAATTAATGGTATAAAACCATTGAAATATAATTTATGATATGTACTAATATGATAATGAAATACATTCAATATATTAAATGATACATAATTTACATAAATAAGAACTTTATAAAAATATTAGAAGGAATAAGGATGTGCAAACCTCATTAAAGATATAATTTTGATTCTGTGAAGTGACTATAAGTGCAAACTACCTGAGATGAATTGAAAACATAGTCATGTTAGAAAACAATAACTTATAATCTATTGGGACAAGTCTATGGGAGGTAAACATGGACACATTATGGCCTTGTTTGACTATTATGATTGTGTCATAGTTGATTGTATTACTAATTTTTAGATCTAGGTTTTTGTGATTGCCTCTAATGTTTTATTATTGTAATATATGTTCTATGTTATCACATAAAAGGCCTATAAAATAAAAAACCCTACATACTACACATGCAATAGATATAAATTAGATAATAAAAAGAGGAGTAAAAATAGGTTAGTAAGGATGCCAAGCTAGCCTTAGAAACCCATTGTAACTAAGTGCTACCTATATAGCCTAAATGGGCCTCAAGCCAATGTAGTTATCCCTCCTTGAGTGATTGTATGACATGTGATTATTCAAATAGAATGACTATAGATAGAAGATTGATTGAAATTATTGACAATGGATGCCCTTGAACTCAAATAAACAATATTCAAACTTGGCTTATGACTGCTAGAATGTTGCAGAGTTGAAATAAGAAGACATAGTGCTCTTTTCCTTAGAGTGCAGTGCAATTGATAGATAGATTCAATGGGGGTATAATGAATGGCCTTGATGTAATTTTATATGATAATATTTAAAAATATTTTTCTAACTGACTTCACCAAATGTGTGAAAGAGTTGTTGTGAAACATATCGATTCAAAAAATTAACCATTAGATGATGGGAGATAAGGCTACACTACGGGAGAAGGGTATAGTGAAACCCTATCCAAATAGTGTAGACTTGTCCCAGAAGACCAAAGATAATTAAGACAAGTCTAAAAATAACTTTTGAGTTTAATAGGGATGAATATAACTAAAATCGGGATATCTACATGATATTTTACGTGCTTGCAAGTCATTGAAGTCTCTCTTATAGATTGCAAGTAAGAGAAATAGAAAATAGACAAAGCAAGGGTAAGGATGTCAAGAATAAATATTATGAAACATTTAATGATTAATCTTATGAGTCTATAGTAATTAAAATATCACTTTTTAAAATGACCTCATTAGTGGCCAACCCTTCTTTTATAGGATTTTTTGTGTTAGATTTTTCGCCTAGTCTCGCTCCTTTTTTGGAGTTGTATTGCATTCATTTTCATAATGATTAGAGTTCCTCTTTATTTTTTTCCTTTTGATTATTGTTTCATATTATTTTCTCTTTATATATTATAATTTCTCATGCACAATCTTTCAAACTTCATGAAATTTCACTTGTTCATAATTTTATGCACCAAGATTTCACAAAACTCCATAACAACCTCATGCATATATGTGTTCCTTATCTAAATCTATCAGGAAACCCATAAATTTAATTATATATCCCCATTTTAAAAATGTATGAAGTCCTCTTGCACTTCCTTGTATGCAATGGTTATCTTGACTTATATTTTTACTTTTTAGCACACTTATATATATAAACCAAGTTTTCAAAAAAACATTCCTCTGAAGTACTTATATATATGGATTAATAACCTTAAATTACCTATTACTCAACTTTATCAATGGGTTTCACATAATTATATTTCAATTAATCCTTCCTAGGTACTTAGAAATATTACATACCATTATTTTAAGAGATACACAACTAGACTTGTTTGGTTGTATTCACAAAATAACATGCTCTTACTAATAGAAAAAAACTACATATTAGTGAAAATGAATTATAAAAAGAAGGAAATATTGTTTTAGAACATTTTTTAATCTCAATAGCCTATTTTAGGCATACTCAGTATTCATGATCATTCGACGTAGGGCTTGAGTCCTCCAATTGAAACTTCTTTGGAGAAATTCCACATATAATTTATATAACTTGAGTGTGCTAATTTCAAATATATTTTGGATAATATAGTGTCCCATCCACCTGATGTGTAACTTTCTTCGGTGCTTACCATAGCTAGAGTTGTAAAGTAACACTTTGGCCCCTATATTGAACACCTTATTTTTGATGTGTTTTGTACTATAGTTTATTTATATATATTTTTTACCCATTGGATCCATCTAGCCAATAAAATATTATCATCTAACTTGTCTCATTCTATCAATAAATCTTGGATAGATTCCTAGTCTCCCAAATTTCTTATGCACATTATTCATAAGAAGGTACTTATAAATTTATTTTGTAATATTGCCTCTCTTCCATATACTAAGTAGAATGGTGTTTATTTATTCAATTAATTATAAGTAGTCTGATATGATCATAATATTTATGACACTATATCTCCCAATAATGTCTACCCATATCACATATGTTCATGCACATGGTCCCTAGGATATTATTAAAGATTCTCATTATGTGATTTACACGTGGGTGATATAGAGTTTTATTATGGTGTAAAAACATAAAATAATTCAATAAAATGTGCACAAATTTTCCTATGAAGTGGCTTCCTATATCAATTGTCAAACTTAACAGAGAGTTAAACCTTGCATTTATGTTTTCTTATAAGAACCTTATTGTAGTAGTTGTGATGTAATTATTAGTTAGTGATACCTTAGTCTAATGTGTTAAATAATTGATAACCATTATAATTTAATACATCCCACATCTTTGTATGGTTATATGTATTGGTTCTATAAAATTAAATTTTAACTTCAAAAATGGTTCTTGTATAGTAATTGGGATTAATGGCATATCATCCCTTCAATTGGGCTTACCCACCATTTTAAAAAATCACATTTTTGTGTATTATTTTGTCTTT
Organism: Torreya grandis; assembly: GCA_037957365.1. Classification (NCBI taxonomy): domain Eukaryota; kingdom Viridiplantae; phylum Streptophyta; class Pinopsida; order Cupressales; family Taxaceae; genus Torreya; species Torreya grandis. Next base: position 662,426 of record JARHVA010001251.1, on the reverse strand, counting down.
ATGCATTGTAGATCACAAAATACTATATATTAGTATCTTTAATGTATTTTCTTCCCCTATTTAGTGTCATCTTGCTATGCCTTGATATCACTCATGTAACATACTTGTTTTCATGTTATAACAAGGATATATGTATATAAATTCATCCTTACCCAATTTATCCAAATGATCCTCAACTAATTGATATAGTGTTTCCTTTACTATGATTTTTTTCTCTCTTTGATAGTACAACCTTTTAGTGCCATTCTAGAGAGTGTTTCTATTTCTTCCATTTCTTCAAGTAACATTAGATATCATACTAATATTTATGCATGACAAGTGATTTAGTTTTGCATTCAATCTCCTAGCTTTCAATACTGCCAAGAACTAAAATTATTGAACTAATATTATCAAATGAAAAATTCATCCATGCAAGGTTGGTTTTTTTTACAAGTTACTTTAACACCTCATGGTTTGTGAAGGAAAAAATTGGCACTGCTATTTTTTAATTGAAACTTTTTAAAGCATAAACCATGATTAACGCTTCCATTTTATTAATTATATAATTCATTTTAACTTTGTAAAAATTATGAATTGATAATTAAATAGGGTGATCAATATTATCGTCCCCTAGTTGGGATAATATAACCCCAACCACCATGCTCAAGGCATCTACATGTACATAGAATTACCTTTTATAATCTGGGAATTGTAGGATTGGTAAAAATTACTAAATTTTATTTAAGTAAATCAAGTGATTATTATTGGGAATTTCTTTTAGTGGCCCAGGTGTGTGTACATATCCCTTGATAAAAATTTAATGACTCCCACATTGTCCTAAATATTTATACACATCTTTTTTATTGTGTGTTTATTATAACTATAATATTATTTTAATCTTTATTAGGTATAAAAACATGCATTATTCAAAAATTAATTTCCCTAATAGTTTATCAAATGAAACTATAAATGTACATTTATTTAAATTGAGAGATATTAGTAATTATCTTGATATTCCAAACTACTAAAAAACTTGTCAAATTAAATTGAGAAATAATTTGAGAGATTATTATCACTTATCAAAAAATTCATCTTCTTCTCTAAATAATTTTCTAATATAACCTTAAATTCCTTGAATTTAATGAAAACCTCATGTTTATTCTTGATAAAATTTACCTAGATTTTCCTTGAGAAATCATCTGTAAAAGGAACATAGTAAAAATATTTTAATAGTGATGGAACCTTCACATATATAAACACATCACTATGTATTATCTAAAAAATTATGTATTCTCTTATATAACCATTAATAAACTTTACTCAAGATTTCTTACCATATATACAATGTTGAAAGAAATTGAAATCTAAAGGATAATAAGAAATTCAATTGAATATAACTTTAGTTTGTACCGATTTAAAAAATTTCTATCCAATATGTCCCATACTAGTATTCCAAATAATTTTATTTAATATAGGTAGAATGAAAGGGTACTATTTAATTCATGGAGAATCATAGGAACAACATAATTAACTTCCATCACTTACAGTGATTACCACAAGCTTGAATAACATTAAAATACAAACTCATATTTATAATACCTTTCCTCCTTAAACCATTTTATAGTTATGATTATTAAATACTACCTAAACATTCACATGATTCATCGTATTTACATAAATTATATTTATATCTAAATGTAGATTATGAAGAACCACTTGAGGGAGAGTTTAAACCTTTTTGTCTTTGAACATAAACTTAAATCTTCTTTGGGATATGATCTTATATGTCAAGTTGTCTCTAAATAAGACATCATCTCCATTAATATTTTCATATTAAAAAAACCACTCTCTATGAGGACTCATATGAAAAGAAGCACCTGATTCATTAAACCATACATAATATTATGCATGTATACCTAAAAAATTCCAAAAATAGATCCCCTAGTTGTTGCTAGAGGTATTTATATCTCTAGAGGGGGAATTATCAAGTGAATTTACATTTTAATTTTTTAAAGATCTGTACTACTTCTTAAAGTTTCTAGTTTTACCATGATTATAGCATTTCCTGATAAGTCTTCTTGGAAATTTAGTTTTACCTCTTGAATTTGATTGTTTATCCCATGATTTATTTTTATTTATCTCATGGGGATGACTTATAAAAGATAATATATATTTTCATTGATAATCCTCCATGTATTTTATCCTCATTTCCTCATATATCATAGCTACACCTATATCCTCATGCTTTAATGTAGATATATTACTACTAATGGGTATAACACTATTATCCCAAGAATTAAGTGAATAAAATTACAAATAATTTTTTTTTTATCTTCATCCATTTTAATATCAGCTAAAAGGAAATAATTCACTATAATGTTAAATTATTTCAAATTCTCTATCATGGAGTCACTGTCACCCTTATGTAATACGTCTTCTTTTAAATAAATAAATTATTGACTAGATACATCATTTGATAAAGAGTCCCTAACTCATCCCAATGTTTTTTAGTAGTGTCCTCTCCAGATAAATTTAACAACAATGAATCTAAAAGACACGATCTGATTGAACTCTTATCCTTTTGATTGATATCTACCCAATATTTTGGATTCATACTTGCAAGTTGTGTTCCTAACATAACACCCCACTGATCTCTATGTACAATAAGATCTTCCATATTGATTTTTAATAACTCAAAGTGATAACCATTATTTTTTTGATAATCATTTTGCTTACTACTCTTTTCCTTTACACAAATATTCTCATGCATAAATCTTCCACTCAATATATAGTTTATCACAATGTCAATATGCCCTAGCTCTTCAAATAAATCTAAACCATGGCTTTGATACCAAATTAAGAAAAATAAACTAATGAAATAATGTAAAATATAAAATTCTAATAGAATATATAAATATAAAAATAAATAAAAATGAACACAAAATAAAAAAAGAAACACACACATGATATAATTTTAACCTAGGAAATCCATTTTAAGAGAAAACCCTACATAACAATGTCTTCTTTATTATATTAACTGAATTTGTTTACAATGTAATTATGTACTTCAAGTTTTTGATTTACCTTAATACATGCACACAAATTTGTAGGCACATAAATAAGATATTATTCAAGTGGTGTTACAATATAATGGGTATCAAAACCATAGGATTATAAATCATGAGTCATAAACCATGGTCCAAAACCATCCATATGGACTTAACACTATATATAGGGTCTTAAAAATGTTTTTGGGGCACTCAAACCCTTGAATTATTGAAACCCATAGCTAATCCATGCCAATCTATATATTGAATAAGATATTTGAATGATGCAAAGTATACAACACATACCTAATACTCCTAATCCTAAAAAATTATAAGACATAAAAATTCTCTTTACTTTTAACTTAATCATCAGAGGCAATTTTTTATTTCATAATTATAAAAATCAAAACACAAGCATTCATTTGGAAAGATGAACCCTTATATTATCAACATTAATAAAATATCCAACTTATTTCAACATATCAAGTGTACATTTACAAAATTAAAGAGGAAATTTAAGATTTAAATATACCTATGCTAACTTATAGAGTCAAGATTACGTACTACTACATTAGAACTACATGAAATATATTTATACATAATTTGGATACAATCCTAACAATAGTTTTTCAGAATAATTTTAGTTAAATTTTTAGTTTTATAAGAAATAAAACAATCCTCAGTTTGATCGATCTAAAAAATATATAGATAAATTGATTATTATATCATTTGTTCTTGAGTTTATTCACAATGAAATTTATATAAGGAATTTTCCCTGGATGTAAGAAAAAATTGAGTTTTACATTAATGTAATTTCATTTGTAATCATTATTTTAGGCATTTCCTCATTTAGGGACAAAAGGAATATAGCCTTACTTGAATCCTCCTATTCATTTTATTATGTGGTTTAGAATTCCTAATTCTCCTACGCAAAGGTCATTATTGTCTTCCCCTTTTCATTATTCTTAATTAATCCATTTAATGATTTTCTTATTCATGGATGATCTTGATTTCCTTTGTTGTCATTCATCTCTAAAAAACTATTTGCCTTCCCCTTTTCCTTTGTCTGCACCAAAGCAACATGATTAATTATATCTATGGATTTTTATTCACTATTTACACTTGGTGTATTCCCATTTAGTTTTGTAGCACATTCACCTACCTATGCATTAAATGTATGTGGGATATTTCTTAGCACTTCTAGGGCCATAGTTTGAATGTACCAAAGGTGATTTCACATGTTCATTGATAAATATGAGACAAAAGGTGATTTCACATGTTCTCAAATGTACCTATAAGTGGATATGGAGAAGGGTCTTCCTAAATTCATTTGGTTTCAATAGAGGGATGATCTAAAATTTAGGATCTTTGTTATGAATAATTATCTTTTAAATGTAATAGATGCCATGAATATGGATAATTTGATAATGACTACAAAAGTGCTTCATTAATCCAAAAACCCACAACAACATGCTTTCATAATATAGATAATAAAATTAACAAGATAAACTCACATAAGGAATAGTCAACAAAACCCAAGTGAAAAATAAAAACAATTGACTCTAAATACATTAAATAATTTTGAAGTATTAAGATAAATTTCTCAAAACTAGTATGAATCAAAGTTAAAAGAAGGAGAAATGATATAAAGTCAATCGACTGAAGTTGGTTTGAAAGAGTTTCAAATCATTTTCAGGTAGTTAAAAACAAGTGAGGGAAGAAAAATAGTGGCCCAAAAGTAGATCTTAAAAATAGCAAGGAAGTTATTTTTTAGATGATAAGTTAGGATAATTTTTCTCATGATAAACCAATTAGAAGTGATCCACAGAAACCTATAAAATATTGATCTTGATTAGATCAAGATAAAACCCTAGCTTTTTTAATGGTTAAGGCCCAATTCTAAATGTTTTCCCATGCTGAATATGCAACAACTCAAGGAAAAGGAAAACGGGGATTTAAAATATCATGAAAGGCATATCCCACATTACTCGCCTGGTGGAGGTAAAAGAACATAGGAGCATGTCACCTCTTCTAAGTCTGCTCTTAACTTTTGAATGTATAACATAAATATGTTGCATGTATATTGTTCATTTTTTCATTTCAAGATGTGATATATGATTGGTTTCTTAATATTCCTAAGAATTATATCCCATAATTCTATTAATATTTAGAATAAATTTGAATCTACTTTTTTGGCTCTGATTAGATGAGTAATAGACCCTAGTGTCCTATATCAATATTTTTATAGTATGAGGATATAACCCAATGAATACATTAGAGTTTTCAATGCAATATTTATAAATATGTACACTTAGATCATTCCTTTATACTAGCCAAATGCTTGAGTATCTCTTGATATGTATAAAAATTTATTGAACCCAAAGATAATTGTGTTTCGTAAGTGTGTTGCACTTATAAATGATCTTCCAAAAACCTATGTTGAGGGTATTAACATTGATAGTCAACTAAGTCTTTTTGGAAAAATAATTCCAAATATAAATTATAACCTACCAATGCTAAATCCCATTCTAAATGATAATCATAACATTCTCATGCTCAATTTAGTCCCAATCACTAATGTGTTACCTTTGATATGTTCCATCTAACCAATAGCTTGGTTTCTTGAATAACCAGCCTATCTAAAACATAAAAACATATGAATCAAGCTATGATCCCATTTATTAATAATGCAAAAAAATTACCACATAATTCTAAAAATAATACGCTGCATGATATCTAATGCATGGTGAAAAAAATCAACAATGAATTTCTTAGGCTACAAAATAAAGTTGGAAATGCTGGTGGGAAAAATACAAATCAAAACTTCACATATCAAAGGTAAAATTGGCCATTGAACCTCTCAAACAATAATTCTGAGTCAAAAAATAATATTCTTGAAATTAACATTTGTGAAGTAGTATTGCCTAACTAGTGCATGGTTCATAACATGACCCAATGTGGAGAAATAGATTTCATCAAGTTATGAAATGCCTTTAAAATATCCCCAAAAAATGGAAGGGTATGAAGTAGTCCCAAACCACCATAACACAACTAATACTTCTAGAGATCCTAACACATCTAGTCCCCTTAAAACTATCACTTGATGTATCTTAGCTACCTCTATCAAAGTAAATTGAGGGAGTAGCTAACTTTCAAGAATATATCACATAAAAGGTATCATTTTAAGAGAAAAAGGTGATAAAAATTAGGGAGGAGAATATATATTTTAACCTCCACATCACCAAACCTTGTTAGTTAATTTATACTGCATGTCCTACCTTGGTCACTCAAGTTTTGGATGACCAAGTTATGTCAAAGAAAAATTAGTTCACAACCTTTCTTTCTCAACTCAAAAAATATTGATATGTTATGCAGAAGTTAAAGACACTTCTCTTGCAAGGCCACAACCTCAAGGTTGAGACACTTTCCATTTTTTATCTCCTAGAGGAATATGAATGATTTCTTGACACTTTTGTGTATCAAGCTCACAACATAGCTTAGAACATGCTCGACTGGAAGCAAAAATTATCTAATACATGGAATGAGGCCATACTATATTTCATAAAGGAAAATAAATTTAAATCTTCCTTGAATGACCATTCTATTACTTTGGATGCACCAGACATTGGACTCAAGTAGTCACTTGAATCCATAGACAGTGTTATGCTAAAGATGTAGACTTGGAAAAATGAAATGTTACGTAATAAATTTACTGGTATTTAAAATAGGAGGTGAGTAGATAAGATGGAGGAACTATTTAAATACATTAAATTGAAAGTGTCCAATGTATAGGATATGGTCCTAGCGAGGGAGGATGAAGACATCCAAACTTTGGTTGAATGTCAAGTGCCATTGTTCACTAGAATAAATATGGTCAGAGAAGTTATCATGGATTGGAAATTGTTCAAAAAAGACATATTTCATTTTACTATATCTATTTTAGTCATCATCCATTACCCTCAATTTATTCCTCTAAATCAGTTACAATAAGAACTCCATCAAATAAAGTTTTTTATAGCTTCATATCTTGTGCCTCAGTCATAGCTACAGCTCCACCACTAAATTCTACAACAACTTCTTCTTTAGAACATTATGTGAAACCATCTGTGTAACATCCTCTAATTAAGACAACACAGTCTATGTTACCACCTTCAATATAGGTATTGTGCACACTTTAGTTTTGCAAATTTGAAGCATTTTGTAGTAGGAAGGGCTTGAACATAAAGAGTAGGGTTGAGTTGGTTGAAAACCTTTAAAGGTAGGCCACCTATTTATTTTAATCTATTGAAAACATATGAAGGTAATATATTAATATAATACTTAATTGAAAATATGAAAGGGAATCTAATTAATGTGCAAGGGGTGAAAATGGGTAAACAACACCTTGAGCGATTACCACAACCTATGTTGCTAGCTAAGTTCCTCACTGTAGGCATAATTTTTAACTCCATTATATGACACACTTCCTATGAAATTGTCTCAGGATGAGATAACTTTTTAAGTCTAGGAAAGTGGTGGTAGTAAACATGGATACAAAATTGCAGAGTATAATTGATAGACATGTGTGCAAATCACACTATTTTATCTTTTTAATCTAATTTTGTATGTATTCTACACTTGAAAACATGTCAAGGGTCTTCATAATAAGAAGAATATTTCTTTTATTTGTAGTGAATGACTAAAATATGAATCAACATCACCTTAAAAAATCTTTATATATAACACTTAGTTGTATTATAAAAGAGTTTCGATGTGATAGAGATTATTATGAAGTTATGAAATGGTTTCTCTCAAATGTCTTTTATCATTGTTCTATGCATAGTGAAATCTCTATATGTCTAAATCTATTAATCATGTAGATTATATGAAATTTTATGTAATTATTAAATATGTGTTTCATGCATAAATATATTAGCTTTAACTAATGAAGGACTAGGTTCAATCAGAGTTGTTATCTATTGTATTCTTCTATCATACCTCACACATTTATCTGTGTATTAACTTATTTTGATGGGTTTTATAGGAACCTCTACTAACATTGGATAAGTTGGAAAGATCCTTAGTCTTTTAGATTAAGATTATAATCGATGCCTATTTTTATTTCTTTCATTTATTTAGTTCATAATTGTAGGCTAGATCCATATCTCTCTTGTGTAGGTTGTATATAACACATACCTTGGAAAATGTTTATATGATTCCTAGGTTTAAATTTATTTAGAGTATCACATGATCATTTTCATCAACAATTGATGGGTTGATAATGTGCATGTCACTTACCTCTTATAATATTATATTCTCTTCCTCTAATATAATTATAAGAACTATAATAAAATTTTATCTTTTTTTTATATTACTAATATTTAATTTTTCCTCATTTTGGCCTCTATGTTCTACCCCATTTAAACCTCTCCTAACTATTAGAATAGATATTTCACCCAAGTCACTACTATCTATGATATCCTTTTTCCTTCGTACCATTACTTAGGTTCTTAGGACCCTAAGTTAAGTTATTGTACCTTTTTTTAAATCCCTTGTCCATAAATATCTTACAAGTGAGGATTGACACTTTTCTATGAATATTTATCAAGTGGTCTCTTTTTAAACTTAGTCTTCTTGGCATCAAAACATTTGCACCCTTGAACAACCAAAATGACAATGAACGATTTTAGAGTAGTTTCAAATCAATACTCAGTGTCTCATGTCCATGGTTTATTTAGCTCTACTATTTTTAAATTTTTTTATGCTATCCACTTAAGAAGCCTTTCCAATAAGTTTATTCTTAACTTGGTTGTTTCCACTTTCTTAAAATCTTAGGCCAGAATAAATTTATATACGTACACAAAATTATCCAAAATTATTCATCTTAAGCACATAGAAAATAATCCTATACTAATGAATAGGGTTCTCCAGTCTGCTTGGCATTATATTTTTTTAAAAATGGGTATTTATCCCACCAATTCTCTATTTCAGAAAGTGTTAGGTTATTAAAATATAATGGATGCTCACTTATTAAAAGAATTTAGTCAAGGTCCATGAAGAAGCACTATATGTTGGTATAAATAAAGTGCTACATACTGAATTATGGGATCGAGTGACCTTGAATAGAGTTATTGTTTCATAAATAAGAAAAAGAACATACACTATATAATTATATTGGTGCCTTTAAATTAAAAGAATTAGCTCATATATTCTATGCATATACCACACAAAACATGATTTACTAAATTATCTTTATTCATATATAAATACTTGTTATAATTCCAAAGTAATCTTTATCTCTATACCTAATTTTTTTAATCACTGTAGGCATAATTTTTAACTCCATTATATGACACACTTCCTATGAAATTGTCTCAGGATGAGATAACTTTTTAAGTCTAGGAAAGGGCTAGTAGTAAACATGGATACAATATTGCAGAGTATAATTGATAGACGTGTGTGCGAATCACACTATTTTATCTTTTTAATCTAATTTTGTTTGTATTCTACACTTGAAAACATGTCAAGGGTCTTCATAATAAGAAGAATATTTCTTTTATTTGTAGTGAATGACTAAAATATGAATCAACATCACCTTAAAAAATCTTTATATATAACACTTAGTTGTATTATAAAAGAGTTTCGATGTGATAGAGATTATTATGAAGTTATGAAATGGTTTCTCTCAAATGTCTTTTATTATTGTTCTATGCATAGTGAAATCTCTATTTGTCTAAATCTATTAATCATGTAGATTATACGAAATTTTATGTAATTATTAAATATGTGTTTCATGCATAAATATATTAGCTTTAACTAATGAAGGACTAGGTTCAATCAGAGTTGTTATCTATTGTATACTTCTATCATACCTCACACATTTATCTGCGTATTAACTTATTTTGATGGGTTTTATAGGAACCTCTACTAACATTGGATAAGTTGGAAAGATCCTTAGTATTTTAGATTAAGATTATAATCGATGCCTATTTTTATTTATTTCATTTATTTAGTTCATAATTGTAGGCTAGATCCATATCTCTCTTGTGAAGGTTGTATATAACACATACCTTGGAAAATGCTTATATTATTCCTAGGTTTAAATTTATTTAGAGTATCACATGATCAATTTCATCAACAATTGATGGGTTGATAATGTGCATCTCACTTACCTCTTATAATATTATATTCTCTTCCTCTAATATAATTATAAGAACTATAATAAAATTTTATCTTTTTTTTTTATATTACTAATATTTAATTTTTCCTCATTTTGGCCTCTATGTTATACCCCATTTAAACCTCTCCTAACTATTAGAATAGATATTTCACCCAAGTCACTACTATCTATGATATCCTTTTTCCTTCGTACCATTACTTAGGTTCTTAGGACCCTAAGTTAAGTTATTGTATCTTTTTTTAAATTCCTTGTCCATAAATATCTTACAAGTGAGGATTGACACTTTTTCTATGAATATTTATCAAGTGGTCTCTTTTTAAACTTAGTCTTCTTTGCATCAAAACATTTCCACCCTTGAACAACCAAAATGATAATGAACGATTTTAGAGTAGTTTCAAATCAATACTCAATGTCTCATGTCCATGGTTTATTTAGCTATACTATTTTTTAAAATTTTTATGCTATCCACTTAAGAAGCCTTTCCAATAAGTTTATTCTTAACTTGGTTGTTTCCACTTTCTTAAAATCTTAGGCCAGAATAAATTTATATATGTACACAAAATTATCCAAAATTATTCATCTTAAGCACATAGAAAATAATCCTATACTAATGAATAGGGTTCTCCAGTCTGCTTGGCATTATATTTTTTTAAAAATGGGTATTTTATCCCACCAATTCTCTATTTCAGAAAGTGTTAGGTTCTTAAAATATAATGGATGCTCTCTTATTAAAAGAATTTAGTCAAGGTCCATGAAGAAGCACTATATGTTGGTATAAATAAAGTGCTACATACTGAATTATGGGATCGAGTGACCTTGAATAGAGTTATTATTTCATAAATAAGAAAAAGAACATACACTATATAATTATATTGGTGCCTTTAAATTAAAAGAATTAGCTCATATATTCCATGCATATACCACACAAAACATGATTTACTAAATTATCTTTATTCATATATAAATACTTGTTATAATTCCAAAGTAATCTTTATCTCTATACCTAATTTTTTTAATTAAAATATACTCTTTAATCTATAACCTCTCTCTCTCTCTCTTCTCTTTCTCTCTCTCTCTCTCTCTCTCTCTCTCTCTCTCTCTCTCTCTCTCTCTCTCTCTCTCTCTCTCTCTCTCTCTCTCTCTCTCTCTCTCTCTCTCTCTCTCTCTCTCTCTCTCTCTACCTATACCTATTTTTGAGTAAAATATTGAGTCACGAGGATGTGGTTTTCTTATGGGGAGAAAAAAATTAGGCATACATGGTTTTCAAAAGGCTTTCTAATGGTAGGGTCCCATGTAAGGGGCTTAGCTTCCATTAATATGGGAAAGAGGGTTTTATGGATTGTTTTGTTAAATTTTATTGTTTATTCAGAATATTTATTAAAATTTTTGACTCTAGGGTAAGGAAGTACTGAGGGGCACAAGGATTATTTTACCTACTTCTAAAACATTGCAGATTCTTATGTCAGTTGTCTTCCTTGCATACACTTCCCTCCAACCATTTTCTATGCAACTGTTCCTGTAACAAGAATACATATATTTTTAACATAGGATCTAAAATGAATTTAAGATTAATTCTATAGCAAAAATAAAAAAAATTACATGGGACCTAAAATAAATTTAAAACCCCTAAAATTTCTTAGAGGCAGCTGCTAAAAAATGTTTCGCTGGTCCCAGCATGGGATCGAGACCTAAGGTCTTTAGTTCATGTGACCATTATTTCAGTATGTTTTTTCACTTTTAAATTTTTAGATGTCAATTTGCATGTTAATATAACCCTGATTTGAATTAAAGGTATCCATAAATAAAAAGTTAGTGAATTCATTTATTATTCGTATAAATTGATTAAACATTCTGAAGAGTAAATATATAATTATTGAACAGTTAGAAAAATAAAGTAAGTAAATAATTTAATAATCAAGAATTTTTTATTTTTTAACAGATCATACATAAAATATATTGTAAAAAAAATTATTTATTTTTTTCATTTTTTTAAATTTAATTTTAAAAACATGTGAATACACACATTAATAAATGTACGATAAAAATATACATATATATTTTATATATGTGTATGTATATATTTCAATATAATTAACATTTATCTTTTTTATAACATGTATCATGGATTTGGTAGGTTGATGTAATTATAATTGTAATGATTGATTTTCTAAGAAAATAACCTCAAATCAAGTTTTATATATAAATACATATAGTTTTGTTTGTTTTATGGGTTTGATTTTTTGATGTTATTTCTATTATAAATAGAAGACCTCTCACAAAAAAATTAGATTTAAATTTTATATAAAAATTAATATATATAAATTTTATTATATTTCATATTTCTCTTTTTGGTAACATGTATAGTAGGTTTATTAAGTTGATGGAATTTTAATTATAATGTTTTTTTTTAAGAAAATAATTTTACATCAAAATTTATCTATAGACAAGTATATTTTTCTTATTTTATGAAATTAATTTTTTTTTATCATATTATTTTTATTACAAATTAAAAATCTTTCATGAAAATATTAACAATTTATCTAACTACTTTCTAATTTAAGAAACATTGTTCATTAATTGACCAATCTTTGAATCTTTATATAGTAATTCATTCATCCACCTTTTATTCAAAAAACATCGTTCATTAGCTAACCAAGTTTTATATTTAATTTAAATTAAAAAAATTATCTAAGATTAGTTGTAAAATGCTCTACTCATACCATAAATTTTATCCTGAACTATTAAAAATAAAAATTTAGTTAGCTATTTTGAACTTCCCCTTTATAATAATTTTATCAATTTCTTTAAAAAAAGAAAAGAAATAAGAATTGAAAGACAAAGAAAATTATTACACTATCCCATCGTATGGTATATTACTCAACTCAAAATAACTCAAAATTAAGATTATGTTAAATAACATTAATTTTTAAATTAAAGTTAACAATATATGTATATATCCCATGGAAAATATTACATAGATATGATGTTTTTAAAATTACAATCATGAATATTAATATTAAGGACATATTGAATAGATTGGATTATAAAATATGTTTTTTTTTTTGGGACTTATAAATTTTTATGTTTTATATAAAATGTGTATGATTATTTGTAACGTCTTCCATTTAAAATCATTATCAAGGTTTAATCATGTTAACAATATCACTGTTGTATCATAAGAGTATTTTTGAATATAAGTGCATGTACATATACATATTATGTATTTTTGTGAAAATTTTGCACATTATTGTAAAACTATGTATGCAATGACATAAACCATGTATGTAATGATGGAAAATGATGAAAAATATCAATAACATTGATTTGTGATGTCATTAATATTTTTTCTATCCAACACACATATTTGATAAGTTTGGTCATATTGAACATGATTATTGATATTAACATAAAAGCTACATTAAGCAAGCATAAACTAAAAGGCATATACATTTTTATCTATGAATAATTACAAACAATATAATTAAAGTATTCCAATGACAATATTTATCTAGAAAATATCAGTTTTATATATAACTAGATTTTATAATTCACCATGCCCAATTTACTCTCAATTTCATATAATAAGAATGCAAGTCACTCTCAATTTTTTGTATTAAGATTCTAATTCACCCTCAATCAATATTGAACACATATTTTTATCTAAATTCAACAAATTAATGTCATATTCCTTAATTTAATACAAATATTGAAAAAATGATGTCTTTATTTTCTTAGTGGCTCTTTTGCTACCCAAATACAACAATCCATAATTTATTTGACTTGACCCTAAGTCAAACACATATAGACTCTTTATTGATAAATATAAATCACCCTTAGTGATACTATAACATCATCATCCAGTGACTCACTAACATATTCACCTAGTGACATTCAAACATCACCCTTAATGTCGATTTATAATGTATCATGTTAGTGACACCCTAATTTATAAATCTAATGCTCCCATACCCACAAATGCAACTTTAAATAATCCTTGAATGTTTGAAATTTAAAAATAAAAATACAAGTGACACTAAATTGACTTACATTGACTTTAGGATCAACCTTTAAACATTAACACAGATGTTCTGATGTTATGTGTGTATGTAATCAATGTTTGATATACTCTTATGTAACCAAATTAAGTTATATCTAAGGATCCAATTAGGAATAGTGTTATAATTAAATGCAAACCTATTGATTTTAATGAAATTATTTTGATTTATTATAGATTTAGTTTGAGAGATAAAATAGAATCCATACATGTGTCTTGTTTGCTCTGCAAATTCTATTTTTTTTAACAAATCATAATGACATGTCATTGAATAAAAATGTTGGAAATGAGTCTCAAATTAATAATTGTGTTAAATGATCAAGCTTTATTAATCCAAAATCATAGAACTGAAAGTACTGCATAATTTTGGAATCATGTCATTGAAAACCCTATTAACATCATTGAATCGATGTGTACATATTAAAAGAGGTTACAATCCAAACCATAAATAAAGAGGCCTTTGAAAAAAATAAAATAAAATTTTTATTTTTTAGTTTTAGAAGATTTATTTCAAATCATCATGATCAACTTAATGTTCTAATTTACATCATTTAGGACCTTCAACCTATGTCCATTCATGTATTCAATTCTCAATTCTATTCCACTCCTACTCATTCTCCAATTTTTCTTACTTCTAATATTTATTACATAAATGTGTATATATTAGATAAATTTATATGCTTATCATATTTATAAAAATGTTAACATATCTTTACATATTCCTATTGATTTTAAATTTCTTCAATTTTTTTAATATGTTTCAATTTTTTCTCAAGCATTTTCATGTCTCAACAAAGTTTCTAACATTCCAATTTTTTTTATCTATTTATTATAACACTTATTAAATTAATTATATTTCCAACTCATATATTTTCTTAAAAACTATTTACTCTAAATTATTCTATGTTTACTTCTATGAGACCAAGTATGCTGCAGATGGGTCTATTGATAAGTACAAGGCTAGATTGGTAGCCAAGGGATTTTCACAGGTAGTCGGCATCGACTAATCAAAGACCTTTGCACCCATGGCCAAGACGACTTCAATTAGACTCACACTTTTTGTAGCTGCATCACATGGATGGAGTATACATCAGAAATGATGACCTTCAACCTATGTCCATTCATCTATTCAATTCTCAATTCTATTCCACTCCTACTCATTCTCCAATTTTTCTTACTTCTAATATTTATTACATAAATGTGTATATATTAGATAAATTTATATGCTTATCATATTTATAAAAATGTTAACATATCTTTACATATTCCTATTGATTTTAAATTTCTTCAATTTTTTTAATATGTTTCAATTTTTTCTCAAGCATTTTCATGTCTCAACAAAGTTTCTAACATTCCAATTTTTTTTATCTATTTATTATAACACTTCTTAAATTAATTATATTTCCAACTCATATATTTTCTTAAAAACTATTTACTCTAAATTATTCTATGTTTACTTCTATGAGACCAAGTATGCTGCAGATGGGTCTATTGATAAGTACAAGGCTAGATTGGTAGCCAAGGGATTTTCACAGGTAGTCGGCATCGACTAATCAAAGACCTTTGCACCCATGGCCAAGACGACTTCAATTAGACTCACACTTTTTGTAGCTGCATCACATGGATGGAGTATACATCAGAAATGATGACCTTCAACCTATGTCCATTCATCTATTCAATTCTCAATTCTATTCCACTCCTACTCATTCTCCAATTTTTCTTACTTCTAATATTTCTTACATAAATGTATATATATTAGATAAATTTATATGATTATCATATTTATAAAAATGTTAACATATCTTTACATATTCCTATTGATTTTAAATTTCTTCAATTTTTTTAATATGTTTCAATTTTTTCTCAAGCATTTTCATGTCTCAACAAAGTTTCTAACATTCCAATTTTTTTTATCTATTTATTATAACACTTCTTAAATTATTTATATTTCCAACTCATATTTTCTTAAAAAATATTTACTCTAAATTATTCTATGTTTACTTCTATCAGACCAAGTATGCTGTAGATGGGTCTATTGATAAGTACAAGGCTAGATTGGTATCCAAGGGATTTTCACAGGTAGTCGGCATCGACTAATCAAAGACCATTGCACCCATGGCCAAGATGACTTCAATTAGACTCACACTTTTTGTAGTTGCATCACATGGATGGAGTATACATTAGATGGATTTGAAGAGTGCATTTCTTCATGGAGACCTTAAGGAGGATATTTACATGAAACAACCACCTAGTTTTGTTCAAGATTATTCTTTAGTGTGCAGACTTAGGAAATCCATTTATGGCCTCAAACAGGTCCCTCAGGCTTGGTATGCCAAAATGGATTTCTTATTTCTCACTTTAGGTTTCACTAGATGCCACTTAGATCCCAATGTGTACTTCTTACGATAGGATGATTCATTATTAATACTAGTTTTTTATGTTGATGACCTTTTGATCATAGGGAGTTTTCTTTGAATATCTCACTAGTGAAGAAAAATATTCAAGGTAGATTTGCCATGACTGACTTGGGCTTATTGCACTACTTTCTTTGCATTGAGATCTCTCAGATAGATTTAAGGATTTCACTTTCACAGCCCAAGTATTCTCTTGATCTTCTAGCACAGTTTCATATGGTTGACTATAAGCCATCTCTAACTCTATTCCTATATAGAGTCAAGATTGAGGTAGATTTCTCCACTACATTGGTCGATGCTCCTTATATCAACAACTTGTTGGCAGCCTTATTTACTTGACTCACACCCAACTAGATATCTCTTATGCTATTGGCATTATTTTGAGATTCATGTAGAAACCCCATGAGTTGCACTGGAAAGTAGCTAAGAGGATCTTGCACTACATTCAGGGTTTAAACAAGTATGGGATACACTATAGTGTTGGATTAAATTTTTACTTGGTTGGCTATACAAACTTAGATTGAGTTGGTGACACTAGGAGTCATAATTCCACTTTAGGTTATAGTTTCTCATTGGGTTATAGCCCCATCAGTTGGTCGAGAAAGAAGCAAAATGCTATTTCTCTATCTTCTTCAGAGGTAGATTATAGGGGAGTTGTTATCATAGCTACTGAGCCTATTTGGCTTTAGGGGATTCTTTCTAAGCTTGATATCTAAATTAGGCAACCTACAATCATATTTTATGATAACTAGACCACCATTTAGATTTACAGGAATTTAGTCCTTCATTAGAGGACCAAACACATTGAAATTCATGTGCACTTTATTCAGGAGCTGATTCATGAGTAGGTCATTGACTTAGTATTTTGCCAGTCTTTAGAGTAGGTTGCTGATATCTTCATCAAACTTTTCACTAAGAGAAAATTCATTCATCTACAAGATCTTCTTGGGTGTTGTCCACTTCGATAGCTTCATCATATTCAGGGGTGCCTTTTAGCCTCTTCTCTTCTTCTTTTGTCTCTCTTTTAGAGGGGAGTTTTTCCCACTGGGTTTTCTCATTTTCTCTACTTTATGAGAGATTACATTGTACATGGAAACCTCATCAGGCCTTATTGCCAGGTCCCATTATTTTCCTTTTTTATATCATCACCTACCTAAGTTGTGCTTATGGGGGTGGGTGTTGGTGTATGCCTTTTTTCCCATGGGTTTTGGCTACACGGTTGCATATTGCTTACTTAGGGGCTTTAGAGTCATGTTGGTTATTTGGAAAGTTTAATACCACATTCACTAGAATGGGTTATATTTTTTATCCTACAATCTATATATGTACCTATTCCCTTTCATATTATTAATGCAATATTGTGTGGATCATTCCTATCTCATTTCTCTTTGGATCATTCTTGCAGTTGTGTGTTTGAGTTTACTCAATATTATCTTGTATAATATGCATCTCACATAACATATTGAATCAATGCATTCACTCAGGCTAGTATTCCTAGAGCTTATTTTTATAGATAGATATATCTATTTTAGTGCCCACACTACTCATATCTATTGCAAGAGTGAGTGTATCCTCATCCTCTCCAATCCACATAGAAATTGTATCCTTCACCTGCCACTCACTTCTACTTCCCTAGAATATATTTTCATGATACAGATCATTAGAGTGCTATAATGCACAGTTACTTCATCTCTAACTCATGTATTGCTTAGCATATCTCCCAACTTTGGCATCCCAAATAATCGAAGGATCCCCCACCTTAACCGTTGCTACATTTTGTGGCTCTACAAATTATGCTACTAAATCTTCTTATTTTTCACCCTCACCCATATATCCATTGTATTTATACTCCATGCCATTATATTTACATTTATAATTCTTTTTTACATTCGTATACATAAGAGCAACTTTGGTATGAGGGTGGTTCTATCTTAGGCCAAGCCATAGGAAGTGGTGGTGTTGAAATGATGGAGATATTTTCTATAAAAAGGATGATGGCTTATCAATGCATCTACTACTATATATTAATTTTTAAATATTAATTGGTAACTTAGGCTATTTGGTATCGAAGCTCACAAAATATTCCTAGCTTCTCAATGTGAAAGCTTTTAAGGGAAAGACCTCAAAATATCTCTATTATTTCCCCATAATTTGAGGATTGCCATTTTTTTTTATATATTTATTGTTTTTTAGATGTTTGGATTATAGACAGAGTTTTAAGTGTCATGAGAGCTATGACAACTTGATCCCTGATAGGTTCTTTCACAATTTCAAGACATATCATAACAATAAGGTATTGTATTTTGTCTTAAAAATATTGTTTTATGTTATTTATTTATTTATTAATTACTCACACTCTACTCTATTGATTTAATAAAATATTATTTTTGGGTAGTGTTTGTTTTAAGTTATCCATTTTTGATTATGTTACCCAATATCATGTATAGAGTGTTTTGGTTTAGACTTATAGTAATAAGTGAATTGATCTAAATTCCTTGTGCTATTGCTAAATAACAAAGGAGGAGATACAATCACCATAATCACATCATGTCAAAGATGTCTCCAAAAAACTAGAGGAAATCTCCTATTATTTTTGGTTATTTACCATTTTAAATGTCAAATAGGGCATTGCTGCTCTTATTTTACAAAGGTCGATGCATGTTGGATGCCAATAGGGATGGACCAATTGTAGCCTTTGCATATAAATTATTTAGTAATTTTATCTCAGACCCCAATATTCATGGGATTATTAGTTTTTTTTTAATTTATAAAAGATTTTGTTAATTAATTATTTCTTGGGAATGGTGATTTTCTATACCCAAATTTTTATTCTTCTTCTTCATTCTTTGACAGGTTATAGTGAAATAGGTCCTAAAGAGCGCTGAGCTTTTGGTTCAAAAACTTCCTTTTCAGAGGCTAGTTATGGAAATTGCACAAGATTTTAAGGTACATGTCCACAACACAATGGGGCATAAATGAATTTTTGAGATCTATTGGAAGTATTGTCCCATGTATGGGTTATGGACCAGCTCCCCATGACATATCATTTGGAGGAATAATGCAACCATATAGGTAGGCATCACATAGATATATGCAAATGTTTTGCTCCTCCCATTAAAAATTAAAGTGTTATTTTATCAAATTATCAAAAGTGTTATTGAAATGAATATCTATGTGAACGTAGTGTAATTTTTTTTTCTAATTGTAGATATTTTTATTTTAGGGATTATATGGGCTATGGCATGGGTATTCACAATTCTTGATATGTAATGAGTGGAGAGGAGTTTGAAGATATAAAGATGATCCGAGGAAGAAGCGAGAACATGAGTTTATACCATCACTCACGTTTAGTGACATGCCATATATAATGGAGAAGACTGTAGCGGATGATCAATAAATGTTTTTCCAATTATATAAGAAATTATAAACTAATATCTTGAACTAAAAATAGAATCATAAGTTAAAACCATCAATAGTTGAGATGAAAGGCTACATAAGTAAAATGATGAAATCAATTCAAGCTTACAAAATAAATAATAAATATGTAGTTGTATTATTTAAATCAAATATAGATGAAAACTTATTAGGCATCTTACTTGACTGCTATGAAATTGGTCCATTTAAATCTTGTTATTTTCTAAGCTATTTTAGTGCATTTTTGGTTGAAGGTTATTTGGCTATTATGTTTTTATCGATGCCCAAAAAAGAATTTTGCTACTACTTGATTTGATATAGCATTTATGAAAATAGATATATGGACGGTCAATATGGATTTTAATGTTGAGTGTATTTCATTTTTTATATGATTTATAGATATATTTTTGACTCTATAATTTTAGTTGCTTGTGTATGTGTTTTAATCAATTTGTATGCAGGAGATAAAAATCATCCTAGATAAATGTAAAATACATCATTCCATGAATTTTGTATTTTTAGAATTAATTAAACATTTTAGAAGGCTATGCTTCCAGACAATTAGACTAAGGGAATGATTATTTAGAAGGAAATGATAGATATTTTGAAGATCTCTAAATTACATGATTTGTATATTAAATTTTTAATATGAGAATTGTTACAAATATTAAATTTCTAGTTAGAAAAACTCACCAATGTAAGTTAAGAGTTATCACAATTATATAACACATAATAAGCCACTCAATTATAAACATAGTAGAATGACATTATAATAGTGTACCCTAGACATATATATAGGGTGTTTCCTCCTTCATTCAAGGGTCCTTATATAGAGATTTGCACAATCTAAAAAATTACAAAGATAATCACCATGGATGTGGAGCCTTGATTAATAATGAAAATTACCTATCCATGGGAATATGGTCCCTAGATTCAACATAATATGGTGTTCCTACAACTACACAAAGTAAAAAGTGCATGATGTCTGAATATTGTAATGTTCATTTAAAAATAATTGTCCTTTAAAATCATAAATCTATTGGCATATATTGATGTGATACATTTTATACCATTAATAATAAAGCAATCTCAAAAAAGATCATTTTTGGATTTTATTCAATAATGTTTCTTGATTAATTTTAACAATAATTTTAGAAGACATGGGAATATATAGTCAACTATATGGTATTAAATGAAGGATTGAAGATGAGCAACATTATAAACACCAAAATGTCTATGTCAACTATAATTTTAGCATATATTTTCAACTATCTGTTCACTGACATGGATGTGGAATTCCTTTTAAATTTATAAAAATTATAAATTGATAATTAAATAGGATGATAAATATTACCCTCCCCTAGTTGGGATAATATAACCCCAACCACCATGCTCAAGGCATCTACATGTACATAGAATTACCTCTTCTAATCTGGGAATTGTAAGATTAGTAAAACTTACAAATTTTTATTTAAGTATATCAATTGATTATTATTATTTATTTATCCATATAAATATACCATCATTGTATAAAATTTCTTTTAGTGGCCTAGGTGTGTGTACATATTCCTTGATAAAATTTTAATCATACCCACAACGTCCTAAATATTGGTACACATATTTTTTATTGTGTGTTTATTCTAACTGTAATATTATTTTAATCTTGATTAGGTATAATAATATGAATTATTTAAAAATTACATGCCCTAATAGTTTATCAAATGAAACTACAAATGTACATTTATTTAAATTTAGGGATATAAGTAATTATCTCGATATTCCAAACTACTAAAATAACTTATCAAATTAAGTTGAGAAATAATTTGAGACATGATTATAACCTATCAAAACATTTATCTTCTTCTCTAAATAATTTTATAAAATATCCTTAAACTCCTTGAATTTAAGGAAAACCTCATGTTTATTCTTGATAAAATTTACCTAGATTTTCCTTGAGAAATAATCTATAAAAGGAACACAATAAAAATATTTTAATAGCGATGGAAACTTCACATATATAAAAACATCACTATGTATTATCTAAAAAATTATGTATGCTCTTATATAAAAATTGGGAAACTTTACTCAAGTTTGCCTACCATATACACAATGTTGACAAAAATTGAAATCTAAAGGGTAATAAGAAATTCATTTGGATATACCTTTAGTTTGTACTGATTGAAGGAATTTATATCCAATATGTCCCATAATATGATTCTAAAGAAATATATTATATATAGGTATCAGTCAAGGGTATGATTTAATTCATGGAGAATCTCAGGAACAATAGATAATGTTAAAGATGGAGATGTAGAAAAATAAAATGTCATGCAATACATTTACTGGTATTCAAACTAGGAAGTGAGTAGATAAGATGGAGGAACTAGTCAAATACATTAAATTGAAAGTATCTAATGTATAGGATATAGTCCTGGTGATAGAGGATGAAAACATCCAAACTTTGGTTGAATGCCAAGTGTTATTATGCACTAGAAAAAATATGGTCAAAGAAGTTATTATGGATTGGACATTGTTCAAAAAAGACATGTCTCATTTTGATAGATCTATTGTAGTCATCATCCATTGCCCTCAATTTGTTCCTCTAAATAATTTACAATAGGAAATCCATCAAAAAAATATTTTTATAGCTTCATAGCTTGTGCCTTAGTCATAGCTACAACCTCCACCACTAGATTCTACAACAACAACTTTTTCTTCAAAACATTATGTGCAACCATTTGTGTAACCTCCTCCAATTAAGAAAACATAGTCTATTTCTCCACCTTCAATATAGGTATTGTGTACACTTTAGTTTTGTAAATTTGAAGCATTTTTTAAGAGGAAGGGATTGAATATAACGAGTAGGGCCATGTTGGTTTAAAACCTTTAAAGGGAAACCACCTGGTTATGTTAATATATTGAAAGCCTATAAAGGTGTTAGATTATTATGATACTTAATTGAAAACTTTAAAGGGTATCTAATTAGTGTGCAAGGGGTAAAAACTTGTAAACAACACCTTGAGTGATTACCATAACTTATGTTTCTAGCTTAGTTCCTCATGACAAGCATAATTTTCAAATCCATCATATGATACAGTTCCTATGACTTTGTCTCAAGATGATGCAATTGTTTAAGTCTATGAAAGTGTTATTAGTAAACATGGATACAAAATTTCAAAGTATAATTGATAGACACGTGTGTGAATCACACTATTTTGTCTTTTTATCTAATTTTGTATGTATTTGACACTTGAAAACATGTCAAGGGTTTTCATAATGAGAAGAGTCTTTATTTTCTTTGTAGTCAATGACTAAAATATGAAGAAACATCACCTTATAAAATATTTATATATAACACTTAGTTGTATTATATAATATTTTTGATGTGATAGAGATTATTATGAAGTTATGAAATGGTTTCTCTCGAATGTCTTTTATCATTGTTCTCTGTGTAGTGAAAGATCTGTTGATCTAAATATATTAATAATGTAGATTATACATAATTTTATGTAATTATTAAATATGTGTTTCATGCATAAATGTATTATCTTTAACTAATGAAGGGTTAGGTTTAGTCTAAATTGTTATCTATTATATACTCCTATCGTACCCCGCACATTTATCCATGTATACACTTATTTTGATGGGTTTTAGAAAAACCTCTGTTAATAATGCATAAGTTGTAAAGATCTATAGTATTTTAGATTAATATTATAATTGATTCCTATTTTTATTTCTTTCATTTATCTACTTCATAAATCTAGGCTAGATCCATATCTCTCTTGTGAAGGTTGTATATGGGATCGAGTGACATTGAATAGAGTTATTATTGAATAAAGAAGAAAAAAGAACATACATTATATAATTATATTAATTCCTATAAATTAAAAGAATTAGGTTATTTATTCCATGCATATACAACATAACACATGATTTACTAAATTATCTTTATTCATATATAAATACTTGTTACAATTCCAAAGTACTCTTTATCTCTTTAACTCATTTTTTCAATTAAAATATATTATTTACTTTATAACATATACATCTCTCTCTCTTTATTCTTGTATACCTTACTCTCTCATATTATCACATTCTACATATTAAAACCATGTGTTATAAGTATCAACTCAATACATTTATATTATGAAAAGACATATCTTCAGGACATGTCTTGTCTTCATCCAACTATCTATGAGATGTTTCAAAGTTTTTTTATGATGTCATATAGGAAAAATGTGTAAGAATAAGCTATCATGTCCATATGTCATCATTGATGATTGCATAATATGATAGTGGCTTTTGGGGTATGCATGGATGTGTAGAATATACTGATGAATAATCCCATAAATATTGTGTCTAATAAAATAATATGTAGAGGCATTACTAATGATGGGAACTCTTGTAACACCTCCAATAATACATGGTTTAACTATCATCCTTGCCTACACTATGTGTCAAATGTGGTATGAGTAAGATAACCTCATGTGTCAATTTCCATGAAGGATATTAACAACATACACATATACTTTAACAAGTGTGGCATATATTCCACCATAACCATGATCACTAAAATATTTCCCCCACTATGAGTCCTTTTCTTTGCTCTCCCAATACAATACCCGTGGTGTTTTATTTGATCATGTGCATTGGTTTTCCCTACTATAGCATATTTTCATATTATATGTAATCTTAGTATCCTTTGGGCATCCTCTAGAGTAACCATTATTACCAATGTTAATAACCAAAATTTTAAGTATTGCTATTCCATTTCTCTACTAAAAATTTAAGCACAACAAGGTCATAACCCATCATTAGAAGGTGCACGACATGGACTAAACACATTACATATAAATGTGTCTACTCATCCTCATTGAATCCAAATCCTTGTATTGTATAACCAACAATGCCATGAAGTCTCATTTGTTTGTGGTAATTTGAATAATTGTAAATAAAGATAAAAATTATTTTTTTTCATGATAGAAAAATTGATTTGAAAATCAGTGTTTGTGGGTGCAAACATAAAAAATAATAAAATTGTATAAATTTATAAGAGCATACAAAATTTTTCAAGACTACAAAAATATTTTCAAGACCATATATATCCTACTAATATTATACTAGTCCTATATTATGGGAAAATAATACTCTCTTTCACATGCGTGTTTTTCATAATAATAATAAAAAATAAATAAATAAAATTTGGGCTCATAATGGCTTACTAGTTCGATCTCTTAAGTTGGTGTGGATGCAATTTATACATGATCCAATGGATGTGCCACAAAGTGTCATTGATTTTGCATAATGTCTATCACTCATATCTTTGTTTGCATAGGTAAAATGTAAGCATAAAATTAGTTTATATTTTTACATTTAATTTATATGGGTTTGGATAGAAACCCTCATTTTTTATTACTATTTGTATCATTAATCTACATAATTTTTATTAAGTAGAAAATAATATGATATTTAATTAATTTTGTATATAGATTTATGATGTTATAGGGTGATAATTAACACAATTTTATCATTATCGATTATGATATCTTGCGATGTTATATATTTATCAATGTAATGTGACATTGTATAACATTTCCTCACATGAAAAATATTATTATCTTTATCAAGAAGTTTGCATGTTTCAAGGATATTTTGGACCTATTTTAGAAAGCTATTAAAAGAAAATTAACATTTAAAAATTATTCTGTCACTTTCAATGGTATTTTTAAAAGTTAAAAAAAGTTTATCAATACCATTTTTTATTCAATTTTATTGATTTAAATATTAGATTCAAGTACTTATGATTCCTTCTAATGCACAAAATTTTGAAAAATGGAATTGGGTATATGAGAAATTTTAGAAGAAGGTTTCAATTTAGTGTAATCAACAGCGATTTAAAAAATATTCTCACTTTTAATAGTATTATTAAGGGTTAAAAAAGGTTCATCAATTTCATTTTTTATTCAATTTTATTGATTTAAATATTAGACTCAAATATTTATGATTCCTTCTAAAATATAGTGCATAAAAACTCAAAGATTAAAATTGGTTATATTAGAAATTTGAGAAAAGGATTTCAATTTGGTTTGGTGTAATCAATG
This sequence comes from Torreya grandis, assembly GCA_037957365.1. Taxonomy (NCBI): domain Eukaryota; kingdom Viridiplantae; phylum Streptophyta; class Pinopsida; order Cupressales; family Taxaceae; genus Torreya; species Torreya grandis. The sequence goes on along the minus strand of JARHVA010001251.1, from coordinate 636,258 downwards.
GTTATCTCTTGAAGGAAGGTTTATTTTGATTAAATATATATAATGTTATCTTAGTTTATTGGAATTCACTCACATTTCTAAAGTCAAACTTATGGAATTAGGAACAAGTGTTTTAAATTTATATGGTTTGGTTGCAAAGATAAATGTGGAATTACCCTTGTTTAGTGGAATTAAATCTCTGCACCAAAATAAGATTGTGGCCAGGATTAAAAAATATGCATCATTTTGGGAGGCATTAACAACAAAGATTATAAAGAGAGTGAGGCTTGGGAAGATACACAGGTTAGTTATGAAGGTTTTTATAGGCTGTTAGTTGATTTAATTAACCAAGTATATATTAAAAGTATTTAATTATTGGTAGATAATGTTGAATTTTATGTTACTATTGTGTGAAAATATGGTTAGAAAATTTTCAGAGCATATAGATTTGATGAAGAATTTAAGGAGAGTTGAATTTATTTAAGCATAAATAAAGATGAGTTATATTAGGATCATAAAAGAGGAAGATGAAATTACTTTTTCTAAAAAGCTAGGATTAGATAACTACATGGCTAAGCTTACAATATTACAATGAGACACTTGAAATATTACATATTTCCTAAAGTAGATTGAATGCTAGATTGAAATGATGTAAAATAAAGGAAAGTGGATAGGTGATAATTCTAGAATGGAATGAGAATACCAACACCCTCTTCAAGTTTTTGATATACAGAGATTCATCAGGCTTCCTAATTTTGGGCAGTTGGATAAAGTGATGCTCACATTACTTAGTATATATAATGAGGGTGTGATTTATATTTCATAAGATGTTACCATCTTCATCAACACTACAACCGTGGCATGAGCAATAGGACTCCCAACTATGGCAAAATTTATTATGCCTTACAAAACAAAGTCTCCATCAATTAATTTGTATACAAAAGAAAGTGGATGACATATGAGTGCACATTTTATTTGAGTGCATCATTAAGTGGTTCTAAAATACCACCAAGATCACATGACAAGCAATAAAAGGGTTAATTAACATTGCCTACCAAATGATCCAGATGCATGAAAAATTTTATTAGCTTGAATTTTTGGCTTATGAGCTCATGAATAACATTGAGAATGTCCTCTTTGGAACATTTCATAAGTTATACTACCAATTATTGGTCTGAATATTATTTTTTACCCAATAAAAGTCACCAGAGGGTCCAATCAACCTAGATTAAGACTTTTAGCCCAAAACTACATTCACCAACCTTGCCTAGACAAAGACTAGGAAATACTATAATCATTATCTAAAATAAACCAATGGTGGGTTGAGATTCAAGACAAATTATTTCTCACCCCATCGTACCTAAGGATGTAATATAATATCTTAGATAGCATGCATATGTCACAAAGATACATAATGGGATTCATATCAAAGTAGCAATAATACAGTGTGGGATGAAAATAATGATTCCTCTATAATATCACCTATGAATGATCCAAGGAACAATAATCATCTTGAAACTCAAGTAGTCTCTCAAAAAACACTTTCATCACCCATAAGGCATCATTCATAATATATTGATCAATATACTACTCCCAACATAGGATAAATGTCTACTCTATCACCTACGCGGTATCACTCACGAGATACTTCAAGGAAAATAAGAAGCTTGAAGGAGATACATGAGGCATCCAGGTGTGAACAAGATAATTAATTTTTAAAATTTTCTTTATTTTATGATGTTGATCTTATTTATTTTGAAGATGATGTAAAAGATAGAAAATGGTGTGAAGCCATGGATGAAGAAATGAAAGCAATTGAGAAAAATCAGACTTGGGAGTTGGTAAACCTTCCATTAGGAAATTAATCCATTGTTGTCAAGTGGGTTATAAAACTAAGAACACTGTAGAAGGAAAAATTGAAAGACATAAGGCAAGGCTGGTCATCAGAGGATATAAGCAATGGCTCAAAAGAGACTATAATGAAACATTTACTTCTATAACAAGGATGTAAACTATATGAATTGTTTTAGCAATAGCAACTCAACGCAAGTATAAAGTGCATTAGATGGAAATAAAATCAACATTAATAAATGGAGTGCTAGAGGAGGAAGTGTATGTGCAACAACCCCTAGGTTATTCTAGGTCATGAAAAAATGGTATATAAGCTAAAGAAATCATTTTATGGGATCAAGCACGCACCTAAGGCATGGTACATCCACATCGATTCATACATGTTGAACAATGGTTTTATCAAAAGTAACAACAAATCGACACTCTACATCAAAGCCATTAATCAAGGTGAAATTTTAATTATGTGCTTATATGCAGATGGTTTAATTTTTATTGGGAATGGGAATTTGTCTATAGAAGAGTTTAGGTTATAAATGAAAAAAGAATTTGAAATGACAGATATGAGATTATTAAAATACTTTCCTGGTATTAAGGTTAAACAAACACTAAATGATGGTATTTTCATATCTCAATCCAAATATGCAAATGATATTTTGAAAAGGTTTAGAATGTTGAATAGTAAACCTACATCAAAACCAATAGCATTAGGCTGGAAGCTGATAAAGAATGATTGTAATAGCAATGTGGATCCAACATTATAAAAGAGTTTGGTTGGAAGCTTAATGTATTTAACAACAACAAGACCAAACATTATGTATGCAGTTAGTTTAAACTCTAGGTCCATAGAGACTCTAAAAGAAGCGCATTTGCAAGCTTAGGAAAACGAATCTTAAGATATATCAATGGCACTAAAGCCAATGGAATTTTGTATATTGCATATAATAATTTTGTGTTAGTTGGTTATATAGATAGTGATTGGGCAGGTAGTCTTGATGATAAAAAGAGTACATTTGAGTATGTTTTGGGTCTGGGGTTATCTCAAAAAGCAACCTATTGTGTCAATCTCCACAATAGAAGCCGAGTATGTAACAACAAATTTAGCATCTTGTCAAGCTATTTGGATTAAAAGAATATTATCAGATTTAAATAAAGAGCAGAAAGAAGCAACAATAATCTTTTGTGATAGTCTATCTTCTATAGTTTATCAAATAATCTAGTCTTCCATAGATACAACAAACACAAAGACATAAGATATCACTTTATAAAAGAACTGGTTGAGAGTGGAGAGATTAATTTGAAATTATGCAAGTGAAAAAAGCAACTCATAGACATATTTACAAAAACATTCTCCAAAAAAAAAAATTTGAACGACTAAAAAAAAATTGGTCATGATCAATCTAAGAAGTCAAAATTAAAAGAGAGTATTGAAAATAAAAAATAATATAATCTTATCTTCAACTATTGGAAACTTCTTCCAAAAACCACTCCTACCTATAGCTTGTCATCAAATGTGCCGAACTACTCTATCCATGAGCAGAACCATGTAGAAGACTGTCGAATCATCCAGAATTGTTGACTACAGCCATAGCATTTGGAAACGAATTTGTGAAATCAAAGGCTTCCTTGAGTCCATCCCTACAAAGATATCTAAACTGCAAATGTTGAAAGCCTTATATAGTTTTGGTGTCCGATAATGAGGGAGGTCTAATAAACACACTTCTACACTATGGAATTTGCGAGGAAATTAAGGCCAGCTTGTTTTTGCATTGTAAAATCATTACTAGGTAATAATGGCTGTTTGGAATTGATGTCCGAAATAAGACATAATAGTTAATTGGTAGATTAAAGTAAATCTGTCCGTAGCATTTAGAAAATTTTGAGTAATAATAGTTATAATGATGCATTCGAATAATTGAAAAAAAATGGCATTGACTAAACGTTAACATCAGGTAAAAGTAAATCTGTCCGCATTATGACGTAAAAGACAAGCGTCTCTATATTTGTTATAGGTGGAACTATACATTTAAACATAAAAGACACTGAATATTAATGCTACCTCGAAGATATACATTTAGTTGTAGGGACTGTGTATATCAAATGCTTTTGTGATGATTCGAAAGGACTTTTAAACATCCCTTTCATCTTATATCTCTCGCTTGCATGAAAAGAATATTTCTAACCCCTCAAAAGAAATACAGAGCCCAGAAATGAAAAAATATTAAATTTGTGAAGAAGTTTAGAAGAAGATGGAGGTCCCAAATCTATTTAGTTCTATATATATGAAAATTTGAAGGCTTCACGGTGAAGTCACCTAAACCTATGAATATTTTGCACAGACCCTAGACTAGTTGTGTAAAGAACAAGTAAGCACAAAAGACAAAAGTTGGTGAAAGAAATGCATGCACATCTATCCTGACAGGCAGTTTAAATTTAGCAGTGTAATCTTCATAGGAGCATATTATTCTAGAGTAGACCTGTAGATCTATACAGCTATGGTATGGTGGGTGCTATGCAGTACCACATTAACTGAAACTAACTTCTTATGCACGAAGAGGATTGAAAGGAGTCTTGGGATACGTTTCAGAAGGAGATAGTCTACATGAAGCGTTTATCACACGTAACACGTTTTTTTTTGAAGCATATATAAAGCCATGTGGGGTTCATTTTAAGCAGCTTCTAGCCAAGGAGGACACTTCCAAATTTTAGATAGAGGGAAGTTTAGGAAAAAGGCATGTTGCCTTTGTATTTGCATGGAAGTTTGAAAGACTCCATTTCTTTAAAAAAAAAGCTTGCATGTTGTATTTTAGATCAAAGCATATCTATAATTTATTTCTTAGATAATATATATAATATTTTTTTATATTAATATAAATTTAAAGCTTGTGTTTTTATATTTGTGTGTGATTTAGTATTAATCTAAAGTTAGGTATTTCTTTATTTGGAGACTTCATCTTTATAAATACATCATTTGATATTAGAGTGAAGATTTTGAGTTTTGAGAATTGAAATATCATGTTTCGTATATAGATTTACAAGTAGGAGACTTGCAACAATAGAACTCGTGCTGAGAAGAGAGAATATGACACCCAAAAGAATTTTTGGTATAAATGCACTTGTAGCCAACGTGGTTAGAAGACTAGATGAGGTTGTATACATAATGTGTGTTAAAAATGCACATAGATGTCGTTCAAAAAGACAAGAGATGAGGGAGATGGGGGTTCACACCTAGGTATGATCATAGTGATGTTGAGGAAGGATAACATGTGGGTCCTTAAGGGGATGAAGATGATGAGGTGAAAATGGATGCCAATGAAGGTAGGCTCTTGAGAGTTATCTCACAAATTTGATGAGGCACCAAACTAGTTGTGCCATGTTTCTCAAGATTATTAAACCAAAAAGAGTTCATTGATTAGCTAACAAATTTAGAAGAATATTTTGAGATTGATGACATTAGAGACCTGTAACAAGTAAAGGTGGTGCAAACCAATTTCAAGGGTCATTCAACACTATGGTGGAAGGAAGTATAAAATGAAAGAACAAAAAGTATAAGATATGATGGTTATGAAGATGGAGGGTATGTTTTTTCCTAGAGATTACCAGATTAAGTTGTTCAAATGATTAAATAACTTGAGATAAAGGGATTTTAGTGTTAAGGAATGCATGGAAGAGTAATACAAAATCACAATTATATTAGGTCATAGTGAGGTTGGCTAACAAAAGTTTCCTAGGTACCTGAAAGGGTTTAGATTCACCATTCAAGAAGAGTGACATTTGGAGGAAGCCTATCAGTTCACATTGAAGGTAGAAAATAAGTCGTCTCATTAAAAATAGAACACTGCAAGAGCAAGGGGAGATTTTGTGTGGACAAGGAAGCAATAGAACATCTTATCCACCTTTTATAAATAAAAATATTGACAAATGTCATCATGAATAGATGTTTCTCTTTGATAATAGGTTTTAAGTCATGCTATTGGGGTTTTATTGATGAAATAAAAATATTAAGTAAATGGTTTTGGAAGGCTTTCTTAGTGCCTTTTTCTCATTGGTTCATGTGACTATTATTCAAGTGTGTTTTTAACTTTTAAATCGTTGGTTGTTAGTGTGCATGTCAATAAAATATTAATATGAATTTAAGGAAATTTTTATTACACAAACACCTTTCTGATTTTAAGCATCTATTATCTATCTAAAGAATTTCAAGAAGAGTCAAATGAAAGCCAGAGCATCCATTTATTGTTTGCTTGAATTGATTAAGCATTGATAAAATTAGATCAATTATAAGAACATTCCTTGTAACACTAAATTTCATATGAGTGACACATTGAATTGTACTATTTTACCTAGCTAATGAATATGTTTAATTATTAGAGTGTATTTTAAATATTATTTATTGCTTGAGGATTTGAAAAAAAATCAAGATAAGTGTAACATAAGCCCTAAAACACATATTTTTTCCCTTGCTATTTTATGAGCTAGTTGGCCAATTAAGGCAACTATAATAATTACATTTTCTAAATGATCAAAGTGAATTTTCGAAAAACTAGGCAACATTTTTGGAGCACCACATTTAAAGAAATTAATATTCAAAATAGAGTTCACCTACCTGAAGTTTACCTAGAAAATCAAAACTATGATTTAGACAAACTCCTTTGTTCATCACAACATTTTAGAGTTTTTATTATCTTATCACAAAATCCTAATTTTTACTATCAAATTTTGGTGTATGTTGCATGATCTCCTAATATTTATATACATTTCTAAATCCTACATTTATATTTATTATTTTAGTTTAAAAAAATAGTTATATAAATTACTATTCTAATATTAAGTCTCTCTCTCTCTCTCTATATATATATATATTTTAGATCAAATTACAATACAAAAACTCATATATATATATATGAGTTTTTGTATTGTAATTTGATATATATATATATATATATATATATAACCAAAAAAGTAGTCATTATTATCGTGAAGTGAAAAATAGAAGTCATAGTTTATTTAAAAATAATTTTAAAGAGGGTTTGAACTTCTTTGATTTTTGTCCCTCCATATTAGATAGAGAATTTGCATTCACAATGTAAATGTTGTTGATAATTTTCACTTTATTTATCTAGTAAATTATTTGACATTTAAACACTATTTTTTTTTAATGATTCACAATGCATAATACATTACAAACAACCATTTTATTATTTCTTTAAATTTCAATGGTTCTATTATTTCCCCCAAGATTCAAATTTGGGGTGATTGGAGTGAAAGAATATTGTATGAATCTTTCCATATCATATGAATTTTGCATTGAAAACTCCTCTGAGAGAAGTTAGAATCCATTCCATTTAGATATTGATTGGTCTAAGGTCAACATGATTTATGTACCATTGATTCCTGGAAGAGTCAATATCTCTATTGGCTAAACCTCATCTGACCTTGGATTTCAAAATAATATATATTTTATCATAAACTTAAAATAAAATTTTATAAAAAAATTAACGTATTTCAGATTTCTCATTTTGGTAACATGGGTCATATGTTTATTTAGTTGATTCAATTGCAATTATGTCCATTTAATTTCTAGAAAAATGACCTCAAATCAACCTTTCTCAATAAACAAGTGCATGCATTTTGTCTTATAAGCTTTATTGTATATGTTATTTATATCAAAAAAAAAATAAAATAAAAAAATCTTAGAAATACATTAGCACTTCATTTGACCACTTTATAATCCAAGAGATATTGTTCATTATCTGACCAGTTTTTTAATTTAATATAACTAGATTTTTTTATTTAGACATGATCTTAGAATGGTTTGTTCTAACCTTATGTTTAAAAATAAAAATAAAACTAAAAATAAATAAATAAATTTAAAATTAATTGTATAATGCTTTGTTCTTACCATATCTTTCCTAAAATTTTATCTCATCATTAAAAAATGAGTTAGCAACCTTGAACTTGGACTTTTATAAGGATGTTCTCAATTTTCAACAAAATGGAAACAAAGCATTCGTAGATAAAGAAAATCATTACATTATCTCAATGTATGGTATAAATCTCAATTTATAAAAACCTAAAAATAAATTGTAATTTATTTTAAACCATAATTATTTTTAAATTAAAAATAACAAAATGTGTATATGTCTCATACAAAATAGTGCACAAACAAGATGTCTTTAAAATTGTAAGTATGATTACAAAGATTAGGTTCATATTGAATAGTTTGGATTATAAAATATGGATGTTTGTTTTGGTACTTGTAAAAATTTAAGTCTCACATTCACTATGTAAGGTTGTTTGTGATGTCTACCATTCAGAATTATCATTAGGTTTCAACACTACGATTTGTCAAAAATCACACCAGTAACATTATCACCATGCCATGAGCACATTAGATAATATAAATATATATGCATATACATATTATGTATTATTCTGAATTTTTTTTACATAATTGCAAAACTATATATGTAATGACATAAACTATAAATGTAATGATGGAAATGATAAAAAATATTAATGTTAACAATGCTTTCACTATATTGAATCGGTGATGTCATGAATAGTTTTATTTTTCAACACACATATTTGATAAGCATGATTACTAAAATTAACACAAAAACTATATAATCTACAACTATTTTTCATTTCAAAAATATTTACCTTGCTATCTTGAATGCTAAATAGTATAAAAAACATTATCTCAATATCCTTAAATATCTATAATTATAAAACATGGAGTAACCTATCCTCGTCCCCATTTGAGTATTAAAAAATTATCTATCATCTTTCAAAATGTGTCAACTAAAACTTTGCAAGGTACTTGTGTAGTTTTGGGACTAAGTCTCTATCTTAAAAACCTTAATACTTAATGGTTAAGTTATCTACCTCTACATAATTGGGAAAAAAAGGTCTTGATGTATTTTTGAAACTAAAAAGGTTATATATTGTAAATCAAAAATATTATATATTGTAATATTTTACATATATAAATAATAATTAAAATAAAAATTATATTAAAAAAAGAATACATGATTAATTATTATTCAAAGAAATTTTTTGTGAAAATAAATATTCACATTCAAGACTTTTGAGTAAATATAAAATAAATCTTTTATACTTTAAAGCTAGTTTAAATGTTAAGAAGAAATGTGTTTCTCTTTCTCGCAAAAAAGTCATAATGCTTGTCAAATATGTTAGTGCTCATAATTTAACTGAAGCAATTGGGCCCTTATCAAGTACAAATGCTTAAGTCCTCAACCCAAGTTTCATTTTCAATGTTCATGTCAAAGTTCAAGTTCTTGATTAATCGACTAAGTGTTAATCTGGGCTTTACTTAGTGATTTTTAAGTCTTAGGGTCTTTGAGTTTTTTGTTAGGACATTTTGCTCGATGAAAATATGTATTCAAGATTTTTGTTCATGCAAAACATATGAATACTTAATTTCATTGGGCAAATTTTCTGTGATAAAAAACCCAACAAAGTCTATTTGTTCTGAGTAAAACATATTTCCCTATTTCTTTCAATCATTTTGCCCTTACAAAATCTTTGAAGGGTCATTTTGCCTTTGTAGAATCCTTGAAGGGTCATTTATTTTAGGCATTTTTCCCTTGCAATATCTCTGAAGGGTCATTTTGCCTTTGCAAAATCCTCGAAGGGTCATTTCTTTCAGGCATTTTGCCCTTACAAAATTTCTGAAGGGCACTTTCAAATGTTCCAAATTACACTTTCAATAAGTCTAAAGGGCACTTTCAAAATATCTAATGGGCCACTCCAAAAGGCTGAAGGGAAATTCCATAGGGCAAGCCTTTGCAAAATTATTGAAGGGTCATTTCTTTTGGGCATTTTGCCCTTGAAAAATCTCTGAAGGGTACTTTCAAAAATCTTGAAGGTATTTTTGACAAAGTTGCTAAATACCAGAAGTGCTGAAAACAAAAGTGATGAAGACTCATTTCCATAGGGAAAACTGCCCACAACAAAAATCTTGAAGTAATTAATTCTATTCGACATTTTATCTATGGAAAAAGGCCTAAATGTGCTCAATATTTTAGAGAGATTATTGTAGGGATGTAGGAAATAAAAAGCTTGAAATAGGAACACCAAAGATAGAAGTTGCTAGGAACAAAAGTTCCAACACAAAAAGGATGAAATCTAGGAATTCTTATGGAATAATTATCCTGGTGAAATTGATTCCAAGACAAAGAGCTTAAAAACCAAATTACCAAAGAAAAAATCTTTGAAGGAATTTGTCCAAATTACATAAGTGTGATGGTCTCATGAATATTTTTTGATGGGTGCATAGACACCAATTTTAAGCTATAGAAAGTAGCCATTGGGGTTCAAATGCTCTGAGATAGTCACATGAGTGTCAATCTTAGGCCCTGTGAAATAGCCATTTGAGTTCAAATAGAGGTAGATTCAATAGTGTTCCTTAACATAGAGCAGGATGATTCGATGGTGCATGATTAAAGATGGATAGTCAAAGGAACCTAGGACCAATGCAAACATGATAAGTGTCAAGCTCATGTGGTATAATTAAAATTTTGAGCATGTTTCAAAAATCTAATGATGTGAGTAGATAGTTGATAATTAAATGGGGGCCCAAGATCTATCCAGTTGTTGCCATATGGTGTGATAGTGCTTAATGCAATAGAGACTACTTTCAAGAGACACAAAAAGCCTATGGGGATGCCAAATGGCATAACCTTAGGGCTGAGTGTAGATAGTAGCCAATGATGTTCTACCCTTCAGATCATGATCTGATGGATCCCGTTCCCCTACCCAAGCAAGATTTGGTAATAGGTAAAGAGTCAAAGTAGTCTAAGGTCTTCCATGAATATGCAAGAAGAATAAGTATCAAGCCCTTGGTGAGTGACCAAGAAAATAAATGGTTCATAGTTGATCGTGTATCTAGAAGATTGATGACATGAATAAGAAATTTTTTTTCAAAGGGGAAAAGGAAATATAACCTAAGTTTTGCATTTCTCATCTATTTTGCTTATTTAATCTCCTCGATGGGAAGGATATTGTAGGATTACAAGATCAAAGTGGGCCACTCCAAGGAAGATCTTCAATAAACCATGAACCAAGAATATTCTCAAGCCATCATCATAAGGTAATGTGATTTATTTAACATGAAGGGAGAAAGGCAATAGTCCATAAGATTCTAGATTTGCCATCAACTAACATAAAAACATCTTTAAGCAGTTACACATAGGGAAATGTCTTTCTAGCTCCTCAAATTAATATTCTCTTTTTAGCTTGTGTGGAAGGCATCTCCCACCATGAAATCAAAGGATATGTTCCATGTATTCATCATTTATTGTAGAGTTAGTTGAAATAATCATTTTCCTTGAAGTTACATGAAGATTTTAGGCATGGCAAAGGAATATTTTTTAGTTCAAAGTATCTTGATGGGACTTTGGCACTTGTAGAATTGAAAAAGGATTGAAAATGTATAAATAAAAGGCTTGTCTTATATTTGAGATGTTGGTTTTCCATTGTGTTGGTCTGTGTCTTTCTTAGTATAAGCTCTTCCACATTTTGGGATCACTACTATGTGCATTTTGTCTCTCTTGATAAGGTGGTTGAAGTTGCACATCCATTAACAACCTCTGAGAGCATATCTATATGTCTCCCCTGTCTAACATGGAGCAAATCTACCATGCTTGTCCCCATGGCAACATTTTGAAACATTGATGTAAGGTTTATTTTCAAGTTAATAAAAATGCTTGTGCTTCATTACTATTTCCTATTGGTGAAGTGAAGAAATATGTTTTACAAATTCTACTAATTGGATATTTGGGTTTATGTTCATTACTGGTTATCATTTTGAGCATGGGTCTAGGTCATGAATCCCTCTCTTTAGTTTAAATTGGAAGTATGTTTTTGAATAAATTTTTAAAGAAACCTAGGTTTATGGATCTGACAGGGAAAAGCTTTTGAAAGTTTAGTTTTAGTGTATGTTCTAATATTTAAGTGATCATTTGGCATTTGCTTCATCTTTTATTTGAGTTTTCCCTACATCTTTACTAAAGACAATGTCATGAATATTATAAGATCCCTTGTTGATTAAAAAATCTCCAACATACCACCATGCCCTTCCTCTCTATTATTATCTAACTCATCCTACCTTATCTTACCCTATAAATAATACACCCTTTGCATATCTTAAGTGTTATTTGCCTACAAATGCAAAAACATTATATATTTAATATGTGTCTACATTTTTTGCTTTGAATCCCAGCCTTGCAATCTTTTATTTAGCTCATGTGTTGTTGAAGATTATTTCAAATGAAGATTACAATAAATTTTATATATGTCTTTAGTAACTTGCATCTATCCTAGAACATTTGATTATTTTGTGTGATAACCTTTCTCAGGTGGAGTGAGCGAGTTTGGTTGTGTTCTAGTCAAATTTGTGTCTCTCTATGCCAAAAATCCCCATGGAGGTTAAATTTTAGAATAGTTCCATGTAAGCAAGTACTCCATAGGTCCTCTCACTTTGGTTTAGGCAGAGCCAAAAGTAGTAGGGAGCTAACCATACCCTTTATAGGTGCCTCTAAGTCATTTTTTACACTTAATCTAATCTAAATGCAAAACCCTTCCCTAGATATAATAACATTCTAGTGAATTTTTCATCTTTGTTTGTCATTTTATTTCAAGTGTGCAAGGCCGAGTGTACAAGGTATATAACTAGGAACCAACACTCTTATGGCACCATTGTTGGGGAGAAAAGACACCTATGGAACTTGTGTTACTGGGGACCCTTACAAAGAGCCACTATAATTTTTAAGGTCTTCTACCTATATTTGATAATTTGATTATCTTTGGTGCATCAACATTGCCAATACTCTTTTGACACCATTACTAGGGACAAAAAAAGACACCTGTGGCACTTATGTTTTTGGGGACTCTTGAAAAGAGCTAGAGTTGTAAGTATTTCATGTTGGAAGTTCTCTACTAGTATTTTCTATAGTTAGACTATCTTTGTCATCAAAACTACACCACTCCACTGGGGACGTACCAGGAACTTTTGAGATTTGATAATTGACATTTTCTATTTGTTGCAAAGAGTGCCTAAAAATATTTGGCCTAGTGAGAGAATGTGCTTGGTCAAATATTGTGATGCATTTAACAAGAGGGTTACATATTACTTGAGGGACAAGGATCCCATGAACCTATGGTTAGCATTCAATATGAGCATCAAAATTGAAAGTAAAATAAATGCTATGGGTATGCCCTTGAATAAGTAGCTTGATGCAAATTTTGTTGATCCAGAAGAGACACAGTTCAAGGTAGCCAAGATTGAGGAAAATGTTAAGACTTTGGCTTCCATTATCAAAGATATGTCCTAAAAGTTGGCTAGAGCTAAGAAGCGGATGCTCATAGGCCTACACGTGATGTTAGAGGTCAAAATAGAGGGGTTGTAAAGGAAGTGACTGAACCATTAAATACCAAGGTAAATGTTATGAATTTTAATTTTGAAATTGATTAGTGTGATAAGTGCTTCCTTCCACATCCCCCATGTGATACTATTGAGCCAAGTGATGAAGATGCAGATGATCTTGAGTCTACATCTAATGGTGATGATGAGATTATGATGTTAAATTATCAAGACTCCCCATATAATTTTTTTGCCTCCATGTAAATGATTAATGTTACTACTATAGAATAGTTTTAGAGTACAGTCAATAATGTGTGTGGCCAAACATAAGAATTTTCCATTATTTGGCCATGCAGGGATGGGTCTGCTAGTAGACCCTTTCCTTTGCTATATGATGCAATAACTAATTTTTAATTGTGAACAAGAGGCTGATTTTGGATGGTAGTTATATCTCAAGGTATTTAATCTATTCAAAAAAGGATACATAATTTTTATATAGGAAATTTAGGTGAGATTTTAGCTCTAGATTCTAGTAACCTCAAAAGGGATTCAAATTTGTCCTCTGAGAATTGTTTTTTAGATTGATTTTGACTAGATCCTTTTATGGGTGGGAGATCCTCAAACATAGTTGGGTGTTCCTCTCTATCTTCACTATTTTTATGATTTATAAGATACCTAGGTGGATCTTAAAAGAATTTCCTCCTAAAAAAAAGGACCATAAGAAACTCCATTACGTGTGTATCTAGACATGTCTAAACTAACACTTAAATTTGAATTAAAAATAATACACTTGGGTTAACTCAATGTGAACATATGAAGGAGCCTATTTTGATCAATTCAAAAGGTATTCTTAGAATTTGAGATAAAATCACACCCTAGTCAATTTTTGAATTTTGAAAAGTTGGCCATTTTAAAGTTTGACTTTAATTTTGAAATTCAAATTTTAAATTAGATTTATGTTAGAATTAGAATTTGATTCAAATAAGTAAACTTTAGAATCTAAATATAAATGGGTAACGTAACAATGACAAATGGACACAAATTGGTTTCAATTTGGATAATCTAATAGTACTACGTGAACAATGTAATGATACAATTCACTAGCATAACATTAAAAGGGTATAAATATGGCCCAAAAAATTAGCATGGTAACATCCTATCAAATAAGTGAAATATAAAAATGGTATTGGAATTAGGTTTTTGGACTTTAATTTTTTTTTAGATTTGGTTTTGAATACAAACAAGTTTTTTTCATAATAATCAACCATCAACACACAATTATCATAAGGACATTTTAATAACTGACATAGGTTTGCATCACATTCATTGAACCTTTGATATACTTGATTTTGAGAGGAAAAGTTTAAAGATTAATCCAGTTAATTAAATTTAGTGATGGTGGTTTGTACTTCCACCCTCTCTCAAAATTTTGTATGAGATAGAATTTTTTTGAGGGTTGCTACCTTTGTACCCCTACATCAGTAAATGTTCCATGGTAAAAGAGGCTCCTATGAAGTAATCCAAACTTGGGCTATTCATAGGAGGGTCTAAACCCTTCAAAACTATGCCGACCATCATGTCTCAGTGATCATACTACCAATTTTTTAGATTAATTAATGTTTTAATCAACTTACTATATGGTCCTAAAAATGTGTACAAATTTTTCTAAGATGAGATCCATGTGTCAGGCTATTCATAGGGGATACATCCCCTATTGAAGATACCCTAGATTCTTTGATGGTGATGTCTAATGTCTTAGAATTTGGAGTTAATATATTTATTTCATGATATCATTTATGGATAATTTTTATAGGCCTTAATGACACCTACCAATAATTTATACCCCCCATTAGATGTATGGGGATAGTATGAATGCTGGGATATCAACCCCTAGTCAACAAACCCTAAGGACTTGTGAGAATACAATGAAATCTACCTCACATAACCAAATAAAAAAGGAAAAATGACAACATTTATGAATCACCTAAGTTCTTAAGAACAAGGGGACAGCATGAATAGTGTATTTTTCAAGATAAAAGAAAAAAAACTTCCCTCATATTTTTGGGTCACCCAAGTTCCTAAGAATGAAAGGGAGAGCATACATGTGAAGGAAAAAAATAAAAAAAAAGAAAACAAGAAGGGAAAAGATTTATAACATAAACCATTTTAAAGCATAAATTGAAAGATTGGTTCATTTTAAAGCCCAAATTGAAGGGTTGGTGAAAATAAATGCTTTTGTTTTGAGTAATGAAATCACTCTATGGACCAAGGTCCTATAATAAAATTATCAATAGTTTTCAAAGGTATTTTAGACTTGCATATGAAATGTAAAAAGTGTGTTTTAAAGGTCTCAAGTTTTTACCACAAGATGAATTCCTTGTTTATCAAAGTGAATTCACTATTATGCAGGATGATTTTACTAATGTGTATGATGAATTCATTGATGTTTAGTGTGATTTCATTGATGTCCATTATAATCTCATTGATCTTATGTGGAATTTCATCATTCAGTCCTTTCTGCAAAAAAAACTCAAACATAAAACCTAGACCAATATGTAGGATGAATTCATTGATGTGTATGATGAATTAATTGATGTGTATGATGGATTTACTAATGTTCAGTGTGATTTCACCATTTGGTTCTTTCTATAAAAATATTTAGACAAAAAACACCATCCAATCTACAAGATTAATTCAATGATATGTATGATGAATTCATTGATATTCAGTGTAATTCCACCATTTGGTCATTTTTGTAAAAAATAGTAGGTCATAAAACATAGACTAATATGTAGGAAAAATCTATTGATGTATGTGATTTCACTAATATTTAGTGCAAATTCAATGTTTTTATAGCACCTAAAATGAAAATTAAACATAAAAAGAGATGAATTCACTATTTTATGGGATGAATTCGTTATTACACAAGACAAATTCATTGTTTTTTAGAATGAATTTGCCATTTACCAATGAATAAGAACATGGAAAAATTAGAGAAAATAGAGTGAAAAGGGTTTAAAATGACATTTTTCAACTTTAGAGGGTCCAAGAGTGTTCCCAAGAAGGTTGTGGGGTGCATTGGTGCCACTAGGCATGCTAAATGTACACTGGGAATACAAGAGAGGTTAGTTTATTTATTATCTATGAAAAATCAAAAAAATTTAGAAAACACAACTTATCAAACATGATTCCTTTGAATGGACAAGACATAAAGCAAAAAATGTAAAAATAGAAAGCATAAATGAGACATTTCACCCTCCATTTGGATGTTTCCTTCTAAGATAACACACATACATGCTTGTGCCTAGATGTAGAGCTCAAAGTCTTCTTCAATGATGTGGTATGAAACCCATCAACATCTCACTAAGCACTCTCTCAATTGATTTATGGAATAGTTAGAAGAAAAGGGATGAATATTTATTTGGATTTCTAAATTTTTTATTTACACTAAAAATATTTTTAAAGGTCTATGGTGACCCTTTTATTTTTAGATTTTCCAGATTGATTGTGGCCATTAGATTTAAATCAGGGTGTGTGGCTTAGAATTGAGTCAACTTTGGAGGTTCAATGCTATAAATATTTTGAATAGAGTTTGCATTAAAGAGGCATGCCTTGCCTTAATCTTGATATTTTTTTCATTCATTGTTAGTGCTTGAAAACTTTCATGATGATGTCATCATTCCTAATATTTGTCCATGATATCATGATGATGTCATCAACCATTTAGCCACTTTTCATGAGAATTGAAGAATACATCCAGTCGATGAATTTATAATATAGTAAATTCCAAAGAGTTGTAGGATTTCCCAATAGAAGAAGATTAGTATAATTATTAAAGTTTAATTAAACTAATGAAAGGTGAGGTGAATTTTGAAAAGTTAAAGAACTGTTCAATGTAATTAATAGAAAACATTGCTTGCATAGTCATAATTTGAATCAAGATGAATTAAGTGAAGATAATGATTATGTATGGTGTATTTTCCCAATTAGAGATACCCCAATAAATTTTAGAAGATGTATGTCAAGTGTTTTGAATAATTTGGGTGTTATAGTTATTTGTGGGTCATTGCTAAAAATCATTCTAGTTGCAATTTTGACACGATAGTGGTGAGAATTGAGTGTCTACAAAAGTAATATTTACTCATATTGAAAATTTAAATTTGAAGGTTTAAATTTTTAATTTTAAAAGAGATCAAGGAAAGTAAATTGTACAATAACTTGGAGATAGAAAAGTGTGCATGCCCCCTTGTAGTGACATTTAGAGAAGTGTTGAATTATGGCAAATTAAGAGTGATCAAGTATCAGAATTTTTTTAAAAACCATTAAATGCTCTTGAGTTGGAAATATTATATGATCCAACTCTCATTTGATTGTATAGAGTACTCTGTAAAATATTTGAATGGGTGGAACCATAAACTGTGTCCTACTACGTATTGAAAAAGTAAAAACATAGACATTGAGTGTCAATAAGCTAAACATGGCCCAATTACAAATGAGACTAATGACATTTTTGTGGACAAATATATATTTTATTTGAAAATTTACAACTTTTCAACTTGAAATTTGAGAAATTTGAAAATGCCATTGTATAAAAGTTGACATGAATGAATATTATGCCCCCATTATATGTACTATATTTAAATGTTATTTTCATACTATAATTGAAGCTTTGAAACTTTTAAATTTTTCCACTTTTAAAAACTTTTGTAACTTTTGAAAAATTGTAATTTGAAACTATAATTATGAGTACATGCATGCCACATGCCCCCATAATAGGAGGGACTAAATCAATCCTCAACAAGGGGTAAAAGCATAACAAGATAAGAGGCAAGGCACACAATATACCCCAATGTGTATGTAATTTTGAGTCATAAAAATGTATTATAAGTAAGATAAGTAAGAACATATATGCCCCTCAATGGGTAAGAGGCTAAATGTGCTCATGTAGAAGGTGGTTGTTAATCGATTGGTCTTAAGTTCAAATCCTATTTGAGGAGAACCTTTCTTAGCAAGGGATTATTTTGAACACTTAGCCACTCCCCTATCTTATGTCTAATTTAGATAACTGAATTGGACTATAATAGAAAAAGGTGCATCATCAATGAAATTATATAATCATGCACAGAATATATAAATTTAATACATATATGAAATTTAGAAGGTATATCTTTCATTTCATGAATCCAAAGTTGACCTAAGAGTAAATCATATTGTAGCTACTAAGAGACAAATTGAAAAGTAATAGAGACTATTTTTGGGACAAATAATAAATCCATTGTAATAGTTCCCAATATTTGTTTAGAAATGTTATAAAGGCCATGTATAGGTGGTTTATAATTTTGAATATTATCTTTAATAAAGCCTAATTTATTTATGAAGTCATAACTATAAATATCTATTCCATAACCATTATTAGCCAAAACATGTTTAACTAGTTGTCGATGTATTTGACTTTAAATAAATAACAGAAGATTTCATTTGATGATATGATTGGGAGGTACATCCTATTTATCAAAAGTAAGGGTTTAATAAATATCCTTTAAATCATTGATAATAGAATCAAATGAAGCTAGATATGTATCTATAGGAATATTTGTAGCACACAACATTGTAGATAAAATATCCCTATAAATTGGTGCCTTTTGTAATAGCTCTAAAATAAAACCTTTGGTAGGGGTATTATGTAATTTGTCAATGATATCATATTATTTGGGTTGATAAAATTGTATTGAATGAGGTGGAGGAGGAACACTATTATTAATAGGATTGGTTTGGGGAGGTAAAGTTGGTTGTCCCTCTCTAGTTTAGATAGCATGAATGAGAGTCTAGTTTGAATCTTGGATGAAAAATGGGAATAGATTGACAAATAAAAGTGGGTTGAGGGTGAGGAGGGGGAATAATGAGAGTTTTTAAAAATGATATTTGACATCTAGTTTTAATAGGAGGTAATTTAGATTGAATATTATAGTAATATGAATTATAATATTTTGGAGATTGCTAGCTAGTAAGTTTTGGAACATTATCAAAACTTAAGCATGTATAAATGAAATGAATATCACATTAGAAATTAAGAGAATATTTAAAGGAAATTGAATAATACTATGTAACATATGAGAGATAATTTAATTCATTGAACCCATTATAAGTATAATGCAATATGAATGGAGCAATGTTACAATATTATTTAAAGAATGTTAATCACTATGAATACAAGACAAGAAAAAATAATGTATGAGGCTGATATAGGCAAGGATTTAAATGATTTGTAGGGTCTCAAATATGCTCTATTGTTCTTTGATTAGTGTCAACCCAATGTTCCAAATCACTAAATACATGGGTATAACCATGCCTATAACCCACTAACCCTAGTTTCATTGGTATGATGAGAGTAATTTATCTGGGTGATATATTCCTCTCAAGTATACCATAAATCAAATGAATAAAAGAGGATCCATATGGTGTAAAAAAGGGACCATAGGAATTTTTAATATACCCTAAGGCATGTGGAAATTAAACTTTATATTTAATGTTATACTTTGGCTATGAGAATAAAGGTAAACCCATCCTACCATGATGTCTGTAAAAATAACATCATGTAGCCCTTCATAATAGTCACTAAGTATCTTGAAAAATGTCGAAATATAATTTCTAAAACAAGAAAAATCAAATAAAAAATAAATAGAAAAAGAAAAAAACTTTTTTTTTTGTATAGGGATTACTGGCAATAAACATTTTAACTAGCCAGTAATGGTTATATATAAAATATACCTATTTTTTATAAGTAAATTTTTGATGTTGTGAATGATTTTCAGCTTTAATTTTTCAAATTTTATAAAGTTGTCTCTATAGTTCAAAGTTAATCTTTTTGTTTACTAGAAATTTTTCTATCATAATGGGGTCTTATTCGACTAGAATTTGTTATTACATTTGGTTTCTATAAATAGGTAGTATCAATAGTTTTTTTTCTCACAAATTATTATTGAACATATGGACTAAATCTTTATAATATATAATTATTTTATGCAGTTCTCTAGATATATTTACCACGATTAGAATTGAAAATTCAAAATCTATAGATATTAATCTGCAATTTGAGATTAGGTTTGATAGGATCATTTACCCAAACTTGCAGCCATCACAAAGTTATTGTGCCATGCATCATTTATAGGTGAATAAACACTTGTCTACTTAATGATTACTTTGGAAGGATAAGTCCATAGTTACAGTATTGCATCATCATATTGAATTATCACATATAGCCATATGGATATGTAGGTGAATCCAAAATCATAGAGGCACTCAAAACTCTAGTTGATAAACTC
Source organism: Torreya grandis (assembly GCA_037957365.1). Lineage (NCBI taxonomy): Eukaryota > Viridiplantae > Streptophyta > Pinopsida > Cupressales > Taxaceae > Torreya > Torreya grandis. The sequence goes on along the minus strand of JARHVA010001251.1, from coordinate 615,723 downwards.
TATAGTTTATGAAGTGAATGCCAATAAAATCAACTGTTTCTATAGTTTATGCAAACTAAGATACAAAATTGAAGTGCATGCAGGCATAATAAATTGTTTCTCTAGTTTATGTTTGTTAATGTAAAAAAAATTGTACTATAGGATTACATAATTTCCTCTACTATTTTCAACTAATGTAAAATAAAAAAAATTTTACTACAAGATTACATAATTTTATCTACTAGTTTCAAATGTTCTAGACTCTAAAACATTAATCTCCTTATCCAATTCCTTTGTCTCCACTAAAGCAACACATTTAATTAGATCTATGGAATTTTATTCACTATTTACACTAATGTATTCCCATTTAGTTTTTTTAGTACCTTCACCTACCTATGCATTAATTGTATGTTGGGTATTTCTTGGCCCTTCCAAGGCCATATTTTAAATAGACCCCTATATTATCAATTTTAACTATGAAAATGTTATTATTGGATTCATATGCTTATGCTTACCATTGATTTCTCATTTTCATGAAGTAGATAAATAAACCATGAAGGAATTCTATTGAAGGATTAATATTTGTATTCCATTACAAAGTTAGACTCTAAAATCTTCCCCTCAACATTTATGCTTTATTGAGATGCCCAACAAATTATAAAATTAAACATAGAGGAAGATTAGGGGCTATAAATTATAAAAACATGTTGATGGATCCATGGAATATTTGTTATGAGTTGTTTCCAATATTTTTTCCATAATATGAATTACCCACATCAATATGCAATTTCTTAGATATTTTTAAAATTACATTTGGATAGTAAATGTAATAATCTTAGGATCATATAGACAATCATGGCCACTATAAGAACCAAACATATGGTCCTAGTTATGGCTTTCAATATGTATTTGATTTTAATATTCTATTTAAATCCTTTTAATTTATCTATTTTTATCCTAAATAAGTGCATTTTGACTTATAACTCTCCCAAAAGAGAAAATCATATAATAATTAAACTGGGAAGGGTTTCTTTTGGGGGTCAATATAGAGAGGGTTGGTATTTTCCCTTTTTTTTCATGTCCCTCAAAGTGTATAAATAAATTGCATGTCATAAAATAGAAAATACATAATAGTAATATTGCCATTGAAGTGCTCCAAAATATTTATTGCTAAGTTTGTGAGAATTTATTGATGATAAATTGAGCTTGATAAATTATCTATTTATAGTGTAAAATTAAAACTTTGGTGAAGTTGGCATGCATGATCAATCTAAAATGACTAAAAATAGAGAAGGCAAGAAAGGAAAACAAGATGATCCAATTTTCAAAGTGTTGATAGCACTCCAATTAATTTAACCAAGAAAAATCACTTAAGGTAAATCTTGTGCCCATTGAGGTAAGTCCACAATATTTTATTAATCATAGAAAAATAAGTACATGGAAAAGGGTGCCAATTTACTGTTAACCCTTTTACTTACAAAAACATGTATATATAGCTTTTACATATGATTGATAAAAAAAACCTAATAACCAACTCATAGGGGAATGCAACCCAAAAGTTATTTTAATTATTAACCATAAAACATAAAACAAACTAAGTAAATATGATAAATATTTATTAAGGGGGTGTCTTTAAAAATAAAGATACATGCCCCTTTCTTAATTACTACCTAAAATCTAAACTGAGTTAAGACTTTGGAATAAGTCCTAAAAAACCCTCCTATGATCCAAAGTCAGTTCTTTAGACACATGCCAAGAATTTTTATGAATTTCTCAAATTTTATTCTATCAAGGGGTTTTGTGAAGATATCAACTATTTGATCAGTAGTTGGGCAATATATTGGATAGAGTGATTTTTTTCACACCAACATTTATTGATAATGATATTTGGCATCCATATGTTTTTTTGGGCATAAAATAATATATTTCTAGACATCTTAATCACACTTTGATTATCAATGTATAATTGTGTAGGATCAATCTGAGAAATCTAAAGATCTTCAAGAATGTGTCATAAATAAACAATTTCTCTAGAAGCATCCCATGTTGTGATGTATTATTCTTCTTCTAATGGATTTACCATTATATTCTAATTCTTATAACACCACACAATGGTAGTTGAACCCATATACATAATCTACCCTATTGTGGACACTCTAGTATCTACCAAAATTTGCATCACAATACCCAACAATTTTGAAGTTATTATTACAATAGTACTTAAGGCCATATGTTTTCATTCTCTAAAGATAATGAAGTACTCTTTTTACTGCATGCGAATGAATTTATCTAGGATCATGCATAAACTTAAACAAAATTCTAACTAAAACTGATATATTGAGCCTGGTAGTCATCAAGTTTATAAAACTTCCCACTAACTGTCTATATTTGGTGCCATAAAAAAGGGCACTACCATCATCCTTAGATAATTTCAAGTTAATTTCCATGGGAGTGAGGGCATGTTTGTAATCATTCATGCCAAACCTATTTAATAACTCTTAAATATACTTAGTTTGTGAAATGAAAATACTTTGATCTTTTTGAGTAACTTCTATGCCAAGGTAATAGTGAATAAGTCTAAGATATGTCATCTTAAAGCCATCTTTTAGTTTCTTCTATACAAACTTGTTATGGTTTTCATCATTGCATGTGATAAACAAGTCATCAACATAGAGAAAAAGAATTATCATTTTCTTTCTCTGCACTTGAATATAGAGAGTATCATATAATTCACTATGTGTAATGCCAATTTTTTATAAGTATGAATCCATCTTTTCATATCAAGCCCTAGGTGCTTGTTTTGATAGAAAAAATGAATATGATTTCATACAAACACTAGATCTAGATATAAGACCAATAACAAAGACATACATCATGATACACCAGAGATACCATGGGAAAACCTCATAAAGAGGTCAAAACCCACCAAAATTATTTATTATTTTAGAAATAAAATGTACCCAATAAAAATGTTATTCTCTCACTTACTCTCCTCAAATCTTCACATAACTTGGAAATATGTTATCCATATTACCTCATTTGTCCCAACCTCTTTCATTACATCTTACATTGTAAACTCTTTATTATATAGGCAAGGTAATCTAACCATTATAATGTGACCTTTTACAACCACCACATTAATAGGTCTAACCTATCCAAAGGTTATTTAATATATTTTATTATTTATTTACTTGAAGATAAACTCATGATAAATAATAAAATGAATTATTATTTAACCAATGTAATTTAATATATTAAGGGTATATAAATAACACCACGTAACCATTAATTATTCTAATACCCCCCCTTAATGTTAATTGGGGGTACATGTCATAATTACCTTTATAATAAAGAAGTTACTCTCTATCAACCATCCACATGATGAGTTTTAAGAGGTAATAATTGAAGGAAACACCCTTCATCGTGCCATAGTCACCTTTAAAGGAATTATACTATGTAAACATAGTCACCCAAAGCTATTACACTATTTAACTATAGATACCCAAAGGTATTACACTATGTAACCACAATCACATAGTCACCTTTAAAGGAATTACACTATACACCCATATACACAAAGGATTTGCACTATGTCCCCATAGGTACCTTTAAGGGAATTACACTATGTGACCGTAAACCACTTAGAGTAAGTTTAGGCTGGCATGATCGTGAGACTACATCCCATAGTGACAATACATCTCAAATTTTCTCATGAACAATCGACCAAGCATATTAGAGTCTTTTATAGCATAAGGATCTCCATGCTACTATGTATTAGGTACAATGTAAACTTCCATACAAAGCTTACTAAAATCACATAAAGTCATATATTATAGTGTTTTAGAATGAGAAGTATAGAGAGATAAAAGGAAATACACAACCCACATAACCATTAGGAAATGACATTGTCATTCATGCTCCCCCTCAATGGAAAATATGATAGGCCCACTATTAAATGAATTTTAATAGGCTTTAGTTCGTTGGTGTTGTACTATATTTTTCACCAAAGCTATACAATTTTGACTATCATCAAGAGGGGTGGTATAATGGGGAACTTCCACATGATGTTCTTCTATCATCTTTCATAGACATAACACTTTTTTAGTAACTTCCACATGATGTTATTATATCATATTTCATAGCCACAACATTTCTTTAGTAATTTCCACATGAAGTGATCCAATTGATAAAACCTACACAAAACATAAACACATATCTACAAGTAGACTCATCATAGTAAGGTTAGTATCAAAATAACCAAATAAATCAACATTATCAAATGAAGAATAATATAAACCAAAATTTATAGTTCCTTTTATATATCGAAGTATTCACTTTGCTAATTTGTAATGATATAAGTATGGATCTTACATAAATATGAAAGCAACACCCACATCATATGAAATATCTATCCTAGTAATGGTTAGTGATGTAATATTTTGCCTTTGAACATAAATGCAAATCTGACTTTGAGTTTTGAAACAATTGTCCAAGTGTTCAAGTGATGTATGGTGATGCAAAGTGATAATTCTCTATCCTTTCGTCCCTTATCCTTTCATATTTGTGCAAGATTTATTATTCTAATAGGTCATATGAAGTGTTTTTAAGTATATAAGCCTATATTTTAAGTTTAAAATTAGCATTAGTGTCTAAAACTAGCCTGTGGTTCACATACCTTGGATAACTCTCATGCATCTCACCTCCATATTGAAATACTCATGTTAGAATCCATAAGACTTGGAAGCTAATATGTCTGCCTTGTTTCTTAGTGTAAGAAAGTATGATGGTCATATGGAAGACATCTTGGTGTATCACCCCCTTAGATTAGGTTCATTTCATGTAACTTCTAACTCTTTTTCCTATAAGCAACTAGTCAAGTAGTTGTGAGTATTTCAAAATACATTTAGGGAGCTAGCCCTTAAATCTAGAGGTTCACTTCCATTATAGGTACACCCACATACCTGGAAGTGTTCTCATGTTTCCAAAATATATAGGATAATTGAAAACCTTATTCTAAGGTGTGATATTTGTGACAATAGTTAGATAAATCAAACTACCAATAATATATTTGTAAAGAGGGGATAACTTTATCACACGGATTTTGGATCAAGCTTAACATCAACTTCAATAGTGGATGTAGGCTTAAAATCAATCATGTTAAATTTAAAAAACATGTTATGTGATACACATACAATAAATTCACTAATAATCTAGTACTAAGTTAGCCAAACATTATATATCTTATTAGTAATAACTCATATGATAATTTGAGTCATGAATATTTCTTCTTCCTTTTAAAGTTGACACTACAAGTTTGTATTTTATACTAAATCGACAAAAAAAAATTGAAAGTAAAATTTTTAACATGTTTTATACTTGATGTTACAATAAAAATAAATATTATAGTGATTAAACAATAGTAGCCACTTAGTTGATTGTAAAATAATTCAAAAAAACACAAAAAACCACAACAAGGTGAAAAATGCAAGTGGCACAAAAATGTTGCAAGTGTCATAAGATAAATTATACACTAAAATTAATATAAATAGGATTGAAATAAAATAAGTGACCATCCCAATGTGTTCAAAATATGCAAAAACCTAAATATCAATTGGTCACATGACTATCTTTAACAAAAATATGATAAGTAAAGGGTGTTGAAAGTGTCACAAACTTCACATGTGAGATTTTGCATGGTTAATAACTAGAATTTTTAACTAATTATTTTAAAATAAATTAATTAATTTTGATAAAAATACACATTGAAATTTATATTTGATTTTAGGACTTTGGATCTACAAGTGTTTTTCAAAATTACACTAGCCAACTTCTCTTTATCCAATACAAGACTTCACATGCAAGCTACAAGTTTTAAAGTAGTTTTAATTAATTATGATTTTTAAATAAAATCATGTAAAAAAATATTTGTTGACTATATAAAAATAATAATTAATTTTTTTTATAAAAATAAGACAATAAAAGTGGGATCCACCACTGCTTGCATGGAATAAAATAAAAGGTAATTATTAAAAGCTCTAATTTAGTAAATACTTTGGAAATGACTATTACTAATCATTAAAAATATGTAGTATTACACATAGAGGAGAGGAATGGCATAGGTGTAAGAGAGAAATGGTGCAGGTAGAGGAGATGGAATCATGGAATGAGATTTTAGTAACCATTTTTGAAGATTTAAAGCTTGAAACTACCTTAAAACTACCTTTCAAAGCATTTAGACGACTCAAATCTAATTTTTATTAACTAAAAAATGGTATTTAAATGTTTTTGTTGATGTTATGGCACATTATGGTGCCCAAGTAGATGTAAAAATTTGAAAATCTTCTCTGGTCCTTCAAATGACCTCTCCAATAGATTTTAATGGCCAAAGGACTAATATATCACAATTCACAGATCAAAAAGAGACTCTAAATTTCATTTTTATAAAATTTTGAATAAATTTTCCTTCATGGAGGTCATATAGGGATGTCAATAAATGACGAATAAAAATAAATTGAGCTTAGACATGGGTTTACAAGGTTTGGGAGGAGTTTTGAAGGCTTAGAAACTGATAATACACCCTCCAAGAACTCAAAAATAAGAGTAGAGGAGCTCAAGGAAATTTTTATCAAATTTCAAGCAAGGAGGTCATACTATGGTGAGCTTGTATGGAGGAAAAAACTCAATAATTTGATAGGAGTACCTCAGAGGTTTTGTGGAAGCTTTGGGTGGTTTAGAAATAGATAAAATATCCTTGGAACACAAGAATAATTCAATAGAGACTAAAAATTGAGATTTTGACTGATTTTCCTAAAAAATAAGATCGTACAAAGGCCATACAAAAAATTCCAAAAGATGATTTAGTTTCTCTTTTAGTTCTCTTAATTTTTGCAACTACTTTTAGATGCTAGATCTACAACTGCAAAACTTCAAACACCTTCACAAAGATCATTAGATTAAAATAGATAAAATTTTATGATTTTTAATGCTTAAATAAGCATTTACAACTCGTTCAAGAAACCCATATGGAGATTTGAAATGAAAAAATAGCTTGAAATTTGATAAAATGGTTAGATCTAAAATCTCTAGGCTTTAAAAGGAGAAAGAGACGCAAGAACTTACTTATACTAAAGAAGAAGCTTCAAAGTGCTCTCAAAAACATATCATGGCTTGAAAATGGATGAAATTAGGCTTAAACACAAGCCAAAAACCTGATCTATGATTTTACCACTCAATCATGCATCAATCAGATCTAATACCACATGTTGAGATACAACTCGTATGAACCATCTAAGACTCAAACCTAAGACCTTTCATTTACTGTTGGAGTTCTCTACTAACTAAACTAATGGATCCTCTATGGACAACCCATCATTGGTCTAGGTGTGGCTTATTTTCAACACCCCCCCTTAAGCCTCACTGTAGGTTCTTGGGGATACTACCCTGGCTCTAATACCATGACAATACAAAAAAATATGATTACATATGAACACCAGATCTAGATATGAGACCAATAACAAAGATATACACCATGAAACACCATGGATACCATGGAAAAACCTTATAAAGGGTAAAAAACTGACCAAGATTATTCATTATTTTAGAAACAAAATGTACCTAATACAAGCTTTCTTCTCTCACTTATTCTCCTCAAATCTTCACATAACTTGGAAATGTGTTATCCATATTACCTCATTTATATCAAATCTCTTTCATTATATCTTAAAATATAAAATCTTTATTATATAGGCAAGGTAATCTAACCATTATAATGTGACCTTTTCCAACCACCACATTAATGGGTCCAATCTCTCCAAATGCCATTTAATATATTTTATTATTTATTTACATGAGGATAAACTCATGATAAATAATAAAATATAATATTATTTAACCAATGTAATTTAATGTATTAAGGGTACATAAATAACACCACTTAACCATTAATTATTTTAACATGTTTGATCTCATGGAGAGCTTTGAATAACTTACATACTTTGTGTTTGAAACCTACTTTCTCAAAACCTTGAGGTTGTTTCATATACACTTGTTTCTATAAATCACCATTCAAAAAATCACTTTGGACATCCATCTAATGTAATTTCTAACCATTTTGTGATATTAAGGTAAATACCATACAAATAGTGTGTCATTTGGTAGTTGGTGCAAACATGTCCTCATAATCAATACCTTCTTGTTATGCATAACCTTTTGCAATAAGTCTTACCTTATGTTTATCAATTGATACATATGATTTATACTTGATTATATAAACCCATTTTCATATTATGGGTTGAACATGTGGAGGAGGATCAACTAAAAGCCAAGTATTATTGTTAAGAATTACATCATAATCACTGTTCATTGCATTTGACCAAACCTGTTCAGTATAAACCTCCTCAAAAGTGGATGGCTCAGTGGAAGAAGTTGTAACAACCATTACATAATTCACATATTTACAAGAACACCTAGGAAATATTAGACTAAATTCATCTACTTTAAAGTCATAAAAAGTACTTTGAGCCCATTTTGGATACTTGTCTAAATTGTTAAGATTAGGAACACCAAAATTCTCTTCATGTGCACTAGTTAAAGGAAGACTTAGAGAATTTTTAACATTTTCTAAGTCAATATCCTATGAAATATTAGAGGAAGTAGAATAAATGTAAGGGATAATAGTCTCATACCACAACCTATGAGATTTGGCCTCATTATTCAATCCCTTAGTATGTTTTTCAATCTTCCTTTTTAGCTTGTCAAATTATGAATCAATCTCTATAGTGTTCATAGTAAAAAATTCATCAAATATCACATCCCTACTCATTATGAAATTTCTTCTATCATGTGTAAGAAAATTATACCCCTTTTTATTTTTTGAATACCCAAGAAAGATGCATTTTCTACTTCATGGTTCCAACTTAGTTCTGTGTTTAGTGGGAGCTAAAGAAAAATAAACACATCTAAAAACTTTCAAGTGTTTAACTTTTGGTTTAAACCCATACCAAGCCTCATATGGAGTTTGACCCAAATGTGCAGTTGTAGAAGAACTATTCTCAAATACACTATAATACTAATGGTTTCAGCCCAAAACTTATCATCAAGCTGTTTATAATGTAATATATCTTGAGTTTTGCCCTCTAAAGTCCTATTTAATCATTCGAATACTCCATTATGATATGGAGTATAAACATTACTATATTATTGATGAATCCCATGTTCTTGAAAATAATCTAAAAATTCATTTTAAGTATAGTCACCACCATTATTTGAATGAAGAGTGGCTAAGTGTGACCTTGTTTATTTTTCAACTAAGTGTAACCAATCAATAAACTTAGTGAAAACCTCTGATTTATTTTTCATAAAAATCACCCAAGTCATCCTAGAAAAATCATCAATAAGCAACACAAAATATTGGCACCTTCCAATGGATGACTTCTTCATGTCATAAACATCACTATGAACTAACTGCAAACATCTTTTAGCTCACCATGAAGGACTCTTGGGACATTTTCCCCTATTCTATTTGACCAAAACACATGATTCACAAAGAATACTATCTTTGTAAAAAGTGGGAAAACCACTCACCATGTCATATCTCTGTAAGTCCACTAAAGAGTGAACATTCAAATGCCTATAGTAGAGATGCCATAATTGTTATGTAGACATAATACCTATACCTGTATCAATAACTACTGCTAGTTCCATTGTGTTAGGAAGCACTTTACAATGAAAATGAACCAAATATCCATGTTCATAACCTTGTATCCATATTTTACTAAGTTAATATAAATGAGCTCATTTTACATAATAATTTGATAAACCTTAATATGAATAGTTAGCAAGGAAATAAAATGTTTTTTCATTATGAGAACATACCAAACATTCTCCAAGTATTTGATGGAACCATTAGGAACTAAAATTATAATAAACCCAAGTCCTTGTTGAGTATGCATATATTTATTTTCTAAGGATATTGGAGTGAGGGATACTTCTTTGAAAGTCCAAAATAATTCTCACCTGAATGCCATATGTTTGGTTACTCCTGTATCTAAAACCCACAATTTATGAAGTCATCTCTAGCCTCATATTCCATATAAGCATTGTTACCTAAAGTAGGGAATGCATATTCATGAGAAACATTCTTGACTCATCATAATCATGGTCAACATATCGAGTAGAGTTAGACTTAGTCACTTTTTGTGTCCTCTAAAGTTTGTCAAAAAGAATCCTACATTGAGAGGCAATGTGACCAAATTTCCTGCATCTATGACACTGAATGTTTGATCTACCTCAACCTCTACCTCTATAGGAGTTGTGACCATGCCCTCTATAATGCATCTCATTTAAACGAGAATGGCTAGACTGTTGATTTAAATAACTTTTCTAAATATATCCTCTACCTCTATTTTGAAATCTGCCTCCTCTATAACCTCTACCCCCTATATAACCTTGCCCTCTATAGTTTTGTTGAATAAAAGAACTAGGATTAGACTCTATGGAATGTGATTATTTGAATTTATTATATTTATTAGGGAGAGAGGTCATGCTGAATAAACAACTCAGCTAATTTATCTAAAGTTATGCCTATGATTTTTTCAAAGACATGTAACATTTCCACAAAGTTTTTATAGGACACATGTCCTTCTTTCAATGCAGTATTAATAATGAGATCATCATCTAGATTACCAAACCCAACATTAATATATTTAGTATCAATATTCTTTAAATTAGACATGTACTATCCTATATCTATATCTTCTTCTAATGACAAAGTAAACAATTGCATACATATATCTATCTTCTTATACTTGGGATTTCTATCATATAAGTTAGATAAAGTTCTCTATGCAGTGTAACTATGAGGAGAGTTTTAAATATGAATGGAAGTATCTCGAGTGCAACAACATTTGATTAAAGCTAGAGCCTTAGAATCACGTAGATTGAATATGTCAAGTTTAGACTATTTTGTAGGCAATATAAGATTTTCACTCTTCAAAACATCCTATAACTCATTAAAATTTAATGAAGCTTCCATCAACCATTTCTAATAAGTGTAATTAGAAATCATTAAAAAATCACTATTTGAAATCAAATTTTGAATTTTTGACATTCTGAAATGAAATTAAGTACGAAAATGAAGAACAACACACTCATAAAACACTTTGCACAAAATAATGGTTATACAGGTTTTTTTTCACTTAACCTTCATGTAGATCAAAAGAGAGACTTTTGATGGATTTTACACTTAACAACACCAAAAAATAGAAGTATTACATCCATATTTCACCAATTACAACTTTATTTCACCAATTACACCCTTATTTCACCAAAGAAACACATAATTATTGCTTTTATTCCACTAAATTTTAGTCTTTTTCACGAATAATGCCCTTTACAAAGTTTAAAATATGCAAAGATTATAAAAAAAGAATATTCCTCCAAAAGCAAATCACCCAAAAGAAACTTTTACCAAAAGAGAGTTTTGAACCCTAGACCTCTAACTTCTAAGGGTTCTTACAAAATTATACTTTCCAATTGCTCTATAAGCCTTTAAAAGACATATGATGAGAAATATTTATTTAATTCTAATTTTTTTATCTATGGTTAATAAAAAAATTACTTTCCAAAGTAAAAATTTATCATCCATGAAAAATGTTTCATGATATAATTATTAAAAATAGGAAATATACATGAAAAGGATCATACTCTCAAAAAGAAACATGACCACAATACATATACATTATATATAAGTCATGTCTAAAAATAGAGTTAAATGCATATTTGTAGTCTATTGAAAGTGCAGAGGGGATTTTTGAGTCCATTGAAAACCTTGAATAAAATGGCTTGAGTTGAAACAACTGAGATAAAAAGAATGGTGGAGGTGTTTTTCTTCAGCTAAGTTAAAGAAAATAAAATAACATAACTTGATATGGTAACAATGTTAATGTTGTTGGATGAAAAGACTACTTTGGGTGGTTCAAACCCTGAAAGTGGTGATAAAAAGGATTGCATGAAGGCAATGAATAAGGTGAAGATCAATGGAGTGGTATAGAAGAGGTAGCCATAGAGAGGGCTTAGCATGGTGTAGCTTGAAACATTGATATTGAAAGAATAGAAGAAGTGACTATAGGAAGTTATGGTAATGGTGGTGGTGGATGCATCTATGAATAATTATATGGCATATGCATCACCGTATGGATATAGAAGGTTGCCTAGGGTGTATTATTTTCTCAAGCATCATCATTATCATCAATATAAACATTTGTTTGCATGTTCATCCAATAAAAATATGTTTGGTTTGTAGCAGGTCTCTTGTTTGAATCACGAGAGAAGCATTTTAAGAACTGAACCTATGGCTCAATTAGTGCCTTCTTATGCTTTTCTACTTCATAAATACTAGTTTTACAACACAGAGGATCATCCACCTTTCATGGTCACCAGAGGGGTTAGTAATAATAGTAATACTAATAATAATCATCTTGCTAGTATGTTTAGATGTTTTGAGGAGGATGATAGGTTTAGAGGCTTAATGTTGCATAATATTTATCCCTATGGTGGCTGTCCCTTGCAAAACATCCATAAAGAGACAAAATACTTCATTTATGATGGGCAATTTATTGAAACAACAACAACATGGTTGATGAAAATCTTAACTATTGGCCAATGTAAATTATGTCATGCACTATGAAACCACTCTATACCATCACTTCCCTCAAACCACCACTATTCAAAACTATGCTATTTATAATAGAATATGCCATTTTGTCTCTTTATGAGATGAATCTATAGGGCTTTGCCCACTGTATAAACCTCTAGCTTCTTAATTAATTAGTTTAATTTTAAATTCATTTATAATTAAATTAATTAAATTTTATTTAGTTTAGTTTTAAATTGATTTGGTCCATTTAAAATTAAATCAATTTTATTATTTTTTAAAGAAAAATTAATCTTTAAAATAATTGAGAACTTGGTTAAATGTAAAAACTTCTTCCATAGATATTAAAACACATCCAAACACATATTTGCTCATAACTTTTGTTTTAGAGTTTTATTTTCTGAACCATCAGTGGCATTAGGAATCTGACATTAATGACTTTATGATGATGTGGGCTGCAATGAGAAAGTGTAAATTTTAAAAATTGTCATTTTTATGACTTAATTGTATTGCTAATGAAATTTGGATTTTATTATAATTCTACATATTTTCTACCAAAAACATGTGACATGCTATTGTTTTGATTTTATAAAATTAGATGGAGGAGAGACCCCCATGCGAGAGGGGTATTCCATTAAAATAAAAAACTTTCCATCCCCATTTAATAGTGGATGGAAAATTCACCAGACACATGGGAAAAATATATATGCAATATAATCTGCATAGGGCAAAGTGCAAGTTTGTTTTTCAGCTATATCTTTCAAACCGTTGCTCCATTTTGCATGCTGTTTATGGCATTGGATAACTAGGTATGCCATATTCATAATGATGTTAATATTGACTAAGTGAAACACAAGACTGAAAACCTATATTTTTTTGTCTCATAGTTTCATTGATGCCGACTTGGGAAAAAAGGGAGTACACAATTCAAAATGAGTTTGCCAACAACATGATTGCTATCATTAATGTTTTTTAGCCTCTAGTTCTTAGAGAGGCACCTATTTTACTTGAAAGTCTCCACCTGGTGGGTGAATCACATAGAATATTGGCAACCACTTTTAGAGGGAAATCCTTTTGGTCAATGGGGTTGAGTTGCTATTTAAAACCAACTGAGTGTTTTGTTAGGGGTTGGTTCATTAGGGCTAGAGAATAGTATAAAGGACTAGACCATTTATTTCCTAAAATTTATTATTTTCCTTAGTTTTTATTGTGAGTAATGTTATGCCAAATATTTGTCTATATTTCACCTTATTTGCTCATGGATGTGTGCATACTATTCAGGAAATAAATTGATTTCATGGATTTCATTTAATCAAACAAATCATATTTATCTTCACTATAAAATAGGCTCACTCTTTCTTATTTACCATTAATTTTTGTTCCCTTTATGGATATGTTAGCTTAAAGTTAGATTAGATTTGAATGTAATTTGTGTCTACATGTTTATCTTGATTGCAAAGTCATTTGTTTCCATTTATGCACCATTGAATATATGTATGCAATGAACATATATTAAATCAATTGTATTTTCATGCAATAAATCTACAAGACCAAAATTGTATGAAATTTTTTGGAACCTATTCCAAACATGCCCCTTGAAATAGAAAAGTTTCACATTAAACACTAGGTTACCCTATAGTTTAAGACCTAACAATAATAGAGATTGGGAAGATTTCCCATTTAATTTTGAGAGAGGTTGGGTAGATATTCATCCTACTTAAGTTGGTGTGCTAAACAACCCATCAAAAATAGATTAAGATTAATTTTTAGAAGGAAACTAGGAATCTCAAGAGAATAACTATAAATATAATCACACAAGATGGTACCCATACCTTATGTAAAATTGAATAAAAACTATTTTCTTTGACAAGAAAAAGAAAGAGAAGTAAAGGAATAGTTGGATCCTTTGAATTTTCAAGCAATGGTGAAAAGATAGTTGATGATCCAAAATTTACGATAAAATATTCACATGAGATTACAAAGAAAGCTGTCAAAGGAATGAAGTAGAAAGTAAGAAGACTAGAGACCCAGACTAGAGTATCCATTCTTAAAAAATGTTCAAAATTTTGAGAATACTTTAGATTATTTATTTAGATCACTTATTGAGATTCATGAATATAGGTTCAATAGTGATACCTTACAACACAAGGTCCATAAATACCTAAGGGAAATCACTTTGATGGATAAAAAATTGAAGAATATTATTTTTGTGCTAAGACAGGGTATGTTTGTAGATTTTAAGATCATGAATATGTTTGATGTGAACTTGTGTCAAAGTTTTGCAGCTCATATGAGATACTCTTTAGAGGAATGGTATTGAGACATGAGAGATGTAATGTCTCACATTAATGAATTCAAAAATAAGATATTGGAATTTTTCACAGAAGCTCACATTCCCTCAGTGTTCTTATCAGATAATAAGCTTATTACACCAACACAATTTTCACAATATCTCAACAATTTCATGACTAACTTCAAGGAAAATGTAATCAAAGAAAATAAAGGTGGAAGTGATTGATTTAATCACATATGCTACTGATGAAATTGAGAGGGATTCTATAGTTAGAGTGTATATCAGGAATCCATTGTTAAACCATGTAACATTAATGATCCTATTAAAGTAACTATTGAGAATTCCGATCATCAATATTTCATGGATTAATAAGGATTATCAAGCGTGCACCTAGGCACTTCAAATTCAACAAGTGGTCACTCTAGAGAAGTCAAGTGGTGGTAAGTATACATTAATTTGAGTTCAAAGGCTTTTTTAACCATATGATTTAATGCAATAAAATTTTATTTTGTATGCTTTTGTTTTAGTTTAATTTTAAAAATTAGACTTTTTTACATGAAAAACATTTACTCTTATAAGATGTGGTAGTGCCCATATTTTTATAAATACTTTTATTGCAGACACTTTTAGAGAGGAATATTATTAGAGACTCAACAAGCTTTAGAAATATTCTAGGATTTACGTGAGTTTCTATATCTTTCTATGTTCTCAATATCTAGATTATTTTTTTAGATGTTATAGATTATAGTATTAATTTCATGAGATTTAAATGCTATCTTGTGAATTGGTTTAATTGAGAAAATATCCAATTTAACCATTTCTATAGTTTGATTTTATTGGTCTTAATTACTGTAGTTGAATGTGTTTTTTGTAAGTCACCATAGTAGTTTATATTGAGACTCTAAACACTTTAGTAATCTTATAAGATGTTCTATGAGTTTTTTAAGTTTCTATTCTCTCAATACCTATATTAATGATATGGATTTTCTATATTATAGTACTCATTATACAAGATTTAACTTCTATCTTGTAAACTGGGAAAATATCTAGTTTAACTCTTTCTATATTTTGATTCTAATTATTCTCAATTGATGTAGTTAAAAGTGATTTTGAAATTAGTTATAATAGTTTATCTTAAAAATTAATGATATGGGAATTCATTCACTTTTGACTAATCCTTAGAATCTATGCTATGTCTATTTAAGTTTGAGTGCATGCTAGGTTTGATAAAAATTTGATAAATTGTAGTAAATATTGTGAAGTGTTTACTTTTATAGAATCTTACTAAGTATAAAATTTGGAAAATATCTTTATTCTGCCCTAGCCTTCTCTTTTATTTGATGTTTTTTAAAAATTAGAATTCTACTATGTATTATACAATATTATGAATATCCATGTTGGATTAGTTTAGGCAGTCAATTAGGAGAGAATAATTGGTTCATAAGGAAGGTAACAATCATATTGCTCCAAACATGTTATTTACACCACTTGGTTATTCATAAAATCACATAATTGCAACTCATACCCATAATTACTTTGTTATCCTAAAATGAAAGGGTGAAAACCCATCGACTTATTAGTATTAGTTAAATTTATGCATCAACAAGTTAGTTGGTGATAGGAGGGTCCATAACTAATAATGAATTTTGAGGATAGTAAGAGTCACATAGTCCCATAGGCCAAAAGAGCTTACACTTAAATGAGATGAACTAGTTTAGATGTCCCACCATGAATAAATAGATCCACATCTAAGTTTGGTCTATTGTTACTTTAGCCTTTAAAGGTACATAGAAAACCTAGGTTTGAAAATAGAAACCATAGAATCTATAGGACTCATCATAATTCACTAATTGATCCAAACATCAGACCATTTTCTCCCATAGCTGCTTAGCTAGATGGAATAACCATCAATATTCAAGGATATGTTTAGGAACTACCTGAAAATCATGATAGGCATTTCCCACATTACTCCCTTAGTAGAGGTAAAATAACATAGGAGCATGCCACATCTTCTAAGTATGCTCTTAAACTTTTGAATGAGTAAAATAAAGATGTTGTGTGTATATTATTCCTTTTTTAATTTCAATATGTGACATATGATTCATTTCTTAATATTCCTGAGAATTATATCCCATAATTCTATTAATAGTTAGAATAAATTTGAAACCAATTTCTTGGCTTAGTTTTGATGAGTAATAGACCCTAGTGTCTTGTATCAATATTTCTCTAGTATGAAATATAACCCAATGAATCCATTAGAGTTTTAAATGCATGATTTATAAATATATACACTCAAATCACTCCATTATACTATCCAAATTCTCCATTATCTCTTGAGATGAATAAAAATGTATTGTACCCAAAGATAACCATTTTCCTTTAGTGTGCTGCACTTATAAATGATCTGCCAACAACCTATGTTGAGGCTATTAACATTGATGGTCAACTGAGTCCTTGGGGATAAATAATTAAAAATATAAAATATAACCTACCAAAGTTGAATCCCATTCCAAATGATAGTCATAACATTCTCATGCTCAATTTAGTCCTAATCATCAATGTGTTACCTTTGAGATGTTGCATCTAACCAATAGCTTGGTTTATTAAATAACCAACCTATCTAAAACATAAAAAAATATGAATAAATATTTGATCCCATTTGTAAATAACACAAAAAAAATACCATATAATTCGTAAAAATATGATTTACATGATATCTAATGCATGGTGAAAAAACTCAACAATGAATTTCTTAGCCTTCAAAATAAAGTTGGAAATGCTGGTGGGAAAAATACGAATCAAAACTTCACATATCAGAGGTAAAATTTGCCATTAAACCACCTAAAATATAATAACAAGCCATTAAGAACAAGATTATTAAAATTATCATTCGTGAAGTAGTATTGCCTAACTAGTGCATGGTTCATAACATGACCAAACATAGAGAACTATATTTCATCAAGTTATGAAATGCCTTTGAAATATTCCAAAAATAAATGGAAGGGTAAGAGGTGGTCACAAACCACCATAAAACAACTATTACTTATAGATATCCTAACACATAGAGTCCCCCTAACACTATCACTTGATGTATTATAGCTACCTTTGTCAAAGTAAATTGAGGGAGTAGCTACCTTTCAAGAATATATCATGTAAAAGGCATCAACTTTAGAACAAAAGGTGATATAAATTAGGGAGGAGAACACATATTTTAACCTCTACCTCACCAAATCTTTCTAGTTAATTTATATTGCATGTCCTACTTTGATCACTTAAGTTTTGGGTGACCAAGTTATTTTAGAGGAAAAGAAATTCAAAACCTTTCTCTCTCAACTCACAAAAAAATGTTATGATACATATAAGTTTAAGACACTTCAACCACAAGGTCTAAACCTCAAGGTTGAGACACTTGCCGCTTTTGAGCTCTTGTAGGAATATGAATAATTTCTTGACACTGTTACACACCAAGCTCACAACATATCTTAGAACATGATCGAATAGAAGAGACAATTATTTAATGCATGAAAGGAGGCCATAATAGATTTCATCAAGGAAGATAAAGCCAAAACTACCATGAATGACCATTTTGTTATTTTAGATGCACTGGACATTGGACTCAAGTAGTCACTTGAATCCAAAGACAATGTTATACTAAAGATGCAAACCAGGAAAAATGAAATGTTATGCGATATATTTATTGGTATTCAAACTAGGAGGTGAGGAAATAAGGAAGAACTAGCTGAATACATTCAATTGAAAGTATCTAATGCATAGGCTATGATCCTAGTGATGAAGGATGAAGACATCCAAACTTTGGGTGAATGCCAAGTGTCATTGTGCACTATAATAAATATGATTAGAGAAGCTATCATGGATTTGACATTGTTCAAAAAAGACATGTCTCATTTTGATAGATCTATTGTATTCATAATCTATTACCCTCAATTTGTTCCTTTAAATTAGTTACAATATGAATTACATCAAATAAATATTTCTAAAAATTCGAAGCTTATGCCTCAACTCTAGCTATAGCTTTAACTACCAGATTCTACAACAATAACTTCTTCTCCAGAATATCAGGTGAAACCATCTATTTAACCTAATCTAATTTAGGTAACATAGTTTATGCTTCCACCTTCAATATAGGTACTGTGTACACTTTAGTTTTGTAATTTTGAATCATTTTTTAGTAAGAAGGGCTTGAACATTAAGAGTAGGGCCATGTTAGTTGAAACCTTTAAAGGGTGGCCACCTACTTATGCTAATCTATTAAAAAACTATGAGGGTAGTAGATTAGTATGCTACTTATTTTAAAACTTGAAAGGGCAGATAATTAGTGCATAAGGGGTGAAAACTAGTAAACAACACCTTAAGTGATTACCACAACTTATGTCTCTAGTTCGATTCCTCACCACAGACACAATTTTCAACTCTATCATATGACACACTTCATATGACTTTGTATCAAGTTGAGATAACTATTTAAGTCTAAGAAAGTTCTGGTAGTAAACATAGATACAAAATTATAGAGTATAATTGATATACACATGTGTGAATTACACTATTTTAACTTTTGTATCTAATTTTGTATGTATTTAACTCATGAAAACATGTAAAGGGTCTTCATAATAAGAAGAGTATTTATTTTATTTGTAGTGAATGACTGAAATATAAAGTGAAATCACCTTATAAAAGCTTTTTATATAGCACTTAGTTGTATTATAAAAGAGTTTTGACGTGATAGAGATTATTAAGAAGTTATGAAATGGTTTCTCTTGAATGTCTTTTATCATTGTTCTATGCGTATGAGTGAAAGTTCTATTTATCTAAATATATACATGATTGTAGATTATACATAATGCTATGTAACTATTAAATATGTGTTTCATGCATAAATATATTAGCTTTAACAAATGAAGGACTGGGTTCAGTTTGAGTTGTTGTCTATTGTATACCTCTATTACACCTTGCACATTTATCCATGTATTACTTTTTTTTGATGGTTTTACCAGGAACCTCTACTAATATTAGATAAGTTGGAGAGATCCATATTCTTTTAGATTAAAATTATAATCAATGCCTATTTTTATTTCTTTCATTTATCTACTTCATAAATAGGCTAGATCCATATCTCTCTTGTGAAGGTTGTATATAACACATACTTGGAATTTTTTATATGATCGCTAGGTTTAAATTTATTTATAAGATCACATGATCAATTTCATCAACAATTGATGGGTTGATAATGTGCATGTCACTTTCCTCTTATAATATTATATTCTCTTCTTCTAATCTAATTATTAGAACTATACTAATATTTTATCTCTTTTTTTATTGCTAATATTTATTTTTCCTCATTGGTGGCCTCTATGTTCTACCCCATTAAAACCTCTCCCAACTATTAAAGTAGATATTTCACCCAAGTCACTACTATCTATTATCTCCTTTTTCCTTTGCACCATCACTTATGTTCTTAGGACCCTAAGTGAAGTTACTGTATATTTTTTTTAATCCCTTGTCATTAAATATGTTAAAAATGAGGATTGGAACTTTTCCTACAAATATTTATCAAGTGGTCTCTCTAGAAATTTAGTCTTCTTGTCATCAAAACATTTTTGGCCTTGAATAATGAAAATGATAATCAACAAGTTTAGAGTAATTTCAAATCAAACTCAATGTCTCATGTCCATGGTTCATCCGATTCCACTTTTTTTGAATTTTTATGTTATCCACTTAATAAGCCTTTTCAACAAGTTTATTCTTAACTTGGTATAATTTTCCACTTGTCTCAAAATCCTAGGCCAGAATAAATTTATAAATGATCACAAAATTATCCAAAATTATTCATCTTATTCACATAGAAAATATTCCTTTACTAATGAATAGCGTTCTCTACTCTTCTTGTCTTTATTTTAAAAAAAAATGAGTATTTTATCCCACCAATTCTCTATTTTTGATAGTGTTAGGTTATTAAAATATAATGGATACTCTCCTGTTGAAAACATTTAGTTAAAGTCCATGAAGAACCACTAGATGTTGCTATAAATAAAGTGCTACATATTGAACTACGAGATCAAGTGACCCTGAATAGAGTTATTGTTGTATAAATAAGAAAAAGAACATATACTATATAATTATACTGGTGCCTATAAATTAAAATAATTAGGTCATATATTACATGCATATACCACACAACATATGATTTACTAAATTATCTTTATTCATATATAAATACTTGTTACAATTCCAAAGTAATCTTTATCTCTATACCTCATTTTTTCAATTAAAAAATATTTTTTATTCTATAACCTATACATCTCTCTCTCTCTCTCTCTCTTTATTCTTGTATACCTTACTCTCTCATATTAGCACATACTATCTATTAAAAACATGTGTTATAAGTACCACTTAACACACTTAAATTGTAGGGTCATGTCTTCAGAGCATGTCTTGTCTTCATCCATCTATCTACGAGATGTTTTAAATATTTTTATGATGTCGTATAGAAAAAGGTGCAAGAATAAGCTATTGTGTCCATATGTCATCATTTATGATGCCATAACATGATAGTGTCATTTAGGGTATGAATGGATGTGTAGAATATACTAATGAATAATACTATAAATAGTATGTCTGTCTAACATAATATGTAGAGGCATTAGTAATAATGGGAAAAATTGCAACACCTCCAAGAATAAATGATTTAACTCTCATCTTTGCTTATACTATGTATCAAATGTGGTATGAGAAAGATAACCTCATTTGTTGATTTCCATGAAGGATATTAATAACATAATGAGAAAGATAACCTCATGTGTTGATTTTCATGAAGGATATTAACAACATACACATAATTTCAAAATTTTGGCACATATTCCACCTTAAGCATGCTCACTAAAATATTTCCCCCACTATGAGTTCCTTTAGTAGCTTTCCCAATACAATACTTGTGGTCTTTTATTTGATAATGTGCATTGGTTTTCCCTAGTATGCATATTTTCATATTATAGGCAGGTTTTTTTAGTTGAAAATATTCATTAATTTATGAATATTATATTTTCCAAAGTTGGCATTTGGTGAGTTTGTTGGATAGTTGACATCACAAAATCGCCTAAATTTTTAAGATGGCAGTTAATTTTGAGGGCTGACTAGCATAATTTTTAAAATAAATTTCCTCTTATAAGTATATTTTGTCAGTACCTGAAAAGGTGATCTAGGTGCATTCACCACTATATATAATATATTAAACACTCTTTTTAAATTTAAATCTTTGTTACAGTTGAGTTTTTATGCTTGGATGGTATTTGCATTGATATTTACTGTTAAGCATCTATGTCCACTGTCAAACGCTAGCATTTCATTATCAAGCATCAATATTCTACTGTTAGGTTTCAGTATACTACTGTTAGGCATTGACACCTTGTTGTCAGGGATTGACATTGTGTTGTCAAGCCATTGCAAGAAAATTTAATATTTACAAAATATTTTATCACTTTCAATAATATTTCTAAAGGTTAAGAAAGGTTCATCAATACTATTTTTTTATTCAATTTTACTGATTTAAATATTGAATTCAATTAATTATAATTCTTTTTAAAACTTAATGCATAAAAACTTAAAAAATGGAATTCATTATATGAGAAATTTGAGAAGAGGGTTTTAGTTTAGTGTAATCAATGGCTATTTAAAAAATATTGTAACACTTTTAATGATATTATTAAAATTTAAAAAAGGTTCATCAATACCATTTTTCCTTTAATTTTATTTATTTAAATATTAAATTCAAGTATTTATGATTCCTTCTAATGCATAAAAACTCAAAGATTAGAAAATTATAATTGTTTATATAAAAAATTTGAGAAGAAGATTTCAGTTTGGTTTGGTGTAATCAACCTAAGAGAAGGTTGATTTTGATTAAATCTATATTATTGGAATTCACTCACATTCCTAAAGTCATATTTATAAAATTAGGAAAAAATGTTTTAAATGTATATCATTTTTTTGTAAAGATAAATGTGGAATTACCCTTGTTAAGTGGAATGAAATCTCTAAACCAAAATAAAATGGTGGCTGGGGTTAAAAAATATACATCATTTTGGAGAGGCATTAGCAATAAAAAGTTTACGAAAGATTATAAAAGGTGATGGAATGTGAAAATATCTAAACCAAAATAAGATGGTGGCTAGGATTAAAAAGTATACATCATTTTGGGAGGCATTAGCAACCAAAAGTTTATGGAAGATTATAAAGGGTGATGAAATGTGGAACCAAGAGATTTTAAGAATGAGTTAGACTTTATTCTAAATGTATTTCAAATGTTTTATACATTTGGAAGGTATTAATACAATCCTTCCCATTATAGGTACTTGGTTCATGTGGAAGATTGATAATAGAGAGAAATTGAGACATTAGTTATGAAAGTTTTTATAGGCCGATAGTTGATTTAATTGATCAAATATATATTAAATGTATTTAATTATTGGTAGATGATGTTGATTTTTACTGTAGTATCATTTGATAATAGAGAGAAAGTGAGGCGTTAGCTATGAAGGTTTTTATAGGTTGATAGTTGATTTAATTGACCAAGTATATATTAAAGGTATTTAGTTATTAGTAGATGATGTTGATTTTTATTTTACTACCACTTGAAAATATGATTAGAAATTTGTTCGAGCATATAAATTTGATGAATAATTTAAGGAGCGTTATTTTATTTTTTACATAAATAAATATAAGTTATATTAGGATTATAAAAGAGAAAGATGAAATAACTTTTTCTAAAAAGTAAGGATCGGATAATTATATGGCTAAGCTTAGTTTTAAATTTATATTTTCAAATAATTACATGGCTAAACTTAGTTTTAAAGTTATGTTTTTAGATAATCAGTAAGGAAAACTTGCTTGGTGGTGGTAGAGTTTGTGGTAAGTTAAGATTAAATAATTTTTCTTCTTTGGCTTGCTCTTAAGAGTTACATATTCAATTGAGAAAATCCACAAAGAAGGTCCTATCAGGATCATTGGAAATGTCCCATATACAAATCAACTGAAGAGATTGTGGATCATCTCCTACTTTACTATCCTTTCTTTAGAGAAGTTTAGAGGAAAACATTTTCTATTATAAGATCATTGATGAATGATTTTAAAATTAGTGAAAGGACTGTACTGTGAAGGATCATATGGCCCTCCCTTGTGTATTCTGTTAAGCTTTATGATTAGTTATAAACTTTTTCATTTTCCAAGACAAAGATATTATGAAGTTTAAAATCATTCATCATATAAAACATGCTTATGAGGACATAAAGAATGTTATTAAAAAATAAAAAACCCTTCAAAGTTGGTGCCAAAACTTTATATTGATAAAATCAAATTTTAAAATTTTTCTGATAGTGTGTGTCAAGGTACACCAAACAAAATCAGGATATATTGTGTCATTCACTTTTTTGATACACATTTTATCGAGTTCAAATATGCTATAAAGTAAAGATTTAACAATTAGCTAGAATTAAACTCTCTTCTAATATATCTAGAGATGACTTCATATATAGAATGCAGATCTATAGTGATTCTCTTCTTGTTATTAACTAGGTGAATAGAAAAAATGAACCTCATACCCACTTTTCACACAACTAAAGACAAGGATTGGAAATGTAAGTGAGTTTTGCTGCAAATATATATATATATATATATATATAGGATTGAATACTCGTCTTGATTCATTGTTTAAAATAGAACTGGAAATGAATTTTGGTAGCATAAAAATCATTAGAATTTAAAATGGTATAAGAGTTATAGATACTGCTCAATTGTTTCATGAATTATTATTTTTAAGACATGATAAGAGGTTTTTATTGGTTTGCATTTCATGTTTTTGGAATTTGATTTAGATTTTTTTTTAACTTTTTGTGGCTAGAATTTTCTCATTTTTTCTTTTGTCATTCATTTTTGAAAGTTAGTTGGCTTGTCTGATCTTTTTGGTTTTTTAACACTTTTTTTGGTTAGGTTGCCTTTCTTTTCTTTTTCCTTTGACGGGCTCAAGCCTTTTAATTTTATTTTGTAACAAATTAGAATGTATTTATTTACTTTAATTGAAATATTATGATTTTTTTCTTCGAAAATTTTTAAGCAACATTATTTTAAAATATGATGAAAAAACAGAATCCACATTTACAAAAAATGGTTGAAATTGATACACATTTTTATTAAATGACTCATAAATTCAACATTAATTATATGGTTGTCAATTAGTTTAATATGCATGTATAGTTTTAAGATTATTGAATATGAAAAATTTGTCATAAGAAAATGTCATTTTTATTAAAATAATGTTTTCACTAATTTTTTTAATTCTAAATAATAATTTTTTAAATATAATACTAATAAAAATTAATTTGTTTATTTGTTGGTTTATTTATTTTTTAATAATTCAATTCTTGATATGATGATATTCAAAATAATACCATTCTCGATATATTCTTATTCTCAATATAATATTGTAAATCTTAATATAATGATGCTCTCGATACATTGATATTTTTCATATATTTGTTTTTATTTAGGTGTAATTTTTTTGGAGATACAATACATTACATGTACCACGTTCATTAATCCCATGAAATTTGTGAGAAAGACAGATTCACAGCAACACACTACTCCATCTATAACATAAGAATTTGATGCAGGGCTTGTGGAAGCATATACCGTCCAGAAAGAACATACGATAAGCTATTAGGAATAAAGTATCCTATGCTATTCTTGGAAATGTATTTCCAAATTAGCCCTACATCAAGAGCAGAATAATAACGTAGGACAGGTGATGTTATGTTTAGTAAGGCTTTTGACCAATGTAATTACCAGGCGGATCATAGTTGCAAGTGATGAAGGTGTCACCGCTGTTGCAGATGACTTTGGCACACCCCACCCGAAGAGAATGCTTCCACACAATTTGAGTGTAGTGCCCGCACTTCTCATATCCATTGCAGGAATGAGTGTGGTAATTGAAATCCAAATCCTCTCCAATCCACGCGGCAACTGCATCCTTCGCCTGCCATGCACTTCCACTTCCCCAGAATATATTTTCACCGTATGGACCGTTTGAGTGCTGCAATGCACAGTCACCTCGTCTCTCACTCGCGTACTGCTTAGCATAGCTGGCAACTTTGGCATCCCACACAAGCGGAGGATCCCCCACCTTGGCCCTTGCTGCGTTTTGTGGCTCTACAAATTGTGCCTCTAAATCTTCTTCGTTTGCAGCCTCGCCCACATCTCCATTGTATTTGTACGCCATGCCATTGTTTTCATTGTTGTTTTGCAGACTACGGGCCTGACATGTGATAAATAACAGCAAACAAATGAACAATGAAACATATGCTGACTGCACTGCCATTCCCTAAACTCTTTTGATGTTGGAAAAACAACGAGCAGCGTCGTGGTTTTATAGACAGAAAATTGAAGCAGAAGCCATGTGGAGGTACAGTTACTTCTCGTGATTTCTAGTTTTTTTTCCTCCTTGGAGATTGACATTTGTGGCCCACATAACGGAAATTTGGAAAAGGTCGAAATTTGTATGAGTGACGAGGCGTTTAAATCTGTTTGTTCCGTTATTCCCCACGATTTCCGCCGTTCTTTAAAGTTATTTCACGTGGGTAGAGCGTTGTAATATAGTCCGAATTAAAAGTATGGGAAGTTGCGTAATATACTCGGTCCAAATTAAAAGGGTAGTATCTTATCTGACTTTCCTGAATAAAAATATTGACAAATGCCCTCTGTGAGTAAAATATTCAGTGGCGTACATGGTTTTCAGAAGGCTTTCTTAGGTCCTTTTCTCTCGTTGGTTCAATGAATCTAAAAGACACGATCTAATTGAACTCTTATCCTTTTTGATCGATATCTACCTAATATTTTGGCTTCATACTTGTAAGTTGTGTTCCTAACATAATACCCCAGTGATCTCTATGTACAATAAGATCTTTCATATTGATTTTTCATAACTTAAAGTTATAGCCATTTTTTTCTTTCTTAATAATCATTTTGTTTCTTATCATTTTCCTTTACACAAATATTCTCATGTGCGAAGCTCCTAGTCAATAAATAATTTATTACAATGTCAAGATGCCCTAGCTCTTCAAATAAATCTAAACTATGGTTTTGATACCAAATTAAGAAAAATAAATCAATGAAATAATGTAAGATAAAAAATGCTAATAGAACATATAACTATAATATAAAATAAAAAAGGAACACAAAATAAGAAAGGAACACACACATGATACATAATATAATTTTAACTTAGGAAATCCATTTTAAGAAAAAACTTTACATAATAATGTCTTCCTTATTATATTAACTGAATTGCTTACAATGTAATTATGTATTTCAAATTTTTTATTTACCATAATACATGCACATAAATTTGTAGGCACACAAATAAGATATTATCCAAGTGGTGTTACAATATAATGGGTATCAAAACCATGGGATTATAATTCATGATTCATAAATCATGGTCCAAGACTATCCAATTGCCCTGACACTATAACTAATCCATGTCAATCTATAAATTATGTAAAAGATTTGAATGATGCAAAGTATACAACACATATCCAAAACTCCTAATCCTAAAAATTTGTAAGAAATAAAATTTCTCTTAATTTTTAACGTAATCATCTTAAGTAATTTTTATTTTACAATTATAAAAATCAAAACAGAAGCATTTACATGAAAAAATGAACCCTTGTATTATCAACATTAATAAAAATCCAACTTCTTTCAATATATCAAGTATAAATTTACAAAATTAAGGAAGAAATTTAAAATTATTATTTACCTATACTAAAAATACATCAACTATCTTTAAACATCGTTTGGATACAATCCTAAAAATAGTTTGTCAAAATAATTTTAGTCAAATTTTTATTTTTAAAAGAAATAAAACAATCCTCAATTTGATCAATCTAAAAAATATATAAATAAATTGATTATTATATCATTTATTCTTGAGTCTATTCGCAATGAAATTTATAAAAGGAATTTTTCCTATATGTAAGAAAAAAATGAGTTTTCCTTTAATGTAATTTCATTTGTATCCATTATTTTAGGCATTTCCTCATTTAGGGACAAAAGGAGCATAACCTTACTTGAATCCTTCTATTCATTTTGTTATGTGGCTTGGAATTCTTAATCCTCCCACACAAAGGTCATTGTTGTCTTCCCATTTTCATTATTCTTAATTAATTCATTGAATGATTTTCTTATTCATGGATGATCTTGATTTCCTTTATTATCATTCATCTTTAAAAAACTATTATCCTTCTCCATTTCCTTTGTCTCCACCAAAGCAACCTGATTAATTAGATCTATGGATTTTTATTCATTATTTACACTTGGTGTATTCCTATTTAGTTTTGCTGCACATTGACCTACCTATGCATTATATGTACCTGGGATATTTCTTGGCACTTCCAAGGCCATATTTTGAATAGACCCCTATATTATGAATTTTAACAATGAAAATGTTGTTCTTGGATTCATATGCTTATGTTTACCATTAATTTCTCATTCTCATGAAGTGGAGAAAAAAAATATGGAGGAGTTATATTGAAGGATTAATATTTTCCTTCCATTACAAAGTTAAATTTTAAAGCCTTCCCTCAACATTTACATTTTGTTAAGATGTTTAATGAAAATTATAAAATTAAACATAAAGGAAGACTAGAGGCTATAAATATAAAAAAATGTTGATTGCTCCATGGAATATATGTTTTGAGTTGTTTCTAATAATTTTGATATAATATAAATTACCCATGTCAATATATAATTTCTTAGACATTTCTTTTAATTAGATTTAGATATTAATTGTAACAATATAAAAATCATATAGACAGTCATGATCACTATAAGAATCAAATATATGGTTCTAATTAGAGCTTACAATATGCAACATGATTTTAATATTATATTTGACTCCTTTTAGTTTGACTAATTCTATCCTAAATAAGCATGTTTAACTTATAACTCACCTTAATGAGAAAATCATATAATAAATAATTGGGAAGGGTTTCTTTTGGAGGTCAATATAGATAGGGTTAGTATTTTACTTTCTTTTTTTCATGTCTTACAAAGTGTATAAATAAATTACATGTCATTAAATAGAAAATATGTAATAACAATAGTGCTAATGAAATGATCCAAAATATTTATTGTTAAGTTCGTGATAATTTATTGATGATAAATTGAGCTTAGTAAATTGTCTATTTATAATGAAAGATTTAAACCTGTGATGAAGTTAGCTTGCATGATCAATCTAAAATGGCTAAAAATAGAGAAGGCAAGAAAGGAAAACAAGATGGTCCAATTTTCAAAGTGCCTAGGACATTGTGCTATAACACACAAATAGTCTTAATCACAAATAAAGATAAGAATAAATGGATGTAAGGTTTCACATATATAGATGAAAATTATTTCAAGCCTTAAATATTATCATAATAATTTAATAATATGAAATTTGGATTATTCACTCATACATTAAAAAAATGTACAAACATAAAAAATAATATGAAATAAATGCATATTAGACCATTTTTAAATGTTTACACTCATTTATATTATTTTATTTTCATTATAAAATGATTTTATGTCATCATTTGACCTTTTCTGAAAGGGATAAACCTTATAAAATTACTATTTAAAAAAATATGAACCCTAAAAATATAAAAAATGAATAATGAAAATAAAATAAGTTAAATGAGAGAGTGAGGTCACCACAATGAGGGTTTAGATCAATCCAAAAAAATGTGAAGGTTTGTCAGTCAATGCCATTAGGTAGTGGACGTTGAAACTACTATAGCTACATGTTGCTGCATAGTTTTCTAAATATAACTACCTTTAGAAGGAAATGACATCTCATCTTATTCATCAATTTATTTAAATATCAATCTCCATACCTTATAATATTTATTAGAATTTTATATTGGTTAAGCCAAGCCCACACTTCCCTAATCTCATTTTGTTAAAAAGCTAAATATGGTTTCAAATGTTGTCTTCGGCCATAATGCACCAAGGAAAAAATGTTTTGGCATTTTCAAAGAGAGTTTTGATTGGGAAATTTATGGGCCTTTGGCATACACTTAAAACCATTGATGAATAGATTGAAATATATCATAAATGTTTTCTTAAGGATATAATGAGTAGTTAATTTTTTGGAAAAGAATTTTACACCTTTTATTTAAGTTAAATAAGGGTAAATATTTTAGGTTAAAAAATGAACCATATTTTATGTCATAAAAAATATTTGTTTGAACCATTTGTCCATGGATTTTAACCCAATTAAAGACATACCCAAACCAGTCCTTATTTGTATGAAACATCCCCATCCCCCTCTTATGTTATGTTCAATTTGGATATCTTTATAAAATATTTAAGCCTCTTCATTGATAAATATGAGACAAAAGGTGATTTCACATGTTCTAAAATGTATCTATAAGAGGATATGGATAAAAGTCTTCCTAAAGTCATTTGGTTTCAATAGAGGGATGGTCTAATTTTTAGGAGCTTGGTTATGAACAATTATATTTTAAATGTAACAAATACCATGAATATGGAAAATTTTCTAATGACTACAAGAAATACAAAAAAGTGGTTCAGTAATCCAAAAACCCTCAACAACATGTTTTCATAATATAGATAAAAAAAATTAACAAGATAAACTCACATAAGGAATAATCAATAGAACCCAAGTGAAAAATAGAAACAATTGGCTCTAAATACATAAAATAATTTGGAAGTATTAGGAGAAATTTATCAAAATTAATATGGATCAAATTTGGAAGAAGGCGAAATGCTAGCAAGTCAATCAACTAAAGTTGGTTTGAAAGAGTTTTAAATCATTGTCAGGTAGTTGAAAATAAGTGAGGGAAGAAAAATAGTGGTCCAATAGTAGATCTTATAAATAGTGAGGAAGTTATTTTTTAGATGATAGATTAGGCTAATTTTTCTCATGATAAACCAATTAAAAGTGACCTATAGAAACCTATTAATATTGATCTTTATTAGATCAAGATAAAACCCTAATATTTTTAATGGTTGAGGCCCAATTTTGGATGTTTTCCCATGCTGAATATGTAACAACTCAAGGAAAAGGAAAATGGGGTTTTAACAAATCATGAAAGGCATATCCCACATTAATCCCCTGGTGGAGGTAAAAGACCATAGGAACATGTCACATCTTCTAAGTCTACTCTTAAACTTTTGAATGTATAACATTAAGATGATATGTGTATATTATTCATTTTTTAATTTCAAGATGAGACATATGAATTGTTTCTTAATATTCTTTATAATTATATCCCATAATTCTATTAATATTTAGAATAAATTTGAAACTAATTTCTTGGCTTTGTTTGGATGAGTAAGACCCTAGTGTCCTGTATCAATATTTATCTAGTATGAGGATATAACCCAATGAATGCATTAGAGATTTCAATGCAAGATTTATAAATATGTACACTCAGATCACTCATTTATACTAGCCAAATTCTCTATTAGCTCTTGATATGCATAAAAATGCATTGAACCCAAAGATAATTCTATTTCTTAAGTGTGCTACACTTATAAATGATCTGCCAGCAACCTATGTTGAGGGTATTAACATTGATGGTCAACTAAGTCTTTTTAGACAATTAATTCCAAATATAAATTATAACCTACCAATGCTAAATCCCATTCCAAATGATAATCATAACATTCTCGTGCTTAATTTAGTCCTAATCACTAATGTGTTACCTTTGAGATGTTGCATCTAACCAATAACTTGGTTTCTTGAATAACCAACCTATCTAAAACATAAAAACACATGGATCAAGATTTGATCCCATTTGTCAATAATGCAAAAAATTTACCACATAATTCCAATAAATATGAGGTACATGATATCCAATTCAGGATGAAAAAACTCAATAGTGAATTTTTTAGCCTTCAAAATAAAGTTGGAAATATTGACAGGAAAAATACAAATAAAAAATTCACATATCAAAGGTAAAACTAGTCATTAAACCACCTAAATAATAATCCCAAGTCATCAAAAACTAAGATTCTTGAAATTAACATTTGTGAAGTAGTATTTCCTAACTAATGCATGGTTGATAACATGACCCAACATGGAGAACTAGATTTCATCAAGTTATGAAATGCCTTTGAAATATCCCAAAAATAAATGGAAGGGTACGAGGTGGTCCCAAACCACCATAACACAACTAATACTTCTAGATATCCTAACACATCTAGTCCCCCTAACACTGTCACTTGATGTATTTTAGCCACCTCTATCAAAATAAATTGAGGGAGTAGCTGACTTTCAGGAATATATCACACAAAAGGCATAAGATTTAGAGTAAAAGGTGCTAAAAATGAGGGAGGAGAACACATATTTTATCCTCCACATCACCAAAGACTTTTTAGTTAATCTATATTGTATGTCCTACCTTGGTCACTCAAGTTTTGGGTGACCAAGTTATGTCAGAGGAAAAGTAGTTCACAACCTTTCTGTCTCAACTCACAAAAGATTGGTGTGTTACACAGAAGTTAAATACACTTTGCCTACAAGTCCAAAACCTCAAGGTTTAAACACTTTTCATTTTTTATCTCCTAGAGGAATATGAATAATTTCTTAGCATTATTGTACACCAAAATCACAACATAGATTAGAATATGCTCGACTGGAAGCAATAATCATCCAATACATGGAAGGAGGCCATACCATATTTCATAAAGGAAAATAAAGCCAAATCTACCATGAATAACCATTATTTTAATTTATATGCACTAGACATTAGACTCAAGTAGTCACTTGAATCCAAAGATAATGTTATGTTAAAGATGTAGACTTGGAAAAATAAAATGTTACGTAATACATTTATTGGTATTTAATCTAGGAGGTGAGTAGATAAGATGGAAGAACTAGTCAAATACATTAAATTGAAAGTATCCAATTCATAGGCTATGGTCCTAGTGACAGAGGATGAAAAAATCTAAACCTTAGTTGAATTCCAAGTGTCATTATGCACTAGAATAAATATGGTCAGAGAAGTTATCATGGATTAGACATTGTTCAAAAAAGACATGTCTTATTTTGATAGATATATTGTAGTCATCATACATTTCCCTCAATTTATTCCTCTAAGTCAGTTACAATAGGATCTCCATAAAATAAAGGTTTTTATAGAATCATAGCTTATGCCTTAGTCATAGCTACAACCTCCACCACTAGATTCTACAACAACAACTTTTTCTTCAAAACATTATGTGAAACCATCTGTGTAACCTCCTCCTATTAAGATAACATAGTATATGTCTCCACCTTCAATATAGGTATTGTGTACACTTAAATTTTATAAATTTGAAGCATTTTATATGAAGAAGGGGTTGAATATAATGAGTAGGGCCATGTTGGTTTAAAACCTTTAAAGGGCGACAACCTAGTTTTGTTAATCTATTGAAAGCCTATGAAGGCATTAGATTATTATGATAATTGAAAACTTTAAAGGGCATATAATTAATGCACAATGGGTGAAAATAGGTAAACAACACCTTGAATTATTACTGAAACTTATGTTTCTAACTCAGTTCGTCACCGTAGGCATAATTTTCAACTCCATCATATGATACACTTCCTATTTCTTTGACTCAGGATTAGACAATTGTTTAAGTCTAGGAAAGTGTTGGTAGTAAACATGGATACAAAATTGTAGAGTGTAGTTGATAGACACATGTGTGAATCACACTATTTTGTAATTTTATCTAATTTTGTATGTATTTGACACTTGAAAACATGTCAAGGGTCTTCATAATGCGAAGAGTCTTTCTTTTCTTTATAGTCAATGACCAAAATATGAAGTAACATCACCTTATAAAATATTTATATATAACACTTAGTTGTATTATAAAAGATTTTTGATGTCATAGAGATTATTATGAAGTTATGAAATGGTTTCTCTTGAATGTCTTTTATCATTGTTCTGTGTGTAGTGAAAGCTCTGTTTATCTAAATATATTAATCATGTAAATTATACGTAATTTTATGTAATTATTAAATATGTGTTTCATGCATAAATATATTAGCTTTAACTAATGAAGGACTAGGTTCTGTTTGAATTGTTATCTATTGTATACTCCTATCGTACCTCACACATTTATCCATGTATTAACTTATTTTGATGGGTGTTAGAGGAATCTATGATAACATTGGATAAGTTGGAAAGACTCACAATATTTTATATTAATATTATAATTGATGCCTATTTTTATTTCTTTCATTTATCTACTTCATAAATCTAGGCTAGATCCGTATCTCTCTTGTGAAGGTTGTATTTAACACATACATTTGAAAATGTTTATATGATCCCTAGGTTCAAATTTATTTAGAGGATTACATGATCAATTTCATCAAAAATTAATGGGTTGATAATGTGCATGTCACTTTCCTATTATAATCTTATATTCTCTTGCTCTAATCTAATTATTGGAACTATACTAAAAATTTATCTCTTTTTTTATATTACTAATATTTATTTTTTCTTCATTTTGGCTTCTATGTTCTACCCCATTTAAACCTCTCCCACCCATTAGATTAGATATTTCACCCAATTCACTATTATCTATGATTTTCTTTTCCCCCACACCATTGCTTAGGTTCTTAGGACCCTACGTGAAGTTACTGTATCTTTTTTTAAATCCCTTATCCATAAATATCTTACAAATGAGGATTGACACTTTTTATGTAAATATTTATTAGGTGGCTTGTCTTTAAACTTAGTCTTCTTGGCATAAAAACATTTCCATCCTTGAACAACCAAAATGATAATGAATGAGTTTAGAGTAGTTTCAAATCAATACTCAATGTCTCATGTCCATGGTTCATCTAGCTCTACTATTTTTTGAAATTTTTATGCTATCCACTTAATAAGCCTTTCCATCAAGTGAATTATTAACTTGGTTATTTCCACTTGTATCAAAATATTAGGATAGACTAAATTTATAAATGTACAAAAAATTATCCAAAATTATTCATCTTATGCACATAGAAAATAATCCTATACTAAGACATAGGGTTCTCCAGTCTGCTTGGCATTATATTTTTTTAAAAATGGGTATTTAATCCCACCAATTCTCTATTTTAGATAGTGTTAAGTTATTAAAATATAATGGATTCTCTCTTATTAAAAACATTTAGTCAAGTTTCATGAAGAAGCACTATATGTTGGTATAAATAAAGTGCTACATACCGAATTATGGGATCGAGTGACCTGGAATAGAGTTATTGTTGCATATAGAATAAAAAGAACATACATTATATAATTATATTAGTGCCTATAAATTAAAAGAGTTAGGTCATATATTCCATGCATATACCACACAACACATGAGTTACTAAATTATCTTTATTCATATATAAATACTTGTTACAATTCCAAACTAATCTTTATCTACATACCTCATTTTTTCAATTAAAATATAGTCTTTACTTTATAACCTATACATCTCTCTCTCTTTATTCTTGTATACCTTACTCTCTCATATTAGCACACACTACATATTAAAACCATGTGTTATAAGTACCACCTTAAAACATTTAAATTATGAAATGACATGTCTTCAAGACATGTCTTGTCTTCATCCAACTATCTGTGAGATGTTTCAAAGTTTTTTATGATGTTGTATAGGAACAAGATGAAAGAATAAGCTATCATGTCCATATGTCATCATTGATGATGCCGTAACATGATAGTGGCTTTTGGGGTATGCATGGATGTGTAGAATATACTGATGAATAATCCTATAAATAGTGTGTCTAATGCAAGAATATGTAAAGGCATTAGTACTAATGGGAAATCTTGTAACACCTCCAATAATACATGGTTTAACTCTCATCCTTGCCTACACTATGTGTCAAATGTGATATGAGTAAGATAACCTCATGTGTCAATTTCCATGAAGGATATTAACAACATGCACATATACTTTCACAAGTGTGGCATATATTCCACCATAACCATGCTCAATAGCTTATATTTCACAAGTGTGGCATATATTCCACCATATTATGAGGCCTTTTAGTTGCTTTCCCAATACAATACCTATGGCCTTTTATTTGATCATGTGCACTAGTTTTCCTACTATAGCATATTTTCATATTATATGTAATCTTAGTATCCTTCTGGCATCCTTTAGAGTAACCATTATTACCAATGTTAATAACCAAATTTTTTAAGTATAGTTATTCCACTTCTCTACTAAAACATTAATCACAACAAGGTCATAATCCATCATTAGAAGGTACACAACATAGACTAAGCACATTACATATAAATGTGTCTACTCGTCCTTATTGAATCCAAATCCTTGTATTGCATAAACAATAATGCCATGAAGTCTCATTTGTATGTGGTAATTTGCATCATATTAAATCAAGATATATATATATATATATATATATATATATATATATATATATATATATATTTTCATGACAGAAAAATAGATTTTAATATCAATTTTTGTGGGTGCAAACATAAAAAATAATAAAATTATATAAATTTATAGGAGCATACAAAAATTTTCATGACTACAAAAATATTTTCAAGACCATATATATAAGCATATATATCCTACGAATAGTATACTAGTCCTATATTAGGGAAAAATAATAGTCTCTTTCACATACATATTTTTCATAATAATAATAAAAAATAAATAAATAAAATTTGGGGTCATAATGGTTTACCAGTTTGATCTCTTAACCTGGTGTGGATGCAATTTATACATGATCCAATCAATGTGCCACAAAGTGTCATTGATTATGCATAATGTCTATCGATCATATCTTTGTTTGCATAGATAAAATGTAAGAATAAAATGAGTTTATATTTTTAAATTTAGTTTATATAGGTTTGGATAGAAAGCCTCATTTTTTATTACTATTTGTATTATTGATTATGATATATTGCGATGTTATATATTTATCAATGTCATGTGACATTTTATAGCATTTACTCACATGAAAAATATTATTATCTTTATAAAAAGGTTTGCATGTTTCAAGGATCTTTTGGACCTATTTTAGAAATCTATTAAAAGAAAAATTAACATTTAAAAAATAATATGACTAGGATGATATTGTTTATGAGGAAGACTTGGATGCTTTTGCATATGCAAGCAATCAAGTTTCACAATGTCCCTTTACTATTCGATCATCGACTACCCCTAAACCTCTTTTGGACTATATGAGCCATCAAGTTATACAATATCCAAGGAATACCATTACCATTCTTGGACCTAGTCGTTTGACTTGCGTGAGAAATCAAGCTCCACAATGCCCCTTCATCATTCAAGAACCTAATATTTTGGCTTGTACGAGCAATCAAGTTTTACACTGCCCTATCATTACCATCTTAGGACTTTATCCTTTGGCTCATGTGAGCAATCATGCTCCCCAATACCCTACCATTATCCAATTGCAAGTCATTCCTCATCCAGTACCAATCCCATCCAAACCTCAACCGATTCAATCCTTTAAATATCAAGCTATGTTCAAAATTGGTATTTTCCAACTCATTGGAAACTAAAGCTAAGAAAAACAACCAATCTAAGATGTTTCTATTGAACCAACCACTTGTAATAAGTCAACCTATGATGAATTGCCTATTTATCCTACACCAATTATTGAGGAGTCTCACTCAGACAAGCCAATATTTGCTGAGTCACTTTTTAATAATTATAATTGCCTTTGGGCAAATCATTACCTCAATCATGTGCCTATTTTCCAAGAGCCTCTTATTAACAAGCCAATCTCTAAGGATTTATCTCTTGACCTATTTCCCATCCTAGAGGAGTCCTACTTTGATAAACTAGTTTTTGTGGAGCCCATTATGCCATCATAGGCCATTACCTGTCTAAAACTAAACTTTCAACAAGACATCATTGTAACAAAGTACCTATCAAATGAAGAATCAGAGTTAGATTTAGGTTCTATTCTTAAACCAACATCAGATTTAGCATCAAAATTAGAATCAACATTAGTCTCACATCAGATTCAGAGTCCCTTAAGTTAGACTCAGATTCAAAAGAAGAATATGTTTGGGGATGTTACAATATTGGTTACACATAGCTTGAAGATCAATTTGAATACATTTGTGATCCTTCTATAATTTTTGAGGATGAGTACTTTAGCATCAACACAATTTCTCCTAGTATCTTCTATGAGGATTATGCAACCAATACCCATTCCATTACCATTCCACATGCCATTACCATCAACCAAAATAGACATATCATTGACATTCCATCTCCCACAAGTATTGATTGGGACTGACAGAATCATACTTTGTTGAACTGCATCCATGGTGACATAGTAGTTAAAGAAGATCAAAGAGGCCAAGAAAACATTCATGTAGCGAAATAACACTCTCCTAGTGAAACCTTTTCAGAGGTGCTAGGAGACAATCAAAGTCAAAACTCAACATCTTCTAGTGATTTTTTTTTTAAAGTGATAGAAGATAATCAAAGTCAAAATCCAATGTTCATTATTGAAACCTTATTGGAGGCACTACAAGATGATCAAGATAATTTCATTGGTGAAAACCTTTTTGAGGCACCAATAGCTGAGCACAAAAATTCTTCACTGTTAGATGAAGATAGAATCAAAGATCAAATCAAAATAACTTCTTATCTATAGCCTAATCAAATACAAGATACTCTTAGGCTTGAAAAACAAAAAAATCTGATGGTCTTATTGAGAGAACAAGTCTTTGGCCCCAACACAACCAAAAATGTGTTGAATTTGGCATCAACAACATTACGTGTGACTGAAAGTCTTGATCTTCATTTGTATCCTCCTCATTCTACATTCCATTATCATCTACCATTCCATTTCAAAATCAAACCTACCATATATTAGTTATCCTTTTTTACTATCCATGGCCACATTTTCCTTTGCAAAGGCTACAAAGATACCTTGTCTTAATGTTTGAAGGAATCAAAATCAACAACCAAGGAAGATCATAAAAGCATTTTTGACAACCAAATATGCAGGCAATTTTTGATAAATCAGTTATTCAGATGAGGTGTAGGATATCAATTAACATATTCAAGTATTCTATTTATATCATTTATTGATTAGGATGTACTTCTCCCCATCAACAGGAACAACAAAATCAAAAACCACACCCAGGCCAAAAACATGTACCATACTATTTCACATTGCCATGCCATTGCCATTGTTACATATCCATTTGCCATTGTCAAAGTACCCAACCATTCACCCCATCATTTGGGTGAAATCCTCTTACCATTTTATCCAATCTATTAAAAACCATCATTTTCCTTAGCAAAACCATACCATCCTATCATTCCATTCCTATCTAGACCAAAGCCTATTTCTAGTCATCCTACCCAATCCTATTTTGATCTTAGCTACTTTGGTTCTTTCTATACTTTTTGTGAGAGGATTCTGATCAATTTTAAATAATTAATTTAATCCGTGTTTCAATGACAATTTATGGAAGTAGTGTGATAGTTGATCTGGCAAGATATCTTTCATCCTATTAAACTTGTTTATGTGAGCTTGATTATAACTGCATATGGACAAATCATTGTTTTACTAGTCTTACTACTAATTATAACCACCTATGGGAAAATTAGTATCATTGAAATATGCAATTGTATCTTAATTATAATCATTTATAGGCAAACTAGGGGAAAGACTTGTTTATCATGTATTGCCATATCACCTTGCCATCACTGTTTTCATTTGACTGGCCATTTGCTGGATTTGAGAACTTATTGGGACCTAGTTGGTTTCTACCCACCTTTTGTGTGGATAGAATTACTATAAATTGAGGTCATTTCAAGACTATGTATGTCATTCTCAATTCATGTTGAGGTCACCTTAGTCCCCCTTTCTATATGCTCTCACCATTTTTTGATCAACCTAAGCCAAACGCTCTTGCAATTTTGTGAGCATGTATCTTGTCATTCTATAATGAGTTAAGATACCTCAAAAATGTCAAAAATATTCATAACATTTCAAAAATCCAAAAAAATATTTATCTTATCTAAGCCTAGATAGTTATCCTTGATCTGCCTTACTGGGGCATTGTCATTGTTAGGATGCTTTATTTTACTTTTATTTTCAAGCTTTCTATTTGTTCATTTATTTCAATTATTTGTTTTTTGTTTATTTTTCTATTTATTTATTTATTTATTCATTTGCCTATTTGTTTGCTTTCAAAACTGTTGCCTCAACTCAGTCTATATGTAGGCATTGGGTGATTCCTTGCACACATTATTCTTGAGTCTATCCATATTCATACATCAATATTATCCTCATGGTTTTATCATTGGTGTATTATTTTTGAGTATTTATTGGGTATTAAGAGTCAGTGTTTATGCATATTTTAGCCAAGTCTTCATGGTATTCTATCATGAAGCCTACCATCACATGCTACAACAAAAATTAGCTTTAGAAAGGTGTACACTCAATGGAGTCATAGAAATTTCTCCTTGGCACCTTGGCAAATCCTTCCATCCCACCCTTGATTAAATCAACCCAATGACCATTCTAGTTGTATCATTTTTAGTCAGGATGTGCATCTCTTCATTGGCAGGTATAACTGAATCATTCACACTGATCAATCTTATTCTTCTATTCATCCATCTCATCACTTTGCACCCACTCATCTTTAATCTATATTATAAGTTATATCCTTGAGTTATGCTTGCTAATCAGCCCTAAATGGGGCACAATAATCTTTAACCAATCTAGGTCCTCTTAATGATTATAATCGCCTATGGGCAAATCATTATTTTGACTTTTATTTTTGATTATAACCACCTTTGGAAAAATTAACATATTTTTTACATCAATGCATGTAAGTATTTTCTCATTTGAATTAATCTTAACCATAGGTTAATTATACATTTCTTCTTATTTCTTTTTTAGAGACCATCCATCGACAAATGTGATAGCCACTCCCTTGCGGGGGCATCATCATAGGCTTCCAAAAAACTATTTGGAGCTTTGTTCTTCAATCATCATCTTCTTTTTGGCATACAGGTCATTTCTCATCATTTGAGAAGACATTGATTTACCTATGGTTTGAAACATCTTCCCAAATAGGGAAAAATTGTAGACACCTAAAATTGGCCACCGATAACCTCCAATCAGGGTTTTGACCAATTTCCATCTAAAATACACAATTTAGTCTAAAAACACTAAAACATGATAAATGATGTGCAACTGATATATTTAAGTGCCATTTTTGGCTATAGTATCCTTAAATGGGGTAATGCAATTTATGGGCTAGTTAAGTTTGATTAGTTCACTTCTATTCAAAATGCCAAATTTGTACCTAGGTGCTCTGGATTGCTCTTCCCTATCAAATATTTTTCACAAGACATGTGCCTTTGTTATTTGTTATTGGTAATATCATAAATGGGATTATGGTTCTAATGCATTTGACATCGCCTTCTAATTCTAATCTAGTCAAATTTTAGACCAATAAAAAGACATTCTGATCAATTAGGGTAATTTGTGCACAAAGTGCTTAATCATGCTTAAGAGATAATTAACCCAAATCAAGGCATAATTAATAATTCCATGGAAACATGTTGAATATTTGTTTTTAGAAATTAATATTGAATATTTTCATCATCAAGTGACGTCATTTCTTGGGAAGACATCCCTAGGCCATAAATGCAATAAATATCAGGATTCATGCCTCCCATGCCTCATCAATGCCTTCCATGATGCCTTCCATGCCTTTTAATTGCACTTTTTTCCAATGACATGATGAGGATAATTACAAACTTAATTCCAAAAATTAAATTAACCTCAACCACACATCTCAATCTTGAGATAGATGGTTCAAGTTGATTCTGATCAAATCCAAAAATCTATAAATAAGAGGCCTCACAACATCATTTCTAACCTTTTTTGATGCAAAGTTATAATGTCAAATTGATTCCAAGCCAAGCCAAGCCACAAGCCAAAGGTGCCAAGGAGAAGAGGAGATATCCAAGCCTCCTTTGATAAATACTTCACGAGCACAAGCCGAGCAAGCCACCACTTCAAAGGCATTTGCAACATTCAAGGAAGGTGAAAGAATTCTTGTGTTTGATTCCTTGTTTTTTTGTTGTGTTTGTCATTTTATTTTATTAACTAAGCTCTCCGTAGTGTCTAGGCCTAAAGATGTTATGCTATTAGTATATTTATTTCATTTTTGAACTAACACCATACTAACCATCCTCTCTTGAGTCAAATTCCTAGATCATAATGTTATCTTTGTTTATTGGAATTCACTCACATTCCTAAAGTCATACTTATGGAATTAGGAAAAAGCGTTTTAAATTTATATAGTTTGGTTGCAAAGATAAATGTGGAATTGCCCTCGTTTAGTAGAATTAAATCTCTAAACCAAAATAAGAAGGTGGCTAGGATTAAAAAATATACATCATTTTGGGAGGCATTAGCAACGAAGATTATAAAGAGAGTGAGGCTTGGGAAGATACATGGGTTAGTTATGAAGGTTTTTATAGGCTGCTAGTTGATTTAATTAACCAAGTATATATTAAAAGTATTTAATTATTGGCAGATGATGTTGACTTTTACTTTACTATTATGTGTAAATATGGTTAGAAATTTGTCACAACATATAGATTTGATGAAAAATTTAAAGAGAGTTGATTTTTTTTCATAAATAAAGATGAATTATATTAGGATCATAAAAGAGGAGGATGAAATTACTTTTTCTAAAAAGCTAGGATCAGATAACTACATGGCTAAGCTTAGTTTTAAATTTATGTTTTCAGATAATCAGCAAGGGAAACTTGCTTGGTGGTGGTAGAGCTTGTGTAAAGTTAAGATTAAATGATTTTTCTTCTTTAGCTTGCTTTTAGGAGTCACATAATCAATTGAAAAATATACAAAGAAGTTCCAATCATGGTCACCGGAGATATTTCACATGCAAATCAGTTGAAAAGATTGTGCATCATTTCCCACTTCACTATCCTTTCTCTAGAGAAGTTTAAAGGAAAACATTTTCTATTATAAAACCATTGTGGAATGACTTTAAAATTGGTGAAATGAATATACTATGAAGGATCATATGGCCCTCCCTTGTGTATTCTCTTAAGCTTTATGGCTGGCTATAAACTTTTTCATTTTCCAAGACAAAAATATTATGAAGTTTATAATCATTCATCATATAAAACATGCATATGAGGACATAAGGAATAATAAAAAAAACCCTTCAAAGCTGGTGCCAGAACTTTATATTGACAACATCAAACCTTGAAGTTTTTCTAATAGCATGTGTCAAGGTACTTCAAAGAAGATTAGGGTATGTTGTATCATTCACTTTTTTGATACACCTTTTATCGAGTTTAAAGATGC
The DNA here is from genome assembly GCA_037957365.1 of Torreya grandis. Lineage (NCBI taxonomy): Eukaryota > Viridiplantae > Streptophyta > Pinopsida > Cupressales > Taxaceae > Torreya > Torreya grandis. The sequence goes on along the minus strand of JARHVA010001251.1, from coordinate 572,361 downwards.
TTTGGAATTAAGATTTAACAATTGGATAAATTTATTCTAATTTTTATTAAGATAACTTGATATATAGAATGCAGATCTATAGTGATTCTGTTGTTATTAACTGGATAAATAGAAAAAAGAAACCCATACCCTCCTACCAGAACCACTTTTCACACATGTAAAGGTAAGGATTGGAAATGTCAATGAGTTCTGTTGCAAACATATATATAGGATTGAATGCTCGCCTTTATTCATTATCTAAAAAAAGACTAGAAATGAATTTTGGCAGCATAAACATCATTAAAATTTAAAATTCTATAAGATTTATGATATTGCTAGATTGCTTCATGAATTATTCTTAAGCCTTGATGGGAGGTTTTTATTGGTTTGCATTTCATGTTTTTGGATTTTAATTCGGATAATTTTTGTCTTTTTGTGGTTAGAATTTCTCTTTTTTTCTTCTATCGTTCATTTTTGATAGTTGGTTGGCTTATTTAATCTTTTTAATTTTATAATATTTTTTTGGCTGGATTGCCTTTTCTTTTTTCTTTTGACTGGTTCCAGCCTTTTGATTTTTTTGGTATCAAATTAGAATGTATTTATTTATTTTGATTGAAATATAAATATAAACTTTTCTTTAGAAAAAATTTAAACAACATTATTTTAAAATATGATGAGAAAACGGAATTTACATTCACAAAAGTTGGTTGAGTTTGATATACATTTTTATTAGATAATTCATAAATTCAGCATTAATTATATGGTTGTCAATTAGTTTTATATGCAAGTATAATTTTAAGATCATTGAACACAAAGAATTTGTCATAGGAAAGTATCATTTTTACTAAAATAAGAAGTTTATTTTGTATAGTGGTGTTTTCGATAGAGTGTTAATAAAATTTAATTAGCTATTATTGTTATTGTTGTTGTTGTTATTGAAATTCTGGATATAATTTAATATAATCCCATTTTTGAAATTTTCAATATTAATATAATGTTGTAAATCTTAATATAATGATATTTTTCATATATTTATTTTTATTTAGATACAAGTTTTTTTTGAGATACAATGCATTACATGTAGCACGTTCATTAATCCCATGAAATTTGTTAGAAAGATAGATTTACTAACAGTACGCACTACTCCATCCCAGAAACAACATATACTCGATGCTTGATAAGAATTTGATGCAGGGTCTTGTGGAAGCATATACTATCCCAGAAAGAACATATACTTGATACTTGATAAGCTATTACGAAGAGCTACGTCATCCTATAAAATATCAACAGAAAAATAATACTAAGATAGGACAGGTGATGTTATGTTTAGTAAGGCTTTTGACCAATGTAATTCCCAGGACGATCATAATTGCAAGTGATGAAGGCGTCACCGCTGTTGCAGATGACTTTGGCACACCCCACCCGAAGAGAATGCTTCCACACAATCTGAGTGTAGTGCCCGCACTTCTCATATCCATTGCAGGAGCGAGTGTGGTAATTGAAATCCACATCCTCTCCAATCCACGCGGCAACTGCATCCTTCGCCTGCCATGCACTTCCACTTCCCCAGATTACATTTTCACCGTATGGACCGTTTGAGTGCTGCAATGCACAGTCACCTCGTCTCTCACTCGCGTACTGCTCAGCATAGCTGGCAACTTTTGAATCCCACACAAGCGGAGGATTCCCCACCTCGGCCCTTGCTGCGTTTTGCGGCTCTACAAATTGTGCCTCTAAATCTTCTTCGTTTGCAGCCTCCACGCCATTGTTTTCGTTGTAGTTTTGCAGACTACGGGCCTGACATGTTACAAATAACAGAAACAAATGAACAATGAAACATATGCTGACTGCACCGCCATTCTCTAAACTCTTTTGAAGCAGCGTCGTCAATTTATTTAAATATCAATCTCTGTAGCTTATAATATTTATTAGAATTTTATATTGGTTGAGCCAAGCCCACTTTTCCCTAATCTCATTTTGTTAAAAAGCTAAATATGGTTTCAAATGTTGTCTTCGGCCATAATGTACCAAGGAAAAAATGCTTCAGCATTTTCAAAGAGAGTTTTGATTGGGAAATTTATGGGCCTTTGGCATAGACTTAAAACCATTGATGAATAGTTTGAAATATATCAGAAATGTTTTTTTAAGGATAGAATGAGTAGTTAACTTTTTGGAAGAGAATTTTATGCCTTCTTATTTAAGTTAAATGAGGGGAAATAGTTTATTTTAAAAAATAACCATATTTTATTTCGTCAAAAAGGATTTGTTTGAACCATTTGTTCATGGATTTTAACCCAATGAAAGACATACCCAAACCAGTCCTTATTTGCATGAAACATCCCCATCCCCCTCTTATGTTATGTTCAATTTGGATATCTTTATAAAATATTTAAGCCTCTTCATTGATAAATATGAGACAAAAGGCGATTTCAAATGTTCTCAAATGTATCTATAAGAGGATATGGATAAAAGTCTTCCTAAAGTCATTTGGTTTCAATAGAGGGATGGTCTAATTTTTAGGAGCTTGGTTATGAAAAATTATATTTTAAATGTAACAGATGCCATGAATATGGAAAATTTGCTAATGTGTACAAGATAAATAAAAAAGTGCTTCAGTAATCCAAAAACCCTCAACAACATGTTTTCATAATATAGATAAAAAATATTAATAAGATAAACTCACATAAGGAATAGTCAATAGAACCCAAGCGAAAAATAGAAACAACTGGCTCTAAATACATCAAATAATTTTAAAGTATCAGGGGAATTTTTTCAAAACTAGTATGGATCAAATTTTGAAGAAGGGGAAATGCTTGCAAGTCAATCAAATAAAGTTGGTTTGAAAGAGTTTAAAATCATTGTCAAGTAGTTGAAAACAAGTGAGGGAAGAAAAATAGTTGTCCAAGAGTAGATCTTAAAAATAGCAAGGAAATTATTTTTCAGATGATAGGTTAGGCAAATTTTTCTCATGAATAACCAATTAGAAGTGACCTATAGAAACCTATTAATATTGATCTTGATTAGATCAAGATAAAACCCTATCAATTATAATGGTTGAGGCCCAATTTTTGATGTTTTCCCATGCTGAATATGCAACAACTCAAGGAAAAGGAAAATGGGGATTTAAAAAATCATGAAAGGCATATCCCACATTACTCCCTTGGTGGAGGTAAAAGAACATAGGAGCATGTCACATCTTCTACGTCTGCTCTTAAACTTTTGAATGTATAACATGAAGATGTTGTGTGTATATTATTCAATTTTTAATTTCAAGATGTGACATATAATTGGTTTCTTAATATTCCTAAGAATTATATCCCATAATTATGTTTATATTTAGAATAAGTTTTAAATCAATTTCTTGGCTCTGTTTGGATGAGTAATAGACCCTGGTGTTCTCTATCAATATGTATCTAGTATGAGGATATAACCCAATGAATCCATTAGAGATTTCAATGCAAGATTTATAAATATGTACACTCAGACCACTCACTTATACTAGGCAAATACTCCATCAACTCTTGATATGTATAAAAAAGCATTGAACCCAAAGATAATTGTGTTCCTTAAGTGTGCTGCACTTATAAATGATTTTCCAACAACCCATGTTAAGGGTATTAACATTGATGGTCAACTAAGTCTTTTTGGAAAATTAATTCCAAATATAAATTATAACCTACCAATGCTAAATCCCATTTCAAATGATAATCATAACATTTTTGTGCTCAATTTAGTCCCAATCACTAATGTGTTACCTTTGAGATGTTGCATCTAACCAATAGCTTGGTTTCTTGAATAACCAACCTATCTAAAACATAAAAACATATGAATCAAGCTTTGATCCCATTTGTCAATAATTCAAAAAACTTACCACATAATTCCAAGAAATATGAGCTACATGATATCCAATGCACGGTGAAAAAACTCAACAATGAATTTCTTAGCCTTCAAAATAAAGTCGAAAATGATAGTGGGAAAAATACAAATCAAAAACTCACATATCAGAGGTAAAATTGGCCATTAGACCACCTAAATAATAATCCTGAGTCATCAAAAAGCAAGATTCTTGAAATTAACATTTGTGAAGTAGTATTGCAAAACTAGTGCATGGTTCATAACACGACCCAACATTGAGAACTAGATTTCATCAAGTTATGAAATGCCTTTTAAATCTCCCAAAAATAAATGGAAGGGTATGAGGTGGTCCCAAACCACCATAACACAATTAATACTTCTAGAGATTCTAGCACATCTAGTCCCCCTAACATTATCACTTGATGTATTTTAGCTACCTCTATCAAAGTAAATTGAGGGAGTAGTTGAATTTTAGGAATATATCACACAAAATGTATTGGCTTTAGAGAAAAAGGTGATAAAAGTAAGGGAGGAGAACACATATTTTAACATCTAGATCACCAAAGCAATTTTAATTAATTTATATTCTATGTGTTACTTTGGTCACTCAAGTTTTGGGTGACCAAGTTATGTCAAAGGAAAAGTAGTTCACAACCTTTCTCTCTCAGCTTCCAAAAGATTGGTGTTTTAAGCAGAAGTTAAAGACACTTTGCCTACAAGTCCAAAACCTCAAGGTTGAGACATTTGCCATTTTTGAGCTTCTACAGGAATATGAATAATTTTTTGACATTATTGTGCACCAAACTCACAACATAGCTTAGAACATGCTCGATTGGAAGTAATAATTATCCAATACATGAAATGAGGTCATACCATATTTCATAAAGGAGAATAAAGCCAAATATACCATGAATGACCATTCTTTTACTTTAGATGCACTAGACATTGGACTCAAGTAGTTACTTGAATCCAGAGATAATGTTATGTTAAAGATGCAGACATAGAAAAATGAAATGTTATGCAATACATTTACTGGTATTCAAACTAGAAGGTGAGTAGATAATATGGATGAACTAGTCAAATACATTAGATTCAAAGTATTCAATGCAGAGGCTATAGTCCTGGTGATAGAGGATGAAAACATCCAAACTTTGGTTGAATGGCAAGTGTCATTATGCACTTGAAAAAATATGGTCAGAGAAGTTATCATGGATTGGACATTGTTCAAAAAAGACATGTCTCATTTTGATAGATCTATTTTAGTCATCATCTATTGCCCTCAATTTTTTCCTCTAAATTAGTTATAATAGGAAATCCATCAGAGAAAGGTTTTTATAGCTTCATAGCTTGTGCCTTAGTCATATCTACAACCCCCACCACTAGATTCTACAACAACAACTTCTTCTTTAAAACATTATGTGAAACCATCTATGTAACCTCTTCCAATTAAGACAACATAGTCTATGTCTCCACCTTCAATATATGTATTTTGTACACTTTAGTTTTGTAAATTTAAAGCATTTTGTAGGAGGAAGGGATTGAATATAAAGAGTAGGGCCATGTTGGTTTTAAAACTTTAAAGGGAAACCACCTGGTTATGTTAAAATATTGAAAACCTATAAAGGCATTAAATTATTATGATAATTGAAAAATTTAAAGGGCATCTAATTAGTGTGCAAGGGGTGAAAACTAGTAAACAACACCTTGAGTGTTTACCACAACTTATGTTTCTACCTTAGTTCCTCACCGCAGGCATAATTTTCAAATCCATCATATGATACACTTCCTATGACTTTGTCTCAAGATGAGACAATTGTTTAAGTATATGAAAGTGTTAGTGTTAAACATGGATACAAAATTTCAAAGTATAATTTATAGACACATGTGCGAATCACACTATTTTGTCTTTTTATCTAATTTTGTATGTATTTGACACTTGAAAACATGTCAAGGGTCTTCATAATGAGAAGAGTATTTATTTTATTTGTAATCAATGACTAAAATATAAAGCAACATCACCTTATAAAATATTTATATATAACACTTAGTTGTAATATAAAATATTTTTGATGTGATAGAGATTATTATGAAGTTATGAAATGGTTTCTCTTTAATGTCTTTTATCATTATTCTGTGTGTAGTGAAAGCTCTGTTGATCTAAATATATTAGTCATGAAGATTATAGGTAATTTTATGTAATTATTAAATATGTGTTTCATGCATAAATATATTAACTTTAACTAATGAAGGACTAGGTTCAGTCTGAATTGTTATCTATTATATACTGCTATCATACCTCGCACATTTATCCATGTATAAACTTGTCTTGATGGGTTTTAGAGGAACCTCTACTAACATTGGATAAGTTAGAAAGATCCATAGTCTTTTAGTTTAATATTATAATTGATGCCTATTTTTATTTCTTTCACTTATTTACTTCATAAATCTAGGCTAGATCCATATCTCTTGTGCAGGTTGTATATAACACATACCTTTGAAAATGTTTATATGAACCCTAGGTTCAAATTTATTTAGAGGATTGCATGATCAATTTCATCAACAATTGGTGGGTTGATAATGTGCATGCCACTTTCCTCTTATAATCTTATATTCTCTTCCACTAATCTAATTATTTGAACTATACTAAAATTTTATCTCTCTTTTTTTCTATTATTAATATTTACTTTTCTTCATTTTGGATTCTATGTTCTACCCCATTTAAACCTCTCCCAAATATTAGAATATATATTTCACCCAAGTCACTACTATTTATGATTTCCTTTTTCCCCTGTACAATTTCTTAGGTTCTTAGGACCCTAAGTGAAGTTAATGTATCTTTTTTTAAATCCCTTGTCCATGAATATCTTACAAATGAGGATTGACACTTTTTATATAAATATTTTGAAAGTGATCTATCTTTAAACTTAGTCTTATTGGAATCTAAACATTTCCATCCTTTAACAACCAAAATTATAATGAACAAGTTTAGAGTAGTTTCAAATCAATACTCAATGTTTCGTGTCCATGGTTCATCTAGCTCTACTATTTTTTGAAATTTTTGTGCTATCCACTTAATAAGCCTTTACAACAAGTTTATTCTTAACTTGGTTGTTTCCACTTGTCTCAAAATATTAGGTTAGAATAAATTCATAAATGTACACAAAATTATCCAAAATTATTCATCTTATGCACATGTAAAATAATCCTATACTAATTCATAGGGTTCTCCAGTCTACTTGGCATTAGATTTTTTTAAAAATGGGTATTTTATCCCACCAATTCTATATTACGGATAGTGTTAGGTTATTAAAATATAATTGATGCTATCTTATTAAAAACATTTATTCAAGGTCCATAAAGAAGCACTAGATGTTGGTATAAATAAAGTGCTACATACCGAATTATGGGATCAAGTGACATTGAATAGATTTATTATTGAATAAAGAAGAAAAAAGAACATACATTATATAATTATATCAGTACCTATAAATTAAAATAACTAGGTTATATATTTGATGCATATACCACACAACACATGATTTACTAAATTATCTTTATTCATATATAAATACTTGTTACAATTCCAAAGTAATCTTTATCTCTATAACTCATTTTTTCAATTAAAATATAGTATTTACTTTATAACCTATACATTTCTCTTTATTTATTATTTTATACCTTACTTTCTCATATTATCACACACTACATATTAAAACCATGTGTTATAAGTACCACCTCAATACATTTAAATTATGAAAAGGCATGTCTTCAGAACATGTCTTGTCTTCACCCAACTATCTATGAGATGTTTCAAAGTTTTTTATGATGTTGTATAGGAAAAAGGTGCAATAATAAGCTATCATGTCCATATGCCATCAATGATCATTCCACGATATGATAGTGGCTTTTGGGGTATGCATGGATGTGTAGAATATACTGATGAATAATCCTATAAATATTGTGTCTAATGAAAGAATATGTAGAGGCATTAGTAATAATGGGAACTCTTGTAACACCTCCAATAATACATGGTTTAACTCTCATCCTTGCCTACACTATGTGTCAAATTGGTATGAGTAAGATAACCTCACGTGTCAATTTCCATGAAGGATATTAACAACATGCAAATATACTTTCACAAGTGTGGCATATATTCCACCATAACCATGCTCACTAAAATATTTCCCCCACTGTGAGGCCTTTTAGTAGCTCTCCCAATACAATACCCATGGTGTTTTATTTGATCATGTGCATTGGTTTTCCCTAATATAGCATATTTTTATATTATATGTAATCTTAGTATCCTTCAGGGATCCTCTAGAGTAACCATTATTACCAATGTTAATAACCAAAATTTTAAGTATCCCTATTCCACTTCTCTACTAAAAAAGTAAGCACAAAAAGGTCATAACCCATCATTAGAAGGTGCACGACATGGACTAAGCACATTACATATAAATGTGTCTACTCATCCTCATTGAATCTAAATCCTTGTATTGTATAAACAACAATGCCATGAAGTCTCATTTTTATGTGGTAATTTGCATCATTGTAAATCAAGATAAAAATTATTTTTTTTCATGATAGAAAAATTGATTTCAATATCAATTTTTTTGGGTATAAACATAAAAAATAATAAAATTGTATAAATTTATAAGAGCATACAAAAATTTTCAAGACTACAAAAATATTTTCAAGACCATATATATCCTACTAATAGTATACTAGTCCTATATTAGGGGAAAACAATACTCTCTTTCACATGCATGTTTTTCATAATAATAATAATAAATAAATAAATAAATAAATAAATAAAATTTGGGCTCATAATGGCTTACTAGTTCGATCTCTTAAGTTGGTGTGGATGCAATTTATACATGATCCAATCGATGTGCCACAAAGTGTCATTGATTATGCATAATGTCTATCGCTTATATCTTTGTTTGCATAGGTAAAATGTACGAATAAAATTAGTTTATATTTTTACATTTAATTTATATAGGTTTGGATAGAAAGCCTCATTTTTTATTACTATTTCTATCATTAATATACATAATTTTTATTAAGTAGAAAATAATATGATATTTAATTAATTTTGTATAGAGATTTATGATGTTATAAGGTGATAATTAATAAAATTTTATCATTATTGATTATGATATCTTGCGATATTATATATTTATCAATCTCATGTGACATTTTATAGCATTTCCTCACATGAAAATTATTATTATCTTTTTCAAGAAGTTTGCATGTTTCAAGGATATTTTGGACCTATTTTAGAAAGCCATTAAAAGAAAAATTAACATTTAAAAAATAATCTATCACTTTCAATGGTATTTTTAAAAGTTAAAAAAGGTTTATCAACACCTTTTTTTATTCAATTTTATTTAATTTTATTGATTTAAATATTAGATTCAAGTACTTATGATTCTTTCTAATGCATAATTTTAAAAAAAATGGAATTGGGTATATGAGAAATTTGAGAAGAAGGTTTAAATTTAGTGTAATCAATAGCCATTTATTAAATATTCTCACTTTTAATAGTATTATTAAGGGTTAGAAAAGGTTCATCAATTTCATTTTTCATTCAATTTTATTGATTTAAATATTAGATTCAAATATTTATGATTCCTTCTAAAATCTAAAGCATAAAAACTGAAAGATTAAAATTGGTTATATGAGAAATTTGAGAAAAGGATTTCAATTTGGTTTGGTGTAATCAATGGTTATCTCTTGAAGGAAGGTTGATTTTGATTAAATATATATAATTTTATCTTAGTTTATTGGAATTCACTCACATTCCTAAAGTCATACTTATGGAATTTGGAAAAAGTGTTTTAAATTTATATGGTTTGGTTGCAAAGATAAATGTGGAATTACCCTCGTTTAGTGGAATTAAATATCTAACAAAAATAAGATGGTGGCTAGGATTAAAAAATATAAATAATTTTTGGAGGCACTAGCAAGGAAGATTATAAAGAGAGTGAGGCTAGGAAGATACATGGGTTAGTTATGAAGGTTTTTATATGTTGTTAGTTAATTTGATTAACCAAGTATATATTAAAGGTATTTAATTATTCGTAGATGATGTTAACTTTTACTTTACTATTATGTGAAAATATGGTTAGAAATTTGTTAGAGCATATAGATTTGATGAAGAATTTAAGGAGATTTGAACTTATTTTTGCATAAATAAAGATGAGTTATATTAGGATCATAAAAGAGGAGGATGAAATTACTTTTTTCTAAAAAGCTAGGATCAGATAACTACATGTCTAAGCTTACAATATTACAATAATACACTTGAATCATTACATATTTCCTAAAGTAGATCAAATGATAGAATGAAAGCATGTAAAATAAAGGAAAGTGGATAGGTGAGAATGCCAGAATGGAATGAGAATACCAACACCCTCTTCGAGTCTTTTATATAGAGAGATTCATCAAGCTTCCTAATTTTAGGCAGTTGGATAAAGTGATGCTCGCATTACTTAGTAGACATAATGAGGGTGTGATTCATATTTCATAGGATGTTACCATCTACATCAACAATAGAACCATGGCATGATCAATAAGACTCCCAACTAGTGAAAAATCTATTATGCCTTACAAAACAAAGTCTCCATCAATTAATTTATATACAAAAGAAAGTGGATGACATATGAGTTTACATTTTATTTGAGTTCATCACTAAGTGGTTATAGAATACCACCAATATCACATGACAAGTAATAAAAGGGTTAATTAACATTGCCTACCAAATGATCTAGATGCATGAAAACTTCAATTATCTTGAATTTTTGGCTTATGAGCTCATGAATAACATTGAGAAGGTCCTCTTTGGAACATTGCATAAGTTATACTACCAATTATTGGTTTGGATATTATTTTTTACCCAATAGAAGTCACTAGAGGGTCCAATCAACCTAGATTAAGACTTTTAGCCCAAAACTACATTCACCAACCTTGCCTAGACAAAGACTAGGCAATACTATAATCATTATCTAGGCTCAACTAATGGTGGGTTGAGATTCAAGAAAAATTATTTATCACCCCATGGTACCTAAAGATGTAATAAAATATCTTAGATAACATGCATATGTCACAAAGATACATAATGGGATTCATATCAAAGTAGCAATAATACAGTGTGGGATGAAAATAATGATTCATCTACAATATCACCTATGAATGATCCAAGTAGAAATAATCATCTTGAAACTCAAGGAGTCTCTTAAAAAACACCTTCATCACCTATAAGGCATCGCTCATAAGATATTGATCAATATACTACTCCCAACATAGGATAAATGTCTACTCTATCACCTACACGACATCACTTAGGAGATACTTCAAGAAAATAAGAAGCTTGAAGGAGATATATGAGGCTTCTAGGTACGAAGAAGATAATTAATTTTTAAATTTTGCTTTATTTTATGATGTTGATCTTATTTATTTTGAAGATGATGTAAAAGATAGAAAATGGTGTGAAGCCATGGATGAAGAAATGAAAGTAATTGAGAAAAATCAGACGTGAGAGTTATTAAACCTTCCATTAGGAAAGGAATCCATTGTTGTCAAGTGGGTTATAAAACTAAGAACACCGTATAAGGAAAAATCGAAAGAAATAAGGCAAGGCTGGTCATCAAAAGATATAAGCAATGGCTCAGAAGAGACTATAATGAAACATTTGCTTCTATAACAAGGATGGAAACTATAAGAACTATTTTAGCAATAACAACTCAACACAAGTATAAAGTGCAATAGATGGATATCAAATCAACATTTCTAAATGGAGTGCTAGAGGAGGAAGTGTATGTGCAACAACCCATAGGTTATTCTAGGTCATGAAAAAATGGTATATAAGCTAAAGAAATCACTGTATGGGATCAAGCAAGCACCTAAGGCATGGTACATCCACATTGATTCATACATGTTGAGCAATGGTTTTAGCAAAAGTAACAACAAATCGACACTCTACATCAAAGCCAACAATCAAGGTGAAATTTTAATTGTGTGATTATATGCAGATGGTTTAATTTTTATTAGGAATGGGAATTTGTCTATAGAAGAATTTAGGTTATAAATGAAAAAAGAATTTGAAATGACAGATACGAGATTACTAAAATAATTTCTTGGTATTGAGGTTAAACAAACACTAAATGATGGTATTTTCATATCTCAATCCAAATATGCAAATGATATTTTGAAAAGGTTTAGAACGTTGAATAGTAAACCTACATCAAAACCAATAGCATTAGGTTAGAAGCTGATAAAGAATGATTGCAGTAGTAATGTGGATCCAACATTATATAAGAGTTTGGTTGGAAGCTTAATGTATTTAACAACAACAAGACCAAACATTATGTATGCAGTTAGTTTAAACTCTAGGTCCATGGAGACTCTAAAGGAAGCGCATTTGCAAGCTCAGAAAAACAAATCTTAAGATATATCAATGGCACTAAAGCCAATGGAATTTTGTATGTTGCATATAATAATTTTGTGTTAGTTGGTTATACAAATAGTGATTGGGCAGGTAGTCTTGATGATAGAAAGAGTACATCCGAGTATGTTTTGGGTCTAGAGTTATCTCATGGTCTTCCAAGAAACAACCTATTGTGTCACTCTCCACAATAGAAGCTGAGTATGTAACAACAAATTCAGCATCTTGTCAAGCTATTTGGATTAAAAGAATATTATCAGATTTAAACAAAGAGCAGAAAGAAGCAACAACAATCTTTTGTGATAATCTATCTTCTATAGTTTATCAAATAATCCAATCTTCCATGGATGCAACAAACACATAGACATAAGATATCACTTTATAAAACAACTAGTTGAGAGTGGAAAGATTAATTTGAAATTTTACAAGTCAAAAAAGCAAGTCACAGACATATTTACAAAAACATTCTCCAAAAAAAATTTTAAACAACTAAATTTTTTTGGATCATGATCAATCTAAGAAATCAAAATTAAAAGAGAGTATTGAAAATAAAAAATAATATAATCTTATCTTCTTCAACTATTGGAAACTTCTTCCAAAAACCACTCCTACTCATAGCTTGTCATCAAATGTGCCGAACTACTCTATCCATGAGCAGAACCATGTAGAAGACTGTCGAGTCATCCAGAATTGTTGACTACAGCCATAGCATTTGGAAACGAATTTGTGAAATCAAAGGCTTCCTTGAGTCCATCCCTACAAAGATATCTAAACTGCAAATGTTGAAAGCCTTATATAGTTTTGGTGTCCGATAATGAGGGAGGTCTAATAAACACACTTCTACACTATGGAATTTGCGAGGAAATTAAGGCCAGCTTGTTTTTGCATTGTAAAATCATTACTAGGTAATAATGGCTTTTTGGAATTGATGTCCGAAAGAAGACATAATAGTTAATTGGTAGATTAAAGTAAATCTGTCCGTAGCATTTATAAAATTTTGAGTAATAACAGTTATAATGATGCATTCGAATAATTGAAAAAAAATAGCATTGACTAAACGTTAACATCAGGTAAAAGTAAATCTGTCCACATTATGACGTAAAAGACAAGCGTCTCTATATTTCTTATAAGTGGAACTATACATTTAAACATAAAACACACTGAATATTAATGCTTCTTCGAAGATATACATTTAGTTGCAGGGACTGTGCATATCAAATGCTTTTGTGATGATTCGAATGGACTTTTAAACATCCCTTTCATCTTATATCTCTCGCTTGCATGAAAAGAATATTTCTAACCCCTCAAATGAAATACAGAGCCCAGAAATGAAAAAATATTAAATTTGTGAAGAAGTTTAGAAGAAGATGGAGGTCCCAAATCTATTTAGTTCTATATCTATGAAAATTTGAAGGCTTCACGGTGAAGTCACGTAAACCTATGAATATTTTGCACAGACCCTAGACTAGTTGTGTAACGAACAAGTAAGCACAAAAGACAAAAGTTGGTGAAAGAAATGCATGCACATCTCTCCTGACAGGCAGTTTAAATTTAGCAGTGTAATCTTCATAGGAGCATATTATTCTAGTGTAGACCTGTAGATCTATACAGCTGTGGTGGGTGCTATGCAGTACCACATTAACTGAAACTAACTTCTTATGCACGAAGAGGATTGAAAGGAGTCTTGGGATACGTTTCAGAAGGAGATAGTTTTCATATAATTTTTGAAACTAAATTATTATTATAATCATATGACATGAAGCGTTTATGACACGTAACACGTTTTTTTTGGAAGCATATATAAAGGCATGTGGGGTTCATTTTAAGCAGTTTCTAGCCGAGGAGGACACTTCCAAATTTTAGACAGAGGGAAGTTTAGGAAAAAGGCATTTTGCCAGTGTATTTGCATGGAAGTTTGAAAGACTCCATTTCTTTAAAAAAAAAGCTTGCATGTTGCATTTTAGATCAAAGCATATCTATAATTTATTTCTTAGATAATATATATAATATTTTTTTATATTAATATAAATTTTAAGCTTGTGTTTTTATATTTGTGTGTGAGTTAGTATTAATCTTAATTTAGGTATTTCTTTATTTGGAGACTTCATCTTTATAAATACATTATTTGATATTAGAGTGAAGATTTTGAGCTTTGAGAATTGAAATATCAGGTTTCTTATATAGGATTATAAGTAGGAGACTTGCAACAATAGAAATCGTGTTGAGAAGAGAGAATATGACACCCAATAGAATTTTTGGTATAAATGCACTTGTAGCCAACGTGGTTAGAAGACTAGATGAGGTTGTATACATGATGTGTGTTAAAAATGCACATAGATGTCGTTCAAAAAGACAGGAGATGAGGGAGATGGGGGTTCACACCTAGGTATAATCAGAGTGATGTTGAGGAAGGATAACATGTGGGTCCTTAAGGGGATGAAGATGATGAGGTGAAAATGGATGCCAATGAAGGTAGGCTCTTGAGAGTTATCTCACAAATTTGATGAGCCACCAAACTGGTTGTGCCATGTTTCTTGAGATTATTAAACCAAAAAGAGTTCATTGATTAGCTAACAAATTTAGAAGAATATTTTGAGTTTGATGACATTAGAGACCTGTAACAAGTAAAGGTGGTGCAAACCAATTTCAAGGGTCATTCGACACTATGCTAGAAGGAAGTATAAAATGAAAGAACAAAAAGTATAAGATATGATGGTTATGAAGATGGAGGGTATGTTTTTTCCTAGAGATTACAAGATTAAGTTGTTCAAATGATTAAATAACTTGAGATAAAGGGATTTTAGCATTAAGGAATACATGGAAGAGTAAGACAAAATCACAATTATATTATGTCATAGTGAGGTTGACTAAAAAAAGTTTCCCAGGTACTTGAAAGGGTTTAGATACACCATTCAATAAGAGTGACATAAAAATATTGGAGGAAGCCTATAAGTTCACATTGAATGTAGAAAATAAGTTGTCTTATAAAAGATATAACACTGCACAAGCAAGGGGAGATTTTGTGTGGACAAGGAAGCAGTAGAGCATCTTATCCACCTTTTATAAATAAAAATATTGACAAATGTCCTCCATGAATAGATGTTTCTCTTTGATCATAGGTTTTAAGTTATGCTACTGGGGTTTTATTGATGAAATAAAAATATTAAGTATATGGTTTTGTAAGGCTTTCTTCAGTGCCTTTTTCTCGTTGGTTCATGTGACTATTATTCAAGTGTATTTTTAACTTTTAAATCATTGGTTGTTAGTGTGCATGTCAATAACATATTAATATGAATTTAAGGAAATTTTTATTACACAAACACCTTTGTACATTTAAGTATCTATTATCTATCTAAATAATTTCAAGAAGAGTCAAATGAAAGCTAGAGCATCCATTTATTGTTTGATTGAATTGATTGAGCATTTTTGAAATTAGATCAATTATTAGAACATTCCTTGTAACACTAAATTTCATATTAGCGACACATTGAATTTTACTATTTTGCCTAGCTAATGAATATATTTAATTATTAGAGTGTATTTTAAATATTATTTATTGCTTGGGGATTTGAAAAAAAATCAAGATAAGTGGAACATAAGCCCTAAAACACATATTTTTTCCCTTGCTATTTTATGAGCTAGTTGGCCAATTAAGGCAAGTATAAGAATTATATTTTCTAAATGATCAAAGTGAATTTAAAAAAAACTAGGAAAGATTTTTGGAGCACCACATTTAAAGAAATTAATATTCAAAATAGAGTTCAGCTACCTGAAGTTTACCTAAAAAATCAAAACTATGATTTAGACAAACTCCTTTGTTCATCACAACTTTTTAGGGTTTTTATTATTTTATCACAAAATCCTAATTTTTACTATCAAATTTTGGTGTACGTTGCATGATATCCTAATATTTAAATACATTTCTAAATCCTACATTTATATTTATTACTTTAAGTTTAATAAAATAATTATATAAATTACTATTCTAAGCTTAAATTATATATATATATATATATATATATATATATACATACATATATATATATATATATATATACATATATATACATATATATACATATGTGTGTGTGTGTGTGTGTGTGTCTGTATACACACACACACACACACACACACACATATATATATATATATACATATACATATACATATACATATACATATACATATACATATACATATACATATAGATATACATATACATATATATATATATATATATATATATATATATATATATATGTATGTATATATATATGTATATATGTGTATATATATATATATATGTGTATATATATATATATATATGTGTATATATATATATATAAGTGTATATATATATATATGTATATATATATATATATATGTATATATATATATGTATATATATATATATATATATATATATATATATATATATATATATATATATATATATATATATATGAGTTTTTTTATTGTAATTTGATCTAAATCCATCTATATATAACCAAAAAAATAGACATTATTATCGTGAAGTGAAAAATTGAAGTCTTAGTTTATTTGAAAATAATTTTAAAGAGGATTTGACCTTCTTTAATTTTTGTCCCTCCATATTAGATAGATAATTTGCATTCACAATGTAAATGTTCTTCATAATTTTCACTTTATTTATCTAGTAAATTATTTGACATTTAAACACTATTAATTTTGTTATGATTCACAATGTAGAATACATTACAAACAACCATTTTATTGTTTCTTTAAATTTCAATGGTTCTATTATTCTCCTCAAGATTCAAAGTTGGGGTGATTGGAGCGAAAGAATATCGTATGAATCTTTCCATAGCATATGAATTTTGCATTGAAAACTCCTCTGAGAGAAGTTAGAATCCGTTCCATTTAGATATTGATTGGTCCAGTGTCAACTCGATTTACATACCATTGATTCCTAGAAGAGTCAATATCTCCATTGGATAAACCTCATCTGACCTTGGCTTTCAAAATAATACATATTTTATCATAAATTTAAAATAAAATTCTATAAAAAATTTAACATATTTCAGATTTCTCATTTTGGTAACATGGATCATAGGTTTATTAAGTTAATTCATTTTCAATTATATCCATTTAATTTTTAGAAAAATGACCTCAAATCAACCTTTATCAATAAACAAATGCATCTATTTTGTCTTATAAGCTTGATTTTATATCCTATTTATATCGAATAAAAATATTTCTCAGAAATACATTAGCACTTCATTTGACCACATTATAATCCAAAAGATATTGTTCATTATCTGACCAGTTTTTTAATTTAATATAACTAGATTTTGTTATTTAGACATAATTGTAGAATGGTTTGTACTAACCTTATGTTTAAAAATAAAAATGAAAATAAAAATAAATAAATAAATTTAAAATTAATTGTATAATGCTTTGTTCTTACCGTATCTTTCCTGAAATTTTATCTCATCATTAAAAAATGAGTTAGCAACCTTGAACTTGGACTTTTATAAGGATGTTCTCAATATTCAACAAAGTGGAAACAAAGCATTCGTAGATAAAGAAAATCATTACATTATCTCAATGTATGTTATAAATCTCAATTTATAAAAACCTAAAAAAAAATTGTAATTTATTTTAAACCATAATTATTTTTAAATTAAAAATAACAAAATGTGTATATGTCTCATAGAAAATAGTGTAAAAACAAGACGTGTTTAAAATTGTAAGTATGATTACAAAGATTAGGTTCATATTGAATAGTTTGGATTATAAAATATGGAAGTTTGTTTTGGGACTTGTAAAAATTTAAGTCTCACATTCACTATGTAAGGTTATTTGTGATGTCTACCATTCAGAATTATCATTAGGTTTCAACACTGCAATTTGTCAAAAATCACACCAGTAACATTATCACCATGCCATGAGCACATTAGATAATATAAATATATATTCATATACATATTATGTATTATTATGAAAATTTTGTACATAATTACAAAACTATATATGTAATGACATAAACTATAAATGTAATGATGGAAATGGTTAAAAATATTAATGTTAACAATGCTTTCACTATATTGAATTGGTGATGTCATGAATAGTTTTATTTTCCAACACACATATTTGATAAGTATGACTTTATTAAACATGAGTACTAAAATTAACACAAAAACTATATAATCTACAACTATTTTTGATTTCAAAATTTTTTACCTTGTTATCTTGAATGTTAAATAGTATAAAAAACATAATCTCAATATCATTAAATATTTATAATTATAAAACATGGAGTAACCTATCCTCGTCCCCATTTGAGTATTAAAAAATTATCTATCATCTTTCAAAACGTGTCAACTAAAAATTTGCAAGGTACTCATGTAGTTTTGGGACTAAGTTTCTATCTTAAAAACCTTAATACTTAATGGTTAAGTTATCGACCTCTACATAATTGGGAAAAAAAGGCCTTGATGTATTTTTGAAACTAAAAAGATTATATATTGTAAATCAGAAAGATTATATATAGTAATATTTTACATATATAAATAATAATTAAAATAAAAATTATATTATAAAAAGAATACATGATTAATTATTATTCAAAGACAAATTTTGTGACAATAAATATTCACATTCTAAACTTTTGAGTAAATATAAAATAAATCTTTTATACTTTAAAGCTAGTTTAAATGTTAAGAAGAAATGTGTTTCTCTTTCTCGCAAAGAAACCATAATGCTTATCAAATATCTTAGTGCCCAAAATTTCACTGAAGCAATTGGGCCCTTATCATGTACAAATGCCTAATTCCTCATCTCAAGTCTCATTTTCAATGTTCATGTCAAAGGTCAAGTTCTTGATTAGTCAGCTAATTGTCAATCTAGGCTTTACTTTGTGTATTTTAAGTCTTGGGGTCTTTGGGTTTTTTGTCAAGACATTTTTCTCGATGAAAATACATCTTCAAGACTTTTGTTCATGCAAAAATCATGAATACTTATTTTCATTGGGAAATTATCTGTGATAAAAAACCTGACAAAATCTATTTGTTTTGAGTAAAACATATTACCCTATTTATTTCGATCATTTTGCCCTTACAAAATCTCTGAAGGGTCATTTTGCCTTTGTAGAATCCCTGGAGGGTCATTTATTTCAGGCATTTTGCCCTTGAAAAATATTTGAAGGGTCATTTTGCCTTTGTAAAATCCTGGAAGGGTCATTTCTTTCAAGCATTTTACTCTTACAAAATTTCTGAAGGGCACTTTCAAAATCTCTGAAGGACACTTTCAATAAGTCTGAAGGGCACTTTCAAACTATCTAAAGGGCCATTCCAAAAGGCCAAAGAGAAATTCCATAGGGCAAGCCTTTGCAATATCCTTGATGGGTCATTTCTTTTGGGTATTTTTCCCTTTTAAAATATTCAAAGGGTACTTTCAAAAATGTATTTTTGAAAAAGTTGCTAAAGAGTAAAATTGCTTAAAATAAAAGGGCTGAAGACTGATTTCCATAGGGAAAATTACCTATAGCAACAATCTTGAAGGAATTAATTCTATTAGACATTTTATCTTTGGAAAAAGGCCCAAATGTGATCAATATTTTGGAGAGATTGTTATAGGGATGTAGGAAATAAAAATATTGAAAGAGGAACACCGAAGATAGAAGTTGTTGGGAACAAAAGTCCCAACACAAAAAAGATGAAATCTAGGAATTCTTGTAGAATAATTATCGTGGTGAAATTGATGCCAAGATAAAGAACTTACAAACCAAATTACCAAAAAAAAAGCTTTGAAGAAATTTACCCAAATTAGATAGGTGTGATGGTCTCATGAAATTTTTTTGATGGGTGCACAGACATCAATTTTAAGCTGTAGAAAGTAGCCATTGGGGTTCAAATGCTCTGAGATAGTCACATGAGTGTCAATATTTGGCCCCGTGAAATAGCCATTTGATTTCAAATAGAGGTAGATCTAATAGTGTGCCTTAACTTAGAGCAGGATGATCCGATGGTGCATGATCAAAGATGGATAGTCAAAGGAGCCTAGGACTAATGTAGGCATGATAAGTGTCAAGTTCATGGGGTATAGCTAAAAGTTTGAGCATGTTTCAAAAATCCAATGATGTGAGTAGATAATTGATAATTCAATGGGGGCCCAAGATCTAGCTAGCTGTTTCCATATGGTGTGATAGTGCTCAATGCAATAAAGACTATTTTCAAGAGACACAAAAAGCTTGTGGGGATGCCAAATGGCACAACCTTAGGGCTGAGTGTAGATAGTAGCTAAGTACATTCTACCCTTCAAATCATGATCTAATGGATCCTGTTCACCTACCCAAGCAAGATTCAATAATAGGTAAAGAGTCGAAGCAATCCAAGGTCTTCCATGAAGATACAAGGAGAATAGGTATCAAGCCCTTGGTGAGTGACTAAGAAAATAAATGGTTCAAAATTGATCGTATATCTAGAAGATTGATGACATGAATAAGAGCAAAATTTTCAAAGGGGAAAAGGAAATATAACCTAAGGTTTGCATTCCTCATCTGCTTTGCTTGTTCAATCTACTCTATGTGAAAGATATTGCAAGATTACAAGATCAAAGTGGGCCACTCCAAGGAATATCTTCAAGAAACCATGAACCAAGAATGTTCTTAAGCCATCATCATAAGGTAATGGGTTTTCCTTAACATGAAGAGGAGAAAGTAAATTATCCATAAGACTCTATATTTTCCATGGATTAGCATGAAAACATCTTCAAGGAGTTGCACATGAGGGTAAAGTCTTTCTAGCTCCTCAAATGAATATTCTCTTTTTAGCTTGTGTGGAAGGCATCTCCCACCATGAAATCAAAGGATATGCTCCATATCTTCATCATTTCCTATAGAGGTAGTTGCAATAATCATTTTCCTTGTAGTTACATGAAGATTTTAGGCATGACAAAGGAATATTTTTTAGCTCAAAGCATCTTGATGGGACTTTAACACTTGCAGAATTGAAAAAGGATTGAAAATGTATAAATAAAAGGCTTGTATTATATTTGAGAGGTTGGTTGTCCATTGTGTTGGTCATTGTGTTGGTTTGTGTCTTCCTTAGTATAGGTTCTTCCACATTTTCGGATTGCTATTGTGTGCATTTTGTCTCTCTTGATAAGGTGGTTGAAGTTGTACAACCATTAACAACCTCTAAGAGTATCTCTATATGTCTCCCCTGTCTAACATGGAGCAAATCCACCATGCTTTTCCCCATGGAAACATTTTTAAATATTGATGTATGTAAGGTTTCTTTTCAAGTTAATAAAAATGGTTATGGTTCATTGCTATTTCCTATTGGTGAAGTGAAGCAATATGTTTTACAAGTTTTGCTAATTGGATATTTGGGTTTATGTTCATTACTAGTTGTAATTTTGAGCATGGGTCTACGTTATAAATCCCTCTCTTTAGTTTAACTTGGAATTATGTTTTTGAGTAACTTGTTAAGGAACCCTAGGTTTATGGATCTGACAGGGAAAAGCTTTTGAAAGTTTAGCTTTAATGTATGTTCTAATATTTCAGTGATCATTTGGCATTTGCTTCATCTTTTATTTGAGTTTTCCCTACATCTTTAATAAAGATAATGTCATGAATATTGTAAGATCCCTTGTTGATTAAAAAATCTCTAACACACCACCATGCCCTTCCTCTCTATTATTTTCTAACTTGTCCTACCTTATCTTACCCTATAAATAAAATGCCCTTTTCATATCTTAAGTGTTATTTGCCTAAAAATACATAAACATTGTATATTTAACACGTGTCTACATTTTGTTCTTTGAAACCCAACATTGCAATATTTTAATTAGCCCCTATGTTGTTGAAGATTATTTCAAATGAAGATTAGAGTCACTTTTATATCTATCTTTAGTAGCTTATATCTGGTCCAGAACATTTGATCATTTTGTGTGATAACCTTTCTCAGGTAGAGTGAGCGATTTTGGTTATGTTCTAGTCATATTTGTGTCTCTCTATGCCAAAAATCCCCATGGAGGTTAAATTTTAGAATATCTCCATGTGAGAAAGCTATCCATAGTTCATCTCACTTTGGTTTAGGTAGAGCCAGAAGTAATAGGGAGCTGACCATACCCTTTATTTGTGCCTCTCAGTCATTTTTTACATTTAATCTAATCTTGATGTAAAACCTTTTCCTAAATATAATGACATTATAGTGGGTTTTTCATGTTTATTTGTAATTTTATTTAAAGTGTGCAAGGCTGAGTGTAAGGCCAAGTGTATAAGGTATACAACTAGGAACCAACACTCTTCTGGCACCATTGCTGGGGAGAAAAGACACTTGTGGCACTGGGGACCCTTGCAGAGAACCACTATCATTTTTAAGGTTTTCTACCTATCTTTGCTATTTTTATTATCTTTGGTGCATCAACATTATCAATACTAGGGACAATAAAAGACACTTATGGCACTTATATTTCTATGGACTCTTGCAAAGAGCTAGAGCTGTAAGTATTTCATGTTGGAAGTTATTTGATAGTATTTTCTATAGTCAGACTGTCTTGGTCATCAATGCTATAACACTCCACTGGGGATGTACCATGAAGTTTTGAGATTTGATAATTGACATTTTCTATTTGTTGCAAAGAGTGCCTAAAAATATTAGGCCTAGTGAGATAATGTACTTGATCAAATATTGTGGTGCATTTGACAAAAGGGTTACATATTACTTGAGGGACAAGGCTCCCATGAACCTATGATTAGCATTCACTATGGCCATCCAAATTAAAAGTAAAATAAATGCTATGGGTATGCCCTTGAACAATTAGCTTGATGCAAAGTTGGTTGATCCAGAAGGGACATAGTCCAAGGCAACCAAGCTTGAGGAAACTGTTAAGACTTTGGCTTCCATTTTCAAAGAGATGTCTTACAAGTTGGCTAGAGCTGAGAAGGGGATGCTCATAGGCCTCCACGTGATGTTAGAAGTCAAAATAGAGGGGTTGTAAAGGAAGTGCCTAAACCATTACATGCTAAGGTAAATGCTGTGAATTTGATTTTGACATTGATTAGTGTGATAAGTGCTTCCTTTCACATTCCCCATGTTATACTGCTAAGCGAAGTGATGAAGATGGGGATGATATTGAGTCTACATCTGATGGTGATGATGAGATTATGATGTTCAATTATTAAAACTCCCCATATGATTTTTTTGCCTCCATGGAAATGATTAATGCTACTACTGTAGAATAGTTTTAGAGTGCAGTCAATAAGGTGTGTGCCCAAACATATGAATTTGCCATTATTTGGCCATGTAGGGATGGGTCTACTAGTAGACCCTTTCCTTTGTTAGATGATGCAATAACTAATTTTGAATTGTGAACAAGAGGCTGATTTTGGATAGTAATTATCTCTCAAGGTATTTAATCTATTCAAAAAAGGATACATAATTTTTATATAGGAAATTTAGGTGAGATTTAAGCTCTAGATTCTAGTAACCTCAAAATGGATTCAAATTTGTCATCTAAGAATTATTTTTTAGATTGGTTTTGACTAGATCCTTCTATGGGTGGGAGATCCTCAAACATAGTTGGGTGTTCCTCTCTATCTTCACTAATTTTATGATTTATAAGATACCTAGGTGGACCATAATATTTTCCTCCTCAACAAAGGGACCATAATAAACTCCACTATGTGTGTATCTAGACATTTATGAACTGACACTTAATTTGACTTGAAAAAAAGACACTTGGGTTAACTCAATGTGAACAAATGAAAGAGCCTATTTTGATCAATTTAAAGTGCATTCTTAGAATTTGAAATAAAATCATACCCTAGTAAATTTTTGAATTTTGAAAAGTTGGCCATTTGAAAGTTTGAATTTGATCTTGAAATTCAAATTTTAATTTATATTTATGTTGGAATTGAAATTTGATTCAAATAAGTAAACTTTAGAATATAAATATAAATGGGTTGCGTAACAATGACAAATGGACATAAATTGGTTTCAATTTGGATAATCTAATAGTACTACATGAACAATGTAATGATACACTTCGGTAGAATAACATTAAAAGTGTATAAATATGGCCTAAAAAATTAGCAAGGTAACACCCTATTGCATAAGTGAAATATAACAATGGTATTGGAATTAGGTTTTTGGACTTTAATTTTTTGTTGGATTTGGTTTTGAATACAAACAATTTTTTTTCATAATAATCAAGCATCAACACACAATTATCATAAGGACATTTTAATAACTGACACATGTTTGCATCACATTCATTGAACATTTGATATTCTTGATTTTGATAGGAAAAGTTTAAAGATTAATCCAATTAATTAAATTTAGTGATGGTGGTTTGTACTTCCACCCTCTCTCAAAATTTTGTATGAGATATAAAATATTTTAGGGTTGCTACCTTTGCATCCCTACATCAGTAAATTTTACATGGTAAAAGAGGCTCCTATGAAGTTGGGATATTCACAGAAGGGTCTAACCCCTTTGAAACTATGCCAACCATCATGTATTAGTGATCATACTACCAATTTTTTAGATTACTTAATGTTTTAGTCAACTTATTATATGGTCCTAAAAATGTGTACATATTTATCTACGAAGAGATGCATGTGTCAGGCTATTCATAGGGGGATACATCCCCTATTGAAGATACCCTAGATTCCTTGATGTTGATGTCTAATGTCTTATCATTTGGAGTTAATACATTTATTTCATGAAATCATTTATGGATAATTTTTATAGGCCTTAATGACACCTACCAATAATTTATATCCCCCATCAAATGTATGGGGATAGTATGAATGCTGGGATATCAACCCCTAATCAATAGCCCCTAAGGACTTTTGAGAAGACAATGAAATCCACCTCACACAACCAAATAAAAAAGGAAAAATGAAAACATTTATGAGTCACCTAAGTTCCTAAGAAAAAGGGGAGTGCATACATAGTGTATTTTTCAAGATAAAAGACAAAAAACTTCCCTCATGTTTTTGGGTCACCCAAGTTCCTAAGAATGAAAGGGAGAGCATAAATTTGAAGGAAAAAAACAACAAAAAGAAAACAAGAAGTGAAAATAATTATAACATAAACCATTTTAAAGCATAAATTGAAAGATTAGTTCATTTTAAATCCCAAATTGAAAGGTTGGTGAAAATAAATGCTTTTGTTTTGAGTTATGAAATCACTCTATGGACCAAGGTCCTACAAGATAATTATCAATAGTTTGCAAAGGTATTTTAGACTTGCATATGAAATGTAAAAAGTGTGTTTTAAAGGTCTCAAGTTTTTACCACAAGATGAATTCCTTATTTATCAGAGTGAAGTCATTGTTATGCAGGATGATTTTACGAATGTGTATGATGAATTCATTGATGTTTAGTGTGATTTCATTGATGTCCATTATAATATCACTAATATTATCTAGAATTACATCATTCAGTCCTTTTTACAAAAAAAAGTCAGACATAAAACCTAGACCGATATGTAGGATGAATTCATTGATATTTATGATGGATTTACTAATGTTCAGTGTGATTTCACCATTTGGTCCTTTATATAAAAAAATTTAGAAAAAAACACAAACCAATCTATAGGATTAATTCAATGATATGTATGATGAATTCACTGATGTTTAATGTGATTTCACTATTTGGTCCTTTCTGTAAAAAAAGTAAGTCATAAAACATAGACCAATATGTAGGAAAAATCTATTGATGTATGTGATTTCACTGATGTTTAGTGCAAATTCATTGTTTTTATAGCACCTAAAATGAAAATTAAACATAAAAAGAGATGAATTCATTATTACACAAGACGAATTCATTATTACACAAGATGAATTCATTATTTTTTAGGATGAATTTGCCATTTAATAATGAAGAACATGGAAAAATTAGTTGAAATGAAGTGAAAAGGGTCAAAAATGATATTTTTCAAATTTAGAGGGTCCAAGCGTGTTCCCAAGAAGGTTTTGGGGTGCATCGGTGCCATTGGGCATGATAAATGTAAACTGGGAATACAAGAGAGGTTAGTTTCTTTGTTATCTTTGAAAAATCAAATAAATTCAAAAAACACAACTTATCAAACATGATTCCTTTGAATGGACAAGACTTGAAGCAAAAAACTTAAAAATAGAAAGTATAAACAAGACATTTCACCCTCCATTGGATGTTTCCTTCTAAGATAGCATACATACATGTTTGTGCTTGGATGCAGAGATCAAAGTCTTCTTCAATTATGTGGTATGAAACCCATCAACATCTCTCTAAGCACTATCTGAAATGATTTATGGAAAAATTAGAAGAAAAGGGATGAATCTTTATTTGGATTTATACAGATTTTATTTACACTAAAAATATTTTTAAAGGTGTATGGTGACCCTTTTTTTTATATATTTACCATATTATTTGTGGTCATTAGATTTAAATCAAGATGTGTGGCTTATAATTGAGACAACTTTGGAGGTTCAATGCTATAAATATTTTGAAAAGAGTTTGCATTAGAGAGGCATGCCTTGCCTTAATCTTGATATTTTTTTCATTCATTGTTAGTGCTTGAAAAATTTCATGATGATGTCATCATTCCTAATATTTATCCATGATATCATGATGATGTCATCAACCATTTAGCCACTTTTCATGAGAATCTAAGAATACATCCAGTCGATGAATTTATAATATAGGAAATAAAAAAAATCTATAGGATTTCCCATTAGAGGAATATTAGTCTAATTATTAAAGTTTAATCAAATTAATGAAAGGTGAGGTGACTTTTGAAGAGTTGAAGAACTGTTCAATCTAATTAATAGAAAACATCGCTTGCATAGTAATAATTTGAATCAAGATGAATTAAGTGAAGTTGATGATTACATATGGTGTAGTTTCCCAATTAGAGACACCCCAATAAATTTTAGAAGATGTATGTCGAGTGTTTTGAATAATTTGGGTGTTATAGTTATTTGTGGGTCATTGCTAGAAATCATTCTAGTTGCAATTTTGATACGAGAGTGGTGAGAATTGATTGTCTACAAAAGTAATATTTGATCATATTGAAAATTTAAATTTGAAGGCTTAAATTTTTAATTTTAAAAGAGATCAAGGAAAGTAAATTGCATTGTAACTTGGAGATGGAAAAGTGTGCATGCCCCCTTGTAGTGACATTTGGAGAAGTGTTGAATTGTGGCAAATTAAGAGTGATCAAATATCAATTTTTAAAAACCATTGAATGATCTTGAGTTGGAAATATTATATGATCCAAATCTCATTGACTGTATAAAGTGCTTTGTAAAATATTTGAAGGGGTGGAACCATAAACTGTGTCCTACTATGTATTGAAAAAGTAAAAACATAGACATTGAGTGTCAACAAGCTAAACATGGCCCAATTACAAATGAGACTAATGACATTGTTGTGGACAAATGTATATTTTATTTAAAAATTTACAACTTTTCAATTTTAAATTTGAAAATTCCATAGTATAAACGTTGACATGAATGAATATTATGCCCCATTTATATGTACTATATTTAAATAATATTTTCACATTATAATTGAATCTTTGAAACTTTTAATTTTTTCCACTTTTGAAACCTTTTGAAACTTTTAATTTTAAACTAAAATTATGATTACAAACATGACACATGCCCCCATAATATGAAAATGTTGAATCATATTGTCACCTATAAACTTTATATTTCTATAAATCTAAAATGTTTACTCATGATGCTTGAATGTTCCAAACAAGCCCATTATGATGGCCTCCTTTTGAGATGAGAGACTAGCCTTTAGAGTCAATTATCTCAAAATAAATCATATGTGAAAGATATATTGATAAATTAACCCTTGAAATATTTAAAATTGATTGCATCATAATATTGAATATAGTATTGATTTTGTATATGAGGCATGTGTTAGAAATATATCATAGAAGCATAGAAGCAATATATGGATGATATACATCATGACACTAGAGTAAAGACATAAAATTTAAGTGATGTATGAAATTAATCATGTCATGATAGTAAAATAGATAGAATACATGATATAAATCATGGAACCATGGTACAAGCAATAACCATAGAAGTAATGCCATACAATGTCATGTAATTTTCATAATATGTCACTCATAAGGCTCAAGAATACACATACGAGGGATTCATGTAAAATGTCATATAATACATAAGGCCAAGGGCCACACTAAAATGGCATAATTATATCATAAAAAAAATTGAGCATACAAGACCATGTGACTTACACACAATAAGCAAGCGAGTTTAACCTATCATGTAGTAAAATAAGAATGCTAAGTAAAACATGTAAAAAATGAGACTAGTATATCTCCATCATATGTATGAATTAGAATGTTATAAAGTATTATATTTCATGTAATACATGTGAAAAATATGAGTTATTAGCTATAAATTTATATGATATGTAACTCAACATAGTAGAGAGGTAGTGGATAAATACAACCTATTAACATTTTCATGCAGAACATAAATATGCCCCCAACTTAGCAAGGCTATTGGGTAATAAGGGAAATCCAACATCAAAGAAACATGTAAAATTATGTCTTGTATCACAATCAAGTTCCTCATGAAAAACATAATGTATAAAAATATGGAATATAATATTTTCTTAACATAGAAATGAATAACATATGAAAAGAAGTAAGCTAGTAACATTTGAAAATGCTTTAAGTCATGATTTTGAGTTTTTGATTTTTTTTTTGAAAATTTTGAAATATATTCACATTTTTAAATTTTTTGAAATGTATGCATTTTTTGGAATTTTTGCCAATATGTGCATTTTTTGAATTTTTTTACAAAATAAATGTGGAAAATGTTATAGGAAGCAAATATTTGAAAGTAGAGGAAATAGGAGGGACTAAATCAATCCTCAACAAGATGTAAAAGCATAACATCATAAGAGGCAAGGCACACAATGTACCCCAATGTGTATGTAATTTTGAGTCATAGAAATGTATTATGAGTAAGATAAGTAAGAACATATACGCCACTCAATGGGTAAGAGGCTAAATGTGCTCACGTAGAAGGTGGTTGTTAATCGATTGGTCTTAGGTTTAAATCCTATTTCAGGAGAACCTTTCTTAGCAAGGGATTATTTTGAACACTTAGCCACTCCCCTATCTTATGTCTGATCTAGATAACTGAATTGGACTAAATCTCTATTCGCTCTGACACATTATGTCAAAATAATTAACTATTCATTAATTAAATTTAATATTAATTTGAATCCCAGCAATATTGAGAATATCCCATTGTATATTTGGAATAATCTATACCCAAGGGCTAGTTCCTTTCAACTAGTCTAGCCATATGAGATCATGTAAGTGAAATACGGTGTAATATATGCAATAGTAATTAGATGGAGTGACATAGTGATAGGCGTTTTATATTGTTTGAATTGGTTTGAAAATCAAGAGGGTAAGTACCCGAAGTAAGAGTTATAAGAATGCTTGGATAAGGTTTAGAGGAATTAGTAGTGAAAATAAAAGTAAATATGCTATATACAAGGAGAAAAATATGCAAATATAATTTATTACTTGATTAGGGGGTATTTACCATGGAGTTATTGCATAAAGGGTGTATCCACTTGATTTATTTTGAGATAAACTACCAATTGGAATAGGATGCTACTATGTAGAGTTATCAGGTTCATTACCCTACATGTTGATCATATGATATATTTTTGGTAGTATACTCACTGCTTTGTGTTCTTATGTTATGATTATGCCTAAATTTTAAAGTATGACCATTGCATTATCATGATGGAATGTAAGAGAATCATAATTAGTATTTAGAATGGCTCTCAGTAATGTTTTTCATAGTATTCAAAGAATTAAATTGTGTTACTCCAAAGTAAGATCAATGTGGAATAGTGTTATACATGATTTAGGACCAAGAGTAATTGGTAATGTGATAGATCCAATGCAATACTTTAGTGATGTAAATTGGTTAAGATGTTATGTATCATATCTAAGAGAGTGTAGAAGAGATATAATGCATATATTAACCTTGTAAGTGAGTAACTATGATATTAGTACATTATTTTACATACATAAGTGCTTTGACGATGAGAGGATACAAATGAGATGAGTGATGCTTGGGTGTGATTTTTGAAACCAAATTTGTAGGAGTAATTTTAGTTATTGGTTCTTGAATTGAATTTACTTTATTGATAAACCCTATTTGAAACATGCTTTGATTTTGATTTGATAACCATATTTATGTATGTGACTTTATGGGATTATTTGAGTGTTCCTTTTGTACCTTCTCCTTGGGACATGTGATCATTGTATTAGGAGTATTGATGTCCCAAGGTGGTAAGATAATATTACAATTATTTGAAGTATATTATAAATCCTTTTATGTAAGAATGGGTAATTTTCCCTTAATTTTTATAGAAGATATATCTCAATAGTCACCAACTCCAACAAATATAAATAAAGAATGAGATAAGTGCTAGTCTTCATCAATGGGATTAAAATTTTGCTTGCTCGATTGCTCATCTATAAGTTCTTGAGTATCTTCATCATCATTGATATAGTAATATTCAATCATGTAAGTGTTTTATGAATTGACTAGTAATGGTAGTTCTTGAATAAATTTTGTTATAATTGGTGCATGTTGTACCTTTTCCTGGATATATTATCTTATTTGCATGGGAAGTGTCACTTGTGGTATAATTTTCTCAATAGGCTCTTCCATTTACTTAAGAGTTTGTGCTTGTGGGTTAAGTTTTTTGATAGGCCTTTATATTTGCATAAGACTTTGAGCACTTGGTGAGGTATTATTTATATTGTTTGATTCACCCAATTTATAAGTAAGCATTTGTGTCATTGGAATTTGTTGTTTAGGTGGTATTATAAACACTTTATTTGATTGGGATTGTGTCATTTTATAATAGAAAAAAGGTGCATCATCAACTGGAATTATATAATCATGCACATAATATATAACTTTAATACATATATGAAATTTAGAAGGTATATATTTCATTTCATGAATCCAAGGTTGACCCAAGAGTAAATTAATGTGGAGCTATTGAGAGACAACTTGAAAAGTAATAGAGTCTATTTTGGGACCAATAA
The DNA here is from genome assembly GCA_037957365.1 of Torreya grandis. NCBI lineage: Eukaryota > Viridiplantae > Streptophyta > Pinopsida > Cupressales > Taxaceae > Torreya > Torreya grandis. The sequence continues at coordinate 540,972 of JARHVA010001251.1, read as the reverse complement.
TAAATCCATTGTAATAGTTCCCAATATTTGTTTAGAAATGTTATAAAGGCCATGTATAAGTGGTTTGTAATTTTTAAGATTATATTTACTAAAGCCTAATTTATTTATGAAGTCATAACTATAAAAATTAATTCAATAACTATTATCAGCCAAAACACATTTAACTAGTTATTCATGTATTTGAATTTAAATAAATAACATAAGATTTCATTTGATGATATGATTAGGAGGCACATCCTATTTATCAAAAGTAATGGTGTAATAAATATCATTTAAATCATTCATAATAGAATCAAATGAAGCTAGATATGTATCTATAGGAAGATTTGTATCACACAACATTGCAGATAAAATGTCCCTATAAGTTGGTGTCTTTTGTAATAGCTCTAAAATAAAACCTTTGGTAGGGGTACTATGTAATTTGTTAATGATATCATATAATTTGGGTGGATAAACCTATCTTGAATGAGGTGGATGAGGAACACTATTATTAGGAGGATTTGTTTGGGGAGGTAAAGTTTGTTGTCCCTTTTGAGTTTAGATAGCATGAATGAGAGTCTAGTATGAACCTTGGATGAAAAATGGGAATAGATTGACAAATAGAAGTGGGTTGAGGGTGAGGAGGGTGAAGAATCAGAGGTTTTAAAAATTATATTTGACATCTAGTTTTAATAGGAAGTAATTTAGATTGAATATTATAGTAATATGAATTACAAGATTTTGGAGATTGCTAGAAAGTAAGTTTTGGAACATTATCAAAACTTAAGCATGTATAAATGAAATGGATATTTCTTTGGAAAGTAAGAGAATATTTAGAGGAAATTGAATAATAATATGTAATATATGAGAGATAATATCATTCATTGAACCCATTATAAATATAATGCAATATGAATGGAGCAATGTTATAATATTATTTAAATAATGTTAATGACTGTGAATACAAGACAAGAAAAAATCAATGTATGAGGGTGATATAGGCAAGGATTTAAATTATTTGTAGGATCTCAAATATGCTCTATTGTTCTTTGATTAGTGTCAACCCAATGTTTTAGATCAATAAATACATGGGTAGAAGCATGCCTACATCCCACTAACCTTGGTTTCATGGGTACGATGAGAGTAATTTACTTGGGTGATATATTCCTCTCAAGTATACCATAAATCAAATGAATAAAAGAGGATCCATATGGTATAAACAAGGGACCATAGGAATTTTTAATATACCTTAAGACATGTGGAAATTAAACTCTGTGTTTAGTGTTATAATTTGGCTATGAGAATTAAGGTAAACCCATCCTACCATGATGTCTATTAAAATAACATCATGTAGCCTTTCACAATAGTCACTAAGTATCTTGAAAAATGTCAAAATATAATTTCTAAAACAAGCAAAATCAAATGAAAAATAAATAGAAAAAGTTTTTTTTATATAGAGATCAGATGAATTACAACCCAAGGTCAAAAGAAAAAGCTTCAGTGTCAAATATATCCAAGGTGACAAAACAAACTTCTTTGTTGCTAGATAAAATCCAAGGTAAAAGAAGTTGAATCATTTTGTGTTGGATATATATCCAAAGTTGAAGGCTATTTTCTTTTAGTATTAGGAACTTATAGAAATTTGATGAAATCCTAGGATAAAAATCAAGCAAACAATAAGTAATGATTAGAATGAAATGCATGTTCACCTGAATGTTTAACCCTTTTAATTTATGATGACTTAAATTAACGGTATAAAACCATTGAAATATAATTTATGGTTGGATATATATCCAAAGTTGAAGGCTATTTTCTTTTAGTATTAGGAACTTATAGAAATTTGATGAAATCCTAGGATAAAAATCAAGCAAACAATAAGTAATGATTAGAATGAAATGCATGTTCACCTGAATGTTTAACCCTTTTAATTTATGATGACTTAAATTAATGGTATAAAACCATTGAAATATAATTTATGATATGTACTAATATGATAATGAAATACATTTAATATATTAAATGATACATAATTTACATAAATAAGAACTTTATAAAAATATTAGAAGGAATAAGGATGTGCAAACCTCATTAAAGATATAATATTGATTATGTGAAGTGACTATAAGTGCAAACTACCTGAGATGAATTGAAAACATAGTCATGTTAGAAAACAATAACTTATAATCTATTGGGACAAGTCTATGGGAGGTAAACATGGACACATTATGGCCTTGTTTGGCTATTATGATTGTGTCATAGTTGATTGTATTACTAATTTTTAGATCTAGGTTTTTGTGATTGCCTATAATGTTTTATCATTGTAATATATGTTCTATGTTATCTCATAAAAGGCCTATAAAATAAAAAACCCTACATACTACACATGCAATAGATATAAATTAGATAATAAAAAGAGGAGTAAAAATGGGTTAGTAAGGATTCCGAGCTAGCCTTAGAAACCCATTGTAACTAAGTGCTGCCTATATAGCCTAAATGGGCCTCAAGCCAATGTAGTTATCCCTCCTTGAGTGATTGTATGATATGTGATTATTCAATTAGAATGACTATAGATAGAAGATTGATTGAAATTATTGACAATGGATGCCCTTGAACTCAAATAAACAATATTAAAACTTGGCTTATGATTGCTAGAATGTTGCAGAGTTGAAATAGGAAGACATAGTGCTCTTTTCCTTAGAGTGCAGTGCAATTGCTAGATAGATTCAATGGGGGTATAATGAATGGCCTTGATGTGATTTTATATGATAATATTTAAAAATATTTTTTTAACTAACTTTACCAAATGTGTGAAAGAGTTGTTGTGAAACATATTGATTCAAAAAAGTGACCATTAGATGATGGGAGATAAGGCTACACTATGGGAGAAGGTTACAGTGAAACCCTATCCAAATAGTGTAGACTTGTCCCAGAAGACCAAAGATAATTAAGACAGGTCTGAAAAGAAATTTTGAGTTTAATAGGGGTGAATATAACTAAAATAGGGATATCTACATGATATTTTTAGTGCTTGCAAGTCATTGAAGTCTCTCTTATAGATTTCAAGTAAGAGAAATGGAAAATAGACAAAGTAAGGGTAAGGATGTCAAGAATAAATATTATCAAACATTTAATTATTAATCTTATGAGTCTATAGTAATTAAAATATCACTTTGTAAAATGACCTCATTAGTGGCCAACCCTTCTTTTATAGGATTTTTTGTGTTAGATTTTTCACCTAGTCTCGCTCCTTTTTTGGAGTTGTATTGCATTCATTTTCATAATGATTAGAGTTCCTCTTTATTTTTTTCCTTTTGATTATTGTTTCATATTATTTTCTCTTTATATATTATAATTTCTCATGCACAATATTTCAAACTTCATGAAATTTCACTTGTTCATAATTTTATGCACCAAGATTTCACAAAACTCCAAAACAACCTGATGCATATATGTGTTCCTTATCTAAATCTATCAGGAAACCCATAAATTTAATTATATATCCCCATTTTAAAAATGTATGAAGTCCTCTTACACTTCCTTGTATGCAATGGTTATCTTGACTTATATTTTTACTTTTTAGGACACTTAGATATATATAAACCAAGTTTTCAAAAAAATATTCCTCCGAAGTACTTATATATATGGATTAATAACCTTAAATTACCTATTACTTAACTTTATCAATGGGTTTAACATAATTATATTTCAATTAATCCTTCCTAGGTACTTCGACATATTACATACCATTATTTTAAGAGATACACAAATAGACTTGTTTGGTTGTATTCATAAAATAACATGCTCTTACTAACACAAAAAAACTACATATTAGTGAAAATGAATTATAAAAAGAAGGAAATATTGTTTTAGAACATTTTTTTATCTCAATAGTCTATTTTAGGCATACTCAGTATTCATGATCATTCGAAGTAGGGCTTGAGTACTCCAATTGAAACTTCTTTGGAGAAATTCCACATATAATTTATATAACTTTAGTGTGCCAATTTCAAATATATTTTGGATAATATAGTGTCCCATCCACCTGATGTGTAACTTTCTTCGGTGCTTACCATAGCTAGAGTTGTAAAGTAAGACTTTGGCCCCTACATTAAACACCTTATTTTTGATGTGTTTTGTACCATAATTTATTTATATATATATTTTTTACCCATTGGGTCCATCTAGCCAATAAAATATTATCATCTAACTTGTCTCATTCTATCAATAAATCTTGGATAGATTCCCTGTCTCCCAAATTTCTTATGCACATAATTCATAGGTACTTATAAATTTATTTTGTAATATTGCCTCTCTTCCATATACTAATTAGAATGGTGTTTATTTATTCAATTAATTATAAGTAGTCTGATATGATCATAATATTTATGACACTATATCATCCCAATAATGTCTACCCATATCACATATGTTCATGCACATGGTCCCTAGGATATTATTAAAGATTCTCATTATGTGATTTACACGTGGGTGATATAGAGTTTTATTATGGTGTAAAAACATAAAATAATTCAATAAAATGTGCACAAATTTTCCTATGAAGTGGCTTCCTATATCCATTGTCAAACTTAACAGAGAGTTAAACCTTACATTTATGTTTTCTTATAAGAACTTTATTGTAGTGGTTGTGATGTAATTATTAGTTAGTGATACCTCAGTCTAATGTGTTAAATAATTGATAACCATTATAATTTAATACATCCCACATATTTGTATGGTTATATTTATTGGTTCTATAAAATTAAATTTTCACTTCAAAAATGTTTCTTGTATAATAATTGGGATTAATGGCATATCATCCCTTCAATTGGGCTTACCCACCATTTTAAAAAATCATATTTTTGTGTATTATTTTGTCTTTATGCACTGTAGGTTACAAAATACTATATATTAGTATCTTTAATGTATTTTCTTCCCCTATTTAGTGTCATCTTGCTATGCCTTGATAACACTCATGTAACATACTTGTTTTCATGTTATAACAAGCATATGTATATATAAATTCATTCTTACCCAATTTATCCAAATGACCCTCAACTAATTGATATAGTGTTTCCTTTACTATGATTTTTTCTCTCTCTTTGACAATACAACCTTCTAGTGCCATTCTAGAGTATGTTTCTATTTCTTCCATTTCTTCAAGTAATATTAGATATCATACTAATATTTATGCATGACAAGTGATTTAGTTTTGCATTAAATCTCATAGCTTTCAATACTGCTAATAACTAAAATTATTGAACTAATATTATCCAATGAAAAATTCATCCATGCAAGGTTGGTTTTTTTTACAAGTTACTTTAACACCTCATGGTTTGTGAAGGAAAAAATTGGCACAACTATTTTTTTAATTGAAACTTTTTAAAAGCATAAACCATGATTAACACTTCCATTTTTTTAATTATATAATTCATTTTAACTTTGTAAAAATTATGAATTGATAATTAAATAGGGTGATCAATATTACCATCCCCTAGTTGGGATAATATAACCCCAACCACCATGCTCAAGGCATCTACATGTACATAGAATTACCTCTTCTAATCTAGGAATTGTAGGATTGGTAAAAATTACTAAATTTTATTTAAGTAAATAAAGTGATTATTATTGGGAATTTCTTTTAGTGGCTCAGGTGTGTGTACATATCCCTTGATAAAATTTTAATGACTCCCACATTGTCCTATATATTTATACACATCTTTTTTATTGTGTGTTTATTATAACTATAATATTATTTTAATCTTTATTAGGTATAAAAACATGCATTATTGAAAAATTAATTTCCCTAATAGTTTATCAAATGAAACTATAAATGTACATTTATTTAAATTGAGAGATATTAGTAATTATCTTGATATTCCAAACTACTAAAAAACTTGTCAAATTAAATTGAGAAATAATTTGAGACATTATTATCACTTATCAAAAAATTAATCTTCCTCTCTAAATAATTTTCTAATATAACCTTAAACTCCTTGAATTTAAGGAAAACCTCATGTTTATTCTTGATAAAATTTACCTAGATTTTCCTTGAGAAATCATCTATAAAAGGAACATAGTAAAAATATTTTAATAGTGATGGAACCTTCACATATATAAACACATCACTATGTATTAGCTTAAAAATTATGTATTATCTTATATAACCATTAATAAACTTTACTCAAGATTGCTTACCATATATACAATGTTGAAAGAAATTAAAATCTAAAGGATAATAAGAAATTCAATTGAATATACCTTTAGTTTTTACCGATTTAAAAAATTTCTATCCAATATGTCCCATACTAGTATTCCAGATAATTTTAATTAATATAGGTAGAAGAAAAGGGTGTTATTTAATTCATGGAGAATCATAGGAACAACATAATTAACTTCCATCACTTACAGTGATTACCACAAGCTTGAAAAACATTAAAATACAAACTCATCTTTATAATACCATTCTGCTTAAACCATTTTATAGTTATGATTACTAAATACTACCTAAACATCCACATGATTCATCATATTTACATAAATTATATTTATATCTAAACGTAGATTATGAAGAACCACCCGAGGGAGAGTTTAAACCTTTTTGCCTTTGAACGTAAACTTAAATCTTCTTTGGGATATGATCTTAAATGTCAAGTTGTCTCTAAATAAGACATCATCTCCATTAATATTTTCATATTTAAAAAACCACTCTCTATGAGGACTCATATGAAAATAAGCACTTGATTCATTAAACCATACATAATATTATGCATGTATACCTAAAAATTCCAAAAATAGATCCCCTGATTCTCGCTAGAGGTATTTATATCTCTAGAGGGGGAATTATCAAGTGAATTTACATTTTAATTTTTTTAAAGATCTGTACTACTTAAAGTTTCCAATTTTACCATAGTTATAACATTTCCTAATAGGTCTTCTTGGAAATTTAGTTTTACCTCTTAAATTTGATTGTTTATCCCATGATTTATTTCTATTTATTTCATGGGGATGACTTATAAAAGATAATATATATTTTCATTGATAATCCTCCATGTATTTTATCCTCATTTCCTCATATATGATAGCTACACCTATATCCTCATGCTTTAATGTAAATATATTACTACTAATGGCTATAACACTATTATCCCAAGAATTAAGTGAATAAAATTACAAATAAATAGAGGGATGATCTAATTTTTAGGATCTTTGTTATGAATAATTATCTTTTAAATGTAACAAATGCCATGAATATGGATAATTTGATAATGACTATAAAAGTGCTTCATTAATCCAAAAACCCACAACAACATGCTTTCATAATATAGATAAAAAAATTAACAAGATAAACTCACATAAGGAATAGTCAACAAAACCCAAGTGAAAAATAAAAACAATTGGCTCTAAATACATTAAATAATTTTGAAGTATCAGGATAAATTTCTCAAAACTAGTATGAATCAAAGTTAGAAGAAGGAGAAATGATATAAAGTCAATCGACTGAAGCTGGTTTGAAAGAGTTTTAAATCATTTTCAGGTAGTTAAAAACAACTGAGGGAAGAAAAATAGTGGCCCAAAAGTAGATCTTAAAAATAGCAAGGAAGTTATTTTTTAGATGATAGGTTAGGATAATTTTTCTCATGATAAACCAATTAGAAGTGATCCACAGAAACCTATAAAATATTGATCTTGATTAGATCAAGATAAAATCCTAGATTTTTTAATGGTAAAGGCCCAATTTTTAATGTTTTCCCATGATGAATATGCAACAACTCAAGGAAAAGGAAAATGGGGATTTAAAATATCATGAAAGGCATATCCCACATTACTCACCTAGTGGAGGTAAAAGAACATAGGAGCATGTCACATCTTCTAAGTCTGCTCTTAAACTTTTGAATGTATAACATAAATATGTTGCATGTATATTGTTCATTTTTGCATTTCAAGATGTGATATATGATTGGTTTCTTAATATTCCTAAGAATTATATCCCATAATTCTATTAATATTTAGAATAAATTTGAAACTACTTTTTTGGCTGCGATTGGATGAGTAATAGACCCTAGTGTCCTATATCAATATTTTTATAGTATGAGGATATAACCAAATGAATACATTAGAGTTTTAAATGCAATATTTATAAATATGTACACTTAGATCATTCCTTTATACTAGCCAAATTCTTGAGTATCTCTTAATATGTATAAAAATGTATTGAACTCAAAGATAATTGTGTTTTGTAAGTGATTTGCACTTATAAATGATCTTCCAAAAACCTATGTTGAGGGTATTAACATTGATAGTCAACTAAGTCTTTTGGGAAAATAATTACAAATATAAATTATAACCTACCAATGCTAAATCCCATTCTAAATGATAATCATAACATTCTCCTGCTCAATTTAGTCCCAATCACTAATGTGTTACCTTTGATATGTTCCATCTAACCAATAACTTGGTTTCTTGAATAACCAGCCTATCTAAAACATAAAAACATATGAATCAAGCTCTGATCCCATTTATTAATAATGCAAAAAAATTACCACATAATTCTAAAAATAATACGCTGCATGATATCTAATGCATGGTGAAAAAAATCAACAATGAATTTCTTATCCTACAAAATAAAGTTGGAAATGCTGGCGGGAAAAATACAAATCAAAACTTCACATATCAAAGGTAAAATTGGCCATTGAACATCCCAAACAATAATCCCGAGTCATCAAAAAATAATATTCTTGAAATTAACATTTGTGAAGTAGTATTGCCTAACTAGTGCATGGTTCATAACATGACCCAATGTGGAGAAATAGATTTCATCAAGTTATGAAATGCCTTTGAAATATCCCCAAAAAATGGAAGGGTAAAAAGTAGTCCCAAACCACCATAACACAACTAATACTTCTAGAGATCCTAACACATCTAGTCACCCTAAAACTATCACTTGATGTATTTTAGCTATCTCTATCAAAGTAAATTGAGGGAGTAGCTAACTTTCAGGAATATATCACATAAAAGGTATCATTTTTAGAGAAAAAGGTGATAAAAATTAGGGAGGAGAACATAGATTTTAACCTCCACATCACCAAACCTTGTTAGTTAATTTATACTGCATGTCCTACCTTGGTCACTCAAGTTTTGGATGACCAAGTTGTGTCAAGGAAAAATTAGTTCACAACCTTTCTTTCTCAACTCACAAAATATTGATGTGTTATGCAGATGTTAAAGACACTTATCTTGTAAGGCCACAACCTCAAGGTTGAGCCACTTGCCTTTTTTTATATCCTAGAGGAATATGACTGATTTCTTGACACTTTTGTGTACCAAGCTCACAACATAGCTTAGAACATGCTCGACTGGAAGCAAAAATTGTCTAATACATGGAATGAGGCCATACTATATTTCATAAAGGAAAATGAATTTAAATCTTCCTTGAATGACCATTCTATTACTTTGGATGCACTAGACATTGGACTCAAGTAGTCACTTGAATCCATAGACAGTGTTATGCTAAAGATGTAGACTTGGAAAAATGAAATGTTATGTAATAAATTTATTGGTATTTAAATTAGGAGGTGAGTAGATAAGATGGAGGAACTATTTAAATACATTAAATTGAAAGTATCCAATGTATAGGATATGTTCTTGGTGATGGAGGATGAAGACATCCAAACTTTGGTTGAATGTCAAGTGCCATTGTTCACTAGAATAAATATGGTCAGAGAAGTTATCATGGATTGGAAATTGTTCAAAAAAGACATATCTCATTTTACTAGATCTATTTTAGTCATCATCCATTACCCTCAATTTATTCCTCTAAATTAGTTACAATAGGAACTCCATCAAATAAAGTTTTTTATAGCTTCATATCTTGTGCCTCAATCATAGCTACAACTCCACCACTAAATTCTACAACAGCTTCTTCTTTAGAACATTATGTGAAACCATCTGTGTAACATCCTCTAATTAAGACAACACAATCTATGTTACCACCTTCAATATAGGTATTGTGCACACTTTAGTTTTGTAAATTTGAAGAATTTTGTAGTAGGAAGGGCTTGAACATAAAGAGTAGGGTTGTGTTGGTTGAAAACCTTTAAAGGTAGGCCACCTATTTATTTTAATCTATTGAAAATGTATGAAGGTAGTATATTAGTATAATACTTAATTGAAAATATGAAAGGGAATCTAATTAATGTGCAAGGGGTGAAAATGGGTAAACAACACCTTGGGCGATTACCACAACCTATGTTTCTAGCTCAGTTCCTCACTGTAGGCATAATTTTTAACTCCATTATATGACACACTTCCTATGAAATTGTCTCAGGATGAGATAAGTATTTAAGTCTAGGAAAGTGTTGGTAGTAAATATGGCTACAAAATTGTAGAGTATAATTGATAGACATGTGTGTGAATCACACTATTTAATCTTTTTAATCTAATTTTGTATGTATTCTACACTTGAAAACATGTCAAGGGTCTTCATAATAAGAAGAATATTTCATTTCTTTGTAGTGAATGACTAAAATATGAATCAACATCACCTTATAAAATCTTTATATATAACACTTAGTTGTATTATAAAAGAGTTTCGATGTGATAGAGATTATTATGAAGTTATGAAATGGTTTCTCTCAAATGTCTTTTATCATTGTTATAATTATTAAATATGTGTTTCATGCATAAATATATTAGCTTTAACTAATAAAGGACTAGGTTCAGTCAAAGTTGTTATCTATTGTATACTTCTGTCATACCTCACACATTTATCTGTGTATTAACTTATTTTGATGGGTTTTATAGGAACCTCTACTAACATTGGATAAGTTAGAAAGATCCTCAGTCTTTTAGATTAAGATTATAATCGATGGCTATTTTTATTTCTTTCATTTATTTACTTCATAATTCTAGGCTAGATCCATATCTCTCTTGTGAAGGTTGTATATAACACATACCTTGTAAAATGTTTATATGATTCCTAGGTTTAAATTTATTTATAGTATCATATGATAAATTTCATCAAAAATTAATGGGTTGATAATGTGCATGTCACTTACCTCTTATAATATTATATTCTCTTCCTCTAATATAATTATAAGAACTATAATAAAATTTTATTTTATTTTTTATATTACTAATATTTATTTTTTCCTCATTTTGGCCTCTATGTTCTACCCCATTTAAACCTCTCCTAACTATCAGAATAGATATTTCACCCAAGTCACTACTATCTATGATACCCTTTTTCTTTCGTACCATTACTTAGGTTCTTAGGACCCTAAGTGAAGTTATTGTATCTTTTTTTAAATCCCTTATCCATAAATATCTTACAAGTGAGGATTGACACTTTTTCTATGAATATTTATCAAGTGGTCTCTTTTTAAACTTAGTCTTCTTGGCATCAAAACATTTCCACCCTTGAACAACCAAAATGATAATGAATGATTTTAGAGTAGTTTCAAATCAATACTCAATGTCTCATGTCCATGGTTCTTTTAGGTCTACTATTTTTAAATTTTTTTATGCTATCCACTTAATAAGCCTTTATAATAAGTTTATTCTTAACTTGGTTGTTTCCAATTTCTTAAAATCTTAGGCCAGAATAAATTTATATATGTACACAAAATTATCCAAAATTATTCATCTTAAGCACATAGAAAATAATCCTATACTAATGAATAGGGTTCTCCAGTCTGCTTGGCATTAGATTTTTTAAAAAATGGGTAATTTATCCCACCAATTCTCTATTTCAGAAAGTGTTAGGTTATTAACATATAATGGATGCTCTCCTATTAAAATAATTTAGTCAAGGTCCATGAAGAAGCACTATATGTTGGTATAAATAAAGTGCTACATACTGAATTATGGGATCGAGTGACCTTGAATAGAGTTATAGTTTCATAAATAAGAAAAAGAACATACACTATATAATTATATTGGTGCCTTTAAATTAAAAGAATTAGCTCATATATTCCATGCATATACCACACAAAACATGATTTACTAAATTATCTTTATTCATAAATAAATACTTGTTATAATTCCAAAGTAATCTTTATCTCTATACCTAATTTTTTCAATTAAAATATACTCTTTAATCTATAACCTATACATCTCTCTCTCTCTCTCTCTCTCTCTCTCTCTCTCTCTCTCTCTCTCTCTCTCTCTCTCTCTCTCTCTCTCTCTCTCTCTATCTCTATCTCTACTTATTTTTGAGTAAAATATTGAGTCACGAGGATGTGGTTTTCTTGGGGGAAGAAAAAAATTAGGCATTCATGGTTTTCAAAAGGCTTTCTAACAATAAGGTCCCATGTAAGGGGCTTTACTTCCATTAATATGGGAAAGAGGGTTTTATGGATTGTCTTGTTAAATTTTATTGTTTATTTAGAATATTTATTAAAATTTTTGAGTCATGATTGTTTAGCATGAATTTATCCAGGGTAAGGAAGTAGTGAGGGGCACAAGGATTATTTTACCTACTCCTAAAACATTACAGAATCTTATGTCAGTTGTCTTCCTTGCATACACTTCCCTCCAACATTTTTCTATGCAACTGTTCTTGTAACAAGAATATATATATTTTTCACATAGGATCTAAAATGAATTTAAGCTTAATTCTGTAGCAAAAATAAAAAAAAATTACATGGGACCTAAAATAAATTTAAAACCCCTAAAATTTCTTAGAGGCAGTGGCTAAAAAATGTTTCGCTGGTCCCAGCATGGGATCGAGACCTAAGGTCCTTAGTTCATGTGACCATTATTTCAGTATATTTTTTCACTTTTAAATTGTTAGATGTCAATTTGCATGTTAATATAACCCTGATTTGAATTAAAGGTATCCATAAATAAAAAGTTAGTGAATTCATTTATTATTCGTATAAATTGATTAAACCTTCTGAAGAGTAAATATATAATTATTGAACATTTAGAAAAATAAAGTAAGTAAATAATTTAATATTCAAGAATTTTTTATTTTTTAACAGATCATACATAAAATATATTGTAAAAAAGATTATTTATTTTTTTTCATTTTTTTTTAAAATTTAATTTTAAAAACATGTGAATACACACATTAATAAATGTAAGATAAAAATATACATATATATTTTACATATGTGTATATATATATTTCAATATAATTAACATTTATCTTTTTTATAACATGTATCATGGATTTGTTAGGTTGATGTAATTATAATTGTAATGATTGATTTTCTAAGAAAATGACCTCACATCAAGTTTTATATAAATTTTATCCTGAAATATTAAAAATAAAAATATAGTTAGCTATTTTGAACTTCCCCTTTATAATAATTTTATCAATTTCTTTAAAAAAAGAAAAGAAATAAGAATTGAAAGACAAAGAAAATTATTACACTATCCCATCGTATGGTATATTACTCAACTCAAAATAACTCGAAACTAAGATTATGTTAAATAACATTAATTTTTAAATTAAAGGTAACAATATATGTATATATCCCATGGAAAATATTACATAGATATGATGTTTTTAAAATTACAATCATGAATATTAATATGAAGGACATATTGAATAGATTTCATTATAAAATATGTTTTTTTTTTGGGACTTATAAATTTTTATGTTTTATATAAAATGTGTAGGATTATTTGTAACGTCTTCCATTTAAAATCATTATCAAGGTTTAATGATGTTAACACTATCACTATTGTATCATAAGAGTATTTTTGAATATAAGTGCATGTACATATACATATTATGTATTTTTGTGAAAATTTTGCACATTATTGTAAAACTATGTATGCAATGACATAAACCATGTATGTAATGATGGAAAATGATGAAAAATATCAATAGCATTGATTGGTGATGTCATTAATATTTTTTCTATCTAACACACATATTTGATAAGTTTGGTCATATTGAACATAATTACCGATATTAACATAAAAGCTACATTAAGCAAGCATAAACTAAAAGGCATATACATTTTTATCTATGAATAATTACAAACAATATAATTAAAGTATTCCAATGACAATATGTATTTGGAAATTATCAATTTCATATATAACTAGATTTTATAATTCACCATGCCCAATTTACTCTCAATTTCATATAATAAGAATGCAAGTCACTCTCAATTTTTTGTATTAAGATTATAATTCACCCTCAATCAATCTTGAAAACATATTTTTATTTGAATTCAACACATTAAAGTTATATTCCTTAATTTAATATAAATATTGAAAAAATGATGTCTTTATTTTCTTAGTGGCTCTTTTGCTACCCAAATACAACAATCCATACTTTATCTGACTTGACCCTAAGTCAAACACATATAGACTCTTTATCGATAAATATAAATCACCCTTAGTGATACTATAACATCATCATCTAGTGACTCACTAACATAGTCACCTAGTGACATTCAAACATCACCCTTAATGTCGCTTTATAATGTATCATGTTAGTGACACCCTAATTTCTAAATCTAATGCTCCCATACCCACAAATGCAACTTTAAATATTCCTTGAATGTTTGAAATTTAAAAATAAAAATACAAGTGACACTAAATTGAATTACATCGACTTTAGGATCAACCTTTAAACATTAACACAGATGTTCTGATGTTATGTGTGTATGTAATCAATGTTTGATATACTCTTATGCAACCAAATTAAATTATATCTAAGGATACAATTAGGAAGAGTGTTATAGTTAAATGAAACCTATTGATTTTAATGAAATTATTTTGATTTATTATAGATTTAGTTTGAGAAATAAAATAGAATCCATACATGTGTCTTGTTTGCTCTACAAATTCTATTTTTTTTTAACAAATGCTAATGACATGTCATTGAATAAAAATGTTGGAAATGAGTCTCAAATTAATAATTGTGTTAAATGATCAAGCTTTATTAATCCAAAATCATAGAGCTGAAAGTATTGCATAATTTTGGAATCATGTCATTGAAAACCCTATTAACATCATTGGATCAATGTGTACATATTAAAAGAGGTTACAATCCAAACCATAAATAAAGAGGCCTTTGACAAAAATAATTTTTTTTTTTTTTTTTTTTTTTAGTTTTAAAGGATTTATTTCAAATCATCATGATCAACTTAATGTTCTAATTTACATCATTTAGGACCTTCAACCTATGTCCATTCATCTATTCAATTCTCAATTCTATTCCACTCCTACTCATTCTCCAATTTTTCTTACTTCTAATATTTCTTACATAAATGTATATATATTAGATAAATTTATATGCTTATCATAATTATAAAAATGTTAACATATCTTTACATATTCCTATTGATTTTAAATTTCTTCAATTTTTTTAATATGTTTCAATTTTTTCTCAAGCATTTTCATCTCTCAACAAAGTTTCTAACATTCCAATTTTTTTAAATCTATTTATTATAACACTTCTTAAATTATTTATATTTCCAACTCATATATTTTCTTAAAAAATATTTACTCTAAATTATTCTATGTTTAATTCTATCAGACCAAGTATGCTGCAGATGGGTCTATTGATAAGTACAAGGCTAGATTGGTAGCCAAGGGATTTTCACAGGTAGCCGACATCGACTAATCAAAGACCTTTGCACTCATGGCAAAGATGAATTCAATTAGACTCACACTTTTTGTAGCTACATCACATGGATGGAGTGTATATTAGATGGATGTGAAGAGTGCATTTCTTCATGGAGACCTTAAGGAGGAGATTTACATGAAACAACCACCTAGTTTTGTTCAAGATTATTCTTTAGTGTGAAGACTTAGGAAATCCATTTATGGCCTCAAAAAGGTCCCTCAGGCTTGGTATACCAAAATGAACTCCTTATTTCTCACTTTAGGTTTCACTAGATGCCACTTAGATCCCAATGTGTACTTCTTACGATAGGATGATTCATTATTAATACTAGTTTTTTACGTTGATGACCTTTTGATCATAGGGAGTTTTCTTTGACTATCTCACTAGTGAAGAAAAATCTTCAAGGTAGATTTGCCATGACTGACTTGGGCTTACTACACTACTTCCTTTGCATTGAGATCTCTCAGATAGATTCAAGGATTTCACTTTCATAGCCCAAGTATTCTCTTGATCTTCTAGCACGGTTTCATATGGTTGACTATAAGCCATCTCTGACTCTATTCCTATCTAGAGTCAATCTTGAGGTAGATTTCTCCACTACATTGGTCGATGCTCCTTGTATCAACAAATTGTTGGCAGCGTTATTTACTTGACTCACACCCAACTAGATATCACTTATGCTATTGGCATTGTTTTGAGATTCATGTAGAAACCCCATGAGCTGCACTAGAAAGTAGCTAAGAGGATATTGCACTACATTTAGGGTTTACACAAGTATGGGATACACTATAGGGTTGGATCAAATTTTGACTTGGTTGGCTATACAAACTCAGATTGAGTTGGTGACACTAGGAGTCATAATTCCACTTTAGGTTATAGTTTCTCATTAAGTTATAGCCCCATCAGTTGGTCGAGAAAGAAGAAAAATGCTATTGCTCTATTTTCTTTAGAGGTAGAGTATAGGGGAGTTGTTATCATAGCTACTAAAGCTATTTGGCTTCAAGGGATTCTTTCTAAGCTTGGTATCCAAATTAGGCAACCTACAATCATATTTTGTGATAACTAAAGCACCATTTAGATTTACAAGAATCTAGTCCTTCATTAGAGGACCAAACACATTGAAATTCACATGCACTTTATTCAGGAGCTAATTCATGAGTAGGTCATTAACTTAGTATTTTGCCAGTCTTTAGAGTAGGTTGTTGATATCTTCACCAAACCTTTCACTAAGAGAAAATTCATTCATCTACGAGATCTTCTTGGGGTGTTGTCCACTTCAGTAGCTTCATCATATTCAGGGGTGCCTTCTAGCCTCTTCTCTTCTTCTTCTATCTCTCTTTTAGATGGGAGTTTTTCCCACTGGGTTTTCTCATTTTCTCTACTTTATGAGAGATTACGTTGTACATGGAAACCTCATCAGGCCTTATTGCCAGGACCCATCATTTTCCTTTTTTTAAATCATCACCTACCTAAGTTGTGCTTATGGGGGTGGGTGTTGGTGTATGCCTTTTTTCCCATGTGTTTTGGCTACACGGTTGCATATTGCTTGCTTAGGGGCTTTAGAGTCATGTTGGTTATTTGGAAAGTTTAATACGACATTCACTAGAATGGGTTCTATTTTTTCTCCTACAATCTATATATGTACCTATTCCCTTTCATATTATTAATGCAATATTATGTGGATCATTCCTATCTCATTTCTCTATGGATCATTCTTGCAGTTGTGTGTTTGTGTTTACTCAATATTATCTTGTATAATATGCATCTCACATAACATATTGAATCAATGCATTCACTCAGTCTAGTATTCCTAGAGCTTATTTTTATAGATAGATATATCTATTGTAGTGCCCACACCACTCATATCTATTGCAAGAGTGAGTGTATCCTCATCCTCTCCAATCCACATAGAAATTATATCCTTCACCTACCACTCACTTCTACTTCCATAGAATATATTTTCACCATACAGATCATTAGAGTGCTGTAATGCACATTTACTTCATCTCTAATTCATGTATTCCTTAACATATCTCCCAACTTTGGCATCCCAAATAATCAAAGGATTCCCCACCTTGACCCTTGCTACATTTTGTGGCTCTACAAATTATGATACTAAATCTTCTTATTTTTCACCCTCACCCATATATCCATTATATTTATACTCCACACCATTATATTTACATTTATAATTCTTTTTTCATTCATATACATAAGAGCAACTTTGGTATGAGGGTGGTTCTATCTTGGGCCAGGCCATAGGAAGTGGTGGTGTTGAAATGATGGAGATATTTTCTATAAAAAGGATGATGGCTTATCGATGCATCTGCTTATATATATTAATTTTTAAATATTAATTGGTAACTTAGGCTATTTGGTATTGAAGCTCACAAAATATTCCTAGCTTCTCAATGTGAAAGCTTTTAAGGAAGGGAAAGACCTCAAAATATCTCTATTATTTCCCCATAATTTGATGATTGCCATTATTTTTATATATTTATTATTTTTTAGATGTTTGGATTATAGACAGAGAGTTTTAAGTGTCATGAGAGCTATGACAACTTGATCCCTGATAGGTTCTTTCACAATTGCAAGACATATCATAACAATAAGGTATTGTATTTTGTCTTAAAAATATTGTTTTATGTTACTTATTTATTAATTAATTACTCACACTCTACTCTATTGATTTAATAAAATATTATTTTTAGGTAGTGTTTGTTTTAAGTTATCCATTTTTGATTATGTTACCCAATATCATGTATAAAGTGTTTTAGTTTAGACTTATAGTAATAAGTGAATTGATCTAAATTCCTTGTGATATTGCTGAATAACAAAGGAGGAGATCTAAGAGCTATGGGTGACTTGAATTTGATTTTAATATATTTTATCATCCATATTTTGATGGGTGTATACAATCACCATAATCACATCATGTCAAAGATGACTCCAGAAAACTAGAGGAAATCTCCTATTATTTTTGGTTATTTACCATTTTTAATGTCAAATAGGGCATTGCTGCTCTTATTTTACAAAGGTCAATGCATGTTGGATGCCAATAGGGATGGACCAATTATAGCCTTTCCATATAAATTATTTAGTAATTTTATCTCAGACCCCAATATTCATGGGATTATGTAGTTTTTTTTTAAAAAAAAAAAATTATAAAAGATTTTGTTAATTATTTATTACTTAGGGATGGTGGTTTTCTATACCCAAATTTTTATTCTTCTTCTTCGTTCTTTGACAGGTTATAGTGAAATAGGTCCTAAAGAGCATTGAGCTTTTGGTTCAGAAACTTCCTTTTCAGAGGCTAGTTATGGAAATTGCACAAGATTTTAAAGTACATGTCCACAACACAATGGGGCATAAATGAATTCTTTAGATCTATTGGAAGTATTGTCCCATGTATGGGTTATGGACCAGCTCCCCATGACATATCATTTGGAGGAATAATGCAACCATATAGGTAGGCATCACATAGATATATGTAAATGTTTTGCTCCTCCCATTACATATTAAAGTGTTATTTTATCAAATTATCAAAAGTATTATTGAAATGAATATCTATGTGAATGTAGTGTAATTTTTTTTTCTAATTATAGATATTTTTATTTTAGGGATTATATGGGCTATGGCATGGGTATTCACAATTCTTGATATGTAATGAGTGGAGAGGAGTTTGAAGCTAGAAAGCTGATCTGAGGAAGAAGCGAAAACATGAGTTTATACCATCACTCACGTTCAGTGACATGCCATATATAATGGAGAAGACTATAGCGGATGATCAATAAATGTTTTTTCCAATTATATAAGAAATTATAAACTAATATCTTGAACTCAAAATAGAATCATAAGTTACAACCATCAATAGTTGAGATGAAAGGCTACATAAGTAAAATGATGAAATCAATTCAAGCTTACAAAATAAATAATAAATATGTAGTTTTAACATTTAAATCAAATATAGATGAAAACTTATTAGGTGTCTTACTGGATTGCTATGAAATTGGTCCATTTAAATCTTGTTATTTTCTAAGCTATTTTAGTGCATTTTTGGTTGAACGTTATTTGGCTATTATGTTTTTCTCAATGCCCAAAAAAGAATTTTACTACTACTTGATTTGATGTAGCATTTATGAAAATAGATATATGGATGGTCAATATGGATTTTAATGTTGAGTGCATTTCATTTTTTATATGATATATAGATATCTTTTTGACTCTATAATTTTAGTTGCTTGTGTATGTGTTTTAATCAATTTGTATGTAGGAGATAAAAATCATCCTAGATAAATGTAAAATACATCATTCCATTAATTTTGTATTTTTAGAATTAATTAAACATTTTAGAAGGCTATGCTTCTACACAATTAGACTAAGGGAATGATTATTTAGAAGGAAATGATAGATATTTTGAAGATCTCTAAATTACATGATTTGTATATTAAACTTTTAATATGAGAATTGTTATAAATATTAAATTTCTAGTTAGAAAAACTCACCAATGTAAGTTAAGAGTTATCACAATTATATAACACATCATAAGCCACTCAATTATAAACACAGTAGAATGATATTATAATAGTGTACCCTAGACATATATATAGGTTGTTTCCTCCTTCATTCAAGGGTCCTTATATAGAGATCTTCACAATCTAAAAAATTACTAAGCTAAGCACCATGAATGTGGAGCCTTGATTAACAATTAAAATTACCTATCCATGGGAATATGGTCCCTATATTCAACATAATATGGTGTTCCTGCAACTACACAAAGTAAAAAGTGCATGATGTTTGAATATTGTAATGTTCATTTTTAAATAATTGTCCTTTAAAATCATAAATCTATTGGCATATATTGATATGATACATTTTATACCATTGATAATAAAGCAATCTCAAATAAGATCATTTTTGGATTTTATTCAATAATGTTTCTTGAATAATTTTAACAATAATTTTAGAAGACATGGGAATATATAGTCAACTATATGGTATTAAATGAAGGATTGAAGATGAGCAACATTATAAACACTAGAATGTCTATGTCAACTATAATTTTAGCATATATTTTCAACTATCTGTTCACTGACATGGATGTGCAATTCCTTTTAACTTTGTAAAAATTATAAATTGATAATTAAATAGGATGATAAATATTACCTTCCCCTATTTGGGATAATATAACCCCGACCACCATGCTCAAGGCATCTACATGTACATAGAATTACCTCTTCTAATCTGGGAATTGTAAGATTGGTAAAACTTACAAATTTTTATTTAAGTATATCAAGTGATTATTATTATTTATTTATCCATATAAATAGACCACCATTGTATAAAATTTCTTTTAGTGGCCTAGGTGTGTGTACATATTCCTTGATAAAATTTTAATTATACCCACAACGTCCTAAATATTGGTACACAAATTTTTTATTGTGTGTTTATTCTAACTATAATATTATTTTAATCTTGATTAGGTATAATAATATGAATTATCAAAAAATTACATGCCCTAATAGTTTATCAAATGAAACTAAAAATGTACATTTATTTAAATTTAGGGATATAAGTAATTATCTCGATATTCCAAACTACTAAAATAACTTATCAAATTAAGTTGAGAAATAATTTGAGACATGATTATAACTTATCAAAACATTTATCTTCTTCTCTAAATAATTTTATAAAATATCCTTAAACTCCTTGAATTTAAGGAAAACCTCATGTTTATTCTTGATAAAATTTACCTAGATTTTCCTTGAGAAATAATCTATAAAAGGAACATAATAAAAATATTTTAATAGTGATGGAAAATTCACATATATAAAAACATCACTATGTATTATCTAAAAAATTATGTATGCTCTTATATAACAATTTGGAAATTTTACTCAAGTTTGCTTACCATATAAACAATGTTGACAAAAATTGAAATCTAAAGGGTAATAAGAAATTCTTTTGGATATACCTTTAGTTTGTACTGATTGAAGGAATTTATATCCACTATGTCCCATAATATGATTCCAAAGAAATATATTTTATATAGGTATCAGTCAAGGGTATGATTTAATTCATGGAGAATCTTAGGAACAATAGATAATGTTAAAGATGCAGACGTAGAAAAATAAAATGTGATGCAATACATTTACTGGTATTCAAACTAAGAAGTGAGTAGATAAGATGGAGGAACTAGTCAAATACATTAAATTTAAAGTATCTAATGTATAGGATATAATCCTGGTGATAGAGGATGAAAACATCCAAACTTTGGTTGAATGCCAAGTGTTATTATGCACTAGAAAAAATATGGTCAGAGAAGTTATTATGGATTAGACATTGTTCAAAAAAGACATGTCTCATTTTGATAGATCTATTGTAGTCATCATCCATTGCCCTCAATTTGTTCCTCTAAATAATTTACAATAGGAAATCCATCAAAAAAATATTTTTATAGCTTCATAGCTTGTGCCTTAGTCATAGCTACAACCTCCACCACTAGATTCTACAACAACTTTTTCTTCAAAACATTATGTGCAACCATCTATGTAACCTCCTCCAATTAAGAAAACATATTCTATGTCTCCGCCTTCAATATAGGTATTGTGTAAACTTTAGTTTTGTAAATTTGAAGCATTTTTTAGGAGTAAAGGATTGAATATAAAGAGTAGGGCCATGTTGGTTTAAAACCTTTAAAGGGATACCACCTGGTTATGTTAATATATTGAAAGCCTATAAAGCTATTAGATTATTATGATACTTAATTGAAAACTTTAAAGTATATCTAATTAGTGCGCAAGGGGTAAAAACTTGTAAACAACACCTTGAGTGATTACCACAACTTATGTTTCTAGCTTAGTTCCTCACGACAAGCATAATTTTCAAATCCATCATATGATACACTTCCTATGACTTTGTCTCAAGATGATACAATTTTTTAAGTCTATGAAAGTGTTATTAGTAAACATGGATACAAAATTTCAAAGTATAATTTATAGACATGTGTGTGAATCACACTATTTTGTCTTTTTATCTAATTTTGTATGTATTTGACACTTGAAAACATGTCAAGGGTCTTCATAATGAGAAGAGTCTTTATTTTATTTGTAGTCAATTAATAATATATGAAGCCACATCACCTTATAAAATATTTATATATAACACTTAGTTGTATTATATAATATTTTTGATGTGATAAAGATTATTATGAAGTTATGAAATGGTTTCTCTCGAATGTCTTTTATCATTGTTTTCTGTGTAGTGAAAGATCTGTTGATCTAAATATATTAATAATGTAGATTATACGTAATTTTATGTAATTATTAAATATGTGTTTCATTCATAAATATATTAGCTTTAACTAATGAAGGGCTAGGTTTAGTCTGAATTGTTACCTATTATATACTCCTATCGTACCTCACACATTTATCCATGTATAAAATTATTTTGATGGGTTTTAGAGAAACCTCTGTTAACAATGCATAAGTTGCAAAGATATATAGTATTTTAGATTAATATTATAATTGATTCCTATTTTTATTTCTTTCATTTATCTATTTCATAAATCTAGGCTAGATCCATATCTCTCTTGTGAACGTTGTATATGGGATTGAGTGACATTGAATAGAGTTATTATTGAATAAATAAGAAAAAAGAACATACATTATATAATTATATTAATTCCTATAAATTAAAATAATTAGGTTATATATTCCATGCATATACAACATAACACATGATTTACTAAATTATCTTTATTCCTATATAAATACTTGTTACAATTCCAAAGTACTCTTTATCTCTATAACTCATTTTTTCAATTAAAATATATAATTTAATTTATAAAGAATACATCTCTCTCTCTTTATTCTTGTATACCTTACTCTCTCATATTATCACACACTACATATTAAAACCATGTGTTATAAGTATCACCTCAATACATTTAAATTATGAAAAGACATGTCTTCAGGACATGTCTTGTCTTCATCCAACTATCTACGAGATGTTTCAAAGTTTTTTATGATGTCATATAGGAAAAAGGTGTAAGAATAAGCTATCATGTCCATATGTCATCATTGATGATGCCACAATATGATAGTGGCTTTTGTGGTATGCATGGATGTGTAGAATATACTGATGAATAATCCCATAAATATTATGTCTAATAAAATAATATGTAGAGGCATTAATAATAATGGGAATTCTTGTAACACCTCCAATAATACATGGTTTAACTATCATCCTTGCCTACACTATGTGTCAAATGTGGTATGAGTAAGATAACCTCATGTGTCAATTTCCATGAAGGATATTAACAACATACACATATACTTTAACAAGTGTGGCATATATTCCACCATAACCATGATCACTAAAATATTTCCCCCACTATGAGTCCTTTTCTTTGCTCTCCCAATACAATACCTGTGGTGTTTTATTTGATCATGTGCATTGGTTTTCCCTACTATAGCATATTTTCATATTATATGTAATTTTAGTATCCTTCGAGCATCCTCTAGAGTAACTATTATTACCAATGTTAATAATCAAAATTTTAAGTATCACTATTCCACTTCTCTACTAAAAATTTAAGCACAACAAGGTCATAACCCATCATTAGAAGGTGCACGACATGGACTAAGCACATTACATATAAATGTGTCTACTCATCCTCATTGAATCCAAATCCTTGTATTGTATAACCAACAATGCCATGAAGTCTCATTTGTTTGTGGTAATTTGAATCATTGTAAATAAAGATAAAAATTATTTTTTTTCATGATAGAAAAATTGATTTCAAAATCAGTGTTTGTGGGTGCAAACATAAAAAATAATAAAATTGTATAAATTTATAAGAGCATACAAAATTTTTCAAGACTAAAAAAATATTTTCAAGACCATATATATCCTACTCATATTATACTAGTCCTATATTATGGGAAAATAATACTCTCTTTCACATGCATGTTTTTCATAATAATAATAAAAAATAAATAAAAAAAATTGGGGCTCATAATGGCTTACTAGTTAGATCTCTTAAGCTAGTGTGGATGCAATTTATACATGATCCAATTGATGTGCCACAAAGTGTCATTGATTATGCATAATGTCTATCACTCATATCTTTGTTTGCATAGGTAAAATGTAAGCATAAAATTAGTTTATATTTTTACATTTAATTTATATAGGTTTGGATAGAAGCCCTCATTTTTTATTACTATTTGTATCATTAATATACATAATTTTTATTAAGTATAAAATAATATGATATTTAATTAATTTTGTATAGAGATTTATGATGTTATAGGGTGATAATTAACACAACTTTATCACAATTGATTATGATGTCTTGCGATGTTATATATTTATCAATGTAATGTGACATTGTATAACAAGTCCTCACATGAAAAATATTATTATCTTTATCAAGAAGTTTGCATGTTTCAAGGATATTTTGGACCTATTTTAGAAAGCTATAAAAAGAAAAATTAACATTTAGAAAATATTTTGTCACTTTCAATGGTATTTTTAAAAGTTAAAAAAAGTTTATCAATACCATTTTTTATTCAATTTTGTTGATTTAAATATTATATTCAAGTACTTATGATTCCTTCTAATGCATAATTTTAAAAAAAATGGAATTGGGTATTTGAGAAATTTGAGAAGAAGGTTTCAATTTAGTGTAATCAATAGCCATTTAAAACATATTCTCACTTTTAATAGTATTATTAAGGGTTAGAAAAGGTTCATCAATGTCATTTTTCATTCAATTTTATTGATTTAAATTTTAGACTCAACTATTTATGATTCCTTCTAAAATCTAGTTCATAAAAACTCAAAGATTAAAATTGGTTATATTAGAAATTTGAGAAAAGGATTTCAATTTGGTTTGGTGTAATCAATGGTTATCTCTTGAAGGAAGCTTGATTTTGATTAAATATATATAATGTTATCTTATTTTATTGGAATTCACTCACATTTCTAAAGTCATACTTATGGAATTAGGAAAAAGTGTTTTAAATTTATATGGTTTGGTTGCAAAGATAAATGTGGAATTACCCTTGTTTAGTGGAATTAAATCTCTACACCAAAATAAGATTGTGGCCAGGATTAAAAAATATACATCATTGTGGGAGGCATTAGCAATGAAGATTATAAAGAGAGTGAGGCTTGGGAAGATACACAGGTTAGTTATGAAGGTTTTTATAGGCTGTTAGTTGATTTAATTAGCCGAGTATATATTAAAAGTATTTAATTATTGGTAGATAATGTTGAATTTTACTTTAATATTATGTGAAAATATGGTTAGAAATTTGTCAGAGCATATAGATTTGATGAAGAATTTAAGGAGAGTTGAATTTATTTTTGCATAAATAAAGATGAGTTATATTAGGATCATAAAAGAGGAAGATGAAATTACTTTTTCTAAAAAGCTAGGATTAGATAACTACATGGCTAAGCTTACAATATTACAATGATACACTTGAAATATTACATATTTCCTAAAGTAGATTGAATGCTAGAATGAAATGATGTAAAATAAAGGAAAGTGGATAGGTGATAATTCCAAAATGGAATGAGAATACCAACACCCTCTTCGAGTTTTTGATATACAGATTCATCAAGCTTCCTAATTTTGGGTAGTTGGATAAAGTGATGCTCACATTACTTAGTATATATAATGAGGGTGTGATTTATATTTCATAAGATGTTACCATCTTCATCAACACTACAACCATGGCATGAGAAATAAGACTCCCAACTATGGGAAAATCTATTATGCCTTACAAAACAAAGTCTCCATCAATTAATTTGTATACAAAAGAAAGTGGATGCCATATGAGTGCACATTTTATTTGAGTGCATCACTAAGTGCTTCTAGAATACCACCAAGATCACATGACAAGCAATAAAAGGGTTAATTAACATTGCCTACCAAATGATCTAGATGCATGAAAAATTTAATTAGCTTGAATTTTTGGCTTATGAGCTCATGAATAAAATTGAGAATGTCCTCTTTGGAACATTTCATAAGTTATACTACCAATTATTGGTCTGAATATTATTTTTTACCCAATAAAAGTCACCAGAGGGTCCAATCAACCTAGATTAAGACTTTTATCCCAAAACTACATTCACCAACCTTGCCTAGACAAAGACTAGGAAATACTATAATCATTATCTAGGATAAACCAATGGTGGGTTGAGATTCAAGACAAATTATTTCTCACCCCATGGTACCTAAGGATGTAATATAATATCTTAGATAGCATGCATATGTCACAAAGATACATAATGGGATTCATATCAAAGTAACAATAATACAGTGTGGGATGAAAATAATGATTCATCTACAATATCACCTATGAATGATCCAAGTAGAAATAATCATCTTGAAACTCAAGTAGTCTCTCAAAAAACACCTTTATCACTCATAAGGCATTGTTCATAATATATTGATCAATATACTACTCCCAACATAGGATAAATGTCTACTCTATCACCTACACTTTATCACTAAGGAGATAGTTCAAGGAAAATAAGAAGTTTGAAGGAGATACTTGAGGCATATAGGTGTGAAGAAGATAATTAATTTTTAAATTTTGCTTTATTTTATGATGTTGATCTTATTTATTTTGAAGATGATGTAAAAGATAGAAAATGGTGTGAAGCCATGGATGAAGAAATGAAAGCAATTGAGAAAAATCAGACTTGGGAGTTAGTAAACCTTCCATTAGGAAAGTAATCCATTGTTGTCAAGTGGGTTATAAAACTAAGACCACCATAGAAGGAAAAATTGAAAGACATAAGGCAAGGCTGGTCATCAGAGGATATAAGCAATGGCTCGAAAGAGACTATAATGAAACATTTACTTCTATAAAAAGGATGTAAACTATAAGAATTGTTTTAGTAATAACAACTAAACACAAGTATAAAGTGCATTAGATGGAAATCAAATCAACATTAATAAATGGAGTGCTAGAGGAGGAAGTGTATGTGCAACAACCCCTAGGTTATTCTATGTCATGAAAAAATGGTATATAAGCTAAAGAAAGCATTGTATGGGATCAAGCACACACCTAAGGCATGGTACATTCACATCGATTCATAAATGTTGAGCAATGGTTTTATCAAAAGTAACAACAAATCGACACTCTACATCAAAGCCGTTAATCAAGGTGAAATTTTAATTATGTGCTTATATGCAGATGGTTTAATTTTTATTGGGAATGGGAATTTGTCTATACAAGAGTTTAGGTTATAAATGAAAAAAGAATTTGAAATGACAGATATGCCATTATTAAAATACTTTCCTGGTATTAAGTTTAAACAAACACTAAATGATGGTATTTTCATATCTCAATCCAAATATGCAAATGATATTTTGAAAAGGTTTAGATTGTTGAATAGTAAACCTACATTAAAACCAATAGCATTAGGTTGGAAGCTGATAAAGAATGATTGTAGTAGCAATGTGGATCCAACATTATATAAGAGTTTGGTTGGAAGCTTAATGTATTTAACAACAAGACCAAACATTATGTATGCAGTTAGTTTAAACTCTAGGTCCATATAGACTCTAAAAGAAACGCATTTGCAAGCTCAGGAAAACGAATCTTAAGATATATCAATGGCACTAAAGCCAATGGAATTTTGTATATTGCATATAATAATTTTGTGTTAGTTGGTTATATAGATAGTGATTGGGCAGGTAGTCTTGATGATAGAAAGAGTACATCTGAGTATGTTTTGGGTTTGGAGTTATCTCAAAAAACAACCTATTGTGTCAATCTCCACAATAGAAGCCGAGTATGTAACAACAAATTGAGCATCTTGTCAAGCTATTTGGATTAAAAGAATATTATCAGATTTAAATAAAGAGCAGAAAGAAGCAACAATAATCTTTTGTGATAGTCTATCTTCTATAGTTTATCAAATAATCCAGTCTTCTATAGATACAACAAACACAAAGACATAAGATATCACTTTATAAAAGAACTGGTTGAGAGTGGAGAGATTAATTTGAAATTTTGCAAGTCAAAAAAGCAGCTCACAGACATATTTACAAAAACATTCTCCAAAAAAAAAATTTGAACGACTAAAAAAAATTTGATCATGATCAATCTAAGAAGTCAAAATTAAAAGAGAGTATTGAAAATAAAAAATAATATAATCTTATCTTCTTCAACTATTGGAAACTTCTTCCAAAAACCACTCCTACCCATAGCTTGTCATCAAATGTGCCGAACTACTCTATCCATGAGCAGAACCATGTAGAAGACTGTCGAATCATCCAGAATTGTTGACTACAGCCATAGCATTTGGAAACGAATTTGTGAAATCAAAGGCTTCCTTGAGTCCATCCCTACAAAGATATCTAAACTGCAAATGTTGAAAGCCTTATATAGTTTTGGTGTCCGTTAATGAGGGAGGTCTAATAAACACACTTCTACACTATGGAATTTGCGAGGAAATTAAGGCCAGCTTGTTTTTGCATTGTAAAATCATTACTAGGTAATAATGGCTGTTTGGAATTGATGTCCGAAAGAAGACATAATAGTTAATTGGTAGATTAAAGTAAATCTGTCCGTAGCATTTAGAAAATTTCGAGTAATAATAGTTATAATGATGCATTCGAATAATTGAAAAAAAAAAAGAGCATTGACTAAACGTTAACATCAGGTAAAAGTAAATCTGTCCGCATTATGACGTAAAAGACAGGCGTCTCTATATTTCTTATATGTGGAACTATACATTTAAACATAAAACACACTGAATATTAATGCTACCTTGAAGATATACATTTAGTTGCGGGGACTGTGTATATCAAATGCTTTTGTGATGATTCGAAATGACTTTTAAACATCCCTTTCATCTTATATCTCTCGCTTGCATGAAAAGAATATTTCTAACACCTCAAATGAAATACAGAGCCCAGAAATGAAAAAATATTAAATTTGTGAAGTTGTTTAGAAGAAGATGGAGGTCCCAGATCTATTTAGTTCTATATCTATGAAAATTTGAAGGCTTCACGGTGAAGTCACGTAAACCTATGAATATTTTGCACAGACCCTAGACTAGTTGTGTAAAGAACAAGTAAGCACAAAAGACAAAAGTTGGTGAAAGAAATGCATGCACATCTATCCTGACAGGCAGTTTAAATTTAGCAGTGTAATCTTCATAGGAGCATATTATTCTAGATTAGACCTGTAGATCTATACAGCTATGGTGGGTGCTATGCAGTACCGCATTAACTGAAACTAACTTCTTATGCACGAAGAGGATTGAAAGGAGTCTTGGGATACGTTTCAGAAGGAGATAGTCTACATGAAGCGTTTATGACACGTAACACGTTTTTTTTGGAAGCATATATAAAGGCATGTGGGGTTCATTTTAAGCAGCTTCTAGCCGAGGAGGAGACTTCCAAATTGTAGATAGAGGGAAGTTTAGGAAAAAGGCATGTTGCCTTTGTATTTGCATGGAAGTTTGAAAGACTCCATTTCTTAAAAAAAAAAAGCTTGCATGTTGCATTTTAGATTAAAGCATATCTATAATTTATTTCTTAGATAATATATATAATATTTTTTTATATTAATATAAGTTTTAAGCTCGTGTTTTTATATTTGTGTGTGCTTTAGTACTAATCTTAAGTAAGGTATTTCTTTATTTGGAGACTTCATCTTTATAAATACATCATTTGATATTAGAGTGAAGACTTTGAGTTTTGAGAAGTGAAAGATCAGGTTTCGTATATAGGATTACAAGTAGGAGACTTGCAACAATATAAATCGTGCTGAGAAGAGAGAATATGGCACCCAAAAGAATTTTTGGTATAAATGTACTTGTAGCCAACGTGGTTAGAAGACTAGATGAGGTTGTATACATAATGCGTGTTAAAAATGCACCTAGATGTCGTTCAATAAGACATGAGATGAGGGAGATAGGGGTTCACACCTAGGTATGATCAGAGTGATGTTGAGGAAGGATAACATGTGGGTCCTTAAGGGGATGAAGATGATGAGGTGAAAATGGATGCCAATGAAGGTAGGTTCTTGAGAGTTATCTCACAAGTTCATTGATTAGCTAACAAATTTAGAAGAATATTTTGAGTTTGATGACATTAGCGACTATGTAACAAGTAAAGGTGGTGAAAACCAATTTCAAGGGTTATTCGACACTATGGTGGAAGGAAGTATAAAATGAAAGAACAAAAAGTATAAGATATGATGGTTATGAAGATGGAGGGTATGTTTTTTCCTAGAGTTTACTAGATTAAGTTGTTCAAATGATTAAATAACTTGAGATAAAGGGATTTGAGTGTTGAGGAATACATGGAAGAGTAAGACAAAATCACAATTATATTACGTCATAGTGAGGTTGGCTAACAAAACTTTCCTAGGTACTTGAAAGGGTTTAGATTCACCATTCAATAAGAGCAACATAAAAATATTGCAGGAAGCCTATTAGTTCACACTGAAGGTAGAAAATAAGTTGTCTTATAAAAAATAGAACACTGCACAAGCAAGGGGAGATTTTGTGTGGACAAGGAAGCAATAGAGCATCTTATCCACCTTTTGTAAATAAAAATATTGACAAATGTACTCCATGAATAGATGTTTCTCTTTGATCATAGGTTTTAAGTCATGCTACTGGGGTTTTATTGATGAAATAAAAATATTAAGTATATGGTTTTGGAAGGCTTTCTTCAGTGCCTTTTTCTCGTTGGTTCATGTGACTATTATTCAAGTGTATTTTTAACTTTTAAATCGTTGGTTGTTAGTGTGCATGTCAATAAAATACTGATTTGAATTTAAGGAAATTTTTATTACACAAACACCTTTGTGCATTTAAGCATCTATTATCTATCTGAATAATTTCAAGAAGAGTGAAATGAACGCTAGAGCATCCATTTATTGTTTGCTTGAGTTGATTGAGCATTGTTAAAATTAGATCAATTATAAGAACATTCCTTGTAACACTAAATTTCTTATTAGAGACACATTGAATTGTACTATTTTGCCTAACTAATGAATATATTTAATTATTAGAGTGTATTTTAAATTTTTTTTATTGCTTGGGGATTTGAAAAAAAATCAAGATAAGTGTAACATAAGCCCTAAAACACATATTTTTTCCCTTATTATTTTATGAGCTAGTTGGCCAATTAAGGCAAGTATAAGAATTATATTTTCTAAATGATCAAAGTGAATTTTCAAAAAACTAGGCAACATTTTTGGAGCACCACATTTAAATAAATAAATATTCAAAATAGAGTTCACCTACCTGAAGTTTACCTAAAAAATCAAAACAATGATTTAGACAAACTCCTTTATTCATCACAACTTTTTAGGGTTTTTATTATCTTATCAAAAAATCCTAATTTTTACTATCAAATTTTGGTGTATGTTTCATGATATCCTAATATTTAAATACATTTCTAAATCCTACATTTATATTTATTACTTTAGGTTTAATAAAATAATTATATAAATTACTATTCTAAGCTTAATTTTCTCTCTCTCTCTCTCTCTCTCTCTATATATATATATATATATATATATATATATGAGTTTTTATATTGTAATTTGATCTAAATCCATCTATATATAACAAAAAAATAGACATTATTATTGTGAAGTGAAAAATAGAAGTCATAATTTATTTGGAAATAATTTTAAAGAGGATTTGACCTTCTTTAATTTTTGTCCCTCCATATTAGATAGATAATTTACATTCACAATGCAAATTTTCTTCATAATTTTCACTTCATTTATCTAGTAAATTATTTGACATTTAAACACTATTAATTTTTTTACGATTCACAATGCATAATACATTACAAAAAACCATTTTATTGTTTCATTAAATTTCAATGGTTCTATTATTATCCCCAAGATTCAAAGTTGGGGTTATTGGAGTGAAAGAATATCGTATGAATCTTTCCATATCATATGAATTTTGCATTGAAAACTCCTCTGAGAGAAGTTGGAATCAATTCCATTTAGATATTGATTGGTCCAAGGTCAAGTCGATTTACATACCATTGATTCCTGGAAGAGTCAATATCTCCATTGGCTAAACCTCATCTGACATTGGATTTCAAAATAATATATATTTTATCATAAATTTAAAATAAAATTTTATAAAAAATTTAACATATTTCAGATTTCTCATATTGGTAACATGGATCATAGGTTTATTAAGTTGATTCAATTGCAATTATATCCGTTTAATTTCTAGAAAAATGACCTCAAATCAACCTTTCTCAATAAACAAGTGCACGTATTTTGTTGTATAAGCTTGATTTTATATGTTATTTATATCAAATAAAAATATTTCTCAGAAATACATTAGCACTTCATTTGACCAATTTATAATTTTAGAGATAATATAATCCAAGAGATATTGTTCATTATTTAGACAATTTTTTAATTTAGTATAAATAGAGTTTTTTATTTAGACATAATTGTAAAATGGTTTGTTCTAACCCTATGTTTAAAAAAATAAAATAAATAAAATTAATTGTATAATGCTTTGTTCTTACCGTATATTTCCTAAAATTTTATCCCATCATTAAAAAATGAGTTAGTAACCTTGAACTTGGACTTTTATACAGATGTTCTCAATTTTCAACAAATTGGAAACAAAGCATTCATATATAAAGAAAATCATTACATTATCTCAATGTATTGTATAAATCTCAATTTGTAAAAACCTAAAAATAAATTTTAATTTATTTTGAATCATAATTTTTTAAATTAAAAATTAAAAAATGTGTATATGTCTCTAGAAAATAGTGCAAAAACAAGATGTGTTTAAAATTGTAAGTATGATTACAAAGATTAGGTTCATATTGAATAGTTTGGATTATAAAATATGGAAGTTTGTTTTGGGACTCATAAAAATTTAAGTCTCACATTCACTATGTAAGGTTGTTTGTGATGTCCACCATTCAGAATTATCATTAGGTTTCAACACTGCGATTTGTCAAAAATCACCCCAGTAACATTATCACTATGCCATGAGCACATTAGATAATATAAATATATATGCATATACATATTATGTATTATTATGAAATTTTGTACATAATTACAAAACTATATATATATATATATATATATATATATATATATATATATATAAATATATATAATGACATAAACTATAAATGTAATGATGGAAAAGATAAAAAATATTAATGTTAACGATGCTCTCACTATATTGAATTGGTGATGTCATGAATAGTTTTTTTTTCAACATGCATATTTGATAAGTATGACTTTATTAAACATAAGTAATAAAATTAACACAAAAACTATATAATCTACAACTATTTTTTATTTCAAAAATATTTACCTTGTTATCTTTAATGTTAAATAGTATAAAAAACATTATCTCAACATCCTTAAATATTTATAATTATAAAACATGGAGTAACCTATCTTCATCCCCATTTGAGTATTAAAAAATTATCTACCATCTTTCAAAATGTGTCAACTAAACCTTTGCAAGGTACTTATGTAGTTTTTGGACTAAGTCTCTATCTTAAAAACGTTAATACTTAATGGTTAAGTTATCTGCCTCTACATAATTGGGGAAAAAAGGCCTTGATGTATTTTTGAAACTAAAAAGATTATATATTGTAAATCAGAAAGATTATATATAGTAATATTTTACATATATAAATAATAATTATATTATAAAAAGAATACATGATTAATTATTATTCAAAGATTTTTTTTGTGAAAATAAATATTCACATTCAATACTTTTGAGTAAATATAAAATAACTTTTTTATTCTTTAATGATAGTTTAAATGTTAAGAAGAAATGTGTTTCTCTTTCTCGCAAAGAAATCATAATGCTTATCAAATATGTTAGTGTCCAAAATTTCACTGAAGCAATTGGGCCCTTATCAAGTACAAATGCCCAATTCCTTAGCCCAAGTCTCATTTTCAATGTTCATGTCAAAGGTCAAGTTCTTGATTAGTCAACTAAGTATTAATCTAGGATTTACTTAGTGTGTTTTAAGTCTTAGGGTCTTTGGGTTTTTTGTCAAGACATTTTGCTCAATGAAAATATGTTGTCAATATTTTTGTTCATGCAAAAATTGTGAATACTTATTTTCATTGGGAAAATTATCCATGATAAAAAAACTAGATAAAAGTCTATTTTTTTTGAGTAAAACATAGTACCCTATTTCTTTCAATCATTTTGCCCTTATAAAATCTCTTAAGGGTCATTTTGCCTTTGTAGAATCCCTAAAGGGTCATCTATTTCAGGTATTTTGCCCTTGAAAAATATCCGAAGGGTCATTTTGACTCTGCAAAATCCTTGAAGGGTCATTTCTTTCAAGCATTTTACCCTTACAAAATTTTTGAAGGGTACTTTCAAAAGCTCCGAAGGACACTTTCAATAAGTCTAAAGGGCACTTTCAAACTATCTAAGGGGCCATTCCAAAAGGCCAAAGGGAAATTCCATAGGGCAAGCCTTTGAAATATCCCTGATGGGTCATTTCTTTTGGGCATTTTCCCTTGCAAAATATTCAAAGGGTACTTTCAAAAATGTATTTTTGACAAAGTTGCTAAAGAGCAGAAGTGCTGAAAACAAAAGCGCTGAAGACTCATTTCCATAGGGCAAATTACCCATAGAAAAAATCTTGAAGGAATTAATTCTATTGGAAATTTTATCTATGGAAAAAGGCCCAAATGTGATCAATATTTTGGAGAGATTGTTATAGGGATGTAGGAAATAAAAAGATTGAAATAGGAACGCCGAAGATAGAAGTTGCTGGGAACAAAAGTCCCAACACAAAAAGGATAAAATCTAGGAATTCTTGTGGAATAATTATCCTAGTGAAATTTATGCCAAGACAAAGATCTTACAGACCAAATTAACAAAAAAAAAAAGATTCGAAGAAATTTGCCCAAATTACATAAGTGTGATGGTCTCATGAACATTTTTTGACGGGTGCACAGACATCAATTTTAAGCTATAGAAAGTAGCCATTGGGGTTCAAATGCTCTGAGATAGTCACACGAGTGTAAATATTAGGCCCCATGAAATACCCATTTGATTCCAAATAGAGGTAGATCTAATAGTGTGCCTTAACATAGAGCAGGATGATCTAATGGTGCATGATCAAAGATGAATAGTCAAAGGAACCCAGGATTAGTGCAGGTATGATAAGTGTCAAAATCATGGGGCATAGTTAAAAGTTTGAGCATCTTTCAAAAATACAATGATGTGAATAGAAAGTTGATAATTTAATGGGGGCCCAAGATCTAGCCAGCTATTTCCATATGGTGTGATAGTGCTCAATGTAATAAAGACTAATTTCAAGAGACACAAAAATCTTGTGGGGATGCTAAATGGCAGAACCTTAGGGCTGAGTGTAGATAGTAGCTAATGACATTCTACCCTTCAGATCATGATCTAATGG
This sequence comes from Torreya grandis, assembly GCA_037957365.1. Lineage (NCBI taxonomy): Eukaryota > Viridiplantae > Streptophyta > Pinopsida > Cupressales > Taxaceae > Torreya > Torreya grandis. The sequence continues at coordinate 504,952 of JARHVA010001251.1, read as the reverse complement.
ATCCTATTCACCTACCCAAGCAAGATTCAACAATAGGTAAAGAGTCAAAGCAATCCAAGGTCTTCCATGAAGATGCTAGGAGAATACGTATCAAGCCCTTGGTGAGTGACCAAGAAAATAAATGGTTCACAATTGATCATATATCCATAATATTTATGATGTGAATAAGAACAAACTTTTCAAAGGGGAAAAGGAAATGTAACCTAAGTTTTGCAATCCTCATCTACTTTGCTTGTTTAATCTCCTCTATGTGAAAGATATTGCATGATTACAAGATCAAAGTGGGCCACTCCAAGGAATATCTTCAAGAAACCATGAACCAAGAATATTATTAAGCCATCAATATAAGGTAATATGTTTTCCTTAAAATGAAGAGGAGAAAGGAAATTATCCATAAGATTCTAGATTTGCCATCGATTAACATAAAAACATCTTCAAGCAGTTGCACATGACGGTAAAGTCTTTCTAGATCCTCAAATGAATATTCTCTTTTTAGCTTGTGTGGAAGGCATCTTCCACCATGAAATCAAAGGATATGCTCCTTATCTTTGTCATTTCCTATATAGGTAGTTGCAATAATCATTTTCCTTGTAGTTACATGAAGATTTTAGGCATGGCAAAGGAATATTTTTTAGCTCAAAGCATCTTGATGGGACTTCAACACTTGTAGAATTGAAAAACGATTGAAAATGTATAAATAATAGGCTTGTCTTATATTTGAGAGGTTGGTTGTCCATTGTGTTGGTCTATGTCTTCCTTAGTATTGGCTCTTCTACATTTTGGGATCACTATTATGTGTATTTTGTCTCTCTTGATAAGGTGGTTGAAGTTGTACAACCATTAACAACATCTGAGAGCATATCTATATGTCTCCACTATCTAGCATGGAGAAAATACACCATGCTTATCCCCATGGAAACATTTTTAAACATTGATTTATGTAAGGTTTCATTTCAAGTTAATAAAAATGCTTCTGGTTCATTGCTATTTCCTGTTGGTGAAGTGAAGCAATATGTTTTACAAGTTTTGCTAATTGGATATTTGGGTTTATGTTCATTACTAGTTGTAATTTTGAGCATGGGTCTAGGTTATAAATCCCTCTCTTTAGTTTAACTTGGAAGTATGTTTTTGAATAACTTGTTAAGGAACCCTAGGTTTATAGATCTGACAGGGAAAAACTTTTGAAAGTTTAGTCTTAGTGTATGTTCTAATATTTCAGTGATCATTTGGCATTTGCTTCATCTTTTATTTGAATTTTCCCTACATATTTACTAAAGATAATGTCTTGAACATTTTAAGATCCCTTGTTGATAAAAAAATCTCCAACATACCACCATGCCCTTCCTCTTTATTATTATCTAACTCGTCCTACCTTATCTTACCCTATAAATAATATGCCCTTTGCATATCTTAAGTGTTATTTGCCTAAAAATGCATAAACATTATATATTTAACATGTGTCTACATTTTGTTCTTTGAAACCCAACATTGTAATATTTTATTCAGCCCCTGTGTTGTTGAAGATTCTTTCGAATCAAGATTACAGTCACTTTTATATCTATCTTTAGTAGCTTGTATTTGGCCCAAAATATTTGATCATTTTGTGTGATAACCTTTCTCAGGTGGAGTGAGTGAATTTGGTTATGTTCTAGTCAGATTTGTGTCTCTCTATGCCAAAATTACCCATGGAGGTTAAATTTTAGAATATCTCCATGTGAGCAAGCTACTCCATAGGTCATCTCACTTTAGTTTAGGCAGAGCTAGAAGTAGCAGGGAGCTAACCATAACTTTATTGGTGCCTCTCAATCATTTTTTACATTCAATCTAATCTTGGTCTCAGTCATTTTTTACATTCAATCTAATATTGATGTGAAACCTTTCTTTGAATATAATGACATTATAGTGGGTTTTTCATATTTATTTGTCATTTTATTTAAAGTGTGCAAGGTTGAGTGTAAGGCCGAGTGTATAAGGTATACAACTAGGAAGCAACACTCTTCTGGCACCATTCTTGGGGAGAAAAGACACTTGTGGCACTTGTGTTACTGGGGACCCTTGCAGAGAGCCACTATCATTTTTAAGGTTTTCTACCTATCTTTGATATTTTGATTATCTTTGGTGCATCAACACTGCCAATACTATTCTGACACCATTACTAGGGATAAGTAAAAACACCTGTGGCACTTATGTTTTTGGGGACTCTTGTAAAGAGCTAGAGCTGTAAGTATTTCATGTTGGAAGTTCTTTGTTAGTATTTTCTATAGTTAGACTGTCTTGGTCATCAATGCAACAATACTCCACCAGGGACGTACCATGAACTTTTGATATTTGATAATTGACATTTGTTATTTGTTGCAAAGAGTGCCTAAAAATATTAGGCCTAGTGAGACAATGTGCTTGATCAAATATTATGATGCGTTTGACAAGAGGGTTAGATATTACTTGAGGGAAAAGTCTCCCACAAACCTACAATTAGCATTCACTATGGCCATCCAAATTAAAAGTAAAATAAATGCTATGGGTATGCCCTTGAACAAGTAGCTTGATGCAAATTTGGTTGATCCAGAGGAGGCATAGTCCAAGGCAACCAAGCTTGAGGAAAATGTTAAGACTTTGGCTTCCATTATCATAGAGATGTCCTAAAAGTTGGCTATAGCTGAGAAGGGGATGCTCATAGGCCTCCACATGATGTTAGAAGTCAAAATAGAGGGGTTGTAAAGGAAGTGCCTGAACCAGTACATGCCAAGGTAAATGCTATGAATTTTAATTTTGACATTGATTAGTGTGATAAGTGCTTCCTTCCACTTTCCCCATGTGATACTGCAAAGCCAAGTGATGAAGATGGGGATGATCTTGAGTCTACATCTGATGGTGATGATGAGATTATGATGTTCAATTATCAAGACTCCCCATATAATTTTTTTGCCTCCATGGAAATGATTAATGCTACTACTGTAGAATAGTTTTAGAGTGTAGTCAATAAGGTGTGTGCCCAAACATATGAATTTGCCATTATTTGGCCATGCAGGGATGGGTCTACTAGTAGACCCTTTCCTTTGTTAGATGATGCAATAACTAATTTTGAATTTGAACAAGAGGCTGATTTTGGATAGTAATTATCTCTCAAGGTATTTAATCTATTAAAAAAAGGATACATAATTTTTATATAGGAAATTTAGGTGAGATTTTAGCTCTAGATTCTAGTAACCTCAAAAGGGATTCAAATTTGTCCTTTGAGAATTGTTTTTTAAGATTGGTTTTGACTAGATCCTACTATGGGTGGGAGATCCTCAAACATAATTGGGTGTTCCTCTCTATCTTCACTATGTTTATGATTTATAAGATACCTAGGTAGATCATAAAAATTTTCCTCCTCAAAAAAAGGATGATAATAAACTCCACTATGTGTGTATCTAGATATTTTTGAACTGACACTTAAATTTGACTTGAAAATAAGACACTTGGGTTAATTCAATGTAAACAAATGAAAGAGCCTATTTTGATCAATTTAAAGGGAATTCTCAGAATTTGAAATAAAATCATACCCTAGTCAATTTTTGAATTTTGAAAAGTTGGCCATTTAAAAGTTTGAATTTGATCTTGAAATTCAAATTTTAAATTAGATTTATGTTGGACTTGGAATTTGATTCAAATAAGTAAACTTTAGAATCTAAATATAAATGGGTAGCGTAACAATGACAAATGGACATAAATTGGTTTCAATTTGGATAATCTAATAGTACTACATAAACAATGTAATGATACATTTCGCTAGCATAACATTAAAAGGATATAAATATGGCCCAAAAAGTTAGCAAGGTAACACCCTATCGCATAAGTGAAATATAACAATGGTATTGGAATTAGGTTTTTGGACTTTAATTTTTTTTTTGGATTTGGTTTTGAATACAAACAAGTTTTTTTTCATAATAATCAAGCATCAACACACAATTATCATAAGGACATTTTAATAACTGACATAGGTTTGCATCACATTCACTAAATGTTTGATATATTTGATTTTGAGAGGAAAAGTTTAAAGATTAATCAAATTAATTAAATTTAGTGATGGCGGTTTTTACTTCCATGCTCTCTCAAAATTTTGTATGAGATAGAAAATATTTTAGGGTTGCTACCTTTGCATTCCTACATCAGTAAATGTTACATGGTAAAAGAGGCTCCTATGAAGTTGGGATATTCACAAGAGTGTCTAACCCCTTTGCAACTGTGCCAGTCATCATGTCTTAGTGATTATACTACCAATTTTTTAGATTACTTAATGTTTTAATCAATTTACTGTATGGTCCTAAAAATGTATATAAATTTGTCTACGAAGAGATGCATGTGTCAGGGTATTCATAGGGGGATACATCCCCTATTGAAGATACCCTAGATTCCTTGATGGTGATGTCTAATGTCTTAGCATTTGGAGTTAATACATTTATTTCATGAAATCATTTATGGATAATTTTTATAGGCCTTAATGACACCTACCAATAATTTATATCCCCCATCAAATGTATGGGGATAGTATAAATGCTAAGATATCAACCCCTAATCAATAGCCCCTAAGGACTTGTGAGAATAAAATGAAATCCAACACACACAACCAAATAAAAAAGGAAAAATGAAAACATTTATGAGTCACCTAAGTTCCTAAGAAAAAGGGGAGAGCATACATAGTGTATTTTTCAAGATAAAAGACAAAAAACTTCCCTCATGTTTTTGGGTCACCCAAGTTCCTAAGAATGAAAAGAAGAGCATACATGTGAAGGAAAAAAACAAACAAAAAGAAAAAAAGAATGGAAAATAATTATAACATAAACCATTTTAAAGCATAAATTGAAAGATTAGTTCATTTCAAAGCCCAAATTGAAAGGTTGGTGAAAATAAATGCTTTTATTTTGAGTTATGAAATGACTCTATGGACCAAGGTCCTTCAAGACAATTATTAATAGTTTGTAAAGGTATTTTAGACTTGCATATGAAATGTAAAAAGTGTGTTTTAAAGGTCTCAAGTTTTTACCACAAGATGAATTCCTTGTTTATCAGAGTGAAGTCATTGTTATGTAGGGTGATTTTACTAATGTGTATGATGAATTCATTGATGTTTAGTGTGATTTCATTGATGTCCATTATAATCTCACTAATCTCATGTGGAATTTCATTATTCAGTCCTTTTTGCAAAAAAAAGTTAGACATAAAACCTATACCAATATGTAGGATGAATTCATTGATGTGTAGATGGATTTACTAATGTTCAGTGTGATTTCACCATTTGGTCCTTTATATAAAAAAAATTTAGACAAAAACCACAAACCAATCTACATGATTAATTCAATGATATGTATGATGAATTCACTGATGTTCAGTGTGATTTCACTATTTGGTCCTTTCTGTAAAAAAAGTAAGTCATAAAACATAGACCAATATGTAGGACAAATCTATTGATGTATGTGATTTCACTGATGTTTAGTGCGAATTCATTGTTTTTATAGCACCTAAAATGAAAATTAAGCATAAAAAGAGATGAATTCACTATTTTATGAGATGAATTCATTATTACACAAAATAAACTCATTATTTTTAGGATGAATTTACCATTTACTAATGAATAAGAACATGGAAAAAATAGTTAAAATGAAGTGAAAAGGGTCAAAATGATATTTTTCAAATTTGGGTCCAAGAGTGTTCACAAGAAGGTTTTGGAGTGCATCAGTGCCATTGGGCATGCTAAATGTAAACTGGGAATACAAGAGAGATTAGTTTCTTTCTTATCTATGAAAAATCAAACAAATTCGAAAAAAACAACTTATCAAACATGATTCCTCTGAATGGACAAGACTTGAAGCAAAAAAGTTAAAAATAGAAAACATAAACGAGACATTTCACCCTCCATTTGGATGTTTCCTTCTAAGATAACACACATACATGTTTGTGCCTGGATGCAGAGATCAAAGTCTTCTTCAATTATGTGGTATGAAGCCCATCAACATCTCTCTAAGCACTATCTGAAGTGATTTATGGAACAATTAGAAGAAAAGGGATGAATCTTAATTTAGATTTATACAGATTTTATTTACACTAAAAATATTTTTAAAGGTCTATGGTGAGCCTTTTATTTATAGATTTACCATATTGATTGTGGCCATTAGATTTAAATCAAGATGTGTGGCTTAGAATTGAGTCAACTTTTGAGGTTCAATGCTATAAATATTTTGAAAAGAGTTTGCATTAAAGAGGCATGCCTTGCCTTAATCTTGATATTTTTTTCATTCATTGTTAGTGCTTGACAACTTTCATGATGATGTCATCATTCCTAATATTTGTGCATGATATCATGATGATGTCATCAACCATTTAGCCACTTTTCATGAGAATTGAAGAATACATCCAGTCGATGAATTTATAATATAGGAAATTTCAAAAAGCTATAGTATTTCCCATTAGAGGAAGATTGGTCTAATTATTAAAGTTTAATTGAATTAATGAAAGGTGAGGTGAATTTTGACGAGTTGAAGAATTGTTCAATCTAAGTAATAGAAAACATTGCTTGCATAGTCATAATTTGAATCAAGATGAATTAAGTAAAGTTAATAATTACGTATGGTGTATTTTCCCAATTAGAGATACCCCAAGAAATTTTAGAAGATGCATTTCTAGTATTTTGAATAATTTGGGTGTTATAGTTATTTGTGGGTCATTGCTAGAAATCATTTTAGTTGTAATTTTGATATGAGAGTGGTGAGAATTGAGTGTCTACAAAAGTAATATTTTCTCATATTGAAAATTTAAATTTAAAGGCTTAAATTTGTAATTTTAAAATAGATCAAGGAAAGTAAATTGCATTGTAACTTGGAGATGGAAAAGTGTGCATGCCCCCTTGTAGTGACATTTTGAGAAGTGTTGAATTGTGGAAAATTAAGAGTGATCAAGTATCAATTTTTAAAAACCATTGAATGCTCTTGAGTTGGAAATATTATATGATCAAACTCTCATTTGACTGTATAAAGTGCTTTGTAAAAATTTTTAATGGGTGGAACCATAAACTGTGTCCTACTTCATATTAAAAAAGTAAAAACACAGACATTGAGTGTCAATAAGCTAAACAAGGCCCAATTACAAATGAGACTAATGACATTGTTCTAGACAAATCTATATTTTATTTAAAAATTTACAACTTTTCAATTTAAAATTTGAGAAATTTGAAAAGGCCATAGTATAAATGTTGACATGAATGAATATTATGCCCCCTTTATATGTACTATATTTAAATGCTATTTTCACACTATAATTGAATCTTTGAAACTTTTAATTTTTTCCACTTTTGAAACCTTTTGAAACTTTTTAAAACTTGTAATTTCAAACTACAATTATGAGTACATGTGTGCTACATGCCCTCATAATATGAAAATGTTGAATCATATTGTCACCTAAAAACTGTATATTTCTATAAATCTGAAATGTTTACTCATGATGCTTGAATGTTCCAAACAAGCCCATTATGATGGCCCCCTTTTGAGATGAGAGACTAGCCTTTAGAGTTACTTATCTAAAAATAAATCATATGTTAAAGATATAAAGTATCCATTGAAATATTTAAAATTGATTGCATCATAATATTGAATATAGTATTGATTTTGTATATGAGGCATGTGTTAGAAATATATCATAGAATTAATATATTGATGATATACATCATGACACTAGAGTAAAGACATAAAATATAAGTGATGCATGAAATTAATCATGTCATGATAGTAAAATAGATAGAATAGATGATATGAATCATGGAACCATGGTACAAGCAATAACCATAGAAGTAATGTCATACAATGTCATGTAATTTTCATAATATGTCACTCATAAGGCTCAAGAATACACATACAAGGGATTCATGTAAAAATGTCATATAACACATAAGGCCAAGGGCCACACTAAAATGGCATAATGATACCATAAAAAAATTGAGCATACAAGACCAAGCGACTTACACATAATAAGCAAAAGAGTCTAACCTATCATGTAGTAAAGTAAGAATGCTAAGTAAAACATGTAAAAAATGAGACTAGTATATCTCCATCATATGTATGAATTAGAATGTTATAAAGTGTCATATTTCATGTAATACATGTGAAAAATATGAGTTATTATCAATAAATTTATATGATATGTAGCTCAACATGGTAGAGAGGTAGTGGATAAATACAACCTATTAACATTTTCATGTAGAACATAAATATGCCCCCAACCTAGCAAGGCTATTGGGTAATAAGGGAAACCCAACATCAAAGAAACATGTAAAATTATGTCTTGTATCACAATCAAGCACCTCATGAAAAACATCATGTATAAAAATATGGAAGGTAATATTTTCTTAACATAGAAATGAATAACATATGAAAAGAAGTAAGCTATCAACATTTGAAAATGCTTTAAGTCATGATTTTGAGTTTTTGATTTTTTTTTTGAAAATTTTGAAATATATTCACATTTTTGAATTTTTTGAAATGTATGCATTTTTTTGGAATTTTTGCCAATATGTGCCTTTTTTGAAATTTTTTATAAAATAAAAGTGGAAAATGTTATAGGAAGCAAATATTCAAAATTAGAGGAAATAAGAGGGACTAGATCAATCCTCAACAAGGTGTAAAAGCATAACATGATAAGAGGTAAGGCACACAATGTACCCCAATGTGTATGTAATTTTGAGTCATAGAAATGTATTATAAGTAAGATAAGTAAGAACATATATGCCACTCAATGGGTAAGAGGCTAAATGTGATCATGTAGAAGGTGGTTGTTAATCGATTGGTCTTAGGTTCAAATCCTATTTGAGGAGAACCTTTAATAGCAAGGGATTATTTTGAACACTTAGCCACTCCCCTATCTTATGTTTGATTTAGATAATTGAATTGGAATAAATATCTATTCACTCTGACACATTATGCCAAAATAATTAACTATTCATTAATTAAATTTAATATTCAAATCCCAGTAATACTGAGAATATCCCATTATATATTTGGAATAATCTACACCTAAGGGCTAGTTCCTTTTAACTAGTCCAGCCATATGAGATCATGCAAGTGAAATAGGGTGTAATATATGCAATAGTAATTAAATGGAGTGACATAGTGATAGGTGTTTTATATTGTTTGAATTGGTGTGAAAATCAAGAGGGTAAGTTGCTGAAGTAAGATTTATAAGAATGCTTGGATAAGGTTTAGAGGAATTAGTAGTGAAAATAAAATTAAATATGTTATGTACAATAAGAAAAATATGCAAATATTATTAATTACTTGATTAGGGGGTATTTAACATGGATTTATTGCATAAAGGGTGTATCCATTTGATTTATTTTGAGATAAACTACCAATTATAATAGGATGCTACTATGTAGAGTTATCAGATCCATTACCCTACATGTTGATTATATGATATATTTTTGGTAGTATACTCATTGCTTTGTGTTCTTATGTTATGATTTTGCCTAACTTTTAAAGTATGACATTGAATTATCATGATGGATGTAAGAGAATCATAATTAGTATTCAGAGTGGCTCTCATTAATGTTTTTCATAGTCTTCTAAGAATTAAATTGTGTTACTCCAAAGTAAGATCAATGTGGAATAACGTTATACATGATTCAAGACCAAGAGTAATTCGTAATGTGATAGATCCAATGTAATGCTTTCATGATGTAAATTGGTTAAGATGTTATGTATCATATCTAAGAGAGTGTAGAAGAGATAGAATGCATATATTAACCTTGTAAGTGAGTAATTATGATATTAGTACATTATTTTCCATACATAATTGGTTTGATGATGAGAGGATACAAATGAGATGAGTGATGCTTGGGTGTGATTTTTGAAACCAAATTTGTAGGAGTAACTTTATTTATTGGTTATTGAATTGAATTTACTTTATTGAGAAACCCTATTTGGAACATGATTTGATTTTGATTTGATAACTATATTTATGTATGTGAATTTATGGGATTGTTTGAGTGTTCCTTTTGTACCTTCTCATTGGGAGATGTGATCATTGTATTAGGAGTATTGATGTCCCAAGGTGGTAAGATAATATTACAATTATTTGAAGTATATTATAAATAATTTTATGTAAGAATGGGTAAATGTCCCTTAATTTGTATAGAATATATATCTCAATATTCACCCACTCCAACAAATATAAATAAAGAATGAGATAAGCGCTAGTCTTCATCAATGGGAATAAAATTTTGCTTGCTCGATTGCTCATCTTTAAGTTCTTGAGTATCTTCATCATCATTGATATAGTAATATTTAATCATGTAAGTATTTAATGAATTGACCGGTAATTTTAGTTCTTGAATAAACTTTGTTATAATTGGTGCATGTTGTACCTTTTCTTGGATAGATTATTTTATTTGCATGGGAAGTGTCACTTGTGGTATAATTTCTCAATAGGCTCTTCTATTTACTTAAGAGTTTGTACTTGTGGGTTAACTTTTGTGACAGGCCTTTATATTTGCATAAGACTTTGAGCACTTGGTGAGGTATTATTTATATTGTTTGATTCACCCACTTTATAAGTAAACATTTGTGTCATTGGAATTTGTTGTTGAGGTGGTATTATAAACACTTTATTCGATTGGGATTGTGTCATTTTATAATAGCAAAAAGGTCCATCATCAACTGGAACTATATAATCATGCACATAATATATAACTTTAATACATATATGAAATTTAGAAGGTATATCTTTCATTTCATGAATCCAAGGTTAACCCAAGAGTAAATTAATGTGTAGCTATTGAGAGAGAAATTGAAAAGTAATAGAGACTATTTTGGGACCAATAATAAATCCATTGTAATAGTTCCCAATATTTATTTAGAAATGTTATAAAGGCCATGTATAGGTGGTTTATAATTTTTAAGATTATATTTTCTAAAGCCTAATTTATTTATGAAGTCATAACTATAAATATTTATTCCATAACCATTATTAGCCAAAACACATATCAATGATATCATATAATTTGGGTTGATAAACTTGTCTTGAATGAGGTGGATGAGGAACACTATTATTAGGAGGATTGTTTTGGAGAGGTAAAGTTTGTTGTCCCTTTCTAGTTTAGATAGCATGAATGTGAGTCTAGTATGAACCTTGGATGAAAAATGGGAATAGATTGACAAATAGAAGTGGGTTGAGGGTGAGGGTGGGGGGGGGGGGGGGGGGGACAGAATGAGAGGTTTTAAAAACTATATTTGACATATAGTTTTAATAGGAAGTAATTTAGATTGAATATTATAGTAATATGAATTACAAGATTTTGGAGAGTGCTAGAAAGTAAGTTTTGGAAGATTATCAAAATTTAAGCATGTATAAATGAAATGAAAATCACCTTGGAAGTAAGAGAATATTTAGAGGAAATTGAATAATAATATGTAACATATGAGAGATAGTTTCATTCATTTAACCCATTATAAATATAATGCAATATGAATGGAGCAATGTTACAATATTATTTAAATAATGTTAATGAGTATGAATACAAAACAAGAAAAAATCAATGTATGAGGGTGATATAAGCAAGGATTTAAATTATTTGTAGGATCTCAAATATGCTCTATTGTTCTTTGATTAGTGTCAACCCAATGTTTTAGATCACTAAATACATGGGTAGAACCATGTCTATATCCCACTAACCTTGGTTTCATGGGTATGATGAGAGTAATTTACTTGGGTGATATATTCCTCTCAAGTATACCATAAATCAAATGAATAAAAGAGGATCCATATGGTATAAACAAGGGACCATAGGAATTTTTAATATACCTTAAGACATGTGGAAATTAAACTCTATGTTTAGTGTTATACTTTGGCTATGAGAATTAAGGTAAACCCATTCTACCATGATGTCTGTTAAAATAAAATCATGTAGCCCTTCACAATGGTCACTAATTATCTTGAAAAATGTCGAAATACAATTTCTAAAACAAGAAAAATCAAATGAAAAATAAATAGAAAAAGTGTTTTTTTTTTTTTTGTATAGAGATCAAGTGAATTGCAACCCAAGGTCAAAATAAAAAGCTTCAGTGTCAAATATATCCAAGGTGACAAAATAAACTTCTTTGTTGTTAGATAAAATCCAAGGTAAAAGAAGTTGAATCATTTTGTGTTGGATGCATATCCAAAGTCGAAGGATATTTTCTGTCAATGTTAGGAACTTATAGAAATTTGATGAAATCTTAGGATAAAAATCAAGCAAACAATAAGTAATGTTCAGAATGAAATGCAAGTTCACTTGAATGTTTAACCCTTTTAATTTAAGATGACTTAAATTAATGGTATAAGACCATTGAAATATAATTTATGATATGTACTAATATGATAATGAAATACATTCAATATATTAAATGCTACATAATTTACATAAATAAAAACTTTATAAAAATATTAGAAGGAACAAGGATGTGCAAACCTCATTAAAGATGTAATTTTGATTATGTGAAGTGACTATATGTGCAAACTACCTGAGATGAATATAAAACATAGTCAGGTTAGAAAACAAGAACTTATTATCTATTGGGACAAGTATATGGGAGATAAACATGGACACATTATGACCTTATTTTTCTATTATGATTGTTTCATAGTTGACTATATTACTACTTTTTAGATCTAGGTTTTTGCGATTGCCTATAATATTTTATTATTGTAATATATGTTTTATGTTATCACATAAAAGGCCTATAAAATAAAAAACCCTACATACTACACATGCAATATATATAAATTAAATAATAAAAAGAGGAGTAAAAATGGGTTAGTAAGGATGTCGAGCTAGCCTTAGAAACCCATTGTAACTAAGTGCTGCCTATATAGCCTTAATGGGCCTCAAGTTAATGTAGTTATCCCTCCTTGAGTGATTGTATGATATGTGATTATTCAAATAGAATGAATATAGCTAGAAGATTGATTGAAATTATTGACAATGGATTCCATTGAACTCAAATAAACAATATTCAAACTTGGCTTATGACTGCTAGAATGTTGCAGAGTTGAAATAGGAAGACATAGTGTTGTTTTCCTTATAGTGTAGTGCTATTGATAGATATATTCAATGGGGCTATAATGAATAGCCTTGATGTGATTTTATATGATAATATTTAAAAATATTTTGCTAACTTACTTTACCAAATGTGTGAAAGAGTTGTTTTGAAACATATCGATTCAAAAAATGACCATTAGAGAATGGGAGATAAGGCTACACTAGGGGAGAAGGTTGCAGTGCAACCCTATCCAAATAGTGTGGACTTGTCCTATAAGACCAAAGATAATTAGGACAGGTCTGAAAAGAACTTTTGAGTTTAATAAGGATGAATGTAACTAAAATAGGGATATCTGCATGATATTTTTAATGCTTGTAAGTCATTGAAGTCTCTCTTATAGATTGCAAGTAAGAGAAATGGAAAATAGACAAAGTAAGGGTAAGGATGTCAAGAATAAATATTATCAAAAATTTAATGATTAATCTTATGAGTCTATATTAATTAAAATATCACTTTTTAAAAGGACCATATTCGTGGCCAACCCTTCTTTTATAGGATTTTGTGTATTAGATTTTTCACCTAGTTTCGCTCCTTTTTTTGAGTTGTATTGCATTAATTTTCCTAATGATTAGAGTTCCTATTTATTTTTTTCATTTTGATTATTGTTTCATATTATTTTCTCTTTATATATTATAATTTCTCATGCACAATCTTTCAAACTTCATGAAATTTCACTTGTTCATAATTTTATGCACCAAGATTTCAAAAAACTCCATAAGAATCTCATGCATATATGTGTTCCTTATCTAAATCTATCAAGAAATCCATAAATTTAATTATCTATCCCCATTTTAAAAATGTATGAAGTCCTCTTTCACTTCCTTGTATGCAATGGTTATCCTGACTTATATTTTTACTTTTTAGCACACTTAGATATATATAAACCAAGTTTTCAAAAAAATATTCCTCTGAAGTACTTATATACATGGATTAATAACCTTAAATTACCTATTACTAAACTTTATCAATAGTTTTCACATAATTATATTTTAATTAATCCTTCCTGGGTACTTAGGCATATTACATAATATTATTTTAAGAGACACAAAACTAGTCTTGTTTGGTTGCATTCACAAAATAACATGCTCTTACTAACACAAAAAAATTACATATTAGTGAAAATGAATTATACAAGAAGGAAATATTATTTTAGAACTTTTTTTTGGGTCTCAATAGCCTATTTTAGGCATACTCAGTATTCATGATCATTCGAAGTAGGGCTTGAGTAATCTAATTGAAACTTCTTTGGAGAAATTCCACATATAATTTATATAACTTGAGTGTGCCAATTTCAAAAATATTTTGGATAATATAGTGTCCCATCCACCTGATGTGTAACTTTCTTGGGTGCTTACCATATCTAGACTTGTAAAGCAACACTTTGGCCCCTACATTGAACACTTATTTTTGATGTTTTTTGTACCATAATTTATTTATATATATGTTTTACCCATTGGATACATCTAGCCAATAAAATATTATCATCCAACTTGTCTAATTCTATCAATAAATATTGGATAGATTCCTAGTCTCCCAAATTTCTTATTCATATAATTCATAGGAAGGTACTTATAAATTTCTTTGGTAATATTGCCTCTCTTCCATATACTAAGTAGAATGGCATTTATTTATTCAATTAATTATAAGTAGTCTGATATGATCATAATATTTATTACACTATATCATCCCAATAATGTCTACCCATATCACATATGTTCTTGCACATGGTCCCTAGGATTTTACTAAAGGTTCTCATTATGTGATTTACCTGTGGATGATATATAGTTTTATTCTGGTGAAAAAACATAAAATAATTCAATAAAATGTGCACAATTTTTCCTAAGAAGTGGCTTCCTACATCAATTGTCAAACTTAACAGAGAGTTAAACCTTGCATTTATGTTTTCTTATAAGAACCTTATTGTAGTGGTTGTGATGTAATTATTAGTTCGTGATACCTCAGTCTAATGTGTTAAATAATTGATAAACATTATAATTTAATACAACCACACGGTTCTATAAAATCAAATTTTCACTTCAAAAATGGTTCTTGTATAATAATTGGGATTAATGGCATATCATCCCTTCAATTGGGTTTACCCACCATTTAAAAAAATAACATTTTTATGTATTATTTTGTCTTTATACACTGTAGGTCACAAAATACTATATATTAATATCTTTAATGTATTTTCTTCCCCTATTTAGTGTCATCTTGCTAAGCCTTCATATCACTCATGTAACATACGTGTTTTCATGTTATAACAAGCATATGTATATATAAATTCATCCTTACCCAATTTATCCAAATGACCCTCAAATAATTGATATATTGTTTCCTTTACTATGATTTTTTTCTCTCTTTGACAGTACAACCTTCTAGTGCTATTCTAGCTTATAAGAGTGTTTCTATTTCTTCCATTTCTTCAAGTAACATTAGATCTCGTACTAATATTTATGAATGATAAGTGATATAGTTTTGCATTCAATCTCCTATATTTCAATACTACCAAGAACTAAAATTATTGAAATAATATTATCCAATGAAAAATTCATCCATGCAAGGTTGGTTTTTTTACAAGTTACTTTAACACCTTGTGGTTTGTGAAGGAAAAAATTGGCATGGCTATTTTTTTAATTGAAAATTTTGTAAATCATGCACCATGATTAATGATTCCATTTTTTTAATTATATAATTCATTTTAACTTTGTAAAAATTATGAATTGATGATTAAATAGGGTGATCAATATTACCCTCCCCTAGTTGGGATAATTTAACCCCAACCACCATACTCAAGGCATCTACATGTATGTATAATTACCTATTCTAATCTAGGAATTGTAAGATTGGTAAAAATTACTAAATATTATTTAAGTATATAAAGTGATTATTATTGGGAATTTATTTTAGTGGCCCAGGTGTGTGTACATATCCCTTGATAAAATTTTAATAACTCCCACTTTGTCCTAAATATTTATACACATCTTTTTTATTGTGTGTTTATTATAAATATAATATTATTTTAATATTTATTAGGTATAACAACATGAATTATTCAAAAATTAAATTCCCTAATAGTTTATCAAATGAAACTACAAATGTACATTTATTTAAATTTAGAGATATTAGTAATTATCTTGATATTCCAAACTACTAAAAAACTTATCAAATTAAATTGAGAAATAATTTGAGACATTATTATCAATTATCAAAACATTCATCTTATTCTCTAAATAATTTTCTAATATAATCTTAAACTCCTTGAATTTAAGGAAAACCTCATGTTTATTCTTGATAAAATTTACCTAGATTTTCCTTGAGAAATCATCTATAAAAGGAACATAATAAAAATATTTTAATAGTGATGGAACCTTCACATATATAAACACATCACTATGTATTAGCTAAAAAATTATGTATTCTCTTATATAACCATTGGGAAACTTTACTCAAGTCTGCTTACCATATATACAATGTTGAAAGAAATTGAAATCTAAAGGATAATAAGAAATTCAATTGAATATACCTTTAGTTTATACAGATTTATGGAATTTATATCCAATATGTCCCATACTATTATTCCAAATAATTTTATTTAATATAGGTAGAAGGAAAGCGTATTATTTAACTCATGGAGAATCATAGGAATAACATAATTAACTTCCATCACATACAGTGATTGCCACAAGCTTGAACAACATTAAACTACAAACTCATCTTTATAATACCATTCCTCCTTAAACCATTTTATAGTTATGATTATTAAATACTACCTAAACATCCACATGATTCATCATATTTACATAAATTATATTTATATCTAAACGTAGATTGTGTAGAACCACCTGAGGGAGAGTTTAAACCTTTTTGTCTTTGAACATAAACTTAAATATTCTTTGGGATATGATATTATATGTCAAGTTGTCTCTAAATAAGACATCATATCCACTAATATTCTCATATTAAAATAAACCACTCTCTATGAGGACTCATATGAAAATAAGCACCTGATTCATTAAACCATACATAATATTATGCATGTATAACTAAAAATTCCAAAAATAGATCCCCTAGTTCTCGCTACAGGTATTTATATATCTAGAGGGGGAATTATCAAGTGAATTTACATTTTAATTTTTTTAAAGATCTGTACTAATTCTTAGAGTTGCTGGTTTTACCATAATTATAACATTTCCTGATAGGTCTACTTGGAAATTTAGTTTTACCTCTTGAATTTGATTGTTTATCCCATGATTTATTTCTATTTATTTCATGGGGATGACTTATAAAAGATAATATATCTTTTCATTGATAATCCTCCATGTATTTTATCCTCATTTCATCATATATCATAGCTACACCTTTATCCTCATGCTTTAATGTAGATATATTACTACTGATGGGTATCACACTATTATCCCATGAATTAAGTGAATAAAATTACAAATAAATAAACATTTTATCTTCATCCATTTTAATATCAACTAAAAGTAAATAATTCACCATAATGTTAAATTTTTTCAAATTCTCTATCATGGAGTCACTGTCACCCTTATGTAATACGGCCTCTTTTAAATAAATAGATTATTGACTAGATACATTATTTGATAAAGAGTCCCTAACTCATCCCAATGTTTTTTATTGGTGTGTTCTCTAGATAAATTCAACAACAATGAATCTAAAAGACATGATTTGATTGAACTCTTATCCTTTTGATCGATATCTACCCAATATTTTGGATTCATACTTGCAAGTTGTGTTCCTAACATAACACCCCACTGATCTCTATGTATAATAAGATCTTCCATATTGATTTTTTAAAACTCAAGTGATAACCATTATTTTTTTGATAATCATTTTGCTTCCTGCCATTTTCCTTTACACAAATATTCTCATGCATAAATCTCCCACTCAATAAATAGTTTATCACAATGTCAATATGCCCTAGCTCTTAAAATAAATCTAAACCATGGATTTGATACCAAATTAAGAAAAATAAACTAATGAAATAATTCAAAGTAAAAAATTAAAATATAATATATAAATATAAAAAAATGAAAAAGGAACACAAAATAAAAGAAGAAACACACACATGATATAATTTTAACCTAGGAAATCCATTTTAAGATAAAACCCTACATAACAATGTCTTTTTTATTATATTAATTAAATTGTTTACAATGTAATTATGTACTTCAAGTTTTTGATTTACCTTAATACATGCACACAAATTTGTAGGCACATAAATAAGATATTATCCAAGTGGTGTTACACTATAATGGGTATCAAAACCATAAGATTATGAATCATGAGTGATAAACCATGGTGCAAAACCATCCATATTGACTTAACACTATATATAGGGTCTTAAAAATATTTTTGAGGTACTCAAACCCTTGAATTGTTGAACCCCAAAGGTAATCCATTCCAATCAATATATTATGTAAGAGATTTGAATGATGCAAATTATACAACACATACCTAATACTCCTAATCCTAAAAAAATATAAGAAATAAAAATTCTCTTTACTTTTAACTTAATCATTTTAGGAAATTTTTTATTTCACCATTATAAAAATCAAAACACAAGCATTCATTTGGAAAGATGAACCCTTATATTATCAACATTAATAAAATATCCAACTTGTTTCAACATATCAAGTATAAATTTACAAAATTAAAGAGGAAATTTAATATTCAAATTTACCTATGCTAACTTAGAGAGTCAAGATTATATACTACTACATTAGAACTACATGAAATATATTTAAACATAATTTTGATACAATCCTATCGATAGTTTTTTAGAATAATTTTAGTTAAATTTTAAGTTTTAGAAGAAATAAAATAATCCTCAGTTTGATCATTCTAAAAAATATATAAATAAATTGATTGTTATATCCTTTGTTCTTGAGTCTATTAGCAATGAAATTTATATACAGAATTTTCCCTGGATGTAAGAAAAAATTGAGTTTTACTTAAATGTAACTTCATTTGTATCTATTATTTTAGGCATTTCCTCATTTAGGGACAAAAGGAATATAGCCTTACTTGAATCCTCCTATTCATTTTATTATGTGGTTTGGAATTCCTAATTCTCCTACGCAAAGGTCATTGTTGTCTTCCCCTTTTCATTATTCTTAATTTATTCATTTAATGATTTTCTTATTCATGGATGATCTTGATTTCCTTTGTTGTCATTCATCTCTAAAACACTATTCTCCTTCTCCTTTTCCTTTGTCTACACCAAAGCAGCATGATTAATTATATCTATGGATTTTTATTCACTATTTACACTTTGTGTATTCCCATTTAGTTTTGTAGCACATTCACCTACCTATGCATTAAATGTATGTGGGATTTTTCTTGGCACTTCCAAGGCCATAGTTTTAATGTACCAAAGGTGATTTCACATGTTCATTGATAAATATGAGACAAAAGGTGATTTCACATGTTATCAAATGTACCTATAAGTGGATATGGAGAAGGGTCTTCCTAAAGTCATTTGGTTTCAATAGATGGATGATCTAATTTTTAGGAGATTTGTTATGAATAATTATCTTTGAAATGTAACAGATGTCATGAATATGGATAATTTGCTAATGACTACAAAAGTGCTTCATTAATCCAAAAACTCACAACAACATGCTTTCATAATATAGATAAAAAAATTAACAAGATAAACTCACATAAGGAATAGTCAACAAAATCCAAGTCAAAAATAGAAATAATTGGCTCTAAATACATCAAATAATTTTGAAGTATTAAGAGAAATCTCTCAAAACTAGTATGACTCAAAGTTAGAAGAAGGAGCAATGATATAAATTCAATCGACTGAAGTTGGTTTGAAAGAGTTTCAAATCATTGTCAGGTAGTTAAAAACAAGTGAGGGAAGAAAAATAGTGGTCCAAGAGTAGATCTTAAAAATAACAAAGAAGTTATTTTTTAAATGATAGGTTAGGATATCCACAAAAACATATAAAATATTGATCTTGATTAGATCAAGATAAAACCCTAGATTTTTTAATGATTAAGGCCTAATTTTTAATGCTTTCCCATGTTGAATATGATAAAACCCAAGGAAAAGGAAAATGGGGATTTAACAAATCATGAAAGGCATATCCCACATTACTCCCTTGGTGGAGGTAAAAGAACATAGGAGCATGTCACATCTTCTAAGTCCGCTCTTAAAATTTTGAATGTATAACATAAAGATGTTGCATGTATATTGTTCATTTTTTCATTTCAAGATGTGATATATGATTGGTTTCTTAATACTCCTAATAATTATATCCCATAATTCTATTAATATTTAGAATAAATTTGAAACTACTTTCTTGGCTCCAGTTGGATGAGTAATACACCCTAGTATCCTATATCAATATCTTTCTAGTATGAGGATATAACCCAATGAATCCATTAGAGTTTTCAATGCAATATTTATAAATATGTACACTTAGATCATTCCCTTATACTAGCCAAATGCTCCAGTATCTCTTGATATGTATAAAAATGTATTGAGCCTAAAGATAATTTTGTTTTGTAATTGTGTTGCACTTATAAATGATCTTCCAATAACCTATGTTGAGGGTATTAAAATTAATAGTCAACTAAGTCTTTTTGGAAAAATAATTCCAAATATAAATTATAACCTAACAATGCTAAATCCCATTCTAAAAGATAATCATAACATTCTCGTGCTCAATTTAGTCGCAATCACTAATGTGTTACCTTTGATATGTTCCATCTAACTAATAGCTTGGTTTCTTGAATAACTATCCCATCTAAAACATAAAAACATATTAATCAAGATCTGATCCCATTTATTAATAATGCAAAAAAATTACCACATAATTCTAAAAAATATACACTGCATGATATCTAATGCATGGTGACAAAAATTAACAATGAATTTCTTAGCCTTCAAAATAAAGTTGGAAATGCTGGTGGGAAAACTACAAATCAAAACTTCACATATCAAAGGTAAAATTGGCCTTTGAACCACCCATATAATAATACTGAGTCATTAAAAAATAAGATTCTTGAAATTAACATTTGTGAAGTAGTATTGCCTAACTAGTGCATGGTTCATAACATGGCCCAACATGGAAAATATATTTCATCAAGTTATGAAATGTCTCTAAAATATCCCCCAAAAATGGAAGGTTATGAAGTGGTCCCAAACCACCATAACACAACTAATACTTCTAGAGATCCTAACACTTCTAGTCCCCCTAACACTATCACTTGATACATTTTAGCTACCTCTGTCAAAGTAAATTGAGGGAGTAACTAAATTTTAGGAATATATCACATAAAAGGTATCATTTTTAGAGAAAAATGTGATAAAAATTAGGGAGGAGGAAAATAGATTTTAACCTCCACATCACCAAACCTTGTTAGTTAATTTATACTACATATCCTACCTTGGTCACTCTAGTTTTGGATGACCATGCTATGTCAAAGAAAAATTAGTTAACAACCTTTCTTTCTCAACCCACAAAAGATTGATGTGTTATGTAGAAGTTAAAGACACTTCTCTTGTAGGGCCACAACCTCAAGGTTGAGACACTTGCCATTTTTGAGCTCCTAGAGGAATATGAATGATTTCATGACACTTTTATATACCAAGCTCACAACATAATTTAGAACATGCCTGACTGGAAGCAACAATTGTCTAATACATGGAAGGAGGCCATACTATATTTCATAAAGGCAAATAAATTTAAATCTTCCTGGAATGACCATTCTATTACTTTGGATGTACTAGACATTGGACTCAAGTAGTCACTTGAATCCATAGACAGTGTTATGCTAAAGATGTAGACTTAGAAAAATGAAATGTTACGTAATAAATTTACTAGTATTTAAACTAGGAGGTGAGTAGATAAGATGGAGGAATTATTTGAATACATAAAATTGAAAGTATCCAATGCATAGGCTACGGTCTTGGTGATTGAGGATGAAGACATCCAAACTTTGGTTGAATGTCAAGTGCCATTGTTCACTAGAATAAATATGGTCAGAGAAGTTATCATGGATTGGACATTGTTCAAAAAAGACATGTCTCATTTTACTAGATCTATTTTAGTCATCATCCATTACCCTCAATTTGTTCCTCTAAATCAGTTACAATAGGAACTCCATCAAAGAATGTTTTTTATAGCTTCATAGCTTGTGCCTCAGTCATAGCTATAGATCCACCACTAGATTCTACAATAGGTTCTTCATTAGAACATTATGTGAAACCATCTGTGTAACATCATCTAATTAAGACAACACAGTCTATGTGACCACCTTCAATATAGTTATTGTGCACACTTTAGTTTTGTAAATTTGAAGCATATTGTAGTTGAAAGGGCTTGAACATAAAGAGTATGGTTGTGTTGGTTGAAAACTTTTAAAGGGAGGCCACCTATTTATTTTAATCTATTGAAAACATATGAAGGTAGTATATTAGTATATACTTAATTGAAAATATGAAAGGGCTCTGATTAGTGTGCAAGCAGTGAAAATGGGGTAAACAACACCTTGAGAGATTACCACAACTTATGTTTCTAACTCAGTTCCTCACTGTAGGCATAATTTTTAACTCCATCATATGACACACTTCCTATGAATTTGTCTCAGGATGTGATAACTATTTAAGTCTAGTAAAGTGCTATTAGTAAACATGGATAAAAAATTGTAGAGTATAATTGATAGACATGTTGTGAATCAAACTATTTTATGTTTTTAATCTAATTTTGTATGTATTCTACACTTGAAAACATGTCAAGGGTATTCATAATAAGAAGAATATTTATTTCTTTGTAGTGAATGATTAAAATATGAATCAACATCACCTTATAAAATCTTTATATATAACACTTAGTTGTATTATAAAAGATTTTCGATGTAATAGAGATTATTATGAAGTTATGAAATGGTTTCTCTCAAATGTCTTTTATTATTGTTTTGTGCATAGTGAAATCTCTATTTGTCTAAATCTATTAATCATGTAGATTATATGAAATTTTATGTAATTATTAAATATGTGTTTCATGCATAAATATATCAGCTTTAACTAATGAAGGACTAGGTTCAGTCGAAGTTGTTATCTTTTGTATACTTCTGTCATACCTCACACATTTATCTATGTATTATTTTGATGGGTTTTATAGGAACCTCTAATAACATTGTATAAGTTGGAAATATCCTTAGTATTTTAGATTAAGATTATAATCGATGCCTATTTTTATTTCTCTCATTTATTTACTTCACAATTCTAGGCTAGATCCATGTCTCTCTTGTGAAGGTTGTATATAACACATACCTTGGAAAATGTTTATATAATTCCTAGGTTTAAATTTATTTAGAGTATCACATGATCAATTTCATCAGCAATTGATGGGTTGATAATGTGCATGTCACGTACCTCTTATAATATTATATTCTCTTCCTCTAATATAATTATAAGAACTATAATAAAATTTTATCTATTTTTTTATATTAGTAATATTTAATTTTTCCTCATTTTGGCCTCTATGTTCTACCCCATTTAAACCTCTCCCAACTATTAGAATAGATATTTCACCCAAGTCACTACTATCTATGATATCCTTTTTCTTTTGTACCATCACTTAGGTTCTTAGGACCCTAAGTGAAGTTATTGCATCTTTTTTTAAATCACTTGTCCATAAATATCTTACAAGTGAGGATTGACACTTTTTCTATGAATATTTATCAAGTGGTCTCTCTTTAAACTTAGTCTTCTTAGCATCAAAACATTTCCATCCTTGAACAACCAAAATGATAATGAATGATTTTAGAATAGTTTCAAATCAATACTCAATGTCTCATGTCCATGGTTCATTTAGCTCTAGTATTTTTTAAATTTTTTATGATATCCACTTAATAAGCCTTTCTAATAAGTTTATTCTTAACTTGGTTGTTTCCACTTTCCCAAAATCCTAGAAAAGAATAAATTTATATATGTACACAAAATTATTCATCTTAAGCACATAGAAAATAATCCTATACTAATGAATAGGGTTCTCCAGTCTACTTGACATTAGATTTTTTAAAAAATAGGTATTTTTTCCCACCAATTCTCTATTTTAGAAAGTGTTAGGTTCTTAAAATATAATGGATGCTCTCTATTAAAGAAATTTAGCCAAGGTCCATGAAGAAGCACTATATGTTGGTATAAATAAAGTGCTACATACTAAATTATGGGATCGAGTGACCTTGAATAGAGTTACTAAAAGAATTAGCTCATATATTCCATGCTTATACCACACAAAACATGATTTACTAAATTATCTTTATTCATATATAAATACTTGTTGCAATTTCAATGTAATTTTTATCTCTATACCTAATTTTTTCAATTAAAATATACTCTTTAATCTATAACCTATACATCTCTCTCTCTCTCTCTCTCTCTCTCTCTCTCTCTCTCTCTCTCTCTCTCTCTCTCTCTCTCTCTCTCTCTCTCTCTCTCTCTCTCTCTCTCTCTACCTACCTACCTACCTACCTACCTATAACTATTTTTCAGTAAAATATTGAGTCACGAGGATGTCATTTTCTTAGGGGTAGAAAAACATTAGGCGTACATAGTTTTTAGAAGGCTTTCTAATAGTAGGGTCCTAGGTAAGGGGCTTCACTTTTGTTAATATGGGAAAGAGGGTTTTGTGGATTTTTTTGGTTAAATTTTATTGTTTATTCAGAATATTTATTAAAATTTTTGAGTCATGATTGTTTAGCGTGAATTTCTCGAGGGTAAAGAAGTAGTGAGGGGCACAAGGATTATTTTACCTACTCCTAAAACTTTTTAGATTCTTATGTTAGTTGTCTTGCATACGCTTCCCTCCAACATTTTTCTATGCAACTATTCCTGTAATAAGAATATATATATATTTTTCACATAGGATCTAAAATGAATTTAAGCTTAATTCTATAGAAAAAATAAAAAAATTTACATGGGACCTAAAATAAATTTAAAACCCCTAAAATTTCTTAGAGGTAGCGGCTGAAAATGTTTCACTGGTCCCAGCATGGGACTGGGACCTAAGGTCCTTAATTCATGTAACCAGTATTTCAGTATGTTTTTTCACTTTTAAATTGTTAGATGTCAGTTTGCATGTTAATATAACCCTAATTTGAATTAAAGGTATCCATAAATAGAAAGTTAGTGAATTCATTTATTATTATTATAAATTGATTAAACATTCTGAAGAGTAAATATATAATAATTGAACATTTAGAAAAATAAAGTAAGTAAATAATTTAATATTTAAGAATTTTCTATTTTTTAACAGATCATACATAAAATATATTGTAAACAAAATTATTTATTTTTTTTCATTTTTTTAAATATTTAATTTTAAAAACATGTATATACACGCATTAATAAATGTAAGATATATATATATATATATAGTTAATATTTATATTTTTTATAACATGTATCATGGATTTGTTAGGTTGATGTAATTATAATTGTAATGATTGACTTTCTAAGAAAATGACCTCACATCAAGTTTTATATATAAATAAATATATTTCTCTTTGTTTTATGGGTTTGATTTTTTGATGTTATTTATATTATAAATAGAATACCTCTCACAAAAATATTAGATTTAAATTTTATATAAAAAATTAATATATATAATTTTTATTATATTTCAAATTTCTCTTTTTGGTAACATGTATAGTAGGTTTATTAAGTTGATGCAATTTTAATTATAACGATTTTTTTTAAGAAAATAATTTTACATCAAAATTTATCTATAAACAAGTATATTTTTCTTATTTTATGAAATTAATTTTTGTATCGTATTATTTTTATTACAAATAAAATTTTTTTCATGAAAACATTAACAATTTATCTAACTACTTTCTAATTTATGAAACATTGTTCGTTAATTGACCAATCTTTGAATCTTTATATAGTAATTCATTCATCCACCTTTTACTCAAAAAACATTGTTCATTAGCTAACCAAGTTTTATATTTAATTTAAATTAAAATAGTTATCTAAGATTAGTTGTAAAATGCTCTACTCATACCGTAAATTTTATTCTGAAATATTAAAAATAAAAATTTAGTTAGCTATTTTGGACTTCCCCTTTATAATAATTTTATCAATTTCTTTAAAAAAATAAAAGAAATAAGAATTGAAAGACAAAGAAAATTATTACACAATCCCATCGTATGGTATATTTCTCAACTCAAAATAACTCAAAACTAAGATTATGTTAAATAACATTAATTTTTAAATTAAAGGTAACAATATATGTATATATCCCATGGAAAATACTACACAGATAGGATGTTTTTAAAATTACAAGCATGAATATTAATATTAAGGACATATTGAATAGACTGGATTATAAAATATGTTTTTTTTTTTGGGACTTATAAAATTTTATGTTTTATATAGAATGTGTAGGATTATTTGTACCATCTTCCATTTAAAATCATTATCAAGGTTTAATCATGTTAACAATATCACTGTTGTATCATAAGAGTATTTTTGAATATAAGTGCATTACATATACATATTATGTATTTTTGTGAAAAAATTTCACATTATTGTAAAACTATGTATGCAATGACATAAACCATGTATGTAATGATGAAAAATGATAAAAAAAAAATCAATAGAATTGATTGGTGATGTCATTAATAGTTTTTTTTATCCAACACACATATTTGATAAGTTTGGTCATATTGAACATGATTACCGATATTAACATATAAGCTACATTAAGCAAGCATAAACTGAAAGGCATATAAGTTTTTATCTATGAATAATTAGAAACAATATAATCAAAGTATTCCAAAGACAATATGTATTTGGAAAATATCAGTTTCATATATAACTAGATTTTACAATTCACCATGCCCAATTTACTCTCAATTTCATATCATAAGAATGTAAGTCACTCAATTTTTTGTATTAAGATTCTAATTCACCCTAAATCAATATTGAACACATATTTTTATCTAAATTCAACACATTAATGTCATATTCCTTAATTTAATACAAATATTGAAAAAATAATGTCTTTATTTTCTTAGTGGCTCTTTTGCTACCCAAATACAACAATCCATAATTTATCTGACTTGACCCTAAGTCAAACACATATAGACTCTTTATTGATAAATATAAATCACCCTTAGTGATACTGTAACATCATCATCTAGTGACTCGCTAACATATTCACCTAGTGACATTCAAACATCACCCCTAATGTCGATTTATAATGTATCATGTTAGTGACACCCTAAATTCTACATCTAATGCTCATGTACCCATAAATTCAACTTTAAATATTCCTTGAATGTTTTAAATTTAAAAAT